>OZ014520.1:45330178-46614375 GCA_963966055.1 Lathyrus aphaca
AATCAGTCAAAGTAGTTAAAAAGTCAAACTGAGGTCAACTGTGGTCAAACCAAAGTCAAACTTCATTATTTTTTTCCAAAATCAAGTATATGAAGTAAAATTCATCATTTGATCAAGGGTTGATCATGATTCATCAAGGATATTTCAGATCATCAAGAATCAGAGGTTTCTAAATTAGGGTTTCCTCAGGAAAAGTCAACTGAACTTTGACCAGCCATAACTTTCACATACTTCATCACCAATTTTCAATCCAAAGCTCATTTTGAAGGAAATTGAATTCTCTACAACTTTGTGTCTCACAAGCCAAGCCCAAAAATGCTTCATTTGGAAGGTATGAGCTAAGACATTATAGGTCCTTTTGAAAGTCAACAAAAAGTCAACAACTTCAAAAGGGCATAACTTGAGAATGGTAAATGATATGGACATGAAACCAGTGGGGTTGGTTAGAGGACTCTTCAAGCTTTCCAAATTGTCCAAGAACACCCTCATAGCATTAAAATTGAAGGATGTGTGCCCTTGCAAAGTTGGGAAATTTTTGGGTGGTTTATGAAGAAAATGGAGGTTTAAAACCAATTTTTTCTAAATGGGCTTGCCATATAATGATCTAATCCATACAAACACTTCATGCACGATCCAACCCTCAAATATTCAGATTTTTTATTATTTTATTTTATTTATTTTGATTTTATTCATCTAAAATCATTTTAAATTAAAATAAAATAGAAAAGTCAAATATTTAAATGGGATATTGTTTCTAGAAAGTCATAAAGGTGATTTGGATCAAATTGATATAAGAATCATGGTGATTGGCTTGAAATAGAAAGGTTGAATTCACAAATATTTGAATTTTAAGTCTTAATCTTTTTCAATCTTTTTCAATCAAATAATTCACACAACAATCAATTTTTTTTGACCTAGTTCCATTGTACTATAAGTATACAACACAACCCTATGCATTGAAGACAAAATTCTGGCCTCAAAGAGTAAGTTGCAACTTTCAAAATTCATCACAAAACTCAAATTCGGATTCCAAGCTACAACCACTTTCAAGACAATTTGAAGGTTGCAATGCGTTCCTGGATGTTCATAGAATGATTTTGGATCATAAACAACATCTAAAACACCTTATATTGCATAACCCGAATTCATAATGTTCATCATATTCTTGATTTTCGATTCTGCATATTGACTGTATTTTAATGAGTTTTGATCATTGTTTTGTATTTATATTAAGTTGTTGATTGATTCTGGATAGTTTGATTGAAGTTTCATTGCAGGTTTGAGAAATCACCATGGCTAGGGTTTCGGTCATGAGTTTAGGGTTATGCTTTAAACCAAACATAAACAAATTCTAAGAACATAGAACAATCATATGAAGCTTAAGGATCATGATGCACTAATTAATTTTGAGAAATTGTACCGTTTTGATGATGTTTCATTTTCGTAGGTTCTTGTATTTGAAAATTCGCAGGAAACTTCATAGCTCAATTCGTAGCTAAATTCGCAGGAATATTGAGGAAGAAGATGAAGTTTTCGCGCGTCTGGAAATTCAAATATTTGATATTATATTTTATGTATTTGTTTCTGTTTTGTTTCACAAGTGCAGCATTGGCCTGGTGGTGAGAGACGCGCGTGTATTGCTGGGGGACTTGTGTTCGAATCCTGGCTGTGGAAATTTTTTCATATTTTTCTATTTTAATTGTTAAACGTAATATATTATGTATTATGATGGACTTAATATCAGAAGCGCCCTCCCGGCTGGATGGAAAGTATGCCTACGTATTGTTTAAAGGTCCTGGGTTCGATTCCCCCCAGGCCTTTTGTTTTCTTTTCTTTTTTATGATTTTCCAGGATTAAGCCATAAAAACAAATGAAGTTCTTTTCTTGTCACCAAACGCGCGCTGGCCCAGTGGTTGATCTTGTTGGCTGGAGGTTGTGAGAGCTAAGGGGCTGGGTTCGAATCCCAGCCCAGGTAAGTTTTTCTTCCTTTTTCTCTATTATTTCTTTTGGTTTGTTTATTATTATTATTGTTAATTTTAATTAAACCATCACCCTAATTTAATCTTAAAATATTTTCATTAACCAAGATTAACCTTAAAAATATTTTTCTAAAACCCTAATCGTAAATATTATTTATTTGTTTATTTTAATTCTTGTTTATATTTTAATTAATCAATAAATCTTAATGTTTTCTAATAAATCCTAATTTTCTCCTATTTAAAACTTAATCCTATTTTATTTAATCATGTACATTTTTTTTTAATTTGTTTATAATTTAAATCTGGTATATAAATATGTTTAAAATTAAAATTCTTAATTTAATTTTGTTAATATGATAATATGACATAAATTGTTTATAATTTAATTTTTGTATATAAATAATTTTTAATATATGTTTAGAAATAGTTAAAAATTGCTAATTTAATTTTGTAATTTTAATTTTATTTTCATAATATGTTTATAATTAACTTAATTTTTTTAACTTAAAATTTTATAATAATTAGTATAATTGCTCATATTTTCTTATTAGTCTTAAACAATAATTGTTTATAAAAATTGATTTTTTAATTATTATGTTAATATTATTAATTATGTTTATATGATATTTCTTTTATTATTACTAACCCCATTTATATATTATGGTTTATTATTATTTTCTACTAACCCAATTATTATTATTATTTATTTTTGCTTATTATATTTAATTTGCTTTAATTATTATTATTATGTAATTGTTCCTTTGATGTAATATTTTAGTAATAATGTTTAAATATTTATTTTTATGCTATGGTTAGTAAAATAGGGAGTGTAACATGTTTGTATGTTTAAAATTAATTTAGCTCATTAAATTAAAAGATAAATATTTAAAATTGCACACTCACACACGTAAGTCGATCTTTGATCGCCATCTCACTTCCTTAGGGATACCTCTCAAGTTCCCTAATCAAAAGGTCAAGTAGGGTGTATAAAGCATAGTCCCTAATCTCACATCATCTAGTCCCTTAACAGATAAAAGATCAAGTCCCTTTCGAATGTTGCCTTCGTAATGATCTTGTCCCTTTCGAATAAAGATGATAAGTCCCTTCGAATTGCTTATACACCCCACAGTTGCCTAAATAACAGATGTCCCTTCACTTGTCCCACACATCCAAGGTAATGACTACCTATTCCTTAATAATAGGGATAGTCTTACCGTTTAAAGGATTCAAGAACAGAAAAGACTTAAACTTAGGGTAGGTTCCTCTTAGATACTTGCTCGCTCTTCAAAACAATTTCAAACACTTCACACATTTCAAACAATTTTCAAAACAAAGGTTTATACGCATCCATACATGGATCATTATAAACATTTAAGGAAATTTCTATTCACACACTACACATTTCAAAAACATTTTAAAGTGAGCTAAGTAACTAAGAGCCCATGGATAACCATGGATGTAAAGGGTGCTAACACCTTCCCTTTACATAACCTAACCCCCGGACCCAAAAATCTTTTAAAAGGTCTTTCCTGTTCTTTTATGCCTTTCCTTTGGATAAAATAAAAGTCGGTGGCGACCCTTGCTATCCGCAACATAACTAAAGTCAGTTCTCCCACCGTGTTACAGAACTGGCGACTCTGTTGGGGAATTAATATTAAAGAGGGGTACCCTTAGGAATTAGATCACTTTAAAATTGTTTGCTTTGTTTGCTTTACTTTATCTGTTGGGGTGCTCTTATGTGTGAAAGATCCTAACCCGGATCTAGTGTACCTTAGGTAAATGGCAATAGACCAAGGAAATTGTACGGCGTATACCGATATGGTTGATCTGGTGGCCATAGTTAGTGTGACTTCTTGGTTGGTGCTTATGTTCCTTAAGTCAAGTGGAGGATAATATGAGGCTGCCATATGTTGTCAATACACTAACTGACTTTTAGAACCCTAGTTATCCCATCTTGGCCTTTAGAAAGTAGTGAGATAGCCGGCTTTGGTGAAGACTGAAGTTGGTTGATACTCGATACTACACTCATTGAGATCCTAAACTTGGAGGGTTTTGGTTGGCAAGTAAGTTGCCTACTGAACAACCACCCTTGTGAAGGATCAATGATATTGAGATCCCTTAGAACCTGGTTACTTTGTAGGACAGGATGAACCAACTAACTTCAGGGGAGGGTACTTACCTTTGAACCTCATGCAAGCCTTCAAACCTAGGGCTATTGTGTGACTTGTTTGTGTGTGCCACATGTTTGTGATTGAACATAACATCATGACATCATCATGCATCATAAGCATAGCATTTTCACTAACCATTTCAAGTACCAAAGGATTTATCTTTGTTCTTTGTTGCAGGTCATGGCTTCTGCTCGTAGAAACACTATCAGGATCAACTTTGTAGGCATACCTGCTAAGCTTAAAGAGTTGGTTTCTCAAGTGTCTGATCATTCCCAGTTTATCAAGAGACATGGTCACCTATTGGATCTAGTCACCTCAGGATTCAATGAAGACATGATGAGTGTTCTGTTCCAGTTCTTTGACCCTAAGCACCATTGCTTCACATTCCCCGACTATCAGCTGGTTCCAACAATGGAAGAGTTCTCTAAACTTCTGGGTATACCTGTTCTTGATCAAAGACCCTTCATTGGTTTGGAGAAGGAGCTTAAACCTGAGGTTATTGTTGCAGCCCTACATCTGAAGAAGTCTGACATTGTTCTAGAAACGAGAAGCGGAGTTAAAGGTATTCTTGCTAAGGTATTAATGGATAAAGCTCAAGTGTTCTTGAAAGCTATGAGCTATGATGCTTTTGAGGAGATCTTAGCCTTGTTGATATATGGCTTAGTGTTGTTCCCCAATCCTGATCAGTTCATAGACGTTCATGCCATCAACATATTCCTGAGTCACAATCCAGTACCTACTTTACTTGGAGACATCCTGCATTCTCTTCATACTCGTACTACAAGGGCAAGAGGAACTTTGATGTGTTGCATACCTTTGCTATCTAGGTGGTTTATTTCTCACCTTCCTCGATCAGTAATGAAGAATGAACAAGGGTTCAGGTGGTCCAAGAGGATTATGTCACTCTCTCATTCAGATATCCATTGGTGCTCCAGATCTATGGAGAATGTCACTATCATTGACCGTTGTGGGGAGTTTCCTAATGTGCCACTTCTAGGCATAAGAGGAGGCATCACCTACAACCCCTATTTAGCTTTACGACAGTTTGGTTACGCTCGGAGTGATGGTCCTCATGACATGTTGATTCAAGGCATTGTGTTTGACTACGACAACGATCTGCAAGGTTACCATCAGAGATTCATACGAGCATGGGGAAAAGTGAACAAGGTTGACAGCAAGACTCTGGAGCCTAAGTACACTATTCCTATGGAAGCTTATCTCAGATGGGTGCGATCTCGTGCTCAGACTCTCATGATGCCATATCCTGCCATCCTGCCAGTTACCATGGAACCTGTTGCTGAAGGAGATACCTCTTATACCATCCTTCACCCAGACATGCCTACTGACATGGAAGACTTACAGAGATCCTGGATCCAGTTGAAGGAGCAAAGGGATACTTTCGAGGCTCATTACAAAGCAAGCCAAGAAAGAATCCTGGAACTAACAAAGCAACTTCATGAGGAACGGAATCTCAACTCATACCTCAACACAAAGAGGAAACGTCCATGGGAGACTTAAAACCCCATCTCTTGTATTTATTTCATTTCATTTTCTGTAAGCCCAAGAGGCAAAACAAATTTATTACTAATAAAAGTTTACCTTCTTGTTTGTTTAAGCAAATTTAAATCCTGCGGTCCTTGAAAACATTGCATATACATTCATATATCATATCATTGCATCACAGGTTTATTGTGCACAGGTTTCTTATCTTCTCGCTGTTTATTTCAGCAATGGCTCTTGAACAAACAGTTAAGGATCTCCAGGCACAAAATGCACAGTTCTAAGAGCTAATCCTGAACTTGTCCAAGGGGCAAGATGAATTGAAGACACTGCTTGCCAAGAAGACTAAGAAGACTAGAAGGTCAGGTGGCCTGATCAACATGGGAAGAAGGTTCAGAGGTCCCGTCAAGACCAAAGAACCAGTTGAAGATTATGAGTCTGAAGAGTCTGAGAAAGAGGGAGGTAGTCTCCACAACACTATGGGGGACTCTGATTCTGAAGCTAACTACTATCATGAGCCTAATGAAGACAAGTTCAAGATGCTGGTGGATAGAATGGATGCTATGGAATTGCAAAAGTCTTCTGGGCTGGATTTTGAAGACCTGAGTCTGATATCTGGGGTAGTCATACCCATTGGTTTCAAGGTTCCTACTTTTGTTGTTTATGATGGTGTCTCTTGTCCCAAGCTGCATCTGAGGTCTTACGTCCGGAGAATCCAACCCCATACTGCTGATAAGAAGTTGTGGATCCATTTCTTCCAAGAGAGCTTATCTGGAGCTCAATTGGAATGGTACTATCAGTTGGAGAGTGTCAACATCCGTGATTGGAATGATCTGGCTGAAGCCTTCTATAAGCAATATCAATACAATGCTGATTTAGCCCCCACTCGCATGCAGCTGCAAAGCATGACCATGGGTGCCAAAGAAAGTTTCAAGGAGTATGCTCAGAAGTGGAGAGATTTAGCTGGAAGAGTACAACCCCCTTTAACTGACAGGGAGTTGGTTGATATGTTCATGTGTACGTTGAATGGTCCTTTTTACAGTCATCTCATTGGAAGCTCATCATCTGGCTTCACTAAGCTGATAATGACAGGAGAGCGCATAGAAAGTGGTATAAGGAGTGGCAAGATTCAAGTGGGTGCTTCTTCATCAGGTGCTGCAAAGAAGCCTCCCAGTGGAAAGAAAGAATCAAATGTTGTTTATGGTCAACCTGATCGTAATAGAAGGCATCAGTCTGTGAGTGCAGTCCATATCTCTAATCCAACTCCTGCAACAACAGAGCAACCACAGGGAAATCAACAGAGGGCTAGAAGGCAGTTCACTAAGATCAACATGTCAATGGCCCAAGCCTTGAAACACTTGTTGAAGGATGAACTTATCACTCTGAAGGATGCTCCTCAGAATCCTAATGTTACCTCTACCAGGTACAATCCCAATGCACGATGTGCATATCATTCGAATTGTCAGAGACATGATAACAATAGCTGCTGGGTCTTGAAGAACAAAATTCAAGATATGATTGAGGCTGGAGAAATTGAGTTTGACCCTCCGGGTACTCCAAATGTGATTACTTCTCCCATGCCAAATCATGAGAAGACTGTCAATGCAATTGATGAAGATTCACATATCTATTCAGTTGCAGAGTTGACCACACCATTGTCTGTCATTAAGAAGAAGCTAGTACAAGCTGGGTTCTTTCCAGGTTGTCGTGAAGATTGTTTGTATTGTACCTATAAGCCGGATAGTTGCTGGAGATTGAGAGATGGAATTCAACGTCTCATGGATAAATATACCATACGTAGAAAGTATGGTTGATCATATAACTCAGCGTGCGAAGATTGAAGAGGTGGATATGGTTGATAAAGTACCGGTAAGAATTACTTCAAAGGGACCTGTCAAAATCACTCACAAGGGTCCAATTAAGATTACTGCTGAAGGCCCTGTGAAGATTGTTGCTGAAGCCAGAGTGGCTCCTATGGTCATCACCACTCCTGGTCCTATTCCGTATACCTCTGATAAAGCTGTGCCTTGGCATTATGGGTCTGATGTTTATATTCATGGTGTTAAGCAGGAACCCTTAGCTGATATGCCTGTTGATATTGATAATATTGCTGGATCTAGTAAGATCACACGAAGCGGAAGAGTTTTCTCCCCTCCAGTTACCTCCAAAAATGCAGTTACTCCAGCTGCTACCTCCACCACTGATGCTCGGGGCAAAGGTCCTGTTATTGAACCTATACCAACTGATGTGCCAGCTGCTGATGATCTCTCTAAGCAGATGGATGAAGTATTGAAAATCATTCGCAAGAGTGATTATGACATTGTTGATCAATTGGGGCATACTCCCTCCAAGATTTCTATGCTGTCGTTGTTGTTATGTTCTGAGGCTCATGCCAAGGCCTTGATTAAATTCCTAAAGACTGCTCATGTACCAAATGAAATCTCTGTTGACCAGTTTGAAAATTGTGTTGCACACTTGATCTATGATAATGGGTTAGGTTTCTCTGATGCTGATTTGACTCCTGCCAAGAGGGATCATAACAGGGCTCTACATATCTCAATTGAATGCAGGGGCACTACCCTGTCACATGTATTGATAGACAATGGTTCCTCTTTGAATGTGTTGCCCAAAGAAGTTCTGAATAAGCTGAGTCCTGAAGATGCTGTGCTGAAGCCCAGTAATATTGTGGTGAAGGCTTTTGATGGCTCGAGAAGAGTGGTGCACGGAGAAATTGATCTCCCAATCAAAGTTGGTTCTCAGGTTTTTAATGCTACCTTTTATGTCATGGATATTCGTCCGTCATATTCTTGTTTGCTTGGGCGTCCCTGGATCCATGGGGCAGGTGCTGTAACCTCTACATTGCATCAGAAGCTAAGATATCCAGTAGAAGGGAAAGTTGTTACTGTCTACGGAGAGGAAGGGTATATGATTAGCCATGTGAATACCTTCAAGTATCTTGAAGTGGAAGGTGAATACGTTGAAACTCCGTGTCAGACATTTGAAGTGGTTCCTTGGATTGTTAATGATTATGAAGCTCCTCCTGTTGTCAAGAAAGTTCCTGTGGTCACCAGAGTACCTCCTACAATGGCCTCCCTTAAAGATGCTAGAGCTGTGGTGGATGAAGGTGGTTGTACTATTTGGGGTCAGCTTCCTGATATTCCGTACAAGTCTGACAAATTTGGTTTGGGTTTCACTGCAGAATCCCAGAAGGCTGTTCGTCGTGCTCGCGCTGTTCGTATCACCAATCAGGGGATTATGAAAGACCAGATTAATGCTGTGGGTGACTATGATGAAGACTACAACTTGGATGCGTGGATTTTTCCTACTGTGGGTGCTGGGCTCAACAACTGGAAAGCTGAAGATGTTATTCCTATCTCCTTTAGTCAGGAGTAAATACTATTACTATGTTGTTGCTTTTTAAATTTGTAATTTCTTGAACAATTAAACTCTTAAGCCTTGTGCCTTACCCGGGGCACAATGGTGTGCTTGTTACGGGATGTCATTTCATTTGCATACTTCATTCAATAAAAAATCAGTGGACGTTTCATTTTCGTAAATATTGTGTTCCTTGTCTTTCTTTTCTTTTATTTTTGTTTTATCAGCTATGTGTTCTTACACACACCCACATCACTAAAATGCAGATCCTTATCCACTTTGGATCCTGTTGATAACAGTTCTACTATTGCCAATTATAATTTCGAGAATCCGATCTATCAAGCTGAAGATGGAAATGAGGACGATTGTGAAGTACCTGTAGAGCTTGCTAGGTTGTTACAACAAGAAGAGAAAGTTATACAGCCACATGAAGAGCCAGTCGAAGTTGTGAATCTGGGAACTGAAGAAAACAGGAAAGAAGTCAAGATAGGGGCTGAATTAGAGGACAGTGTCAAGAACAGGTTGATTCAGATGCTACATGACTATGTGGAGATCTTTGCTTGGTCGTATGAAGATATGCCAGGGTTGGATACAGACATTGTGGTTCACCGTTTACCAGTGAAAGAAGATTGTCGTCCAAAGAAGCAGAAGGTTCCTCGTATGCGTCCTGAAATGTCAGAGAAGATTAAGGCAGCGGTGATGAAACAGTTTGATGCAGGATTCTTAGCTGTGACTTCTTATCCTCAATGGGTTGCAAATGTGGTACCGGTACCTAAGAAAGATGGTAAGGTACGTATGTGTGTAGACTACAGGGATTTGAACAAGGCCATCCCCAAAGATGACTTTCCACTTCCTCATATTGATGTTCTGGTAGACAACACTGCTCAGCATAAGGTATTCTCTTTTATGGATGGTTTCTCTGGTTACAATCAAATCAAGATGGCACTTGAAGATATAGAGAAAACAACATTTGTTACACAGTGGGGCACTTTTTGCTATAAGGTGATGCCATTTGGTTTGAAGAATGCAAGGGCAACATATCAGCGTGCTATGGTGGCTTTGTTTCATGATATGATTCATCATGAGATAGAGGTATATGTGGATGATATGATAGCTAGGTCCCAAAACGAAGAGCAACATCTTGATCATTTGCATAAATTGTTTGAGAGGTTGAAGAAATACAAGTTGAGATTGAACCCAAACAAATGTACTTTTGGAGTTAGATCTGGTAAACTCCTGGGTTTCATTGTCAGTGGAAAAGGTATTGAAGTGGATCCTGCGAAAGTGAAAGCTATACGAGAGATGCCAGCTCCCCGTACTGAGAAAGAAGTTAGAGGTTTCTTGGGACGATTGAATTACATTGCAAGATTTATTTCCCAATTAACAGCTACCTGTGAGCCAATCTTCAAATTGTTGAAGAAAGATCAGGTAATGGAGTGGAATGATGAGTGCCAGACGGCCTTTGATGAAATCAAGAAATATCTGCTAGAACCTCCAATTTTGATGCCACTAGTTGATGGAAAACCCTTGATTATGTACTTAACAGTGTTAGACAACTCAATGGGGTGTGTGTTGGGGCAACATGACGAGTCTGGTCGAAAAGAGCAGGCAATATACTACCTTAGCAAAAAGTTTACCGACTGTGAAACAAGATACTCACTGCTCGAGAAAACTTGCTGCGCTTTGGCATGGGCTGCTCGCCGACTAAGACAGTATATGTTGACCCATACTACCTTATTGATTTCAAAGATGGACCCAATCAAGTACATATTCGAGAAACCTGCTCTCTCCGGAAGAATTGCAAGATGGCAAATGATCTTGACGGAATATGACATACAGTATACTACTCAGAAGGCTATTAAAGGAAGTGTTGTGGCTGATCATTTGGCTCACCAAGCAGTAGATGATTATCAGTCAATGAGTTTTGAGTTCCCTGATGAAGACATTATGATTATTACCAAAGAACCTGGACAATATGACGGACCTGAACAAGGATCCCGATGGACTATGGTTTTTGATGGTGCTTCTAATGCACTAGGTAATGGTGTTGGTGTTGTGATTAGTTCCCCTGAAGGTTGTCATACCCCGATTACTGCCAGACTTTGTTTCTATTGTACCAATAACATGGCTGAGTATGAGGCATGTATCTTGGGTATCAAAGCTGCCATTGATATGAAGATTCAGTTCCTTGATGTGTATGGAGATTCAGCCCTGGTAGTAAGTCAGATTAAAGGAGATTGGGATACCAAACATGATAATCTCATTCCTTACAGAGAACATGTGTTGTCTTTGATCCCACATTTTAAAGAGATTAACTTTGGACATATTCCACGAAGAGAGAATCAGTTGGCAGATGCATTAGCCACCATGGCATCCATGTTTGAGATCAGCTGGGATAATGAGGCCCCCAAGATTACTATTGATAGATTTGAAAAGCCTGCATACTGCAATGAGATTGACACTGAAGAAGCAGAAGAGAAGCCTTGGTTCTATGAGGTGAAAAGGTATCTTGAAGCTCAGGAGTTCCCTGAAGGGGCATCTGTCAAAGATAGGAAGTTTCTGAGGAGGTTCTCTGCTAAATTCTTTTTGAGTAATGGTATTCTGTACAAGCGCAATCATGATTCAACTTTGCTTCGTTGTGTGGATAAGAAGGAAGCAACAGAGATTATGGAAGATATGCATGATGGGATCTTTGGCACTCATTCCAGTGGCCACACCATGGCAAAAAAGATATTGAGAGCAGGTTACTATTGGTCTACCATGGAAGCTGATTGCTACCAACACTCCAGAATATGTCACAAGTGTCAAATTTATGCTGATAAAGTACATATACCTCCATCACCATTGAATATGTTGACTGCTCCTTGGCCTTTTGCCATGTGGGGCATTGATATGATTGGTGAGATCAAGCCTACTGCTTCTAATGGGCATCGTTTTATCCTGGTTGCTATTGATTACTTCACAAAGTGGGTGGAGGCAGCTTCATTTGCATCTGTTACTAAGAATGTTGTGGCTCGATTCATTAAGAATAATCTCATATGTAGGTATGGCATCCCTGAAAGGATTATTACTGACAATGGCTCTAATCTGAATAACACTATGATTACTGATCTCTGCACGCAGTTCAAGATTAGGCATCACAACTCTTCTCCGTATCGTCCGAAGATGAATGGGGCAGTTGAAGCTGCTAATAAAAACATTAAGAAGATTGTACAGAAGATGACTGTTACTTACAAGGATTGGCATGAGATGTTACCATTTGCTCTTCATGGTTATCGTACTACAACACGTACTTCAACAGGGGCAACTCCATTCTCCTTAGTTTATGGTATGGAAGCAGTTCTGCCCATTGAAGTTCAGATTCCCTCCTTAAGAATTATGAAGGATGCAGGCTTGGATGAAGATGAGTGGATTCAGACCCGACTTGACCAGATAAACTTGATTGATGAGAAGAGACTAGCAGCAGTTTGTCATGGCCAGATGTACCAGAAACGAATGATCAAAGCTTTTAATAAGAAGGTTAAGCCAAAGGTATATCAGGCTGGTGACTTGGTAATCAAACGTATTACCACAGGGTGATCCTAGGGGCAAGTGGACTCCTACATATGAAGGACCATTTGTGGTCAAAACAGTGTTTTCAGGAGGTGCCATGATACTTACTACTATGGATGGTGAAGACTTCCCGCAGCCTGTAAACGCAGACATAGTTAAAAAATACTACGCATAAAAAGAGACCCGCTAGGTTGACTGGCCTAGGCAAAAATAAGGGCATCCCGGCAAACCAAAAGGGTTTGGGCAAAAATTAGGGATATATATAAAAAATGTACACCCGACAAGTCGAAAACCTGAAAAGGCGGCTTGGGCAAAAAAGGGTATCCCGGTGGATTGAAAACCTGAAAGGGCAATCCAGGCAAAAGTTAGGGATTAAAGCGTATGACTATGTCTCGTTTGGATCACTCATGAAACTACAACCAGCTGTACTACTTACTCAAGTTCAAACAGATAAAGCTCAATCCAATCGTTTCCGTCTCGACATTAGAAGATGAGATACTCGAAGATAATGGAAATAGTAGAATTGAAACTCAATAGGATTATTTCCCACATAGCTGATTTTCTTTGTTTTGTAAAATTTTTACGACGAATTCCTCTTACTAGGATTTCTGTCTCCTTGTACAAACTTACCTATGTATAAGTCACTTTTTGATATAAATAAAATTCCATCTTTGAATCCAGATTTACTTTTACCCTATTTACATAAGCGAAATGTCCATTGGTTGTGTTTGAATGTATGTATGCTTTTGAATATGATTGATGTTTACCAGAAATGCATAGATGCTTAATATGATTGATGTTTACCAGAAATGCATGAAAATGCAGTAATAGTATTTACTAAGGACGAACGAGGGAAGGATTTCAACGAAGCTTCACCGGTTCATCCCTACAAGACGGCTACAAATCCCCAGTAGGACAAATCCATCTTCATAAAGTCACATCTCCCCTGGAATTTATATCCATCTCTTTTATCCTCATACGGATAGTCGAGAATTTATTTTTCCAATAGAGTACGACGAACAAAGACGGGAGGTTATGTATACCCTAATATTGAACGAAGACGGGAGGTTATGTATACCCTAATATCGAACGAAGACGGGAGGTTACGTATACCTTATTATCAAACGAAGACGGGAGGTTATATATACTATATTATCAGACAAGATGGGAACGAGTTCCTCATATTCTCCAGTAACGAATCAGGATTTATTTTCCCTGGCCAGCAGTTGTTATACGAAGATATCCAGAGGCGTCAGGCTGCATGATTCATACATACATCATTTACATCATACCATAACATACATATCCATAAAATACATAATGCATTTCTTAGGTGCATCATATCATACATGCATACATAATGCATAGACTAATATTATCATACATAATGTTATAATCTTGTCTTTCAGGATTAATTCTCCAGCAGACAAATTTCATCAACAACTTGTGACCTTGGGCCGTTGTTTATCTTCCCAAAGATTACCATATTACCTCAGGACGTTGTTTATCCTCCTGAAAGCATATTATTACCTCAGGACGTTGTTTATCCTCCTGAAAGCATATCATTACCTCAGTACGTTGTTTATCCTTCTGAAAGCATATCATCACCTTGGGCCGTTGTTTATCTTCCCAAAAGCATATCATTTCCTCAGGACGTTGTTTATCCTCCTGAAAGCATATTATTACCTTGGACTGTTGTTTATCTTCCCAAAGGTTACACCATTTCCTCAGGACGTTTTTTATCCTCCTGAAAGCATATCATGACTATTGGGCCGTTGTTTATCCTCCCAAAAGTTATACTTATACCTCAGAATGTTGTTTATCCTTCTGAAAGCATATCATCACCTCAGAACGTTGTTTATTCTTCTGAAAGCATATCATTACCTCAGGACGTTGTTTATCCTCCTGAAAGCTATCATTATATCTTCATACTTTGGACTACTTTATCCTCCAAGAAATGTATCTGAAGAACTTTTTCTCCAAGTGGCATCTTTAAGCCCACTCAAACATGTTCAACTAGTCATCAGTATCATTCTACGCACCGGTGAGTGCAAATTTTTGGGCTTTTGTGTTCAATCCCCTTCAACCTTCCAGGTCACGACTGGCAAATATACCATTCTAACCCCTCAGGTTTCAGAAAATTGAACAGGGGCAGCTGTTGCACCCCAAAATTTGCCCTCACAATACAAGACTTTGTGTGCTAAGAAGGTTCACAAGGTTCACAAGACCTTTCATGAGGTTCATAAAGTTTACAAGACACTTTATGAGGTTCACAAGGTTCACAAGACCTTTCATGAGGTTCATGAAGTTTACAAGACACTTTATGAGGTTCACAAGGTTCACAAGACCTTTCATGAGGTTCACAAGGTTCACAAGACATCTTATGAAGTTCACAAGGTTCACAAAGTTCATCATTGGTCAGAAGATTTGACAATTCCCTCAGACAATGCATCCTCCTAAGTAGTGCATCCAAAACTAGGGTTTTGACTTTAATCAAGCTAAATGGATTTCTAAGACTTCAAGTGAGATTCATAACATCTTATATGTGTCTAAGAATCTCCATGACAAATTTCAGAACTTTTCTCAAAGGTTTGCTCAGTCAGATGATCAGATAAGTCAAAATCAGTCAAAGCAGTTAAAAAGTCAAACTGAGGTCAACTGTGGTCAAACCAAAGTCAAACTTCATGATTTTTTGCCAACATCAAGTATATGAAGTAAAATTCATCATTTGATCAAGGTTTGATCATGATTCATCAAGGATATTTCAGATCATCAAGAATCAGAGGTTTCTAAATTAGGGTTTCCTCAGGAAAAGTCAACTAAAATTTGACCAGCCATAACTTTCACATACTTCATCACCAATTTTCCATCCAAAGCTCATTTTGAAGGAAATTTAATTCTCTACAACTTTGTGTCTCACAAGCCAAGCCCAAAAATGCTTCATTTGGAAGGTATGAGCTAAGACATTATAGGTCCTTTTGAAAGTCAACAAAAAGTAAACAACTTCAAAAGGGCATAACTTGAGAATGGTAAATGATATGGACATGAAACCAGTGGGGTTGGTTAGAGGACTCTTCAAGATTTACAAAATGTCCAAGAACACCCTCATAGCATTAAAATTGAAGGATGTGTGCCCTTGCAAAGTTGGGAAATTTTTGGGTGGTTTATGAAGAAAATGGAGGTTTAAAACCAATTTTTTCTAAATGGGCTTGCCATATAATGATCTAATCCATACAAACACTTCATGCACGACCCAACCCTCAAATATTCAGATTTTTTATTATTTTATTTTATTTATTTTGATTTTATTCATCTAAAATCATTTTAAATTAAAATAAAATAGAAAAGTCAAATATTTAAATGGGATATTGTTTCTAGAAAGTCATAAAGGTGATTTGGATCAAATTGATATAAGAATCATGGTGATTGACTTGAAATAGAAAGGTTGAATTCACAAATATTTGAATTTTAAGTCTTAATATTTTTCAATCTTTTTCAATCAAATAATTCACACAACAATCAATTTTTTTGACCTAGTTCCATTGTACTATAAGTATACAACACAACCCTATGCATTGAAGACAAAATTCTGGCCTCAAAGAGTAAGTTGCAACTTTCAAAATTCATCACAAAACTCAAATTCGGATTCCAAGCTACAACCACTTTCAAGACAATTTGAAGGTTGCAATGCGTTCCTGGATGTTCATAGAATGATTTTGGATCATAAACAACATCTAAAACACCTTATATTGCATAACCCGAATTCATAATGTTCATCATATTCTTGATTTTCGATTCTGCATATTGACTGTATTTTAATGAGTTTTGATCATTGTTTTGTGTTTATATTAAGTTGTTGATTGATTTTGGATAGTTTGATTGAAGTTTCATTGCAGGTTTGAGAAATCACCATGGCTAGGGTTTCGGTCATGAGTTTAGGGTTATGCTTTAAACCAAACATAAACAAATTCTAAGAACATAGAACAATCGTATGAAGCTTAAGGATCATGATGCACTAATTAATTTTGAGAAATTGTACTGTTTTGATGATGTTTCATTTTCGTAGGTTCTTGTATTTGAAAATTCGCAAGAAACTTCATAGCTCAATTCGTAGCTAAATTCGCAGGAATATTGAGGAAGAAGATGAAGTTTTCGCGCGTCTGGAAATTCAAATATTTGATATTATATTTTATGTATTTGTTTCTGTTTTGTTTCACAAGTGCAGCATTGGCCTGGTGGTGAGAGACGCGCGTGTATTGCTGGGGGACTTGTGTTCGAATCCTGGCTGTGGAAATTTTTTCATATTTTTCTATTTTAATTGTTAAACGTAATATATTATGTATTGTGATGGACTTAATATCAGAAGCGCCCTCCCGGCTGGATGGAAAGTATGCCTACGTATTGTTTAAAGGTCCTGGGTTCGATTCCCCCCAGGCCTTTTGTTTTGTTTTCTTTTTTATGATTTTCTAGGATTAAGCCATAAAAACAAATGAAGTTCTTTTCTTGTCACCAAACGCGCGCTGGCCCAGTGGTTGATCTTGTTGGCTGGAGGTTGTGAGAGCTAAGGGGCTGGGTTCGAATCCCAGCCCAGGTAAGTTTTTCTTCCTTTTTCTCTATTATTTCTTTTGGTTTGTTTATTATTATTATTGTTAATTTTAATTAAACCATCACCCTAATTTAATCTTAAAATATTTTCATTAACCAAGATTAACCTTAAAAATATTTTTCTAAAACCCTAATCGTAAATATTATTTATTTGTTTATTTTAATTCTAGTTTATATTTTAATTAATCAATAAATCTTAATGTTTTCTAATAAACCCTAATTTTCTCCTATTTAAAACTTAATCCTATTTTATTTAATCATGTACATATTTTTTTTTAATTTGTTTATAATTTAAATCTGGTATATAAATATGTTTAAAATTAAAATTCTTAATTTAATTTTGTTAATATGATAATATGACATAAATTGTTTATAATTTAATTTTTGTATATAAATAATTTTTAATATATGTTTAGAAATAGTTAAAAATTGCTAATTTAATTTTGTGATTTTAATTTTATTTTCATAATATGTTTATAATTAACTTTATTTTTTTAACTTAAAATTTTATAATAATTAGTATAATTGCTCATATTTTCTTATTAGTCTTAAACAATAATTGTTTATAAAAATTGATTTTTTAATTATTATGTTAATATTATTAATTATGTTTATATGATATTTCTTTTATTATTACTAACCCCATTTATATATTATGGTTTATTATTATTTTCTACTAACCCAATTATTATTATTATTATTTATTTTTGCTTATTATATTTAATTTGCTTTAATTATTATTATTATGTAATTGTTCCTTTGATGTAATATTTTACTAATAATGTTTAAATATTTATTTTTATGCTATGGTTAGTAAAATAGGGAGTGTAACATGTTTGTATGTTTAAAATTAATTTAGCTCATTAAATTAAAAGATAAATATTTAAAATTGCACACTCACACACGTAAGTCGATCTTTGATCGCCATCTCACTTCCTTAGGGATACCTCTCAAGTTGCCTAATCAAAAGGTCAAGTAGGGTGTATAAAGCATAGTCCCTAATCTCACATCATCTAGTCCCTTAACAGATAAAAGATCAAGTCCCTTTCGAATGTTGCCTTCGTAATGATCTTGTCCCTTTCGAATAAAGATGATAAGTCCCTTCGAAATGCTTATACACCCCACAGTTGCCTAAATAACAGATGTCCCTTCACTTGTCCCACACATCCAAGGTAATGACTACCTATTCCTTAATAATAGGGATAGTCTTACCGTTTAAAGGATTCAAGAACAGAAAAGACTTAAACTTAGGGTAGGTTCCTCTTAGATACTTGCTCGCTCTTCAAAACAATTTCAAACACTTCACACATTTCAAACAATTTTCAAAACAAAGGTTTATACGCATCCATACATGGATCATTATAAAGATTTAAGGAAATTTCTATTCACACACTACACATTTCAAAAACATTTTAAAGTGAGCTAAGTAACTAAGAGCCCATGGATAACCATGGATGTAAAGGGTGCTAACACCTTCCCTTTACATAACCTACCCCCCGGACCCAAAAATCTTTTAAAAGGTCTTTCCTGTTCTTTTATGCCTTTCCTTTGGATAAAATAAAAGTCGGTGGCGACTCTTGCTATCCGCAACATAACTAAAGTCAGTTCTCCCACCGTGTTATAGTGCCCACCCACTCTTCGTGATGTTCTCCATTCCTATATTCAGCTAGTTTTCACAAGCATTCACCTTTCATAAGGGTTTCGTGTTGATTGAGGAACCATTGCTGTTATCAGTTCAAGCACCAATCAGGTTATTGCTGAGAGTCAGTCACTCCTCTATCTTTCATGTCTGTGCCTCACGACTTTGTTCTCGTTTTGAGGATCTTTCTTGTGTAATCCTTTCCGTCTTTCGCTTTTGCGTTATTTTGCTTATCCCTAACTTTTTCCTGGACTGATTCTTGTGAATCTTTGATTGTGAAGTCCAGCGGGATGCCCTAACTTTTGTCTAAGTCGCTTGTTTTCAAGTTTCGACTTAGCGGGCTTTTTCTTTTTTTTTATTCTTTTTTTTTTGAACGAGTCGTGTGACACTATTTGTCTTGATTGCTTCGCGAGGGTTGTGACTGCCTCATTCTTTGGGTCGACGAAAGATAACCATTGTGGTTTTCAATCTTTGGACCTTTTGACTTGGATTACCATTGTGGTTTCTGGCCTTTGGACCTCTTGATTAGCATGATGGGATGTAATGGATCCTCATATACACTCCTTTATGAAAGCATGAACGCTTGGTCCGACTAGCTGACATCTATCCTGCCCCTGGGTTACATGTGAGGGTTTTTTCATGTGAAAGGAAACTCCTACTTCAAGGCTCAAAGGGGTTAGCAAGGGTTTATCTTCCTTATATCTCCAGTGTTTAGGGATTTGAAACAAAGCCTGTACATCGTCAACAGGGTCTTACTCGAGAGCACACAATTAGAGATTTTGCGTTTTTGTTTCGTCATTCTCCTTTCATAGAATTTAAGCATGACAATTGGTATTGCGATGTACACATGCAAAATTGTAAGGGAATGCAAATGAATTTACTTCAAGAAAAACATGTGAGTTTTATTATTGCTAACATTCAAAAGCAAACAAATTTCATACATGTAGACAAGTGTTTAGCATATAAAAGAAACTACAAATAGAAATGCAGTAAAGAAACTGAATATTGCCGTAGTTGAGGAGGCTTGGCTCCGTCTGGACCTGTCACTCTTGGATACTTTCGGTGATCAATAGCTCTTTCACAGACTTCTAATCTTCAATATGCAGTTGTATACCTAACCATGGCAGTCATACCTCTTCTAGCTATTCTGACTCTGACACGAGACATCTGAAGGAAAAAGTGAAGCTGGGGAGTAAAGTTGCCCCATAAGGTTGCTCGGAAAGACCTGACGATCTTCTGCCTACGTATCTCCATTGACTGATGACCAATGAAGAATCAGAGCGACGTAGTTCCCCTCAATAGGGATGAAAATGAACAATGAAGAAAGGCAAACACATGAATGCCATCACTGAGAGTATTTGAATACTGCTGGCTTTATTTTCTTCATGAATACCCTGGCGTCCTGGGCGATCAAATTGAAGACTGCAGCTTAACGTGAACCATCTGGTAGAATAACCGTGACACCGGCTCCGTTGTGATTAGGCATCGGATTCTGGAGTACATTTGGGAGAGGAGTGAAATTGATTGCTTTGGAGTCAACTAGGTCCTGTACCTTGTTCTGAAAAGCCCAACATTTCTCAATATTGTGCCCCTGGGCACCTGAATGGAATTCACACCTGGCATTAGCATCAAAATTCGGAGGTAGATTGTCAGGAGTAGGAGGTCTCATGGTACGAAGCTCGACCAGGTTCAACTTTAGCAGTTCTGGGAGCAATACAGCATATGGACATGGGACGGGATCAAGTCTGCGGTTTCTCGCTCTTGTTCTTTCTTGATTTGGTCTTTGTACCTGTTGTTGTTGACCCTGTGGTCGTTGTTGTTGAACCTGTGGAGCAATAGTCACGGCAGCTGCTTGGTAGCAACCTTGAGAATAACTTCTGTCTCGGCTTCTATACACAACATTTGTCTCGCCTTCTCTTCTTCTTTGGCCGTTACCAAAAGGCTTTCTCACACCAGAAGAACTAGCACTGCTTGCATCCTGAATCTTCCCTAATTTCAGAAAATTCTCTATTCTTTCTCCCGCAATGACGATATCAGAAAAACCAATGGACGGGCAGGCGGCCAGACGATCCAAGTAAACACCCTGCAAGGTGCCCATAAACATGTCGGCCATTTCCCGATCCAGCAATGGAGGTTGAACCTGTGCGGCCAGCTCACGCCACCTCTGGGCATACTGCTTAAAACTCTCCTTAGGTCCTTGAGACAAGTTCTGCAACTGAGTGCGGTTCGGAGCCATATCAATGTTGTATTGATACTGCTTGAGGAATGCTTCAGCTAGATCTTTCCAACTTCGAATAGAGACCCGACTCAACTTCATGTACCAGCTCAACGAAGCTCCAGATAAACTGTCTTGGAAGAAATGAATCCAAAGTTTCTCGTCATCAGTGTGAGCCGAGATTCTTCCAAAGTACGCGTGAATGTGAGTCCTAGGGCACGTGCTGCCATTGTACTTGTCAAACAGTGGTGCCTTGAACTTGGGAGGGATTCTGACTCCTGGTACTAACCCGAGACTGGTTACATCGATACCCAAGGAATTCTGACATTCCATTGCCTTGATCTTCTCTGATAGCTCTTCATACCTGCGATTGTTGATCTCATTCATGTTACCCATATCAGCATCCAGTGAACTGGTCCTCTTGATTGTCTTCTAAACCGGCATTACGTGCTGTGGTCCTATTTGGATTAGATTCTCCGTTACGGGCAGCGTTAGAATCCACATTCTCAGCCGGTATTCCCGTATTAACGTTCCCATGAGGTTGCTCAACCATCATCCGGAGATGCTCCTGGTTCTGGGCCATGCTAGCCATCATTTCCATGAACTGATCCATCCTTTGTCGGAGCTCATTGAGGTCAGTCTGCATTCGTTCAGCCATCCTTACTCGGTTTCTCTTAGTCGGATATCGGTGAACGCGTTGACCAGCTATATTGCCTGCAATCAAATAAGTTAGAAACCCTGGGTAACCTGCAAAAACACAAGAATATGATATGCAGGAAATGAATGTTATGGCATGTCGATTCACTTTTAGGGTATCCCATCCCCTGATTCCAGTTTTGTGAGTTTGATGAAGACAAAAGCTCTTTTTGCTGTAAATAACAAGCAGTGTTGATAATATAAGGTGTGTGTGTGTAGCAGACGTGCCAAAAAATTCCAAGAATACGAAGACCGACGTGTTTTTGCAAATGTGTCAGATGTGTCAGTGATCACAAAGTGAGAGAACACAAAATGATAGCAAAGAGATCTTTTTATGATAAGAACTTTGTTGATATAGTCAAAATACACACAACATGGATTCGAACAGAAGTGCAATGATAAGAAGATTCCATCAACAGTCCTGATGGTAATCCCAAAACATACAAGCAAAATAGAAAGATGTCTTTGTCAATGTAATCCTCTATCTAGATCTGAGTCAATGATCGGTCATGCCTTTGGAACTTCTACCAACTCCTTCGTCTGCACCTGGTTGTCTTCAAACCTCTTCAGCTTCTTCTGATAGCAAATCATCATCCGCTTGTAGTAATCAGCTTCTTCTCGGGCTTTAGCAAGTTCTGCATCTTTTTCTCTCAACTTATCGGCCATCTCTTCGTCTTTCTCCTTTAGCTTACTCGCGATCTCTTCAGCTTGAACTTTGTCTTGTTCCTCTCTTTTGGTCCTGTAAGCAGTATGTCTCTTTTTCATGTTCTCA
Source organism: Lathyrus aphaca (assembly GCA_963966055.1). Taxonomy (NCBI): domain Eukaryota; kingdom Viridiplantae; phylum Streptophyta; class Magnoliopsida; order Fabales; family Fabaceae; genus Lathyrus; species Lathyrus aphaca. The sequence continues at coordinate 45,352,683 of OZ014520.1, forward strand.
ATCATCAAAGTCTTCTGATCCAGTTGCCTTCTAGTGTCAATGTGTTCCTTGGAAGAACTTCTAGTAGCAAACTCGAACCTCTCATACCGAGCTAACTCAACTTCACACTGTTTCCTTGCAATAGCATGCCTCTCAGCATCTTCTTGAGCTTTCCACTCAATCTCAAGTCTGGCGTGATTAGCTTTAGCAAGCTCCTGACCTAACTGTGCATTCTCCTTTAGCAAACCGTCTCTTTCCGTCTTCATCTTGTTGAACTCTTCGATGCTAACTGTGGTAGGTTGTTCAATGACCGTGGGATATAGGAGAGGCGCAGGCCCAAATGGTAACAGTAACACTTCAACCCGTTCTCTTAACCATTCTGCAAACGGTGGATACATTCGACAATTCCCTACTCCCAAAGTCTTCTTCCCTTTTGTCTTTCGACTATACCAAGCATTAGAAGCTTTCTGAGCAATCTCGAATCCATCTGTTGATTGGAAGTACAAGGACTCTGTGATGTCCATAGCGGCTGGTGGTTCCTTTAAGGCATACCTGAACTGTCTAACCGTGAGAGAAGGGTTATAATTAATTCCCCCTTTCCTCCCGATCAGTGGAACATTAGGGAATCCTCCGCAACTATGAAGAATGTCAATGCACCGCAAACCCTGATTAACCCAGGTAATGTCCTTTGCTTGTAAGCCCATCAATCGTTCAGACCATTCAAGAGTGTTCTTCGTCTTCTCAAAAGCTCCTGATTGCGGAAGAAAGCGTGTGAACCACTTGTAGAATACAGTCGTGCAACAATTCAACATTCCACCCCTTCGCTTCTCATTCTTATAATGCACAGAGTGGTAAGATCACCTAAGAGAGTAGGAATAGGATTCTTTGCTATGAAAATGCGAATAGCATCAACATTCACGAAGTTGGGCATGTTCGGGAACAAAGTGATTCCATAGATACACAAAGCTAGGATCGCATTGAAGGTACTCCAACTTTTTGCCTCAGCTGCTTTGGTAGCCTCATCTAACAAGAAACTCAAATGATATCCCCGGAAGCCTCCTTTGCTATCAATCCGGTCTTCCAATAATGACTTGCTCAAATAAAGAGCAGTTGCTACATCTTTGAAGTCGGGATCAATCTTGGTCCCAAAGAATGGTGCACAGTCCTTTACGGAAACTCTAAGGATGCTCGAATACTCCTCTAATGTAGGTGCCAACACGAAATCAGAAAGTACGAAACATCTGAGTTGTGGATCATAAAACTGTAGCAAGGTGTGCATCCCTCTAAAAGCATAGTCACTGATGGGCTCTATGAAATACAAAATCCACCCGTAATCCTGCTTGAAGATATTCAGAACTTCTGGAGGAGCTAAGGCCTTCACTTTGAGAATTTCTTTCACAACAGGCTAATAAACCTTGTAGGAGATAATACACTTGGTCTTTTTCTTGGATTCCATGCTCATAGATCAATACCCACAACTGGAATCAAAGACGGGATATGCAGCCCTGCAAATGAATAAACATGCGTTAGGAATGCAAGTATGCGGATGATGTGATGCAATGCAATGGCATGTGATCACTGTTGCATATACCACGCACTGTTGTACTGCCTTCTGATTTTGCCTGAATACCGACTGTCAAGAACACCAGATCATAAGTAGAAGAAAACCCAAGTATTAAGAACAAGGTAGGTTGAAGGTTTAGTTTTCCTGCGAACCTGTAAACCCCTCCCAATCTCACGGGTATGCTACTACGGGTCAACATCACGGACTCTCAAAGCCGAATAGCAATAATACGTTCACCATTTCCGAGAAATGGCTCATGACCAAATCAGGGAATCGGTTTGGCATTATGCACTACTCAGGGAGGCCTCAGCTGAATTCCGGAAAAAACAAGCATCCCTCATAAGTTCCCGGCTTCAAGCACTGAAGTCGAGAAACAATAGTACATTCATCCCGAAGGGTACAATACTACCGTCATACGACCAGTTGCTTTAACCAGGTTCCTACGAGAGAACAAGGTCGTCCTATGCGATTTCCTAGTGGGCCCTCGGGTGCGAATGGGTTTGCCACGAAATGTGGTCTGCCACTGTCACCACTGGAGAGGGTTGTTTCCACTAAGGTCCTCGATGATCGATTCCCAGTGTTAGCAGCTCAGGTGGGAACATTCTATGGTCTGCCCAGGCAGTATAGAACATATCCCAAGAGAGCCTGATCTGGGTGTGGGACTCGTGAAAACTACACGTGCTCAAGACCACGCAAGCCACACGACTGCCCACTCTAAATCCTATGTGTATACTCAAGCCGGGTATTTGGCTTATCTCACAATAATCCCATCCCGCCAAGGAAAACCAGAACAGCCAGTACAGTATATGCCAGTATATGCGACAGTAAGTAAAGTGCAGAAAACTGTGAATAAAGCTGTAAAGGAAAGCGATAAACTGTAAACAAAACAGTAAAGCTAAACTAAAGCATAACAACAAAAAACCCAAAGAAAACAGAAACAGACAAGCGCTAGGATTGACTCTCAAAGGGGAAATTAGAATTTCTAAAAGTCCCCAGCAGAGTCGCCAGCTGTCGCTCCCGGGATTTTCATCCTAGTACAAACGCGAAAGTGGCGCGGAAAGGTTAGAGTCGCCAGCCAGACATTTTAATCCCAAAGGAATGGGAAAGGTAATATTGCACAAACCTAAGGAAGAAGGAAAAGGACGAGGCCTTGCGAACAAAAGATCTGGGTCCGGGAGTCGGTTACGAATTGAGAAGGTATTAGCACCCCAATCCGTCCGCCGTACTCGACGGGATCCACGCTTATAAGTCTGCTTTCAAAGGGTGAGAAATAATATGCTGTTTGACTGAAAGAATAGCTATCTGGAATGGAATGAAATGAGGAAAGAAATGGAATTGACAAATGGAAAGAAAGGGGAAAATGTAGGGAAAATAAAGATTGTGCTCGAATGGGCCCTACCCCACTGCCTACGTACCTCATCGGGATAAATGAGGATCAGAGACGCCGTAGTTCGTCTAACTAAGGCTTACACTTGTTTGTGATTTTTAGGATGACGTTGCCATAGTTCTAGCTCAGGTGTTACCGGCTCTGACACGAGGGTGTTTACCGTGTCGCTGTTTGAACTGTTGAGACAAGTCATGTTCGTCCGCAAAGAGTCTGAGATGAGATGAGAAGACGTGACTTCTTGGTTTGTTGTCTTTTATAATAAGTGTTTTGAATTTGCGTTTTCCGTATGTACAACACTAAAGACTATGACACAGGAGTGAATACTTTCCAAGATCGCCCCCAATGGAACGTTTGTAAAGCATCCTAGAAGAGTGGAGGAGACCTCCACTAATCATTTTCCGTATAGCTTAAGGCTCGTGGCGTATTGCACACATTTTCCTTTATTAAGTGTTTTTGATTTTATTTTAAGATGAGAAGTGAGACTCAAGTTATAAAAGGAAAACTTCTAAGGGAAACTAGACTTACCCTAAGTTAGTTGAATTTATGGATGACCTATGGTTAGTGAGGTTTGAAATTAAATCTACCTAAGAGATATAAGACTAGAAATGAGAATACAAGAATTAATAGTGAACAATATGGTCCTCCTAAGTCATGGTGGGTAAAAGTGTGAATGAAATGTAAATGGGATGAAACAATGGATCGGGTGGGTCGATTGCGTGGTGCTAAGACGCACGACTTATGGTGTGAAACATACAAGGCTTGCTTTTGGTTGAATGGAATGGAACGATGGTAATCGAGGAACCCTAAAGTCACATGAACTTTATTTATTTATTTGAAAATTTACTCGACGTTGGATCGAGTATCTTATTTATTTCATTTTTGAGATTTTGTTTTCTATCGATTTGTTTTATCTTTTCTATCCTAATTATAGAAACTATACAAACATACAAGTTCTAAGCTATTACATCACAAAGTACACAACACAATAATTGAGGCACAAAAATATCCAAGTCCATAAGAAAAATCCTCGGAAAATACCTTGCACAAAAAAGAGAAAAGTTAGTGAATGACATGAATCATGAATATGCATAATATGATGGAAATGAATTAAAATGCCAAAAAATATCAAAAGTCAAGGAAAAATTATGACATTAATTCCCTAGGGTCTTTAACCTGATTATAACACTATGTTAAAAAATCTCTTACAAATTCTAATTCTAACTATGGTAAATGGTCACTTAAACTTATCTAAGGTTTAATCACAAACTTATACAAATCACACTACCAAAACAGTGGAAAATATGTCCTAAAATATATCCCAAAAATATTCTAGGTACTTTAATTTGTCCTCTAATTATAGCAAAAAGAATGGGCAAAAAATGTTATGGGAAGTGGCAGGAATAAATTGTACAAATTTATGTGTTTATGAAGGAATTCAATATAAATCAATTAAATCAAAAAATCGAAATTAAGTTGAAAAATGATTGAATTCAGAAAATAAAAAATTGGGAGAAGTTCTAAATTGACTTAATATTCTAATATAATTTTTTGGGGATTTTTCTTATGCATTTAAATATTTTTTATGACTTGATTTGAAAACTATATAAAAATAGAATTTTAAAAGAAATGAGAATAGGAAAGGGGTGATGAAAGGAAATAATTTTAGTTAATAATGAAGTTGGGCTTGAAAGAGAGGGTGTGGATAGCCATTTGAGGCCCAGAACGCAGACTTTGAGGGGAGGGGGTAGAAATATCAATATCTAGTAGTTGAAATATATTGGGCTCAGTTTTAAAGGGTGCGAATAACAATTACTTGGGCCCACTATCACAAATCTCTTGAGGGTGTATGGTCCTTACCATGGGGAAGGTGCGCAGGAATGAAATCCGATGTTCCAACCGGACGGTGACAAGTGTCACCGCCGGATTGGACCACCCACTAAGTCTTATCCTCTCCCAGTCTTAAAAAAAACGAAAATTTGAACGGTGGATTGAATATATTTTGAATATACTTATGGTTGTTAATTCTTATTAATAATACCATTAACCAAACTTAATTCCTATTAATATGAATAATATTCCCTCATTAAACTTAATAAATAATCTTTATAAAACAAAAAGAAAGAAAGAAAGCAGAGAGGGATGAATAACGTAAACATAACCCTAGCCCCCTTCTTCTTCAACCTCCCTTAATCGCCGCCGCTGGTTCCTCGACAGATCTTCTTCACCCTTCCACAAACGCTTAATACACTCTCTTCCTCTTCTCAACTTCGCCCTCTCAATCAACAACCCTAGCCCTTTCTTCTTCTCATCTGCGACTTTCCTTCCTTCCGTCGGACACCACCATGAACCGAATCCCTAGCCTCACCTCCTCCATCCTAAATTCTACCTTATCAAAGTCTAATTTCCCTTTGCCTAACCCTAATCCGCCACCGGAGAGCCACCGTATTACTATAACCCTCTCTTTTATTCACCTCCGTCACCGGTGCTTCCAACGGACCAAATAATCGGCGGAAATGGCACACCCATGGACGAAAATCAACAAATCGGCAAGACGAACTCCACACCAATGCAGACAGCAAGACCATGACGAACTCATAGCAAATTTGAGGCTACGACTACGAGAAATTGCGTACCTGTGATTGAAGCGATGAAACAACGATTGGCTCTATATACTCGCGCTTGTCTCTCCTCTTCTTGCGCGATCTTTGTTGGTTATTCGTCAAAGTCATGCGAGGATGATGATCGAAGCCGTGAAGACAATCGTCTAAGATGAAGCCGTGACGACGAAGATCTGCGGTGCTTCGCCTTTTGGTAGATATGATTCTCTTTCCGTTGCTTGTTTCGATTAGCCCCTCGTGATATTTATCTTTGTTGATGCAAATTGATGTTCGAAGGTTGATGGAGTGATGTCGTTGTAATGTCAAATTTGCAGGTTGCAAACGTGATTCAAAGATGCTGAAATGGTGGTATCCCGAATTTATCATCGATTGCTCTTCATTTTTGTGATTGATTATGCTGCACTCTTGTGTTTTGACTATGGTGTTCTGAAATGAATTTGCAGGTTGATGTTAGTGTTTGTGCGATGAAAATGAAGGAGGTTACAGGTTTGGAGCTATGGTGATGAATGCAATTGAAGAAGATAGAGGAATGAGATGATTGAAGGAATGAATGGGAGTTTGAAGAACAATGGAGGAAGGAGATGAGTGAAGAAGAATGAAGAAGGTGATGCAATGGTGAACTTGTGAAGATGTTCAGAAATGGAGAGTGAATTTAGAATGGGGATGGAAGAAAAAAAATGAGAGAGGGGAAGAAGAAATCGAAGAACTCAGGAGAAAATCCTCAATAAGGAGAGTGAACTTTCTGATTTATAGAAGATCAAATGCAAGGTTTTTTCTGTGAATTTTCAGGTGAGGTTTCTGTTACAGTTAGTTAACTCTTGTAACTGATTTCAGTTATTTCAGTTAGGGTAGTTTTCTGATTTTAGGAATTTTATAACTGTATTGGATTACTTCTCTTTTTTGTCAAGATTTTGTAACTGATTTTGGGTATTGATGTTTTCTCCTTCCAGGTTTTTCTTCTGATAATCGTTGATCTCGGTAACCTGTTTCCAGTACTCTGCAATTTTTGGAAGACCGTTGCACTTGCAGATGTAAACAAATTTCACCGAAACCGATGCTAGCGTTAAGGAACTTTAGTCTGATCCTTCAATATTTTTGCTGAATGTTTGCACCGGTGGCTTCGCAGAATGCTGGCATTGTATTAACTGATAAAATCCTCTGAGCCAAAAATGCACTAGCAGCTAGCCTAGATAGCTCGGCAGACCAGAGATTTGTGGTTAGAATTCTTTTTCCTTCTTGTTATCGTTTTTTTTATCGAGTTTCATGTTAATGCCTTATTGCCTCTCCCTTTTTTTCCAGATTTTTTGTTCATAGCTTTTATAACTGATACGGCTGCAGGATGTGTGATTGATGATCGACTGTTGTTGAAGCTGCTGCTATAGCCGAGCCAATTTCAACTTCATTAGCCTATCTGTATCTTCACTAGGAAATGGAAGGCCGCCACCCTGAAGAAGTGATATTCGTTGTAGACCCTGGTGTATTTGATACCAAAACAAAATGTGAAAATATCAAAACTTTGGCATATTGTATATTGGTGTTTTAATTTATTTTATAGAACACTCCTAGAACGCATATTCGACATTTTTGTGTGAAAAGTAAAACTATTCTCATAAATGTATCTCATTACTGCTATTGTATATATATGGACCCAAAGCTTTCATCCTCTGAACAAATGCGACTTTACTACTAGGTGTTGATTGCCAATGGGGATCCCATACATCCTGTTTGTAAAAAGTTGTAACTCAATAAGATCCTTTTGGTATAGACTACTTTGGTTCAGGATTTTTGTTATTGTTGTGCTATTGTACCAGTACTCTCTTTCTCATATAGGTTATCACAACCAAGATATGCACATTTTTGTGTTGTCCAAGGAAACACAACCAATCCAAATATCATTGTCAAAGTCATGGCCTTTTGATAAAAGATAGTTCCCCCCTTTTGGCCTTTATACGCTTCTAGAACTTTAATAGCTTTAGAGTTCAAATGATATGGAACAACAAAGCCCATCTAGTTCATGTGATGAAATTATTTATACATTATAAGTTATTATCTCAAAGTTTAAGCCAAATATACCAAATTTAAATTTATTGTAACCCAAATCCATGGAACTTGTTCTTGAATTTCTTTGATAAACAAGACTTAGTATCTTGAAGATCTTGAAAACAACTTCAATTTTATGCTCCCTTAATCTTGGGTTAATTGCTCAATTTAACACAAATGGGCACATCAAGTGGTGAGAAGGGGAAGAATAGTCTCAATCACAATGTAAGCACATTGAACCACAAAAGAACCATCCATCCTGAATTTGATCAAGTAACCATCTTAATGTTGGGAAACAAAGATAATCCGAACATTTGATGAAGTCTGAAACCGACGCTTATGATAATAATAATACTTTAAAGTCTCTCTCCCAACTTGAGGAAAATAACGCTCCACAATTTAAGAAACAATGTCTCATAGATCTCCTGATCATGTGCATGCTTTAAGAAACTCGATGGTATGAATTATTGCGAAAAAATCGGTTAGATGAAAATAAACAAGAGGGCAAATTTTGGGGTGTTACACTACCTACAAGTTTCATACTTAGTGAAATTCTAAGTTTGGAATATTTTCCAAGTGTTGAGGGGATTCGACCAAGCATATGTTCAACGAAGGTGGCAGTTACCAAGGGTCTCACACGTTCATTCTTGGAGGGAAAACATGGAGTTTTCAATTCAAAGACAGGGACAAGTGGCGCAAGATGAAGCTTCTTCAGCATGTGATGGCACAAGTGTCACCATCTTAGGATAGTTGTAGGAGAAACCGTCGAAAGCGGTTACTTTGTAATGTATATAAATAACTTAGTCTAGTGTTATAATAAGTGTGTGAAAATCATATGTACTAGTAACTCCGTAGACTCAAAGTATCCGCGTGTAGAGAAACGAGTGCAGTGAGAATGTACGTGATTGAAACACCACCACCAATTTATCTTTTATGTCAAATTTATCTTCAAGTTATTTACTTTTGAAGCCATTTATCTTTACAAAGCCTTTATTTTAAATCACTTTACATTTCAAAGTCATTTATCTTTTCAGCAATTTACCGTGTTTCCTTTTACATTTCTAGTAATTTAACATTCCTCGCCTTGCCTTTAAATTTCATTTAAGTTTCAAGTCTTTCCATTATTTTCCTTTAAAATTCCCAGCCTTGTCTTTACTTTGATTTATTTTAAAATCCTTTGTCTTTTACTTTGTTTTCCTTTTAAAAAACAAATCTGAGTCTCGTTGAGAGATTCAAGAGTCTTTTTCTTTCCCAAAAATGTGATATACCAACATCACGATCTTCTCCAATTTAACACATGTCCTAGGATCAATCTGGTCGATCCTGCGAGTAATTGAGAGTATTTTTGGTATCTTCAGAGGACCAACGGTTGTTTACCAATTTTGGGGGTAAACAAATTGGCACGCCCAGGGGGACTCGAACCCACAATTGCTTGAGAAGTGGCAAAGTAGCCAGTACAAACCATTATATCCCTAAAAGAAGAAACACAAGAAGGATGGCTTCTGGCCAAGGAAACTCAAGTGATTCAATACCCGCAACGACTGGGTCGAATCCTCAAGTGAGTAGTTCAAATGTTTGTACGTCGAACACACAAGGTGGACCAAGGAATGAGGCCATCCCAACCTCCAATCCCTCGACGGGAGCCACGACCACACCAATTGTGACGTCAGAGCAAGCCCCTTCGACGGGATTAGGAGACACAGTTAACATATATTATACACATCCAATGTTGGAGTATATTGGGCCAAATACTCAAACTCCATCACCAAGTACGGCTGCATTTCGACCACAAATATCTACATTACTTTCTCAGGCATATCCTAGACTCTTTGGTACCTCAACTACCATGGTGGGTTTGAGGAATGCTCCCCCGATTTATTCAGACAATGTTATTTCTTCACCATTGCAGGAATCTGGATCTGCAATAAATATGATATAAGCAATCACCAGATTGGTGGCGTGGGGCATTCGACTCATAGTCATGCTTTGACAAATGAGTCTGTGACATATCTAAGACAACAGATGAATGAAAGTAATATGCAAATGGTGCATACTTTGTCCCAAACTATGGGAGAGATTTTCCAGCCTTTGATCCAGAATACAACTCAGACAAATCAACGGGTGGTGTCTCAAATGGCGCGCATCGCAGAGTTCATGGGGGTTTCAGCGCCAGTTCGACAGCCCTGTCACTTACCAGAAGTAAGAGAAGCTATGCAACCATTGGATCAAGAAAATCCACCTTTGGTCGAACAAGTGGATGTCGAACCCATTAGAGGTCAAAGACAGGTACGGATAGAGGAGGAACCAAGAGTGATATTGGTGAATAGACATCAAGATGCAGATCACATAGTCCAACAAGTTCAACAAAATAATCTTGCTGCAGAGAACAACTTGGAGACTCTTGTCGAACGAATAATGGCTCGAAGTGGAATCAATACTGGTTTTTCTAGGCCAAACTTCACTTCACCATTAGTGGACTATATACTTCAATCAGAGTTTCCCCCTAGTAATAAGGTTCCCAAATTTACCAATTCCTCAGGGGATACAACCGAATCTATAGTTGAACATGTGGCAAGATACATGATAGAGGCTGGGGAGATTGCTAACGATGAAAGTCTGAGAATTAAATACTTCCCTAGCTCCCTAACCAAGAATTCCTTCACTTGGTTCACCACTCTGCCACCTGGTTCGATATATAATTAGACTCAATTAGAGCGGTTGTTCCACGAGCAATTCTACATGGGCTAGACTAAGATTAGTTTGATGTGAAACGGAAGTTCAATGAGTCCATAGATGATTACTTGAATAGATTTCGACTGCTTAAAGCAAGATGTTTCACTCAAGTACCTGAATGTGAATTGGTCGAAATGGCTGCTGGCGGCCTAGACTATTCAATCAGGAAGAAGCTGGATACCCAATAATTGAGGGACATGGCCCAATTAGTAGATCGAGTTCGACAGCTTGAACGTCTGAAGGATGAGAAAGCAAGGGCGAACAAACATAAAAAAGATAGCCTATGTCGAATATCAAGATGAGGTTGAGAACGTCTACGACGAGACTTTGCCTCTAGACGATAATAAGATAGACTTAGCTGAACTTAAGCAGGGTCCTCTTTATTCCTGTAAACTATTAGTTCCTTCAAATGGAAAAAATCATGCTGAAGTCGAAAAGAACGATAGATTTCCAAAGAAAACATATACTTTCTATATCACCAAGTGTGATGAAATTTTTTATTTATTAGTCAAGGATGGACAAATATTGGTCCCTCCTGGTGCTAAAACACCACCTTTAGATCAAAGAAAGAAAAGAAGTTTTTGCAAATACCCTAATTATTTGGGTCATAAAACTTATCAATGTTTTCTTTTCAGGGATTTGGTGCAAAATGCAATCAAGGACGGAAGACTCTAGTTCGGCGACAAGCCAAAGGCACAATTGAAGATTGATATTGATCTTCTTCAGATGGCTGAGGCGAATTACTCTGAACCTTCTATTGTAAACTGGGTGGATGTCTTTGAGCAAACTGTTGATGACAATGTAAGTCCTGATGCCGTCGAAGTTGTAGATAACCCTGAGATGGTTGTGGTCACTGAGAACCCCAAAATTGAAGCCATAGTGTTTAAGGCCAGTCAGGAGTTGATCGGTGAGAAGTGGGAACATCTGATATGCGAGGCTGCAGAAGGATTCTTCTAGACATCATCAGAGGTTGAAACGTTCAACATGAGGGTTACCATTGTCCCCCTTGAGGAGATTGAAGAGTCAAACCTCCCAGTCATTACTAAAGAAGCTGCTGAAAGCTTCACAAAGAAGGATGGGGCCGCTGATGGCCTAGATCTGGACTTCTCCAAGATGGAACTCAAGGATGAAGTCAATGTTTACATGGTCGAAGTAACTGACGACCAGATACTGAAGATGGATCATTCTGCAGGCCAGAAGGACCACTATGCAAAGGCTTATCCTAAAGAGGGTGAGACTATGGTTGATTTCTTGTAGAGATGTCAAAACAAGAAGTCAGAAGTGATGCTCTGTCCAAGGTGTAGTTCATTTTTGACAAAAAGGCCGCTCGAAGTCTTCAGCAATCGAACAGGACGCATAGGGAGCAAAAGGAAAAATCTACCCAAAAGCATGCCCGTTTTGACCCAAGGCGAGTTAACCCTTATCAACAAAGGGCCATGCCTCAGGCTCTCAAGTCTAAACAACCCTCATTTAAGCCAAGTGGAGAAGTCCCCACTGACAAGTGGTTTAAGCCTGATGAGTCAGGCAAGAGGAGAGGACAGAAATGGGGAAATTTTGAGGTTGAAAGAGGACCCTTGATGGGGTACACAAAGGAGGTTAAGACTTCTAATAAAGCTGCTTATGTATCTGAGAATTATAAAGGTAATAATCTTATGTCCAGGTCGCAATGGCGTAGGGAGCAGCGCATAAGGAAGGCTCAGAGGGAAGCCTCCAAAGGTGATTATGCTGAATCCAGCATAAGTGTCCTTGGTGGAGCTAGGGACAATCTTATAGTGAGTAATAAGGTATATGGGGTGTACAAAGGACCATGATTCAGAAACAAAGGGGCTGACATTAAAGCAAACATAAAAGCTGAGCTGAAGGCTGTCGAAGATGAAGATATGACAGAGAACTTCGACTGTGAATCTGAGGCTTCTTTAGACGTGTTGGCCAATATGGTTTCTGTAATGCCCAGAGAGTACGACTGCATCACTGAAGTCGAGAATCTGGATGCTAATACTGAAGCAGAAATGGTAGCACACCAACCAGTGTGCTATTATGTGATGAATAACGGTTGTGTCGAAGAACACAACACTTTCTTCAAGAGACCCACTAAGGCCATGAGGGGCACCTAAAACCCCTCTATATTACTGGAAAAGTAGAAAATGTGGCCATCAACAAGATTCTAATTGATTGTGGCGCTACAGTAAATATAACGCCATATTTCTTGCTGCCCAGGATTGACAAGTTCGACACTGACCTCAAGCCTCACAACTTGGTTTTGTTGAACTATGAAGGTAAAACTGGACCTACTATGGGGGTCCTTCAGGTGGATTTGACTGTAGGGAAAATCACAAGGCCCACTCTCTTTATGGTGGTATAAAGTAAATCCAACTATAACCTCCTGTTAGGGAGAGAATGGATACATGGCATAGGAGCAATGCCATATTTTATGCACCAAAAGGGTCACCATATGGAGGCCAGATGGTATAGTCGAGAACATCGAAGCTGATCAAGGGTACTTTAAAGTACCAGTGAATCATGTAAAAGGTGTGGAGTTTGATAAGAATCTAGCGCACATTGGTCCATGTGCACCTGCAGGATTCGAATTCACACCAGATGATCACGTACACTACACTTTAAATCTCCATCCCATCGAAGGATTCCGCTGGGATAGAGAAGTCGTACAAGAGCCAGGAAATCTCCCACCTTATTTCCCTGAACCTGAAATCTAGCCTACAGGCTGGGGAAGTGAAGGTAGTAATAATGATTGACTTCGACGCCCTAAAAAGAATTTCGGCTTATATGGCCAAAACAAGGATACAAGCGGCCTTAGAGGCTGTAGGGAATGATATGGTTGTAGAGGCCATTACCGAATTTGTTGAAGAGATCCCTACGAGGGATTTCGACCAAGATCCCTTAAAAAAGCCTCAAGAAGATCCAGACCAGAGGCTTGATGCAATTTATGATAATGAGCCTTTGGGATTTGAAAAAGATCCTTTGTCAAAAAGTACCAAAATGTTGGCTCACGATCCTTTAGAAGAAATAAACCTGGGAGAAGGGGAGTTGAAAAGGCATACATATATTAGTGCCAACCTCAAACCAGAACTTAAGAACGAAGTGGTCCACCTGCTGAAAGAATTCAAAGATTGATTTGCATGGGATACAATGAAATTCCTGGTTTGGAAAGAGAGCTAGTCGAACATAAGCTACCAATCAAACCTGGGAAGAAGCCTGTCAAACAAAACCCAAGACATTTCGCCCCAGCAATCCTCACGAAAATCAAAGAGGAGATTGAAAGTATTCTTCGATGCAAGTTCATTCGTACAGCTAGGTATGTCGAATGGTTAGCAAACATTGTGCCAGTAATTAAAAATAATGGTTCTTTAAGGGTGTGCATAGATTTTAGAGATCTAAATTCAGCAACCCCTAAAGATGAATATTCGATGCCTGTGGTAGAAATGTTGATTGATTCTGTTGCGGGACATGAGTATCTAAGTATGCTAGATGGCTACTCATGATACAATCAGATATTCATTGCTGAAGAAAATGTCCCTAAAACTGTTTTTCGATGCCCAGGAGCCTTAGTCACCTACGAATGGGTGGTTATGCCATTCGGTTTGTAAAATGCAGGGGGAACTTATCAAAGAGCAATGAATTCAATTTTTCATGATTTCATAGATACGTTTATGCAAATTTACATTGATGACATAATTGTAAAGTCTATTTCTGGAAATGACCATGTCGATCACCTTAGACGTTCCTTTGAAAGAATGAGAATACATGGTCTTAAAATGAATCCTCTTAAATGTGCTTTCTGTGTGCGGGCAGGGGACGTTCTGGGATATGTGGTCCATAAAAAGGGGATCGAAATCAATCAGAATAAGACTAAAGGTATCATTGAGGCTAAAACACCTTCGACAAAAAAGGAGCTTCAATCACTCTTAAGCAAGACCAACTTCTTAAGGAGGTTCATATCAAACCTGGGTGGAAGGACTTAAGCTTTCTCACCTTTTCTACGTATGGGCAAGGGAGGATTTCAGTGGGGGAAATCTCAACAAGAAGCCTTCGACAAGATCAAAGAATACTTGATTCATCCTCTAATTCTTTCTCCACCTTGTAGAAAGAAAAGTATGAGATTTTACATAGCTGCCTCAGATAGAACTTTAGGGAGTATGTTATCCCAAGAGGATGATGATGGCATAGAAAGAGCCATTTATTACCTTAGTAGAGTTCTAAATGATGCAGAAACTAGGTATAGTATGATAGAAATTTTTTGCCTATGTTTGTATTATTCTTGTACTAAATTGAAGCAATATATAAAACCAGTTGATGTTTATGTATCTTCTCGCTTTGATATTATTAAGCATATGTTGTCCAAACCAATTTTTCATAGTCGAATTGGAAAATGGGAACTGGCATTAACTGAGTACTCTTTAACCAATAAACCCTTAAAAGTTGTTAAAGGGCAGGTGGTCGCAGATTTTATAGTCGACCATTCTTTAAATGAGAGTCCCTTAAATTATCTTGAGATTGAGCCATGTAAATTATACTTCGATGGGTCTAGTCATAAAGAGGGGACTGGAGTTGGAATACTTGTTATTTCTCCTGATAAAATTCCAACAACACTCAAGTACAAAACTGAAGGCCATTAGTCTAACAATGAAGCTGAATATGAAGCTTTGATAGCCGGACTTGAGGTATTGTTGGAATTGGGGGTAACTCATGTCAAAATAATGGGAGATTCTGAGTTGGTAATAAAACAAGTCACCAAAGAATACAAATGCATAAAAGAAAATTTAATTATGTACTTTGTAGTAGTAAATAGGTTGTTGAAAAAATTTCAATCAGTCACCTTTCGACACATCCCCAGATTACAAAATCAAGTCTCAAATGACCTGGCTCAAATTGCACCAGGATATAAAGTTTCAAAATAAAAATTACAAAGTCCAATTAAGGTGAGGGGAAGGGTTATGTCAGTAGGCTTAGCCCCATCAGACTTAGAAAAAACTAAGCTTAGGTATGTTGACGAAGAGAACTTTGCAATACTAATGGTCTATAGCATAAGTGACAAAGATTGGAGGAAGCCCTTGATGGACTACCTAGAAAATCCAACAGCTTCGACAGAAAGGAAAGTCAAGTACCAAGCATTAAGCTATGTTCTTTTGGGGAACGAATTATTTAAAAAGACAGCTGAAGGACTATTACTTAAATGCCTTAGTGAGGCTGAAACATATTTAGCTCTTTCGACGTTCTACAGTGGAGCATGTAGAGCACATAAAGTAGGCCACAAAATGAAGCGGCTCTTATTTCGACAAGGTATGTACTGGCCTGCTATGCTGAAAGATTGCATAGAATTCGCCAAAGGGTGTCAAGAGTGTCAAGTACATGCTGACATCCAACATGTGCATGCAAGTAAATTACACTTTATAATAAAACCTTGGCCTTTCAGAGGATGGGCTATGGATATGGTTGTAGAAATTCGACCAGCATCTTCAAAGAATCACAAGTACATTTTGGTAGGGATTGATTATTTCTCCAAATGGGTCGAAGCGATCCCATTACCAAATGTCGACCAAGAGGATGTAATTGAGTTTATTCAGAAACATATCATATATAGATATGGCATCCCAGAAACGATTACTACGGATCAATGATCTGTATTTACGGGACGAAAGATGCAAGAGTTCGCCACATGAATGGGTTTTAACTTTTGACATCTACACCTTATTATGCTCAGGCCAATGGCCAGGTCGAAGCAGCGAATAAAATAATCATTGGTTTGATGAAAAAATCATATGGGTAAGAAGCCAAGGAATTGGCACAAAACATTAGACCAAATCCTGTGGGCATGTCGAACTTTACCCAAATAAGCAACCAATACAACTCCGTTTCGACTGACTTATGGGCATGATGCAGTTCCGCCTCTTGAATATTATCTTCAGTCCATAAGAACTCAAAGGCACCATGAGATCCCAGCTGAGACTTATTGGGTCATGATGCTAGATGAATTACTCGACCTAGACGAAGAAAGACTTCATGCCAAAGAGTTATTAGAAAGGCAGAAGAGGAGGGTAGAGAAATCCTACAACAAAAAGGTTAAATTGAAAACCTTTTCAGTTGGTGAATTAGTGTGGAAAGTCATATTACCTTTGGATCGAAAGACTAGATCCTTAGGAAAATGGTCACCCAAATGGGAAAGCCCTTTCCAAGTTACAAATTTTTTTAGTAACAATGCATATGAGATTCATGAGATTGAAGTTGATTTGAGAGTCTTTAAAGTAAATGGTAAATATTTAAAAAGATGTAGACCTATGCTTCAAGAGATTCATATCAGAAAATAACAATTTCATTAATCATAAAAAGGGGCCATGAAAGGCCTTCAATTACAAGAGTCTAGGAACATGGTTGAATAGCCATAAAACAAGAAAATGTAGTCTTGAAGATGCTTCCAAGTGAGGCAGTTAAGATAGTCCATCCAATCTTCATCATCTTCATCTTCAGGTGGTAGCTCACTCTTGGGAAGCTCATTGGATGGAGATGCGACCTTATTTCCCTTTGATTGGGAACGAGTAACGACCCTTGCACGAGGAGTAATTTTCTCTTACCTTTTTATTTTGTTCCTTTGTTTGCAGGAAATGGTGTCATCCACTTTCTTTGCAGAACTCTCCATGTTGTTATGATGGAGAGATGGATTGAATAGGGGTCATTTATAGATGAAGGGCCTGTGCGCAGATTGTCCAGATGAAAGGCAACCATAAAGCGTGTAAAGTCTTTCTCGGGAAACAACATTATAAAAGGGCGTTTAGGCTTCAATTCGAAGTTGGGAATTTGTGCCTCATAAGTGTGAGGCATTGAAAGCTGAAACGGCGCCGTCATAATTAAGACTGAAGCAATAATACTTTGACCCAAGATTAAGTTAGAGTTTCTCTGACTAACTTAAAAGTTATGTTAAACGGCCAAATAAAATATGAATACATTATATATATATATATATATATATATATATATATATATATATATATATATATATATATATATATATATATATATATATATATATATATATATATATATACAGAGAAAAGAGACGAGTCGAAAGTGAAAAAGAAATGCGTAAATAAACAGGGGAAACAAGGCCCTAAAATTATCATAACATAAGGGCCACAGTAGGGCCAAAGAACAGGATTACATAAGAAAAATAATAAAGTCCAGGGACATGACAAATGTCGTCGAAGATTAGAAGGGTAACTTTGATTGCAACTGAAGAAAATTGTGCTAACTAGTTAAAAGGAGGTTCTCACATAAAGCCTTGTCAAGTTTGGCAGTAGCAAGCTCTTTGTCAAGCACCTCAGCATTATCATTGAGCTCGAGGGTGCGCTCTAACTCAACACTCAGTCAGCCTCATCGAACTGACTAAGCTCCTAGTTGTTATGCTTAGCCGCAACAATCTTCTTCTGAAGTTCTTCAAGCTCCTTTTCCCAGACCTCAAAGGATGAGTTGTTGGCAACAATTTGTATGTCCCTCTTAGCCTTGATACCCTCCAGCCTTTCAACCTCATTCTCAGCCTCCCTAGCCAAATCCCACGCATTACCACTCCTAACCCCCGTCTTCTGAATGATGTCCTCGACTTTGGGAACCAGCTTAAGATCATCAGACATTTAGTTCACCAAAGTACTTAGTTCCATGAGGGCTTGGGTGACCCTGGGGTTAAGCATCGAAAGATCCAGTTGTTGCAGAGCGTCTTTCAGGAAGATGTGAGCAGTAGGATCTGCGTCCAAAGTAGTACGAATATCCCTCTTAAAAAATTTATTTTTTATCTTCTTGAGGATTGGGCCAGCAGAATCACCAGGAGTTGTCGATGAACTGCTTTCAGAGAAGCCAGGACGTTTCCTAAGCTTTAACCTAGCGTTCTCCCTAGGGTTCGATTGTTTCAATGCTGACATTGGATCCCCAGCTGCAGGAGTTGGAATTTGGAGGACAGGAGTTTGCTGAGAATCTCCTTCAGGTAAGGCGGATTGGGTTTTTGCAGGCCTTGTTTCTGGCACAATTCCATCCTTGCCCTGATTATCATCCTCTTCCTCCACCTCCTCATTTTCTTGCTCAGGATCATTCATGACATGACCTTGAGCGGCAGCTTGAGGATCACCCGCAGTCTTTGGCTCTTTTCTTTGAGGGCTGGAAAGGGCAGGCTCTTCAGTTTCTTTGTTTTGTTCTTTTTCATCAATAGTAAAGGTTGTATCCATCTCCTTAGCGAGTCTGCTGGTTTGCCCAGCAAAGTCCTTGTTGGTCATATTCTTGTATTCACGCTCTAAATCATCAGTATGAGACTGCTGAGTAGTTGTCTTAGCAGGAGAATATGGTGCAGTTTCGACAGTTAGGAGATGAACAACTGTCATGGTTGTGGGTTGGTTAATTTCATCCAAAGTGTTATGATCAGAGCCAAAATCAGAAGTTGGATGATAAGTAGGCTCACCTTGCCTGTTTAGAAGAACTATAGGTGAAAGAGGATCAGTCGAGGGTTGCAAGTCAACACTTTCACCAGCCTGTCAACAAGAGAAGAAGCTAAGTCGAGGCTATAAGAAGAAATCAAGAAGGGTCAAATATTAAGTTAAATACCTGATTTTCTTCGCCTCCGGGACTTGAGTTGGCACTCTTAGGGGCGCCAACAATAGGCTTCATCATAAAAGTAGGAAGTCTAGCCTCGACAACACCCTTAGTGGGCGCCTTCTTCAAAAGTTTGTCCACCTTAGAGGATGGTTGGCCAGCCACATTGGGAGACTGTGCAGTCTTCCTCTTTCTTTTGAGGGGCACATACTCAGGAGATTCGTCATAATCTGCAGAGATGACAGCGGTGGAGGCCTTTTCCCCTTTCTTGGAGACACAAGGATTTTTGGTTGTCTAGCAGAAAGGCCAAAGATTAGAATACAAACACATGATGAGTTATATAAAGTAAGGATTATAAGATACCTTTGTGCCTTTTTTGTTCTCTGTTTGTATTACCACGCCTTTATTGGCAATGGTTCTTCTGGTAATTGTTGGAAGTGCCAAAAACAATTATCATGAGTTAATAATTGATTAGTCAATCAAGGAAAATAAAAGACCTCAAACCTTCATATATTTCGGATTCGACTCTAACGTCTTCAAGCCCTATATGAATGTGCCCTTTGAAATTATCCAGCGTGTGCTTAGTCACAACCACCCTTTGAGCTTTTGGTTCAGACTGTTGTCGAATGATCTTAATTGAATTCCCAGACAAATCAATCTGGAAATGGAGGAGCCAGTGTCACTCCAAAATCAGCAGTAGGAAGTCGAGGGAATTAATGTGTGGTTGAATCACTCAAGTGAAGAGTGAAGAACGAGATGTGTGATCAATCAGAAAGATTAATTCTCGTTCAATCAAGATTGATTCAGATTATCTTGAAGATTGAGATTTAATTTCAACAAATAATATTGACGTGAATTTACCGTTAACAAATCTTATAACATATGAGTAGTCTCATAGGATGAGAATGGTGAAATTGTTTTGACGGCACCGTAAAACTTCGATGATTTCGATAATGCTCTTATAGTTGAGCTCCAAGCCCTGATCTCCCTATAAATCTCATAAGGGAGAACAACATAAAATATATCATCTTGAAAACTAATTTCAAAGAAATTTGCAAGAATTTGAAAGGAAGAAAAAAAGGTTGAGATTAAGTCACATGTATAATTTTTTTTTTTTTTGAGAAAGATTAAGGATGAATTGAAATGGTTTGAAAATACTTTGGTTAGAATTGTCCTCAAAGATTGTAAATGGATTGCTATGAGATGAATATTATACTCCTTAGAACCTAAATCATATTTGAGTCACTAATCTCCCCCATTATAATTTTCAAGTAGAATCAAGAAGATTAGATTTTTGCATTATAATTCCTCTCTTTTCATTTTAAAAAAATCAAATATTTTACTTTAAACTCACTTTTAAATTAAAATGAATGGTACAAATTTAATCCAATTAGAACCAATTTTCAGAAACCAAATATTGTGACTTGTTGTTGTGCTCTACACTAAGGTGTCGGTCAATACAAAACAAACATAAGTATTATGATGAGTTAGTTGCTCAGCACCCCTAGAAGAGTACTTCCATCACAACTCCTTCGTTAAATAAATGATTTAAATGAAGCAAGAAATGTCTATGAAGTCCAATATCTCAAGTGAAATGACTCCATCCAATCCAATACACACACGAGTTGACAAATATTGAATAGTAAAATCTAAGGTAAAAACCAGAACAGTATATGTATTTTCTTGTGTGTCGCTATTATAATCTGAGATCTCTCCAAAAAACAAAGAAAAGAAAGGACAATGAGAAACAGAGAAGAAAACAAAGAACATAATCCAAACTCTGGCACTAGGAAAACACATTGATGCAGAGTTATTTATGTAGTAGCAGCAGAATCTCGTGCTAAACTACAAAGCCCAGATTAGGGAGATCGATGTGAAAGGTTCATCAAACAACCCAACCCAACCAATTTAGCTAACATCATCTTACTTTCAGTAACAGAAACCTTGATTCCTAAACGACATAAGCTATTCGACAAAATAACCCCAATCTCCAACATACGACACCGTTTCTAATCTCTATTCTATTCATTTTCCTTCCGTTTACCAATACACACACATAACTTAGCTACCTAGCAAGCTTTGACTTCTCACTCAGACAACCAAACCCGACACATATTCCTACCAACTCCCACATCGTACAACACAACACCAACATTAATTACTATTATAGTCCACTTCACCAAATCAAACCCATGCTATAATATTAAGGGTATCAAAGTTTTCGATTCAAATTTAGACTAAATCACAAAGATCAACGTTGTCGTTTGATTATTTTCATTTTCAACGCTGTGAATATTTTTTCAATGTGCAGTAATTTCTATTCTCCGTTTCGACCACGGTTTCTTCTTTCTATGCCATTGCCAAAGATTAAACTATACATTGCACGACGTTTCACATCCCTTCTTGTACGTTGTCGTTTTTTAATATTTTTACATACACACTTCATTTTATTGAATGTTGACATTGAATTTAATTCAACCAAACCAAAGGCACAAACACACGAGGGTACTTGAAAATTGCAATATTTGAGAATGAGTAAACAATTGAACCAATTCATATTTTAGTTACTAATACATTCAATTATAATAATAATAATAATAATATATGTACTGGGAAGAAGAAAACAAGAAAGAAAAAAAAGTAATAATGTTTCGGTTTTTCGCGGTGGCGATGATTGTGGTGTGGTGGTGGTGTTGGTGGTGTTATATTTTTTTATTAGAAACGCTGAGAAACGGAGAGGTGGTTGTGACGCCGTCTAACGTGAGGTGAAACAATGGAAACTAAGCCACCGAGGGGTGGCCTCATCTTTGACCTATAAACCATTTCATCGTATGGTCTTCTGTAGAATTTCACGTACGGGAAAAACGATTCTCTACCTCTCTCCACCTTTGCATTGTCTCGCCGGAAAAACGTCGCCGGAGATTGGAGGAACGAGGAAGTAGTCCGGTGAGGAACCGTGACGCGCTGCGGCAATGGAGTGGAAGGGAAGAGACCTTTCCTGCTGGCTGGTGGGCCCAGCGGGTTTCGTGCGATGGGAGAGGCGAACGAGAATGAGCGAGCGTTGAGTGGTGAGATCAGTGATGCTGGAGAGGGACTAGTGGGTCCCACTTTTGATGCTGATGTGTCGCCTAAGCTTAGGTACCATGGCTTCAGTGAGTCAAGCTGGTGGGAAACTGTGAAGGAGAACCGTGATGACGAGCAGGAACCGATCTTGGCCGTTGATTTTAGAGTCGATGGATCGAATCGGAGGGATGAGGCTCGCGGGTACGCTGAGAAATCGTTGTAGTCCATTGATTCTTCGAAATCCAACGATGATACTATCATCGTACACGTCGAGAGCTCAACAAATGGACGAACACCCTGCACATGCACACACAGAATTATTCATAATTTGAATTGAATGGAAATAATACATGTCTTTTTCAATTCCATGCCTTTAGATTACATTACAAGGTTGTAAAGGTAAAAATAATAGTGTACCAGTACTTTCTCCATACCCTATAAATCTATCCGTCAAAATTCCAATTATTAATTTTTTTGTCTTTTCAATTTCAATATGTTGTACAAAGAGTGACATAGGTTGAGTTTGAATTTAAGATAATCTAGTGGACTAGTTCTACCTAATCTTACACAATAAGTCAATATTTCATCAAACCAAATCCAAAACATAATTGTTCGTAAGTGGTACTTTTCTTGACATGGACAATTTGACACATTCCTATTCAATTACAATTACAAAGGATTTGGTTTGGTTTGGATGTAATTATGTAACAAGAGCCTACATAGCCTTGGGGAGAATGGACCACTCTCAGTGGTCCATAAGGATTTGTAGTGGTTGATTTCATAGTCAAACAAAAGTGAAACACACATTGCATAGTGATAGTGGACACAGCACAACTTACACAAGACAGCAACGTAAAATGTAGTGGTCAACCAGAAAGGGTATTGTTATTGGTGTTTAACTGGCAGTGGCTAAACAGTACTTGAAAATAGACTAGTCCTAAAATAAGCCATGAAAGGAATTTGAAATGTTCTTGTTTACCTTCCATAAGTATGCAAAAAGGGATGGAGGGTCTATCACAAACGCTTTGCATAGCCGTCCTGGATAGTACTCGCCCACAATTTTCAGTGATCCCAACAACAAGTTCATAAAACCAGAAGCTGATCGATAAAAGCCTGAAATAATAAATAATAATCAATTAAATTAAACACGGTTTAGTTACTAGTTAAACTTAAATCAGAGTGATAATTAAGAGTAATGTGAAAAAGGTAGTAAAAAGTAGAAACATTGCTGTGAATCTGTGATGCTACAACAATAGCATAATTTAAGGAAGCAATAAAGATTGAAATAGACCAATTGTGATAGAGAATGTATAACTAATGTAACAATAATAATAATAATGACCACAATTCCCAATAATACCCTTAGCAACATTAATTGAAAGGTGAATTCTGTGACAGACACATGAAGGGCACTCCGGACACATTCTGATGTCCTGCCTGTATAACCTAACAAACAGAGTTTTCTAAATGCCTGCTCCACTCTCTCTCTCTGATTTATTGTTTCTGATCACTCAATCTTTTCTGTTTCTTACACATTTTATTTCACTAATATGTAATTTTCACATCTCTGTTATGAAAATGGCATTATGGAAAGTTCGGGTAATGTTTAGGTGTGATGGTGGAGTACTACTTACTTGCATCAAAAAGCATAACAAACTGTTCTACGTTTTTTGGCATGCTTGAAATGGCAACTTCCATCGTAAACGCCAGTAAACGAGTGAAGAACCTTCAATATTACAAAAGAAAGAAAATAAACATTGTTTAATTAGTCCCATGAATATAGCAGAAAATAATAAAAACTCTCAAGATTTAGGTATTAGTGTAATTACAGTTTCTGAGAATGCAACTTTTGATAGTCTTGTTTCATGCGGAAAATCTGCATACATCCAAATTCAAATCACAAACTTTTTCTAACTCGGAAAAAAACAAAACAATCAAACTCAGAAAGGAAGTGAAATTTACCAAAACAGGTCTAGATTCATCGTCATGACCAGCCACATAAGCCAATCCTTCAGCTAATTCAGCTGAGAAATCATCTGCTATCAATTGATCTGTTTTTTTTTCAAAAATAAAAATAAAATTAAAATAAAGAAATAATAAGATTATATTCTTTGTGGGGTTTATTTCTGGGGTATGGAGAATGGTATAATGATTACATCTACTACTACAGTATAGGAAGTGGGGTGCATATTTCTTTTGTTACTTTAACGCTTAATTCAAAGGAAGAAAAAAAAAAGCAAGATTCTTTTCCTTTGGCGAGAGAAAACAAAAAGAGAAAACGGCGTGGTTTTCACAACGGGTAAAAAAACTTTTCTAGTTAGAGAAGAAGAAAAAATAATAAACACTATACCAGTAACAATAGTATCTCTCCATGAAAGACAAGCTCTAAGTTGTTTAGCAGCTTTTTTTACATTATCTCCTTTCATTTTCAGAAACCGTTTCACACAAGCATAGTTACAGAACTTTTCCTATATCAAAAACAAGAATGAAAATTTGAGTTAAGTGTAATGAAGAAGAAGATAAAAGTAGTTATGAGAGAGTGAAATGAAGAAAACCTGTTTGACAGTGAGAGGAGTTTGTTTTCTGATGAGTTCTAGAACAGCTTCAACCTTAGTTGTTTCCTTGTTGTTACTACTAGTGTTGTCTAATTTCTTCCCCATTTCGAGAAAAAATGTTGACTATATGAAAGTGATGAGTTAGTAATAATTACAGAACAAGAGAACACAGAGACTATTATTCCAAACTTCTGTTTCACGCAACCATGAATGAGGTTTTCTTGTCAATAACTCAGTAGAGAGAGAGAGAGAGAGAGAGAGAGAGAGAGAGAGATTGCAGTGTGTAATGTATATAATGTGATGAGAAAGTTGGGAAGAGATTATTTATAGTGAAACGACGGATTATAACGCCGTTACATAAAGGAGAGAGAAAATAAAGGGTATTTCAAACGTCAACACTTGTTTTTTTATTTTATTTTTTATTACAGCTATTATCTCTCTCCGACAGGATACGTAACGGAAAACGCCGACTTTGTCAATTAGTTTAATTGAACCATAGCTATTAGTACTATTTCTATATATTACTACTACTATCTCTATATAAACAAGTAACTAGTACTATTAATCATGAAATAGGCAATCATTCAAATATATATAAGATAAAATTAGTAACTAGTACTTTAACTAATATTGAAAATGAAATTAATTAAGAGTGGTTTTTTGGACAAACGATTTAAGTAAATTCTAGCTATTGAATGGATGTATTTATTAACATTTGTATATACAAATGGTTTCTATAATCAAAGAGAGATTTTGAACTATCTCATGAGGAATTTGGATTCTAAATTTGTCAATTTTTTAGTTTAGGCAAATTATATTTTGATGTAAGATTTTAATTTTTTTTTATAGAATTTGACTCAACAAAATAAGTTTATCATTTATCGAAATATATATCTATAATATAAGAACTTATATTGTTTTTGAAATCACCCCACAAATTCTTTTATTAATGACACTACATCACTTTTTTTTCGACATTTTTTTTCTAATAGCAACTAAATCCAATCATTTTTGGATAAGATTGAAACATAACCACATGAACTTCTTTTACCACTTTTGTGTCATTAAGTTAAGGAACAGTAGGCAAAAAGTGCAGAAATTGGTTTTTGTGTAACAATTAGGGGTGACAAATGGGCATGTCTGCCCCGCAAAAGGAGAAGAAGAATGAAAGAGTGCAGAGAAAAGGAGAAGAAGAATAGAATGAAGAAAATTTATATTCAATGTTTCTGTTACACTCTTGTAAAAACTCAGTCAGTTATAATTCTTTGGTATTTTCACTGCGAATTCCTTTACCACTTAATCCAATCGGATTTGGATCTGACTGAAACATAACCACACTTAATGCACTTCCTTTACCACTTTTATGTCATTAAGTTAAGGAACTAAGTTAAGGAACAGTAAGTAAAGAGTGCAGAAATTGGTTTTTGTGTAACAAGTAGGGGTGGAAAATTGGCATGTCCGTCCCGCAAAAGGAGAAGAAGAATGAAATAGTGTAGAGAAAAGGAGAAGAATAATAGAATGAAGAAAATTTATATTCAATGATTATGTTACACTCTCATAATTTGTTAGTTACAAAGGCTTATGCTAGTCATTATTTATATCATCTCTAATGCCCATTTCTCTATTTACCGTTTGCACCTCCATTATAACTTATTTTCTTTCTACACCTCTAATACTCCCCATCAATTGGGAAGGTATGTATCAAATAGTCCCCACTTGGATGTAAGAAACCCATACACACAAGTTTTGATAATGTTTTTGTAAGTGGATCAGCTAGCTGTTGTTGCGACTTAACATGCACTAATTTCAGAAATTTTGCCTGAACATATTGCCGAATAAAATGACAGTCGATGTCGACATGTTTGGACCGTTCATGGCTTAGGGGATTCGAGGCCAATTGAATGGCTGATTGACTATAAGAAAAAACCATAACAGACTGCAGAGTAATCTCAAAGGTTCTGAATATTTGTTTAATCCATAGTAGCTCCGATGTTAAAGATGCTAAAGCATGATACTCAACTTCTGCAGATGAACGGGCCCTCGTAGGTTTCTTCTTGGATTTCCATGAAATCAAGGCATCTCCCAAAAAAACACAAAAACCAATTATGGATTTTCTAGTAACTTTGCAACTGCCCCAATCAGCATCAGCAAAGGCGGTAAGTGGAAGACAAACATTCTTGAAGATCGTTCCAAATCGTCGTCGCGGTAGATGCGTAAATGATGCCTGCAGTGAGTTCTTTTGAAATAGAATTCAAAATCCAAGATGCATCAACATTGTCGTTGCGCTGCCATAGATGAAACTGGGGATCACCATCAGGAGGTTACGGAATCGAACCATCGACAAATCCAATCTTGTTCTTCACACGAAGAGCTATAACCATAGCATGACGCCACGACAAATAGTTTTCTTCCGTCAAGAGACGTGAGACCAAAATCAGACTAGGATGATCAAAATGATGGATGAAAAATGGATTTTGCTATTGATCTTCCATGATGATAGTGCACACGAAAAACAATGGAGATCGTGAAGCAAGATGAAGATGCGAAAATAAAATTCAAATCTTGTGGAATCAAGATTCGAAGAGAAATGCTACTTATACCATATTGAATCTTGCACAATCTCCATGAAAGTTGAACAAAAACAATGAAAAAGTGCAGAGAAAAGGAGAAGAAGAAGAGAATCAAGAAGATTTCTATTCAACTTATTTATCTATTTATAGTTTGCACCTCCATTACAACTTATTTTCTTTCTACACCTCTAATAATGTAAGATTTTAATTTTTTTTATAGAATTTGACTCAACAAAATAAGTTTGTCGAAATGTATTTCAACATTGTTCTTGAAATCACCCCACTAATTTTTTATATTAATAACGCTACATCACTTTTATAGGGGCATGTTTTTCTAAAAGTAACTAAATCCAATCGAATTTGGATCTGACTGAAACATAACCACACTTAATGCACTTCCTTTACCACTTTTGTGTCATTAAGTTAAGGAATAATAGGTAAAGAAACCAGAAATTGGTTTTTGTGTAATAAGCAGGGGTAGAAAATGGGCATGCCCGCCCCGCAAAAGCCCGCAAAAATATGGAACGGGGCGGACGATCAAAGTTGAGGATGCGAGCATAAAACCTAAGTCTTCCCCGCAAAAAAAAAAAGTGAGGGCGGGCAGGAAAAGCCCGCAATCATTGACTTTTTAATCCTAAAAATACAAACAAAATTAAGTAAATATGCATGCCCTCAAAAGTTCGTGAAGAAAACGGGGGCGGGGCGGACACTTTAGAGGGTGAGGGTCTAAACCATTGGTCCTCCCCGCACTAAAGTACGGGCAAAACAGGCATGTCCAACGGGTCAGGCCCGTTTTGCCACCCCTAGTAACAAGCATCACATTGAGTAATTGGAACAACACCTAATATTGCTTTTGTTTAGATAACATATGGAAACAGATCGTTATTTCCAATGTTACAATAATAGGGAAACAACACTGGAGATTTGAAGTATTATCTTCATCCCACCTTCATTTTTTTTCTTTAGAAGAAAACTGGTTTGAAGCAACTCAACAAAATTTTGCATGCAACAAAATTCTTCCAACTAAAAAAAAACACTCGAATACAAATATTGTTTCAACTTTCCTTTTTTCTCCTTCTTCATATGTTTCCTCATTTATCCATATGCTTCAAATGTTGTCGTTTTTCGTTTCGATTCTTTTGAACCATTATTGTGTTTTCTACAAAAATGGATTTTAGAAAATTGAGAAGATTAAGGATTCGAGTTGGAAAAGCTCATAGATATAGATATGTGGCGAAAACAACACGTTTTTGTCGGTGAGTGTGGTGGTGGTCGGAACCAAAATGAATGTTGTGTTTTGTTGAACTGATTATTGCTTCTACATTGTTTCTTTGATAACTAAACACCATTTTTTAATAAATATTTTGGGAAGAAGATCGACAAAATAAACAAATAAAAAAATGAGGATGGTAAACTCCTTCAACCTCAACATAACTTTTTTTTCTCTATAAGGAACTATGGCAAGATATGCATGCCAAGTGTTTGTAAAAATGTTCTTACTATGTGGTTAGTTAAATTATGTGTTATAAGGGATGGAATTGTAGTTTTTTTTTTTGGAAATGCTTTGTAATAAATGTTGTTGGTTTGTTTCGTGTGTTTTCAGAGAGTTGCAGCTAGGATTAAACACATTAATTTGCATAATAGGTAATGTCTTTCACTTTGTGTAATGTCTTTCATTTCTGCATAATAGGTAATGTTTTACGATGAAATGAAGATGACATAAATACCATCTATACATTAATCAAATCACATAATATTATACTACGAGTGTTTTTCTTATTGATTTGTGTTAGCAAATAGTTATAGTTATCTTATTTCCCATTTCTATTCATGAATATTTTGGTTTTATTTGTACGTTGATGTTTAGCTGACAAATATTTATAAATTTATAGGGTTGCCTCTTCTACTATGATTAATTATTCTGGAAGTTACGTAAAATAAAAATATGAAATATTTGTGTGTCCAATATTTTCTTTATCCAACTAAATCTCCATAGTCATTCATGTTTTAATATTTTAACTACTTTTGTTTGCGCAATGTGGACTAAATTGTTCAATTTGTCTCTAAATATTGATTTTTTTCAACCAAACTAACTGAAAAATACAAATGGAACTATGTATTTATCTTTTTTCTATTAACTTCTTCATACATGAATTAAATGGTTGTACTAGACCTATCAAATCAGAATCAAATCAAAATATACATTTCCAGATTTTGTTTTATCCATCATACATTGGAAACCACAAGCATTACCTTTTTTTCTTCTTCTTTTTCCCTCATTATTCGATTACTCTGTGCAATATTATTTTCCTTTGTGTGTGTTTCCCCATCCTTTCTCTTCATTCCATTGTTGTTGTGCTTATCAACACAATAGTTACAAAGCAGCTCATCCAAATCACGGATGCATGAAACATGAAATGTCTAAGACCTAAACCAAGATTCTATGTATTTTGTTAATGTTAAGAAGCTGTGACAAGAAAAAAGTGGGTTATCTGACCGTTATCAGTCTTAGGTTGCATATTCATTAACGCATTACATGGACCAACAACATCACGTTTCTTCATGTGATCACTTCCTTATATAGCAAAAAAAAAAAAATCAGTTGGAGGGCATTTGACTACTGAAGGAATATCGTTACACAAGGATGAAAATCATACAAACACGTTTGTCTTTTCCACAAATTAAGGTTAGTGGAGAGGTAGTGGGATAAAGCGTTTTGTATTATGTACTTTCCTTGTAAATGATAACTTTATCTTTTGATCTTCAGAGGCTTCTAAGTATGATATGATTAAAGCATGAGTAAAAAGGATAGGATAATTGGGTCTTCAAAATCTCAAGTCTTCAGTGTCTTTAGAACCTATTCACTAGAACCTTAAGCCATCAGAACTTCAACACTTGTCTTTGAAACCATTGGTCTTCAGAACCTTAAGTCTTCAGAGTCTTCAGAACCTCGTTCAACAGAGCCTTGTCTTCAGAGTCTTCAACACTTGGTCTTCAGAACCTCAATCTTCAGAAACCTTAAGTCTTCAAAACCTTCATCATTTCATTTAGCCAAATCTCAAGTCTTTATAGTTCTTCAGCACTTAGTTTTCAGAAGATAACAACTTCAGAAGCTTCACTTGCTTCAGAAGTAGAGCATCAGAACCACACATAGAATATAATCCAAGAGAGCATTGCAACGGCAACATAGAGTCATCTTCGGATCTTTCTGATTGTGATCAGATACATAAGCATATTTGCTTCTTTGGCACACAAGTGACTTATGTTACACATAGTAACTCACATATAATCTTTAACGACCATCTAACTCTTATTTGTTAGATCTAAAAACTACTTTAAAGTGATTTTCACAATAACAAACATTAGAGCATCAATTTTTTCTTACACAAATACTCCATTTTTATCATCAAAACATATAGATAAGATGCATAATCAATTTTTGTTCTTACACGTTGGTGCAACAATGTTCAAATAAATTATTGGAAGTCTCATGTATGTGACAGTAACGAGACCTAAATTAATGTACAATATTTGTCTCCTAAGCAGATGCATGTCAAGTCCAAATGAAACACGTATGTTAGCGGGCAAAAGAGTATTGAGATACATTCAGTCCACTGTATATTTTAGTTTTTTTTATAAAAGGGATTTCACAACTGGAATGTTGGTGTATACAAATAGTGATTATGTCGGCGATTTGGATGACCGAAAAAGTACGTCCGAATATGTATTTATGTTAAGTGGTGGAGTTGTAGCTTGGGCATCTAAGAAACAACTTGTGGTAACTTTGTCAACCACAGAAGTAGAATATGTCGTTGTTGCATCTTGCGTCTGCCCAAGTATCTGGATAAAACGTATTTTAAAACAAATCAAAGAAACTCAAAATGACTATGTTAATAATCTTACGAAAAATCTCATCTCCCATGGGAGAAGTAAGCACATTGACGTACAATTTCATTTTCTAAGAAATCTTACAAGTGATAGATCAATCAATATGGAATACATTAGTATCAATGAGCAAGTAGTTGACATTTCATGACCAAACCTTTGAAGATTGATCAGTTCGAAAAACTCAGCGAAGTAATGGGCTTTAGAAGTAGTCTTGGCATAAACTAACACATAGATGACGTGTTTAGTTTAGGGGAGAATTTTGTTAGTATTTTCTCATTAGTAATAAGTTCTTATAAAATATGACATGATAGAGTTAGTTTTATATTTGTCTCATTTTTGTTTTTTAAATTCACGTTTTGTGAGTTTCAATGGCGGATTTTGAGAAGAGTCGGAGGGTGTAGTGACACCCCTCATATTTTTCATTTATTTTTAATATGACTAAAGAGGTTGTGATGAGTCGATAGAATGAAAAACATTATTATTTAAATTTAAATGGATGTATTGTACAGTTCTTTATGTTGAATTCAACCTATCAGTATGATGGGAGTGAAACCAATGGATCTAGGTAACAATAAATTATTACCATGTGTATTAGGCACAACTTGTGAGTTAACATAAATCATTAGGAATTGATCGAGCTTTTTAGTAGATAAATTGATTTAGTTAATAAAATTAATTAATAATTTTAAAAATAAAAATTTAATTAATTATGATAGGATTATTCTATTAAAATTTTAAGATATTGTTGTATTTAAAAAAAAATTATAATTGCTTTCTAATATTTCTTGTCACAATTAAAATAAAACGGTTTTACTATTAATGATATGTTTGGTTTGACGGTGCAAATTCATTTTCACCGTGGAAATTCATGTTTGACTATCTTTTGTAGCTGAAGACTAATTCTTATTCACCAAAAATTTAATCAAACAAATATTAAATGTAATTTTATGCTTGGTACAAATGCCCATCGGATTTTTTGATTTAGGGTCGTTTTTGTATAATTGTTTTTCTTTTCATACAATGAATAATTGTTGTTGTTTATGTGGTCTTTTTTTTTATTAGTTAGGATAACCATTGTACCCTTTGGAATGAATTTGATTATATAAAAGAAAAAGAATTTTTTATCTTTTCTATTTATTAGCATATTAAATATATTCAATTTCTTGTACATTTTTTTTTTAATTTATAAATTTTATTTTTCACATCCTTTCCCTTATCGGTTTCAATATTATTGGTGATTGGTTTGTCTTTTTTATGAAATGATAGATGGTTAAACATAAGAAATCAATTAATATTATTTTATCTCCAAATCTAAATTTAAAACTCTCGATGACAAATTATAGGAATTAAAAAACTATTGGATTGTTAAATTTGTTTGGCTATTTCTATAATGTATTAGTTTGTCCTTTTCGACAAAAAAAAAAAAATCAATATTAAACATATTTTAAAAGAAAGATAGAACAGAGAAATATAGATAAAATGTGATGTTATTTTATTATAATAATTTATTTTAATATATATTAAAATTTTAAAATAATTTTAACTAAAGTACTGGTATTAAAATAAAACTCTCGGATACATGAAAATTTACTAAAAAAATATTAATGTATTTTGAAATTTAGTTTTTTATAAAAAAAAAAAAAATACTCAAGAGACTCTTATATTTAGAAATCGAAATAATATGTCTTATAATTTTAATTATTAATATTTGTCGTTCCTCTAAAATTTTAGACAAGATTCGCTAAATGTGAGTTTTTGGTAAAAGTGACTTTATTTTAGATTTTAGTTTGGCTATTTAATAGCCGCAATTGATTACTTTCAGAATAATAAACATTGTTGCATTTTGTGCAATTTGCTTGCTATTGTACTCATTGTTTTTGTTGTGAATCTCTAGAAACAAAGTATAAATGGTTTTTTTGGGATCAAGAAACTCACAAGGATTAGGGTTTATGAAAAACACAAGGATAACAACAAGTATTTAGTTATAAATTGATATTCTTTCCTTTATCTTAAAACAAGATTACAAGTATACACGAATAACAAATAACCCTCTCACTTTTGAATTAGGATTTTATCTTCTTATTTTTACTTATTAAAATATGAGAGACTAGTATGTTATTTATAAGAAAACTAACACTAACCTAATGAGTTTTTTTAACAATTACTCATTACAAGCTAATTAGGGTACAAGTTAACTTAAACAATCGGGTTTACAAGCAAATCCAATTCAACATGCTAACAACCTAGCAAGATTGGTTGTGCATGTTAGTACAAACTTCAACTACAACACGCATTACATTGATATCAACATGTGAACAAACTTCGATGACATGCTAAAACTAGAGTTTGATCTAATATCTCACAAATCTTCACCTTGGAATAAACTTTACAACATCAAGAAATAAACTAGCTTTCTTCATGCATCCTTATCAACTGCATACAATCGAAGAACTTGGAATTGGGTAACGTCTTGGTGATCATATCAACAACATTATGATATGTCGAAACCTTCAGCACTTGGACTTTTCCATGCTCGATTACCCCTCTGATGAAATGCAACCTCACATCAATGTGCTTGGTTCGCTCTTGATAGGTTGAATGCTTCGACCAGTGTATTGCACTTTGATTATCATATTTAACAATGACAACTCGAACTTAAAGTTTCAGCTCCTTTGCAAAACCTTCAAGCCACAATGCTTCTTTTACAACTTCAGTTAGGATGATATATTCGACTTCAGTGGTTGATAAGGAAACAACCTTTTGAAGTGTTGTTTTCCAACTTATTGTTGTACCAAACATAATGAATATGTATCCAAAAATAGATTTTCTAGAATCCATACGACCTACATAATTAGAGTCGACATAACCTTTGATTGTTGATTTACTATCTTCAGTCAAAGCTCCACCTTAAATTAGGACTTTATTCAGAGACCATTTATGTACCTTAGAATCCACTTAAATGTTTTCCAGTGATTCTTTCCAGGATTCGTCATGTACCTACTTACAAGACTTATTGCATATGCTATATCGGGTCTAGTACAAACCACATCATACATCAAAGAACCTACTATATTAGCATATGGAATGTTATCTATATAAATTCTTTTGACATCAGTACTGGGACATTGATCTATACGTAGCTTGAATTGAGGATTTGTCTGAGTCACAACAGGCTTTGAATTCGACATACCAAACTTTTTCGAGAATCTTCTATAGGTATGCCTCTTGAGATAAGCAATTTTGACTGCTTTCTATCTCTTCGGGTGTCAATCCCAAGAATCCTGGACGCAACTCCCAGATCCTTCATGTCGAACTCTTTATTGAGTTCAACCTTTACCCTCCTTACATCTTCGACAGTGTTGCTTACTATTAGAATATCATCCATATAGAGCAACAAAAAACAAATGAATTACCAGGTCAAAATCTGAAATAAATACAGTGGTCGAACTGACTTCTGATGAAATTTATGTCTGCCATGCGCTTTTTAAATCACATATCCCACTATCGAGGAGATTATTTCAGCCCATATAAAGATCTCTTCAGTTTGCACACATATTCTTCCTTCCCCTTTTCGACATACCTTTCAGATTGCCTCACCAGGATTGTTTCATATAGATCACCATACAAGAATGCAGTTTTCACTTCCATTTGTCCCAGTTCAAGGTCGAACTGTGCCACCATGGCAAGAAACATTCGAATGGGCATGTGTTTCACAACAGGAGAGAACACGTCATTAAAGTCGACACCTTCTTTCTGAGTGAAACCCCTAGCGACCAATCTTGCCTTGTATCTCTTCGACGTCACTCATTCGATTCCTTCCTTAACTTTGAAAATCCACTTACAACTGACTAACCTGGCTCCAGCAAGTTTCTTGATCAGTTCCCATGTGTTGTTATCATGAAGAGATTTCATCTCATCATCCATGGCTTTCAGCCATTCAGACTTATTTCGACTCCTCATAACTTCCTTATAGTCTTTAGGTTCTTCGTCTAGAACCCACTTGTAGAGATTAAGGCATAAGCTATAAGATCTGCATAACCAAGTCTATGAGGTGGCTAGATAACTCTTCTTGACATATCTCTTGCTAGTAGGTAGTCATCGACAGTTTGCTCGGTCTCTTCAGCATCTTGATCTTCTGTTTCGACTTCATCTGGGTCATGCACTTCAGCATCACTATGCTTCACCTCAACAGGAATCTCTCCCTGTTCCAGCTCTTCGTCAACATCATCAGTTTTCTTGAAAGTCATCTCAGCTTCTTTGAAAACGACATCTCAACTAGTGATACACCTCTTGTGACCCGGCTCTAGGAACTATAGCCTATAAGCTTTGACTCCTTTGGGGTATCCCATGAACATACATTTCAGAGCTCTAAGATCGACCTTGTCTTGTCTAATATGAGCATAGGCCAAGCAGCCAAATACTCTTAGTTTGTCGAGATCTGGTGGATGTCCCGACCAAACTTCTTCAGGTGTCTTCATATCTAACGTAGTCGGAGGACATCTGTTTATCATATATGTAGTTGTCGAAACAGCCTCATCCCAAAGTACCTTCTTTAATCCAACACTAGTTAACATGCATCTAACTCTTTCAAAAATAGTTTGATTAAAACTTTCCGCCAAACCATTTTGTTGTGGATTACCTACAGTAGTTATGTGCCTTGCAATACCTGAGACAACACAAAAATTGTTGAATGCCTCATTGCAAAATTCAAGGTCATTATCAATTCCCAACCTCTCGACCTTTCTGCCAGTCTGATTTTCGACTAGGGTCTTCCAACTTTTGAAATTCTCAAAAGTTTCATCCTTATCCTTAGTCTTCTGGATGAATACCCATAACTTTCTGGAATAATAATCAACTATGAATAGGAAATAAATTTCTCCTGAATATGATGGACACCTTACAAGACCCGAAAGATCAACATGGATGTAATTAAGGGATCCATGTGTTCTTTGTTTGTCTTTGTTGAACTTCTCTCTGCAAAAAAATTCAAGTACACAGGGTTCATAAACTTTTAACATCTTGAACAATGGTTGCGTTGCCATTATCCTTATCTTCATGATCCTTTAGACGTTCATGGCACACCTTTCTTGTGTGACCCTCCTTCTTACAATGATAACATCGAATACCAGATGTCTCACCATTATAAGACTTCTGCTGATTTTAACCCTTCTTCTTGTCAAACTTACCATCATTTCGCAAAAAATTCCCCTTAACGGCCAAACCTTCACCAATCGTCGAAGTTTTATGCTCATTTCATTCGTTCAAGTCCTTAGAGTACAAGGCAGATTGAACATCTTCAAAGGTCAGCGTCTCCCTTCCATACAAGAGAGTTTCTCTGAAGTGAGCATGTGATCTGGGCAAAACGCACAACAACAACAACAACAGAGCTTGATCTTCATCATCGATCTTCACATCAATATTTTCAAGATCAAGAATCAACTTATTGAACATATCCAACTGCTCATCCAACACTTTGTCTTCACTCATCTTGAATGAATACAAAGCTTGCTTCAGGTAGAGTCGATTTACCGGCGATTTGATCATGTACAAACTTTCAAGTTTTAACCATAACCCTGACACAATCGTTTCATTTGATACCTATCGAAGAACGACTCAACAATATTATGTTGTGGGTTTTCTATATCATGGTCGTCTTTTCAGTTTCCGTCAACGCAAAGTTCATGGTTTTGGCTCCCTTCAACGCTTCCAAACAACCCTACTGAACCAGTAGGACTTTCATCTTCAAGTGCCACAGACCGAAGTCGTTCACTCTAGTGAATTTTTTAATCTCATACTTTGTTGATCTCAACTTCTCCACGCTCACCGCACTAATTTGTTGTGAATCGGATGCCCTAGAAAGTATAAATGGTTTCTTTGGGATCAAAAAAACTCACAAGGTTTAGAGTTTATGAAAAACACAAGGATAACAACAAGTATTTGGTTATAAATTGTTATTTTTTTCCTTTATCTTAAAACAAGATTACAAGTATACAAGAATAACAAATAATCGTCTCATTTTGAATTAGAATTGTATCTTCCTATTTTTCCTTATTAAAAGATGAGAAACTAGTATGTTATTTATAAGAAAACTAACACACTAACTTAATGGATTTTTTAACAATTACCCATTAGAAGTTAACTTAGGGTACAAGCTAACTTAAACAATTGGACTTACGAGCAAGACCCAATTCAAAATGCTAACAAACCTAGCAATATTGACTAATGCATGTTAGAACAAACTTCGACTACAACACACATTACTTTGACATCAGCATGTGAGCAAACTTCGATGACATGCTAAAATTAGAGTTCGATCCAATATCTCACAGTTTTATTAATAATATCTGACTAAATTTAGAGACAGGGTGGTAGGTATATGGAGGCCGGAGCAAAATTGATAACGGTGAACATGGTTTTAAATTGCAGCTCGCAATCACAATTGCAATCGCAATATTGCTGATGCAGTAGTCACCACAACCGTATCAGACCGCAATTGCGGTGTGATTTGAAATCATGCGTCTTTCTATGTTAGAAACGTATCAGGCAACTTCGTACAAGTTTTTTCAAGTATTTCTATCAAAACTTAAAATTTAGAGGACAAAACTCAATTTTCTTATGAAAAATGTTTTTTAACGATGTATTTCATATTTTTCTCAATAAAAAATTATGTCGCAATGGTCACAATACGCATCGCAGCAACCGCAATGACCACAATCGCAACATCCGCAGCTGCAACCGCATCCGCGGATGCAATTTAAAATCATGACGGTGAAACCGCCTCCACCCTGCTCCATTGTCATACCTATGCAGCATTCTTAGAGGGATTACACATATTCCTCTCCTGGAGCAGTTTTGGGCAATGAATTCTCACAAGAGATCAATAATAATGTGAAAGACTTTTAGAGTGCTGCGTGCTGCAGCAGCAGCAGCAGCTCAGGTAGGGGAAGAAAGAAAAGGCTGCAGTGAAGTATTAAGCTGAATAGGAAAACGACTGTAGAGAAGAGTGATTACATGAAGAAAGTACATTAGTAACATTTTTTTGGAAAATGTGGTGATAACAATTTAAGTGCATGTAGTAACTCAACAAGAGTCCAAAAACACGTGAACGGATTTTGCGGTATGTGCTAGTGTTACAGAAAAAATAAATCAACCATTTTGTTTCCAGTAACTTTGTCACTCAATTGGAAAAACAATAGACCAACATAGTTTCATAATTTGCCTATTTATTTACCTTTACGTGTGTGTCTAGTGTTTCTGATTCTGCTACTTATTGTTGCCATAGAAAGTAGAATAGAAAAATGGTGAATATTGAATACAACTTTTTCTAGTGAGACATTGTTGTTATTTTCATTGAGGGGTAAAAGGAATATTCATTTACCATCACCGTTTGCTGTTTTAGATTTGATGGGAGATTCTTCTAGCTTCTCTTCTTTTTTTAACATCTTTGTACTCAAAACTCTGTATAATTTTATTGTATGAAATCATTTCAATGCTATATGTGTGTAGTATTGTTTGTTTATTGATTTTTGTCTAGTGCATTTGAGATTCTTTCTGTTTTGTTTTCTTCAATTCGTTATCATTGATGCATCATGCATGCATCAGCAATGGACTAGGTTCATCATGCCTATTTTCTTAGTATTATGTTTTTTCACTTCAAAATAAATCATATAAGTCAAATTCTACAAATCTCAACGAATCAGATAAATAATATTTCGACGACTATGAACATAATCAAATATGAGTCAGACTAATTTTTTTAGGTCTAATGAAATTTATTATGATCGTCAAGATTTTAGACACAACCAAAACATAGTAGAATAAAATAATTAAATATTTAAAACATGTTTTATCTGAAATTTGTCATGATCAATGAGAGAGAAATGTATTGTAAAATAGAAAGAAAAAAAAAGAGTTAAATTTTAGTATTACAATTAAGAGTGATAAAACATACTCGGTCGGTCGGACATTCCTGTTTGACGTATTTTTTTCAGACGGACTAAGATTTTAGCTCTAGAATGGTTGTGAAAGCACTATTAGAGACAAACACACACGGATAACATTGTTCACACACACAAAGTAATTAACTTGGTACCATAAGTCAAAACCTTGATACTTGTCCAATTCCATGAGTATTTGAAAAACACAATTGGACATAATAAATGAAACACTAAACAAATCCCATCTTCATAGAACTTCAACCTCCGTTGTCTTTACGGCAATCACCCACCACCAACAACAAGAAAATTAAACAAATTGATGCCTAAGACATTCTCTAAAATCCATATATACTATTACCTTTTCAATTTAATACTAATTTTGCATATAGCTATCATAGTTTATATTGTTTAATTAATTCTAAAACCAAGGTCAATATATACAGTATATTGAAATGAGATTACAGAAGCAAAAGAGGCATATAAAAATATTAGAAGTATATTGAAAAATACAGTGCATTTTGTGGGGATAAGCTAAAGATGATATTTAACCTGCTTAAGTTGAGATTTCCAAAGATAAAGTTGTAAGCTTTACCTTAAATTAATACTATTAAAAATGGAATTTAGTGTGACATTTGTTTCGTTTGTCCTCATTCAAATATCCCAAAGATTCTGTTCTCTCTTTTTCTATAAATAAACTAATATTTGAACTTATAGTACTAAAAAACTATTAATATTTAAAGTCTTAGCTTAAGTATTATTTTAATACAATATTAATTAGTTGAGCAAACAAGTGAGACTATATTAGTATGATTTTCCACTCACGTGGCCAAAAGTGATTTTTTCTTGTTCTCATCCACACCTATACAAAGAAAAAAATCTTTGGATCACTTTCTCTGATTTCAAAATTTGAAACACTACTTTTCTCCCTCCCTATTACACTTGTGAGAACATATTGCACAGCACACACAACACATCATGATTGAATCATTAAAATTCAAAGTGCATGCATATTTCTATTATTTACTACTCTCTGTCTTTAAACAGTAGTTACCTTATGTTGAAAATATTGGTAACAGTGATTTTGCTAAAATAATAGAAGTGACTATGAAATTTTGACCAAAATGTCTTTGGTGGGGCCTAGCTGTCTTCTTTTATGAACTGAAATAGACAGAACTTATGTGGTTTTTCACATTATTTTTCAGAGAATTATGGAATATATATAAGGATCATTTCTGAGACACAGGGATACTACAAGCCTCATAAATTATGTGCTCCCCAGTCCCCACCTCTTGCAAAACTACTACGGATACCAACCAGTAAAAATATAATCAGAAAATTTTAAAATTAATGTATGAAAATAAATTTAAGACAATTGTGGTCAATGTTGAAATTGTTGACATTTGTATGAATATTAAACCTATATAAGACACCTAAGTCGTGAGAGTGAGTCATTAGTGGAAATTAAATTAATTGGTATATATGAAGTCCAATCCAAACCTCTTGTGATAATAATAAAAAAAATCTTTTTGAAAATTTAGTTTTAATTAACTTTTCTTAGTTCGATCTTCTAGTTTCATCTTCTCTCTCCTTAACTCGTGGGCAATCGAAACGTTGTTTCTCCTTTTTCAAATTTTGACGAATTTTATGAGAATGGTGTCATCCTTTTCCAAGAACTTTTTGTTTCAAGTGAATTATTTTTTAATCATAGAAATGATTGTTTTCTGGGATACATCCAATGATATCTGAGACTCTATGAATAAGAAGTATCAAGACTTGATTGAAGCTAAACGAACTCAATTTTCATATTTGACTCACAAATTTTATGTTCATGCTATGGGGAAGGGTGAATTTGTTGATGAGTAATTTGTTTGAAACCTTTCAATTGTGAAGCATGTGAAGGCCCAAGGTAAGAAAATGGATCAAATCTCGATTGATCCTAAGGTTCGTGATCTCAAAGTTTGACTATGTTGTGTGTTCGTCGAGGAATCAAATCATGTAATCACCTTGTTCAATGATGAGTTACATATCATCTATTAAGAAATATGAGTGAGCTTAACTTAACCCTACAAAATCAGTTTGTAAATACGTGTACATATCATATATTGTTCGATAAGGGACTCTTAACACAATTAACTCTTAATTTAAATAATAAAGTCATCATTTTAGGATGATACACAATCATAACATGCATATTATTCAATTAAATTCAAAATTCGCAACGAAATTCAAAATAATTAACATAAATTTCAATTATCTCTTCAAATAAAATACATTTAATGAAATCAACAAAGTCAACATTAACTTAAAATAAATCAAACGACTTATTCCTTGATCTTACAGGTCAGATCATTAAATCAACTAAACAATGATAAACGATAAAATAACACGAAGAAAAGCTCTAAGACCATCTTTCAACTCGCAGTAGCACTTACTCCTCATGACTATTTGTACAAAAATGTACATGGAAACACAAAACAAACAAGAAATGGGTGAGAATACACTCAAATATATTAACAGTGTAAAAGAATGTAAGGCTAACTTAAATGACACAATCAATAATGCAACAATTCAATTCGCATAGCCTTTATGTACATAATGTAACTCAAAAGTCAACTTTATGTATGTGATACCAATGTGGACATCAGAGGTTTGTTATTGATCTCCTCCACTCAACAATAGTTCCTCATTCAAATCGGGTCCCCACTTTTGAACCCCAGACGATCACTGGTCCCACTCCTGAACTCGTGACTCGCCTCTTTCAACACAATGACACAAAATGACGCATTCAATACAAGTAATGCAACAACAACACAATGCTTATGGTTCAATTTCTAACCATGAACAATAATGAAATACATCATTCACGGTAGTCCCCACTTCTGAACTATTCACCTTAACACGACAATTATAATACATTCATAATACATAATTATAATCACAAATTCATAACTCATATGTATAATCATATTTATATAACACATCACAACGCGTACATATAATTATTCCATCACCATAATTTAACCTCAACAAAACATCTCTAACAATAACTAAACATCTCGTGCACACGAAAATATCACGTAATTATAACCCATCATATAATTATACACATACTTCAAAAACATATGCTCATACATTGAATAAAATATTCACATAATACTTAAGGAATATCGATCTATTCAGCACCTCACCAACCACAACAAAACAACAACACACAGTCGTTAGAATCGCAAACAACCGACAATTTGAGTCAAAAACAACAACTTTGAACTGTCATGCTCTCTAACCGCGTCTTTTGTAGGCTAAGCGAAGGCTTACTAAGCACAACTTTATGGGATGAAGTGCAGGCTCGCTAAGCACAGACTCACTGAGCGCAATTTTTAGGGGCTAAGTGTAGATGCGAAGAACACCAAAATCAAAATCGTGAATTCTACCATTTGAGCCCCATCAAAGCTCTGATTTTGACCCAAACCACCCAAATGGATCAGAAAATAATAGATATACAACTTACTATATATATATTAGTGTACTAATTAATTAAAACATGACATATGCACTAATTAATATTCGATCATAATTGCATTTCATAAAAATACAACTTAC
This sequence comes from Lathyrus aphaca, assembly GCA_963966055.1. Lineage (NCBI taxonomy): Eukaryota > Viridiplantae > Streptophyta > Magnoliopsida > Fabales > Fabaceae > Lathyrus > Lathyrus aphaca. The sequence goes on from OZ014520.1 coordinate 45,395,203, forward strand.
TATATATACAAAATTAATATATATTTATGAAATGTGTATTTATAATAAGTATATATAGTAAGTTGTATTTTTATGAAATGTGATATTATTTTATATATAATAAGTATATATAGTAAGTTATATATATTTATGAAATGTGATATTATTTTGTATAGTTATTAAGTTTGTTAATATTTGTAGTTAATGTTTTACTAATATTTGCAGCTGATATGATACGGGATGAGTTTGTCTAAGTTGTTGCGTCCATGCAAGGAACTCGGGGAAATTTGGGCTGACCATGTCCTCTGACACAGACTGTTTTGCTGGACACGGTCCTCCCATGTGAGGTGACACACGTGTTGCACCCAACGACGATTACCAAATCAAGAGTTTTTTATGTTTTTTTTTTACTTTTGAACATCTGAAATTGGTCAAGACTTAATGTTAGTGGACCTTAATGATTATGCACAAAATTATGAGTGATTATGAGTGATTAATTGATAGTTTTGTATAAGTAATGATCTTGAGCTTGAGACAAAAGGGGGAGGTCACTTGTTACTTCACCTACTTTGTAACTTCCAGCTTTGGTTATTGCTCCTCCATAGTAATTTCTCTGCAACTTATTTGTATTAACTGGTTTTCTTTTAATAATTCATGCTTTTTTTTACAATTCAAGTTATTTACATCGTTCCTACTTTATTTTCAATGCATGTTATGACTTTGTTTTGTTTAATTTATGTTGGCTTAGGGACATGGGGTCATGAGGTCTATCTCATGTCAAATCCCTGGTGTCGCACCTCGAAAAATACGATCCTAAAACAAACAACAGAGTCGCCACCTAATTCTATTTATTCTACGAGAGAAAAGGAAGATATAGACACAACCTAAATAAAGGATAAGAATGGTCAACGAAACCACTAACCTAAGTTCGGGAGTCAGTTACGCAAGAGGAAGGTATTAGGCACCCCTCACGTCCGTTGTACTCAACGGGAACCTCTTAGTCTAGTTTGCGCTTAAATGTTAACTTGTTATTATTGTCTTCTTTTAATGATTACTTTTAATGTTTCAATTATTATTTGTTATGGAGAAAGGTTAAGTTTTTTATTATTGTGCTCGCGAAGGATTAAAATCCCCGTGCCTACGTATTCCCCTGTGCAATGGGAAAGTCAGAGCTTCGTAGTTCGTGCTACTACGATTTGCGTTTTTTTTTATTGAACGATTGTTTAAAAATGATTTCTACTGCTAAGCGTTGGCTTATCTGCTTACGATAAGAGGCTGAAGCGCTAGCTTGTTTACGAGATAGAAAGATTTAAACAACGTTCGTTTTTTGAGAAAAGATATTTGATCTTTATTAAGGGTGTTTTAAACGAAAGGGCGAATGAACCATCGCGTGGGGCTAGCCCAATTGCGGTCCAATCCAGAAGGTGCGGAATACTAGACTCCGGAGTTCTGTCTTTCGTGATTTAATTTAAATAAATGATTTGGATGTTTTTTATACGAATGGTGATTGAACCAACGCGTGAGGCTAGCCCATTTGTGGTTCAATCCAGAACGTGCGGAATGCTAGACTCCGGAATTCCTTTTTTCGTAAATTAATTAAGATGAATTGAATTGTTTTTATACGAATGGTGATTGAACCAACGCGTGAGGCTAGCCCATTTGCGGTTCAATCCAGAACGTGCGGAATGCTAGACTCCGGGGTTCCTTTTTTCGTAAATTAATTGAGATGAATTGAATTGTTTTATATGAATGGTGATTGAACCAACGCGTGAGGCTAGCCCATTTGCGGTTCAATCCAGAACGTGCGGAATGCTAGACTCCGGGGTTCCTTTTTTCGTAAATTAATTTAAATGAATTGAAAGTAGTGCAGATGGCGATCAGAAATGACCGACTTACGTGTGTGCGAAATGAGTTTATGAAATTATCCGGTGTATTTTTAAGAGTGTTTGTTTGGCGTTGGACCAAACAAATGACTTGTCTTTTTGAAATGATTATTTTTAGGGCGAACATATTCACTTCTTATTTTGACAAGTTATAACCGAGATGTGAAAATAACAACCAAACCCAATACAAGTCGTACGTCGCCATCACAACCAAATGACGAGTAAAAGCAGAAAAAAAACAAATATCATACGCATAAAGAGAAATGAGGTAATTAACTAGCTATATAAAAAATATAATTTTTTAACGAAATAATTAATGACCTAATTAACTTGATTAAATTAAAATTATTAGTAAACAAAAGAAAGTCTTTTTTTTTGAAATAAAACATTTTAGAAATTGCTAAGATTATAAAGGAAAATTAAAGTTAATAAAACAAACTAGAGAAATGAATGGAAGTAAAAAAACAAAAACAGGGATGCTGAATGGAAAGCCCTCAAGGGCCTATGAGATCAGACCGGCCGGGTCGGGTCGGACCCGGATCCGGTTCGGTGGGTTCTTACCACAAGCAGACTAAGACAAACCTAGGGCTATCACAGACATTTTTCCCTAAAAACGGAAGCAAGCATCGGCCATTACTCTAACAACTTCATCACTTTCAAATGCGACCTCTCCTTACCATTCCTCTTATCGAAACCTCCTCCCACGATCTCTCTCAGTGAAAACCCTAAGACGCATTCATCTCTAACCTCCGTCCATTCAAACCTCTCTCTCTCTCAAACTCACAACACCGTCAACAAAAACCCCGAAATCAAATCGACAAATCCCTCATCAACACCCTAATCCCTAATTCAAAAGAATCCTAAAACCAGACACTCATTCGAGCGACAAACCGAGCAGACAACAAAGCAGAGATCACGAGGACAGTAAACAATGCACGAACAAGTGAAATCGAAATACAATCCTGTACAGATGCTTATCGAAATGACAACGTAAATGGAGCGAAAGGGGTATGGACGGGTTTACCTACTCTGAATGTTCTCAGAGCAATGAACTTCCTCCAGGTATTTGGTTGACTCTTCTCTTTCTTTTATTCACCTCCTTTCTTTCTTTTGTTGTGTGGCACGAATGAGCTTTTGGTTCCTTTTGATGTTGTCGTCGTTAGGGTTTCTTCGAATCTCCTTTTCTTTTCAAATTTTTCCACCGTTTAGGTTTTTTTCAGTGAACCCCCCCCCCCTTTTTTGCCTCTAAACTCAATCCTCCTTTTATAGTGTAGTGAATTAGGGTTTCCGTTTTTGAAAGAACAGAGGATTGCTCTTCTTTGTGCTATACCCGTTCTACCTTTTCTCTATGCGTAGGAGTTTTTTTGCCCATCTCGTGAATATTGCTTGGTATCAGCTCTTATTTGTTTGTGAATTTGGCAGAAAACGTACTAGTTTGCTTTGACTCCTATTGTTTATTGTGGTGATTTTCAATGTTGTGATACGTAGGGATTGATATGATTCAGGTTGCAGGTTTCCCTTGTACGTTTCGGTGTTTGTTGCTGAGCCTGGGATAGTGACAGCTCATGCGTCGGACTCATAACCTTAGCCTGCACTGATAAGTCACTTCTCACTTTCTCTTTTTCAGCTTTGCGGGTTCAGATGCCAACCTTTTGATATCCGAATCTTTGCCTTTTGTGATACAAATTTTCTTTTCATGACAGGAATAAGATATTGACCCTGATATTGCTGCTGCCTAGGTTTGGGGATTCGTTCAGATTAGTTGATCCTTGGGGAAAGTGGTGGACTCGGGGACAAATGAGGGGGCCTCATAGCCACTGCCCTTATTAATTCAAATTTGTAATTTGTGGAGTCTGTCCCTAATTCCTTTGATAAGTTCCCTTTCTCTGTTCTTTTTCTAGTATAAAGTTTTCTTGCCATTTTTGTGAATGCTTCATAACCTGCCCTTGTTTCTGTTTATTTGTCCCTATTGTTGTAACAATCTGATTCCATTTTAATTGGTTTGAAATGAACCGAATAAGTTGTATTCGGATTGGATTGAAAAGTGATTTTCAAATGGTTTAATCTTTGGTTTTTTTTCACTGTCATGAAACTTCTATTCTCACTGCCTATCTCTTTTTACTGCGATGTGATATCAGTCTTTTATGTTAGAACTGAATTGATGACGTTTCTTCGATAAGACGTTCTGAATCTATGACTTTGACGTCTTTTCTTTTCTATTTGCAGGTTAGACCCCAAAAGTTTCAAAAACGGGTTTGACATAACAATGCATAGAGATGATCAACAAAGGAAAGTCAAACCTTAATTTGAAAATTGTCATGACATACTGCAGTGCCGTCCTGCTCTTTCTTCAAAGGTAAACAAAATTGATGGACACAAAACGGATTATGGACAAACGCATTGTTGTTATTCTTATTGTTGTCAACTTTGTAATTCTCGGCCTTTGAATGCATTAGCACTGCCTTTGCTGTATCTATTTCTCTATTCACCATGAAGTTTGAACTAACTGTTACCCTTTTGTATGTGAACATGTTGGAACGAGACTTGGCATATCGGGTGGGTTCGGTTGGCTATTCAGCAGGATCTATTGGTGGAAAACCCTTCGCTTCCCTTTAATCGCTTAGTCTTTGGGTGCGTTAACAATGCCACTGCTGAAGCTGAGGCCGGATGCTACGACGTCTTTAGTTAAATCATGTCTTTGTAATTTGTTTGCTTGTATCTTGCTTAAAAGCTACCAATTGTTGTAATCCAAAAGCCTTAGAGTTGGATTTCAGGACCTTGCACATATGTCATATATCTCCTGGATAATTGTCTTTGCAGTAAATGCCGAACTTTATAAAATGTTATTTTTGTTCTTTTGAAATTTACTTTGTGGCACTTTGTGGTCTCAAAAAGAAGAGTCCAACGTTAACATTATATTACATAAGCCAAGACATTATCTAAAGATGAATAAATTTGTAAAGACAAGGTTTTGACATTAACTTTAAAAGGGAAACAAATGGTCTCATATGATCATAAGTTCTGTCCCGACCCCCTTTAGCAGTTTCAACGAAGAAAAGTTGGTCTTCTTAATCAACACGGATCAATTCAATCTTTCTTGAACAAATGTATGAATCCTTATGATTTGAACTTATCACGTTTTTCTGAAATTCTCCATTTTACTTGAGCACATAACCACTCTCTTAGTGGAAATGGGGGAAAGCAGGCCTAAAGAAGTGGGTATTTCTTCATAACCTCCTTAGTCGCTTGAAATTGTCTTTGGCCGCATACACACATATTTGACCTAATATGTACTTCAAATCTGAATTTGATCTGATCAAAAAGAAATGAAAGTAGTAAAGGTTTTCTTTGGTAATCTTCAAAGGGATTAGCGATGTGCAAAATGCAATGTAAAATGTTATGCACCTGACGCGGATAAGGATATGATTTAGTAGAAATGCAAATGCAATGTTAAATGATCGAAACAAAAGAAAGGAGGGCAAATTTTGGGGTGCAACACCTGGTTAATTTATCCGTTAACAAATTATGAGAAAAAAGAGCTTAAAAGTGTTTTTAGGATCCAAGTTATTAAATATATTTGTTTCGGCTAGCGAAAGTAGAGGCAACCCAGATATCGATCATGTACCAAAAGGTAGTGATTTTGACTGTGAATTTCTAAATAAACAATTATTAGACACAACTAACAAGATGCCTAATTCTCGATTGAGAAATTCGATTAGTTGTGCCAAAAACATATATAGATATGCATGTCATGAAAGTGGGTGTAGTGCATTTTTATATACTTTTCTATAATTCTCTCTAATTTCTCATAACTAAAATCGGAAAGTTAATTGGGAAATTTGGGATAGATACCATGTACCGTATGTTCTTCTTTATTTTATTGTTATTATCTATTTTATTTCAATTAGCATTGAATCAGACAAAGTTTTTTATCACTTTAGTTGCACGTCGTTAGAATAAAAATCATTACTCAAAATCATCTCCCTGTGGGTTCGATCTTATTATATGACTTTGCATTGTCGTGCACTTGCGACCTTGCATCAAGTTTTTAGCGTTGTTGTCGGGGAGAAGGGCATACATATTCCCAACTGGGTGAAGAGACACTCGTATAGAGGAACCGAGCAACCCTCGAAATAGTTGCATACCCTCTCATCCAGACTCACTAGTAGAATCTCCCAATTCAAGGAATTACCAACTCTGATGTTTGCCTGGATTACAGCCTCGATGGTATTCAGAATGGAAGGAATCCTGATTGTTTCAGTAGCTACCCAACGGTACATACTCGCATTGACTGACTCTATTAATTGAATACCATTGCGGGCCAACACATATTTTATATGATGATCATCGAGATTGACCTAGGATACAATATTCTACCGCCTTTCGCACTCCGGGTGATAAGAAATATCAGTGTCACTAGGGTTGTGACCAATTGACTCCTGATATATTTGGACGAAGCGACCGACATATTCCCTCCTTTGACGTGTTTCCATTATTTCTACCTTGGTCAAAACTAGAGGAGGTGTCAGTCCATCGACAAGGTTCTTACCCCCATTATATTTTACAGGGAACAATGATTCTAGAGTATTCATGGAGAGAGCTTCATTTGACAGATATTTTCCAGACGAATCTTCTGTCTTCAAATCATCACTCGAGATGATAATTCTCGATTCAAGGCTCCCACTAACAGAGGGGAATGATATGATTCGGATTCCATTCCCCTATTTGAAAATGAAAAAACAATACCTAGCAAGTCACTTCGACAATAATAGGGTTACCGTTATTCATATTAAAAATGCGATAAAAACTTGAATAAAAGCTGAGGACAGGGGAAGGTTATCGCTCCCCGGACTTTCGTCCCGGTGCAAACGTGAACCGTCGGCGATGTTGGAGGTTGAGGTTGAATAGAGTCGCCAGCTAGGCATTTTTATCCCAAAGGAAAGGTAATACTGCATAAACCTGGAAGGGTATGGATAAGACGGTTGCGAACCAAAGAAACTGAGAAAGGGGGTTGGTTACGACCTAGAAAGGTATTAGCACCCAGATCGTCCGTCGTACTCGACAGGATCCACGCTTACTTGATTGTGTTTAAAAGGGGGTAAAGTGTATGTGTATCTGTGTATAAAAGCTAGAATGTACAGAGTGTCAGTGCAAAAAGAAGTATGAATTCAAATTAGGCTTAAGAAGAGAAAAGATGGAAGGAGAGAGGGGGGAGACCTGGGGACTTTTGTTCGATAACCGTTAAGTTATACCTACGTATCCTCTCGTGCAATGAGGAAGTCAGAACACCGTAGTTCGACTCAAAGAGACTTAGTGATTTTGTTGTGAACTGCTTGCTTGTCTATGCTCGAGTGTATGACTCGTCTGGCTCAAGTGCTAACTGTCTTGCATTAGACGGAAGAAGCGATTTCTCGTTTTCAGAGTGAATATGATGAGAAAAAGAATCCAGGAGGAGACGTTTATTGTTTGTTTTTGTGTTTTCAGTTTTTATTGTTTTTTGGGTGTTTTGCATAAGTTAATGAGCTTAAGCCTAAATCAGAGGTTTGTAAACTCATTATATCACCCCTGATTAGGGATAATGAGCCTACTTAAGTATGAGATAAAGATCCCAACTTAATTACCATGATGCCATAGGATTAAGATCATCAACCTATTGGTAATTATTAAGTGTGTTTGGATTTTTGTTCAGTGTTAAGTAATGAGTTTAATCTCCAATCAAATATTAGTGAACTCATTACACCATCCTAAGAGAAGGATGATAGATGAGAACACTTAAGTTAAGGAAGATACCTCAACTTAATCCATGGTTAGGGATTAAATTCATTATATAACAAGCCTTTATTAAGTATATTTTAATTAAAGGTTGGATGAATAAGTATTTTTTATGTTTGCAAGACTTTATCTTGAAGGGGACTTGTCTATTGAACACTAGGGTTAGTCCCTCTGAACCACCAGGCAAAGATGTAACCCTAATATAAGACCCAAGTTACAAGCTTAAGTCTTTAATGATTATTAGGTGTTTTTTATTGAAGGTGAAAACAACTTAAAGATTTAGCTCTAAGGATCAAAGTTATACACTCCATCCTAAGATAAGGATACAGACATAGCCCTAATTCAGAGTCCCAAAACTTTAACTGTTTAGCCTTGATTATGAGACGAGAGAGAGACTCAAGAAGACTCAAAAGGTAGAGACTAGGGGAGACTATGTACAATCCTAAAGATATCATGCTTGGATGTTCCTATGGTTTGTGAGGCATCAAGAGAAGTCTTCAAGTTGGCCACCAAAGAAAGAGAAACAGATGAAAAGAGAGAGAGAGAGAGAGAGAGAGAGAGAGAGAGAGAGAGAAGGATTAGGTTACTTACTTCATGAAGAAGTTAAGAAACCTAAGAATAAGAGAAAACATAAGTGAATGAGATTCACTTCAAGCATAAGTAAGATGCATAAAAATAAAGAGAGAAAGAGAGGTTGGATGTGGATGTACATCCACATCCTGATTAACTTACCAAATGCATCTGAAATGGTTAGTTTGAAAGCAAGATATGTACAAATTCAAAAGCATAAACAAATCAAGAGATAAAAAATTGAAAATTCATCCAAGGGGACCCTAAGCACTCGTGAAATCACCATCCAAAGGGGGAGGTCTAAAGGTTTACCAAATTAAAGTTATGGTTTACCTAAGATTGGCTAGGGTTTTGGATACTTCTCAAAGGGAAAATGCACATTAATTTTAAAATGCAAGATAAAAATGTGAGAAAAATATATTTAGAAACTAGAGGTCAAGTGTTAAAGATTGCAAAAAGAATCAAATGCAAACTCATCTAGGTTTGAAAGTTATGAGTTTTTGAAGTTAGGGTTGAAGAATAAGAAATTTAGAAACCCTAATTCAAATAAAATTGGCAAAGGTTGATCAAAACCAAAAAGAAATTTGTGAGATGAGTTTTTAAATGTTTCTAAATGTTTAAGAAACCTCTCTAAATTTTTTTGGTGATTTTTAAATACTTTAAAGTATTTTTAGTTAATTAAATGGAATTAATTAATTAAAATATACAATTAAAATATTTAAAAATGCATTTTTAATGAAAAAATAAAAATAAAAATGTTTTTAGGTTCTAAAAATTAATTAAAGCGATGATAAAAAATTTCAGAAATTTTAAATGATTTTCGGTATTTTTAATGATTAAAAGAAAAGAAAAGAAAATAAATGAAAATAAAAATAAAAGAAATTGAAAAGTAATTCAAATGGGTAGTTGTGATTGAAAGGGGGAGGGATCAACGTTCTAGATTCAAAGTCTTGTTGACTTGGGGTATGCAGATCATATGGCCCTAATCAAATGAAAAACGCGCGTAGGACCTAGTGTCTAGGATTCAATCTGGCATTTTAATTAAGTTTTATATTAATTAATCAGGACTTAAAACTAATGGCGCATCTGGACCATTCAAAACTTAAACTAATCAAGATCCAAGGGTTGTGATTTAAACCGGGAACCCTAACCCTAATGACTTTCAGATGACCGGAAAATTGCTCTGGTCATCTTCTCCGGCCAACCAAAACATCAACTTCTTCCCTAGGCCATTTCACAACCCCTAACATGCCCAGAAATGATCATCACCCTCTTAGGAACTCAAATCAATCATCAAACATTATTTCTAACACCTAAACAAGCTGAATCGAAGCAAAACCTAAACACGGGCAAATTTTCAGAAGTTCATGAAATGTTCATTTCTTCATCATTTTCAATTCTAAAAGCATCACAGTGATCTTTAGAGCATGCAATTTCATTTTATAACAAGAAATCAAAGCTTTGAGAAAAAAATGTTCTTGAGTATACCTGAGCTTGAAACCTTCAAATGTGAGCTTTCAGAACCTCCCACTTGTGCAAATGAACTCCTTTGATCCACCTGAAGCTATTGGGATGCTTAGAATGCTTTGAAAATGGCTATTTTGGGTGGCTCGATTCTGATATGGCAGAAATGGAAGCTTTGGTTTATGAGATTTCATGCCATGGTGATGGTTGCTTTGTGTTCTAGAGGTGGTTTCTGATTGAATGGTGAAAAAATCTTTGAAGTTTGATGGATGGTTAGAGAGAATCGAAGAAGAGAAGTTTTTGGAAAATTTTGTGAAATCTGATGTTGTGTGTCTTCTGAGCTCATGGCATGCTTGTTTTATGATCTTGAGGCAATCCCTAAACTATTGGAATGAGTCAGAAGATCAGATATGCACTGTGGGAATGGTATGACTCCATTGGCCAAAAAGTCAAGATTGGTGTACTTGAGGTATGGACCATGGCAGAGCTGGTTTCTGTGCTTGAACTACTTCAGCTAGCTTCAAGGAGAGCCATAGGATCATTGATATGCAGCTGGATGGCTTGGATCAAGAGTTTACAAGGTTTATGCAATTTGGCATTTTTGAAGTTTCTTAAGAATCAAGTCATCAAAACCCTAGGTTCAAAGGCCAATTCTGATCTTTAGAGGTTGCTTGAACATGTTATGACATAATTGAGCACATTGGACGTCACTCAGAAGCTTGAAATGCCAATATGCAAAAAATCCTCTTTGACATGAACATGAAATTTATGTGATTTTTGCCAACTTTGCAAGGCCATATCTTGAGTTCTAGGATGAATTAGAATGAGTTCTTATACTTTTTGAAAATGGGAGGATCCAATCTACAACTTTCATGTTTGAAGAAATTTCATTTGAAACCTTTTTGATCAAGAAAGAGGAGGTTGAAAATATTTCCCAAAATAGAAAGTTTACATTACAAGTCATTTCCATTTTTGGCAAGTTTTGGCTTTGTTCATTTTTCTTCAACTTTGTGAACTTCCAAGCATTCCAATGATCAAATAAAGACCATATGACTTCAAAATGGTGATGATGACCCTTTGGAACCATTGTTGGGGGCCTCAGATGCCCAGAACCTGACTTTTCTTGCTCAAGAAGTTACCATTTGATAAGATGACTTCCACATTGAATTTTTCCATGAAATTTGATACACATGCTTCTTATAACATATAAGGACCAATAGCAACAAGAATGACCAAAAGTTTTTAGTGTAAGGGTCTTAAACCCAAAACCCTAATTTCTGGTCATCTGTGCAGGAGCCCTGAGCCTGCCTGGACAACTGTGCAATCCTCTGAGATTTTGTAACCTCAAAACACCCTTGGAGGCATAATATGATCATATACCACTCAAGGACTCTCTTAGCATGCTTCAAGGCCTTTGAGGTAGCTCAAAATACTTCTAAAATTCATCTGATCACAAACCCTAGTTATGCAGTAAAATAAAACTATGCAGTCTAAAGTCCAAGAACACCTTCATAGCCTTAAAATTGAGGGAGTTGTGCCTTGTCATAGTTGAGAAATTTTCAAGGGGTGTATGAAGCAAAAAAGGTCTTAACTTCAAAATTTTCCAAATGGGCCCATAAAATTGCAACTCAATCTCAAAGATAAAGGCATGAACGACCCAATGACAAATTATTCTGATTTTTTAATTTAATTTTATATTATTTTGGATTTTATTTATTAAAATTCAATTTTAATGAAAAAAATATGAAAAATCAAATAATGGATCAAATATTTGTTCAAGAACCAAATATATTGCATTTTAGTTGATTGGAGATATTACAAATTCGTGCAAAACATATTTGGTAGGTGTCGTACCTCGAAAAATACGATCCTAGAATAAACAACAGAGTCGCCACCTAATTCTATTTATTCTACGAGAGAAAAGGGAGATATAGATACAACCTAATAAAGGATAAGAAATGGTATACGAAACCAAATTCTAAGTTCGGGAGTCGGTTACGCAAGGGGAAGGTATTAGCACCCCTCACGTCCGTTGTACTCAATGAGAACCTCTTAGCTAATTATGCGATTAAATGCTTGATCTTAAGTCTTTGTCTTCTAAATGATTATTAATATGTTTGTTCTAAGGAAATTAAAGTTTTTTATTATTAAGGCGGAGAAACGATTAAAGTTTATTATTATTGTGACGGAGAGAAAAAATTGATTTTTTTAATAGGGTGCTCGCGAAGGATTGAAATCCCCGTGCCTACGTATTCCCTTGTGCAATGGGAAAGTCAGAGCTTCGTAGTTCGTGCAACTACGGTTTGTGATTTTTATTGAACAGTTGTTTAAAACGCATTCTACTGCTAAGCGTTGGCTTATATTCGCGGTGGAGGCTGAAGCGCTAGCTTGTTTGCGAGATAGAATGATTTAAACAATGTTCGTTTTAGAGAAAAGTGTTTGACTCTTGTTAAGGTATTTTAAACAAAAGGGCGAATGAACCACGTCGCGTGAGGCTAGCCCAGGAGCGATTGCATTCCAAAACGTGCGGAGTGCTAGACTCCGGAGTTCCGTCTTTCGCTAATTAATTATGAAAGTGATTTGAATTGATTGGTGAGTTTTAAGTTATTTTAAGATATGAAAGAGCGAATGAAGCGCGTCGCGTGGGGCTAGCCCAGGAACGATTCATTCTAGAACGTGCGGAATGCTAGACTCCGGAGCTCTATTCTTTCGTATTCGAATTTATAAAATGATTGAGATATTTTAATATACGAATGGTGATTGAATCACGTCGCGTGGGGCTAGCCCAGGAATGATCCAATCCAGAACGTGTGGAGTGCTAGACTCCGGAGCTCTGCTTTCGTATGTAAATAAAATTAGTTAGATATTTTTTAGACGTTTTTGAATTAACATGTTTAATAACGAAGGAGTGAACGAAACACTACGCGTGGGGCTAGCCCAGGTGCGGTTCGTCTCAGAACGTGCGGAATGCTAGACTCCGGAGCTCCGTTCCTTGTTAAATTAATTAAGACGCGTAAAAGTCGTGCAGACGGCGATCACATAGTGACCGACTTACGTGTGTGCAAAAATGCAGGCGTATGAATTGATTAAATGAAGTGGATTCGATTCCTAATTCCTAAAGGTATTCCTAGTGAAAACGAAACCGGTAAAATAAAGGCGGAAGAAATAAATTACGTACAAAAACGGGAGAGGGATACAATAATAATTTTACACGAGAATGCGATGAAATAAAGGGTCTCGTTGTAATTTTCCCAAGACAAAGCGTGTGTGTAGTGTACGAATTAATCGGAACCGTTAGTATTAAATATTGTATAAAAGTGTGAGAAATAAATAAAATAAATAAATAGACTAAATAGAGTGAAATAAAAAATAGAATAAATTAAATAGAACGAAAATAAAAATAGAATAAATTAAATAGAATGAAAATAAAAATAAACAAATGGCCTCATATCGGTCATGATTGATTTATCGTGGCTTTGTTATATCGTCGGCCCAAATAAAAATCAAAACGGAATTGAAAAGCAAAGACACATCTTTTTGAATTTTTAGTTTTTCAACAACTAAACAAAATTACGACTAAACTTAAAAACTAAATTTAAATAACTTACTACACAATAATATTTTTTATATTTTTAAGTGTTAATCACATATATACTTTACTTCTAACATATTAATAAATAAATTAAACAAAACTATATTTTGAAAGGAAGAAACTAAGTCAATCTAATAACTTAAACTAATAAGGAATTTTTTTAATAATTTAAATAGATAACAAACTAAAATATAAAAAGAAAATGATGAATGATACTCACAAACTTCAAGGCTAGCAAAGGTTGAGTTTGTTGTGTAGAAGAAAGTGAATGTGTTTTGATGGAGGTTGTTATTGTGGTGAAGATGGTAAATGTTTATGGATATTGTGTAAGTAAAAAAAAGAATTTTGACTTTGAAAAATATGTAATGAATGTGCTAGATTTTGAGAATATAAGGGTGATCTTGTTAGTCTCAAATGAGAGAAAGATAGATCTTATTTATAGTGTGAATGAGATAGGAGTGTTGATGTGGCAATCCATGTGACTTTATGAGAATGATTTTTGGTCATTGATAAGTCCAAGTTGGCAATCCATATAAAGTGTGAGAATGATTATTGGTCATTGATAAGTCCAAATTGGCAATCTATGTGACTTTATGAGAATGATTCTTGGCCATTGATAATTCCAAGTTGGCAATCCATGTGAAGTGTTTGTACTACATTGTAGTGGACCCCACTTGCTATTTTTCCTTTTTTGAATATGAAGAAAAACAAAAGAAAAGTAGTAAGAATAAAATAAATAATAATAATAAAACTAATAATAATAATAATAATAATAATAATAATAAAGAAAAAAATTGAAAAATGATTATCAAAAAATAAATTATATTGAATTAAATAAATTGAAGTTAAACTAAATAAATTGAAATTGAAATTAAACTAAAATCTAAATTAACTTAAATAAAAAAATTCTAAATTAGAATTGAACCATAATAAAATTTAAATTTAAACTAATTCTAAAATATATAATATAATCTAAACTCCTATTCTTAAAGCGAAATAAGTAATTCTAAAAAAATAAAATATGACATTAAAAGTAAAATAAATAGAACTGCATGATTAATGATTAATTGATTATAATGCAAAAATGACTGACTATCAAATAATTCGATAAAAATGCGCCAGATGAATAAAATTTGAAAAAAATTCGGTCAAATTTAGGGTGTGACAGTTGCCCCTATTTAATCTTTTTGAACCTGAATGTATGAATAACAAAGTTTTTTTTTAACATTCAAGGTAGAAGAGGATTAAATATTATAATACCTAGAATTTTGACCGGATGCGGATGAAATGCAATGTGAATGGATGTATGAGAGATTGAGTTATGCAGGAAATGATGTTATATGAAACAGGATAACAAAATAGAATCCCACTAGGGAAAATGTTTGAGAACATTGAGGATGAAGAAACGTAGACAAGAAGTATTCGAAGTGATAAATCAACAGGTTCAAGTGTAACTGTTTATACTAAGAATAACAAAAGACGGAAACAAAAAGAAATCCAAAGCGTTAGTTCAACTAACACGGATGAAGTCAAGTTGACACTTAGGATGACAAGGAAATATTCAAAGTGAATGTGCAGTGGCACGATGCGACCAACTGACACTTAAGAATAAAAACAGAGAAGAAATAACGTTTATGGATTGGATTGGACGAAGTCGAATAAAAACAGACATCCATAGATTGTATTGGACGAACATAAAGTAAGAGATTTTCAATCAAAGGCAATACATTCAATCATAACTTTAGACAAGGGACACGATATTCAAGAATGGCATTGGATAAGGTGAGCAATGATTTTCAGGAATGACACTGAAGGTAAAAGAAAATCACTATATTCAGAAATCACTATTCTTAAAGCGAAATAAGTAATTCTAAAAAAATAAAATATGACATTAAAAGTAAAATAAATAGAACTGCATGATTAATGGTTAATTGATTATAATGCAAAAATGACTGACTATCAAATAATTCGATAAAAATGCGCCAGATGAATAAAATTTGAAAAAAATTCGGTCAAAATTTAGGGTGTGACAGTAGGGTTTAATATGATTTTTGTATCATTATGAGTGATTGGTTTCTTCATGATCAAGCAACTAAAATCCATGAATAAGAGGCCCATATTTTGACCTAATATGATTCCATACATATACCAAAACATAAACAAACACTTGGGGACGAAAATCAGAGGCAAAAAGATAGGATTCAAACTTCAAAAATTCATTAAAAAACTCAATTTTGGTTTCATACATTCAAGCAATTTCCAAGCCATTTGAAGGTTGAAACAACTTCCTTGAAGCATTTAGAATGTATTTGGATCATTACATTCATCAAAAACATCCTAGATCATGGAATCCGAATTCGTTTTTTTCTTGAATTTTCAATTTTTCGATTCCAAATATTCACGCATAACTAACAGATTTTGATGTTGTTTTCTTTTTTCTGGTGACCTATAGATTGTTTCTGGACAAATTTCTTGAAGCTTCATGGCATAAAATGCATTCCGCCATTGTTAGGGTTTTAGTGTTGAAATTGGGGCTTTGCGATTTAATCCATATAAATGGATTATAATAGCATAATTTAACTGTAGATGGTATGGGGATCTTGTTTGTATGTTCAATATTGAAAAATATTACAGGTTTCATGGCCGTTGAGAAGACCTAGGAATTCCTATGAAAATACGTTCGCAGGAAGCTTCGCGGGAAGATGTGCAGGAAATTTCGCAGGAAATTTGGAGAAGAAGATAAAGCCTGGGCGCGAAATCTGATTTTCAAACTTACGACTTATTTTATTAATTATTATTAGTGTTTATGTTTCAAACTGTGCATATGGTCTGCTGGTAAATGCGCGCGTCCTTGGCTTTCAGGACCTGGGTTCGATCCCCAGGTTCTTTCTTTTTTCTAATATTTTCTTCTATTTTTCAGGTTTAATATTTGTTGATTATGGTTTAGGAAAACATCAGCGCGCGTGTGGCTCCATTGGCAAGGGATTCATCCTGGGAGGTACTGGACTTGGGTTCGATTCTCAGATCCTTTCTTTTGAGCAATTTCTCTAGTATTTCTTATATTTCCTTATTTTATTATTTTTTAATTAATTTTAAATAATAATAAAATAACTAACTTAAACTAATTGTAACTTATCTTTAAAAACCTTTTTATAAAAAAACTCTTAATGACCTTATTTCATTAAATTCTTAATTATTCCTTTAATAATAATTTTGTATACATTTAGTTTTATATATTTTTTCTAAATTAGTTAATTATAATTAACAATTAATTTAATTTTCTTTAAAAATCTATATTTTATTAATAAACCCTAATTTATTTATTTTAAACCCTAACTTATCTTTTATAACCCTAATTATTTACTAAACCTAAATTTTTTCTTTTTTCAAACCCTTAAATATATATTTTTTTAAACCTTAAACCTTTACCTCTTTTTTATGTTATTCATATAACCTGCCTTGTTATTGTTGCTCTGATATTTTTCTTCTTCGCCATTATAATTATGTAAATGTTTCTCACCTGTAAATTTTTTATATTTTATTTTTCGGCTCATAATTATGTAACTGCCCCGAAGCATTGTAATAGTTTAGGATTTTCTTATTTTTTGCCTTTAATTTTCCGCCATTTATTTTTATTCGATAATTTCGTGGTTAGTAAATAGGGAATGCAAAACCTAATTGATTAAAAAAGATTTAGATAATTTAATTAAAAAGATTAAATATCTGAATGAAATCACCCACACACGTAAGTTGATCTATGATCGCCGTCTGCACCTCCTAGGGTTACTCTTCTTAAAAGTTGTCTTTATATGGTCAAGTCCCTCGAAAATGAGGGTGTCTTAAGAAAACGACCCTACAAATAAAAATCATTTTGTCCCCCCCAGTTTAAAAGATCAAGTCCCTACGAGGTTGCCTTCGGTAATGATCTTGTCCCTTCGGTTTAAAAGATGATAGTCCCTACCAATTTCTAAAGACACCCCTTAATTAAGTGAGTTAAGTAACTAAGAGCCCATGGATAACCATGGATATAAAGGGTGCTAACACATTCCCTTTATATAACTTACCCCCCGAACTCAAGTCTTTTAAAAAAATAGGTCTTTCCTGTTCTTTTATGTACTTTCCACTTGGATAAAATAAAAGTCGGTGGCGAATCTTGCTATTCGTAACATAAATAAAAAGTCAGTTCTCCTACCGTGTTACAGAACTGGCGGCTCTGCTGGGGAGTTACTAAGTAAAAGAGGGGTACCCTTAGGAATTAGATCACTTAATTATTTGTTTTATTTGCTTTATATTATATGTTGGGCTTTTGTGTGAAAGATCCTAACCCGGATCTAGTGTACCCTAGGTAAGTAGCAATAGACCAAGGAAACTGTACGGCGTATACCGATATGGTTGATCTGGTGGCTACGTTAGTGTGACTTCTTGGTTGGTTCTTATGTTCCTTAAGTAAGTTGAGGATAACCTGAGGCTTCCATATGTTGTCATTACACTAACTAACTTTGTAGAACCCTAGTTAACCCATCTTGGCCTTTAGAAAGTAGTGAGATAGTCGGCTTTGGAGAAGTCTAAAGTTGGTTGATACTCGATGCTACACTCATTGAGATCCTAAACTTTGGGGGTTTTGGTTGGCAAGTAAGTTTCCTACTGAACAAAAACCCTTGGGAAGGATCAGTGATATTGAGATCCCTTAGAACCTAGTTACTTTTGTAGGACAGGATGAACCTACTAAACTTCAGGGGAAGGGTACTTTCCTTTAAACCTCATGCAAACCTCTAAACCTAGGCCTATTGTGTGACTTGCTTGTGTGTGCCACATGTTTGTGATTGAACATAAAATCATAACATCATGACATCATAAGCATAGCATTTTTACACCATTTCAAGGACCAAAGGATTTATCTTTGTTCTTTGTTGCAGGTTATGGCTTCTGCTCGTAGGAACACTATCTGGATCAACTTTATAGGGATACCTTCTAAGCTTAAGGAATTGGTTTCTAAAATTGTTGATAGCTCTCAATTCATCAAGAAGCATGGTTACCTACTGGATCTAGTTACTTCAGGGTTCAATGAAGACATGATGAGTGTCTTATTCCAATTCTTTGATCCTAAACATCATTGCTTTACATTCCCCGACTATCAGCTGGTACCTACAATGGAGGAATTCTCCAAGCTACTGGGTGTGCCTATCCTTGATCAGAGACCCTTCACGGGCTTAGAGAAAGAGCCTAAACCTGAAGTCATTGTTGCAGCCCTACATTTGAAGAATTCAGACATTGTCCTAGAAACGAGAAGCGGAGTTAAGGGTATTCTTGCTAAGGTATTGATGGAGAAAGCTCAGGTGTTCTTGGATGCTATGAGCTATTATGCTTTTGAGGAGATCTTAGCCTTATTAATCTATGGCTTAATGTTGTTCCCTAATCTATACCAGTTCATAGACGTACACACCATCAACATATTTCTGACTCACAATCTAGTGTCTTCCTTACTTGGAGATATATTGCACTCTCTTCACACTCGTACTACGAAGGCGAGGGGAACTCTACTGTGTTGCATATCTTTACTGGCTAGGTGGTTTATTTCTCCCCTTCCTCGATCAGTGATGAAGAATGAATAAGGGTTAAGGTTGTCTAAGAGGATCGTGTCACTTTCTCATTCAGACATTCATTGGTGTTCTCGATTTATGGAGAATGTTACTATCATTGACCGTTGTGGAGAGTTCCCTAATGTGCTACTCCTTGGCATTAGAGGGGGCATTACTTATAACCCTTCATTAGCTCTACGTTATTTTGGTTATGCTCGAAGTGATGGTCCTCAGGACATGCTTATTCAGGGTATTGTGTTTGACTACGACAACGATCTTCAAGGTTAGCGTCAAAGGTTTATACGAGCTTGGAGCAAAGTGAACAAGGTTGATAGCAAGACTCTGGAACCAAGGTATTCCATTCCTATGGAACCTTACCTCAGATGGGTGTGATTTCGTGCTCAAATTCTTATGGTGTCATATCCTGTTGTTCTACCAGTTATTATGGAACCTGTTGCTGAAGGAGATGTTCCTTATACCATCCTTCATCCAGATATGCCCACTGACTTGGAAGAGCTGAAGAAGTCTTGGATCCAACTGAAGGAGCAAAGAGATACCTTTTAGACTCAGTTCAAGGCTAGCCAAGAAAGAGTACTGGAGCTGACAAAGCAACTTCACGAGGAGCGGAATCTCAACACATACCTCAACACAAAGAGGAAGCGTTCGTGGGAGACCTAAGTCCCATATATTTATTTCTTCGTACTTTATTCTTATTTCCTTTCATTGTAAACCCAAAGGGAAATTTATATTAAACATTTACTAATAAAAAT
The DNA here is from genome assembly GCA_963966055.1 of Lathyrus aphaca. NCBI lineage: Eukaryota > Viridiplantae > Streptophyta > Magnoliopsida > Fabales > Fabaceae > Lathyrus > Lathyrus aphaca. Next base: position 45,414,812 of record OZ014520.1, read on the forward strand.
TTTGTTTTTTGTTTTTTTCTTTAAACAAATTTAAATCCTATATGGTCCTTGAAAACATTGCATATGCATCTACATACCATATCATTACATCACAAGTTTCTTACAATAGGTATCTTATCTTCTCGCTGTTTATTTCAACAGAAATGACTCTCGAACAAACTGTCAAGGAACTTCAGACTCAGAATGCCCAATTTCAAGAGATGATTCTGAATTTGTCCAAGGGACAAGATGAGCTGAAGGCACTGCTGACCAAGAAAAAGAAGAAGACCAGAAAACCAGTTGGCTTCATCAACATGGGTAGAAGGTTCAGAGGTCCAGTCAAGACAGATGAGGAAGTTGAAAATCATGTGGATGAAAATTATGAGAGAGAAGAAGGCAGTCTCCATGGTAATACTGAAGATTCTGATTATGAGGAGAATTATTACCATGATTCGACTGGTGAGGAGAAATATAAGATCCTGGAGAACCGGGTGAATGCTATAGAACTACCGAAGACTTCTAGGTTTGACTTTGAAGATTTGAGCTTGATTTCTGGGGTCTCCATCCCTATTGGTTTCAAAGTTCCTACTTTTGTGGTGTATGATGGTGTGTCATGTCCAAAGCTGTATCTAAGATCTTGTAATACCCCGTATTTTATTTAAAGCTCAGAACAATATTAATTGGTAATAATATTATTTCGGAATACTCTAAGAAATTTTAATGGAACCAAATAGAGTAATCAGCAGGATATTATTTTATTAACTGATATTAGCTGACTCAGAGGTTTAATAAAATATCGGATTAAGAGACATTTTTGGATACTCTCTAATTTTTGACCCATTGGTAAAAATATAAGTTTTATATTTTTATATATATAGAAAGAATATGAGAGAAAGAAAAAGTTGGTAAGAAAAAAGAAGAAAACAAGAAAGGAGAGGAGAAGAGAAGAAGAAGAGAGAAAACCCCAAAAGCTTCAATTCCTCATTCTCGATCATCCGTCCGTCAAATCAACTCAACCTTTCTGCCAATCTTCATCTCTTGAGGTGGGTTCTTAGTTAGAAACTTTTATCTTTGATTTTGGTTAAGTTTTAGAGATTTTGTGGTTAGGGCTAGATTGGAAAATCTAAGAAAAATCAGAAGTTTAACGGTTAAAACTCGATTAAAACATAACTAAAACACTCATATGATGTTTATGAACACGTTTGATTATGTTTTTCTGCAATGGTTGATGTTTGGGAGAGATTTGGTGTGGGAGAAGTGTTTTCCCGTAAGGCTGGAACTTCCTGAACTGGTGTAGCTCACTCAGCGAGCATACCTCGCTCAGCGAAAGTTCCAGGGCGATTTTCGCTCAGCGAGAAGGAGCTCGCTCAGCGAAACCTGTAGGTTCCAACCTTGGTTTTTATTTCGTAATTTATGATCCGGGTATCCGTTTTTAGCGTTCCACATATCGTTTCGAAGCTAATGATGAAATCTATATTTTGAGATCAAGAAATGTTGGTTCCACCCGAATTTTACCCGACTATTCGATTAAAAGGTAATGAAACGTAATTATGGAATTGTGAGTTAAAGATAAGGAATAGTGAGACTTGTGAGACATCTAGGAGGTCGTAGACTAATAAGAATTGAGGATCGCGCTTGATTGTGTTTCCCTTTGTTAGCTTGGGGTGGGTATTACACTAAGTCCCACGGGAAGCAAGAGTTAGCTTGAGGTGGTTATTACTTTGAGTCCCACGGGAAGCGAGAGTTAGCTTGAGGTGGGTATTACATTGAGTCCCACGGGAAGCGAGAGTTAGCTTGAGGTGGGTATTACATTGAGTCCCACGGGAAGCGAGAGTTAGCTTGAGGTGGGTATTACATTGAGTCCCACGGGATGCGAGTGATAACTTGAGATGGGTATTTCATTGAGTCCCATGAGAAGTATAGTGGTTTATACTTTAGGTGGGTGTTCCACTGAGTCCCACGAGAAGTCTTGTACGATTTATTGTTGGGTTGTTTCGTTTCAACTTGGTTATTTTTGAGAGGAACCTTTGTACTCGTAGAATTGTTATGCTTGACCCTTAGAGCCGAGAGAATTCTAAGATAGGGAACCCACTGAGATGTTTTATCTCACCCCATGTTGATGTTGTTATTTCAGGTACTTCAGGTTCCGCTAAGGGTAAGGATAAGGCGACTTGATTATCCTTACTAGTTGATGGCTTAGTCTTCTGCTGTGGATTTTTTAGATCTTCGGATCTAGTTCTTAGATCTTTTTGTAGTTGAACATCTTGTACTATTTTATAGCCTTGTTTAGTACCTTATGTTGTATTGGCTATATTTATACAATGTGTTGCTAAGAACTTATTTGTATTTCAGTACCAAATTATTAATATTATATACAAAAATATGCTTTATGTATGTCTTTTGTATATGGCTATTACAATTGGTATCAGAGTAGGTCGTATCCTCGACCTAGCCTTAAAATATTATAAGTGTTTCCTTCTGTTCATACACGTTGACTTGCGATAGGACTAAATGTTATGTTTATGGTATTGAGCCTGATCAACTTAATCCTGTTTTGATGACATTTAGGAAATATGGCTGGTAGATGTGGAACTCGTGCTCGACCCAGTGTCACTCCTCTCGGTAGCGATCAAGCAGGTAGCGATTGGAATGCTCCTATGTTCCAATTTATGCAGCAAATGCAGCAACAGCAGCACCAATTCATGCAAGAAATAATGCATCAGGGATTCCGAGGGTATGGCAGCAATTTAAGACAGTTTTTATGGATAAGTATTTCTCGAGTTCCTTGAGGACACAAAAGGAGTTCGAATTTCAACAATTGAGGCAATGGAGCATGACTATGGCCAGTTATGCTGAGAAGTTTGAGAACATGGCGGCCTACTCTAGGAAGGCTATGTATGCTCCTGATGAAAGGTGGAAAATTGACCAGTTCTTGTTTGGGATAAGGGCCGAACTCTCGCATAGTGTCTCTCAAAGGAAGTTCACTACCTACTCTAAGATGTTGAGACAATGCTATGTTGCAGAACATAGTTTGATGAAAGTGCAGACAGAAGTAAGTGTCGGAAGGGCGGTTCAAGGAGATAGGGGGAGAGCTAGTCAATCTTTTAGGCTGAGGCCTTAACCCTTCAAGGGGAAACAGGTGTCGAGTCCTAGATCCAGTGTTCCTCCTTCTTGCTCACGATGCCATAAGAATCATTTTGGTAGATGCAATCCGGGTTCCGTGGTTTGTTTCCTTTGTCAGAGAGAAGTACATTTTGCTAGAGATTTTCCCCAGAAGAAGGATCAAGTGCAAGCAAGAGTTTATACTATGGATGCTAGGAAGGCGAAGGGCAAAAATTCCTTGATTGCGGGTAATTGTCTTATTAACAATCATCCTTGTCTTGTTTTATTTAACTGTGGAGCTACGCATTCTTTTATATCTACTAGTTGTGCAAAGCGACTTGGGTTGCGACTATTTCCTTTCTCTCCTCCAATGGTGGTTACTGTAAACACCCCAAATTTGCCCTCACTCATATCACACCATGGCTTGTGATCTTTCATGTTTGCATAAACATAAGCATTACATCTCATATTGCATTTTTGTTTCACTGCATAAGTTCAAGTTCATCTGCATCTATGGTTTGTGATCTGAGCACCCAAGATTCCATCTGAGCCACCCCAAGGGTATCAAAGCTTTTCAAGAGGGTCCATGTGTGTTCTACCATCATATTCTGTCCCTCAAAGTTCAAGGAAGTCAAGAGATCACAAGAACTGGCAAGGCATGGAAGCAAAGCTAGGGTTTTCACTACACAGATGACAAAAATTAGGGTTTTGGTTTCAGAGGCCTTAACTCCAAATTTTTTGGCCATTCTTGTCTCTAATGCTCTTAATATGTTATAAGGATCATGTGTACCAAGTTTGATGAAGATATTCATTGTGGAAGTCATTTGTTCACTGGTTAACTTCTTGAGCAAGTTAAGTCAAAATAAGGGCATCTGAGGCCCCCAACAACAGAACCAAAGGGGTATTTTCATCAAATTGAAGTTCAATGATCTTTATTTGATCTTAGAAGAGGTTATAAGTTCACAAGATTGAAGAATTTTGAGCCATTTGCAAACTTGCCAAAAATGGAAATGACTTGTAATGGAAACTTTCAATTTTGGGAAAGTTTTTCAACCTCCTCTTTTTCAACCAAAAATGCTTCAAATGAAAAAATCTTGGTCATGAAAATTGTAGATTAGGTCTTTCCATTTTCAAAAAGTACAAGAACATGTCTTGATTCATCATAGAACTCAAGATATGGCCTTTCAAAGTTGGCAAAAATCCTAAAATTTCAAGTTTCATGTCAAAGAGGGATTTTGCAAATTGGCATGTTAAGGCATTCTAATGACTTCAAATGGATACAAACATTTCACAATATGTCAAATGGACCTCTAAACATTAGAATTGTGCTTTGAATCAAGTGTTTTCATGCCTTGAACTTCAAGAAATCTCAAAAGGGCCAAAACTTTCAAGAATTGCAAAATGATATGAAACTCTTCATCCACTTGTTCCAGCACATCAAAACCAATTCCATGGCTCTCCACAAAGTCAGCTGAGGCCAAACACCCCAAGAACTCGGGCCTGCACTATGCCCATACCTCAAAGTACAAAATCTTGACTTTTTGCATTTCACACCATACCAATCACACTATGTCACAACAACTCTCTGAACCAATCACACTTGTTTATACTAACCTAAAGAAATCCAAAACACAACACACACAAGCTCAGAACCTCCCACAAGCCAGGATTGACAAAATCATCAAAAACCTTCCTCTCTTCGAATCTGCAAAACCAGCCATCAAACTTCAAATATTTTTCCACCAATCAACTCAGCATCACTCCAGGACCATTTCCCACCCATCACCATAGTTTGAAACACAGCCAAACACAAACACGATTTCTGCAACTTCAGAAACAAAACCTTCAAACCATCCATTGCAAGCTTGTTCCAAGCATCAAAGCATTCTCAGGAAGCTCATTAGAGTTGATTTGCACCAAAGAGAGGTCCAAAAAGCTCAAGAGCTGAAAGCTCAACCTCAGGTAACCTCAAGAACAATTTTTCCAGAACTTGTTTTTTAAGTTACAAATTGATTCTACATGATGTGTTGATCATTGTGATATGTTTACTTTTGAAAATAGTTGAATATTAAGCATGTATTGAACTTCTGAAAGTTTTTTTCAGTTTTACGATTTGCTTCGAATCTTGTTTTTGATGTATGATAAATGTGTTTTGATGATGGGTTCTTGCTTAAGGATGTTAGGGGAGTGATTCTGGAGCTTTAGAGCTTTTAATTTAGCCTAGGGAAGAAGTTAGGTGTTTTGGTTGGTCGGAGAAGATGACTGGAGCTTGCTCCGGTCACCTGAAAGTCATTAGGGTTTGATTAGGGTTTAATCTTGCCAGTTTGAACGTAGGTCGTAGGATCATGTTTAGCGGGCATATGGAAGGTCCAGATTGATTCATTAAAACCCTAAATCTGATTAATTAGATTAATTATGTTTATTAATTAAATTTTGCCAGATCAGATCCTAGCCATCAAAACACACGCGCAGTCAATCCCTTTCTCCCAAGTTCAAATCCTGACCCTCAGATGCGCTGACTTTCTCATTTAATTCATTTTATTTTATTTTCTTTTCATTTCTTTTGCATAATTATTTTAAAATAGCAAAAATCATCCAAAAAATATTTTCTTTTGTATTCTGATTTTAAATATTTTTCTTAACCTGAAAATGATTTTTATTTTATTTTTTGCATTAAAAAAGTATTTTTAAAATATTTAAATGTTATTTTTAGTTAATTAAAGTCTTTTAATTAATTAAAAATACATTTAGGTTTCTAAAAATCACAAAAACAATCATGAATCATCACATTGCATTTAGAAACATTTTTAAACTCTTCACACAAATTTCTTTTTAGGTTTGATCATAGTTTGTGAATTTTCTTTGAATTAAGGGCCATTAAATTTCATTTTTTGAACCCTAACTTTAAAAAATCTTTTCTGCCTAACCAAGAAGAGTTTGAAGATGATTCTTTTTGCATGGTTTTGTACATTGCATGTAGTTTATAGGTTAGTTATCTCATAAATTTATCTTGCATTTTCAATTTGATTTGCATTTTTCCCTTTGAACCACCCAAAAAACCCTGGAAACTTAGGAAATTCATAACTTGTGATTGGTTAGGCTTCTGACCTTCTCCTTTGGAGTATGACCTAGTATGGGATTAGGGTTTATTTATGCTTGGTTTCAATTTTTTATCATGTCATATGCTTCTGTTTTGTTCATTTTCATCTCATACTTTCATATAACCCTAATTTCTCATGTTCACTTGCATTCATCTTGCATATGCATCAATACATGAACTTGCCATGACATTTCTTGCATTCATATGTCATCTTAGACATCTTAGGACATGTCAGAGTCATGCTTGATCATTTCTTCATCCATTTGCCATGATTTTCATTCATTTCATTTCATTAACTTTCATGTGTTTTCAAACTTCAAAGCATGCTTCCATGACATCTCATTCTTGTATGATCATAGATATGCACTTTGTATGCCTTTGCATCATCTCAAATGACATTAACATTGCATAAACACTTCTGAATTTGGTCATTTCATCTCATTTCATATCTTTTCACTTCATTTCGTTATGCTTTACATCTTATGCATTCATGCTAACATTTTCAGGTGGTAAGTTACTTTGAGAAGTGGATTTGCCTTCACTTTTCACTTCTTCTTATCTCTTTCATTTGCATCCTTACTTGTCTCTTAAGTGAACTTGATTCACTTGTGTTCATCCTCTCTCACTTTCTTTCTTTAAGTTACTTATCTTCTTCATTGAAGTAAGTAACTTATTCTTCTGCTTCATCCTCCTTTCATTTGCTTCTTCCATTGGTGGCTTCCCTAAAGATCTCTCTTAAGCCTTAAAAACCATAGGAACATCCAAGCATGATAATAATTAGGGTTGTGATTAGTCCCCCTTATATTTTTTTCCTTTGAGTCTCCTTGAGTCTCTCTTCTCATCTCCATAATCAGAGACTAAACTCTTAAAGTTTTAGGACTTTGGAATTAGGATTATGCCTGCATCCTTCTCTTAGGATGGAGTGTATAACTTTAATCCTAAGTGTTAAACCTTTAATTTTTTTAAACCTCTTAATCAAATCATCTTAATAATCACTAAGACTTCATCTTGTAACTTGGGCCTTACATTAGGGTTCTAATTCTTCCTTTATGGTTAAGAAGGACTAAACCTAGTGTTTAATGGACAAGCCCCCCTCAAGTTGTCTTACAAACCATAAAATCAACTTCTTAATCTTACCTTTTAATTAAAATCCACTTAATAAAGGCTTGTTATATAATGAATTTAATCCCTAACCATGGATTAAGTTGAGGTATCTTCCTCAGCTTAAGTGTTCTCATCTATTATCCTTCTATTAGGATGGTGTAATGAGTTCACTAATCTGTAATTAGAGATTAAACTCATTACTTAACACTAAACAAAAACCCAAAAACATTTAAATAATCACAAATAGGTTAATGATCGTAATCCTACATCATCATGGTAATTAAGTTGAGATGCTTATCTCATACTTAAGTAGGCTCATTATCCCTAATCATGGAGGATATAATGAGTTTACAAACCTTTGATTTAGGCTTAAACTCATTAATTTATGCAAAACACCAAAAACAATAAAACACTGAAAACACAAAAAACAAACAATAATCATCTCCTCCGGGATTCTTTTCTCATCACATTCATTCACAAACGAGAACTTGCTTCTTCCGTCTAATGCAAGACAGTCAGCACTCGAGCCAGACGAGTCATACACTTGAGCATAGACAAGCAAGAAGTTCACAGTTAATTCATTTTCAGTCTCTTTGGGTCAAACTACGGTGTTCTGACTTCCTCATTGCACGCGAGGATACGTAGGCATAACTTAACTGTTATCGAACAAAAGTCTCTTTGTCTTCCCCCTCTTTCAGCATTCTTTCCCAAGCCTCAGATCCTGAGCATTTCACTTCTTTTTTTGCACTGACTTGTATATTCTTTTCTAGCTTTTGCACACAGATAGCACATACACTACCCCTTTAAACACAATCTTGTAAGCGTGGATCCCGTCAAGTACGACGGACAATCTGGGTGCTAATACCTTCCCAGGTTGTAACCAACCCCCTTTTTCAGTTTCTCTGGTTCGCGACCGTTTTATCCATCTTTTTCTAGGTTTATGTAGCATTACCTTTCCTTCGGGATAAAAATGCCTAGCTGGCGACTCTATTCATCTTCATTTTCATTTTCTCTTTTCGCCAACCGTTCGCGCTTGTACCGGGATGCAAATCTTCGGGAGCGACAGTTACTACCGCTATGGATGAAACTGTCGAGACGCCGCTTAAGTGTGAGAACTATATGTTGTCCGTGGATGGTAGAATCTTTTAGATTGACCTCATTTGTTTGCCCCTTAAGAAAATTGATGTTATCCTGGGAATGGACTGGTTGTCTGCTAATTTTGTGTTTATTGGATGTGAAGAAAAGTTGATCCTCATTCCCTCCGTTGAAGCGCCTCCGAAAGATGTTTTGATAACGATCTTAGAAGGTACGTTTGGAATGGTAAATTTTCTGTTTGAACAAGAGAAATCTGTTTTGCTTGTCCTTACTAATGAGGAGAGTAATGAACATCAAGTTTTGAACATTCCGATATTTTGTGAATTTCCCGATGTTTTTCCTAAAGATGTCACTTCCTTAACTCCGATAAGGGAAGTTGAGTTCTCAGTCGACCTGATACCGGGAACGGCTCCTATATCCATTTCCTCATATCGGATGGCTCCGCTCGAGTTGAAGGAGTTGAAGGATCAATTGGAGGATTTTATGGAAAAGCATTTTGTAAGGCCTAGTGTTTCACCGTGGGGAGCTCTGGTGTTATTGGTTAGGAAAAAAGATGGTGGTATGAGGTTGTGCATCGATTATCGTAAGTTGGACAAGGTTACAATCAAGAATAAATACCCCTTACCAAGGATAAACGACCTTCTAGATCAATTGAAAGGAGCCTGCGTGTTCTCGAAGATTGATCTGAGATCGGGCTATCACCAGACTTGTGTGAAGAGTTATGATGTTCCGAAGACTGCGTTCAGAACCCGCTACGGTCATTACGAATTCTTAGTGATGCCTTTCGGTGTGACGAATGCTCCAGCTGTTTTTATGGACTACATGAACCGGATATTTCAGAATTATTTGGATAAATTTGTGGTGATCTTTATCGATGACATTTTTATCTATTCTCGTACTCCGCAAGAGCACGGAGAACATCTAAGGATTGTCCTATCGATACTGCAGGAAAATCAACTTTTTGCTAAATTTAGTAAGTGTGAGTTCTGGATGTCAGAAGTCAAGTTCCTTGGACATGTTATATCCCAGGAAGGTGTAGTTGTAGACCCGTCCAAGATAGAAGTTGTGATTAATTGGGAGAGACCGAAGAATGTTACTGAAGTGAGAAGCTTCCTAGGTTTGGCAGGTTACTACAGAAGGTTTATTTAAGGTTTTTCTCAGATGGCATTACCGTTAACTAAGCTCACTAAGAAAGATTTCACTTATGAATGGGATTCCAGTTGTGAGCAAAGTTTCATGTGGTTGAAGGAGAAATTGACGACTGCTCCAGTCTTGATTATTCCCGATTCTAACAAATCTTATGAAGTGTTTTGCGATGCTTCAAAGATGGGTTTAGGAGGTGTTCTCATACAAGAAGGTCAGGTGGTGGCGTATGCTTCCAGACAGTTGAGAGTTCATGAGAAGAATTATCCTACGCATGATTTGGAATTAGCGGCCGTGGTGTTTACCTTGAAAGTGTGGCGGCACTATTTGTATGGTGTGCGTTTTGAGATGTTTAGTGACCATAAGAGTTTGAAGTACCTCTTTGATCAAAAGGAACTGAATATGAGACAGAGGAGATGGATGGATTATTTGAAGGATTATGATCTTGAGTTGAAGTATCACCCCGGAAGAGCGAACAAAGTGGTAGATGCCTTAAGTAGAAAAGTGATTCATAGTGCCAAATTGATGGTATTGGAGTATGCATTGTTAGAAAAGTTTCGGGATCTTAATCTTCAATTTGTTTGAAATATGAATGGTGTAATCATGGGAAACTTGAATATTAATTCTACCTTGAGGAATGATATTCAACAAGCGCAAGTTTTGGATGAGAAATTGTAAGGACTGTTACTCCAATCGGGTTTCGTGAGAGCATTAGATGGGATCATCCTATTTAATCAAAGAATTTGGATTCCGGATGATGATGTGTTAAAGAGAAGGATTCTGGAAGAAGCACATAAAGGTTCTTTTACGATACATCCGGGTTCTTCGAAGATGTATCAAGATTTGAAGAGGGAGTATTGGTGGTCCGGGATAAAAAAGGACATTGCGGTAATTGTGTCAGAATGTGCAGTGTGTCAGCAACTGAAGATTGAGCACCGAAGGTCAGGTGGATTGTTACAACCTTTGGACATCCCAATTTGGAAATGGGATAGTATCTCTATGGACTTTGCAGTAGGTTTACCGAGTACTCAGGGTGGCTATGACTCTGTTTGGGTGATTGTGGACCGACTAACGCAATCTGCATATTTCTTAGCCGTGAAGACTATATATAAGACAAGTCAGCTTGCAAGGTTGTTTATTGCTGAAATTGTGAGATTGCACGCTGTCCCGTCCAGTATTGTATCAGATAGAGATCAGAAGTTCACTTCGAGATTATGGAAGGTGTTCCAACAAGCCATAGGTACGAACCTCCGTTTGAGTACTTCTAATCATCCTCCAATGGATGGTCAAATGGAACGTACGATTCAAACAATGGAGGATATGTTGAGAGCATGTGTTTTAGAGAGTAGAGGAAATTGGAAAGAACTTTTGTCGTTGATCGAATTTTCATACAACAATAGTTACCATGCAAGTATCGGTATGGCTCCGTATGAGGCTTTGTACGGAAGAAGGTGCAGAACACCGCTGTGTTGGTCGGAAGTGGGTGAAGATAGGATCTTAGGACTGGAAATTATTCAAGAGACTACGGGAAAGATTCGTATGATTCGAGAAAAGATTAAGCAAGCCCAAGATCGTCAGAAGAGCTATGTTGACAATCAAAGGAGACCTTTGTAATTTGTTGAAGGTGATCATGTATACTTGAAAGTCACTCTAAGGTTGGGGTTGAAAGGACCATTTAGGTTGCGTAAGTTAAGCCCGAGATACGTAGGACCGTATCAGATTCTAGAAAAGATTGGTGAAGTTGCTTACCCTTTAGCCTTGCCTCCATCTCTATCCAAAATGCATGATGTTTTTCATGTATCTCATCTTTGTAGGTTCGTTCCTGATCCTCTTCAGCCTATTCTGCCGGATTCTATCGAGATAGAAGCGGATTTGACCTTCGTGCCCCAACCAAGCCGTATTGTTGGGAGGGAAACCAAAGTGTTAAGGAATAAAGAGATACCGCTTGTTAAGGTGCAATGGGATGAGACGCATCCGGGCGATGCTACGTGGGAGTTGGAATCAGAAATGCGGGAATCATATCCTCACCTGTTCAGGTAATCCTTTAAATTCATGGACGAATTTTATTTAATGGGGGGAGGATGTAATACCCCGTATTTTATTTAAAGCTCTGAATAGTATTAATTGGTAATAATATTATTCCGGAATACTCTAAGAAATTTTATTGGAACCAAATAGAGTAATCAGCGGGATATTATTTTATTAACTGATATAGCTGACTCAGAGGTTTTATAAAATATCGGATTAAGAGACATTTTTGGATACTCTCTAATTTTTGACCCATTGGTAAAAATATAAGTTTTATATTTTTATATATATATATATATATATAGAAAGAATATGAGAGAAAGAAAAAGTTGGTAAGAAAAAAGAAAAAAAGAAGAAAGGAGAGGAGAAGAGAAGAAGAAGAGAGAAAACCCCAAAAGCTTCAATTCCTCATTCTCGATCATTCGTCCGTCAAATACACTCAACCTTTCCGCCAATCTTCATCTCTTGAGGTGGGTTCTTAGCTAGAAACTTTTATCTTTGATTTTGGTTAAGTTTTAGAGATTTTGTGGTTAGGGCTAGATTGGAAAATCTAAGAAAAATCGGAAGTTTAACGGTTAAAACTCGATTAAAACTTAACTAAAACACTCATATGATGTTTATGAACACGTTTGATTATGTTTTTCTGCAATGGTTGATGTTTGGAAGAGATTTGGTGTGGGAGAAGTGTTTTCCCGTAAGGCTGGAACTTCCTGAACTGGTAAAGCTCGCTCAGCGAGCATACCTCGCTCAGCGAAAATTCCAGGGCGATTTTCGCTCAGCGAGACCTGTAGGTTCCAACCTTGGTTTTTATTTCGTAATTTATGATCCGGGTATCCGTTTTTAGCGTTCCACATATCGTTTCGAAGCTAATGATGAAATCTATATTTTGAGATCAAGAAATGTTGGTTCCACCTGACTTTTACCTGACTATTCGATTAAAAGGCAACGAAATGTAATTATGAAATTGTGAGTTAAAGATAAGGAATAGTGAGACTTGTGAGACACCTAGGAGGTCGTAGACTAATAAGAATTGAGGATCACGCTTGATTGTGTTTCCCTTTGTTAGCTTGAGGTGGGTATTACATTGAGTCTCACGGGAAGCGAGAGTTAGCTTGAGGTGGGTATTACATTGAGTCCCACGGGAAGCGAGAGTTTGCTTGAGGTGGGTATTACATTGAGTCCCACGGGAAGCGAGAGTTAGCTTGAGGTGGGTATTACATTGAGTCCCACGGGAAGCGAGTGATAACTTGAGATGGGTATTTCATTGGGTCCCATGAGAAGTCTAGTGGTTCATACTTGAGGTGGGTGTTCCACTGAGTCCCACGGGAAGTCTTGTACGATGTATTGTTGGGTTGTTCCGTTTCGTCTTGGTTATTTTTTAGAGGAACCTTTGTACTCGTAGAATTGTTATGCTTGACCCTTAGAACCGAGAGAACTCTAAGATAGGGAACCCACTGAGATGTTTTATCTCACCCCATGTTGATGTCGTTATTTCAGGTACTTCAGGTTCTGATAGGGGTAAGGATAAGGCAACTTGATTATCCTTACTAGTTGATGACTTAGTCTTCCGCTGTTGATTTTTGAGATCTTCAGATCTAGTTCTTAGATCTTTTTGTAGTTGAACATCTTGTACTATTTTATAGCCTTGTTTAGTACCTTATGTTGTAGTGGCTATATTTATACAATGTGTTGCTAAGAACTTATTTGTATTTCAGTACCAAATTATTAATATTATATACAAAAATATGCTTTATGTATGTCTTTTGTATATGGCTATTACAAATCTTATGTCAAGAGAATTCAACCACATACTCCTGATAGGAAGTTGTGGATTCATTTCTTTCAAGAGAGTTTGTTTGGAGCTCAACTGGAATGGTATTATCAACTGGAAAGTACCAACATTCGTAATTGGAATGATCTTGCTGAGGCTTTTTATAAGCAGTATCAATATAACTCTGACTTAGCACTGTAACACGCTGGAAGAACTGACTTTTAGTCATGTTGCGGATAGCAAGAGTCGCCACCGACTTTTATTTTATCCATAAGGAAAGGGCATAAAAGAACAGGAAAGACCTATTTTAAAAGACTTGAGTTCGGGGGGTAGGTTATATAAAGGGAAGGTGTTAGCACCCTTTATATCCATGGTTATCCATGGGCTCTTAGTTACTTAGCTCACTTAAATTGTTTTTGAAGAGTGTAGTGTGTGATTAGAAAAATTTCTTTAAGTACTTTGTAATGACCCTCGTATGGGTGTATACAAAGCCTAGTTTAGAAATTGTGAAGTGTAAAAGTAATTTTGAAGGTATGAGCAAGTAACTATGAGATACCTACCCTAGATTAAGTCTTTCATGTTCTTGTATGTTCTTTAAAGGGTAAGATTGTCCCTATTATTAAGGAATAGGTAGTCATTACCTTGGATTTGTAAGGGACAAGCGTAGGGTCCTCGTATGGTCATAGAAGGCAACTAAAGAGGTGTCTTTAGCAATTCGTAGAGACTATCATCATTTATTCGAAGGGACAAGATCATTATTCCGTAGGCAACCTCGAAGGGACTTGATCTTTTAAATTGTAGGGTCTTTATGATTTTTATGAAGGGACTTTGCTTAAGACACCCCTATATTCGAGGGACTTGACCATGTTTAAGGCAACTGAGAGGGGTAACTTAGGAAGTGCAAGATGGCGATCTTAGATCGATCGACTTACGTGTGTGAATATTATTTTCAATTATTTATCTTTTTAATTAGTGATCTAAGTCCAATTATTTCATTAAATATTGCCACGCCCTAAATTACTAACCATGCAATTATCAAATAAAGTAAATGGCGGAAAATTATAGGCAAAAAAAATGAGAAATTCCTAAGCTATTACAACGCTTCGGGGCAGTTATATAATTATGAGGCGAAAAAAAAAGATAAAAATTTTACAGATGAGAAACATTTACATAATTATAATGGCGAGGCAGAAAAATTGAGCAACAATAACAAGGCAGGTTATGAATAACATAAAAAAGAGGACAAAAAGTTTTGGTGTTTGAGAAAATCTTTAAAAGTTAAAATTAAAAAAGAATAGGGTTAATTTAAAAAAAAAGTTTTATTAAGAAAATTAAGGTTATATAAAAAATAATTACTAATTACTCTATGAAATAGAAAAACTGATTATATACAAAATATTAACATTATTATATTAAGAATTTGTTCAAAATAAAATAAAGTTATTAATTTTTTAAAATTAAGATTCATAAAAAAAAATATTAACTAAATTATTAATTTATAAAAAATTAAAACTTTATATAAAAAACATAATAAGTTAAAGAAAAGAAGAATTGTATTTTTTATAGAAAAATATTAATGGTTATTTCTTTTTTTTTTAAAACAAGAGTTAATATTAATTAATTAAATTAAAAAAGAAAAGGTTTAGAGGAAAAGAGAGAAAAACCCATGTTTCTTCTTCAAAATGTTATGGCCGGGGTTTGAATCCACACCTTCAGCCTTGGCCACTAAGCATTGTTTGCCTTTGTGAATGAACCTGAAACAAGCTTAATATATAATAAAATTGAGAGAAAAAAAACGTTAAAAAAACTTCCAAGGCTGGGTTTGAACCCACGTCCTTGCCTGCCATTCGCGCCTGCTGATTATTAGATACATAATATAATAAAACTAAAGACAAGGCATACAAAAAATGTGTAGATCTAAATATATGTATATGAATAACATAAAAATGATATGAATTAAAAAAAAGGAACAACGATGTTGCTAACGCAAAATTGCGATCATCGCAACAGGATCAGATCAACACAAATGTCGCGCCTCATCCACACAGATGCACCAACGGCGTATCGACACGATTCGATCAATATTATAATATATATTACATGTTATGTTAACCTTATATATTATATAATATATTATTCTTATATTAGTAATATAATATAATATAATAAATAAGCAAGAAAAAGAGAAGAAGAATGTTATATTTTATATAGGCAACCCGTATATATGCGTACAAGCTCAGAAGACGCGATCGTAAAAATCAATGTTAACAAATTATAAAAAAAACCAAAAGCTCCTAGCAACAAAGTACAATATTATATATTGTATATATTGAAAACATGGGTATGAAATTCTAAAACAACATGAAAATGGATCTCACGTTCAGTATAATTATTTGATATGAATTGAGAAAATCAAATGATGTACATGTGTCGCGCCGTTTCTATGTTTTCTTTCTCTCTTTTTTTTCGGTTTTCTTTTTCTTTTTTTCGGTCCCTTTTTCTTGGCCTCCATTAGTTAATATATATAGGACCAATTAGGGTTAATGTAAATGTGCCTAAATATATATTTTGGAACCCAATAAAATATTAATATAAATAATTAAATAAAGTTTAATAAAAATAGTTAAAATTAAAATAAAAACTAATTAACCTATTTATTTATTCTAGACCCAATATAAAAATAGATAGACTCAAAAAATAAAAGTCGAACACCAAAATGCTCGAAAAAATAAAATGAACACGTCAAAATAATCAGCGCAAAATAAATGACTCGGAAAAATACAGCGTTTGATCGAATTTTTAAATAAAAATTATGACCGTTTAAGCCGCTCAGACTGATCAACATATGACCAAAAATAGTCGTAAAAATATTTTTAACATATCAAATTAAACCACGTGAACCGCAGATTAATGTTACCGACATTTGCAAACTTAAACTTGACATTTCTTCGTTGACTGATTTTTGGCACAGTTAAAAAAAAATTAATTTGACCAGTCTGTCTGTAAATTCCGAGAAATTATTCCGGCTAATATTAAGACGAAATACATGCGATGCTATGAAGATGATGTAAATGAATGCGAAGGAAAAAGTCGGTTAGAGTTAAAAACTGAGGGCAAATTTTGGGGTGCAACAGCTGCCCCTGTTCAATTTTCTGAAACCTGAGGGGTTAGATGGGTATATGTGTCATTCGTGACCTGGAAGGTTGAAGGGGATTGAACACAAAAGCCCAAAAATTTGCACTCGCCGGTGCGTAAAGTAAAGCTGATGATTAATTGTATATACTTGAGTGGGCTTGAAGATGCCACTTGGAAGAACTGTAGATGGGCTTAGAGATGCCATCTAAAGTATCAGGATGTGATGATGTCTTTATGTTAATACTGGATATCAGTACTAGGTCTTCGTATAGGCCGTCTCTGAATCGTTTATGCAACATGATTTGAATTGTTGAATAGACCAGTAGAAATAAATCTTCGTGATGATTATCTCTTCTGGAAGTATCTTGGATTAGGGAATGGATCTTCTTACAGACCGTTTGCCTACTCTCCAAGATCAAAAAAACGTCAGGATTAGTTCTTCTGAAAATTATCTTGAACCAGGGAATGGATCTTTATACAGATCGTTTGCCTGCTATTCAAGGGCCAAAAGAACGTCAGGATTAGTTCTTCTGAAAATATCTTGAACCAGGGAATGGATCTTCTTACAGACCGTTTGCCTCCTATTCAAGGGCCAAAAGAACGTCAGGATTAGTTCTTCTGAAAATTATCTTGAACCAGGGAATGGATCTTTATACAGATCGTTTGCCTGTTATTCAAGGGCCAAAAGAACGTCAGGATTAGTTCTTCTGAAAATTATCTTGAACCAGGGAATGGATCTTTATACAGATCGTTTGCCTGCTATTCAAGGGCCAAAAGAACGTCAGGATTAGTTCTTCTGAAAATTATCTTGAACCAGGGAATGGATCTTTATACAGATCGTTTGCCTGCTATTCAAGGGCCAAAAGAACGTCAGGATTAGTTCTTCTGAAAATTATCTTGAACCAGGGAATGAATCTTCTTACAGACCGTTTGTCTGCTATTCAAGGGCCAAAAGAACGTCAGGATTAGTTCTTCTGAAAATTATCTTGAACCAGGGAATGGATCTTTATATAGATCGTTTGCCTGTTATTCAAGGGCCAAAAGAACGTCAGGATTAGTTCTTCTGAAAATTATCTTGAACCAGGGAATGGATCTTCTTACAGACCGTTTTCCTGCTATTCAAGGGCCAAAAGAACGTCAGGATTAGTTCTTCTGAAAATTATATTGAACTAGGGAATGGATCTTTATACAGATCATTTGCCTGCTATTCAAGGCCAGATAGATGAAATCTTTTGGAAGTATCCTGGATTAGGGAATGGATCTTCTTACAGACCGTTTGCCTACTCTCCGAGAACATCTTGAGTAATGTATGGATCATTTCTGACCTGTTGTGAATTGTTGTTATTGTTTTATCTGTATACAACTATCCGGCAAGGAGAATGTTAGTTTATGCAATATGTATGCATGCATGGCATGGTGCATCTAAGTAAATGTATTATGCATTTATGGATATGTTATGGTATGATGTAAATGATGTATGTATGAATCATGCAGCCTGAAGCGTCTGAATATCCTTGGTATAACAACTGCTGGCTAGGGAAAATAAATCCCGATTCGTCGTTGAAGAATATGAGGAACTCGTTCCCGTCTTGTTTGATAGTATAATATTTATAACCTCTCGTCTTTGCTCGTCGTACTTCTATTGAAGGAATAAGTTCCTGAGTACCTCGGCTGAGGATAAAAGAGATGGACATAAATTCAAGGGGAGATGTAACTTGAAGCATAGATTTGTTGTACTGGGGATTTGTAGTTGTCTTGTGGGGATGAACCGGCGAAGCTTCGTTGAACTACTACCCTCGTTTGTCCTTAGTAAATACTATTACTGCATTTCATGCATTTCTGGTAAGCATCAATCATATTCAAAGCATATATACATTCAAACATAACCAACAAACATTTTTCGCTTTAGTAAAAGAGGAAAAGTAATCCTGAATAAAGAGGGAAAAGTAAAGCTGAACTCGAAAACAGAATCGTTTCAACTTTGAGAGTGTATAACCAATTGGATTTAGAGCTCCTGAGATTCTTAACTTTCCTGAATACCTTCCCAGAAATCCTCATAGCTGGATCTGAAGACATGATACTGACACCATCTGATACTACCGGCGTAGACAATTAATTTCCACAATGGCTTCTGATGAGAATCCAATATCAAGGTAATACAATGAGAGGAACGTGTCTTCAAATTGTGATGGACCATATACGCTTCGGATATTAGATTTGAAAAGAAAGCATTGCCCCTTGGTTGGGGATGAATTGTCCCATAATGGAAGTATCTGAAGGTAGTTACCTCAAGAGAAATAAGCAGAACGCCCCACAATAATATGCCTTTGACATCATGAACTTTGTAATGTTACCCTTGGTAATTCAAATACATGAGGAAAGCTGCCCCTGGCTATTAAGCACTGTTGAATCTGGACCTGATTGCCCCGAATGAATTGAACTGTAACTTGGTATGCCCCCTTGATTGGGAAACAGTGACTATGCCCCTAGCATTATGAACTCTGTAATGTTACCCTTGGTAATTCAAATACATGAGGAAAGATGCCCCTGGCTATTAAGCACTGTTGAATCTGGACCTGATTGCCCCAAATGAATTGAACAGTAACTTGGTATGCCCCCTTGATTGGGAAACAGTGACTATGCCCCTAGCATTATGAACTCTGTAATGTTACCCTTGGTAACTTAGATAGATGAGGAGATTTTCCCCTGGCTACTTAAACATAGTTGAATCCTGTCCTGATTGCCCCAAATGAGTTAGGCAGTATCATGGCCTGCCCCCTTGATTGGGAGATAATGACTATGCCCCTTTGTATACATGGACTTTGATCCAGGAAACAAATTTGTTTATCGGAAGGACTTTGGTTTATTAAACATTCATCCTGTAAGTTTCTCTGTTTATCAAACATTCAGGTATATGCAAATAAATATATTCAAAAATGCAATGCTTATGTCTGTCTTGAAGTTTTGAAAAAGAGTTATTTTAGAAAAACAATTTTTGTGAAAACTGTGATATTAACTCAAGTTTTATAATAAGCCCTAAAGGAGTCAGGATACCTTTTTGTAGCAGTACGCTTTCGAACTAACCATGCTTCAGTTAGGACTTTTAAAGGGTTGTAACGTGGCCTGGTTCACGGTTTAAGAAACAAAGGATAAAGGCTCAAATTTTATTTGTACCCAACCCAATCTCCATGATGTTCTTCAGTCCTATGCTCAGTTAACTTATGCATTGAGGCTCAAATGAGTTTGGAATTGTAACACTGACATTTGTGATGGTTTAGAAACCCAAAATTTATTTGAATATTCAGTCATCTTTCTTTGTTGAGGATTTATAGTGACCTCTTTTTTCTTTTGACTTTGTTATATCTTCTTTTTGCCTGAACTGTTTGTTTCAAAATTACAGTCAGCGGAATTTCTCAATTTTTTTACTAAGTCTCCTTCATAGGTTTTGACTTAGTGGGTTTTTCTTTTGCTGGATATTGACTGTCAGGTTTAATGATTACAGAGAACCATCATTAGTTGTGTACAACACAGATAATTGGCATATTTGAGTTAACCGAGTAACTACCCTGCCCCGGGTTATGAATAAGGGTTTTAATTTGTGCGAGAATAAAAACTCCTACTTCATAGGCTCAAAAGGGTTGACTAGGGATTAACTTCCTTATATCTCCACTGTTTAGGAATTGAAACAATTCATGTACATCGTCAGCATAGTCTGTTCAAAAGCATACTGCCTAATATTATGGTATTGTTTTCGTCATCCTCCCTCTACAGGCTTATAGCTTTATCAAGAGTTAAATATGAAGCATAGTTCAAAATATAGTGAAACGAATGGATTAATTCAAGACAAACATATGCAATGCATTAATGAAAACAAAAGTTTGACATAATAGTAAGTGTTTAAACAAACAAAAGAAATTACAAATGAAAGTTCAAATGTTGTCCCATCCAGTTGACTGAATGTCTTCAATTGCAATCTGTGAACTTTCAGGAGCAGTATATTTCAACATGAAATCAAATTTACCATTTGGATGTCCCAAGGTGCCCCATATCTCAACAGGAATAGGTAGGCTTTCTTTCTTGCTACTTTGGGCAATTTGTCTTGCAGCTTTGACGTTTGATGGACGATAGTAGAATTCAATTTGACCTTCTGGTGTAACCTCGAGGATTCCTTCGTCAGTTAGGTCTTGAATCTTATTCTTCAGTGCCCAACAGTCATTAGTGTCGTGTCCGGGACTGTCGGAGTGATACTCACACCTTGCCTTGGGATTATAGTGAGGAGAGGAAGTATTAGGATTTTGAGGAGGACTTTTCAAAGAAATTAGTTTCATCTCCAACAAGCATTATAGAACTTGTGACATTGGAGTGCTGAATTTGATAAACAGCCTTCTACATTCCTTGTGTTGAGGTGGATTAACCTTATCAGGTCTTTTTTCTTCAACTAAAGAACAATCAGTGGCAACCTGTCTCTTACCTTCTTTTATCCTCCTCTTCCTTTCAACCAAGTCAGCTTGTTTTAACGGAGGTTGACTAACGATTAGATTCCTAACTTCATTACTTTGAAATTTATGGACAAAGGTTCTTAACTCTTCTTGCCCCTGTGCCAAACTCTGAATAAGAGCCATTTGGTCATTCATCTGGATACTCATCTCTGCCATCTCAGCTTGTAGTTGTTTCAGATTATCATCCTTGTTGTCCTCAGGATTCTTCTTCTTAGCCAGCAGTGTCTTCAACTCATCTTGTCCCTTGGGCAAGTTCAGAATCAACTCTTGGAATTGTGCATTCTGAGCCTGGAGATGTTTGATAGTCTGTTCAAGAGCCATTTCTGCTGAAATAAACAGCGAAAAGATAAGATACATGTACATAAGAAACCTGTGATGCAATGATATGGTGTATAAATGCGTATGCAATGTTTTCAAGGACCGCAGGATTTAAATTTGTTTAAACAACCAAAAAGTAAACTTTCATTAGTAATAAATTTGTTTGCCCCTTGGGCTTACAATAAAATGAAATAAGTACAAAAAATGGGGTTTTAAATCTCCCATGGACGTTTCCTCTTTGTGTTGAGGTATGAGTTGAGATTCCGCTCCTCGTGAAGTTGTTTTGTTAGCTCCAGGATTCTTTCTTGACTTGCTTTATAATGAGTCTCAAAAGTATCCCTTTGCTCCTTCAGCTGGATCCAGGACCTCTGTAAGTCTTCCATGTCAGTGGGCATGTCTGGGTGAAGGATGGTATAAGAAGTATCTCCTTCAGCAACAGGCTCCATAGTAACTGGCAGGATGGCAGGATATGGCATCATAGGAGTCTGAGCACAAGCTCGTACCCATCTGAGATAAGCTTCCATAGGAATAGTATACTTGGGCTCCAGAGTCTTGCTGTCAACCTTGTTCACTTTCCCCCATGCTCGTATAAACCTTTGATGATAACCTTGCAGATCGTTGTCGTAGTCAAACACAATACCCTGAATCAACATGTCATGAGGACCATCACTCCGAGTGTAACCAAACTGTCGTAAAGCTAAGGAAGGGTTGTAAGTAATGCCTCCTCTTATGCCTAGAAGTGGCACATTAGGAAACTCTCCACAACGGTCAATGATAGTAACATTCTCCATATATTTAGAGCACCAATGAATATCTGCATGAGAAAGTGACATGATTTTCTTGGACCATCTGAACCCTTGGTCATTCTTCATCACTGATCGAGGAAGGTGAGAAATAAACCACCTAGACAATAAAGGTATGCAACACATCAGAGTTCCTCGTGCCTTCGTAGTACGGGTATGAAGAGAGTGTAAGATGTCTCCAAGTAATGTAGGCACTGGATTGCGAGTCAGAAATATGTTGATGGCGTGAATGTCTATGAACTGGTCTGGATTGGGGAACAACACTAAGACATAAATCAACAAGGCTAAGATCTCCTCAAAAGCATCATAGCTCATAGCCTTCAAGAACACTTGAGCCTTTTCTATCAACACCTTAGCAAGAATACCCTTAACTCCACTCCTCGTTTCTAGGACAATGTCTGACTTCTTCATATGTAGAGCTGTAGCAATGACTTCATGTTTGGGCTCTTTTTCTAAGCCTGAGAAAGGTCTCTGATCAAGAATAGGTATACCCAGAAGCTTGGAGAACTCCTCCATTGTAGGAACCAACTAATAATCAGGAAATGTGAAGCAATGGTGTTTAGGATCAAAGAACTGAAACAGAACACTCATCATGTCTTCATTGAACCCTGAAGTGACTAGATCCAGTAGGTGACCATGTCTCTTGATGAACTGGGAGTTTTCAGAAACTTGAGAAACCAATTCCTTAAGTTTAGGAGGTATTCCTACAAAGTTGATCCGGATAGTATTCCTACGAGTAGAAGCCATGACCTGCAACAAAGAACAAAGATAAATCCTTTGGTCCTTGAAATGGTTAGTGAAAATGCTATGCTTATGATGCATGCTGATGTCATGATGTTATGCTCAATCACAAACATGTGGCACACACAAACAAGTCACACAATAGCCCTTAGGTTTAGAGGCTTGCATGAGGTTTAAAGGTAAATACCCTCCCCTGAAGTTTAGTTGGTTCATCCTGTCCTATGAAGTAACCAGGTTCTAAGGGATCTCAATATCACTGATCCTTCACAAGGATGGTTGTTCAGTAGGCAACTTACTAGCCAACCAAAACCCTCCAAGTTTAGAATCTCAATGAGTGTAGCATCGAGTATCAACCAACTTCAGTCTTCACCAAAGCCGGTTATCTCACTACTTTCTAAAGGCCAAGATGGGATGACTATGGTTCTAAAAGTTAGTTAGTGTATTGACAACATATGGCAGCCTCATATTATCCTCAACTTGCTTAAGGAACATAAGCACCAACCAAGAAGTCACACTAACTATGGCCACCAGATCAACCATATTGGTATACGCCGTACAGTTTCCTTGGTCTATTGCCATTTACCTAAGGTACACTAGATCCGGGTTAGGATCTTTCACACATAAGAGCACCCAACAAGTAAAGTAAAGCAAACAAAGCAAACAAAGCAAACAAGCTTAAAGTGATCTAATTCCTAAGGGTACCCTTCTTTTATTAAATCCCCAACAGAGTCGCCAGTTCTGTAACACGGTGGGAGAACTGACTTTTAGTCATGTTGCGGATAGCAAGAGTCGCCACCGACTTTTATTTTATCCATAAGGAAATGGCATAAAAGAACAGGAAAGACCTATTTTAAAAGACTTGAGTTCGGGGGGTAGGTTATATAAAGCGAAGGTGTTAGCACCCTTTATATCCATGGTTATCCATGGGCTCTTAGTTACTTAGCTCACTTAAATTGTTTTTGAAGAGTGTAGTGTGTGATTAGAAAAATTTCTTTAAGTACTTTGTAATGACCCTCGTATGGGTGTATACAAAGCCTAGTTTAGAAATTGTGAAGTGTAAAAGTAATTTTGAAGGTATGAGCAAGTAACTATGAGATACCTACCCTAGATTAAGTCTTTCATGTTCTTGTATGTTCTTTAAAGGGTAAGACTGTCCCTATTATTAAGGAATAGGTAGTCATTACCTTGGATTTGTAAGGGACAAGCGTAGGGTCCTCGTATGGTCATAGAAGGCAACTAAAGGAGTGTCTTTAGCAATTCGTAGGGACTATCATCATTTATTCGAAGGGACAAGATCATTATTCCGTAGGCAATCTCGAAGGGACTTGATCTTTTAAACTGTAGGGACTTGATGATTTTTATGAAGGGACTTTGCTTAAGACACCCCTATATTCGAGGGACTTCACCATGTTTAAGGCAACTGAGAGGGGTAACTTAGGAAGTGCAAGATGGCGATCTTAGATCGATCGACTTACGTGTGTGAATATTATTTTCAATTATTTATCTTTTTAATTAGTGATCTAAGTCCAATTATTTCATTAAATATTGCCACGCCCTAAATTACTAACCATGCAATTATCAAATAAAGTAAATGGCGGAAAATTATAGGGAAAAAAAATGAGAAATTCCTAAGCTATTACAACGCTTCGGGGAAGTTACATAATTATGAGGCGAAAAAAAAAAAGATAAAAATTTTACAGATGAGAACATTTACATAATTATAATGGCGAGGCAGAAAAATTGAGCAACAATAACAAGGCAGGTTATGAATAACATAAAAAAGAGGACAAAAAGTTTTGGTGTTTGAGAAAATCTTTAAAAGTTAAAATTAAAAAAGAATAGGGTTAATTAAAAAAAAGTTTTATTAAGAAAATTTAAGGTTATATAAAAAATAATTACTAATTACTCTATGAAATAGAAAAACTGATTATATACAAAATATTAACATTATTATATTAAGAATTTGTTCAAAATAAAATAAAGTTATTAATTTTTTAAAATTAAGATTCATAAAAAAAAATATTAACTAAATTATTAATTTATAAAAAATTAAAACTTTATATAAAAAACATAATAAGTTAAAGAAAAGAAGAATTGTATTTTTTTATAGAAAAATATTAATGGTTATTTCTTTTTTTAAAAAAACAAGAGTTAATATTAATTAATTAAATTAAAAAAGAAAAGGTTTAGAGGAAAAGAGAGAAAAATCCATGTTTCTTCTTCAAAATGTTATGGCCGGGGTTTGAATCCACACCTTCAGCCTTGGCCACTAAGTATTGTTTGCCTTTGTGAATGAACCTGAAACAAGC
Source organism: Lathyrus aphaca (assembly GCA_963966055.1). Lineage (NCBI taxonomy): Eukaryota > Viridiplantae > Streptophyta > Magnoliopsida > Fabales > Fabaceae > Lathyrus > Lathyrus aphaca. The sequence goes on from OZ014520.1 coordinate 45,439,939, forward strand.
TTATTATATAATAAAATTGAGAAAAAAAAACGTTAAAAAAACTTCCAAGGCTGGGTTTGAACCCACGTCCTTGCCTGCCATTCGTGCCTGCTGATTATTAGATACATAATATAATAAAACTAAAGACAAGGCATACAAAAAATGTGTAGATCTAAATATATGTATATGAATAACATAAAAATGATATGAATTAAAAAAAAGGAACAACGATGTTGCTAACGCAAAATTGCGATCATCGCAACAGGATCAGATCAACACAAATGTCGCGCCTCATCCACACAGATGCACCAACGGCGTATCGACACGATTCGATCAATATTATAATATATATTACATGTTATGTTAACCTTATATATTATATAATATATTATTCTTATATTAGTAATATAATATAATATAATAAATAAGCAAGAAAAAGAGAAGAAGAATGTTATATTTTATATAGGCAACCCGTATATATGCGTACAAGCTCAGAAGACGCGATCGTAAAAATCAATGTTAACAAATTATAAAAAAAACCAAAAGCTCCTAGCAACAAAGTACAATATTATATATTGTATATATTGAAAACATGGGTATGAAATTCTAAAACAACATGAAAATGGATCTCACGTTCAGTATAATTATTTGATATGAATTGAGAAAATCAAATGATGTACATGTGTCGCGCCGTTTCTATGTTTTCTTTCTCTCTTTTTTTTCGGTTTTCTTTTTCTTTTTTTCGGTCCCTTTTTCTTGGCCTCCATTAGTTAATATATATAGGACCAATTAGGGTTAATGTAAATGTGCCTAAATATATATTTTGGAACCCAATAAAATATTAATATAAATAATTAAATAAAGTTTAATAAAAATAGTTAAAATTAAAGACCCAATATAAAAATAGATAGACTCAAAAAATAAAAGTCGAGCACCAAAATGCTCGAAAAAATAAAATGAACACGTCAAAATAATCAGCGCAAAATAAATGACTCGGAAAAATACAGCGTTTGGTCGAATTTTGAAATAAAAATTATGACCGTTTAAGCCGCTCAGACTGATCAACATATGACCAAAAATAGTCGTAAAAATATTTTTAACATATCAAATTAAACCACGTGAACCGCAGATTAATGTTACCGACATTTGCAAACTTAAACTTGACATTTCTTCGTTGACTGATTTTTGGCACAGTTAAAAAATAATAATTTGACCAGTCTGTCTGTAAATTCCGAGAAATTATTCCGGCTAATATTAAGACGAAATACATGCGATGCTATGAAGATGATGTAAATGAATGCGAAGGAAAAAGTTGGTTAGAGTTAAAAACCGAGGACAAATTTTGGGGTGCAACAAGCACCAACTCGCATGCAGCTCCAAAGCATGTCCATGGGTTCTAAAGAAAGCTTCAAGGAGTATGATCAGAAGTGGAGAGATCTTGCAAGTAGAGTTCAACCCCCTTTGACTAACAGGGAATTGATTGATATGTTTATGAGTACGTTGATTGGTCCCTTCTATAGTTATCTTATTGGAAGTTCATCCTCTGGGTTCATTGAGCTGATAATGACTGGAGAACGTGTGGAGAATGGGATACGAAGTGGAAAGATTTGGACGGCTGCCTCTTCAAATACCACTAAGAAGCCTTCCAATGGGAAGAAGGAATCCAATTATGTGTATGGCCAACAAGGTCGTAAGAATCGTAACCAATCTGTGGGAGCTATTCTGATTTCTAATCCTGCACCTATACCACAAGAGCAGCAGCAGAATAGTCAGCCCAAACCTTGGAGGCAATTTACAAAGATCAATATGTCGTTGGCTCAGGCTTTGTAACACATGTTGAAAGGATAGCTGATTACTTTAAAGTATCCTCCTCAAAATCCCAACACTTCCTCTCCTCGTTACAATCCCAATACAAGGTGTGCATATCATTCCAATAGTCCTGGACATGATACCAATAGTTGTTAGGCGTTGAAGAACAAAATTCAGGATATGATTGAAAATGGAGAGATTGAGTTTGACCCTCTTGAAACTCCTAATGTGATTACTGCTCCTATGCCTAAGCATGAAAAGACTGTTAATGTTGTTGATGAAGTTTCTTATATTTATACTGTGGATGAATTAACTACTCCTCTATCCATTGTCAAGAAGAAGCTGATGCAAGCCGGTTTATTTTCGGGTTACAATGAAGATTTGTTTTACTATGCCTATCAACCTAATAGTTGTTGGAAGATGAAGGAAGGTATTCAGCGTCTGATGGACAACCGTACTATATTATTTAAGAAGACCCCTTACGTAGAGAGTTTATGTGAAGGTATGGCCCAAGATCTAAAGCTTGAAGATGTGGATCTAATGATAACCCGACCGCAAATCTATCTTACTGAACACACGAGCACCAACCAACTGATCCATTAGATCATCTATCCTTGGAAGTGGATAGTTATTCTTAATCGTCACCTTATTTAGTTGTCTGTAATCAATACACAACCTCATGCTACCATCTTTCTTCTTCACCAACAATATTGGTTCTCCCCACGATGATACACTCGGTCTCACAAATTTCTTTTCTAACAGTTCCTCTAACTGTTTCTTCAACTCAGATAACTCGGAAGCTGACATATGATATGGTGTCGTCGAAACAGGTCTCGTTCCAGGCACAAGATCGATACTAAATTCCACCTCTCGCTCCGGCGGCACATCCACAACATCATCTAGAAACACTTCCGGGAAATTTCTCACCACTTGCAATTCATTAATTGCCACATCATTCTTCACCGACAATGATGCAAACAGCGCCAAAACTTGAACTTCATCATCCATAAGCTCTTTCAACTCTCTAGCATACAAATATCCAGCTTCTTTCGCCTCTTCACCAGGAGTAAGAAACCGAACTGACTTACTAAAGCAATTAATATGAACATGGTTGTACTCCAACCAATTCATACCTAGAATCACATTCATACCTTGCAACGACAAACAAACCAAATCTACATCAAAGTCCTAACCATAAATCGATAACGGACCATTCAGACATACAAGAGAAGTAGTTAACGACCAGTCAACAAGAGTCTCAATAACCATCTCTCCTTGCATCGGAGACACAACAAGTCCTAATTTCCTCACACAATCAAGAGTAATAAAACAATGTGTCGCATTAGTGTTAATCATAGAAATCAAAGGAATACTATTAATATGACAAATACCTCTGATCAAACGATCCTTGTTGGAAGTATGTGTCCCTGTTAAGGCGAACACCTTTCCTCCAGTTGCAGCTTTCTTAGGCTTCTGACAATGCATACTGATATGACCTTGCTCCCCATAGTTGTAGCAAGTAACCATATTTTCCTTGCACTCAACAATCATGTGTCCAGGATGACCACACTTGAAACACTTCTTCACGTCACTCGTGCATTCGCTAACACGATGACCCATCTCACCTCACCTATATCATTTAAGCGAAGTAGGAGCACCTCCCCCACTTGGCCTCTTTCCCTCATTATGTTTATGCTTACCCTTATCAGCAGGAGCTGCATAAGGCTTTCCACGATTCACTTGCTGCTTACTTCTCCTCTCAGTTAAACCTTTGAAGTGCTCAGATCGAGCCTTACTATCTTCTTTAAAGATCCTGCAACAATCCATCAGGTCCAAAAACCTACGAATTTTCTGATAGCCAATCGCCTGCTTAATCTCAGGCCTCAAACCATTCTCGAATTTAACACACTTTGAGAACTCAACAGTTGCTTCATTGTAGTGCGGATAGAACTTCGCCGAATCAGTGAACTTCGTCGCGTACTCAATCACCGACATGCTTCCCTGCTTTAGCTCCAAAAACCCGATCTCCTTCTTTCCCCGAACATCTTCAGGAAAATACTTCCTCAGGAATTCTCTCTTGAATACAGCTCAAGTGACTGTCTCACCAGATGCATCCAATCATTGGCGAGTACCAACCCACCAATCATCAGTCTCATATACTAGTCTGTGCGCACCCAACCACATATTGCTTCCCTTTGAACATTCCATAACTCTGAATATCCTTTCGATCTCCTTGAGTCAATCCTGTGTTCTATCAGGATCATCCTTCCTCTTGAATGTTGGCGGATCATTCTTCCTAAATTCGTCACTTTCACGATCCCCAACATTCCTCGGATTTTGCACTGCCTGTGCCATCGCTTGCATAGCAACGGAAAGTGCAACATCGTTTCTCCCAACCATTTTAAAATTTTCATATATCACAACATAATCCAACAACAATTTAGAATCAACAACAACAACAACATAATTACAGCGTGTAAACAACGCTTAACACTCAACAACAACACAACGATTTAACAACTCTACGACTCTACGACTCAACTACTTGGTCGGACGGACGGACCTGCTCTGATACTACTTTGTAACACCCAAATCACCACATCGTAAATATTAATAAAATCATAGTAAAATGTTCAACTTTTATTTGAGTGTCACAATCAACTTTGTAAACGACTCACTGATACGTTTTCAAAAGCATTTGTTTAACATGCAGTGGAAATAAATCTTTAAACCAACATGACTTAACTCCAATTACAAAAGTGTTTTCAAAAGAAATTACTAATGAAAACAACGTCGATCTGACTCCCAAAGCGACGTATCAGAGCCGACACTCTAAGGATGAGAAGTACACCGACTTCACTGACCACCATTCGACTTATCCTGCTCACCTGCATGTTACCAACGGGAGGGTAACATTCAAACAGAAGGGGTGAGATACTTACATCATAAAGATAATATAATAAGAATTAAGCAAGTATCATACACTACGCCGCTTCTCAACAACGACTATTCAACAACATCTCATACAACAACGACACATAAATTACAACATCATACACAACAACCATAACAAGTATTCAATGAGACTCAACTTGACTATATGCATGCGGTACCATAATCCGATCTCTATTTCAAGATTCAGTTCCCGTCGGAACTCTCGACCCCTCTTTCATGGTCCATTATGATCCTTATTTCATGATCACACCCTCGGCCCCTATTTCATGACCACGTACGATCCCTATTTCATGACCGCACCAACATCACAACAAATACATACCCCACTGTGGTATGTTAAACAACTATGCAACATGTCATGCAACATCAATGATATACATGCATACTCACAATAACTACAACATGCAACAACAACAACAACAACAACAACGCAACCATATATCGCAACATCAATTAATATACTACTAATTATCATCATCGTAATTATCATTAATTTCATAACATATAATCATATAATTCAACTCATATCACAACAACACAACACGACATATATCACCACATATCATATACTCATATAACATTAATAAGCATATGAAGTACAACATCACAACAACAACAACCACAACAAACGCATCAATCATGTTTAAATTCAAATCACACTAATTATCCCTACAATCAAGTGTATTGCTCCTCTTTCACTACCTCCAACTACACCCCATCAGTTCCTAGGAACTACTAAGCACCAAATAATTTTTCTGTGATTTTTTCGGAATTTAAAAATTAATTTTCACGCTCCAGAGCTCGCTAAGCGCTGAACTCCCTGACTCCACTCGCTAAGCGAGCTCCAACTCGCTAAACGAGCTCTGCAATTTCGCAAATTGCCCCGCCGCTCTCTGCTCTTAAAACCTGCTACGAAAATAGTTTTCCACAACACCAAAACCAGCCATAATTCTTAGCAATCACCAATTTTATTCTCGAATTCAAGCAATAATCAACCAACATCAACAAACAACTCTTAATTCAACGAAGTTCTCCAACCATTCATCACAATCTCAATCCCTAACTCTCAACCTACCCAATTCCCATTATAAACCCTTAAGATTGAAGAATCCCACCCTTACATTAGGTTTCATTGAGGAATTCTTCTCCTTCGCAGACTCTTCTTCCTGATCAAGCATTTTCCTCTTCTTCTCCTCTTCACACCTTTCACGATCGTTTTTATTCTCTGCCAAATACGATTATGTCTTTCCCTTTTTCTTATTTCCATCATAACCCCTAAGACCCAACTTATGATCTTCCACTTTTACCCTTACTACTTTTACTAATTGATCACTCTGTCCTTATCTCTTATATATTCCATTTATTTTATTTATCAACTAACAATACAATTATCCATCAAATATAATTTTCAATCACAATCATATTCGATAATATATATTATTCTTCACACACCACATCACACATTCTCAATAAAATATTTAAATAAATTCAGGGCGTTACATACATCGCTGGTTAATGTCATCAATTTCATTTAAACCATATGTCAAAATTATATATTCATACATACTTTGGAATTATTTTGCCATAGTTGCACATATAGACAAGAACATACTTGAATTGAGTCAGCAACAAGAACCTGCTTAAATATCTAGGTTGCTATTACACATTAGATTGAGAGTTTTGAGATAAGCAAGAAGTAAAAGGGGAGGAAATATCACACTTATCATGTTATTTTAACTTTCTAAAATTTAGAATGCTAAGACAAAAATCTTAAGTTAATCTATACCAGAATTCTTGCTATGTTATTTTGAATTATCTTAAGGATCCTGATGCAGTTTTTCCTAAAAAACATGTTAGAGAAATAAAATGAACTGATATTTAGCTTGGAGTATAGGTATATAGTAATAAAATGTTGTTTTAGTTGTTTGTTGAATGTTTTTAAACCATAGTATGTAGGATTATGGGTCAATAAGATTGTGAAATGATTTGAAAATTATTTATATTTATTTGAGTTGTTATTATGGGTCAATAGGATTAGGGTTTATGATTTAAGAAAAAATGGAGTAGTCTTATCCCCGGCTCATTTTCATGTACAATATAGAAATTAGTTAGTTTGGATTAGATAGTTAGTGAAATGTAGAACTTGATGGTTAATTGTTGTAGTTAGCATTATGATTAATTATAAATATCTATTAGTTAAACAATTTGAATTATTGGTAGCTGATGTTGTTTTGAAATTGATATTGATTGCTTTGAATTGTGATTATTCTTTTCATATTGTTGTTTGAAAATCTTCATATGGTATTTTATTTTGTTTACCTTAATAAGTAGGAAAACTATGGATAAAAAATGGATATTTGCCGATCAATTGTCCAAAGAGTACGAGAATGGGGTTGTGGAATTCGTTAAGTTTATTGTTCAACATGTTGAAGACCCCAGTCAAATGAAATGTCATTGCTTGGATTGTTGTTATATGGGTAAGGTTGACGCAGATGGATTGAAATCACATTTAGTGATGCATGGAATTGATCGAAGTTATAAGTGTTGGATATTTCATGGTGAGAAAATTAACGAGAATGTTGAACTGAGGGGGAAAAGTAATACGACCTATGCTTCATACGACAAAGACACGGAGACTTGAAGAAGATCTTCATGATTGTCCCAAAATGTTTGAGAGGTTGGTAAGAGATGCAGAGAAACCATTGTATAAAGGTTGCACTAAATTCACAATATTGTCTGCGGTATTAAAGTTGTACAACTTAAAGGTGGGCAATGAATGGTCGGATAAAATTCACAGAGTTGGTTGCCCTTATGAGAGAAATACTACCGGAGGATAATGTCCTTCCTAATCGAACCTATAAAGGCCAAAAAATGTTGTGCTCTATTGGCATGAGTTATGATAAGATGCATGCTTGTCAAAACGATTGCGTTTTGTTTCAAAACAAATATGCATCGTTAACTGGGTGCCCTAAATGCGGTTTGTCTCAATATAAGAAAAAATTGTCTCCATCAAAAGTCTTATGGTATTTTCCTATAATTCTGAGATTTAGGCGCATGTTTCGTAATGAAACTGATGCAAGACACCTGACTTGGCATGCAGATGAAAGAATTATTCATGGAAAGTATCGACATCCGGATGATTCACCACAATGGTCAAAAATTGATAATGATTATCCTGACTTTGGAGAAGAAGCAAGAAACCTCCGCTTGGCATTATCTACTGATGGATTGAACTCGCATGGTCTTCAAAGTATCTCACATACCACATTGTCTGTGATTCTTATGATTTATAACCTACCTCCATGGCTATGTAAGAAGCGTAAGTACATGATGTTATCTATGTTAATTTATGGGCCTAAACAACCAGGGAATGACATAGACATATACTTGACACCTTTGATCGAAGACTTAAAGATTTTGTGGGAGAACGGTGTGGAGGTTTATGATGGATATAGGAAAGAAAGTTTCAATTTGAGGGCGATGTTGTTTGGCACAATTAATGATTTTCCAGCATACGGGAATCTATCAAGTGTGTGTATTACTCAAGAGATCATTTGGATGAAATTAAAGAGGATTGGTGTCAATTCATTATGGAGCACGAATTTTTATAAGGTATATTATACTCTTACTTTAATTAGTATGTATAACTTTGTAACTATAGACATTGTTTATGTCTTATTTTAATTGAATTACAAACTTTTTGTGTTGTTTCAGGTTATATGTGCAAAGTAGAAGATAGATTGTTTCAGGTTATATGTGCAAAGTATAAGTAATATGTAGATTTGAAGCAAAAAATTTGTTGGATGAAATGATTTGTATAAATTGTTTTGTATATATAAATTGGTGCGTATATATTGGTTTGAAGCTCCAATTGTTTTGTATATATAAATTGGTGCGTAAATTAGTACGTTTAAATAGGAAAAATTGGTGCGTATATATTGGTTTGAAGCTCCAATTATGATATTTTTCTGCAAAATGTGGTTGAAAAACTGGTACAAATTGTGGTTGAAAACCTGGTAAAAATTGTGGTTTAAAACAGGTGCGTATAAACTGTATAAAACAAACAGTGCTTTTTTAAGTAATTTATTTTAAAAAATTTGTATACCTTAGACAGCGCTTTACACTAAAAGCACTGTCTAAGGTGGGGTTTAGAAAGCGCTTTCACAAAAAGCGCTGACTAAAAAGGGGTTTAGACAGTGCTTTGATCAAAAAGTGTTGTCCAAGGTATACCAAAAAATGTCAAAAGCGTTGTCTAAGGTATACTAAAAAAAGGCAAAAAGCGTTGTCTAATGGTAGTCTGAAAAAACAAAAAGTATTGTCTAAAGCACCATTTAGACAGCGCTTTTACAATAAAAGCGCTGTCTAAAATATAAGCAAAAGCGTTGTCTATTATAAAAGCGCTATCTAAATGGTGCTTTAGACAACGCTTTTTCAGTCAAAGCACCCCTTTAGACAGTGTTTTTGATATTAACTAAAGCGCTGTCTAATCTTTTAGCATCGCCAATTTAGACAACGCTTTAAAGCGCCGTGTAATACCAAAAAAAGTGTTGTCTAAAGTCTTTTATGGCGTAGTGAGGCTGATTTCCAATTAATTCAGCACAACGATTCACGACAAATCAACACAATCATAATTTCTTAATTATCTAAACGACTCATTGATCACAAACAACTTAATACATCAAATAACTTATTAATCAAAACAATTTATCTATCAAAACAACCTATTTTTTCACACAAAACACCAATTGACAACAATGATTCTAAACCCAATTTCATACGAATTCATCATATAAACCCAATTATAAGGTTAGAACCCCATCCTTACCTTTGGATTGAAGGCAACTCTAACACTTTTTGATCAGACCCTAACTTTTGCCTCTCTTATGCACTTTACGTAACTTCCTTTTTTCCAACTTCTTGTTCTTCTTACTGCTAACCTAATTTTCTTAATTCCACTTAATTTATGATTTTATTTTAATTAGACTTAATCGTTCTAATGAACCTGAAATAGCACCCCCACATTTACTACTCTCACACCACGACCAAGCTCACTTACTAATATTATTTTATTAATAATTCTATTATTATTTCGATTTAATTAACTCGACCAACGCAAACACGACTTAACCATCAAGTTAGTTAATCCAACTTAGTCCAAATAACAACAATGCAACTTAAATCAACTTAATCAATTTATTCAACTTAATTCAAACCAACTTAGCAACTCAACAAAAAATAAAACCAAACATACGACAATTTTTAATTAAATAAATAATTAAATAATCAGGGTGTTACAACAACCACTAGAACATGAACATCATCATGTGAATGTGAAGGTCAATTTATAAATAATTATGTTGATTATATGTGAGGGTTTGTTGAAAACCTATGCAATCACTCTGTTGTTTTTCCTGAATGAGCTGGAGCTATTAGAGCTATTGAGCTAGCTCATTCTAATCATTGGGCAAACCCTTAATTGGAAATTTATTCATCTTTGGTGATCCATGCTTTTAAGTCTCATTTCTTGGTTCCTAGGTAACTAAGAAATAGGTGGAGCAATTGTCAATTGCTCACAAGGCACATGAATTTCTTTGCAACCCATTTATTTAAGGAAGTCAATGCTTGTGCTGACATATTAGCCAAGGATGAACTTATTTTGATTGGTTTCCACTCCCTTAGTGTAATGCCTTAAAGGCTTGGTTCTAATCTTATTATCAACAAGTTTGGTATGCCTAACTATAGGGGTGTGTTTGTTTCAAGTTATAAAAAATTATTCCTTGGAATCATATTCTTTGGATTATTATTCCTAGGAATTATATTTCCACTTGTATGTTTGGATAAAAAATAAATTTCCAAGGAATGATTACATATTTATTTAATTTAAAAATTAAAAAATAATAAAAAATAATATTATGTGAGTGGTAGTGGGAAGTTATGGGAAGTTAAATTTATTCTCATGGGAATGTTGGATTCTCACCCTTTATGTATGGGAATAAGTATGACAAGAATTATGTGAAAAAAACATTCCTGGGAATAAAAAGTACCCAGGAATAATTTTTAAAAACTTGAAACAAACTTAGGATTGTTGCATTTCCAATGTCACATTCCTGGGAATGTAATTTCAATCCTTGAAACAAACACACCCTAGGTTTTCCATTTTTTTTATAAAGAGTCTTAACTTAGTACAATTTCTTTGTACTTTTTGTTTCTTTTTAATATATGATGCCCTTCTAAAAAAACTTTGCATTTTCAATTTAAAATTATAATATATTATAAATATCAAAGACTCAATTCAAACGCCCTCACAAGGAAACGATGGATATGTAGACTTTCGCCAAAAAATTGAACACCAGATCCAGACTACTTGTTATTAGTTCCAATTCGATAGTCTTTCATATTCCGCACTGTGTCAATTAGGAGCGATTAATTTTTTTTTGTGATATATAAGTTTGTCTACACACCTTATCATGTACTTTTCATTCACTCTTGCAAAGTTTTTACTTCTTTGACCTCACTAACTTAGATGCTGAAGTGTTATCGTTGCAAGCACACTCTCGCTTCATTGTATCAGAGAACTTTAAACCACATCACCAATCTTCTATTCCACATCAAAATAGTGATATCATATGTGGAAACTCCAGGTTGCACCATGTCCATTAGTATCGACTGGGGGGGGGGGGGGGGGGGGTTGGCAAAAAAAGTCATACTCCTACTCCTCAACCAAACAAAACTTTGTCTAAAGGACAAAATTGTGATAATTTTTCACATTTAAAACGGACAATAACCTGTAGTCGATGTGACCTGTATTAGTGGTTGAGCTGAACAATTCCCTTTATAAATTTTGTTCAAAATGAAATTAAAGTTGTTTATAAAACTAAAATGTATAAATTTCTGTTAAACAAAATGAAACAAAATATATAAATTTGAAAGCTAAATGTAGTGTGTAATTATTTATAGTTTTTTCTTAAATTAATTTGGGATACATATAAAATCTTTATTGACTAAATATTAAACTTAACAACTTGTATCTCTCCTCAAATATTGTGTACATCTACACCATAAAATTTATGAAGTACTAGTTGTAAGCTCAAAAAGTGAAGTTTAAACTTCAAAGCTTAAATCTAAAAGTGACAACCGCAAAGGCACCAAAGAAGTAATCAACGGTAACTACATCATTATTAGAACTTAAAAAGGTTGTCCATGCCCAAGCATGTCTAATTATATAAACTTTTTATAATCTTAAAGACTTTTACCAATTATTTGTTTCCATTTTGAATCTAAACTATAAACATTTGACTAATTTAAGTATGTTGATTTGTCAACCTTATAGAACTAGTTAAAAATAATGGTGTATGCATAAAGTGAATATTTTCTAATTGAGCATGACATGAAAGAGTTGATAAACAACCGTTGCAAAAGCAAAAGAGGTATAAGGTATGAGTAATTAATGTTGAGAAGAACCCACCATTATTATATGCTGGACATTACTTTAATTATTGCTACATTTTAATTTAGTGGTAATAAAATGGAGCAGGCCATTATTTTGTTTTGAGACAGTTTGATGCAAATGTGGACTGGATTCTATTATCTCAGATCAGGTCCCATGCCATTTTCTGCTGCTTCTGAAACTTTGACCTGCTTTCAAAATCCTTTTTTTTGTTATGAAAATATTGTTTTGTTTTTTTAATCATTACAATTGAGATTAACACAACTCAATCAAATTGATGACCCACACTGTGTACTATATATACAATATTATCAAAATATAATTGTTATGTTCGAGAACCAGTGATAGTGATAGTTGATGAAGTGATCAAATGGAATTCAAAATATAGAGAATAGTTTTCTGATGCGGTGGAGATTAGTAGACATGTAAAGTTAATATTCTAAACGTTTAAATTAGTGAAGTTGTTTTAAAGTGAGAATAAATTATATATCTGAAATAATGTGATTTGATTTTTATATAATATGAATGGTTAAAACTCTGCATTTAATTCAACATCTTGTGCGGGTTATCGTTCAATTAAATTCAAGATGTGATGATGACATAATCATCTATTATTGATATTGATCAGATCTACCAATTTTATGTGTCTTCTTCTTCAATATTTGTTATAGTGTCTTTAATATGGATCTTATGACATCCGAAGACTCATAAAGAAGTGATGTCATATCATTAAAAAATATGTCAAAATAACAAAATGATAATTATACACATGATCAATATCATAAAAAAAGGGATGTCGTATCACATGACATTCTTGTTACTTAAGTAACAATAATATGTTGTTAGAACCTATGGAATCATATTATCATAGATAGTTATTTAATATTATTGTCAATGATACGATAATCTACGTGACCACATAAATAATGACTACTCTTTGTACTCGTTAACGTATTCTTAAAACCCTAGCCGCACTAGGATTTCGAGTTCGTGTTCTTTGTAACACTTTTGTTTGTTTAGAACTAGCATTGTAGGCAAAATACCCTCTTATTGCATATTCTATTTGTGTGGATAGTGGAGAGGCACTATCGTTCGTATGACGCTCGTGATCATTCAGTTTTGACAATCAAAAGTTATGCACTATAAGAGGTAGTATAAGAGGTAGTTAATCGGTGAGTCATGATTATTCGTAGATATATCATAAGAGAAATTTTGTAATTTTATAAGTTGTGTTTACCTTGATCATTTGCAATTTCCCTACGGTGATATTAGAGTTATTTATGAACCATAAATCAGTTTTGTGTGATTACATGTTTTTTATGATTATGGATCACATTTTATCTTGTATCCTAAAAAGGGACTTTGAATCCATAAATCATTATAATAACATGTTTATATGTATATATTGTATATATTGACTTTATTCGATTAACATATATGAGATACAGTGACGGAGCCAAGAAATTTAATTTATAGGGGAAAATATTATATAAATGTATTGCATAAAAAATATTACTCTCTTTATCTCAAATTATACGACTCTTTTGCATTTTTTTGTTTAATATAATATAGTTTATAAATTTTTAAATACAATTATTATTATTATTATTATTATTATTAATATTATTTTAAATAAAGGCCAAAATATATTCTAAACAAAGGACAGTAAAAAAGAAGTTACTTTTATGAATATTATATTTATGAATATTATTTATTAAAACCATTAATTCATTTTGGTAAAATAAGTTAAATAAATATATTTATGAAAAAATATAACTTCCCAATAGTTATTCAAAAAACACATAAAAATTGTACTAATAATTTTTTTAATAAACTAGATATATGTTTGAGAGTCTTATAAATTAGAATGTATAGATAGGAATGAAAGAGGGTATTTTTTTTTTTTTGTCTTTTAAACTAAATTGATAGTTAGTTATTTAGAAATTAAATAGGTTTGATTTTTTTTTATTTATCAAAGAAAGAAGATTTGTTAATGATTTTTTTATGGTTTTAGCGTATATGCGGTGTATATTAAAATAAAATAAAAATAAGACATTAATATGTTAGATAATAATGATTTTAAATAAAGAAAATACACTTGCCGTTATCAATCAATCATAATCATGTATTAGAATAAAATATATTTTTATTTTTAAAAATTGATACTACATGACAATGATGGGTATTTTAATTAGGTGTATATTTAAAACTGTCTTACATTGATAGTGCACTGTCTTTAAATCAATATTTTGAGAACCGGACCGGAGATCGAATCGGTGAAATTTGCAGTTTAAGATTCAATTAGTTAAACATATGGTCAAATCGTTTAATAAATAAACTAATAATATGAAACTAAATTGCATAGATATGCCACACATAATCATATGTTCACAACTTAATAAAATAAATATTTCAAAAATCTATTACAAATTTAATACAATAATATAGATAATACATATAATAATATAACATGGTTCTACACTTCATTTCAACCTTCATTTAAGAATAATTTGATCATATTAAAGAATTATAATAAAATAAATTAAACTAATTCAAATCCAAATTAAAATAATAGAATATATTAACTAAAATAAATTTCAAATAATTAAGAATATCTAAATTAAATAAGATAAATGATACAATATATTTCATTAAACAAAATAAAAAATAAATCTGAGTTGAACGTTGACAAACAAGTCTTAATTGACAACAACAAATAATATTGACTTGAACGACAATCAATATTGAATTGGACATCGTAATTATATTTGAAAGATACGGCGTGATAATGGTATAGTGTGGTTGAAAGAAATGCTATAATGGAATGATAATATTTAAAAATTTGTAGGATTATAAAAAAAACACGATTTTTTTTTTTTGTGATTTGAGAATGTATGTTAAGTTTTAATATTGACGTATTAAAATTTTAAAAAAAAATGATCAATTTGATGTATTCTTTTGAACCAGACGGTTTTACAAAGTAGGCTACAATTATTTGGTTCGAATGGTTTTGGACGGTTCAATCCGGTTTTACTCCAGTTTTAATCCACTAATTGTTTTAAAAGGTTGACCCAATCGGATTCATCTCCGCTTTCCGGTCCAACCGATTGAACCGAACGGTACGATCTGATTTTTAAAAGATTGCTTTAAACCCTAAAATAAATATGATAGTGTAATATATATGGGCATTTATTTAAATGCTATTTATATTAATGTTGACGTGTAATAAGAACTGCATATTTAAAATGGATGGCTAACATTTTACAATATAGCATGATACATGTTAAAATAGATGGCTAACATTTTACAATATAGCATGATACATGAACATGATAATACAACTTAAAATTTAAGTGGGGGCACATGCCCACATTGAGATATACAAGGTTATAATAGATGTGTTCATTGGAATAAGCAAATTGGTATGATTCAATATGTAACAACTCAAGTAATTAATGTGAGTGACGTGGCAAATCTGAGTCAACAAGACAAACCATAAATTTTCACTCTTATAAGGCACCCTATACCAAAACAAAGCCTTGTGAAAGAGGCTAAAAAAAGAGGCATATACTTGCTTGAAATGCAAGAGGACTACCTAAATGTCACAACAAGAAACCTTCTCAACGTGTGCCTTTTACCACTAAGTTATATGCTAAAATGATGGTGAAAAACATGGAAATGTATCTTCAAGTATAAGACTATAAGAAAGGTAAATAGGTACCAAGAGATGCTTCTATTTTGTGGTGAATAAAAGCATGAGATAGACAGCTTATTGGTGGAATGGCTTAATTCTTCTACAAGCTTGAAAAGGGCACTGTACCAGCAACATATTTTAACTCATAATAAATACCTCACTTCCATTTTATCAATAAAATTGCTTAATGTGTCACAAAATATGAAAGTGACATTTGCAAAATCTTAACCCTTTGTCTAAGCAAACTCTAGAGTTTGTTCTTTTCTTTATCTCTCTCACCTCTCTTTTTATTTACCTTCATGTGCATGAGCCACAACACTTCACCAAATGGGGTGGCTTCAATCCCTCTTCTCTCCTGTCAAAAAGCTATGGTTCAGGTTGAATTCAACTCAAAAGAAGAGTAAGTAGCACTCACTCTCCATAGTTACATTCTCTCAGGCATGTACTTGGGAATTGTGTCCTCTTTTTTACAATGTTTGTGCACTTTGCATAAAGCTTCTAGTATTCTTGAACAATCAAATCAACCAACAATACCACAGTTCCTTTTCTTTTCTTTCTGCACTGAATTTCTTCCTTTCTCTCCATCCACTAACACAAATTTTTCAGGAAGAGGGCTTTACATTCTGTATGAAGATGTCAAATCTTGCCCCTACGAAGACGTGCATGTCCTCTGGTCAATACTAGTGGAATCACATTCATCTTCTTTACAATCCCAAAAATAAAGGCCATGCATGAACACTACTCCTATACAGGATTGATAAGAATCTCATAATGTACATAAATATATCTATAATGTCCATAGTACCATAGTTTTTTTTTTCTCTTTTTCTTTTAACTTCTGTAGCATCAACACATAATGACTCTAAAATTTTGTTTTTAAAGCGACCACTATAATTTATAAGCTCTTATTTATAATCTTATTCATGTTTTTTATTTCTGCACATATTTTCAGCCATGTCTAAAACCTGTATAGATCATCAAGGTAGGGTAATCAGTAATCACAGAAGCATTTCTTGGGTTGTTTTTCTTGGTAAGGCTCTCTCTTGTTAAGCTGTCTATTATAAGCTGTTGAAAAGGTGGTTTCTCACATGGATTTTCCTTGTTGATGTTGACTTGTGAAAGCTTAAGCTATAGACTTATCAATCACAAGTTATTAGGTTACAGAAAATTGATAAATTAGGCCTTTCATTTCAAATCACATAGCAAGACGCAAGTTTCATAGAAAAAGTCTCTGTGTCACCAGACAATAATGTAGCAATGACACTGATATGCATACCTTAGCAAAATCACTAGAAATATAAACAACTTACTTTGCACTTTGATTAAGTAGAAATCACTTTAAAAAGATTAGAATAATCTAAAGGAAATAGACATTCATAAATCATAACATATGATATTTGAACTATTTTATAACCTTATCAGATGATATTTGAACTTTGTTCTTTAAGTTGGCGATGTCAAATTCTTATCACTAAGCTGACATCTCGTATACAATGAAAAATAAGAAGCAAAATGATTCTTAGCCATAGTGTAAAAGGTATTTTGGGCACTTTTTGACCACCCGTTTTTATTGCCAATTCGAACCTCTATAATCTAATGAAATGTATGACCACCGGTCACATAGAAAAGCCAGACGGGGCTGCTTTGCCCTCCTCCAGTGCAGAAACAATTTCCTGCAGCACTGCGTCATTGTGAACCTCTTCAATCACCCCGTGCCTTTATTTTCTAGCTCAGTTTTGTAGCTGTCAAACTGGTATCCCAGCAGCATTGCTGCCCAGTTTTTCTGATTAATCGTAGTAATCCGCTGCAATAATAGGTGTTTAATATTCTTTTGATTGGTGCAAACTGTAAATTTCCTCCCTAATAGATAGGGGCACCAATGCTAAATGGCAAGAGCAACAGCAATGAGCTCTTTCTCATATGCTGATTTGTTCAAGTTTCCCTCTCCTATTACCTTGCTGAAAAAAGTGATAGCCTTCCCGCATGGATTAAAATTGATCCCAGCCCGTTCCCGGAGGCATCACTCTATAATGAAATCTTTATGAAAATCAGGGTGCGCCAAAACTGGGGTTGAGCTAACCTTCTGTTTCAAAATTTAAAAGCCTGCTCTTCACAACCTCCCCACATGAAATTGTCTCGTTTGGTCAAATCAGTTAAAGGCCTAACCATCTTCATGCAATCTTTAATGAACTTACGATAATATCCGGTGAGACTCAAAAAATAACCCAGACTCTTTTAACATTTGTAGGAGTAGGCCCTTGTAAGACACTCACTACTTTGGCGGGATCCATTGTGACCCCTTCTTCAGAAATGATATGCTCAAGGTACTCAACACTAATTGTCGTAAAACTGAATTTCTTTTTATTTGCCATAAGATCTTGCTCTGCTGCAAAATATCTAACACCGGATGGCTACATGCTTGAGGTGATCCTCCCAATTTGGGCTATACACTAGTATATCAACAAAGAACACCAACACATACCCCCTTAAGAGGGCCCTTAAAATTCCATCCACCAAAAACTAAAAGGTGGAGGGTGCACTCGTCAAACAACCAAATGGCATCACAAGGTATCCGTAATGTTCCTCATGAGGAAGGAATGCTGCCTTATGCACATTCTTACTCTTCACCCTCACTTGATGGTACCCGGATTTGAGGTCTAAGTTATAAAAGTAGTGTGCCCCATGCAATTCCTCTAAGAGTTCACCAATTACTGGAATAGGGAATTTATCGGGAACGATTGCCTTATTCAGAGTAAGGTAGTCCACACACATCTGCCACGTTCCCTATTTTTTTCTTCCCAATATCACGGGACTTGAAAAAGCCCTTTGGCTAGGACGAATTACAGCTGATTATAGCAACTCTTTCGCTTGTTTTTCTATTTCACTCTTGTGGTGATGATGGCACCTAAAGAGGCGAACATTGATTAGGCCTTCTCCTTCCTTAAGGTGAATAGCATGCTTCTCCTAAGGTAACCCACACAGTTCGGTGAACACCCTAGGATACTCAAGTAGCTCTTGAATCTGTTGAATAGGAATATCTTGGTCATGCGAATATTCTTTTGCTCTTGCCGACATAAACAGTCCCTTACACCACAGCTTGGGTCTATCTAACATACTTTGCAGTGCCAATTGATTTTTGTGTTCACTGCCTTCACCCTGCAGTTCCACCAATTTAGAGTTAAATGAGAAATACAACACGCTATGTGCCCAATCTACCAACATGCCTCCAACGGAAGCCAACCAAGACAATCCTAACACAATATCAATATTCAATAATACCATCAAGATCAAACAACCACACATCATTGGTAGACGTCATATTTACTATGTCCAGCACCAGCTACCACCAAACCCCTTGGGCTCTCACCTTAAACTCATCCCAATTTAACTTTGAGAGGAGTTGTTTATTCTAATGGCCACCCCATAGACCTAACTAACTTAATTGATATGAAATTGTGCATAGGACCACTGTCCATCAACAATGGTACCCCCTGCACTTGCCCCCCCTCCAATTTGATTTTACACACATTTCTAGTCCTCGTCGGGACCGTGTCATCAATTTGAGCGAAGCTCATCACATTGATCTTGATTACCTCCACTTCTTCCTCCTCTATCTCTATATTTATGAGTTGAACTTCTCCTTCATCGAGCTCATCATCCTCTGTCACCATTACTCACAACTGACAATAAGAACATAGGTGGCACAGGTGGTAGGCACCGGCACACTTAAAACATAGGTTCTTCTACCTCCGCTCTGCAATCTCTTGAGGCGAGAGATGGCAGATTCTTTTATCTCGAGGAACAAATAGTCGCGGATCCGTCCAATCTTCAAGTTGCAGGATTGACCAAATTCCTCCTCTATCTTTGAACTCTCCTTAGATCCTTTGACTACGATCCAATCACTGCTCCAAGTGTCGTCCAACTGAATAGACCCAGATCCTCTATTCTGATTAGGAAAATAAGACAAACCCAACATGGATCCCTTAGGCCCATGGTCATATGACCCATTCCATCAACATCTAATCTCTTGCACTTCCGCCTCTACTGCACGTGTGTTATTCATCAATTTCGTGTGTGAAACAAAACCAAACGCCTTGAGACTCCTCCCATGCCATTGTATTCCCTCAGATCTGAGCCAGACTCACCTTGATCTCTTGTCTCGTACATTAGACATAGAAATAGACTTCGGCTCTCGCAGTCCACCCAACGGGATCTTTGCCACTGAGCCATAGTCACAATAATAAAACAAACGAATTAGGAATGGTACAATGGAGTGTATATTATCGACAATAAATGGAAAATGAGCCAAGGAAACAAACTTCCTATTACTCCCGAGAGCTCCGTCCACTGCTCAACTCTCAAGATACTCCCCCCTCTCTCCTCACAATTCCTCCCATATAGATATAACAGAAAGTGACTCGTACATTACTCTCTTCACTGCCAGCTCACCCTCCATATTTTGGGCGCAAAGTCATCATCATCATCAACAACATTCTCGTCTCTAGGTCTATCAGGAAATTATATTGAAGGGAAAGGAGGTACAATTACAAAATCAACCCAAAAATATATAAAAGGATAATATATGCATATTTGTAGTTGAGAACGCGCAAACAGTAACAAAGTGAGGTAGTATGCATGATCCAATTTCCAAAGCATAGAAAAACATACCAGAAACTGCATAGGCCGTAGTTCCATCAATGTGAACTTTCTTAGCAGCTATAGGATGAATCCAAGTAATACAGTGACTAACTGCTGACTTCTCACTGAAAATGATCCAATTTTGAAATAGTTATTAAGTTACACAATAACGCTATAAACATTAGCATGAAAATGTATTGTTACGTACGAATCAGGAGCGCAAACTTGAATATTGTAGAGATTGGTGGCGACGAGAGCGGTAACCAAAGCTCTGAGGCCAGGTGCGTCGATTCCATCATCGTTTGTGATCATGATGGTGCTTCTGTTACCTTCCTCCATCTTATTAAGCTCAGAAAATCGAAGATTGAGGGTTTATTCGTAGGGACAGAAAAATGGAGTACGATGTCAGATGAATCTGTTGGATATTTTAAACGGAGTTGGATGTGAGGGAGAAAATGAAACATGAGTATGTCAGGTACGAAAAATGTGGGTCATAATTGTTTGTTAATTTCTTAATGCAACTTATATATTACTTAAATTAATTGAAAATATTAAAATAAATGAATTTCTTATTATACTATTTGATACTCTTAGGTATCTAGCGTATTTTTTTTTTGTCTTTTTTTTCGGAAATATATATTCGGATGCATTATTTTTTTTTTAAAATTTTGGTTTTTTTCGAAGATGGATCTACGGAAGTATTATAACCGGATAAAAGTTGGGAAAAACTTCAAAATAAGTCAATTCAGGAAAACTTCTGTAGGTGCATCTCTGAAACGTCTTAGCGCCAGATTATTCTGTAGGTGCATATTCAGAAGTTTCTGATATATTTTAAACCTGCATGATCACTCCCCCATTGTTATTTTTTCTTCTTCCACACTCACATTCACCGACTTAAAAAATCATACATCATTAATATCATTTTTGTTGTAAATGTGTCTTAACATTTGTTGATATATAGAAGGAAAACATATATTTGGAGATTGAATATACCGCGAAAATCGGAAGTTTTAGAAAGTCGGACAAAAAACCTATTATGGACTGGCTCAATGACTAGACATGGCTCAATCCTCTCATGCTTATGAGACGACCTAATAGCCTAACGTCGACGGGGCCCGCTAGGACCATGCTCCTTAAACGACTTCAAATCGTTGATCAAATTCGCCCGTGGTCGGTTCTCTATGCTCATTCCAGACCTCTGCTCGACACCGGCAGAGGTCACCCAGATTCGGCCAAAGATGTCTCTTGCTCAGATATTTATGTGTTCGACGTACCCCTATCCCGACTAGGGTTACCCGTCCAACGGTTAGTTTCTGCCAGTTACCTATTTTTGGGGGATCCGCGATTCAGACCCAAAATAGGGACTGTTAGCCACGCGCTGAGGGGTCTCTCTATATAAATCCTTTCACTTGAGAGGGTCAGGTATCGAATATTCACTTCCTAAATACTTTTACCTGTACTTGCACACTCTTATGTTCGTTCTTATTTTGGCATCGGAGTACCTTGCAGGTACACCCCCCATTATCCTCGATGATCAAGCATAAACTTCAAGACCACGTCAGCATCAGTAGTCGTTGAAGATTCTGATCATCGTTACGATTAGTGGCGCCGTTTGTGGGAAACTAGTGTTGCCCCGTTTTCTCATCTTCAGGTCGTGAAAACAAAAAACATCATCGTTCATTCTCTATCAATGGCTCATCAAGACGACTTCGTCAATGCTCGAGTCCTCTCCAACATCCCTGTTAAGCAATGGGAAAGCGAATATATCATCCCTCCTCTCGGGGAGCATGATCGTTTCCAGGACGGGCGTACTGTCTCCCCGTCACCGGAACCATCCATGCAGCCTGAGATCACGTCTGCTGATCTCCCATTGATTCCCATCCCTGAGGGGACGAATCCCACACTTGCAGCTTAAGTCGAAATGGCCAACAACATTAACCTCTCCTCTTGCTCCAAAGTACAAGAAGCCCGAAAATCCGAAGAAACTGCCCCGCCGACCACGGATACCAATCTTCAGGTCGCTCTCAGCATCACGCGACCAGAGGACTTTCACATCCCCGAGCCGTACACCGGTCATGCGTACTTTGCCGCCCATAGCTCGTAGGAGTGCTTCCCGTCTGCACTGGTCATCTCAATGGGGGCCCAACAAAGTTACAATGGGATCAGTTAAACGATGATTTAATCAACTGATCAGCATCAGTTCTAACCAAAGCTCAACTCTCGACTTTTCCCGAGGAGGATCTATTCATATCTCCTTCTATAAGGATGGCTTACTCGGCGGGGCACCTAATGCCAGTATTCCTCCGCTCGTGCGAGCGCAGATTGTAACACCCTAAAGTCAATTTTAGTTTAATTAATGAGTTTTCTTATGATTTTTTTTTTATGTTTATGATATTATTTGATGTTTTGTGGAGTTTTGGGGATGGCTTAATATATTATTAATATTAGAAATATTAAGTTTAGTGGGTTTAGTTTATTATTTGAGATTAAATTAAATAATATAAGAGGAATTGGAGGATAAGGGTATTGTGGTATTTTTTTGAGGATTAGTGAGGGTATTTTGGAGAAGGTCTATTGAGGTCTTAGGGGCAAAAGTGACAAAAAGAGTAAAAGGGGGTTTTGTGAATGATCAATTGGAAACGATCTCACTTTTGGAGAGAAGGAGAAAAGCTCCAAGGAAGGAAAAGCTAAGCCAAGAGGCTTGAAGTTTCGCGAGGATTAACGAGGGAATTACGGAACCTAAGGTATGGGGAGTATTTTCCTTTCAGTATTATAATGCGGGAATGGAATTGGGGGTTTTGTGGTATAACTTTAGGGTATAGGGTTTGATTGAGGATTTTGATTTTTATGCATGATTTTATGATGATTTGATGAGTATAATGATATTATATGATGTATTTGATGTTATTGTGAGGAATGTTGATGTTAATGATGCTTTTCGGATATAGTGTTGTCAAACTCTGTATTTTGAGGGGTTTTATCGCAGAAGAGGAATTCTGAAAATCGTAGAGAAATCTGCAGAATTCGCGAAGCTCGCTTAGCGAGCACAAACAGGGAATTGGGCGCTTAGCGAGCCCTGGGAAGTTTTGAAAAAATGTTTTTTTTTTTCGAAAATTGTTTCTAAAGTGGTATGTCTTAGATAGCTATGATGTTTTAGAGTCGTCGTGCGACGTGTTTTATGAGGTATATGATGTAGGATTAATAATTATATGATGTATGAAGATTTCCTTGGTTCTTATGAGATATGAAGTATGAGTAGAACTAGTAATTAAATGATACGATGGATTAAACTGGTTTCTTGAGTTATGAGGTATGAATTACACGATGTAGAGGTATGATGACATGAGTGAGTATGAGAATTATGATTAATGATGAATGCATATGCAATGTTATGATGTTTTGAGGATGATGTATGTATAATTGCGTCTTGCATTCATGGCATTAAATTATGATGGGACTTCAGTCCAATTGGTAGCTTCAATCCCATTGTGCGGATTGAAGTGATATGATGTTATGATGTGCTCCCTTAGGGGAGGGTTGATGGCCCAGTGTCCATCCATGAGGATGTTTCGGTACCACATGCATTATTAAGAGGATGTATATCATTCTAAATGGTGTAGCATGAGTTGCATTGATTTTGTGTAATGATGAGACATAGTTGATGTTGTGTATAAATGAATTGTGATGAATGTTATTATGATGTGATGATAATGATGTTATGTATAATTGAGATAGAGATGATAAATTGATATTGTTGTTATGTTTTTAAATTCTCAATTCCATATTATTTTATTGAATGTGAATTTACTCACTCTGTCTGCCTTATGGTGATGGTTTATTATGTCATCCTGCAGATAATCAAGGTTAACTCGGTGCATGCTGAACTCTGGGGTAGTGAGTTGTCGAGTTAGTTAGAAGTGGAGTCCGGCTCTGTGTCTAGTAACATCGGGATGGATTCTCGTATGAGTTGAATTGTTTTATTCGGATTAAGATGTTAATTTTCTTTGGAGTACTTTAGATTTAAAAGTTGTTTGAACTAAATTATGAGGTTTTATTTTATTAAAGGGGAATTTATGAAGTAATTTTTTTTTTCGCTGCATATTTGTTGAAAAGAGAATTAAACAGTTTTCGTGATTTCATAAACCTGTGTTACGGGACAAGACTCGATGTGATGTTTGTGATTTTTGAATTAAGAAGTAAATGTGATGCCCTTTTTCATGAGTTATACTTTGATATTTGATTTAAATTTCTTAACTTGTGATGGGGTAGAAATGGTGTTACACAAATGACCAACTTTGACGTCTGTAGGATCCTGGTCGACCAGGGAAGCTCCATTGACATCATGTATTCCCAACTGTTCGCAACCCTGAAACTCAACGAGACACATCTGACACCCTACGTGGACTCATATCTCCAAGGGTTTAACGGGATTGTCTTTAGACCTTGGGGTTACGTCGATCTGATTGTAACTTTAGGTGCAGGGGAAACCGCTAGGTCCATTAAAGTACAATTCCTCGTGATCGACTGCTCGTCCCTATATCAGTGTATCTTGGGACGACCTACTCTAGCTGAGCTCATTGTTGTACCTTTCATAATGCACTTGAAGATGAAGTATTATACCTCGTTGGGACAGGTGGCCGCCCTTCACGGTGACATAGAAGTCGCTCGCCGGTGCTATGAAGTTGCATCCAAAGGACTCAACACCATTGTTGTCAAGCTAAAGCAAGCCGAGGTCACCCTTCCCTGCAGCTCCGAGGAACCAAAGTCGTTCCCTCGAGTAGATTTCATCGACCTCGATTGCAGGTTCACTGATGAAGAGGAACAAGCACAATTGGTTGCAAAGCTTTCTTCATCAGCTCGCCCCATACCCGATGGAGACTTCGAGTTGGTCGCATTAGGGGAAGAACCCACAAAGGGGTGGAGATCGGAATCGACCTCCCAGACCTCACAAGGAAGCATCTAAAAGCGTTCCTAAGGGAAAATGATGATTTGTTCGCGTGGAGCACTGCTCAGATGCCAGACTTGGACCCAGAAACGGAGTGCCATCACTTGGTCATAAATCCTTTGGCCCGAGCAGTTGCACAATGCATGAGGAAACAGTCCCAA
The DNA here is from genome assembly GCA_963966055.1 of Lathyrus aphaca. Lineage (NCBI taxonomy): Eukaryota > Viridiplantae > Streptophyta > Magnoliopsida > Fabales > Fabaceae > Lathyrus > Lathyrus aphaca. The sequence goes on from OZ014520.1 coordinate 45,465,567, forward strand.
GAGAAAATAGAGGTCTCCGAGCAGGCCATAAAAGACCTCCTAGATGCACATTTTGTAACAGAGACCAGGTATACCACCTGTCTCTCAAATGTTGTATTATTCAAAAAGAGTAATGGAAAATGGCGCATGTGCGTTGACTACATTGATCTCAATCGGGCTTATCCGAAAGACGTTTACCTTTTGCCTAGCATTGATAAGCTGGTCGATAACTCTGCAGGGTTTAAATTATTGTCGTTCCTCGACGCCTTCCGGGTACAATTAAATACCCATGACCGTGACCGACAAGAAGTATATCGCCATCATGACCGAATTGGGCAACTATTACTACAACGTAATGCCCTTCGGTATGAAAAACACGGGTGCTACCTACCAGCGAATGATGAACAAAGTCTTTCAAGATGAAATCAGAAACATGCTTGAATTTTATATGGACGACATGATCGTTAAATCCCATGAGGAAACCGATCACGCTCTCCACTTAAAGAGAATTTTCGATCAAGCATGTAAGTGCAAAATGAGATTCAACCCTGAAAAGTGCACCTTCGGGGTACGAGCAAGAAAATTCCTCGAGTTTTATCTAACCGAAAGTGGAATAGAGGCTAACCCTGATAAGTGTCGCACTTTCGCTGAAAGACCCACCCTAAAATAAAATAAAAATCCATCCAATCGCTAAATGGGTTCCTTACCTCGTTATCATGCTTTGTGGCAAAATATACCCAACACACACTACCCCTCTTCAAGCTCCTCCGTAAAGAGGCCGCTTTCGAATGGAAGGAAGAGTGCGAGCAAGCCCTGAAACACCTCAAAAAGTCCTTATCATAACCCTCAGTCCTTTCCCGACCAGAAACTGGGGAAACCTTATTTTTGTATATGGTTGTCACTAACAAAGTCGTAAGCACCACCCTCATACGGGAAACACCCGAGGGACAAAAGTCAATTTATTTCACGAGAAAAGCCTTATAAGGGCCCGAGCTTAGGTACCAACAGATTGAGAAAGTTTCCCCAATGCTCCTTCATGCAGCAAGGAGGCTTAGGCACTACTTCCTAACGCATACGATCATAGCACGTACAGACCAACCCCTCAGGCAACTCCTCGGTTGGCCCGACATGGCCGAAGAATGCTCAAATGGTCGTTGGAACTGTCAGAATTTGACATTCGTTATAAGATCATAACGACCCTCAAAGTGAAACCCTTGGTTGATTTCGTGGCCGAAATGACCACCCCGGAAACCCAACCTGCACACCCAAAAAATGGACCATTTTCGTGGACGGAGCTTCAAGCTTAATGGGAAGCGGAGCAGGGATTATCTTAGAAAACGAGGAAGGAATCCTAATAGAAGTATCCATCGCACTATCTTTTCCCACTTCCAATAACCAAGTATAATACGAGGCTTTCCTTGCAGGATTAAGACTTGTCGACGACCTTGGAGCCGAGGAGATAACCATCTGTACATATTCACAACTCATAGCTTTGCAAGTCAAAGGTGAGTACCAAGTCAAAAACGATAACTTGTCAAAATACTTGGCCCTGGTCAAGGAAAAGATTGCAAAATTCACATTTGTGTAAGTTAAGCATGTTCCTCGCTAACACAATGTGCGAGCAGATGTACTATAAAAACTCGCGAGCACGAAAAAGAAAGGTGGGAAAAAATCTGTCATTAAAGAAATACTTCCTTGCCCCAGCATTAAAAAGATATCCTCAACGATAGACAAAAATGTCATCGGCGACGCCAACTGCTGGATGACCCCGGTTGTCGCTCCCACCAAATGACACCTGGTCAGATAGGGTACAGACGCGAACGGTCGGCGAAAGAGAAAAAGAAATGAAAAGAAAAGAGTCGCCAGCTAGGCATTTTTATCCCGAAGGAAAAGGTAATGCTGCATAGACCTAAGAAAGGATGGATAAGACGGTCGCGAACCAGAGAAACTGAAAAAGGGGGTTGGTTACAACCTGGGAAGGTATTAACACCCAGATTGTCCGTCGTACTCGACGGGATCCACACTTGAAAGTTTGTGCTTTAAAGGGGTAGTGTCAGTGCTATTTATGTGCAAAAGCTGGAAAAAGAATGCAAGTGTCAGTGTAAAAGAAATGTGGAGTGAGATGAAAAAAAGTGTCAGTGTAAGAAAAGAATATGAAGCTCAAGACTATGAGGCTTAGAGAATAATACTGGAAGAGGGGGGATATTCAGAGACTTTTGTTCGATAACAGTTAAGTTATGCCTACGTATCCTCTCGTGCAATGAGGAAGTCAGAACATCGTAGTTCGACTCAAAGAGACTGAAAGATCAATTGACTTGTGAACTGCTCGCTTGTCTATGCTCAAGTGTATGACCTGTCTGGCTCAGGTGCAAACTGTCTTGCATTAGACGGAAGAAGCAAATCCTCGTTTATGAGTGAATGAGGTGAGAAAAGAATCCCGGAAGAGACGATTATTGTTTGTTTTTGTGTTTTCAATCTTTTATTGCTTTTTGAAGTTTGTCATAAGAAAATGAGCTTAAGCCTAAACCAAGGGTTAGTAAACTCATCGCATCCTCCCTTTGATTAGGGGTAATGAGAATACCTTAAGTATGAAGTAAACACCTCACACTTAATCACCATGATGTAGGGTTAAGATCATTAACCTACTTGTATTTACTTAGATGTTTTTGTTGTTTTTGTTTAGTGTTAAGTAATGAGTTTAAGCCATAATCAAGGATTTAATGGACTTATTACACCATCCTAATAGAAGGATAATAGATGAGAACATTTAAGGTGAGGAAGGCTCCTCAACTTAATCCATGATTAGGGATTAACCTCATGACAAAAAAAAGCCTTTATTAAAGTGGATTTTAGTTAATGGTAAGATTAAGAAATGGATTTTATGGTTTGTAAGACAACTTGAGGGGGACTTGTCCATTAACACTAGGGTTAGTCCTTCTTGACCAATTAAGGAAGAATTGGAACCCTAATGCAAGGCCCAAGTTACAAGCTTGATGTCTTAGTGATTATTAGGTGGATTGATTAAAGGATTTAAACACATTAAGGGTTTAACACTTAGGATTAAAGTTATGCACTCCATCCTAATAGAAGGATACAGGCATAACCCTAATCACAAAGCCTCAAAGCCTTAAGGGTTTAGTCCTTGATTAAGAGATGAGAAGAGAAGACTCAAGGATGACACAAAGGTAAAACTAATGGGGGGACTAATCAAACCCTAATTGTTATCATGCTTGGGTATTCCTAGGGTCTATGAAGCTTGCAAGAAGATCTTCAAGAGAAAAGCCACCAAGGAAGAAGCAGGATGAAAGAAGAGAAGTAGAAAGAAGCAAGACAACTTACTTCACTTAAGAAGATAAGTTGCTTGGAGAAAGAAAGTGAGGAAGGAGCATGAATAAGCAAGCTCACTCTAATACAAAAGTAAAAATGCAGCCATGATGCATAAAAGAGGTGAGGAGAAGTTATGAGAAGTGAAGGCAAATTCACTTCTCAAACACTTACAACCTGAAAGGTTAGCAAAAGGAAATGAAATGAAATGAAAATGAGATGAAATGCAAAGATGAAAACCAAATTCAGAAGCATATCAAGATGTAAATTATGCTAAGATATTATACAAAGGGTTGTCATGAGATGTGGATGATCACACAAGTAATGAAGATGCAAATGAGACAAGAAAGGAAGCATGAAAGTTCATGAAAACGTATGAAATGCAATGGATGCATAACATGGAAAATGGATAATGCAATGATCAAACATGATTCCAATGTGTCCTAAGATGTCTTATATGTCATGTGGATGCACAAAATATCATGGAAAGTTCATGTATGCAAGCATATGAAGAATGAATGCAAATGAAGGCAAAGATTAGGGTTTATGTACAAGATGCAATGCAAAATTCAAAATCAGAAGCAAAACATGAGATACAAAAATTGAAAATGGGATCAAAGGTACCCTAAACCCACATGATATCACACCTCAAAGGAGGAGACCTAACTCTTAACCCTAAGGAAGTTATGATTTTTCTAAGTTTGCTAGGGTTTTAAGGGACCTCACAAGGAAAAAATGCAAAACAAATCAAAAATGAAAGATAAATTCATGCCAATTTTATCCTAGAAACTACATGATATGTGGAATGCAATGCAAAAAGAACCATTATCAAACTCTTCATGGTTGAGAAGAAAAGATTTTTCTAAGTTAGGATCAAAATATTGATTTTTAAGAACCCTAAATCCAAAGAAAATGTCAAAATGGATCAAGAACCAAAAAGAAATTTGTATGAATGGTTTGATAATGTCTCTAAATATGTCAAGATGCAATGTGATTTTTTTGGTGATTTTTAGAAACTTAAATGGTATTTTATTTAATTAATTTCCATTAATTAATTAAAATAAACATTTAAATATTTTAAAAATATAAATTTTATGCAAAAAATAAAATAAAAATTATTTTTGGGTGAAGAAAAATATTTGAAATGAAAATGCAAAAGGAAAATATTTTTAGGGTTTTATAGGTATTTTAAATAAATTGTGCAAGATAAATGATAAAAAAATGAAATTAAAATGAGAATTAATGAAAGTCAAGTGATCCAAGGGTTCATGTTCAAAGATGGAAATGGAGGGAAGACCACGCGCGCAATCTAAGGGCTAGAATTCAAACTGAGTAAATCCTATTTAATTAATTAATCAATCCTGATTAAATTAGAATTAGGGTTTAATGAACAATCTGGGCCATTGGTTCATACGCGGGAAGCAAGATCGTACGCTCCAAGTTCAAACTTACTCCTAAACCCTAATTAACATTAATGACTTTCAGGTCACCGGAGAAGAACTCCGGTCGTCTTCTCCGGTGACATCCCTCCCTGAAAAATCTCAACTCACTCCCTAGATCATTTCTGGAGCTCTAAAGCTCCAGATTTGATCCTTTCATCTCCCTAAACCTAATTCTAACCTCAAACTCCATTTATTTCCAACCATTAACAAGAATCGAAGCCAAGAACAAAAACTACAGAAATTTTAGAAAGACCATACATCCTCAATTCTCAACTATTTTCAATAATTTAAAGTTCAACATGCTCAGGGGATCACACTTAACCATTTAAGAACTTAAAATACAACTTCTGGAAAAATGAATTTGCATAGCTACCTGAGGTGAAGCTTTCAACCCTGGAGCTTTTTGGCTGCTTCTTTGGCCCAAGATGCCTTTAATGAACCTCATGGGGTGTTTACAATGCTTGGATGGAATTTCTTATGGCTGGTTTATGAGATTGATTCAGTTCAGTTCAAAGGGGGATAGAAATCGTGTTTTTGATATAGGGGATTTCAGGTTGTGTTGAAGGGTGGGAAATGATCAGAGGTTGATGGTGAGTTGTTCTGTGGTGTTTGTTTTAAGGTTTGTGGCTTGAGTGCTGAGTTTCGAAGGCTTTTGCAAGTTGGAGTGATTTTGTGTATGCTCTGCTATGGGAGGATTCAGGTTCCAAACTTATGTGAAATGGCTTGCTTCTTTGCCACATAACATACTGGGATAGGTCAGGGTAGTTGTTGTGGGCTATGCTGATTGGTATGGGGCAAAATCCATAAAGTCAAGAGTTGGTGTACTTGAGGTATGGGCAAGTGGCGGGGCTGGGATTTGGGTATGGCTGTGCGCAGCAAAGATCAAGGGATATTTGTGAATCAGATTTGATGAGCTCTGGCAAGTGGATGAGATGTTTTGTACCATTTTGCAAATTATGGAAGTTTTGGCCCCTTTTGAAATTTATGAAATTCAAGGCATGAAAGCTTGTGATTCAAGGCACAAATCTGATCCAAATGAGTTACACTAGGATGGTATGATGTGTAGAGATGCATTAGAGGTCCCAAATTGGCTTGACATGAGAATTTGCAAACTTCCCTCTTTGGTGTAAAAGTGAAATTTTGTGATTTTCCCCAACTTTGCAAGGCCATAACTTTAGTCCTATGATGAATTAGATCAAGTTCTTGTACTTTTTGGAAAGGGAATGATCCAATCTACAACTTTCATGACCAAGAATTTTTCATTTGAAACATTTTTTAATCAAAAAGAGGAGGTTGAAAAACTTTCCCAAAATGGCAAGTTTTCATTACAAGTCACTTTCCCAAAATGGCAACTTTGCAAATGGCTTGAAATTCTTCAATTTTGTGAACTTCTAACCTCTTCTAAGACCAAATAAGGATCATATACACCCAAAATGATGGAGAAGACCCTTTGATTGGATGATTGGGGGCCTCAGATGCCCTGATTTTGCACTGACTTGTTCAAGAAGTCATTTATTGATCAGATGCCTCCCCCATTGAATTTCTTCATGAAAATTGGTATGCATGATCCTCATACCATATAGAGACAAATAGAAACAAGAATGACCAAAAAATTTGGAGTTATGGCCTCTGAAACCAAAACCCTAATTTCAGGTCATCTGGGCAGTTAAACCATGGCTCTGCTTCCATGTCTTGCCAGTTCTTGTGATTCTTTGGCTTCCTTGATCTTTGGAGGATAAAATATGATGATTGAACATACATGGACCCTCTTGAGATGATTGAAGACCTTTGGAGTGGCTCAGATGGATCTTGGATTGCTCAGATCACAAACCCTAGATGCAGATGAACTTAAACTAATGCAGTGAAGCAAAAATGCAATATGATGTGGTATGATTGAACTAATGCAAACATGAAAGATCACAAGCCATGGTGTGAACTTAGTGAGGGAAAATTTGGGGTGTTTACACCGGTCTACAAATACTTGACCAAGGACGAGTTGCCCAACGACCCAAAGGAAGCTAGCATAGTCAAGCGTCGAAGCTGCTTGTACGTGTTGGTTGAAGGAAAACTCTATCGGTGGGGATTCTCTATCCCCATCCTCAAGTGTGTTGAGGAGGAATTAATCCCGCATATCCTCCGCGAGATCCACGAAGGCATCAATGCCCAACATTTGGGCGGGAGATCCCTAGCGAGAAAATCTCTTCGAGCAAGATATTATTGGCCAATAATGCAGAACGACGCCAAAGAACACGTGAAAAAGTGCGACAAATGCCAACGACATGGGGACATGCACTTGGCACCTCCAAGCCAGCTTAAGATAATGTCCTCCCCGGGGGCATTCGCATGGCGGGCCTGGATATCCTCGGTCCTTTTTTCATCGGTTAGAACCAGAATAAATATTTAATAGTCGGAGTAGACTACTTCATGAAATGGATAGAAGATGTGCCTCTAGTCAAGATCACAACCCTCAACATACTGCGTTTCTTCAAACATAACATCCTCACTCATTTTGGAGTACCTCAGGCCATTATTACTGATAATGGCCCCCAATTCACAAATAAAAACTTCCAAGAATTCGTCGCCAACGTGGGGACCAAACAGCACTTCGCGTCAGTCGAGCATCTGCAAACCAACGGGAAGGCCGAAGCTGCAAACAGAGTCATCCTCCCGAGACTCAAACAAAGGCTGGATGAAATCAAGAAACGATTTGGAGTTAGCAGTTGTGGTTTTTGTCTTGAAGATTTGGAGACATTACTTATATGGTTCGAGGTTTGAGGTTTATTGCGATCATAAGAGTTTGAAATACCTATTTAATCAGAAAGAGCTGAATATGAGGCAAAAACGTTGGTTAGAATTTCTGAAGGATTATGACTTTAGTTTTAATTATCATCCAGGTAAGGCTAATGTTGTAACTGATGCCTTGAGTTGGAAGACATTGCACATGTCGGCTATGATGGCTAGAGAGTTGGAGTTGATTGAGCAATTCAGAGATGTGAGTTTGGTTTGCGAACAGACACCTCATAGTGTGATGTTGGGATTGCTGAAAGTTAATAATGATTTTCTTGATCGTGTTAGGGAAATTCAGAAGTCGGATGTGAAACTGGTGTACTTGGTGGTTAATGATGAACGAGTTAGAAATGATGAGTTTCGGGTTGATGAACAGGGAGTACTTAAATTTCGAGATTGTATATGTATTCCTGATGATATTGATTTGAAGAGAATGATTCTTGAAAAAAGGCATAAGAATGGTTTGAGTATTCATCTGGGAGCGACGAAAATGTATCAGGATTTGAGGAAGATATTTTGGTGGCCTGGTATGAAACGAGATGTGGCACAGTTTGTGTATGCGTGTTTGACTTGTTAGAAGTCGAAAGTGGAACATCAAAAACTTGCTGGTTTGATGCAACCGTTGGATATACCCGAGTGGAAATAGGATAGCATATTGATGGATTTTGTTACAGGGTTACCCACTACTCCAAGAGGCGTGATGCCATTTGGGTGATTGTTGATAAGTTGACGAAGTCGGTGCATTTTATTCCGATTAGTATAACTTAATATTTGTAGAGATTGGCAGAGATATATGTTGGTGTGATTGTGAAGTTGCACGGAATACCTTTGAACATTATGTCAGATAGAAATCTAAGGTTTGCTTTGAGGTTTTGGGAGAGTTTGCAAGAGGCATTGGGTTTGAAATTGAAGTTGAGTTCAACTTATCATCCTCAAACTGATGGACAGACCGAGAGGACGATACAATCTTTGGAGGATCTGTTGAGGGCTTGTGTGCTTGAACAAAGAGGTGCTTGGGATAGTCATTTGTCATTGATTGAGTTTAAGTATAACAATAGTTATCATTCCAGTATCAGAATGGCACCGTTTGAAGCTTTGTATGGTCGAAGATGTAGAACGCCTTTGTGTTAGCATGAATCAGGTGAGAGTGTTGTACCTGGACATGATATTGTGCAGCAGACTACTGGGATGGTGAAGTTGATTCAAGATAAGATGAAGACTTCACAGAGTAGGCAGAAGAGTTACCATGATAAGAGAAGAAAAGATCTTGAGTTTCAAGAAGGAGACCATGTATTTTTTAGGGTTACTCCGGTGACCGGTGTTGGACGAGCATTGAAGTCGAGAAAGCTTACTCCTAAGTTTATTGGGCCATATCAGATTTCGGCGAGTGTTGGACCTGTTGCTTATAGAGTGGCGTTGCCACCAAGATTGTCAAATTTGCATGATATGTTTCATGTATCACAGCTTCAGAAGTATGTTCCGGATCCGTCACATGTGATACCGATGGATAAAGTTAAGGTAAGAGATAATCTTACGGTTGAAGCATTACCAGAACGAATTGATGATCAGTGTAACACCCTTCTAAACCCCCACGGAAAATATATACATAATCAGAGTAATTTATCATGCATCTCAATTAAGGGTGTCACACATGATTCAAAACATCATATAACACTTGTCATGCTCAATAACACTTAAAAAAAAATCATGATTTTCGGATATATTTTTCACATTAGCTTGTAGCAGCGTAATCACTTTCATTAAGAATCTCATAACATTCAAGTCTCAAATAAACTTCATTCATTAAACCAACTTAGGCATAAAAGCCACTTCATCCTAAAATTCAAATCAAGTTAATAAAATAAATAGAGTATACAAGTTTATCTCTCAAACATGAATCAAACGTTTCCCCAGTGTTACATGACCAGAGCACGACTCAAAACCCAAAATAAATAAGCAACTAAGACAACTACTCCAACGGCTACCTCGCGCTAGAAGCAACTCTACTCTTCGATACCTGAGCGATGTCGTATAAAACATCATTCCAACAGAAGGGTGAGAATTCATATAATTATCAAAATCATAAGATAATATATAATTTAAGGCATACAAGCATAATCACAATAATTGTCACACTTTAAAAGTTTCATCAGCATAATATCACTCAAGTAGTCATATTATTCACAAGTATATAATCACAATCCACAACTTCATAAATTCAACAATTCACATAATAACATGATCTCATATTGCAAACATAGACACAATAAGACTCGATACAAGACTCAAATACAACTCATGCATGTGGTACCAATCACTTGTTATCATTTTTTTTCGGTTTTTACATTTAAACCGGATCCGTCCTCTAGACCGATAACACATCAAAAGCCCGTCCTCTAAGCTTTCAAACCCGTCTTCTAGGTTTGGGACAAGTCACTAGCTCCCATGGAACTAGAAAGCATTGCCTCTTGACAAAATGATGCATGTGCAAGTTCAACAGCCATATGCAATTAAGATCGTCCTCTAATCTTAATATTCTTGCATATCTTCAATAATTCATCACATTTGAATTACCACACAACTACACATACTTGCACATATTTATGCATCATCCAAACATAAATCATTTTCAAACGGTATACAACATATTTTACAATACAATCTCAACGGTATTATCTCACAACAAGCAAGTAATCCATGAGGTATCAACACAATTCAAGCTCAATTCACAAAATACGCATTATCGATTAAATATGGAATGATTAATTTATCATCAAGTTAATCACCAAATTAATCACTAAATTAATCATCAAATCAATCACCAAATTAATTTTCAAACTATAACCAAAAATTAATATTATTATTATTATTATTATTATTATTATTATTATTATTATATCTCATATAATAGCATATTATATAATGAAGTATATAATTTGTTTCACTTAAGAACTATATAGATATTTTATACTATATATTTTTATATATTTTTGGATGGTTCTATGTATTCCTCATTAAATACTTTCACGCTATCTCTATTCAAATATATATAATGAGTTTAAAGAAACCGAATCAAAACGCATGACAGACTACTATCTATGTGTCTAGATGACCATTAAGTAGGTACTTGAAGTTAATACTACTTTATTAATTAATTCATGAACTCACTGTACCATCCATACACTATTGATTGCCATTGTCACTTAATATAGTCCCTTTCTTACATTAACTGCTAGGTGTATCATTTAATTTATACGCAGGACCATTGCAATTGGTATATACAAATGTTTAGCAACCACATTATGAAGTATCATTAATTATCTCTTATGGAGTACTAAGTATGCTACAGGATGAATGTTTAACCTTATCACATATGTGTGGTCATAAAGCCATAAGTGCTACACTAACATCACTAATAAGAATCCACTTTTCATTGAATTGTATAAGTCATTACAATTTTACTATACTATGCCAATTGCCAAATACTCTCATTATTTCGCTAAAGTAAGTACTATACCACCATTGTATGTTTACTGGCATTATCAGGGCAATATCACGTTTTTTCGTTTTAGCATATGAAATAATAAGTGCTACCCAATTATTAATTCCATAAGGTATGTGTTGCTACAATCCTAAAAATTATATATATATATATATATATATATATATATATATATATATATATATATATATATATATATATATATATATATATAATTTTTTTATGGGTTTTATCATAGACATATTTCTATTCATTATACACTATCAAATAACCCTAATAATCATATAAAAACTCACCCTTACCTTAGATTTTTGATGAATTCTAGCTTTGTTCTTGGATCCTCTTCTTCTCCACACTTCTCTTCTTGCTTCCTCTCTACCTCTCTATTCTATCTCTTTGTTTTACTAAACCCTAAACAACTACATGAAAAATTCTAATGGGCTTACTAACTCATTCTCACAATTCTATTCACACACCAACTTAAGCCCAATCGACTAATTCCATTTATTCTATTTATTCCACCAAAATAAAATAAATAAATTAAATTAAATAATTTAATTAAATCAAATAAATCAATTAATTCAATTATTTTAAATAAATCCAATAAATCATTTATACCAAATAATTCAATTAAATCAATTAATTAAATTAAATCACATAATTCAATTAAATCAATTAGATCATTTATTCACAAAATCACTCAATTAATTAATTAATATAATAAATAAATAATTACTAAAATTGGGATGTTACAATCAGGAGGTAAAACAATTGAGAGGCAAGGAGATTGTCCTTGTGCGAGTGGTTTGGGAAAGAGCTGCCGATGGGGATATGACTTGGAAATTGGAAAGCAGGATGCGAGAGTCGTATCCGAATCTTTTTACTTGAGGTAAGTTTTCTTGGACGAAAACCTTTTAAGTGGGGGAGAGTTGTAACGCCCTAAATTTGTATTTCATTATTACTATTCGGATTATTGCACGTTGTTGTGTTTAAAATAATAGATTATAGAATATAATTGTAATTGAGAATTATATTGCGGTGGATAATCGTATTATTAAGTGATAAATAAAATAAGTGGAATAATATAAGAGATAAGAACAAAGTGGTCAATTGGTAAAAGAAGTAAGGGTAGAAGTGGAAGATCATAAATTAGGTCTTAGGGGTTATGTTGGAAATAAGGGGAAAAAAGGAAAAAAAACATAATCGTGTTGGAGAAACCGTGAAGCGGTCGTGAAAGTTGTGAAGAGAAGAAAGAGAGAAAAAGGCTTAATCGTGAAGATGAGTTCATGAAGAAGAGGAAATTCTCTACAAAACCTAAGGTAAGGGTGGAATTCTTCCATCTTAAGGGTTTTACAATGAGAATTGGGTAGGTTGAGGATTAGGGATTGAGATTGTGGTGGATTGAAGAGGAATTAGGTTGGGTTATGTGTTGTTGATTGTTATTAGTTGATAATGGTATGAATTAGATTGTGGAATTGGTGAATATTGTGATTTCTGGTTATTGTTGGTGCTGGGTAGGTTGATTTTTCGTAGCAGGTTTGAGTGGTGAAAGCAGAGTTGCGATTTGCGAAATCGCAGAGCTTGCTTAGCGAGTATAGTCAGGGAGTTCTTCGCTTAGCGAGCAGTGACCCTCGCTTAGCGAGCCCTGTAGCGTAAAAAATTAATTTTTAATTCCAAAAAAAAAAATTACTAAAAATTATTTAATTGCTTAGTGATACTTAGGAATTGATGTGGGGTAGCTGGAAGTGGTGAAGGAATAATTAGTGTAATTTGGCTAAACATAATCTATATGTTCGTTGACGTTGATGTTGTTGTCGTGATGAGTAGTCTTGTGTTGATATGTTTTATATGTTTATTAATGATATATGAGTAAGTGATATGTTGTAGTATATGTTATGTTGCATTGTTGTGGTATGAGTTGAATTATGTGATTATATGTTATGAAATACATGATAATCGTGATGATGATGATTAGTAGTATATTGATAGATGTTGCGATATGTGGTTGTTGTTGTTGAGGTTGTATGATGTAGTTATTGTGAGTATGCATGTATGTCATTGATGTTGCATGACATGTTGCATAATTGTATAACATACCAAGGTGGGGTATGTCGTTGTTGTGATGTTGGTGCGATCATGAAATAGGGATCGTACGTGGCCATGAAATAGGGGCCGAGAGTGTGATCATGATATAGGGATCACACTGGATCATGAAAGAGGGGTGGGAGTTCTGATAGAATTGAATCTTGAAATAGAGATCGAACATGGTACCGCATACATAGAGTCAAGTTGAGTCTCATTACATGATTGTTGTGGTTGTTGTATATGATATTGTGGTTTATGTGTCGTTGTTGTATGTGATGTTGTTGAATAGTCATTGTTGAGAAGTGGTGTATTTTTTTTTATGATACTTGCTTAATTCTTATTATATTACTCTTTATGATGTAAGTATCCCACTCATTCTGTTTGAATGTTACCCCTATGTTGGTAACATGCAGGTGAACAGGATAAGTCGAGTGGTGGTCAGTGAAGTCGGTGTACTTCATGTCTTTAGGGTTTCGGCTCTAATACGTCGCTTTGGGAGTCGGAACGATGTTTCTTTTATCTGTTGCTTCTTTTTAGAAAACATTTTTTTTCTTGTAATTGAAGTTTAATGATGTCGATTTTAAAATTATTTTCGCTGCATGTTGAATAATTATTTTTGGAAAGCGTATCACTGAGCCGTTTATGGTGGTTTTTGAAGTAGGAATGTGACACTCAAATATTTCGTTGAGAATTTTACTCTGATAATTATTAATATTTATGTGGGGTAATTTGGGTGTTACACAACTGCCCGATATGAAAACCAAAGAAAATATATACTCGTAACATCTAGAAGAAAGTTACGTCGACCAGGATCTTCAACACCTTAAGTCACCATCCTTGCTCGAGCACGACGACTTGGGGGACTCCTGTTCTGGATTGGCCTAACAGGCGCCCTACGTCAAAATGAGGCCCAATCCAGTATTTGTCTGGGCATAAGCCCAATAAGAGACTAATGAAGATATGACCGTTGTAAGAAAAAGTCGTTTGCATGTAGTCGTTGGGGACCTCCCCCACGCGCCATAACGTCTTTCACGCGGCCAACTGCCCTCCAGATTTACAGGAGGCAGTTATGCTCAATCAAAGGCTACGAGCTCATAATCCGCGGGCACATGCCCTTATAAATTCCCTCCACCGTTGGAGGGCCAGGTATTCAATTCTAATCACTCAATTTTTACGCTTTAGTTTGTCTTACACTGAAACTTACTTGAGCGTTGGAGTACCTTGCAGATACATCATCCCCTCTCCTACAAACACCATCACAATCCCAGTTGAAGACCACGAAGACCTGTCCGGAACATTTATGTACAAGGACCTACTGGTTACAATTTAAAAACATTAAGAATTTATTGGTTGCAACTTAAAACATTAAGGACCTAATGGTTACAATTTATAAACATTAAGATTTACAGGTTGCAACTTAAAACATTAAGGACTTAATGGTTACAATTTAAAAACATTAAGGATTTACTTGTTACAACTTAAAACATTAAGGTCATACTAGTTACAATTTAAAAACATTTAGGATTTCTTGGTTACAACTTAAAAACATTAAAAAGATATTAGTTACCAAGCCACTTAGTATTAAACATCCTAACATTGTATTCTCTATTACAAATATGGTTGTCATTAAGTGTTCTTAATTGCTAAGTATCCTCATTAGGCAATTTAGAACACAAAGCCACCCATTCACACCCATTTTTGCATCCCACTCTAACCCTAGTTTTGTCATTCTTCAAAAACCTAAATTCCTACCATTATGAACAACATAACTCGCAATAGCTTACTTGAACTCATCATTTGTTGAAAAGAAGCTTCCCAATTCCCACTTATAGTCATTAAACTTCTTGGCATGAAAAATAATGAGTGTTTTACCTTGCCATCCTCATGTGAATAATCACTAATCATGTCATCCTCACTTTCTAACTCTTCAGTCACATAGTCAGAATCAGACAACCCAAGACATACCTCCTTACCTTTACTCTTTCCTCTTATTTCAAAACCAAGCACATCTTCATCACTTGGTGTTTCATCCATAACAACTTCACTTCCTTTATCCACCTTCTTTTTCATAGTTCTTCCCTTGTTTTTTTGTGAACTGTCTGATGTCTCAGTTGGAACCAACTTATTCTTATTTGGTCTTCCACCCTTCCTTTTTCTTTTTTTAGGCGTGTCATCTGCAAGTAACTCATCAATAAGTTGATCATTTTGGCCAGCAATGACATCTCCTTATCCTAACAACACCGCATCAAAACCATTATTTAAAATCTCATCATCTGAATCATCAAACATGTTTCCTAATGCATTGTCATCACTATCATGTGGGGGCTCATTTACATTCTCATGTTGGGGCTCATTTACATCCTCATGTTAGGCTTCAATTACATCCTCAGCTTGGGACTCAAACACATCTTCATCTTGGGCTTCATTAACAACTTCTTGTTGGGCCTCAATAACATCCTCAGGATGGGGCTCAAAGACATCCTCAGATTGGGCCTCAGTAACATCATCAGTTAAGGACTCAGGTAAGGCAACTACTATATCAGGTTGAGAAATAGGATGAACAATGTATATGTCAACCTTACCCTTAGTCTTTGACCAATTCAGTGCTTCTATTGAACCATAGTCATTTTCTAGAGCTTTCAATGTTCCAACAAAATCGTACCAGATTTCAAGAACACATGGATACTTCATCTCTTTAACAACACCTAAAATCTCGAAGTAACTCCATCTATCACCATCACACTTCCAGTTTGACACCCCCCCTTCATATTTGTCACCAACAAAATACCCCCCATGATGGAAATCAACGTAAAATACATCCATATCTATCCTAACCTATTAACATCAAACATACCAAAAACTAAAATCAATCACAACTAACCTAAGAAGCACCAAAGAAGAACTCCAAACATAAATCAATATAGACATAAAAAGCGTACCTCAAATTCTTCACCTTCAAGATTGTATTCGTCACGTCTTCGTCTTCGTCCTTCAGTTGCGTTGAGTATTCATAAACTTCTTCGTGTTCGTGTTCACTTAAATCTGATTAGGGTTAATGGAAAAATTAGGGTTGGATAACATAATTTGTAATTGAACAATTACACCTAGTAATAAAATAAATAAATAATAAATTGAATAATTACACCTCTGCACTATTAAATGCCACATACGCAACGTTTATGCCACATCATGTTTTTTAACGGAAGTTCATTAAAAGGGTAACGGTGCAACAATTATATAACATAAAGGATCTACCTGAAGCAAATCAAACATAAAGGAACAAAATGTTATAATTAAATATGTTAAAGATCCCAGTAGGTAATTTAGTCTAAATTATATTTTTCTTGCTATTGAAAAATATTTATAAAAAAAATATAAACTATGATTAAAAAGTAATACAAGCACTCCAAGATATAGGTATTATTAATCCCGATATCGCGTTTTGCCCTTTGTGTTGTAGAATAATAGAAAGTCTTATTGATGTGTTTTTCTCTTTTGAAATATCCAAAAGAGGGTAATAGGTATCTCTACTTGGATAGGAAGGGAGGATTTATCGATTGACACTAATTCTCATAGTCATTTTATGACGACTTGGAGGTGGTTGTTTTTTTTATTTAGGTGGTTGTTTTTTGATTTATAAATCAAATACAACTTATTTATAAAGAAAATATTATTGTCAAGGATAGAACCTGGATCACCAGCATACCCCATCTAGCAAAACAAATGCCAAGCTACCCCGCCCACCCATTTTCTCCCCCTTCCATTAAAAGTGATTTTAGTTAAATACTACATAACAGAAACCCAGAATTAAAAAACTTGCCACCTCTCCGTTCACTTCTTTGCTGCTTCCGCCACCGTGCCACGTCGCCGTCACTGACACCAGTTCCGTTTTCGCCGACACCACTGAATGAATTTTCCGATGATGCATTTTCGCAGTAGATATCTGTAATTGTTTCCCTCCTTTTAAAATTACAATTTGTAGAAATCGTTAATTCTGAATCTACTTGGATTTTGGAGTAAGGTTTTTTCAAAACTCATTCTGTTTCTTCGACCTCTGTACCGGCGATTCGACGGCAGCAATTTGGCTGCACAAAGGTATGTATTGTTCTCTTCATTATTATCTCTTTTGAATTCTCTCATTCTATTGTGCTTTTAATGTCACAGATTGCATCATAATGCTTCAAATATGTAAAATTACACCGTAAACAATAACAAAATTAACATATTAGTGACTTCATTTGTGATCGTAATTGTTAGTAGAAAAATCTGAGATAGTTGAGTACAGCTGAAATAAATTGCTAAGAAAAATCTTTGAACCCTCACAATTAGGGTTGTTCATGGTACAATTCAATGAAAAAAACTGAATAGAATCGAACCAAACCATGCTAAAAATCCACCCGAACCAAACCAAACTGTTTTAATTTACTAATAACCTAGCCAAACCAAAATTTTGGTTCGGTTTCCTTAGCATATGGTTTGGTTCGGTTTCCTTAGCATATGGTTCGGTTCTAGAACTATTTATGCAATGTGGTTTGGTTCACTAACCAAACATAACGGTTCGGTTATTTTAACCTCAGTTTGGTTTGCCTCGGGCGGTTCAGTTCGGTTAATGGTTTTTTTGAACAGTGCTACTCACAATGTTGATCCTTTCGACAGCTATCGGTTCAAATCCTCAAAGTTAATAAAATCAATGTCAGGTTCGAGGTATCTCTTCAGTAATGGCATCCTTTCACACACCTTAGACGTTCCTCCTGTCAAACTCTTTCTTGAAGCTCATCCAGGTACTGAAATACATTCAATATCAGTAACAACATTTTGTAAAACAGCTCTTTCAAAATATTTTGTAATTCCTTTTCATAATTTTTTAATTTTATAACTTACCATCTTAGTTTCTGGTCCAGGTGCTTACACAACATCACGTACTCACAATAATGCTTCATGCTTGTTATTTTGGGAAAGACACGTCAAAAGACTTTCAGAATCTGTACAAATTCTGTCAAATTCGGCACCACAACTTTTATTCAAATCTAATAATGCTGCAAGTTTGCTGCCATTGGATAAGAATTTTCCAGTTTGGCAACCTGCATTGCAGATGCTTGTTAATGAATCAGTGGGGAAAGTCTTGCCAATTGCATTGAAAGAGAGGGTTGATTCTGAGGAGCTGGCCATTACAACTCTTGTTAGTGGTAATTTGGAGGAACTGAATATATCCGAGACTAAGAGTGAGGAAAAAATGAGTAATTTTTTTTATGTGCACGTGCATATTGATACTTATGTTCCGCCTCGGTTTGGTATCCGGGGAAATGGTGCACATTTGGCTTTGGGGGGCTATGGGAGGAACTTTGCAGCTGCAAAATATTCAGATTGGGTAAGGTTAGTTTATCAGGCTATTGGAACTAGAAAACAAGTATTTCTAAACTCTTATATGCTTTCACTTAGAAGGAACATACACATCTAGAAATTAATGAAAAAAATTATACAATTAAATGAGTTAAGAACGGTTATAAATTATTACTATAATTAAGAAATTGTCCTTCTATTCTATTTTAAACATGCAAATGTTGCCTAATAATCTGGCTTCTTTTTTTCTTTTTACATTTTAAAAGTGAAACTAGTGGATTTTTTATTTGGTTTCCCAGAATTTATGTAGCATGTCTGTTACAAACAACAACAACTACCACCAAGCCCTATCCTACTAAATGGGGTCGATTACATGGATCAACTTCCGCCATAATGTTCTCTCCAGAACCGTGCTTCTCTCCAACTTGTTAATCTCTAGATCTTTCGTAATAATTTCTCTTATAGTTTTTTTAGCTCTTCCTATACATCTAGAAAAGTAATGTCCTTGTTTTTAGGGCCAATAAATCTCTTCATTGTTTCAAGAATAGTTTACTTATCTTCTATACCTCTGTAAGTTAATGCCTCTGACAATTAAAAATTGTAGTACTGATTTTTTCTTGCTGGTCATAGTCGTACGTAGTGCTGATATTCCTTCAAATTACTAATTGCAACTTCTTTTCTTGCAATGCAGGATTAGGAAGGCTCTGGAAAAGCTCAGACCTCCATCAGTGACAGAACTTTTGTTGTCTAATAATGGTGATCAAATACTCGAAGGTTGTGTGACAAATTTTTTCGTTGTTTGCTGCAAGGTGAGCTTATTTTATCCCTCGGCATGAATTATAATTTTATCTCCTAAGGTTTGAACCTAAAATCTGTTGCCAAACTACTTATTGAAAACCTTTTTTTTTGTTATGGTAAATGTCAAGGTGAATTCTTATTATTCTTTTATCAAATCGATGAATAAATCAATATCAACTTCTCATTGTGTTCAAGACTTTATTGGTCATACATTCTGTTTAAAATACTAAGATATTATTTCAAAGGTGTCATGGTTTCGTTTTTCCTGTTTGTGCGTGTGCTTGTTACTCTGATAAGACATTATATGACATAAGCTTATGGGGTCATGGAATTCGCTTTATATTATGTGGTACACCCGCATCTACAAATTATATTCTTCATTTCCTGTTTCATATTAGGACAGGGATTCAAATGATGGGAAGGCCCCTTGCGATTATGGAAATAAAAACTCTTTTGAAGTGCAGACAGCTCCTATCAGTGATGGTGTTCTTCCAGGAGTTATACGCCAAGTAGTGCTTGAGTATGGTTTGATCATACTTTTTTTTTTTGCTGCTATGTTTTTTTCAACCACAAAGGAACTATGTCCATGTCTAGAAATATTTGGCAGCACATATGTTATTTACTGTGGATTGTAGCTCAAAAATAGTGAACATCAGGGCTTTAACTTAAAATTATTGATTTTTTTTCCTTTGTTGGAATTCTTAAAACTATTGTGTCATAGATATAAATCTATTTGTTAAAACCTACTAGGTCCATAGAAATTGTCTTGATCATAGAAATGTACACAGCAAGGGCAAACTGAAACTAGTAGTGTTGCTTTGTCAGGAAGATGCAAATGAGGGCGGAATCCTAAAATTATAGAAATAAATTGGACCAATACCATATCTGTATCAGATAGAAAGTATAAAGCACTAAGAGGTTGTTTCTCATTTGACGGGGCATAACTCGCACTTGTGCAGGATATGCATGAACGAAGGAATCCCATTTCGTGAAGTTGCTCCATCATGGTCAAAACATGAAATCTGGGAGGAAGCATTCATCACAAGTAATTTCTTGTATTGTCATTTATTCATTTTAGTGTTATTAAGGATAGAACTCAACATTGCACAATAGTTGTTTTGGAAATATGAGTGGCTGATGAAGCCTCATGAAAGCTGTACCCTAAAGTTACTCCTGGATCCAAGTCAATGGCATAGGATTCTGATACATTTAAACCGTTGGTCACTCACCAGCAGGTGGTGATGTAGGCTATAGAAAAGTTATCATTCTATGTTGAAGTTATGAGGTTTTTAATTATCTATCCTACTCAAACTTACACAAGATTTCAGACGCATACACTCCTTTTTAGGTTTTCTTATATTCTAAAACTCACTTGGGATCTGATGTCATTGCAGGTAGCTTGAGGATTTTGCAACATGTAGATAGTATTCAGGTTCCAACAGATTGGCAATCAGCCCATTCTAAAACGTGGAAGGATATATCATGGACAAAAAAGCAATTTCAGGTGGCAAATTAATACCGTTGCTGCATTTATATTTATTTTATTTTAGTTTTTCTCAATTTGAGTTATTGCAGGGTGGACCAGGGATGATCACAAGTTTAATCCAGGTAAATTTTCTTTATTATTTTCACATTTTGAAGAATGGTTTAACTAATTACACTCTTAAAGAGCAAAAATCTTCAAAGCTTTGACTCACTCAAGATTTTTCTTATTTCTAAGTTATATTTTCCAACATTGCAAATATAATACCAAAATGCTTAATCTCTTTAATCAGGAAAAGGTTATGGAGAAAGCAATTTTGGAAGGGTACCCAATAAGTAACATATGTACAAGGTGAAATTGCAATAACTTGGAAGGTGAACAACTTTACGAATAGGTTGGGACCAAAACAGAAAGAAAATAGCATGAATAAGTCAACTTCTCAGGCTGCCTCCTAAGGTGTTTATGTTGTGCACAATTGACAAGAGTGGAGCTAGTTTTGCTGGGTGGAGTCTAATGCAGAGAATTCATAGACTTTATGATAGATTGGGAATTGAAAGTTTACCATTTTTACCTTGAGACAAATGTTCAAATGTGTCTGCTAATTATAATTAGCTTGTGTCTTTTATGGTGCGTTTTGACGTGCTAGTTGGAAGTTTTTAAAAAATTTAGAATTTTTAATAATTCAAATGATTTAATTGAAATTTATTTATTTTTGAATTTTTTTTTCTTGGATAGAATATTAAAATTATTCTTTGTTAAATATATATTTTTTAAAATTATGGAGAACTTGCAAAATTTGAAAGACCGATGATAAACAATTTACATTCACATTATATACAATGAGAAAGAAATTCAATTTTTAATTTTAGATGTCATTTGAATTTCTTTATTTTTAGATTTCTCTTTGATGCCTATGTTCTAAGTTTTAATGAGGTGCCGGGACGAATAAGCCATTTGGTGATTGATGAAGTCTTTACTCTTAAGTAATTATGTCCCCCTACCTAGCCTAGACTAATTTTTTTTTTTTTTGGAGCAAATGAAATTATTTAACGTTTCCATAATCTCTACAACTTTACCCTTTCTCTTCTTCGAAAGAACGTTGGAGAAAACTCTTACTCATTGCTAGTCAACGCTTTCGATCTCATAAGTTTATACATCAATATAAATTGTTTCATAATAATCTTTTATGCTGAGTTTGTGTCGTTTTTTTATTAGTTTATAATATTTGTTGAGAATTAATTTCTTAGTAATTAAATATAAAACACACTTTCGAAGAAAGAATCTGTAAGGTATACAAAACACTTTGATCCGTTGAAAAACTATCTGTCCAAAATCAATGTCAGGAGGTTGTAGGTATCTCTTCAGTAAGGGCATCCTTTCACACGCCTCAGATGTTCCTCCTTACAGACTCTTTCTTGAAGCTCATCCAGGTACTAACAATCTAACATATATTCAATCATTTAGTAAAGTAATTCTTCATGTATATGTACTAGTTGAGTTAAATGAATGTAAATTGCTCGTCTAGGTGCTTACACAACGTCACGGACTCACGATAACGCTTCATACTTGATGTTTTGGGAAAGACACATCAAAAGACTTTCACAATCTATACAAATTCTCTCAAATTCCGCGCCACAACTTTTATTTAAATCTCATAATGCTGCAAGTTTGCAGCCGTTGTTATCAAATTTGCCAGTTTGGCAACTTGCCTTGAAGATGCTTGTTAATGATTCATTGGAGAAAATCTTGCCAATTGCATTGAAAGAGAGGGTTGGTTCCGAGGAGTTGATCGTCAATACTCTTGTTACTGGTAATTCGGAGGAACTGATGAATGTGTGCGAGACTATGAGTGAGGATAATGTGAGTAAACTTTTTGATGTGCATGTGCATATTGAAACTTACGTTCCTCCTCAATTCGATATTCACGGAAATGGTGAACATTTGGCTGTGGGGGGCTATGGGAGAAATGTTGCAGCTGCAAAATATTCAGATTGGGTGAGGTCAGTTCATAAGAAAAATATCATAAACTCTTCTATGCTTCTTCATTATTTCAGTGCTTGTTTTTCTCGCTGCTTTAAGTGTCAATGTTCCTTCGAATTACTATATGCAACTTTTTGTGCAATACAGGATTAGGCAGACTCTTGAAAAGCTCAGACCTCCATCAGTGACAGAACTATTGCTGTCTTATAATGGTGATCAAATACTTGAAGGTTCAACTACAAATTTTTTCGTTGTTTCCCGCAAGGTGAGTTTATTTCATCTCTTAGCACAAATTATAAGTTTTATTGTTTACATGCTTGTTTGATGCTAGAATTCTGTGTGTCCTTTAGGAGGATTGGGATTCAGATGATGGGAAGACCCCATTTGATTATGGAAATAGAAACTCTTTTGAAGTGCACACAGCTCCTACCACTGATGGTGTTCTTCCAGGAATAATACGCCAACTAGTGCACGAGTATGGTTTGATTATAAATCTAACTTTTCCTTAACCACCAAGCAACCACACCCCTTCTAGAAAAATATTTAGTAGAACTGCTATGATTTGCATTTGTGCAGGGTATGTATGAAAGAAGGAATCACGTTTCGAGAAGTTGCTCCATCATGGTCGAAACATGAAATCTGGGAGGAAGCATTTGTCACAAGTATTTTGTTGTCTCGTCACTAACTTTTTTGTGTTATTGAGGATATTGCTCTAATTTGCTGTGTTAACTAATTCTAATGTTATTGCAGATAGCTTGAGGCTTTTGCAACATGTAGAAAGTATTCAAGTTCCAACAGAATGGCAATCAGCCCATTCTAAAACGTGGAAGGATATATCATGGACAAAAAAGCAATTTCAGGTGGCAAATTTTACTGTTGCTGCGTTTTTATTAATTTTAATTTTTCAATTTTCTTAACTTGAGTATATGCAGGATGGACCTGGGATGATCACAACATTAATCCAGGTAAATTACTTATCTTTCACTATGAATGTGTCGGTTTACAGTGTTTTTTTGTGGTCTTTGAATTTGATTTTGAAGTTAAATTTAACTAATCACACTCATGAAGAGAAAAAAAATTTCAAAGCCTTAATTTAATCAAGTTTTTCTACATTGAAATTATAAAACAAAAATGGCATTTTGTTTTATTCAGGGAAAGGTTATGGAAAAAGCAATTTTGGAAGGATATCCAATAAGTAACATATGTAGAAGGTGAAGATCCTGCTTCTTTGCTGTAATGAAATAAACAGTAGCTGATGAAAATGTAATCACTTGGATGATACCTTAATAACTTGCTGAATAAGTCTTGTACAAATCATAAACAAATTTGTATAGATAAATCAACTTTTTAGACCACCTTAAAAAGGTGCTTATCTTCATTTTGCTTAACAAGTATTGTTGTAGAATGCACTGATCCTTATTCGCATGTTGCAAACAACTGGTTCTTGTCTCAAAATTGTAAACTGGGTTTTTAAATTGAAAAATTGAAGTAGCATGTTGGCTATGTGTACAGAGCGGTTGTTCTATTCTTTTTTAAATATGATTGCATCAACTTTTGCTACACAATCAAACCTTAAGTTTCTCTCATTTTTGCTCATAGTCTTCAAATTTTCCTTTTCGAATGAATTAATATTTTGATATTGAAGAAAATGTGACAAAGAAGTATGTTGTTAGCCACTACCTCAAGTATCAAATGATAGATGAAAGATCTTTAGAAGTTCATTGTCACGAACTTTAAAAGATAGCTCATGAGATCATCACTGAATATATGCCCCTAGATGAACAATTTCAAGTTGCTGGTATTATTGACAAATTGTCTCCCTGGTTGGAAATATTTTAAAACTTGCTTTGCCACAAAACAAAAGAATTTTTAATTGAGAGTTTGATTACACTCCTCAGAATTGAAGAAGAATCTCGAAGACAAGATCAAAAAGATGAAGTTCGATTGTTTCTAACTACCAAAAGAAATTTGGTGCGGTTCTGAAGCCATATGGAAAATCACTTAAGAATAAGAACCACAATACTCTGACCTGAATTAAGAATGAGAACTCTTATAGGGCCCCGATTTCTCCAATTTATCGGTAACATCCACCACCTTAAAGAAATGACACTCGTGTTTTCAATTGCTTTAATTGTTGAATACCGGGTCATATGCCTAAGAGATGTAAGAGCAGACATAAAACTGTTGCTAGCTCTTCTGAATATGTTAACCGAATTAATGAGCAATTTATTGCTATAATCATTGAAATCAACAAGATTAGTGGATGCGATGGGTGGTGGATAGACATTGGCACCTCTCTTCATGTATGTTATGATTATGCTATATTCAAAACATACACGAATGCTAAAGATAAAAAGGTGATGTTAGGAGATGCTCACACCACTAATGTTGTTGGAATTGGAGAAATGAAATTGAATTTCACCTCCAAAAAGACTTTGATCTTAAAGGATGTCATGCATGTTCTTGGCATTAGGAAGAATCTTGTTTCCAGGTTTCTTCTTAATAAGACATGATTTAATCAGTTTATTGAGGCATATTTGCACACCATCTCTAAAAATGATATTTTTGTTAGAAAAGAGTATGTTACTAATGACTTGTTTAAGTTGAATGTTGAATTGAATAAAAAAAATTATTGTATTTACTCCATGTGTGATTTTAATGTTTGACATACTAGACTTTGTCATGTTAATAAGCACATTATTTCTAACTTAAGTTATTTATGCCTAATACCAAAATTAAATGCCAATGAATTAGATAAAGTTGAATATTGTAGTTGTTCTGGACAGACCGAGGACATGTCCTACGCCAAATTGAGGTCCAATCCAATATTTAACTGGGCACAAGCCCATTATGAGGTCAATAAGTATATGTCCGTTGCAAGAAAAGAGTCGTTGGCATATAAACGTTGGGGACTTCCTCCTCACGCGCCATAACGCTTTTCACGCGGCCAACTGCCCACCTGATTTATGGAAGCAGTTAGGCTTAGTCAAAGGCTACGCGTTCACTTCTTACGGGCAAGTAATCCTATAAAAACCCTTCATCTTTGGAGGGTCAGGTATTCAATTTCTAATCCTCTTTCGGTTACGCTTTAGTTGTCTCACTCTGAAACTTACTTGAGCGTCAGAGTACCTTACAGGTACCTCATCCTTTCTTCCTACTAACATATCACAGTACTAGATGATGAAGGTCACGAAGACATGTTCGGATTATTTCTGTACAGTGGCGTCGTCTATGGGAAACTAACAACTCCCCCGTCTTTCGTGATCAAGATTCTCTTTCACCGCAAGATCAAAGCTCATCTTTTCGTCTTCATGACTACCCAGATGAATGAGACTGTAATAGATACCTCTACCATCGTTCTAAGTGACAGTGACAACACCGACAACCAAGGAGCATTCCAACTCAAGGCTGGTCACAACGAAGGACACCCTCATTCCCCAACTTCAAATAACCTGAAACAACCGCCAGTTATTCACGCGGATCCTGTGTTCGAACCAATTCTCATCCCAGCGGACACGAATGTGGGCACTCAGGCTCTCATCTCCGCCTTCAACAAAGCAAACCTCGCCCTTTTTCAACAAAATGAACGCATGCAAGTGCTCGAGCGTAGCCATCGTTCCCTTTCACCATCCAAGAGGCGCCGTCGTAGAGGTTGTCCCCGTCGGTCTCGTTCTCCTCCACGAGCTCGGAAATGGAAGGATCCCAGACACCCTTCCCCTCCTAGGGATCAGGATCCTCCTAAAGGTTTGCGATCAGAAAGAGCTGGAAAACGCACTCGACCTCCTCCCCGTAAGGCCAGGCGCTCACCTGAAGATCAAGATTGCAACAAGAAAACCCAACATGATGAAGACCGTCATCGACGAAGCAGGTCCTCATACCCTGAGTCGGTAGCAGTGACGACGAGGACAATCGCGAACCACTCAGTCGTGAGATCATAGAATCCTGCATCCCACGAGGACTCGAGAAACCTCCCCCATTGGCCACCTACGACGGGACAAACGATACTGACGACCACACTGAGAATCTCGAAGCCATGCTTCACTACCACAATGTGGAAAGAGTGATCAAATGCAGGTTGTTTCCTATCACCTTGCGCAAAGACGCGTTGTTGTGGTACAAGCACCTCCCTGTAAGATCCATCACATCATGGAAGGTCTTTAAGAATCAATTCACCAGGCATTTCACTGCGTCTAAACGTTATCTAGGGGAAGGAAGAGCCCTTGAGGGACTACATCTACAAATTCAATAAAGAGGCCGTCAAAGTACATACTACTGACCGCATGAAGCGATACATTTTGGAAAAGGGGTTGCGCCCCAACAACGAATTCTGAAGAGCTGTGGGTATCAAACCTCCCCAGTCCCTAGCCGAGCTGCTCCATAAGGCCCAAGCGTACATCTAGTACGAAGAGAAGGAAGACGCGTACAAAATAAGAGATTCACGAAATCAAGAGATCACGAAACTTCATAGGTAAAATGGCTGCGACGAGGCCCCACAGCGTGAGAGACGAAGTGATGATCGTGCACGAGAAAGCAGAGGACCAGCCGGTTGATTCTCAGAATACACCCTTCTCTCTGCACCTCGCGAGAAGACCCTCAACAAGTGCATCAACACTGAGTTCAAACGGGGAGGCGTCCGTTTCCCCAAACCAACTGCTTCAAAGGCCAATACCGACAAAAGCAAGTATTGTCGATTCCAGCGCAACCACGGTCAAGTCACCGAAGACTGCATCCATAGACGCCATTGAGATCCTCATCAAGGAGGGACACCTAAAGAAGTACGTCAAATACGGGGCTCCTCGACAAGAAGAAACGAAAAGAATCGATGAAGTCACCGAGGAAGCCGCCCCCATGCAGGTCGCCCTATCCGTCACAAGGCCTGGGGATTTCTTCATTCCTCGACACCTCTCAAATGCAGGATACTTTGCATCGCATAGTCCTTTGGAGTTCTTCCCTTAGGCCATGCTCATTTCAGGTGAAGGCTACAACGAGATGAATGTCGGGTATGTTAGGAGAAACCTCGAACATCTGGTCGATTCCTCACTGATTTAATTTTCATCTATCGAGAGGGTCAAGGGGAAATCCCAGACAATCACTTTCTACAGGGAAGAACTACTCGGAGCATCTTCGAACTCCCACATCCCTTTGCTAATCCGTGCAAAGATGGCAAAGAATGATGTGTGCAGAATACTCGTCAATCAAGGAAGCTCAGTCGACATCATATATACTTCGTTCTTTCGAGCATTGCAGCTTGACTAGGGAAACTTATCCCCGTATGTGGGTTCTGACTTGCAGGGATTCAACGAAGTCACCGCCAAGCCCTAGGGCTACGTCGAGATACACGTCACATTCGAGGAAGGAGATGCCTCCAAGACGATCAAAACACACTTCCTGGTAATCGATTGTCCATCACTTTATCAGTGCATTCTGGGAAGGCCCACCCTTGCCGAGCTCATCGTCGTCCCTTCAACGGTCCACCTCAAAATGAAATACTACACAGAAAAGGGCCACGTAGCTACCCTCCACGTGGACATAGAGGCAACAAGGAGATGCTTTGAAGCAACAACCAGGGGCTAGACTATGATAGAGACCGCACCAAAAAACGGTAAGCACGCAAGAGATGGAGACTCTCCAACCGACGACGGCCAGCCCGAGAAAAAGCCAACACTTCAGATCAACACGATTGATCTCGATCCTCACATTCCTATAGATGACGAGGAGGACACCCCCGCAGATAAAGCAGCAATGTTGTGACCTTTGCCCGCAGATGAAGTTGTAACTTTCGGAGATAACCCCGACAAAGAAGTCCGTATTGGAGAAAGGCTTCCCCCACGAAGTCAAGGAGCAATTGAAGCAATGTATACGCAACAACGCCGACCTCTTCGCTTGGAGCGCTGCTGATATGCCAGACATTTCCCCAGAAATTGCATGCCACGAGCTTGCCATCAACCCAGCGTAGGCGCAAGAAATATGAAGAAAAAACTTTAGCTGCTGAAAAATTAGTCAAGGACCTTATAGAGGCCAAATTTGTAATTGAAGCCATGTATACGGCCTGGATCTCAGACACTGTACTCATGAAAAACCCAATGGAAAATGGCGCCTCTGTATTTACTATACAGATCTTAATCGGGCTTGCCCGAAAGACTCTTACCCTCTGCCCGACATAGACAGGTTAGTAGATAATTCCGCAGGTTTTAAATTGCTATCCTTCATGGACGTATACTTAGGGTATAATTAAATATCCATGGCCGACAAAGATAAGAGGCACACCGCGTTCATGACCCTATGGGAAATTATTACTACAACGTAATGCCCTTCGGGTTAAAAAACGCAGGAGCTAGATATCAGCGTATGATGATCAGCGTCTTCCAATCACAAATTGGAGACATGTTGGAAGTTTACATGGACGACATGGTCATCAAATCCGTTCAAGAATTCGACCACACCTCTCACTTTCAGAGCGTGTTCGACCAAGCCAGGAAGTGTAGAATGCGCTTCAACCCTGATAAGTGCACCTTTGGTGTAAGCATCACCTCAAACGAGCTTTATCAAAACCTCCAGTTTTGTCAAGACCAGCCACCGAGGAGATCCTTTATTTATATATGGCTGTCAATACCGAAGTCATCAGCGCAACTCTGATAAGAGAGGGTCCTGACGGCCAGAAATCCGTATATTTCACAGTAAAGCCTTACATGGATCAGAATTTAAATATAGATTTTTAAATAGTAAAATAGATGTATGTGTAATAAAAAGGTCAAAATATCATTTCCGGTTTTTTTTTAAACATTGTCTACTTTATTTTTGTATTGGAGGCGAAGAGAAAAAATTCATGTTCTAGTTTTCAAAGTATATTTTTATTTCACCCAAGTTACTTTTTGACACCTCTCAAAAGCTAAAAGAACAATTTAATACCAAAAAAAAACCTACTAACTAATCCATGTTGCCAAGCTCTCCACGTAAAGTTTATTTGATAAAGTAGTCGATCTGTAGATTTTATTTGTATAACATAGATTCTTTATCAGTTTTTCACTTTAATTTTCTTTTAAAGCTTTTTATTTCACTATATAAAGTTATAGATCTGCTTACCATGAATAAATGACGGAGGATTTGTGTCTTAAGCCATTAATTATGATTTAGCCTAATTAATTAATCTACCACCGCCAACTTACATAATGGTAGGCAGTAATCCCTATTTAGGGGGCACCAACCATGTGCATAGGTTTATATAGAACGGACTCAAATGTCTTTTGTTATCCTTATATCTTTATCAAACTAATACACCTCGCATTTATCTAAAACACCTCCTAAAAGAAAGAATTAAGAATAGATATAATTTGAGATGAAAATGGGTAGGTTTGGTGGAGGTATTATACTATTAGTCTCTATAACTAGAACAAATCTTTAAAAAGCGTAGCATTACGAGGAAATCTATTAGTCGGAAAAAGTGAATCTGAAGATGCATAAATGGGGACATAAATACTATTTTTTTCTACCGTATGGCCAAAATTAAGCGTGCAAATTGTCATATTGCCATTCTTAAAAAGGGAGACGAAACGGTTACCGATCCTACTGATATGGTTGCTATAGCAGTGGATTATTACACTAATCCCTTTTCTTTTGCAGGTAACCCTATGGATGCAAAAATCATTGAAGATGTGATTCCCTCTTTGGTGGATTTGGAAACTAACTCTCTTTTAACTCGCCTGCCATCTTTTGATGAGATCTCCGCAGCGGTTTTCAACCTAAACAAGTCAAGTGCTCCTGGTCCAGATGAGTTCGGTGGGTTCTTCTATCATACTTTTTGAGACATTATCAAATCGGATGTCTTTGCTGTTGTGATTGAGTTCTTCCGTACCGGGTGGCTGCTCCCTAATTTTAATGCTAACTCCCTGATTTTAATTCCCAAAACTAAGGATGCTGATACTATGAATATGTTTCGTCCTATTGCGCTATCAAATTTCAAATATAAAATCATTTCAAAGATTTTAGCGGATAAACTATCTTCCATCATGCCATCAATTATCTCAGCTGAGCAGAGAGGTTTCATTAATGGCAGGAACATAAGGGAGTGCACTTGTTTGGCCTCTGAAGCAGTTAATGTCCTTCATAATAGTTGTGCTCATGGTAACCTTGCTCTAAAGGTCGATATTTCGAAGGCGTTCGATACCTTGAGATGGGACTTCTTGATTGTTGTTTTAAAGAAGTTTGGATTTTGTTCTAAGTTTTGCAATTGGATTGAAGCTCTGCTTTCTTCTGCCATGGTTTCAATCAATTTCAATGGCGTCCAACACGGTTATTTCAAGTGTTCTCAAGGTGTGAGGCAGGGGGATCCTCTATCACCTCTCTTGTTCTGCTTGGCAGAAGACGTTTTAAGTCGTAGCATTGGGAAATTGGTTTCAGATGGAAATCTTGATCTCATCAAATCTTCCAAAAAGACTTTTATCCCGTCACATATTCTTTACGCAGATGACATTCTTATATTTTGTACCGCTAAGCTATCGAACATTAAATCTCTGAAGAAGGTTTTTATTGACTACGCAGCGACATTAGGGCAGAATATAAACCTTAGTAAATAATTCTTTTATCCTGGCTCTGTTACGACAAATCGGTGTGAGAAAATTGTGGAATTAACAGGTTTCAATTGCGGCAATTTTCCTTTCAATTATTTGGGAGTTCCATTGTTCAAAGGAAGAGTGAAAGCCTCTCACTTACAACCTATTGCTGACAGAATTATCGGAAAGTTGGCTTCTTGGAAAGGTTTCCTTCTGTCAATGGCGGGGAGAATCACGCTTGTTAAGTCGACAATTTACATATGCTCTCTTACACTATGGCTATCTACTCTTGGCCTGTTTCTTTAATCAGGAAAATAGAGCAAGCTTGTAGGAATTTTATTTGGACCGATGATATTCACAAAAGGAGTATGTTCATGGTGGCTTGGAAAAAATGTTGTCAACCTATTAATCATGGTGGTCTGGGTCTTAGGTCGATTATGCATCTCAATGAAGCTTTCAATTTAAGACTTTGTTGGGAGATATTTAGCAGCCTGAACGATTGGGCGGTCGTTCTTCGGAGGAGAATTCTTAGGCCTAAAGGGATCATCAATTATCATATTTTTTCCTCTTTAGGGATTGGTGCCAAATCTGAATTTGAGACGGTGCGTTCCAACACCCGCTGGCTAGTGGGTTCTGGTAACGAGGTTAATTTTTGGCTCGATAACTGGTACGGCCAGCCGCTTATTAATTACACTTCTGTGGATTTTCTGGCTTCCAAAGGTATCTATACTAGCAGTAAAGTGGCAGATTTTTTACGGGACAAGACGTGGAATTTCCCTAGTGATTGGAAGCAGTGGTTCCCGTTCATTACGTTCTACATTCCCTCTTTAATTTCTGGTGCTGATGACTCTATTATTTGGCTCCTGTCAGCTAATGGTTAGCTCTCTCTCAAAGATGCTTACGATTTGAAATATCTGAATATAGGTAGTTATAACTGGGCTAAAGATTTGTGGTGTGCTGATATCCCTCCGGAGCACTCGGTTCTTGTTTGGAAGCTCATTCATGGTTAGCTTTCTTCAAACTGTCAAGTTGTGAAGCGAGGGATTTTGTTGGCGTCGCGATGCTACATTTGCAATGCCGACGTCGAAACTTTTGATCATTTGTTTTTTAACTGCCCCTATGCTCAGAATATTTGGAGTTGGCTTAGTCACAAAATCAACTTATGTACAAACTCTATTAAGGAGCTTATTTTGTCTTGTTCAGTCGGGAAATCTCCGCAGGTCGCTTTAATTTCAAAAGCTACGATAATTTTTTATCTCTATCAAATTTGGAAGGCGAGAAATGAGCAGAAGCATAATAACATCAAGATCTCCCTTGGGGCCTCCATTGCTCTGATTGGTAGGATGATTAAAATCGTCGGTGACAATACCACTAATTTCTCTCACATTTCTGTTTCTGATTTCTCCTTCATTAAATCTTTTGGCGTCAACATCAGACCTCCTCGTGCGCCAAACATAACTTAGGTGATTTGGACTCCTCCCACTCCCGGTTGGATTAAATGCAACTGTGATGGAGCTTTTAAATCCTCCTCAAATTCTGTCGGAGCTGGTGGTATTTTTCGGGACCACTTAGGGAATTTCATTCTTGGGTTTGCGGAGCTTATCGAACTCATTTCTTCTTTTTTTTGCTGAGGTCTCTGCTGTCATAAAATGTTTGGAGATTGTTATTCAAAAGGGTTGGAATATGCTTTGGATTGAGACAAATTGCTTTTTGCTCATCAAAGCCTATTGTCACACCCTAAATGTTGACCGAGTAATTTTCAAAATTTCATTTATCTGACGCATTTTTATCGATTTATTTGATAGTCAGTCATTTTCGCATTTTTAGTCCTTTGCATAATCATGTTTTTTTTTTTTCATTCAATTTTATTTATATCTCTGTCTTACATTTTATTTTGGGTTTAAAATAGAGGTTTGGCTCATTTTATCATGTTATTTGCTTATATTCTAATTTCTTAGTTAAATAAGTTATCTTAGATTATTTAAAGGGATAATTATATAAAACCCCCCTGTCATTAGGGCGGGTTTTGGTTTTACCCCCTTTAAGATATTTTTTAATTGACGCCCCCTCATAAAATGAAAACTCAGATTGTACCACCCCCTTTTACTGCCTTGCTGATGTGGACAAGGATGACTGGGCAATTGTGTGTGACTGGACAACTGTGTAACCTTGTTAAACTATTTGAAATTCCCCCCCGTCAGTTAGGGTTCCCAATTTGAGAGGTTTGGAAGCAGGAAGGAAGCGAGCTTGAAGACGAAGTGGCATCCATGGGAGAACGCGAGGAAGAAGATGAAGCAAAGGATTTACAGGTTTGTTTAGCAATGTTGATGATGTTAAGTAGTTCTATTTTCGTCATGTTCATCTTCTTCTGTTTCTATTTTCAGAAAAAATTATTGTTTAATGTGGTGTTTCGACATGGAGGGGAGTTTCTGAAGCACAGTGCCGGCGAAACAATATATAGGGGTGGTGTTTCTACTGTAGTTTCTGGGGAACACTTAGATAGATTTAACACTAGTCATATTAACAACATAGCCAATGGATGGGGTTACCCTGTAGGATCGTATCGATTGTGGGCTAGGATCCCTGAAATTGCTCCTAAGCATTTTCAGATTAAGAACGATGAGGATGCATATGATTTCGCATGTTACCATTCTGCAAATGAAGTTGATGGTGAACTTTTTGTTGAACATGATGCTAGTGGTAGTGCAATAAACCCTAGGTGTGTCAATCATTTGTCTGATTTAGAGGATAGTGATGAAGATAATGTAGAAAGTTTGGACGATAGTGAGGATGAGAGAACCACTGCTTTTGTAGATGGTTTTGAAGGTGTAGATGTCACTATACCAGTCAGTCAAGGTCCAATAATTAGTGGTTTCTTAACTGGTTGTAGTAAGAAATGTGTGGAAGATGAGGATGATGAGGATGATGAGGATTATGTGAGTGAAGAGTTGTTGAGTTCTGATGTTGATAACTCAGATGGAGAGAAAAAACCAAAGTTTGAGAAGTTTAAAAAAGAACAGCTGAATAAAAATTTCAAGTTCAAATGTATGGAGTTCAGTTCCCTAGATGAGTTTAGGGGAGCAATTCGTGAGTGGACTATTTTGAATGGGAGGGAAATAAGATTTGTGAAAAATGAGGGGTATAGAGTGAGAGTGGAATGTAAAGTGAAATGTGGTTTTTTAATGCTTTGTTCCAAAGTGGGCCACAAGCACACTTATGCTATAAAGACTATAAAGGATACCCACACATGTGCTAGGGTTTTAGATAACAAAACAGCTAGTTCAAAGTGGGTTGCAAAGGTTGTGGTTAAGATGCTTCAAACTTCAGAGAAGGTGAGAATCATTGATATCATACAGCATATTAGGCAAACCTTTGCAGTTGGTATCACTGTTGCTAGGGCTTGGAAAGCTAAGATGATTGCCAAGAAAATCATAGAAGGTGATGCAGATCAAGAATATGCTAGCCTATGGAGATACGCAGCTGAGTTGAATAGGGCAAATCCTGGGAATACTGTAAAGATAAACACAGAAAGAGCATCATCCTCCATTCAACCAAGATTTGGATCCTTTTATTTTTGTTTTGATGGATGTAGGAAGGGTTTCATGAATGGTTGTAGACCCTTCATTGGTGTTGATGGGTGTCACTTGAAAACTAGATATGGAGGTCAGCTTTTGATTGCTGTTGGAAGGGATCCCAATGATCAGTATTTTCCACTTGCATTTGGTGTGGTTGAAACTGAAACCAAGGAATCATGGAGGTGGTTCATAAATTTGGTGATGGAAGATGTTGGCATTGAAAACATATATGTTTTTATTTCTGACCAGCAAAAGGTAAACATATGTTTTTATTTATGTGATATTATTTTATTGGTATCATATGTTTTTTGTTTCATACAAATTATCTTCATTTTGTCAGGGCTTGGTTGCAGTTTTTGAGGAAATGGAAGCTAGGATTGAGCATAGGCTATGCTTAAGGCACTTGTATGCTAATTTCAAGAAGAAGTTTGGTGGTGGAGCTCTAATTAGAGATCTTATGATGGGGGCAGCAAAGGCAACATACCAGCAAGCATGGCAGCAAAAGATGAATGAGTTAAAGGCAATAGACACTAAGGCTTGGGCTTGGCTCATGGGAATTCCAAAGGAAAGTTGGTGTAAGCATGCTTTTAGTTTCTATTCTAAGTGTGATGTATTGATGAACAACATATCTGAATCTTTTAATGCAACTATTTTGCTTGCTAGAGATAAACCAATTGTGACAATGTGTGAATGGATTAGGATGTATCTAATGAATAGATGTAGTAACTCCACTGTGAAACTGGATAAGTGGCCACATAGGGTAATACCCATTCCTAGGAGAAGGTTAGATAGTGAGGTTGCTAATAGTGGTCATTGGTTACCTACTTGGTCTAAGGATGAAGTATTTCAAGTCAGTCATGCATATAACAGACAAGAGTTTATTGTGGACATAGCCAAAAGAGCTTGCAGCTGTAATTTTTGGGAATTGGTTGGCATCCCATGCAGGCATGCTATTGCTGCATTAGGCTTTAGGCAACAATCACCTGAGTTGTTTGTACATGAGTGTTACTCAAGAGAGAAGTATGCATTGGCCTATGGTTTTGCTATCAGTCCTATAAATGGGATTGATATGTGGCCTGAGGTTGAGTGTGGAGATTTGTTGCCTCCTAAGTACAAAAAGGGTCCTGGTAGACCTAGAAAACTCAGAATTAGGGAGAGTGGGGAGGAAGGTGCAAGAAGAAGGCTACCAAGTGTATCTTATAGATGCACTAGGTGTGACAAGACTGGGCATAATGTGAAATCATGCAAGGCCAAGAAACAACATCCAATTGCCCTAAAAAGAAAGGTAATTATTTCTGCTTTATGTGCAGTTTCTGCATTATGTTATGTTTCTGCTAATGTTGGTTTGCTTGCTTTGTTTTCTACTGTGTCTGCAGAAGATGAATAGACCACAAGGTGAGCAAAATCAAAGTCAGCCTAGTGTTGAACAAAGTCAGCCTAGTGTTGAACAAAGTCAGCCTAGTGTGGTGACCAGTCAAACTCAGCCTAATGTTGAACAAAATCAAAGTCAGCCTAGTGTTGAACAAACTCAGCCTAATGTTGAACAAAGTGTGCAAGCATCAACAAGGGCTAAGGGAAAAACAAAGCTTAAAGAGGAGGTCAAGCCATTGAGAAAGAGGCAAAGTGAGAGAATTAAGGAAAATTGGTTTAAAAAACCAAAACCCAACTCAGGTCCAGGTTCAGACCCACAACAGCCTTTGACTTTCCCTGAAGAAGATGGACATGCCCTGAAGAAGAAGGCTACAAGGAAGGCTCAAAAGGAGAAATGCATCAATGGGCTCTAACTACATTTTATGTTATGTTTCAATTCTGCATATTAGTAAACTCTTAGTTCTGAATATTTTGTAAACAAGATGCTATTTTGTATTCTTGATGAATTCTGAATATTTTGTAAACAAGATGCTATTTGGTAATATTATTGGAACTTCTTCCATTTTGGTAATATTTCTGCTATATCAAGAAACCAATATAATGCAGAAACCAGAAACACTATTATGCAGAATGCAGAATAATGGACCTGTAACAAGAAAACAATATAATGCAGAAACCAATATATTACAAATATTACAACTATAACAAGCAACCAATATAATGCAGAAACCATAACAAGCAACCAATCATAAACCAGAAACCAGAAACAACTATAACAAGCAACCAATCATAAACCAGAAACACTACTATAATGATGAAACCAATATAATGCCAGAAACAACTATAACTATCACAACAATAACAAGCAACCAATCATAAACCAGAAACCAGAAACAACTATAACAAGCAACCAATCATAAACCAGAAACCAGAAACAACTATAACAAGCAACCAATCATAAACCAGAAACACTACTATAATGATGAAACCAATATAATGCCAGAAACAACTATAACTATCACAACAATAACAAGCAACCAATCATAAACCAGAAACACTATTATAATGCAGAAACCAATATAATTCCAGAAACAATAAACAATAAACAGAAACAATATTATCTCATTTTATTGAACTTTGTCATCAATACATTACAACTTTGTCATTAATTTTTTACAAATGGTTAAACAATAAGGCAATAAAAATACAGAGCATTATAATTCCTATCTTAAGCTTCCTATTAACACTTCTCTGCACATCAAGCTTCATCTTCACCTTCTCTAGTTTGACTTTCAATGCTTCAAATTGCACTTCTTCCATTACACAATTCTTACAAACAGATTGCATAGCGCCCATATCTTTGACTGACTTTTCCATTTCATCATCCCATGCAAATAACTCACAACCATTAGTGTTATTGCGACATTTCCAGAACTTCCGATTGCGATTTTTGCTTGTACTTGAAACCCACAACTTCATTGATCTACCACAACCACAAACGGGTAACCCAAGAATCGAAACCGAAGCACTACTTGCAGTAGACATAATCAAGAGGAGAAGAAGAATGGAGATTGTGATTGGAAAATGATGTTGAGAAGAGGAGATCACGGATGGTGCTGCAAGAGGAGAAGAAGAATGGAACCCTATAAATTGGGATCCTTTTATGGAACCCTAGAAATTGTCCAGTCACACACAATTGCCCAGTCATCCTTGTCCACATCAGCAAGGCAGTAAAAGGGGGTGGTACAATCTGAGTTTTCATTTTATGAGGGGGCGTCAATTAAAAAATATCTTAAAGGGGGTAAAACCAAAACCCGCCCTAATGACAGGGGGATTTTATATAATTATCCCTTATTTAAATTTATTACTATTATTATTATCACTTTCTAATTCCCATTTAGTTTTATTTTTTATTTATATTTTAATTAGTTAATTTTAATTAGATAATTATATTTAGTTATTAATTTAATTTAATCAATTTATATTTTATTTTAGGAAAGTTTAATTTTATTTTAGCTTATATTCAGTTCAGTTTTATTAATTTATATTTTATTTAAATTTACAATTTAATTTGATATTTTTAACAAAGTCTACTTTAATTAGTATATTTGAATTATTTTTATTTTGGTTAGTTTACTATTTTTATTTTAAACAAATTTATTTTGATTATTGTATTAGTATTCTCCCGACAGTCTAGCTTGTGCATAAACCTGCAGCAATAAAACAGCTTTTGCCCTGCACCAAAGTACATAAAACAATGACCCAACAGTTGCTAAAGAGCATCAACAAATGTGCCCTGAGTCAAACGCTACACTACACACCAAATTCTGCAAACCAACTCATTTTTCTCTTCACCAATCTTTTATCCAAAACAAACCTGCATCAAAAACATACACTAATTTGTGATTAAAAAACCTGCATCTAAAAAAGCAAGAGGGGACAAGTAAAAAATAATATATAAAACA
The DNA here is from genome assembly GCA_963966055.1 of Lathyrus aphaca. Classification (NCBI taxonomy): domain Eukaryota; kingdom Viridiplantae; phylum Streptophyta; class Magnoliopsida; order Fabales; family Fabaceae; genus Lathyrus; species Lathyrus aphaca. The sequence continues at coordinate 45,504,247 of OZ014520.1, forward strand.
AAAACAGAAGTCCTCCTTTCTTTCTCTCTGTTACGGGAGATATGGAAAAACAAAAAAAGCGGTCCGCATCGCACAGAGAAAAAGGCTGTTTTTTGCAACCCAACCATCAACCTTTAACAGCAAAGACCACCATAAATCCCACCACCAACCTCTTCATCAAACCTGTAACATAACCTGCATAACAAAAAACCAGTCAACTTAAAAAACAACCAAAAAAAAAACTTCAAAAAGAACACAAAACCAGCTAAAGAAAAATCGGAGAATACAGAGAGAGATAACATCTTCCTCTTCGCTCGATCCCCCCCTCATCTTCAACCTTTCCGCCCTTTTCACCAAACTGTCACCCACCGAAAACTTCTTCAACTCTTCAACTCAAACACTAACAGAAACCAACACAACCTTGCTCATTTCCCTCAATTTGAAACCAAACACCACCACTACCTCCTCAAAACCCAAACAACCACATCTGAAAACTCACCCGCAACTGACGAACCGCCGCCGAAGAAACTCACCGCCGAACACCACCATCTTCAAACCTCGCCACCATCCACCACCTTCAACCACCATCGTTCACAAACGTTTGTCACCGCATCTCAATCTGTAACCGCAAACCACCGGATCCTACACCACCATCGCTGACCAAAACCAAACCCTTTCTCACCGCCGCAAACCACCGGATCTTCCACCGCGAAACACCCACAAACCACCGCGAGAGAACCGTAAATACAGAAACCACCACCGAAAACCACCGGGAATCCGTGAAGCACCGTCGTTCAGTACCGCCGTCCCGCCGTCTCGCCGACCCTCACCAGAATCCCTTCGTTTTGACTGATATTGCTTTTTCTCTTGTTCGTGATGCTTGGTCCCTTTTCTCAAATCCACTGAAAGCTTATCCCTTTATTTATTTCTTTTTTATATATACATATGTTATTTATTCATTTATTTTAAGAAAAAGGATTTAGTTTTGTTATTGGGTTTCCCTTGAGAGCTTAGGCCCATTTTATTTGCTGCTTACACAATTTGATTCTGCGATGCACCCACCTTTGATTTCAACTTCTTTTTTTGAGATTGAACAGCACGGATCCATCCTTGTTTTTTTTTTAAATTTTCTCTCATTGTTTTTTTTTTGTATCACTTCTTATTATTTTAAGTTCTGTGCACATTTAGTTTTTTTAATCATATTTTTAATTCTATTTTTGGGCCAATGATATAACAAAGTTGCGATAAGTCGTTTCCGACTAATCGCGACCAATATGAGGCCATCTTTTATTCATTTATTTTATAAGATTAATTTATTCTTATTTCATGATTTTTTCTATTTAGTATATTTAGTATATTTAGTTTATTTATTTTGTTCTTACATTTTACATAATACTAAATTCTAACGTTTCCAAATAACTTTTTACGCGTCTTAATTAATTTCACAAGGAATCGATCTCCGGAGTCTAGCACTCCGCACGTTCTAGAACAAACTACAACTGGGCTAGCCCCACGCTGTAACACGGTGGGAGAACTGACTTTAGTTATGTTGCGGATAGCAAGAGTCGCCACCGACTTTTATTTTATCCAAAGGAAAGGGCATAAAAGAACAGGAAAGACCTTAAAAGATTTTTGAGTTCGGGGGGTAGGTTATGTAAAGGGAAGATGTTAGCACCATTTACATTCATGGTTATCCATGGGCTCTTAGTTACTTAGCTCACTTTAAACTGTTTTGAGAAGTGTAGTGTGTGATTAGAAATTTTCTTAAGCACTTTATAATGATCCTTGTATGGATATATATAAAGACTTTGTTTTGAAAATTTGTTTGAAAATGTGAAGTGTAATGAAGTATTTTGAAGAAAAGTGAGCAAGTATTTAAGAGGAACCTAACCTATGTTAAATCTTTACTGTTCTTAAATGTCCTTTAAATGGTAAGACTATCCCTATTATTAAGGAATAGGTAGTCATTACCTTGGATGTTATGAGGGACAAGTGAAGGGACATTTGTGATTAGGCAATTGTAAGGTGTATTATCAATTCAAAGGGACTTATCATCTTTTATTTCGAAAGGGACAAGATCATTTACGAAGGCATCCATGAAGGGACTTGATCTTATAATTCTTTAAAGGGACAAGATGATATTTAATAAGATAAGAGACTTTGCTTTATACACCTTACTTGACCTTTTTGGTTAGGCAACATGAGAGGTAACCCTTAAGAAGTGAGATGGCGATCAAAGATCGACTTACGTGTGTGCGTGTACATGTTCATAATATTTATCTTAAAATTAGTGATCTAAATTCGATTTTAAACACAAACATATTTTCACTCCCTATTTTACTAACCATAGCAATTTAAATAAATAACAATAATAATACTACAATTATTACATAGCCTGTACAGTTACATTATAATAAAATAATTTAAATAATAAACATATAATAAATAAATATCAGCTACCACACTACCCTTAATGGCCTTCTGAGTAGTATATTGTATGTCATATTCTGTTAAGATCATTTGCCATCTTGTTATTCGTCCGGAGAGAGCAGGTTTCTCGAATATGTACTTGATTGGATCCATCTTCGAAATCAATAAGGTAGTATGAGTCAACATATACTGTCTTAGTCGGCGAGCAGCCCATGCCAAAGCGCAGCAAGTTTTCTCGAGCAGTGAGTATCTTGTTTCACAGTCGGTAAACTTTTTGCTAAGGTAGTATATTGCTTGCTCTTTTCGACCAGACTCGTCATGTTGCCCCAACACACACCCCATTGAGTTGTCTAACACTGTTAAGTACATAATCAAGGGTCTTCCATCAACTGGTGGCATCAAAATTGGAGGTTCTAGTAGGTATTTCTTGATTTCATCAAAGGCAGTCTGGCACTCATCATTCCATTCCATTACCTGATCTTTCTTCAACAACTTGAAGATTGGCTCACAGGTAGCAGTTAATTGGGAAATAAATCTTGCAATGTAATTCAATCGTCCCAAGAAACCTCTAACCTCCTTCTCAGTACGGGGAGCTGGCATCTCTTGTATAGCTTTCACTTTTGCAGGGTCTACTTCAATACCTTTTCCACTGACGATGAAACCCAGGAGTTTACTAGACCTAACTCCAAAAGTACATTTGTTTGGGTTCAATCTCAACTTGTATTTCTTCAACCTTTCAAACAACTTATGAAGATGATCAAGGTGTTGCTCTTCATTCTGGGACCTGGCTATCATATCATCCACATATACCTCTATCTCATGATGAATCATATCGTGAAACAAAGCCACCATAGCACGCTGAGATGTTTCCCCGGCATTCTTCAAACCAAATGGCATCACTTTATAACAAAAAGTGCCCCATTGTGTAACAAATGTTGTCTTCTCCATATCTTCAGGTGCCATCTTGATTTGATTGTAACCAGAGAAACCATCCATGAAAGAGAATACTTTATGCTGAGTAGTGTTGTCTACCAGAACATCAATATGAGGGAGTGGAAAGTCATCTTTGGGGCTGGCCTTGTTCAAATCCCTGTAATCTACACACATACGTACCTTACCATCTTTCTTAGGTACCGGCACCATGTTTGCCACCCATTGAGGATAAGAAGTCACAGCTAAGAACCCTGCATCAAACTGTTTCATCACCTCTGCTTTAATCTTCTCTGACATTTCAGGACGCATGCGACGAACCTTCTGCTTCTTTGGACGACAATCTTCTTTTACTGGTAAACGATGAACCACAATGTCTGTATCCAACCCTGGCATATCTTCATAGGACCAAGCAAAGATCTTCACATAATCATGTAACATCTGAATCAGCCTGCTCTTAACACCATCCTCTAATTCAGCCCCTATCTTGACTTATTTCCTGTTTTCTTCAGTTCCCAAATTCACAACTTCGATTGGCTCTTCATGTGGCTGTATAGCTTTCTCTTCTTGTTGTAACAACCTAGCAAGCTCTACAGGTATTTTACAATCGTCCTCCTTTCCATCTTCAGCTTGATAGATCGGATTCTCGAAATTATAATTGGCAATAGTAGAACTGTTATCAACAGGATCCAGAGTGGATGAGGATCTGCATTTTAGTGATGTGGGTGTGTGTAAGAACACATAGCTGATAAAACAAAAATAATAAAAGAAAGACAAGGAACACAACATTTACGAAAACGAAACGTCCACTGATTTTTATTGAATGAAGTATGCAAATGAAATGACATCCCGAAACAAGCATACCATTGTGCCCCGGGTAAGGCACAAGGCTTAATAGTTCAATTGTTCAAAAATTACAAACTTAAAAGTAATAACACAGTAATAGTATTTACTCCTGACTAAAGGAGATAGGAATAACATCTTCAGCTTTCCAGTTATTGAGCCCATCACCCACAGTAGGAAAAATCCAAGCATCCAAGTTGTAGTCTTCATCATAGTCATCCACAGCATTGATCTGATCTTTCATAGCCCCTTGATTGGTGATACGAACAGCACGAGCACGACGAACAACCTTCTGGGACTCTGTAGTGAAACCCAAACCAAACTTGTCAGACTTGTAAGGAATGTCCGGAAGCTGACCCCAAATAGTACAACCACCTTCATCAACCACAACTCTAGCATCTTTGAGGGAGGCCATTGTAGGAGGTACTCTAGTGACCACAGGAACTTTCTTGACAACAGGAGGAGCTTCAAAATTAGGAACAACCCAAGGAACTACTTCAAACGTCTGGCACGGAGTTTCAACATATTCACCTTCCACTTCAAGATATTTAAATGTGTTCACATGGCTAATCATATATCCTTCCTCTCTGTAAACGGTGACTACCTTTCCCTCTACTGGATATCTCAACTTCTGATGTAAGGTGGAGGTCACAGCTCCTGCCCCATGGATCCAAGGGCGTCCAAGCAAACAAGAATACGACGGACGAATATCCATTACATAAAAGGTAGCATTGAAGACCTGAGAACCTACTTTGATTGGGAGATCTATTTCACCGTGCACCACTCTTCTTGAACCATCAAAAGCCTTTACCACTATATTACTGGGCCTCAACACAACATCCTCAAGACTAAGCTTATTCAGAACTTCTTTGGGCAACACATTCAGAGAGGAACCATTGTCTATTAACACATGTGACAGGGTAGTGCCCCTACATTCAATAGAGATATGTAGAGCCCTGTTATGATCCCTCTTGGCAGGAGTCAAATCAGCATCGGAGAAACCTAACCCATTATCATAGGTCAAGTGTGCAACACAATTTTCAAACTGGTCTACAAAAATCTCATTTGGTACGTGAGCAGTCTTCAAGAATTTAATCAAGGCTTTGGCATGAGCCTCAGAACACAACAATAAAGACAACATAGAAATCTTGGAGGGAGTATGCCCCAATTGATCAACAACATCATAATCACTCTTGCGAATGATCTTTAGTACTTCTTCCATCTGCTTAGAAAGGTCATCAACAGTTGGTGCATCAGTTTGCACATGTTCAATAACAGGACCTTTGCCCCGAGCATCAGCAATGGAGGTAGTAGTTGGAGTAACTGTATTCTTGGAAGTAACCGGAGGAGAGAAAACTCTTCCACTTCGTGTGATCTTACTAGATCCAGCAATATTGTCAACATCAAGGTTTTCATCAGCAACATGTGTTTCAGCTAAGGGTTCCTGCTTAACACCATGAATATAAACATCGGAGCCATAATGCCAAGGCACCGCTTTGTCAGAAGTGTATGGAATAGGACTAGGAGTGGTAATGATCATAGGAGCCACTCTAGCTTCAGCAACAATCTTCACAGGGCCTTCAGCAGTAATATTAATTGGACCCTTATGAGTGATTTTGACAGGACCCTTTGAAGTAATCCTTACCGGCACTTTATCAACCATATCCACCTCTTCAACCTTCGCACCTTTAGTTATATGTTCAACCATACTCTCCACAGAAGGTGTCCTCTCAAACAATATGGTGTAATTGTCCATGAGGCGTTGAATACCGTCTTTCAGCTTCCAGCAACTATCCGGTTTATAAGCACAATAGAAACAATCTTCATTACAACCTGGAAAGAACCCAGCTTGTACTAACTTCTTCTTAATAACAGACAAAGGTGTAGTCACATCTGCAACTGAGGAAATATGTGAAACTTCATCAATGGCATTGACAGTCTTTTCATGATTTGGCATGGGAGCAGTAATTACATTTGGAGTACCCGGAGGGTCAAACTCAATCTCTCCAGCATCAATCATATCCTGAATCTTATTCTTCAATATCCAGCAATTATTGGTATCATGTCCTGGGCAATTAGAATGATATGCACATCGTGCATTAGGATTGTACCTGGGAGAGGTAACATTGGGGTTCTGAGGAGGGTCTTTCAAAGTGATGAGTTCACCCTTCAACAAGTGTTGCAAGGCTTGGGCTAGTGACATGTTGAACTTGGTGAACTGTCTTCTAGGCCTCTGATGATTGCTCTGTGGTTGTTCTGGTGTTGTAGGAGTAGGATTGGAGATATGAACTGCACTCATAGATTGGTGCCTCCTATTACGATCAGGTTGACCATAAACAGCATTTGACTCTTTCTTCCCACTAGGGGGCTTCTTTGTAGTACCTGATGAAGAAACACCCACTTGTATCTTGCCACTCCTTATACCACTTTCTACGCGCTCTCCTGTCATTATCAACTCAGTGAAGCCAGATGATGAGCTTCCAATGAGATGACTACAAACGGACCATTCAACGTACACATGAACATATCCACTAACTCCCTATCAGTTAGAGGAGGTTCTACTATTCCAGCCAAATCTCTCCACTTCTGGGCATACTCCTTGAAATTCTCTTTAGCACCCATGGACATGCTTTGTAGTTGCATGCGAGTAGGGGCTAGATCAACATTGTATTGATATTGCTTGTAGAAGGCCTCAGCAAGATCATTCCAATCACGGATGTTGACGCTCTCCAACTGATAGTACCATTCCAATTGAGCTCCAGAAAAGCTCTCTTGGAAGAAATGGATCCACAACTTCTTGTCAGTAGTATGGGGTTGGATTCTCCGGACATAAGACCTCAGATGCAGCTTGGGACAAGAGACACCATCATACACCACAAAATCAGGGACCTTGAAACCAATGGGTATAACCACTCCAGATATCAAACTCAGGTCTTCAAAATCCAGCCCAGAAGACTTTTGCAATTCCATAGCATCCATTCTATCCACCAGCATCTTGAACTTATCTTCATTAGGATCATGATAGTAGTTAGCTTCAGAATCAGAGTCCCCCATGGTATTGTGGAGACTGCCTCCCTCTTTCTCAGACTCTTCAGACTCATAATCTTCAACCTGTTCCTTGGTCTTGACAGGACCTCTGAACCTTCTTCCCATGTTGATAAGGCCTCCTGACCTTCTAGTCTTCTTGGTCTTCTTGGCCAACAGTGTCTTCAATTCATCCTGTCCCTTGGACACGTTCAGGATCAGCTCTTGGAATTGGGCATTCTGTGCCTGGAGATCTTTGACTGTTTGTTCGAGAGCCATTTCTGCTGAAATAAATAGCGAGAAGATAAGATACATGTACATAAGAAACCTGTGATGCAATGATATGGTGTATAAATGCGTATGCAATGTTTTCAAGGACCGTAGGATTTAAATTTGTTTAAACAACCAAGAAAGTAGACTTTTATTAGTAATAAAATTTGTTTGCCCTTTGGGCTTACAATAAAAATGAAATAAGTACAAAAAATGGGGTTTTAAGTCTCCCATGGACGTTTCCTCTTTGTGTTGAGGTATGAGTTGAGATTCCGCTCCTCGTGAAGTTGCTTTGTTAGCTCCAGGATTCTTTCTTGACTTGGTTTGTAGTGAGCCTCAAAAGTATCCCTTTGCTCCTTCAACTGGATCCAGGACCTCTGTAAGTCTTCCATGTCAGTGGGCATGTCTGGGTGAAGGATGGTATAAGAAGTATCCCCTTCCGCAACAGGCTCCATAGTAACTGGCAGGATGGCAGGATATGGCATCATGAGAGTCTGAGCACGAGATCGTACCCATCTGAGATAAGCTTCCATAGGAATAGTGTACTTGGGCTCCAGAGTCTTGCTGTCAACCTTGTTTACTTTACCCCATGCTTGTATAAACCTTTGACGGTAACCTTGAAGATCGTTGTCGTAGTCGAACACAATACCCTGAATCATCATGTCATGAGGATCATCACTCCGAGCGTAACCAAACTGACGTAGAGCTAAAGAAGGGTTGTAAGTAATGCCCCCTCTTATGCCAAGGAGTGGCACATTAGGGAACTCCCCACAACGGTCAATGATAGTAACACTCTCCATAGATCGAGAGCACCAATGAATATCTGAATGAGAAAGTGACATAATCCTCTTGGACCACCTGAACCCTTGTTCATTCTTCATCACTGATCGAGGAAGGTGAGAAATAAACCACCTAGATAGCAAGGGTATGCAGCACATCAGAGTTCCTCGTGCCTTTGTAGTACGGGTATGAAGAGAATGTAGGATGTCTCCAAGCAATGTAGGCACTGGGTTATGAGTCAGGAATATGTTGATGGCGTAAACGTCTATGAACTGATCTGGATTGGGGAACAACACTAAACCATAAATCAACATGGCTAAGATCTCCTCAAAAGCATCATAACTCATAGCCTTCAAGAACACTTGAGCCTTCTCTATCAACACCTTAGCAAGAATACCCTTAACTCCACTCCTTGTTTCCAAGACAATGTCTGATTTCTTTAGATGTAAAGCTGCAGCAATGACTTCAGGTTTAGGATCTTTCTCTAAGCCTGTAAAGGGTTTCTGATCAAGAATAGGTATACCCAGAAGCTTGGAGAACTCTTCCATTGTAGGAACCAGCTGATAGTCGGGGAATGTGAAACAGTGATGTTTAGGATCAAAGAACTGAAACAGAACACTCATCATGTCTTCATTGAACCCTGAAGTCACTAGATCCAGTAGGTGACCATGCCTCTTGATAAACTGGGAGTTTTCAGAAACTTGAGAAACCAACTCCTTAAGCTTAGGAGCTATTCCTACAAAGTTGATCCGGATAGTGTTCCTACGAGCAGAAGCCATGACCTGCAACAAAGAACAAAGATAAATCCTTTGGTCCTTGAAATGGTTAGTGAAAATGCTATGCTTATGATGCATGATGATGCTATGATGTTATGCTCAATCACAAACATGTGGCACACACAAACAAGTCATACAATAGCCATAGGTTTGAAGGCTTGCATGAGGTTTAAAGGTAAGTACCCTCCCCTGAAGTTAGTTGGTTCATCCTGTCCTACAAAAGTAACCGGGTTCTAAAGGATCTCAATATCATTGATCCTTCACAAGGGTGGTTGTTCAGTAGGCAACTTACTTGCCAACCAAAACCCTCCAAGTTTAGAATCTCAATGAGTGTAGCATCGAGTATCAACCAACTTCAGTCTTCACCAAAGCCGGCTATCTCACTACTTTCTAAAGGCCAAGATGGGATAACTAGGGTTCTAAAAGTTAGTTAGTGCATTGACAACATATGGCAGCCTCATATTATCCTCAACTTGACTTAAGGAACATAAGCACCAACCAAGAAGTCACACTAACTATGGCCACCAGATCAACCATATCGGTATACGCCGTACAGTTTCCTTGGTCTATTGCCATTTACCTAAGGTACACTAGATCCGGGTTAGGATCTTTCACACATAAGAGCACCCAACAGATAAGTATAAAGCAAACAAGGCAAACAATTTTAAAGTGATCTAATTCCTAAGGGTACCCCTCTTTTATTAAGTCCCCAGCAGAGTCGCCAGTTCTGTAACACGGTGGGAGAACTGACTTTAGTTATGTTGCGGATAGCAAGAGTCGCCACCGAATTTTATTTTATCCAAAGGAAAGGGCATAAAAGAACAGGAAAGACCTTAAAAGATTTTTGAGTTCGGGGGGTAGGTTATGTAAAGGGAAGGTGTTAGCACCCTTTACATCCATGGTTATCCATGGGCTCTTAGTTACTTAGCTCACTTTAAACTGTTTTGAGAAGTGTAGTGTGTGATTAGAAATTTTCTTAAGCACTTTATAATGATCCTTGTATGGATATATATAAAGACTTTGTTTTGAAAATTTGTTTGAAAATGTGAAGTGTAATGAAGTATTTTGAAGAAAAGTGAGCAAGTATTTAAGAGGAACCTACCCTATGTTAAATCTTTACTGTTCTTAAATGTCCTTTAAATGGTAAGACTATCCCTATTATTAAGGAATAGGTAGTCATTACCTTGGATGTTATGAGGGACAAGTGAAGGGACATCTGTGAGCAAGTAAATATAAGAGAAAAATGGTTAGTCATAATAGTATAGTATAAAAATCAAATTAAAAGTTCAAATTTAAATAAATAATATTTAAGAAATTTTTTAAGAAGAATAAACAATAATACTTATATACTAATAAACATGATTAATAGTTTAATAATTTAGTTATATATACATATTAGAAATATTTATTAATTATAATTAAACAAACATAATAAAATAATAAATTACAATTATAAAAGAAAATTAGGGTTTTTGAAAATAAATTAGGGTTTATAAAATTAATTAGGGTTTATAGAATAAATTAGGGTTTAAATATAATTAGGGTTTTAAGTACAAAAATATTAGGATTTTAATTTAATACATAATACTAATTTAATCATTTAAACAAATATACACATATTTTAATTCAAAATAAATAAGGAATTAGTTTTAGAAAATATTTTTTAGAATTTTTAAGAACATATAAATATTAATTTAGAAGTATTTACATGTTAAACATAATTATATTTTTTTAATAATGAAATAATTAAACAAAGGAATTTAAATAAAACAAAATCACAATAAAAAAATTGCAACTTACCTGGGGTTGGGATTCGAACCCAGGCCCTAGGCTTTACACACCCTGGACCAACCTCCCTTCCACTGGACTGTGCATGCGCTGGTGATATTAAATGAGCATCAATGCCTTTTGTTTTCTAACCTGCAAAAATCATTAAAAAAAAACAAAACAACACAAAATGGCCTGGGGGGAAACGAACCCAGGCCAAAGAGTCTCTAAACGCACACATCCACCATCTGAGCCATCAACGCATTCGTGAAATAAAACATAAAAAATTCAATAAAATATTAAAACAAAATTTAAAAATCAGAAAGCGCGCGCTGGACTTCATCTTCTTCCTCCTGACTTGCGAATTTTGCTACGATTCTTGCTACAAGTTTTCCTGCGAATTTTTATTTGAAGCAAACCCTACGAAACTCAATCATCAACAAAACAACAAAATTTCATCAAATTAAATTCACAAACACAATCCAAAGACCAATTAGAGTTGATCCATGGTTTTAGAATTCATTTATAATTGATAAATCGTGAAACCCTAAAACGGCCGAAGAACCCTAGCCATGGTGATTTCTCCATCTTGGACCTAAAATCAAATTAACTTATCCAGAAAGCATCCAAATATCTTCATAAACACAAACCAACAGTTAGTTTTCATCAACAATCTATAAATCATTCAAATCGAAAAATTTTAAAACATGAACAATGTGCATTCGGTTTTCACGATTTAGGGCATGAATGAATGATGTTATGATCCAGAATCAATCACTGAACTTCAAGGAACAAATTGCAACCTTTGGTTTGTCTTGAAAGGGGCTGTAAGTGCCAAACCGAATGGGAGTTTTTAGTGAGATTTTTGAAGTTTGAAGATGATATGAGGAGGCTGTCAATTCGTGTCCAATGATTGTCTTTGTGTTCATTATATATGAGTGAGTGAATTAGGTCAAAGACTTCACCAATTTGATGGATATTTGGATCATTTGAAGATTGAAAAAGATTTGTCATAAAACTTGATTTTTCTTTGATCCAACATTGCTATTTTGGGATAATCTTAATAACTCTTGTATCAATTAGATCCAAATGACTTTTATGACTTTCTAGAAACAAAATAATTTTAAATCTTCACTATTTCATATTTTATTTGAATTTAAAATGATTTTTAATATAAAAAATCATAATAAATAAAAATAAAATTATGAAAATTATGAAAATATTAAATAAATTTCGTGCATGATGTCATGGAACACATTGGGTCACAAAAAAGTCAGCCCATTTGAAGAATTATGGTTCTAAGACCCCATTTACTTCATAAACCACTCAAAAATTTCCCAACTTTGCAAGGTCACAAATCCTTCAATTTTAATGCTATGAAGGTGTTCTTGGACATTTTGGAAAGCTTAAATAATCCTCTAACCAACCTCTTTGGTCTCATGTCCATATCTTTCACCATTCTCAAGTTATGCTCTTTTGAAGTTGTTGACTTTTTGTTGACTTTTAAAAGGACCTATAATGTCTTAGCTCATACCTTCCAAATGAAGCATTTTTGGGCTTGGCTTGTGAGACACAAAGTTGTAGAGAATTCAATTTCTTTCAAAATGAGCCTTGGATGGAAAAAATTTGATGAAGCATGTGAAAGTTATGGCTGGTCAAAGTTCAGTTGACTTTTCCTATGAAAACCCTAATTTAGAAACTCCTGATTCTTGATGATCTGAAATCTCCTTGATGAATCATGATCAACCCTTGATCAAATGATGAATTTTACTTCATATAATTGATGTTGGCAAAAAATCATGAAGTTTGACTTTGGTTTGACCACAGTTGACCTCAGTTTTACCTTTTAACTACTTTGACTGATTTTAACCTATCTGATCATCTGACTGAGCAAATCTTTTGGGAAAGTCTTGAAACTTGACATGGGGATTCTTGCACACATATAGGATGCTATGAAGCTCACTTGAAGTCTTGGAAGTCCATTTAGCCTGATTAAAGTCAAAACCCTAGTTTAGGATGCATTGCTTAGGAGGATGCATTGTTTGAGGGAATTGTCAAACTTCCTGACTAATTGTGAACTTTGTGAACCTTGTAAACCTCATGAGATGTCTTGTGACCCCTTGTGAACCTTGTGAGCCTCTTAGTACACAATGTCTTGTCTTGTGGAGGGAAAATTTTGGGGTGCAACACACGCGTATTGTTTCGTTCACTCCTTCGCTATTAATCGCATTGATTCTAAAATATAATAACATTTATTCAACTTATTTAAAAAAATTTAAATACGGAGTAAGAACTCCGGAGTCCAGCACTCCGCACGTTCTAAAATGGACTGCAGCTGGGCTAGCCCCACGCAACGTGGTCCATTCGCTTTCCGATTTTCAAAATATCTAATCGCATAATTTAATGTACGAAAACAGAACTCCGGAGTCCAGCATTCCGCACGTTCTGGATTGGACCGCAACTAGGCTAGCCCCACGCGATGTGTTCAATCACCATTCGTATACCAAAACATTCAAATCATTTTTATAAATTAAATTCCGAAAGAAACAAAACTCCGGAGTCCAGCACTCCGCACGTTCTAAAATGGACTGCAATTGGGCTAGCCCCACGCAACATGGTCCATTCGCTCTTTTATATCTTAGAAACAACTTAAAACTCACCAACCAATTTAAATCATTTTCATAATTAATTATCGAAAGACGGAACTCCGGAGTCTAGCACTCCGCACGTTTTGGAATGCAATCGCTCCTGGGCTAGCCCCACGCGACGTGGTTCATTCGCCCTTTCGTTTAAAACATCTTAACAAAGATTAAACATCTTTTCTCAAACGAACATTGTTTAAATCATTCTATCTCTTGAACAAGCTAGCGTTTCAGCCTCCACCGCGAGTATAAGCCAACGCTTAGCAGTAGAATGCGTTTTAAACAATCGTTCAGTTAAAAAAATCACAAACCGTAGTAGCACGAACTACGGAGCTCTGACTTTCCCATTGCACTAGGGAATACGTAGGCACGGGGATTTTAATCATTCGCGAGCACCCTAATAAAAAATTTAATTATTTCTCTGTTTAAGTCATAATATAAAAACTTTAATCTTTTCTCCGTCTTAATACTAATAATAACTTATTTCCTTAGAACAAACATATTAATATCATTTAGAAGACAAAACTTAAGATCAAACATTTAATAGCATGATTAACTAAGAGGTTCCCGTTGAGTACAACGGACGTGAGGGGTGCTAATACCTTCCCCTTGCGTAACCGACTCCCGAACTTAGAATTTGGTTTCGTGAACCATTTCTTATCTTTTCTTTAGGTTGTATCTATATCTCCCTTTTCTCTCGTATAATAAATAGAATTAGGTGGCAGCTCTATTGTTTGTTTTAGGATCGTATTTTTCGAGGTACGACAGTTGGCGACTCTGCTGGGGATATAGCTCCATGCTAGAGAGAGTCGAGCCTAACTTTGCTTTATGTGTTTATTTGTTTGATCTTGTCTTTTCTTGTCTTCTCTATGTTTATTATTTATGTTTGTTTATCCGTTCTTTTACCGCTTTACTTTATTGCTCATTATATTTGTCTGTGGGTTATTGGGATCACTTTGCAAGTATATTTGAGTGGTGGAAAAAGCAGAGGGAACACCTAAGTTTAGAATTAGATGTTATTAGTGTTAGTCTCCAAGGACTCGCTCCTTGCACGCCTAACATGAAAGCTCCCCCAGATAGTTAGACATTTCGTAGATCTTGTCATAACGCAACTCGCCTGTCGCGTGACCTGATTCACGAAAGGGATGTGATTCTGGGACCCCCTAGGACCTGTTGCAATTTTGGTAGTTATGTAATGTTAGGCTCCGAGGACTCGCTCCTTGCACGCCTAGCATGAGAACTCCACTCAAGGTGGACCTTATCGTTATTATCGTCACAATGCAGCTAGCCTGCGGCGGGGCGTTAATACGATAAACGTCCGTGACCTTGAGTTTCCTTAAACCATCACCGTAGAAACCATCCTGTGAGTGGGATCTATGGGTACAGACTGTAGAACCAATCTCTTACAGCCTACCATTTTAGAAGTTTTGAGCTTTTCCAGCTTCCAAGTCTGTTTGTGCTTGTGATCTTAAGCATCCTTGCATTGCATCAATTTACATACCATTGCATTTGCATTGCATATCATTTTCTTTCCTCGGAGAAAGCTCATCCTCGTCCTGTGTCCATAACCCGCAGTTGATTTCCCGACACCTACTTTGGACTTGAAGTAGTTCCTGATTGATCATGGACCCTGAAGGACAAAAGCAGATTGCGTCAAGAGGAGATTTTGATTTGACAAAGGACCAGATGAACCAGCTCATGGATGTTGTGACAGCTTTGATCAGGAGTGGGGATAATGTTCAACAGGTTGCCGTAACTGGAAATGTCTCTCCATCTCAAAAGAACAGTTTTCTTCAACCTCAGTCTGTCAGGACCCCAGTTGGGGCACCCGTTATTCAACAGCATACCATTATTCGTGATGGAAGCTCCTTAACTCACGATGCCGTCGAGTACCAAAGCTTTGGGTTCTCTGAGCCAATTTCCCAGGGGGCAATCCTAGTAAGGAGGACCAAAGGACCAGATGTTGTTGAGATGAAGGAGAAATGTCGAATGCTGAATGAAAGACTCAAGGTTATAGAGGGGAAGAATGCTTTTGACCTGAATGCTTTAAACATGTGCTTAGTACCTGGGTTGGTTATACCTCCGAAGTTTGAAGCACCTGCTTTTCAGAAGTACAAAGGTGATAGTTGTCCAAAGCACCATTTGGTGATGTTCTGTCGAAAAATGACTGCATATGCTTTTGATGATAAGCTGATGATTCATTGCTTCCAAGACAGTTTGAGTGGGGCACCGTTGAATTGGTACATGGGTTTGGAAAGAAGTCATATTCAGTCATGTTTGGACTTAGCCAATGCTTTTGTGAAACAATACCATTACAATTTGGAAGAAGCTCCTAGTCGCTTTCACTTGAAGGACATGTCTCAAGGGAATGATGAGTCGTTCAAAAAGTATGTCTAGAGGTGGAGAGAGTTTGCTGATCGTGTTCAACCACCGCTATCAGAAAGGGAGTTAGTAGACCTGTTTATGGATACTCTGCAGAGCCCGTACTTTGAGAAGATGGTAGGCACCGCCTCAACGAGTTTCTCTGACCTGATAAAAACGGGAGAACGTATTGAAATTGGTCTCAAAAGCGGAAAGATTCAAGGTGCCTCAAGCAACCATACCAGTAAGAATGAATCCCTCAACAGTTCCCAAGAGGAGGAAGAGGATGTAATCAATGCAGTCATGGCAGACATCAAGTATTCTTGTGGTGCATCAGCAAGACCCCATGACCCTCCATCTTTTCAGCAATCACTATTCCATATGCCTCATCATCCTTGTAGGCAACCAACAATGTTTAGGGTACCTTACCAGCAACCCTGGATCTCCCCTCGTCAAAGCCAGCGAGCCCAAATCCGAGAATATCCGAATCAACATCAGAGTCCACATAAGCCTCGCAACAATTTAGAAAAAAGGAATGCTCCTCTCCATCCAGTACCTTTATCGTACACTCAACTTCTGCAACCTTTGATTCAAAGCTCATTGGTGGTTCCCAAGTATCTCAAGCCATTGCCAGAGCCATACCCTCCTGAGTATAATCCACATGAGCAATGTGGATATCATGCTGGATCAATGGGGCATTCAACTGAAGACTGCAGAGCTTTTCAAGCCAAGGTACAATATTTGATCGATAAAAAGTACATATCCTTTCCGGAAGGAAACCTGTTGGTGCATGTCAACTTCTCGCCCGAGTGAATACAAAGACTCTTCGGGGCATCTCATGAAGACAGTAAATCAAGACATTTTCAATTCCCTAAAGCTGGCAATCACCTGTTTGTTTCAGCATTGTTGTTATTTTTCTTTGCATGTTGATTTTGTATTTGCTTGTTAGCATTGTTGTTTTTGAATTGGCAAAATTAATGAAATGTTTATGCATATTTTGAATCAATCCAGTTGTATTCACTCGTTTTCTTTCATTATTATAAAAAAAAACAAAATATATTTCTATCATTTCGTTTATCAAACTTTTGTCTTAGCAAAGATTGGAGGGAGGATGATGAAAACCAGATACCTGAGTTCTCCATTTGTATGCTCTCAATTAAAACCTTGCCAATGATGTACAGGCATTGTTTCAAATTCCCAAACACTGGTGAAATAAGGAAGATAATCCTTTGCTAACCCCTTCGAGCCTAGAAGTAGGAGTTTTCTTTTTCAAACAAAATGTGAAAAACCCTTAATTTTAAACCTGGGGCAGGGTAGTCAGTTCAGTTAATCTGTTTGCATTCAATCTTCAAGAGATTCAATCCATCATTCAAGAAGGATCAGCTACATACTTTCATTCACACACCAAAGAGGTCGTGAAGAGCCAATGGTTTGTAGTACGTATTCTCTATCCTCCAAAGAAATGGCAGTCATAACCGTCCAACCAAAAGAAAAGGCAAAAAGGAAAAAGAAATACGAAGAAAAAGTCTGCTAAGTCAAAAAACAGAAAAAGACGACTTAGGCGAAAATTAGTGAAGTCATCAAATCCTCTACAAAGCAGGAAAAAGCAAGGTGGCTGCCATCACTTTCAAATCCTGATCCTTATCACGCACCATCAAAAGACTTTTTGAGATATGAATGCGTGTGTCAAATTAACTGAACATAGGATTGGAGTTTATCACGAAGATGGGATGGGTACCAATAAATTTTGAGCCTTTTATCCTTTGTTTCATAAACCGTGAACCAAGCCACGTTACAACCCTTAAAAGACCTAATTGAGGCAGGGTTTGTTTTGAGAGAATACTACAACAAGGTTGTGTTAACCTGACTCCTAACGGTCTTTGCTAATCATTTGTATTGATCACTTCATCTACCATTCCATAAATGGCTAGATTCACTTTTTATTTTAATCAACTCCACTGTATCACTATCATACCAATAAATTGTGATTTCAAACTTGCATAAACGCTGCATTAAAATTGCAAATTTTTAAATGTATAATGCTTATTTGCAAGTCAATTCGACATCAGGGGAATCCCAACGAACTCAGCCAGTTAGGGAATTTAACTTGGTAAGAGAAGCCCAGCCAGGGGCAATCACTTTGAGGATAAGTCAATCAATCAATCTCCTCAAGAGCTAGCTACTCAGAGTTTGAACCTTTTTCAGACTAGAGTGAGCTATCACAAGAAATTCAAGAGCTCAATGACCAGTCAAGTCAGGAGTTTCCTATCCCAAGGATCAGATAACCAGGGGCAAATCTCCATTGTTCGAGCACCGGGGAAACCGTTTCAAGGTCCATGCCATGGCAGGTTGTTTCCAAACCTTTTGAAAAGGATATGTTCAAGAAACCATTGATTAAGGGCAAGATGAATCGCCAGGGGCAAATCCTCTCCATGCCTACAAGTTGTTCAAGCAGGCCCTATGCAACAACAAATTTTGAGTTCAAGACGGGTGTCGGGAATCTTGTCGTCATCCTTACCTCCTTTTAGAGAGTCGTCTGCAAAGAACTTTTCCATCCTGACCCACGCAGAGGCATATTTTGAAATCACTGAGTCAGTGCATAATCACTTTCATGCTTCAGTCATGTCGCTCCGCTCATAGCGTTAAACCTTGCATATCGTCTCACTCATCTAGCATATGTCCAGGTCAAAACCCAGGTAAACCAATTCCCGTATGGTATTTCTTTTGAAATTTATTTCACAGTCGGTTCTTGTCTGACAGTCATTTCTTTTCAAACCAGTCCTGTCTGGTAGTCATTTTCTTTTCAAACCAGTCCTGTCTGGTAGTCATTTATTTTCAAACCAGTCTTGTCTGGTAGTCAATTTCTTTACAAATCAGTTCCTGGCTATAGTCATTTTCTTTACAAACCAGTCTTGTCTGGTAGTCATTTTTCTTTACAAACCAGTCCTGTCTGGTAGTCATTTATTTACAAACCAGTCCTGTCTGGTAGTCAATTTCTTTACAAACCAGTCCTGTCTGGTAGTCATTTTCTTTTCAAAACCAGTCCTGTCTGGTAGTCATTTTCTTTACAAACCAGCCATGTCTGGTAGTCATTTTTCTTTACAAACCAGTCCTGTCTGGTAGTCATTTTCTTTACAAACCAGTCCTGTCTGGTAGTCATTTTCTTTACAAACCAGTCCTGTCTGGTAGACATTTTCTTTTCAAAACCAGTTCTGTCTGGTAGTCATTTTCTTTACAAACCAGTCCTGTCTGGTAGTCATTTTCTTTCCAAACCAGTTCCTGTCTGTTAGTCAATTTTTTTACAAACTCGTTCCCGTCTGGCATGTCAAAGAAAAATCATTCGTCACTAGCAGCTTTATCTGAAAATCCATTTGTTGTTGACGCTCTTTAGTTTGGTTTATCAAAGTGTTTTCCCAGTAACACTAATATCCCATGCAGAGGTCCTCCTTGTTATTAATATCCTCCCACCAATATTTCTCTTAAGTCCAATCGTCATTGGCACAAATCCTTCAAGTTCTTCATTTAGGGAATTTACTGAGGTTGGTCGTTTATCTCGCTGAAAACCCCAACATTTATTCTTATTTTCCAGCTTGGTCGCTTAGAGCCATTTGATTTATCTTTAAACGCTTCACATGCTACTCCCAGTGTCAGTGTGTATGCACAGAGCCACTGCTTGGATACTTTTTTTCATTTTCCAATCTTTGGTTTCAACAGTTACACTTGAACCTGTTGATTTACTATTTTGGATTTATGACAGTTATTTATTTCTTCAACCGCCATGCTGAGTTTTATTTCCAGACCACCGTGTCAACGCTTGTTATTTTATTTCCAGACCACCGTGTCAACGCCTGTTATTTTATTTCCAGACCACCGTGTCAACGCCTGTTATTTTATTTCCAGACCACCGTGTCAACGCTTGTTATTTTATTTCCAGACCACCGTGTCAACGCCTGTTTTTTTATTTCCAGACCACCGTGTCAATGTCTGTCTTTTACTTCCAGACCACCGCGTCGATGTCTGTTATTTTATTTCACAACCACCGAGTCGATGTTTGTTTTTTTATTTCTCGATCACCATGTCGATGTTTGTTTATTCCTGACCGTCATGTCGATGCCTGCTATTTTGGTTCTCCTGGCTGCCGAGTCGAGGTCTTTTCCATTTTTTCTCAATCATCAAATCGTTGCATTAGGATCCCCAGCAACCACCTTGAACTTGCTAACTCATCACTTCAGATAGTCTGTCTTTAATCTTTCGTTTTGTTTTCCGTCTTCTGTCATTCTTAGTGCCAGCAGTTACACTTGAACCTGTTGGTATATCACTTTGAATACTTCCTGTTTCTGTCTTGTCATCCCCGGCATATTGTTATCCCCAGTGAGTCTTCACCCTCGTTTTCGCTTCTGTGAATCTCCGTTTGTATTTGTCTTCTTCATTACCATTTTTTAGCATATTCATCATAAAAAAAACCAGCTTGCCAGTTTTCATTACATCTCGCATGTCATATCCCTAGCAAAACAAAAGGAGTCTCTATTGATTTCATAGCATTGTATATCAACGCATTTCATCTGCATTCGGTCAAAATTTTAGGTATTTTTTATATTTAATCCTTTTCTACCTCGAATGTCCAAAAAACTTTGTTTTTCATACATTCAGGTTCAAAATGATTAAATAGGGGCAACTGTCACACCCTAAATGTTGACCGAGTAATTTTCAAAATTTCATTTATCTGACGCATTTTTATCGATTTATTTGATAGTCAGTCATTTTCGCATTTTTAGTCCTTTGCATAATCATGTTTTTTTTTCCATTCAATTTTATTTATATCTCTGTCTTACATTTTATTTTGGGTTTAAAATAGAGGTTTGGCTCATTTTATCATGTTATTTGCTTATATTCTAATTTCTTAGTTAAATAAGTTATCTTAGATTATTTAAATTTATTACTATTATTATTATCACTTTCTAATTCCCATTTAGTTTTATTTTTTATTTATGTTTTAATTAGTTAATTTTAATTAGATAATTATATTTAGTTATTAATTTAATTTAATCAATTTATATTTTATTTTAGGAAAGTTTAATTTTATTTTAGCTTATATTCAGTTCAGTTTTATTAATTTATATTTTATTTAAATTTACAATTTAATTTGATATTTTTAACAAAGTCTACTTTAATTAGTATATTTGAATTATTTTTATTTTGGTTAGTTTACTATTTTTATTTTAAACAAATTTATTTTGATTATTGTATTAGTATTCTCCCCACAGTCTAGCTTGTGCATAAACCTGCAGCAATAAAACAGCCTTTGCCCTGCACCAAAGTACATATAACGATGACCCAACAGTTGCTAAAGAGCATCAACAAATGTGCCTTGAGTCAAACGCTGCACTACACACCAAATTCTGCAAACCAACTCATTTTTCTCTTCACCAATCTTTTATCCAAAACAGACCTGCATCAAAAACATACATTAATTTGTGATTAAAAAACCTGCATCTAAAAAAGCAAGAGGGGACAAGTCAAAAAATAATATAAAAAACAAAAACAGAAGTCCTCCTTTCTTTCTCTCTGTTACGGGAGATATGGAAAAACAAAAAAAGCGGTCCGCATCACACAGAGAAAAAGGTTGTTTTTTGCAACCCAACCATCAACCTTTAACAGCAAAGACCACCATAAATCCCACCACCAACCTCTTCATCAAACCTGTAACATAACCTGCATAACAAAAAACCAGTCAACTTAAAAAACAACCAAAAAAAAAAAACTTCAAAAAGAACACAAAACCAGCTAAAGAAAAATCGGAGAATACAGAGAGAGATAACATCTTCCTCTTCGCTCGATCTCCCCCCTCATCTTCAACCTTTCCGCCCTTTTCACCAAACCGTCACCCACCGAAAACTTCTTCAACTCTTCAACTCAAACACTAACAGAAACCAACACAACCTTGCTCATTTCCCTCAATTCGAAACCAAACACCACCACTACCTCCTCAAAACCCAAACAACCACATCTGAAAACTCACCCGCAACTGAAGAACCGCCGCCGAAGAAACTCACCGCCGAACACCACCATCTTCAAACCTCACCACCATCCACCACCTTCAACCACCATCATTCACAAACGTTTGTCACCGCATCTCAATCTGTAACCGCAAACCACCGGATCCTACACCACCATCGCCGACCAAAACCAAACCCTTTCTCACCGCCGCAAACCACCGGATCTTCCACCGCGAAACACCCACAAACCACCGCGAGAGAACCGTAAATACAGAAACCACCACCGAAAACCACCGGGAATCCGTGAAGCACCGTCGTTCAGTACCGCCGTCCCGCCGTCTCGTCGACCCTCACCAGAATCCCTTCGTTTTGACTGCTATTGCCTTTTCTCTTGTTCGTGATGCTTGGTCCTTTTTCTCAAATCCACTGAAAGCTTATCCCTTTATTTATTTCTTTTTTATATATACATATGTTATTTATTCATTTATTTTAAGAAAAAGGATTTAGTTTTGTTATTGGGTTTCCCTTGAGAGCTTAGGCCCATTTTATTTGCTGCTTACACAATTTGATTCTGCGATGCACCCACCTTTGATTTCAACTTCTTTTTTTGAGATTGAACAACACGGATCCATCCTTGTTTTTTTTTTAAATTTTCTCTCATTGTTTTATTTTATTTTTTTTGTATCACTTCTTATTATTTTAAGTTCTGTGCACATTTAGTTTTTTTAATCATATTTTTAATTCTATTTTTGGGCCAATGATATAACAAAGTTGCGATAAGTCGTTTCCGACTAATCGCGACCAATATGAGGTCATCTTTTATTCATTTATTTTATAAGATTAATTTATTCTTATTTCATGATTTTTTTTTCTATTTAGTATATTTAGTTTATTTATTTTGTTCTTACATTTTACATAATACTAAATTCTAACGTTTCCAAATAACTTTTTACGCGTCTTAATTAATTTCACAAGGAATCGAACTCCGGAGTCTAGCACTCCGCACGTTCTAGAACAAACTACAACTGGGCTAGCCCCACGCGTATTGTTTCGTTCACTTCTTCGCTATTAATCGCATTGATTCTAAAATATAATAACATTTATTCAACTTATTTAAAAAAAATTAAATACGGAGTAAGAACTCCGGAGTCCAGCACTCCGCACGTTCTAAAATGGACTGCAGCTGGGCTAGCCCCACGCAACGTGGTCCATTCGCTTTCCGATTTTCAAAATATCTAATCGCATAATTTAATGTACGAAAACAGAACTCCGGAGTCCAGCATTCCGCACGTTCTGGATTGGACCGCAACTAGGCTAGCCCCACGTGATGTGTTCAATCACCATTCGTATATCAAAATATTCAAATCATTTTTATAAATTAAATTCCGAAAGAAACAGAACTTCGGAGTCCAGCACTCCGCATGTTCTAAAATGGACTGCAGCTGGGCTAGCCCCACGCAACGTGGTCCATTCGCTCTTTTATATCTTAGAAACAACTTAAAACTCACCAACCAATTTAAATCATTTTCATAATTAATTATCGAAAGACGGAACTCCGGAGTCTAGCACTCCGCACGTTTTGGAATGCAATAGCTCTTGGGCTAGCCCCACGCGACGTGGTTCATTCGCCCTTTCGTTTAAAACATCTTAACAAAGATTAAACATTTTTTCTCAAACGAACATTGTGTAAATCATTCTATCTCTCGAACAAGCTAGCGCTTCAGCCTCCACCGCGAGTATAAGCCAACGCTTAGCAGTAGAATGTGTTTTAAACAATCGTTCAGTTAAAAAAATCACAAACCGTAGTAGCACGAACTACGGAGCTCTGACTTTCCCATTGCACAAGGGAATACGTAGGCACGGGGATTTTAATCCTTCGCGAGCACCCTAATAAAAAATTTAATTATTTCTCTGTTTAAGTCACAATATAAAAAACTTTAATCTTTTCTCCGTCTTAATACTAATAATAACTTATTTCCTTAGAACAAACATATTAATATCATTTAGAAGACAAAACTTAAGATCAAACATTTAATCGCATGATTAGCTAAGAGGTTCCCGTTGAGTACAACAGACGTGAGGGGTGCTAATACCTTCCCCTTGCGTAACCGACTCCCGAACTTAGAATTTGCTTTCGTGAACCATTTCTTATCCTTTCTTTAGGTTGTATCTATATCTCCCTTTTCTCTCGTAGAATAAATAGAATTAGGTGGCGGCTCTGTTGTTTGTTTTAGGATCGTATTTTTCGAGGTACGACACCTATTCCAACCCTTTTTTGGTTCATTGGAAACTTAGGGATACTTGGATTAATCTTATAGGAATTTTCTAACTCTAACCTCATTATATCTCATATTTTTAGAGAGGTTAACTCTTGTGCGGACACTCTTGCAAATATTGCTCTTAGCACAAACTCATCCGTAGTTTTTGATTCCATCCCTTTAAGGATTCGAAATGATTTTGTAAAGAATAGATTGAAAATACCTTTCTTTAGATTTAACTCTTTCTGATAGGGCTAATTTGATCCCCTTTTGTATCCTTGATCCTACCTTTCTTTTTCAATATATTGATCTTATTAAAAAAAAACAAGAACAAATGTTTATATAAAATCGATATTTGTCTCAATAACTAGAACATATGTTTATATAAATTGTTTAGTTATAAAATATTATATTATTTTAAGTTTTTAATATTCCAA
This sequence comes from Lathyrus aphaca, assembly GCA_963966055.1. Classification (NCBI taxonomy): domain Eukaryota; kingdom Viridiplantae; phylum Streptophyta; class Magnoliopsida; order Fabales; family Fabaceae; genus Lathyrus; species Lathyrus aphaca. The sequence continues at coordinate 45,528,740 of OZ014520.1, forward strand.
ATATTTAAAAATAATATTGTTAAATATAAAATAAACTTAATAACAAATTTGTTAAATTCGGTAAACATACATTATCATATAATTATCATATAATAATATAAATGATATTCCAATGTGTAAATATGTATTGTGTAGATATATAATGAAGTAGAATTTAAGGTATTATATATACAGATAATAGTAAATTTGTATCCATGAATATTGTAGGATAAAATTTGTCACAAATACAAATTGAATAGTTAAATGGATATTTATTGTTAAAATAAATAATTATTTAATTATTTATTTTCTTGCAATTATAAATATAGATCTAATAGTACTCATAATTGTGATTATCCGTATATATTAATAATTGAAAGAATTACTTAAATATTCTTTAAAATTATTATATTTAATAAGTCTTTTCATTAATAACCACTTAATTTGATTTTAATCTCTTTTCAATTTAAAACTTTAACTGCGAGGTTTGTCTTCCTCATCCTCTTCTTGATTGACCTCTTCTTTAAAAAATTAGACACATAATTTTTTATTTACATCATAACTTTCTATTAATATCATATAAAAAGAATTAATATATTAGTACAATTTTAAAAAATGAATATTCATAGATAATTTACAAATATATATGAATATCTAAAAATATAATGATATCTATCTGCACCGAAGACATATACAAATATCATGTTAAATATGATGGATATTGAAAATTTAATATCCGTACCATTAATAATAATTATCATCCTTACTCATACACATTTAATTATTTTAGCGTGCAATTACTCATTTATTAATACATAAAATAATTTAAATTTTATTAAAAAAATTACTAATATAATTGAATAGTTTGAAGATTACAAATTTAAAGAAAAAAAATGATGCGTGTAGGTGTAGTGAATGCATGATGATGATGATTGTGGTAGTGGTCCATGTCCCCACTCTATCTAGCTAATAGCTATGGCAAGAGAACATGGGGCCAGCTATGGATTTGCCTCTTTTTCGCCAATTCCATCATCACCCCCGCCCCAATTTTTCAACTACTAATGGTCCCTATCCTATTCTACATAACACAAAATCCCAAAAACAACAATTCATATTCTTCCTCCTTCTTCTAAAACAATTGTCTTTTTAATTCAACAACTTTTACACAGTGAAACAAGATTAATCCATTTTAGGTCAAATCAACACCAACCATATATATATATATATATATATATATATATATATATATATATATATATATATATATATGAGATTGTATGGAGTATGTGGTAACATAATCAAGTGGCTAAAATTAGTGCATATTGGACAGCATGACACAAACAACATGTTAGTTGAAATGTACCCCTTGAATTTTCTTATTCAATCAAGATTGATTCGAATTATCTTCAAGATTGGTGTAAACAGATGGATGTTATTTTCTATTATCAAGATCTTTGGGATTTTGTGAAGAATGAAGTAACATCAATTGGAGAGAATGCTACAGATGAACAAATGGCTGCATACAAAGATTGGAAGAAGAAATATTATAAAAATGTCTTTATAATTCATCAATGCCACTTATCATGGCAATTGTTATGATGACTTATCATAAACATCATCGTCAACAAGATTGGAGCAAATGAGATAATGGGAACTATCTAACAACAAGATTGAAGCAGAAGAATACCTTATTTTCCATAAACAATATGTATATTACACTTGCTACCGTCAGCATCATCACCATATTCATCTAGTTTTTGACTCTACAAGAAGAAATACAAGGAGGAAAAAGCTTAAATCAAAAAGCTTCATATTTCTTTTCATAGATTCTAAAACAAGATGAAGTTTGCTGCCAAAAATAGAAGAAGAATACCTTAATGTAGATAAAAAAAATGGGTGTTGGGGTTTCGCTGTGAAGAAAACGACGCTACTGTCAATAAGGGAAAGTTAATTCCCTTATATATGTAATTTTTTCACAACAATTATCTATAAGAACCGTAATGATAAGTATATATTTATTTTAAAAATATCACAACGGTTAGTAATATCAACCGTAGCGATATCCTTTATACTTGGTACAAGGTTCAACTCCAGGAAACAACATTTTCTATAATTATATAAAATATAAAAATGTTGTTGCCTGAAGTCGAACCTTGTATCAAGTATAAGGGGTATCGTTACGGTTAATATTACTAATTGTTATAATATTACAATCCTTGCTTTTCCCGAAAGAGATAAACACTCTGGCCAAGTATAATGATGATTTAAAATTTTCTCTGTTTTTCACAAAATATTATTCGATAATATCAACCATTTACAAGTTATTATCATTGCAAGCATTAAACTATCAGATTTTTCATCTTCAACCTCATCTATAAATAGACAGTTTTACATTTTTTCATAATATATTTTTCGTAACAATGAGTTCTACAAATGAGAATGCTAACATCATCAAACTATATCAACCTATTCTTTTGCACTTAATAATAAAAAAAAAATAAAGATGAATTTTGTGTTTTGAGGCTAAAGTCCCCGTAACACTAACAAAAGAAATAAAATATATGTTTAAAATATAAAAATATGGAAAAAAATGTAATTGTTGGGAATCGAAACTTGTTACACATCATGTATTACAACGGTGTTTTAATACAATTGTCGTTAAATCTGGCGTGATAAATCAGCTGCAAAATTTTAACCTATTACAACGGTGGGTTACGAATCCATTATAAATCTGGCATCGTTAAATGCATATTTTGTAGTAGTGTTGGTTCGTTCCCAAACCATATCATATTGGGAGAAGTCTGACTCTGATACCATTTGTAACGCCTTAGACTGCATTCAGGATTACCGACTAACTCCACAAACCAACATGAATCTTTTCAGTATGTTGTGTCCTTACTCATACACTTTCCAAGAAACTTCCCCAAAGGTCACACATAAAATACTACTCCAAGTCAAGCACGATTAACTATAGAGTTATTATTTGTTAGGCTACCGAAAAGAAGATGCATCTTATTGATATAAGTAGTATCAATCAATCATTATAAGTATTCCTTCAACCATGCAGCCTCAATCCTGCACAACCTCATGATCCATCTTATTCCAATGTAAATCCAGCGACCACTCTCCGTCATCTTCGGTCTCGAGTGTTACATCCTGTTGTACCCGAAAATGTTCTCTCACATATTCAAGATAATATATCTCAGGAGGTCTCCTGATGATCACAAGATTCTCAATTGCTCAAAAGGATTCCAGGTTTCATCAGACAAAGTCTCCTCCTAAGCAATGGATCTCAAATTTGGGTTTTGAGTTTCACAAAGAAAACTGGACTTCCAAAGCCTTAAGAGGACTTCATGGTATCTCATATACTTTAAAGGATCCTCATGTCAAGTTTCAAGGCTTGCCCTACAAGTTTGGTCAATCAGATGCTCAGATAATCAAAAATCAGTTAACTTGGTCAAAAAGTCAATTGTGGTCAACATACAGTCAAACTTCAATATATTTGATCAACATCAATATTATGAAGTGAGATTCATCATTTGATCAAGGTTTGATCATAATTCATCAAGGAAACTTCAAATTCATCAGAAATCAGAAGTTGTTAAATTAAGGTTTCTGCATGAAAAGTCAATTGTACTCATCACATGCATATGGACAGGGGGTAGCCTCCAAAGCTAGACCAAAAAATCTCAATTTTTCAAAAGAATAGTGCAAATTCGTGTTCCATTTTCTAGGCGGATTCAAAGTCAACCAACTCTTTCATTCAACCTCTGAGATATCAAAGAGTAAGTTTATATCAAAGAGCAAGTTCATGAATTTCGTATTTTAATTGTGTTTGATTTAAACTACTAATCTCATTGTCTTCCTGATATCTAATAAAACAGGTTAAACGTATCGCATGAAACCAAAGACCCCGGGTTCGATACCCAGCGACCCTCCTCCTAATTTTTATTGTTGTTTTTCTTGATGTTTTTTTCCTAATCCTTTTTTTTCCTCTTCTTATTTTCATTTTTTTCTTTTAGCTTTTTATTTTATATTAATTAAATTAGTAACCATTAAACTATTTTCTAAAATGTTAATAAAATTAATAACCTTTTTTTTAAATCTAAAAAATACAAAAATATTTTTTTTAATTATATAATTAAACTAATAACCAAATTAAATTTATTGTCTTAAAAATCAAATTTTCTTAAAAAAATAAATTATTAAACTTATTTTTTTTCTAAAAATCTCATTAATCTATTTTACGCGAAGTCTCGATATTTCTTCCTTCTCCATCCTTATCTCTCTTCGATTTTAATTTCCTTATTATTTAAATTTCTTAGAACAAATGTAAAGGTGCATGAAATTTGTAATAGCTAGATTTACTTTTCTTCCACGATTTTCCTAAATATTGTAACTGCCTATGGGATGTAATAGCGTAGGAATTTTTATTTTTTCCGCACTTTATTTTCGGCAAGGGTTTTCTAATTATGTAACTCTCCCAAAGCCCTGTAATAGCGTAGATTCATTTTCCTCGCACCTTATATATATATATATATATATATATATATATATATATATATATATATATATATATATATATATATATATTCAATTGTGTAGTAATTAGGCGTGTATGGCAAGACTTAAAAAAAAACAAACGCTAGAATAACCGTAACAACTAAGAAAAAAATAACCGAATGGAACACACTTGCACACTTCACCTCTAGGGTAATATCTATTGTTGCCTTTCGAATAATTTGTAGAAGCATACTTCAAGCTCTTTGTTTTGATGACGTCAACATTATCCAAGCTCATTCCAGATTGCAAAAAGTCGAGATGACAACAAATGATCAAGACCATGGCTATGCATCATCAATGGAATGTTTCCGATCAATTCAAGATTTTGTGCTACACTTTCAAGACTTGTCTCAAGGCTTAGGTATATCAATAATTAACTCTTAAATATGATATACAAGTGTTCAACATAATCTTCATAATTTCATTGCATATGCATTTTTGTTTGAAATGAAATTGGAACTGGTTTAACACTTTTAACAGAAATATTTTTCTGAATTTTAACAGTGTTAATCGGTTAACCATATGGGTTAACCGGTTAACGGCAGCAATTTTCAAATTCTGTGGTAACGTTCATAGGCGTTAACCGATTAACCTATTTGGTTAACCGGTTAACACTGAAGAATGTTTGAAAAATTGTTTCTTTTTAAATTCAAATATTTTGTTAAAGTTATACCTCTTCATGATTTTCTTTCAAAAGTTTTATACCCTTTCAAATGAATTTGTTTTCAAATTTTCATACCTTTTTGAATAGGTGTTTCATCTATTATAAATTCTAACATTTTCAAATTCATAAACAACCTCCTAGAAAAATTTCAAATATTTTCATACAATCAAATTCACTTTATTCAAATTATCTTCATCTTTCAAAAGTGTTCATAAGTTCATAATTTTCATATTTTGTCTTGAACACTTGTGTTGAATATTTATAGTGAATTCTTGATTATAGGAGAAGATCAATTTTATTGATATCATTTCATTGTACTCTCACTCAAACAATATTATAGAAAGTGTCTTTCTATTTTGTGACTTGTGTTCCAAGGATTGTTTGGACATAAGGGTAAGTGTGGCAAGAGGATTGTTCTTGCACACTTGTTTGTATAGTTTTGTTAGAAAGTAGGCCTCACCATTGAAGGTGTGATAGGTTGTACTGTTCTAAAGAAAACTAGTGGAAATCTCTTTCGGTTTGGAAAGGGGACTGGATGTACCTTCGGATTGTGAAGGGAACCAGGATAAACCTCTGTGTGTTCTTTACTTTTCTGCTTTACAATTTTTGTTCTTTAACCGTAAAAGCAAAATCCATCCATCTAAGAAAAAGAATCGAGAAAATTTTGATAACACCTAATTCACCCCCCCCCCCTCTTAGGCGCATTCTGATTCTACAATTGGCATCAGAGCAGGTTTAGGTAACCTGTTCCTACAAGATCCTATGGCTTCCGCAAACTCGAATCCTGTTTTCAAAGATGGTGGAAGTAGCAACAAGCCTCCGCTCTTCTCCGGCGAATACTTCGATTTCTGGAAAATCAGAATGAGGGCACATCTTGAAGCCCAAGGAGAAGGCATATGGGAAGCAATCGAAGAAGGTCCGCATAATCCCGTCAATGTAATCAACGATGTTGGAACGGCGAAGTTGAAGAATATGTATGATGAAGATGATAAAAGAAAGATCCTAAATGAGAAGAAAGCAATCAACATACTTCAAAGTGTTCTTAGTATGGACGAATTTTTTCGTGTATCACAATGCAAATCGGCGAAGGAGATTTGAGATACTTTGGTAGAAACACATGAAGGAACAACAGAAGTTAAGAGATCAAGGCTTAACACGTTAAGTCAAGAATACGAAATGTTCCGCATGCATCCCGGAGAATCTATTGTGGCTTTACAAAAAAGATTTGTTCATCTAACCAACCATTTGATTGCACTCGGAAAGACCTTCACCAACGACGATCTTAACTTGAAAGTTCTAAGGTCTTTGACAAGGGAATGGCAACCGAAGGTGACCGCAATTTCGGAGAAGAAGAGTCTCTCAACAATGACATCCGCATCTCTATTCGGCAAACTTCAAGAGCAAGAATTGGAACTTGGAAGGCTCGAGAAGCATGAAAGTCAAGAGAAAAAGTCCAAAGGAATTGCTTTGAAGATTGACACGAAGGATGACAAAGATGACGAGATCTCCGAAGATGAGAACTTCATGCTTCTTGTTAAGAAGCTTGATAAGTTTTTTAACAAAAATAATAATTCTTCTTTTCCTAAAAAGAATAAACATTTCAGGAAGAAGGATGCATCCAAATCGAATCAAGAAGTTACATGCTATGAATGTGGAAAGCAAGGTCACATAAAACCGGATTGTCCAAGACTTGCGAAGAAAGGAGGATTCAAAGGCAAGAAGGACTTCAAGAATAAAAAGGCTTATGTCGCGTGGGATGACAATGAAGTTAGTTCTTCATCGGAATCGGAAAGCGACGAATGTGCAAATATGGTGTTAATGGCGTCACATCACTCCGATGAAGAAAAAGACGAGGTTAGTAGTAACTTTTCTATTTATGAAAATGATCCACAAGAAGTCATAGATGAACTTCTTAAGGAATGTAAGACTTTGTACAAAAATATTTCATCCCAAAAGAAGAAAATATTATCATTAGAAGAACAAAATAAATCTTTTGAAAAATACATTGAAGATGAAAAACAAAAGATAAAGGATGAAAAACAAAGCCTTACATGTAAAAATTGTGAGTCATTATCCTTTCAAATTGTTCAACTCAAAAGAGTTTTAGAAAGATATGAAAAAGGTCAAATTGGCTTGGAGGAAATTCTTAGGCATCAAAGATATCCAAATGATAAAAGTGGCCTAGGATATTCTAAGTTTTCCAAACCAAGCACAAGTGAAACCATGTTCGTAAAAGCTAGTGAACAAATTGTTAAGGAAAAGACTAACAATGTTAAAACTATGCATCAAATTCATAAAAAGAAAAGGATTATTAAGAAACAAAAATATGTTCCTAAATTCAAAAGTCAATTTCAACCTATTTGCTTTTATTGTGGAATCAAAGGCCATACACCTAATGCTTGCTATGTGCGCAACATTGGTGTTGCTAAAGGGCATTATGTGTGGGTTGAAAAGGGTACTAACTATCAAGGACCCAAAGAAATTTGGGTACCTAACAAAACTTGACTTTGTTTTGTAGGTATGCTTGAAAACAACTTCTACGCAATGGTATCTCGATAGCGGTTGTTCAAAGCATATGACGGGCGACATCAACAAATTTTCAAGTCTAACACTTAAGGCCAAAGGATACGTTACTTACGGTGATGATAATAAAGGAAGAATTATTGGAGTTGGAACCATTGGTGCATCTCCTCATACAATCATCGAAGACATCCTTTATGTGGAAGGCCTTAAACACAACCTTCTTAGCATAAGTCAATTGTGTGACAAAGGGTTCCGAATCAACTTCACAAAGGAGGAATGTTTGATAGAACACGAAGTCACTCATGAACTCTTTCTAAAAGGTAAACGAATTAATAACATTTTTATGATTTCTTTTGATGACTCTCTCTTGAAGGTGAAGTGCTTAATGGCAAACAACAACGATGCATGGCTTTGGCATAAGAGGATTGCTCACATTCACATGGAGCACTTGAATAAATTATTAAAGCATGATCTAGTTGTTGGTCTTCCAAAGATGAAGTTTATCAAGGATAAGCTTTGTGACGCATGTCAAAAGGGGAAGCAAACCAAAACATCCTTCAAGACCAAGAAAGTGATATCTACTACAAGACCACTCCAATTGTTACATACAGATCTTTTCGGTCCATCAAGAACAAAAAGCTTCGTAGTGCAGAAAAGTGATGCCTTTAAAGAATTCAAGAAGTATGCCAAGCAAATTCAAAATGAGAAGTCACTCTCAATTGTTTCCATAAGAAGCAACCATGGTGGCGAGTTTCAAAATTCATCATTTGAAGATTTTTGTGAAGAGCATGGAATCTCTCACAATTTTTCCGCACCTAGGACTCCTCAACAAAACGGCGTCGTAGAAAGGAAGAATAGGGCACTGGTGGAACTTGCAAGGACAATGCTTAGCGACTCGAATCTTCCTAAATATTTTTGGGCGGATGCGGTTAGCACGACTTGTTTTGTAAGTAACTGTGTCAATATTCGACCTATTCTCAAGAAGACCCCTTATGAGTTGTTCAAGGGAAGGAAACCCAACATATCTTTATTCCAAATTTTCGGATGCAAATGCTTCGTTCTCAACAACGGTAAGGACAACCTTGGTAAGTTTGATGAGAAATCCGATGAAGGTATTTTTCTTGGATATTCTCTATCAAGTAAATCTTTTAGAATTTTCAATAAACGTACTCTTACCATTGAAGAATCCATACATGTTTCGTTTGATGAGACTAACCCCTCGAAAGAGGATAATATTATTGTGGATGATGATGATGATGTAGATCTATCACAACAACAAAGGGAGATATCAAAAGAACAAGCAATATCACAAAAAGAAAAGTCACCATCCATTAAAGAACATCAAGATCTTCCAAAAGAATGGAGAACTCATAGAGATCACCCGATAGATAAAGTGATTGGTGATATTAGCCAAGGCGTTGCAACTCAACTCAATCTCAAGGATGCTTGCCTCAACATGGCGTTCGTGTCTCAAATTGAACCAACAAAAATCGATGAAGCCTTAGGCGACTATCAATGGATAATAGCTATGCAAGAAGAACTCAACCAATTCGAAAGAAACCAAGTTTGGACTCTTGTATCAAGACCGAACAACAAGCATATCATAGGCACAAGATGGGTGTTCAAGAACAAACTTGACGAGAATGGGATCATAGTTCGTAACAAAGCAAGATTGGTTACACAAGGCTACAACCAAGAAGAAGGAATCGACTTTGATGAAACATTCGCTCCGGTAGCAAGGTTAGAAGCAATTAGATTATTACTTGCTTACGCTTGTTCTATGAATTTTCAGTTGTACCAGATGGATGTCAAAAGCGCTTTCCTAAACGGTTACATCAATGAAGAAGTCTACGTCAAACAACCTCCCGGTTTTGAAGACTTCAAGAACCCGTCTCGTGTCTACAAGTTGAAGAAGGCTTTTTATGGCTTAAAGCAAGTACCAAGGGCTTGGTATGATCGCCTTAGCAACTTCCTATGTGAGAAAGGTTTTACTAAAGGAAAGGTTGACAAGACTTTGTTCATCAAGAATCTTAAGGGTAACACCTTACTTGTTCAAGTCTATGTCGACGACATCATCTTCGGTTCAACAAACAAAGATCTTTGCAAAGAATTCTCTCTTATGATGCAAGGCGAATTCGAGATGTCCATGATGGGAAAGATGAACTACTTTCTTGGATTACAAATCAAGCAAACAAAGGATGGCATCTTCATCAACCAATCCAAGTATTGCAAGGAGTTATTGAAAAGATTTGATATGGACAATTGCAAAGAGATGTCTACTCCAATGGGATCCGGAACGTATGTTGATCAAGATCTTTCCGGCACTTCAATAGATATTACAAAGTATCGAGGTATGATCGGTTCACTCTTATATTTGACGGCGAGCCGTCCTGACATTATGTTTAGTGTTTGTTTGTGTGCCCGCTTTCAAGCTAATCCGAAGGAATCGCATCTCACTGCCGTGAAGAGGATCATGAAGTATCTCAAAGGAACGACGCACATCGGACTATGGTATCCTAAAGGTAGTACTTGTTCTTTAATTGGTTATTCCGATGCTGATTATGCAGGATGTAAGACCGATAGAAAGAGTACAAGTGGTACTTGTCACATTCTCGGTAATGCTCTAGTGTCGTGGGCATGCAAGAAGCAAGCATGCGTTGCACTTAGCACGGCCGAAGCGGAGTACATTGCAGCAGGAAGTTGTTGTGCTCAAATCTTGTGGCTTAAGCAACAACTTCTCGATTTCGGTATAGATCTCGATTGTATCCCTCTCCGGTGTGACAACACAAGTGCCATCAATATCACGAAGAACCCGGTCATGCATTCAAGAACAAAGCACATTGATATCCGGCACCACTTCCTTCGAGATCATGTTCTAAATGGAGATGTCGATGTTACATTCGTGGATACACACAATCAACTCGCCGACATATTCACAAAACCATTGGCTAAAGAGCAATTTTACAAGATTCGACGAGAACTTGGTATTCTCAAATGAAGGTGACATTTAACCTTTACTTTAAAATTGCTTATTGTATGTCTTTATTGCTTTTTATGTATGTTTGTTCACTTTTTAGTCATAAAAGGCTAGCACTCCCATTTCGCCATTTTTCGTTTTTCTCACTTTCGTATACCCGAAAATAATCGGTTTCAAAAACTATTTTGATCAAAAGTTGCGTTTTGATGAGTGCTAACACTTTATGAATTTTTTTTTTTGTGAAAAAGTTATTATTTTTAGGCTAAAACATGCTGCTGGATTTTTCAAAAAATTCAAATTTTTTAACCGTTAACCGGTTAACCTATTACGTTAACCGGTTAACACATCCAAAACTTGGATTTCCAGCGCAGGTTTCAGCTTCTGTCTGTTTAATTGTTTTTGTTTTTTATGTTTTGCTATGTGTATGTGTTCATATATGCTTTCATACTAAGTTGCATCATGCTGAATTTTATGTTGTATTTTTCATATCTATGCTTGATCCTTTCTTCCTTTTTTGCTAATGACAAAGGGGGAGAAGAGCTTTGGTTTCTAATATCTCTCTGTGCAGAATTTTGCCTCTGTTTTAGATAGGGGGAGCTGCTGATCATAGGGGGAGAAGCAAGTCTAGAACATGATTGATCGATCAAAGCTTGTACGCAAATTTGCTCGGTTGTCATCATCAAAAAGGGGGAGAATGTAGAAGCATACTTCAAGCTCTTTGTTTTGATGACGTCAACATTATCCAAGCTCATTCCAGATTGCAAAAAGTCGAGATGACAACAAATGATCAAGACCATGGCTATGCATCATCAATGGAATGTTTCCGATCAATTCAAGATTTTGTGCTACACTTTCAAGACTTGTCTCAAGGCTTAGGTATATCAATAATTAACTCTTAAATATGATATACAAGTGTTCAACATAATCTTCATAATTTCATTGCATATGCATTTTTGTTTGAAATGAAATTGGAACTGGTTTAACACTTTTAACAGAAATATTTTTCTGAATTTTAACAGTGTTAACCGGTTAACCATATGGGTTAACCGGTTAACGGCAGCAATTTTCAAATTTTGTGGTAACGTTCATAGGCATTAACCGATTAACCTATTTGGTTAACCGGTTAACACTGAAGAAAGTTTGAAAAATTGTTTCTTTTTAAATTCAAATATTTTGTTAAAGTTATACCTCTTCATGATTTTCTTTCAAAAGTTTTATACCCTTTCAAATGAATTTGTTTTCAAATTTTCATACCTTTTTGAATAGGTGTTTCATCTATTATAAATTCTAACATTTTCAAATTCATAAACAACCTCCTAGAAAAATTTCAAATATTTTCATACAATCAAATTCACTTTATTCAAATTATCTTCATCTTTCAAAAGTGTTCATAAGTTCATAATTTTCATATTTTGTCTTGAACACTTGTGTTGAATATTTATAGTGAATTCTTGATTATAGGAGAAGATCAATTTTATTGATATCATTTCATTGTACTCTCACTCAAACAATATTATAGAAAGTGTCTTTCTATTTTGTGACTTGTGTTCCAAGGATTGTTTGGACATAAGGGTAAGTGTGGCAAGAGGATTGTTCTTGCACACTTGTTTGTATAGTTTTGTTAGAAAGTAGGCCTCACCATTGAAGGTGTGATAGGTTGTACTGTTCTAAAGAAAACTAGTGGAAATCTCTTTCGGTTTGGAAAGGGGACTGGATGTACCTTCGGATTGTGAAGGGAACCAGGATAAACCTCCGTGTGTTCTTTACTTTTCTGCTTTACAATTTTTGTTCTTTAACCGTAAAAGCAAAATCCATCCATCTAAGAAAAAGAATCGAGAAAATTTTGATAGCACCTAATTCACCCCCCACCCTCTTAGGCGCATTCTGATTCTACATAATCGTCAAGTCCCTCAAACGTAGGGGTGTCTTAGCACGGTTTCCTAATTAAAAATCATCAAGTCCCTTCGAATAAAAGATCATAGTCCCTCGTTGTCCCTTCGAGTTGCCTACGAACAAATGATCTCGTCCCTCGATGACCCTAGGAAAAATGATGATAGTCCATTCGAATTGCTAAGATACTTTTACAAGGTTGTCTTCTATGACCATACGATGACCCTACGCATATCCCTTCAAATCTAAGGATAAGACTACTTACTAACTAATAGTAAGGACAGTTATATCCCTAATGAAACAAAATAACAAAGAAAGACCTTACAATTTTGGGTAAATAGTTTTTAAGTGCTAGCTCACCATTTTTCAAAATACTTTCCACACCTCACATTTTCAAACAGTAAACACTTTATATACATTCATATGAGAATCATTACAAAGTTAAACCTCTAAAATATTTTTCTAAACACACACTACACTATTTTTTTCAAACAAAGTAAAGTGAGCTAAGCAGTTAAGAGCCCATGGATAACCATGGATACAAAGGGTGCTACCACCTTCCCTTTGTATAACTTACCCCCCCCCCCCCCGAACTCAAATCTTTTTCAAAGGTCTTTCATGTTCTTTTATGCCTTTCTTTATTGGATAAAATAAAAGTTGGTGGCGACTCTTGCTATCACAACATAGTTTTTATGAAAACAAAAACGCCTAAGTCAGTTCTCCCACCGTGTTACACATCCACTTTCTGCCCTCTATATGAAGAGGTTTATGTAGCATAGCCAGTCAATTTTGTGAATCAAGACCAGGAAGTCAAGGTATACAGACTGCATAAATCCATGTATGGACTCAAGCAAGCTACAAGAGCTTGGAATAAGAAGATAGATAGTTTTCTAAGGGGAAGGGATTTGTGAACTACACAACTGGTATGGAGTATATGTCAGAATAAGCAAGAGTAAACTACTTATACTATGTCTCTATGATGATAACCTATTGATAACATGTAGTTGCAAGAAGGAGATCAAAGACTTCAAAAGTGATATGAGCATGGAGTATGAAATGTCTGAACTAGGAAACATTTCATAATTCCTTGGTATTGAGTTCTACAAAAATAGTAGAGGCCTGATGATGAATCAAAGAAGATATACAAGTGAAATAATCAAAATATTTAAGATTCAAGATGATGTCAAAGGACTCAGATGAAGATGATATTGATCCAAATAAATATAGAAGACTCAATGAATCATTAAGATACCTTCATCACACAAGGCTTGATCTAGCATACAATGTAGGTATGATGGATAAATTTATGTAGAAGCCAAAGGTATCACACCTTGAAGCCACAAAGAGGATATTAAGGTATCTCAAAGGAACTCTTGAAATTCTGGTATCAGATACGTGGTGTCGAAGGTGGTGTCATGACATTACTATCTGAGTATTAATAAGATAAAAGAAGTATAAATAACAGCAGTAAAAACACACAGGATTGTTAACCCAGTTCGGTGCAAACACACCTACTCTCGAGGATACCAACCCATGAAGGAAATTCACTATTAGTATAACAATTCAAAGCATAAACAATCGCACTTTACAACTTTTCACTTGAACCTACCCGGTGCAACTTCTACCTAGAAATCAACATCTAGATATGATAAATCACCATCTCACTCCCCCTCAATCACACACTGTGATAATCTACCAATTCTTTCAAAGAAAATAGAATATCACTCTTCCAAAACACAACACCTTGATCTTGCTTAAAAGTTTTGATAAAGAACAAACACTCATGCTTAAAAACTTAGAGTGGAAAAAGTTACAACTCAAAAATAAGTCCAATTCAAACATATAGGTGTTGTATGAATGGCTCACAAATTAAACACTCGCATAAAAAAAACCTAACACTAAAAAACACTTTACTTTACACAATACACAATGTTCTGTCCAGAGTAATTAGGTTAAACACCCAATAATATAGAATTCTGAATGGGTCTGCATCTGATCAGGAACTTCCTAAAAAAGATCACATGAATCAAGCAAGAAAAGATATTCAGTAATTCTCCAAAAAACTAACACAAAACAACTTTTGTTTTTGACAGTAATACTCCCTTGATTTTCGCACATCCTGGAGCAAAACAAAAGACCAAATACCTGCTAAAAATGTACAAAAATTAAATCAAAACTTTATGTATTTAGAAAGTCCCAGAATTGTCAAGTCAGATGTTACAACATCTGATCTGACATCACAAAAGCACTGAAGACCATAAGATCTTCAAGCATGTCAAGGATATCTTACAAGACATCAAGACAAATGATAATGTTTTTCTATATATGCAGCCAAACCAAGAACCTCCAATCTCCCTTTTGGAAAATTGTGGCTAAAAACATTATCAGCCCCAGTTAACCAGAAGGAACCAACCATCAGAGAACAAAGCAGAAGAAAAAAAGAAACAACATTCTGGTTGCACATAGTAGAACACATGGCAACACAACACCCAATCAGAGCAACAACCATCTTTATCCACTCAACCAGTCATAGCAGAAGAAGAAATAATGTAGATATAGCTAGATCTCCCCCTTTTTAGCCATAATATTACATCTGCACCTACAACTTCTCCCCCATAACACAAGATTATTACTCAACAAAGAGAGAGAGAGAGAGAGAGAGAGAGAGAGAGAGAGAGAGAGAGAGAGAGAGACCACACCAGCTTCCCATATCAACTTTTGAAGTAACATCACCAGACTTTTTTTTTCAACAACTTTCTCTCTGAGGGTAATGTTCTCAACATCATCATCAATATTATACCCCGAGACATTATCAGACCCAACAACATTCTTCAAGTTATTCTTAGCAAGAGAAATAACAGCAATAAATTTGTCTTTCCTTGTCTTGATCTTTATGGCACCACCGGGATTCACATTTTTTATCCATCCATCATTAATAGGCATAAAATGACACAATTGCAATAGGAGAACTGAAAAGTCTTCACTAGTTTTCCCATACAACTGTAATTGCTATATATCCTCATTGATGCAAATCCCTAGCTTACCTCTCAGGATTTCAAACTGATTAGCATCCAAAGCTTTAGTAAAAATGTCATCTAGTTGTAAATCAGTGGCTACATGTTCTAAAGCAACAATCTTTTCTTCAATCAGTTCTCTGATGAAATGATGGCGAATATCAATATGCTTGGTTATGCTATGTTGAATAGGATTCTTGGAAATGTTGATAGCACTCAAATTGTCACAGTACAATGTCATGACATCTTGTGAGACATTGTATTCTATCAGCATTTACTTCATCCAAACCAACTGAGATCAACTACTTCCAGCTGTTATATATTCAGCCTCGGTTGTGGATAGAGAAACACAATTTTGCTTCTTACTGAACCAAGATATCATATTGTTTCCCAAAAAGAAGCTTTCTTCAGATGTCTTTTTTCTATCATCAGCACATCCTGCCCAGTCAGCACCACAATAACCACCCAACTCAGAATTGGAACTATGAGAGTATAACATACCATAATCACATGTATCATTGACATACTTCAAGACTCTTTTCACTTGGTTGACGTGACTCACTTTGGGATCAACTTGATACCTAGCACAAACTCCTACAACAAAGGCAATGTCAGGCATGCTTGATGTTAGATATAATAAGCTTCCAATCAAACTTCTTTAGAGACTTTGATCCACATTTACTCCTTTTTCATCTTTAGATAACATCAGATGAGCAGGAACATGTGTTCTTTTGTGGCTAGCATTCTCCATTCCAAACTTCTTGACTATATTCTTGGCATATTTACTCTAAGATATGAATATATAGTCTTTCATCTGCTTGACTTGAAGACCAAGAAAATAAGTTAATTCACCAACTAGGCTCATCTCAAATTCAGACTGCATTTGTTTAACAAAATGTTGAACTATCTCCTCAGACATCTCACCAAACACAATATCATCAACATAAATTTGAGCAATCATGAGATTAGTAAGTCTCTCATACCAAGCTCTAGGGGCTTGTTTTAATCCATATAGAGATTTTCTTAGCTTATAGCCATGATTAGGTAAATTAGGATCAATGAATCCTTTGGGTTGTTCCACATAGACTTCCTCGTTTCGGTAACCATTCAAGAAGGCACTCTTGACATCCATTTGATATAATTTGAATTCCAATATGCAAACAACACCAAGAAGTAATCTAATAGATTCAAGTCTAGAAACGGGAGCAAAGGTCTCATCAAAATCAATTCCTTCTACTTGAGTGTATCCCTGAGTAACCAGTTTTGCCTTATTCCTAGTGATAATTCCATGTTCATCAGATTTGTTCTTGTACACCCACTTGGTACCTATCACATTTGATCCTTCAGGTCTTGGGAAAAGATCCCAAACTTCATTCCTTTTGAATTGAGCTAATTCTTCTTGCATAGCATTAATCCAGAATTCATCAGTTAATGCTTCTTTTACATTCTTTGGCTCTATCTTTGACACAAAGCAAGAGTTAGAGATTATCTCCCTTGATCTTGTAGTAACTCCTTTATCCAACTCTCCTATGATGAGGTATTTAGGATGATCTTTCTGAATTCTGATAGAGGGACCTTTGTTGGTCAGACTATCTTCAGGCTCAGAACTAGAGGGTTGTTCATCAATACCTCTGTCTTCAGTTTCTGTTGGAGTTGCATTCTGGAATGTTTCAACATCATCTAGGACATTAGCTTCTTTGTTCAAGTCTTGATCATCAATAACAACATTTATAAACTCCATCATTACTTTAGTTCTAGAGTTGTAGACTCTATAAGATCTGTTTTTGGTAGAGTATCCTAGAAATATTCCTTCATCACTCTTGAGCTTAGGAATCCCTCTGACGGCTTCCATGGATATGATTCTCTTCATGCCTTTCAGATGCAAGTGTCCAAGTTTCTGATGCCAGAGTTTAACTTCATCTTTTTGGAAAGCAAGCAAGAGTAGACATAAATTGATTCTTGAGATGCCCTTAGATAACAATTGTCCTTAGATCTGACTGCCTTCATGATTAATTCTCCCATTCCATCTGTAACAAGACATTCAGATTTGGAGAAATTGACTTTCAGTCCTAGGTCACATAGTTGACTAATGCTAATTAGATTGACAGTCAACCCTTTTACAAGTAACACATTGTCAAGTCTAGGCACTTTTGAGCAGTTCAGTTGACCAATTCCCTTGATTTCACCTTTGGCTCCATCACCAAAAGTAACAAAACTAGTAGCATAGGGTCTCATATTCACCAACAAATTAGTGACTCATGTCATGTGTCTTGAACATCCACTATCAAAATACCAGTCATTTTTTTGCAGAAACTCTGAGAGAGGTATGAGCTATCAAGCTTTTGGTACCAATCTTAGGAATCCATTGCTTTTGGACCTTAGGTATGTTCTGAATTAGAACACATTGTGGGACATGATTAGGATATCCATAGAGTTTGAAATAGTAGGGCTTCAAGTGACCAAAATTTCCACAATAATGACACCTCCATTTATAGGAATTTCCTCTTATGTAGGCAACAAGTCTTATTTTATAATGTTGAGACACCTTATGCAACATCTTTGGCTTGAACTCAGAGGAAGCAAGATTTGAGACAGGTTCTTTCCTTTTGTCAAACCCTAAACCAGTCACATATCTAGATAACTTCCCAATTTTCATAATCTCATCTAAAGTCTCTGAACTACTGTTTAACATTCTGACATACTTGGTCATTTGATCAAGTTGGGAGTTTAGTAATGTTAGCTCATTTTCCATCTTGGAGATAGTTTCCAAGTGCTCATCCTTTTCATTCTCCAGTTATGATATGATTTTCTTCTGTTCTTCTCCTTGTTAGCAGACTTCATTATTTTTTAGACATATTTCTCTATAGAAGGTATCTAGCTCATCATATGTGATTTCATCATCACTAAAATCAGAATAATATCTCCCAGCTAGAGCAGTAGCCTTCTTAGTAGATTTTTCTTCAGTTTCACTTTCAATATCTTCATCTGACCAAGCCATAATAAGACCTTTTTTTTTATTCTTGAGATATGTGGTACATTCATATCTAATATGCCCATAACCTTCACATCTATAGCGCTAAACTCATTTTCCTTGAGAAAAGTTCTCTTCAACCCTTGTCTTTCTACCAAAATCATTTGATCTATTGATGTCAGATGAGTTGCTCTTGACATTTGGTCTTGACTTCCTATCCATCCTTTGCATAACTTTGTTGAATCGTCTCCCAAGAAGAACTATAGTATTAGATATACATTCCATAGTATTCATATTACAATCTTCTACTCCATCTTCGGTGTTGGAAGAGAAGGCAATATTTTTGTTTTTCTTGTCAGATTTGTCACTTATACCAATCTCAAAAGTTTGAAGAGATCCAATAAGTTCATCTAATATCATCATGCTAATGTCATGAGCTTCTTCTATGGATGTTACCTTTATGTCAAATCTCTTAGGTAGAGATCTGAGAGCCTTTATTACCAACTTTTCTTCATATATTGGTTCTCCAAGAGCACTTGAAGCATTAGTTATTTCAAGGATATTCATATGAAAATCATAAATACTTTCATCATCTTTCATCCTTAACTTTTCAAATTTTGTGGTGAGCAGCTAAAGTTTTGACATCTTGACTTTAGAGGTACCTTCATGAGTAGTTTTGAGAATATCCCAAGAATCTTTGGCAACAATGCAAGTATTGATCAATCTGAAGGTGTTTTTGTCAATTCCATTGAATATGGCATTCAAGGCTTTAGAATTTCCCAAACCAGACTCATCTTCTTCTTTAGACCAGTCCTCTTTTGGCTTCAACTCTGTAGTATCATTCCTATTTTTGTCCTTAACAACAGGATGTTTCCATCCTCTCAAAACAGCCTTCCAAGCCTTGTTGTCCAAAGACTTCAAGAAGGAAACCATCCTTGGCTTCCAGTAATCATAATTAGTTCCATCCAGAATGGGTGGTCTATTCACAAACCCCACCTCCTTGTCCATTATACCAGAAAGTAAATTCCCTGGATCTCACACAAATATAGAGCAGGATGCCTGCTCTTATACCAATTGGAATTATGGTATCAGATATGTGATGTCGAAGGCGATGTCATGACATTACTATCTGAGTATTAACAAGATAAAAAGCAGTATAAATAACATCAATAAAAACACACAGGATTGTTAACCCAGTTCGGTGCAAACACACCTACTCTAGGGGATACCAAGCTAAGAAGAAAATCCATTATTAGTAGAACAATTCAAAGCCTAAACAGTCCCAGTTTACACCTTCTCACATGAACCTAACCAGTGAAACGTCTACCTAGATATCAACATCTAGATATGAGAAATCACCATCTCACTCCCCCTCAATCACACACTATGATAATCTACCAATTCTTTTAAAGAAAACAGAATATCACTCTTCCAAAACACAACACCTTGATCTTGATTAAAAGCATTGATCAAGAACAAACACTAATGCTTAAAAGCTTAGAGTGGACAAAATTACAACTCAAAAACCAGTCCAATTCAAACATCTAGGTAATGTATGAATGGCTCACAAATTGAACACACACATAAAAAAAACCTAACACTCAAAAGCACTTTGCTTTACACAATACACAATGTTCCGTCCAGAGTAATTAGGTTAAACACCCAATAATATAGAATTCTGAATGGGTCTGGATCTGATCAGAAACTTCCTAAAAAAATCACATGAATCGATCTTCAATAATTCTCCAAAAACTAACGCAGGGCAGCTTCTTTTTTTTACAGCAACACTCCCTTGATTTTCGCACATCCTGGTGCAAAACAAAAGAACCAAATACCTGCTAAAAAATATACATAAATTAAATTAAAAATTTATGTATTTAGAAAGTCCCAGAACTATCAAGACAAATGTTACAACATCTGATCTGACATCACAAAAGCACTGCACACCAGAAGATCTTCAAGCATGTCAAGGACATATTACAAGACATCAAGACAAATGATAATATTTTTCTACTTATGCAACCAAACTAAGAACCTTCAACTCTAGACTATGACATTTTGTTTCCTGCAATAAATGAAGGAAAAGAATGCAACTAGTGGGATACACTAACTCGAGTTGGTGTGGTGATGTCGAGGATAGAAAATCCACGACGAGGTATGTGTTTAAACTAGTTGGTACTCCAGTTGCTTGGAGCTCGAGAAAAGAACTTGTAATAGTGTTGTCATCATGTGACACTGAGTACATAACTTCCTCCCTCTGTGCATGTTAAGCAACATGGATGGTGAACATAATGAAGGAGATTTCAGGAGTAGATCATGGAGCAATGAACATGAAGATCGACAATATTTATGCTATCAATCTGGCCAAGAACCCATAGCACATGGAAGAAGAAAACACATCAAAATGAGGTTCCATTATATTCGATAGCAAGTAGAAAATGGGAAGTTGAACTTGGAACAATGTCGAATTGAGAATTAGATTGTAGACATCATTACGAAGGTTGTACAGGTCGAATTGTTCAAAATATTAAGAACAATGATGAATGTAGATAGATTAGACACAATAAATTAGGTGGTGTGTTAAATATGTAATTATGTATTAATCGTGCCTGTAATATTTTATAGACCTGAAGTCAAATGTATTCGATAGTAATCGAAGTATATAGTCGTCAAAGGAGTTACCCTCGACAGAGTTAAATTTAACATTTTATTTTTGTAACAATTAAGTCAATTAGAGATTGTTTGGGGTGTAAGTAATCTCATCTATAAATAGGGAGGTACCTATTATTGTAAGTAATTGTAGAATAAGAGAAATTTAGTAAGAATAAACAAAGATTTTCTTTCAAATCTTCTTTCTATTCTCCAAAAATTCTAATTTCTTTTGTCTTCCTCAATTTAATTTCACGAATTTCTTTTCTTTCAAATCATTATACTGTGAAATCAGCTTGTAATAAAGGAGTGATTGAATCACTCGAGTAAAGAGTGAGGAACGAGAGGGAAAGTCAATAAAAAAGATTGATTCTCGTTTAATAAAAATTGTTTCGGATTATCTCAAATATTGTGAGGATTTCTTAATACACCCCTAGCATTACTTAGACACCATTTGAAATTCCATTTATGCCCCTTGATTCCGGATGTGCAAATCAGGACGCACCACTGCGTTTTTTTTTTACTTTCTTCCAGATGTGCATATTTGGAAGATCTCCGTATATGCATATCCGGAAGAAATGATGATATATTTCAGTTTGCATTATCACTCCCCTAATTCTCTCAATTCTCAACCTTTCTTTTTCCACACTCACCCTCACCAACCTAAAAAAACCATACTTCATCAATATCATTTCTCACTCAAAAACTCCAAGTTTTTGGTACAACAAATAAAAGGAAGCAAAAAAGATTGAATCTCAGGTAAATATTCAACTTCATCCACTACATTCCTTACATTATCAATCAAGTTTTGCTGAAAAATAAAGTTATGTGACTCCTGGATGTGTAGATCTGGTAGCTCTTTTTGATGAACATTTTTGTATATGCACATCTGGAAGAATGTCTGGCAGTGGTTAATTTCAATTTTTAGAATTTATTATTTAGATATAGTTATGTATATTTATTGTTATATTATTATTTATTAATAGATATGGTGCACCCCGATAACATCTCAAAAGAAATAGTTTCGACGATTTCTCCAAAGGTTGATGGGATTATCGTAAAGTTGGTTGATATTGGTGGTGACTTTAATAACAAACAAGAGTTTGACGATCGTGAAAGTATGCTCGCATATATCTGTAGAACGATTATTGGCCTTGGTTTCGGTGTGAATATCGAAATATCGGATAACGATTCTAATAGAAGAAATGCTTTTGTAATTTTGGGGTGCGAAAGAAGCGGGAAATATCAGGTTCCTCTAGGGAAGTTAAAAAAAGACAACACTGGTAGTAGGAAATATGAAATTTGGTCAGAGTATCACTGTTTTGGAACATCGGTTTAAAGGTAATGTTCTTTACTCTAAACTGATCGACAACATATCTTGGAAGGGATTGAGCTATATTTTTCATGAGGTAAACCGATCTGAAACGGTTGGATCCGATAGCGCAAAGTGTGGTTGCACTATTGTGAAAACATACGGTCTTCCGTGTGCTCGTGTTATTGCTACAAAGTTGACACTAGGTGAGCCAATACAAATTGACGAAGTTTTCCCTCATTGGATAAGACTTAGTTTTGATGGTGACGGTTGTATAGAAGAAGATAAACCATATATCTCTATTTTTCCCGAATTGGAAGCGATTCAAGCAAGATTTTCAAAGGCCGGTGAAAACATGAAGCTATACATCAAAGAAGAATTGAGGAAGCTTACCTTTCCTGAAACAACCGACATGATACCGCTGTCTCAACCGGTGAAGACAAAAGGTGCTCCGAAGAAGTTAAAACCTACACCGAATGACAACTCGACAACTCAGTCTCCTTTTGTATTGCGAGCATGTTGACAAAATCTTTCCGGAATCACCGACTCCAAAATCTCTAAAAAGTTCCATGAAAGGAGCTCGAATTTCCAAACTGGATCCAATATCGATTCCATGGGATCTGACATCAAATGCCCCGATAATTTCCTTTATCAAAGAAAATTCGGCTTTCATACACAAACATATCAACGATATCATCGATGTTGGAGGGGATGATAATGGCGGATACCGAGTCGTTTCGGCTCTACTTGGTAGAGGAGAGGAAGGTCATGAGCTCGTCCGTCATCAACTAGTCCAAGAGTTGGAGACGCATAAGGAAGCATACTTGCGTTTGTTTAAAAATAAGAAAATGACAAGGTTTACGAGTCACTTGTTCCATGGTTGAGAGGTCCAACCCATGTATCGAAATGGATGAGCTTCCCCAAGATGGGTCATCTTATCACTTCTACGTATGATATGATGTGTATTGACTTGACGCAATACGGTTTTTCGGAAACCTTTTTCCTTTCCGAATCAAACCACCGTCCAATCCAAATGATCACATTATATGTATCGGATGACTTGCAAAGTCAAGGCATTTTATACAAGTTATCTTGAAACTCAGATGCGTCATACCACCTACATCGCCGCAATGGGCGACGCATGCAACCGCAATTGTCGAGTCATGGACGAATATTTTTGTTAAAAGGGTGAATTAATTAGATAAATTGAACAAAATTAAAAAGGCATCAAATGCGGAAAAATCCAAAGGTCAAGCTCCGATAGATTTAGACGAAGACTTTTGTTTTAACTCTTTTGTATAATCGAACGACAAAATGTAATTTTTTTGAAGTGAAATATATTGATTTATATTTGTTGGACCCAAAATTTTCCCTCCCACATTCTAGACCATGTGTCTCATGAGGTCTCTTAATAGTCACATGATTCTCAATTGGTCAAAAGGATTGAAGGTTTCACCAGACAAAGCCCCCTCCTGAATAATGGATCTTAGAACTAGGGTTTTAAGTTTCCCCAAACAAAATGGACTTCCAAATCCTCAATTGGACTTCATAACATCCTATATACCTTAAATAATCCTCATGTCAAGTTTCAAATATTTTCCAACAAGTTTGGTCAGTCAGATGCTTAGATACCTAAAAATCAGTTAACTTGGTCAGAAAGTCAACTGAGCTCAACCGTGGACAACTCAAAGTCGAACTTCAATATTTTTGGTCAACATCAATATTATGAGGTAAAATTCATAATTTTATCAAGGGTTGATCATTATTCATCACGGAAACCTCAGATCATCAAGAATCAGAAGTTACTAAATTAGGGTTTTGTGCAGGAAAAGTCAACTGAACTTTGACCAGCCATAAATTTCACATACTTCATCAAGAATTTCCTATACAAATCTCATTTTAAAGGAAATTTAATTCTCTACAACTTTGTGTCTCACAAGTCAAGCCTAAAATTGCTTCATTTGGAAGGTATGAGTTAAAACATTATAGGTCTTTTTGAAAGTCAACAAAAAGTCAAATTTTTCCAAAGCTCATAATTTGAACATGGTGAATTATATGGACATGGTACCAAAAGGGTTAATTATATGACACTATAAGCTTTCTAAAAAGTCCTATAACACCTCCGTAGCATTAAAATTGAGGAAGTTATGCATTGCCAAAGTTGGGAATTTTTCAAGGGGTGTATGAAGTAAAAAAGGCCATAACTCCAATTCTTTCCAAATGGGTGTAACACGGTGGGAGAACTGACTTTAGTTAAATGTTGCGGATAACAAGAGTCGCCACCGACTTTTATTTTATCCAAAGGAAAGGGCATAAAAGAACAGGAAAGACCTTAAAAGATTTTTGGGTTCGGGGGTAGGTTATGTAAAGGGAAGGTGTTAGCACCCTTTACATCCATGGTTATCCATGGGCTCTTAGTTACTTAGCTCACTTTAAACTGTTTTGAGAAGTGTAGTGTGTGTTTAGAAATTTTCTTAAGTACTTTATAATGATCCATGTACGGATATATATAAAGCCTTTGTTTTGAAAATTGCTTGAAAATGTGAAGTGTTTTTTTGAAATGTTTGAAAAGGTGAGCAAGTACATAAGAGAAACCTACTCTAAGTTAAATCTTTTATGTTCTTAAATATCCTTTAAATGGTAAGACTATCCCTATTATTAAGGAATAGGTAGTCATTACCTTGGATGTATGAGGGACAAATGAAGGGACAACTGTGATTAGGCAACTGTAAGGTGTATTTAGCAATTCGAAGGGACTTATCATCTTTATTCGAAAGGGACAAGATCATTTACGAAGGCAACCATGAAGGGACTTGATCTTATTATCTTTTAAGGGACTAGATGATATGAGAGAAGGGACTTTGCTTTACACCTTACTTGACCTCTTTTTTTTTAGGCAATATGAGAGGTATCCTTAAGAATGTGAGATGGCGATCCAGGATCGACTTACGTGTGTGCGTGTATACATTCATATATTTATCTTAAGCTTAGTGATCTAAATTCAATTTTAAATACAAACATGTTTACACTCCCTATTTTACTAACCACGGCAATTTAAATAAATAATAAAAATAATTCTACAACTATTACATAATTGGCACAATTACATTATAAGAATAATAAAAATAATTTAAATAAGTAAGCATATAATAAATAAATAAATAAATAAGTTGGTTAGTAATAACAAATAAATATAAGAAAGTTAGTATAACAATATAATATAGAAATAAATTAAAAGTTCAAAATTAAATAAATAATTATTTTTTTAAGAGTTTTAATAAAAGAAATAAATGATAATAATTATATATTAATAAATATGACTAATAGTTCTAATAATTTAATTTTATATACATATTATAAAAATATTTGTTAATTATAATTAAGTAAACATATGAAAATTAGAAATTAAACTCATAAAATAAAGTTAGGGTTTTTAATTGTTTAAAAAAGTAAATTAGGGTTAACTACTTAATTAAATTATTTATATATATATATATATATATAAACAAACTACATATAATAATTATAAAATAAATATATATAATTAAAATTTACAAACAAATATATTAAAATTTATAAGATAATTAGGGTTTATAAAAAAAAAATTAAGTTTTTTACATATAAAATTTTAGGGTTAATTATTTAATCTAAGCCTAATTAAATTATTTATCTAAAAAAACATATAACATTAATAATATACAATAAAATAAATATTAAATAATTTTAGGATAAAGCTTAAATTTTTAAAAATATAAGTTTTTGAATTATATACAAGAAAAAAATATAACATTTTATTTTAAACATTTATTATTAATTAAATTAATTATAATATAAACAAAAATCAAATAAAATTAAATAAAAAGTGAGAAAAAGAACTTACCTGGGGCTGGGATTCGAACCCAGGCCCTAGGCTTTGCATCCCTTGGACTAACAAGCTCTCCACCAGGCTGCGCTGCGTTTGGTGATAGTGGATGGGTACGAAATATAATATTTTAAACCTGAAAAATAAATGGATAAAACGCAAAAAGATTGGTGAAGCTGGGATTTGATCCCTTGACCCTTGCCTCACATGCGCACACCTTAACCAACTGAGCCACCAATGCGTTTGTGTAATAAACCTCAAACAATTCAATAAAATATTAAAACGAATTTTAAAATCAGAATTTGGCGCCACTAGACTTCATCTTCTCCAAATTACCTGCGAATTCATTTAGGCTTTTACCTGCGAATTTACCTGCAATTTTTCAAAACCAGAATCCTATGTTTTTTGAAACTTCATGAAAACCTTAACAATAATAAAAACCAATAACCCAGATCAATTGCTTATAGTTTATACGTTATAGCCATGTCTTTAGAATGTCCAAAAACGATGTAAAACGTAAAGCCCTAAAGTGATGGCCGAAACCCTAATAATGGCATCTATTGTATTCGTCCATGGTTCTTCACAAAAACAATCCAGAAATCATCTATGAGCATCAACAAACATTAGTATATAATCAAAACTCATTATAAACATGTAAATTCAATGAATCGAAAAAAATAGGTTAAGGGCATGTATGCTTCGGGTTATGCAAACGAGGATGAATCAGAGGCAAGTAAGGGGTGGTTTAGATTCAGGGAAGCTCAAGGAAGCTTCTTGTGTCCTTAGAATACCTTGAAACCTCCTGCAAAGATGAAACCGAAAATTGATTTTTGATGTATTTTGTGAAGTTTGAAATAGGTCTTAGAGGCTGCCCCCATTTCGTCCCTTTGGTTGTGATATGTTCCTCTATATGTAGTGAATCAAATTAGGTTAAAAAGTGTTATGGTTCTTTGGATTTTTGGATCATTTGAATATTGAGAAAGATATGTCATAAAATTTGAATATTATTTGATCTAACATTGCTATTTTGAGACAATCTTCATAACTTGTGTATCAATCTAATCCAAATAATGTTTATGACTTTCTAGAAGCAAAATCCCTTTTTAAATATTTGATTTTATATTTTATTTCAATTTAAATGGTATTTTAATGAATAAAATTCAAATAAATATGAAATAAAAAATAAAAAATCAGAAAATAGGTGGGTTGGGTCGTGCTTGGTGTTTTTGTAAAGATGGGATGGCAATTTGGTGGGTTCATTTAGCAAAAATTTGATTTTAGGCTTTATTTGCTTCATAAACTTCCCTAAAATTTCCCAACTTTGCAAGGGCACAAATCCTTCAATTTTAATGCTATGAGGGTGTTCTTGGACATTTTGGAAAGCTTAAAGAGTCCTCTAACTAACCCCATTGGTTTCATGTCCATATATTTTACCATTCTCAAGTTATGCTCTTTTGAAGTTGACTTTTTGTTGACTTTCAAAAGGACCTATAATGTCTTAGCTCATACCTTCCAAATGAAGCATTTTTGGGCTTGGCTTGTGAGACACAAAGTTGTAGAGAATTCAATTTCCTTCAAAATGAGCTTTGGATGGAAAATTCTTGATGAAGCATGTGAAAGTTATGGCTGGTCAAAGTTCAGTTGACTTTTCCTAAGGAAACCCTAATTTAGAAACTCCTGATTCTTGAGGATCTGAAATCTCCTTGATGAATCATGATCAACCCTTGATCAAATGATGAATTTTACTTCATATACTTGATGTTGGCAAAATATCATGAAGTTTGACTTTGGTTTGACCACAGTTGACCTCAGTTTGACTTTTTAACTGCTTTAACTGATTTTAACCTATCTGATCATCTGACTGAGCAAACCTTTGGGAAAAGTCTTGAAACTTGTCATGGGGATTCTTGAACACATATAAGATGTTATGAAGCTCACTTGAAGCCTTGGAAGTCCATTTAGCCTGATGAAAGTCAAAACCCTAGTTTAGGATGCATTGCTTAGGAGGATGCATTGTCTGAGGGAATTGTCAAACCTTCTGACTAATTGTGAACTTTGTGAACCTTGTGAACCTCATGAGATGTCTTGTGAACCTTATGAACCTTGTGAACCTCTTAGTATCCAAAGTCTTGTCTTGTGAGGGCAAATTTTGGGGTGCAATAACTGCCCCTGTTCAATTTTCTGAAACCTGAGGGGTTAGATTGGTATATGTGCCATTCGTGACCTGGAAGGTTGAAGGGGATTGAACACAAAAGCCCAAAAATTTGCACTCACCGGTGCGTAAAGTAACACTGATGATTATTTGTATATGCTTGAGTGGGCTTAAAGATGCCACTTGGAAGAATTGGAGATGGGCTTAGAGATGCCATCAGGAAGAACTGGTGATGGGCTTAGAGATGCCATCTAAAGTATCAGAATATGATGATGTCTTTATGCTGATACTGGATATCAGTACTAGGTCTTTGTATAGGCCGTCTCTGAATCATTTATGCAACATGATTTGAGTTGTTGAATGGACCAGTAGAAATAAATCTTGTGATGATTATCTCTTCTGGAGGTATCTTGGATTAGGGAATGGATCTTTGTACAGATCTTTTGCCTACTCTCCAAGGTCAAAAGAACATAAGGATTAGTTCTTCTGAAAAATATCTTGAACCAGGGAATGGATCTTTTTACAGACCGTTTGCATGCTATTCAAGGGGCCAAAAGAACGTCAGGATTTGTTCTTAAGGGTCAAAAGAACGTCAGGATTAGTTCTTCTGAAAAATATCTTGAACCAGGGAATGGATCTTTTTACAAACCGTTTGCCTGCTATTCAAGGGGCCAAAAGAACGTCAGGATTTGTTCTTAAGGGTCAAAAGAACGTCAGGATTTGTTCTTCTGAAAAAGTCTTGAACAAGGGGCCAAAAGAGCGTCAGGATTTGCTCTTAAGGGTCAAAAGAACGTCAGGATTTGTTCTTCTGAAAAAGTCTTGAATAAGGGGCCAAAAGAGCGTCAGGATTTGCTCTTAAGGGTCAAAAGAACGTCAGGATTTGTTCTTCTGAAAAAGTCTTGAACAAGAGGCCAAAAGAGCGTCAGGATTTGCTCTTAAGGGTCAAAAGAACGTCAGGATTTGTTCTTCTGAAAAAGTCTTGAACAAGGGGCCAAAAGAGCGTCAGGATTTGCCCTTAAGGGTCAAAAGAACGTCAGGATTTGTTCTTCTGAAAGATGTCTTGAACCAAGGAATGGATCTTTTTACAGACCATTTGCCTTCTATTCGAGGACATCTTGAGTAGTGTATGGATCATTTCTGACCCGTTGTAAGTTGTTGATATTGTTTTGCCTGCATATAATTATCCTGCAAGGAAAATATTAGTTTGTGTATTATGTATGCATGCATAGTATGATGCACTTAAGTAATGTATTATGTACTTATGGATGTGTATGTTATGGTATGATGTAAATTATGTATGTATGCATCATGTAGCCTGAAGCGTATGGATATCTTCGTATAACACCTGCTGGCCAGGGAAAATAAATCCCGATTTGTCGCTGAAGGATATGAGGAACTCGTTCCCGTCTCGTTTGATAATATAGTATTCATAACCTCCCGTCTTCGTTCGATAGTATGGTATCCATAACCTCCCATCTTCGTTCGATAGTATGGTATCCATAAACTCTCGTCTTCGTTCGTCATACTCCTGTTGAAGGAATAAATTCCCGACTATCCGTCTGAGGATAAAAGAGATGGATATAAATTCCAGGGGAGATGTGACTCGAAGTATTCATGAAGATGGATTTGCCCTACTGGGGGACTTGTAACTGTCTGGTGGGGATGAACCGGCGAAGCTTCGTTGAATTCCTTCCTTCGTTCGTCCTTAGTAAATACTATTACTGCATTTCATGCATTTCTGGTAAACATCAATCATATTAAGCATTTATGCATTCCTGGTAAACATCAATCATATTCAAAAGCATACATACATTCAAACACAACCAATGGACGTTTCGCTTATGTAAATAGGGTAAAAGTAAATCTGGATTCAAAAAATGAAATTTTATTTATATCACAAAGTGACCTATACATAGGCGAGTTTGAACAAGGAGACAGAAATCCTAGTAAGAGGAATTCGTCGTAATTTTTTTTTACAAAACAAAGAAAATCAGCTATGTGGGAAATAATCCTATTGAGTTTCAATTCAACTATTGCCATTATCTTCAAGTATCTCATCTTCTGCTGTCGAGACGGAAACGATTGGATTGATCTTTATCTGTTCAAGCTTGAGTAAGTAGCACAACTGGTTGTAGTTACATGTGTGATCAAACGAGACATAGTCATACGCTTTAATCCCTAACTTTTGCCTGGATTGCCCTTTCAGGTTTTCAATCCACCGGGATACCCTTTTTTGCCCAAGCCGCTTTTTCAGGTTTTCAACTTGCCGGGTGTACATTTTTTTTATATATATATCCCTAATTTTTGCCCGAACCCTTTTGGTTCGTCGGGATGCCCTTATTTTTGCCTAGGCCAGTCAACCTAGCGGGTCTCTTTTTATGCGTAGTATTTTTTAACTATGTCTGCGTTTACAGGCTGTGGGAAGTCTTCACCATCCATAGTAGTAAGTATCATGGCACCTCCTGAGAATACCGTCTTGACTATAAATGGTCCTTCATATGTAGGAGTCCACTTGCCCCTAGGATCACCCTGTGGTAATATGATACGCTTGATTATCAAATCACCAGCCTGATATACCTTTGGCTTAACCTTCTTATTAAAAGCTTTGATCATTCGTTTCTGGTACATCTGGCCATGACAAACTGCTGCTAACCTCTTCTCATCAATCAAATTTATCTGGTCAAGTCGGGTCTGAATCCACTCATCTCCATCCAAGCCTGCATCCTTCATAATTCTTAAGGAGGGAATCTGAACTTCAATGGACAGAACTGCTTCCATACCATATACCAAGGAGAATGGGGTTGCCCCTGTTGAAGTACGTATTGTAGTACGATAACCATGAAGAGCAAATGGTAACATCTCATGCCAATCTTTATAAGTGATAGTCATCTTCTGTAGAATCTTCTTAATGTTCTTATTAGCAGCTTCTACTGCCCCATTCATCTTTGGACGATACAGAGAAGAGTTGTGATGCTTAATCTTGAACTGCGTGCAGAGATCAGTAATTATAGTGTTGTTTAGATTAGATCCATTGTCAGTAATAATCCTTTCAGGGATTCCATACCTACATATGAGATTATTCTTAATGAATCGAGCCACCACATTCTTAGTAACAGACGCAAATGAAGCTGCCTCCACCCACTTAGTGAAGTAATCAATAGCGACCAGGATGAAACGATGCCCATTAGAAGCAGTAGGCTTGATCTCACCAATCATATCAATGCCCCACATGGCAAAAGGCCAAGGAGCAGTCAACACATTCAATGGTGATGGAGGTATGTGCACTTTATCAGCATAGATTTGACACTCGTGACATGTTCTGGAATGTTGATAGCAGTCAACTTCCATGGTAGACCAATAGTAACCTGCTCTCAATATCTTCTTTGCCATAGTATGGCCACTAGAATGAGTGCCAAAGATCCCATCATGCATATCTTCCATAATCTCGGTTTCTTCCTTCTTATTCACACAACGAAGCAAAGTTGAATCATGATTGCGCTTGTACAAAATGCCATTACTCAAAAAGAACTTAGCAGAAAACCTTCTCAGAAACTTCCTATCTTTGACAGATGCCCCTTCAGGGAACTCCTGAGCTTCAAGATATCTTTTCACTTCATAGAACCAAGGCTTCTCCTCTGCTTCTTCAGTGTCAATCTCATTGCAGTATGCAGGCTTCTCAAATCTGTCAATAGTAACCTTAGGAGCTTCATTATCCCAGCTGATCTCAAACATGGATGCCATGGTAGCTAAGGCATCTGCATACTGATTCTCTCTTCGTGGGATATGTCCAAAGATAATCTCTTTAAAATGTGGGATCAAAGACAAAACATGCTCTCTGTAAGGAATGAGATTATCATGTTTGGTATCCCAATCTCCTTTGATATGACTTACTACCAGGGCTGAATCTCCATACACGTCAAGGAACTGAACCTTCATATCAATGGCGGCTTTGATACCCAGGATACATGCCTCATACTCAGCCATGTTATTGGTACAGTAGAAACAAAGTCTTGCAGTAATCGGGGTATGACAACCTTCAGGGGAACTGATCACAACACCAACACCATTACCAGGTGCATTAGAAGCTCCATCAAAAACCATAGTCCATCGGGATCCTTGTTCAGGTCTGTCATATTGTCCAGGTTCTTTGGTAATAATCATAATGTCTTCATCGGGGAACTCAAAACTCATTGATTGGTAATCATCCACTGCTTGATGAGCCAAATGATCAACTACAACACTTCCTTTAATGGCCTTCTGAGTAGTATACTGTATGTCATATTCTGTCAAGATCATTTGCCATCTTGCTATTCGTCCGGAGAGAGCAGGTTTCTCAAATATATACTTGATTGGATCCATCTTCGAAATCAATAAGGTAGTATGAGTCAACATATACTGTCTTAGTCGGCGAGCAGCCCATGCCAAAGCGCAGCAAGTTTTCTCGAGCAGTGAGTATCTTGTTTCACAGTCGGTAAACTTTTTGCTAAGGTAGTATATTGCCTGCTCTTTTCGACCAAACTCGTCATGTTGCCCCAACACACACCCCATTGAGTTGTCTAACACTGTTAAGTACATAATCAAGGGTCTTCCATCAACTGGTGGCATCAAAATTGGGGGTTCTAGAAGATATTTCTTGATTTCATCAAAGGCAGTCTGGCATTCATCATTCCATTCCATCACCTGATCTTTCTTCAACAACTTGAAAATTGGCTCACAGGTAGCAGTTAATTGGGAAATAAATCTTGCAATGTAATTCAATCGTCCCAAGAAACCTCTAACTTCCTTCTCAGTACGGGGAGCTGGCATCTCTTGTATAGCTTTTACTTTCGCAGGATCCACTTCAATACCTTT
This sequence comes from Lathyrus aphaca, assembly GCA_963966055.1. Lineage (NCBI taxonomy): Eukaryota > Viridiplantae > Streptophyta > Magnoliopsida > Fabales > Fabaceae > Lathyrus > Lathyrus aphaca. The sequence goes on from OZ014520.1 coordinate 45,562,147, forward strand.
TCCACTGACAATGAAACCCAGGAGTTTACCAGATCTAACTCCAAAAGTACACTTGTTTGGGTTCAATCTCAACTTGTATTTCTTCAACCTCTCAAACAACTTATGCAGATGATCAAGATGTTGCTCTTCATTCTGGGACCTGGCTATCATATCATCCACATATACCTCTATCTCATGATGAATCATATCGTGAAACAAAGCCACCATAGCACGCTGATATGTTGCCCCGGCGTTTTTCAAACCAAATTGCATCACTTTATAGCAAAAGGTGCCCCACTGTGTAACAAATGTTGTCTTCTCCATATCTTCAGGTGCCATCTTGATTTGATTGTAACCAGAGAAACCATCCATGAAAGAGAATACCTTATGTTGAGCAGTGTTGTCTACCAGAACATCAATATGTGGAAGTGGAAAGTCATCTTTGGGGCTGGCCTTGTTCAAATCCCTGTAGTCTACACACATACGTACCTTACCATCTTTCTTTGGTACCGGTACTACATTTGCAACCCATTGAGGATAAGAAGTTACAGCTAAGAACCCTGCATCAAACTGTTTCATTACCTCTGCCTTAATCTTCTCTGACATTTCAGGACGCATGCGACGAACCTTCTGCTTCTTTGGACGACAATCTTCTTTTACTGGTAAACGGTGAACCACAATGTCTGTATCCAACCCTGGCATATCTTCATAGGACCAAGCAAAGATCTCCACATAATCATGTAACATTTGAATCAATCTGCTCTTGACACCATCCTCTAATTCAGCCCCTATCTTGACTTCTTTCCTGTTTTCTTCAGTTCCCAGATTCACAACTTCGATTGGCTCTTCATGTGGCTGTATAGCTTTCTCTTCTTATTGTAACAACCTAGCAAGCTCTACAGGTACCTTACAATCGTCCTCGTTTCCATCTTCAACTTGATAGATCGGATTCTCGAAATTATAATTGGCAATAGTAGAATTGTTATCAACAGGATCCAGAGTGGATAAGGATCTGCATTTTAGTGATGTGGGTGTGTGTAAGAACACATAGCTGATAAAACAAAAATAAAAGAAAAGAAGGACAAGGAACACAATATTTACGAAACGAAACGTCCACTGATTTTTATTGAATGAAGTATGCAAATGAAATGACATCCCGAAACAAACACACCATTGTGCCCCGGGTAAGGCACAAGGCTTAAGAGTTTAATTGTTCAAAAATTACAAATTTTAAAAGTAACAACACAGTAATAGTATTTACTCCTGACTAAAGGAGATAGGAATAACATCTTCAGCTTTCCAATTATTGAGCCCAGCACCCACAGTAGGAAAAATCCAAGCATCCAAGTTGTAGTCTTCATCGTAGTCACCCACATCATTGATCTGATCTTTCATAATCCCCTGATTGGTGATACGAACAGCACAAGCACGACGAACACCCTTCTGGGACTCTGCAGTGAAACCCTAACCAAATTTGTCAGACTTGTAAGGGATATCAGGAAGCTGACCCCAAATAGTACAACCACCTTCATCCACCACAACTCTAGCATCCTTGAGGGAAGCCATTGTAGGAGGTACTCTGGTGATCACAGGAACTTTCTTGACAACAGGAGGAACTTCATAATTATTAACAACCCAAGGAACCACTTCGAACGTCTGGCACGGAGTTTCAACATATTCACCTTCCACTTCAAGATATTTAAATGTGTTCACATGGCTAACTATATATCCTTCCTCTCCGTAAACAGTGACGACTTTTCCTTCTACTGGATATCTCAGCTTCTGATGTAAGGTGGAGGTTACAGCACCTGCCCCATGGATCCAGGGACGCCCAAGCAAACAAGTATACGAAGGACGAATATCCATTACATAAAAGGTAGCATTGAAGACCTGAGAACCTACTTTTATTGGGAGATCAATTTCTCCATGCACCACTCTTCTCGAGCCATCAAAATCCTTCACCACTATATTACTGGGCTTCAACACAGCATCTTCAGGACTAGGCTTATTCAGAACTTCTTTGGGCAACACATTCAGCGAGGAACCATTGTCTATTAACACATGTGACAGAGTAGTGCCCCTACATTCAATAGAGATATGTAGAGCCCTATTATGATCCCTCTTGGCCGGAGTCAAATCAGCATCAGAGAAACCTAACCCATTATCATAGGTCAAGTGTGCCACACAATTTTCAAACTGGTCTACAGAAATCTCATTTGGCACGTGAGCAGTCTTCAAAAATTTAATCAAGGCTTTGGCATGAGCCTCAGAACACAACAATAAGGACAACATAGAAATCTTGGAGGGTGTATGCCCCAATTGATCAATAATGTCATAATCACTCTTGCGAATGATCTTCAATACTTCTTCCATCTGCTTAGAAAGATCATCAGCAGCTGGTACATCAGTTTGTATAGGTTCAATAACAGGACCTTTGCCCCGTGCATTAGCAGTGGAGGTAGTAGCTGGAGTAGATGTATTCTTGGAGGTAACCGGAGTAGAGAAAACTCTTCCGCTTCGTGTGATCTTACTAGATCCAACAATATTATCAACATCAAGGTTTTCATCAGCAACAGGTGTCTCAGATAAGGGTTCCTGCTTAACGCCATGAATATAAACATCGGACCCATAATGCCAAGGCACAGCTTTATCAGTAGTATATGGAATAGGACCAGGAGTGGTGATGATCATAGGAGCCACTCTAGCTTCAGCAACAATCTTCACAGGGCCTTCAGCAGTAATCTTAATTGGACCCTTATGAGTGATTTTGGCAGGACCCTTGGAAGTAATCCTTACCGGCACTTTATCAACCATATCCACTTCTTCAACCTTCGCACCTTTAGTTATATGTTCAACCATGCTCTCTACAGAAGGTGTCCTCTCAAACAATATTGTGTAATTGTCCATGAGGCGTTGAATTTCGTCCTTCAATCTCCAACAACTATCCGGCTTATAAGCACAATAGAAACAATCTTCATGACAACCTGGAAAGAACCCAGCTTGTACCAACTTCTTCTTGATAACAGATAATGGTGTAGTCACGTCTGCAACTGAGGAAATATGTGAAACTTCATCAATGGCATTGACAGTCTTTTCATGATTTGGCATGGGAGCAGTAATCACATTTGGAGTACCCGGAGGGTCAAACTCAATCTCTCCAGCATCAATCATATCCTGGATTTTATTCTTCAATATCCAGCAACTATCCGGCTTATAAGAACAATAGAAACAATCTTCATGACAACCTGGAAAGAACCCAGCTTGTACCAACTTCTTCTTGATAACAGATAATGGTGTAGTCACGTCTGCAACTGAGGAAATATATGAAACTTCATCAATGGCATTGACAGTCTTTTCATGATTTGGCATGGGAGCTGTAATCACATTTGGAGTACCCGGAGGGTCAAACTCAATCTCTCCAGCATCAATCATATCCTGGATTTTATTCTTCAATATCCAGCAACTATTGGTATCATGTCCCTGACAATTTGAATGATATGCACATCGTGCATTAGGATTATACCTGGGAGAGGTAACATTGGGATTCTGAGGAGGGTCCCTCAAAGTGATGAGTTCACCCTTCAACAAGTGTTGCAAGGCTTGGGCCAGTGACATATTGAGCTTAGTGAACTGCCTTCTAGGCCTCTGTTGATTGCCCTGTGGTGGCTCTGGTGTTGCAGGAGTAGGATTGGAGATATGAACTGCACTCACAGATTGATGCCTCCTATTACGATCAGATTGACCATAAACAGCATTCGACTCTTTCTTCCCACTAGGGGGCTTCTTTGTAGTACTGGATGAAGAAGCATCCACTTGGATCTTGCCACTCCTTATACCACTTTCTACGCGCTCTCCTATCATTATCAACCCAGTGAAGCCAGATGATGAGCTTCCAATAAGATGACTGTAAAAAGGACCATTCAACGTACACATGAACATATCCACTAACTCCCGGTCAGTTAGAGGGGGTTGTACTCTACCAGCCAAAGCTCTCCACTTCTGGGCATACTCCTTGAAATTTTCTTTAGCACCCATAGACATGCTCTGTAGTTGCATGCGAGTAGGGGCCAGATCAGCATTGTATTGATATTGCTTATAAAAGGCTTCAGCAATATCATTCCAATCACGGATGTTGACACTCTCCAATTGATAGTACCATTCCAACTGAGCTCCAGATAAGCTCTCTTGGAAGAAATGGATCCACAACTTCTTATCAGCAGTATGGGGTTGGATTCTCCGGACATAAGACCTCAGATGCAGCTTGGGACAAGAGACACCATCATACACTACAAAAGCAGGAACCTTGAAACCAATGGGTATGACCACCCCAGATATCAAACTCAGGTCTTCAAAATCCAGCCCAGAAGACTTTTGCAATTCCATAGCATCCATTCTATCCACCAGCATTTTGAACTTATCTTCATTAGGATCATGATAGTAGTTAGCTTCAGAATCAGAGTCCCCCATTGTATTATGGAGACTGCCTCCCTCTTTCTCAGACTCTTCAGACTCATAATCTTCAACCTGTTCTTTGGTCTTGACAGGACCTCTGAACCTTCTTCCCATGTTGATTAGGCCTCCTGACCTTCTAGTCTTCTTAGTCTTCTTGGCCAGCAGTGTCTTCAATTCATCCTGCCCCTTGGACAAGTTCAGGATCAGCTCTTGGAACTGTGCATTCTGTTCCTGGAGATCTTTAACTGTTTGTTCAAGAGCCATTGCTGAAATAAACAGCGAGAAGATAAGAAACCTGTGCACAAGAAACCAAGAAAGTAAACTTTTATTAGTAATAAATTTGTTTGCCCCTTGGGCTTACAATAAAAATGAAATGAAATAAATACAAAAGATGGGGTTTTAAGTCTCCCATGGACGTTTCCTCTTTGTGTTGAGGTATGAGTTGAGATTCCGCTCCTCGTGAAGTTGCTTTGTTAGCTCCAGGATTCTTTCTTGACTTGCTTTGTAATGAGCCTCGAAAGTATCCCTTTGCTCCTTCAACTGGATCCAGGACCTCTGTAAGTCTTCCATGTCAGTGGGCATGTATGGGTGAAGGATGGTATAAGAGGTAACTCCTTCAGCAACAGGCTCCATAGTAACTGGCAAGATGGCAGGATATGGCATCATGAGAGTCTGAGCACGGGATCGCACCCATCTGAGATAAGCCTCCATAGGAATAATGTACTTGGGCTCCAGAGTCTTGCTGTCAACCTTGTTCACTTTTCCCCATGCTCGTATAAACCTTTGACGGTAACCTTGCAGATCGTTGTCGTAGTCAAACACAATACCCTGAATAAACATGTCATGAGGACCATCACTTCGAGCGTAACCAAACCGACGTAAAGCTAAAGAAGGGTTGTAAGTAATGCCTCCTCTTATGCCTAGAAGTGGCACATTAGGAAACTCCCCACAACGGTCAATGATAGTGACATTCTCCATAGATCTGGAGCACCAATGGATATTTGAATGAGAGAGTGACATAATCCTCTTGGACCATCTGAACCCTTGCTCATTCTTCATCATTGATCGAGGAGGGTGAGAAATAAACCACCTAGATAACAAAGGTATGCAGCACATCAGAGTTCCTCGTGCCTTTGTAGTACGAGTATGAAGAGAGTGCAGAATGTCTCCAAGTAATGTAGGCACTGGATTATGACTCGGAAATATGTTGATGGCGTGAACGTCTATGAACTAATCTGGATTGGGGAACAACACTAAGCCATAAATCAGCAAGACTAAGATCTCCTCAAAATCATCATAGCTTATAGCCTTCAAGAACACTTGAGCCTTCTCTATCAACACCTTAGCAAGGATACCCTTAATTCTGCTTCTCGTTTCTAGAACAATGTCTGACTTCTTCAGATGTAGAGCTGCAGCAATGACCTCAGGTTTAGGCTCCTTTTCCAAACCTGTGAATGGTTTCTGATCAAGGATAGGTATACCCAGAAGTTTAGAGAACTCTTCCATTGTAGGAACCAGCTGATAGTCGGGGAATGTAAAGCAATGGTGCTTAGGATCAAAGAATTGAAACAGAACACTCATCATGTCTTCATGGAATCCTGAAGTGACTAGATCCAGTAGGTGACCATGTCTCTTCATGAACTGGGAGTTTTCAGAAACTTGGGAAACCAATTCTTTAAGCTTGGGAGGTATTCCTACAAAGTTGATCCAGATAGTATTCCTACGAGCAGAAGCCATGACCTGCAACCAAGAACAAAGATAAATCCTTTGGTCCTTGAAATGGTTAGTGAAAATTCTATGCTTATGATGCATGATGATGTCATGATGTTATGTTCAATCACAAACATGTGGCACACACAAACAAGTCACACCATAGCCCTAGGTTTAAAGGCTTGCATGAGGTTTAAAGGTAAATACCCTCCCCTGAAGTTTAGTTGGTTCATCCTGTCCTATAAAAGTAACCAGGTTCTAAGGGATCTCAATATCACTGATCCTTCCCAAGGGTGGTTGTTCAGTAGGCAACTTACTTGCCAACCAAAACCCTCCAAGTTTAGGATCTCAATGAGCGTAGTATCGAGTATCAACCAACTTCAGTCTTCACCAAAGCCGGTTATCTCACTACTTTCTAAAGGCCAAGATGGGATAACTAGGGTTCTAAAAGTTAGTTAGTGCATTGACAACATATGGCAGCCTCATATTATCCTCAACTTGACTTAAGGAACATAAGCACCAACCAAGAAGTCACACAAACTATGGTCATCAGATCAACCATATCGGTATACGCCGTACAGTTTCCTTGGTCTATTGCCATTTACCTAAGGTACACTAGATCCGGGTTAGGATCTTTCACACATAAGAGCACCCAACTAGTAATATAAAGCAAACAAAGCAAACAATTTAAAGTGATCTAATTCCTAAGGGTACCCCTCTTTAAACATCCCCAGCAGAGTCGCCAGTTCTGTAACAAGGTGGGAGAACTGACTTTAGTTAAATGTTGCGGATAGCAAGAGTCGCCACCGACTTTTATTTTATCCAAAGGAAAGGGCATAAAAGAACAGGAAAGACCTTAAAAGATTTTTGGGTTCGGGGGGTAGGTTATGTAAAGGGAAGGTGTTAGCACCCTTTACATCCATGGTTATCCATGGGCTCTTAGTTACTTAGCTCACTTTAAATTGTTTTGAGAAGTGTAGTGTGTGTTTAGAAATTTTCTTAAGTACTTTATAATGATCCATGTACGGATATATATAAAGCCTTTGTTTTGAAAATTGCTTGAAAATGTGAAGTGTTTTTTTGAAATGTTTGAAAAGGTGAGCAAGTACATAAGAGAAACCTACCCTAAGTTAAATCTTTTTTGTTCTTAATATCCTTTAAATGGTAAGACTATCCCTATTATTAAGGAATAGGTAGTCATTACCTTGGATGTATGAGGGACAAATGAAGGGACAACTGTGATTAGGCAACTGTAAGGTGTATTTAGCAATTCGAAGGGACTTATCATCTTTATTCGAAAGGGACAAGATCATTTACGAAGGCAACCATGAAGGGACTTGATCTTATTATCTTTTAAGGGACTAAATGATATGAGAGAAGGGACTTTGCTTTACACCTTACTTGACCTCTTTTTTTTTAGGCAATATGAGAGGTATCCTTAAGAATGTGAGATGCCGATCCAGGATCGACTTACGTGTGTGCGTGTATACATTCATATATTTATCTTAAGCTTAGTGATCTAAATTCAATTTTAAATACAAACATGTTTACACTCCCTATTTTACTAACCACGGCAATTTAAATAAATAATAAAAATAATTCTACAACTATTACATAATTGGCACAATTACATTATAAGAATAATAAAAATAATTTAAATAAGTAAGCATATAATAAATAAATAAATAAGTTGGTTAGTAATAACAAATAAATATAAGAAAGTTAGTATAACAATATAATATAGAAATAAATTAAAAGTTCAAAATTAAATAAATAATTATTTTTTTAAGAGTTTAAATAAAAGAAATAAATGATAATAATTATATATTAATAAATATGACTAATAGTTCTAATAATTTAATTTTATATACATATTAAAAAAATATTTTTTAATTATAATTAAGTAAACATATGAAAATTAGAAATTAAACTCATAAAATAAAGTTAGGGTTTTTAATTGTTTAAAAAAGTAAATTAGGGTTAACTACTTAATTAAATTATTTATATATATATAAACAAACTACATATAATAATTATAAAATAAATATATATAATTAAAATTTACAAACAAATATATTAAGATTTATAAGATAATTAGGGTTTATAAAAAAAAAAAATTAAGTTTTTTACATATAAAATTTTAGGGTTAATTATTTAATCTAAGCCTAATTAAATTATTTATCTAAAAAAACATATAACATTAATAATATACAACAAAATAAATATTAAATAATTTTAGGATAAAGCTTAAATTTTTAAAAATATAAGTTTTTGAATTATATAAATGAAAATAATATAACTATTTTATTTTAAACATTTATTATTAATTAAATTAATTATAATATAAACAAAAATCAAATCAAATAAAATAAAAAGTGAGAAAAAGAACTTACCTGGGGCTGGGATTCGAACCCAGGGCCTAGGCTTTGCATCCCTTGGACCAACAAGCTCTCCACCAGGCTGCGCTGCGTTTGGTGATAGTGGATGGGTACGAAACATAATATTTTAAACCTGAAAAATAAATGGATAAAACGCAAAAAGATTGGTGAAGCTGGGATTTGATCCCTTGACCCTTGCCTCACATGCGCACACCTTAACCAACTGAGCCACCAATGTGTTTGTGTAATAAACCTCAAACAATTCAATAAAATATTAAAACGAATTTTAAAATCAGAATTTGGCGCCACTGGACTTCATCTTCTCCAAATTACCTGCGAATTCATTTAGGCTTTTACCTGCGAATTTACCTGCAATTTTTCAAAACCAGAATCCTATGTTTTTTGAAACTTCATGAAAACCTTAACAATAATAAAAACCAATAACCCAGATCAATTGCTTATAGTTTATACGTTATAGCCATGTCTTTAGAATGTCCAAAAACGATGTAAAACGTAAAGCCCTAAAGTGATGGCCGAAACCCTAATAATGGCATCTATTGTATTCGTCCATGGTTCTTCACAAAAACAATCCAGAAATCATCTATGAGCATCAACAAACATTAGTATATAATCAAAACTCATTATAAACATGTAAATTCAATGAATCGAAAAAAATAGGTTAAGGGCATGTATGCTTCGGGTTATGCAAATGAGGATGAATCAGAGGCATGTAAGGGGTGGTTTAGATTCAGGGAAGCTCAAGGAAGCTTCTTGTGTCCTTAGAATACCTTGAAACCTCATGCAAAGATGAAACCGAAAATTGATTTTTGATGTATTTTGTGAAGTTTGAAATAGGTCTTAGAGGCTGCCCCCATTTCGTCCCTTTGGTTGTGATATGTTCCTCTATATGTAGTGAATCAAATTAGGTTAAAAAGTGTTATGGTTCTTTGGATTTTTGGATCATTTGAATATTGAGAAAGATATGTCATAAAATTTGAATATTATTTGATCTAACATTGCTATTTTGAGACAATCTTCATAACTTGTGTATCAATCTAATCCAAATAATGTTTATGACTTTCTAGAAGCAAAATCCCTTTTTAAATATTTGATTTTATATTTGATTTCAATTTAAATGGTATTTTAATGAATAAAATTCAAATAAATATGAAATAAAAAATAAAAAATCAGAAAATAGGTGGGTTGGGTCGTGCTTGGTGTTTTTGTAAAGATGGGATGGCAATTTGGTGGGTTCATTTAGCAAAAATTTGATTTTAGGCTTTATTTGCTTCATAAACTTCCCTAAAATTTCCCAACTTTGCAAGGTCACAAATCCTTCAATTTTAATGCTATGAGGGTGTTCTTGGACATTTTGGAAAGCTTAAAGAGTCCTCTAACTAACCCCATTGGTTCCATGTCCATATCTTTTACCATTCTCAAGTTATGCTCTTTTGAAGTTGTTGACTTTTTGTTGACTTTCAAAAAGACCTATAATGTCTTAGCTCATACCTTCCAAATGAAGCATTTTTGGGCTTGGCTTGTGAGACACAAAGTTGTAGAGAATTCAATTTCCTTCAAAATGAGTTTTGGATGGAAAATTATTGATGAAGCATGTGAAAGTTATGGCTGGTCAAAGTTCAGTTGATTTTTCCTAAGGAAACCCTAATTTAGAAACTCTTGATTCTTGAGGATCTGAAATCTCCTTGATGAATCATGATCAACCCTTGATAAAATGATGAATTTTACTTCATATACTTGATGTTGGCAAAAAATCATGAAGTTTGACTTTGGTTTGACCACAGTTGACCTCAGTTTGACTTTTTAACTACTTTAACTGATTTTAACCTATCTGATCATCTGACTGAGCAAACCTTTGGGAAAAGTCTTGAAACTTGTCATGGGGATTCTTGAACACATATAAGATGTTATGAATCTCACTTGAAGCCTTGGAAGTCCATTTAGCCTGATGAAAGTCAAAACCCTAGTTTAGGATGCATTGCTTAGGAGGATGCATTGTCTGAGGGAATTGTCAAATCTTCTGACTAATTGTGAACTTTGTGAACCTTGTGAACCTCATGAGATGTCTTGTGAACCTTATGAACCTTGTGAACCTCTTAGTACCCAAAGTCTTGTCTTGTGAGGGCAAATTTTGGGGTGCAACAATGGGCCCATAAAATTGCAACCCAAACTTGAAAATGAAGTCATGCACGACCCAATGATCAATTATTCTTGTTTTTATTATTTATTTTACATTATTTTGGATTTTAATCATTAAAATTCATTTTTAATTAAAATAAAATATGAAAATAAATTATTTGATCTAATGTCTATTTTTGGATCAAAGATTTGGTGTTAAAGATGGCTGGAATCACACAAATTCATGTAAGACCTTTGAGAAATATGGAGATTTGATTTTTTTTACATTTATGATCATGGATTTCTTCAAACTCAAGTAATCCACAAAAACTCATCAAAAGCCCAAAATATTTACCCTAATTCATTCCAATATAAAAACACAACAAGACCAAAGCATAAGGGGACGATTTTCTGCAGACCAATCATCATACCAACTTCAAACTTTTTTCCAAAAAGTCAACTTTCGGTTTTGACTTTACAAAGGTCCTCAAGGTGTTTTAAAGGTTTAAACATGTTCTTTAGAACCTCCTAAACGCATTGCACTCATCACCATCATCAAACTCATCCAAATTCGTGCAAACCAAATCATTTTTTCTTTATTTTTATGCTTTTCGATTTCATGTGTTTGGGCATTGTAAATTATATTTGATCATTGATTTATGCTTGTTTTGAAGCATATAAGCTTTATGGATAAACCATTTGGAGTTTCATGGCCAGATTCGATAGTTGTCATTTTTAGGGTTTCCACCTTAAAATTGGGGTTTTACAATTTAAATCGTTTAAATGATTTCTAACAATATATTTGGATTGTGTGTGATGTGTGGATTGATTTGGTATAATCAATTTGAACAAATTGTACATGGATCAAATGTTATGGTGTTTGTAGGTTTACCTACGAATATAAAATGCGCAGCAAAACTCCCAACAAAATTCGCAGGAAATTTGTAGGGACGAAGGTTGAAGACGAAGCCAATGGCGTGCTCTGGGAAATTCAAATTTCCACTTTTGTATTTAATTGACTTGCTTCATATAGTTATTACATTGCGCACATTGGTCTGCTTGTTGAGGGCATGCACATGTGACTCAGAGGACTGCAGATCGAATCCAGCCTCTGGCATTTTTTTTATATAACTCAATTATTTCGCTTGTTTTATTATATATTGAATGTGTTTTAGGTATATATCACCAGCGCGTCTGTAGCCTAGTTGATGGACCTTAAGGTTGGACTAAGTAGGTCATGAGTTCAATCCTCCCCTCCATCATTTTGGTTATTTCTCCTTTATTATTTTTTAAATTATATATTTTCTTTTTTCCTAATATCTTTTTTAAATTAACCTTTTTCTAAAAACCTTTTCTCATAACCTTTTTTTTTTATTATTAGTTTAGTTCTTTTTTAGGTTAACATTTTTAATTAATTTGTGTCATTTAGGATTTAATAAATTTAATCTTAATTTAATTTTTAACCTAAACCCTAATCATTTTTAAATCTTATTTTTTATATACACCTTAATTTTTTTTAATTCTCAAACATTTTCCCTAAAAAAAATGGTTATATATTATCTTATAAAATCTTAATGTTTTTTAACCCTTAAAATTTCATAAACCTTAAAATATTTTTTTTATCAACCCTAAAAAATTTTCAAACCCTAAACCTTATTTCAAACCTTTTTTTTTCTTCTCTAAAATAAATCTTTTCCTATTTTCATTCATTCTTGTGATATTCATTATTTATCTTATCATGTGATTATTTTCTCTGATATAGTTTAGGTTTCTTTTATCGTTTTTTACCTTATTACTATGTAACTGCCCTGGAGCTTTGTAATAGCGTAGGATATTTATTTTCTGTTATTTAAATTCCTGTCATTTATTTTATATTGATTGTGTGGTTAGTAAACCTAGGGCGTGGCAAGACTTAATGAAATAAAAAGGACTTAGAAAATTAAATTCAAGATAAATATCTGAAGACAATAATTCACACACGTAAGTTGACTATTCTACGATCGCCATCTGCACTTTCTGGGGTTATCCCTCTTAGTTGCCTTCTTTAATATGGTTAAGTCCCTAAAAAATGGGGGTGTCTTAAGCAAAGTCCCTTCAAATAGAAAAATCATCAAGTCCCTTCAGATTCAAAAGATCATAAGTCCCTTTGAGGTTGCCTACCAAATAATGATCTTGTCCCTACGAATTGCTAAAGACACCCTACAAGTTACCTTCATTGACCATACAATGACCCCGCACTCATCCATTAACAAAATCCAAGGTAATGACTACCTACTCCTTAATAGTAGGGACAATCTTACCCTTGAAAGGAAATAAAGAAACATGAAAGACCATTCTAGGGTAGGTAGTTCTTAGTTACTTGCTCACATTTTCAAACTCCTATTCACACCCCACTTTTCAAACAATTTTCAAACTTAAAGCTTTGTATACATCCGCATGAGGATCATTACAAAGACTTACAAAAATTTCTAAACACACACTACACATTTTTCAAACAAGTTAAAGTGAGCTAAGTAACTAAGAACCCATGGATAACCATGGATATAAAGGGTGCTAACACTTTCCCTTTATATAACCTACCCCCCGAACTTAGAATTTTTAAAAGGTCTTTCCCGTTCTTTTATACCCTTTCCTATTGGATAAAATAAAAGTAGGTGGTGACTCTTGCTATCCGCAACATAAATAAAAAATCATTTCTCCCACCGTGTTACAGAACTGGCGACTCTGTTGGGGACTACTTAGTAAAAGAGGGGTTACCTTAGGATTTAGGATCTCTTACTTGTTTGCTTTGTTTTCTTTATCTTTAAGGGATTGTTGTGGGGTTACTGTGTGAAAGATCCTAACCCGGATCTAGTGTACCTTAGGTAAATGGAAATAGACCAAGGAAATTGTACGGCGTATACCAATATGGTTGATATTGTGTTCATAGTTAGTGTGACTTCTTGGTTGGTGCTTATGTTCCTTAAGTAAGTTGAGGATAATATGGGGCTTTCATACGTTGTCATTAACACTAACTACCCTTTAGAACCTTAATTGACCTATCTTGGCCTTTAGAAAGTAGTGAGATAGCCGGCTTTGGAGAAGTTTAAAGTTGGTTGATACTCGATACTACGCTCATTAAGATCCTAATCTTGGGGGGTTTTGGTTGGCAAGTCATTTGCTTATTGAACAACAACCCTTGAGAAAGATCAATGATATTGAGTTCCCTTAGAACCTGGTTACTTTTGTAGGACAGGATGAACCAAGTAAACTTCAAGGGGGTACGTTCCTTTAAACCTCATGCAAGCCTCTAAACCTAGGACTATTGTATTAATTGCTTGTGTGTGCCATGTGTTTTTGATTGAACTTAACATCATAACATCATGACATCAAAAGCATAGCATTCTCACTAACCATTTAAAGGACCAAAGGATTTATCTTTGTTCTTTGTTGCAGGTAATGGCTTCCACTCGTAGGAACACTATCCGGATCAACTTTGTAGGGATACCTTCCAAGCTTAAGGATTTGGTTTCAAAAATTCCTGAAAGCTCTCAATTCATTAAGAAGCATGGTTATCTACTTGATTTGGTTACCTCAGGGTTTAATGAAGATATGATGAGTGTCTTATTCCAGTTCTTTGATCCTAAACATCATTGTTTCACATTTCCCTATTATCAGCTGGTGCCCACAATGGAAGAATTCTCCAAGTTACTTGGGGTACCTATCCTTGATTAGAAACCCTTCACAGGCTTAAGAAGGAGCCTAAATTTGAAGTCATTATTGCAGCCCTACATTTGAAGAAATCAGACATTGTCCTAGAAACATGAAGTGGAATTAAGGGTATCCTTGCCAGAGTATTTATAGAGAAAACTCAGGTGTTCTTGGATGCTATGAGTTACGACGCTTTTGAGGAAATATTAGCCCTACTGATTTATGGTTTGGTACTATTCCATAATCCAGACCAGTTCATAGATGTACACGCCATTAACATATTTCTGACTCACAATCCAGTGCCTACATTACTTGGAGATATCTTACACTCTCTCCACACCCGTACTATGAAGGCACGAGGAACTTTGATGTGTTGCATACCTCTACCATCTAGGTGGTTTATTTCTTACCTTCCTCGATCCATGATGAAGAATAAACTAGGTTTGAGGTGGTCTAAAAGGAGGATGTCACTCTCTCATTCAGATATTCGTTGGTGTTCCCAATCCATGGATAGTGTCACTATCATTAACCGTTGTGGAGAGTTCCCTAATGTGCCACTCCTTGGCATAAAAGGATGGCTTAGTTATAACCCTTCTTTAGATCTACGTCAGTTTGGTTATGCTCGGAGTAATGGTCCTCATGACATGCTTATTCAGGGTATTGTATTCGATTACGACATCGATCTTCAAGGTTACTTCCAAAGGTTTATACGAGCTTAGAGTAAAGTGAACAGGGTTGATAGTAAGACTCTGGAACCAAAGTACTCCATTCCTATGGAACCTTACCTCAGATGGGTGCGGTCTCGTGCTCATACTCTTATGATGCCATATCATGTTGTTCTACCGGTTATTTTGGAGCCTATTGCTAAAGGAGATGTTCCTTATACCATCCTTCATCCAGAAATGCCCACTGATTTGGAAGAGCTGCAGAAGTCCTGGATCCAACTGAAGAAGCAAAGAGATACCTTTGAAGCCCAATTCAGGATTAGTCAAGAAAGAATTCTGGAACTGACAAAGCAATTTCACGAGGAGCGGAATCTCAACACATATCTCAACACCAAGAGGAAGCGTCCACGGGAGACTTAAATTTCTCGGATGTTTTATTTTTTTATAAATTTTGTTTGTTTTAATTTGTAAGCCCAAGGGGCAATATTATTTCATACCTACTAAGAAGAGTTTTGTTTTTGTTTGTTTTAACAAATTTAAATCACGTGGTCCTTGAAAACATTGCATATGCATCTACATACCATATCATTTCATAATAGGTTTTCACAACAGGATTCTCATCTTCTCACTGTTTATTTCAGCAGAAATGGCTCTCGAACAATATGTCAAAGATCTTCAGGCTCAGAATGCCCAATTCCAAGAGATGATCCTGAACTTGTCCAAGGGAAAAGAAGAGCTGAAAGCACTCCTGACCAAGAAGAAGAAGAAAACCAAAAAACCGATTGGCTTCATCAATTTGGGAAGAAGATTCAGAGCTCCAATCAAGACAGATGATGAGGTTGAAAATCCGGGAGATAAAGATTCTACAGAAGAAGAAGGAAGTCCACATGGTACTACTATTAATTCTGATTATAAGGAGAATTATTATCATGTTTAAACTAGTGATGAGAAATATAAGTTGCTGGAGGACCGTGTGAATGCTATGGAATTACAGAAAACTATTGGGTTGGATTTTGAAGATCTGAGTTTGATTTCTGGAGTTGTCATCCCTATTGGTTTCAAGGTTCCTACTTTTGTGGTGTATGATGGTGTGTCATGTCCTAAGTTGCATATGAGGTCTTATGTACGAAGGATCCAACCACATATTGCTGACAGGAAGTTGTGGATTTATTTCTTTCAAGAAAGTTTATCTGGAGCTCAATTGGAATGGTACTATCAACTAAAGAGTATCAATATTCGTACTTGGAATAATCTTGTTGAGGCCTTCTATAGGAAATACCAATATAACTCTGATTTAACACCAACTCACATGCAACTCCAAAGCATGTCTATGGGTTCTAAAGAGAGTTTCAAGGAGTATGCCCAGAAATGGAGAGATATTGCAAGCAGAGTTCAACCTCCTTTGACTGACAGGGAATTGGTTGATATGTTTATGAGTACATTGACTGGTCCTTTCTACAGTCATCTCATTGGAAGTTCATCATCTGGTCTCACTGAGCTGATAATGACTGGAGAATGTGTGGAGGGTAGAATACGAAGTGGTAAGATACAAGTGGTTGCCTCTTCAAGTACTACAAAGAACCCCTCTAATGGGAAGAAAGAATCTAATGTTGTGTATGGACAACAGGGTCGTAACATGAATAATCAATCTGTGGGAGCAGTCCTAATCTCTAATCCTGCACCTACACCACAAGATCATCAACAAAATAGTCAGCCTAAGCCTAGGAGGAAATTTACAATGATCAATATGTCATTGGCTCAGGCTCTGCATCATATGTTGAAGGGATAATTGATTACTTTGAGGGATCCTCCTCAGAACCTTAATACTACCTCTCATCGTTCCAATCCCAATGCAAGATGTGCACATCACTCCAATTGCCCAGGCCATGATACTAATAAATGTTGGGCGTTGAAGAATAAGATCCAAGATATGATTGATGCTGGAGAAGTTGAGTTTGATCCTCCCAAGACTCCTAATGTGATTACTGCTCCTATGCCCAAGCATGAGAAGACTGTTAATGTTGTTGATGTTGTTTCTTATGTTTCTACGGTGATTGATTTGACTACTTCTCTATCCATTATTAAGAAGAAGCTGCAGCAAGCCAGTTTATTTCTGGGTTGCAATGAAGATTGTTTTTATTGTGCCTCTCAACCTAATGAATGTTGGAAGCTGAAAGAAGGTATTCAACGTTTAATGGACAACCATACTATATTGTTTGAGAAAACCCCTTCTATGGAGAGACTATGTGAAGGCATATCCCAAGATTTGAAGCTTGAATATGTGTCTGTGGTTATTAATGCTCATGTGAAAATCACTTCTAAGGGTCCTGTGAGGATTACCTGTAAAGGTCCTGTGAAGATTACTACTGAGCCAAAGGTGGCTCCCCTGATTATTACTACTCCTTGTTCGATTCCATATTCTTCTGACAAGGCTATCCCTTGGAATTATGGGTCTGATGTTTATATCCATGGTATCAAGCAAGATCCTCTAATTGATATACCTGCTACAGATACTAATCCTGATATCGACAATATTATTGGGACTAGTAAGGTTGCTATGAGTGGAAGAATTTTCTCTCTGGAAGACACTTCGAAGATTGCTGCTGCTCCAGTTCATATTTTCAACCCTTGGCCAAGTACTGAAGCTCGGGGCAAAGGACCACTGATTGAGCCTGTTCAGGTTGAAACTCTAGTTACTGAAGACCTCTCTAAGCAGATGAATGAAGTATTAAAGATCATCCACAAGATTGATTATAATATTGTTGAACAATTGGGGCATACTCCCTCTAAGATCTCTATGATGTCTTTGTTGCTATGTTCTGAATCCCATGCCAAGGCTTTAGTGAAGTTCCTAAAGGCTGCTCATGTACCACATGAAATCTCTGTGGACCAGTTTGAAAATTGTGTTGCCAACCTGACTACTGATAATAGCTTGGGCTTTTCAGATGCTGATCTAACTCCTGCCAAAAGAAACCACAATAGAGCTATTTATGTCTCCATTGAGTGTAGGGGCACTACTTTGTCTCATGTTTTGGTGGATAATGGTTCTTCTTTAACTGTGTTACCGAAGGATGTTCTTGACAAACTCAACTTTGAAGATATTATGCTAAGACTCAGTAACATGGTGGTGAAAGCCTTTGATAGATCAAGAAGAATGGTGCACGGAGAAGTTGACCTCTCAATCAAAGTGGGTTCTCAAGTCTTTGATTCTACATTCTATGTGATGGATATTTGTCCTTCCTATACCTGTTTGCTTGGGCATCCCTAGATACATGGGGCAGGTGCTATGACTTCCATTTTACACCAGAAGCTGAAATATCCAGTGAAAATCAAGATTGTCACTGTTTATGGTGAGGAAGAGTATATGGTCAGTCATGTAAACACTTTCAAGTATGTCGAGATGGAGGATGAATTTATTGAGACTCCTTTCCAGGCATTTGAAGTGGTTCCTCAGGTTGTTCCTGCTGCTGAGTCCATCCCAGCTGCTAAACCAGTTCCTGCTGTTACTAGAGTACCTCCTACCATGGCTTCTCTGAAGGATGCTAGAGTTGTAGTTGAAGAAGGTGGTTATACTATTTGGGGTCAGCTTCCTAACATTCCTTACAAGTCTGACAAGTTTGGTTTGGGTTTTACTGCAGAGTCTCAGAAGGCTGTTCGTCGTGCTCGTGCTATTCGTATCACTAACAAAGGAATTCAAAAGGATCAAGTCAATAATGTGGAGGATTCTGATGAAGACTATAATTTGGATAGCTGGATCTTCCATACCATTGGCAGTGGGCTCAATAATTGGATAGCTGAAGATTATGTTTCTATCTCCTTTAGTTAGGAGTAAATACTATTATTGTGTTTCTTATTTTTAAGTTTGTAATTTCAAACAATTAAACTCTTAAGCCTTGTGCCTTACCCGGGGCACAATGGTATGCTTGTTAGGGATGTCATTTCATTTGCATATCTTCATTCAATAAAATCAATGGACATTTTTGCTTTCGTAAATATTGCGCTATTTATCTTTCTTTTATTTTTCCTTTATCAAAAGCAATATGTTCTTACGCACACATGTTGCACCCCAAACTTTGCCCTCCCATGGTCAAGGCAATATGTTCCAAGGTGTCCCAAGAGGTTCACAAGGTTCACAAAGTTCACAAGGTTCACAATTAGTCAGAAAACTTGGAAGTTCCCTTAAACAAAGCATCCTCCTAAGCAATGCATCCTAAACTAGGGTTTTGGATTTCATCAGGCAAAATGGACTTTCAAGGACTCAAGTGAGCTTCATAACATCCCACATGTGTTCAAGAATCCTCATGTCAAGTTTCAAGGCTTTCCCAAAAAGTTTGCTCAGTCAGATGATCAGATATGCAAAAATCAGTCAAAGTAGTTAAAAAGTCAAACTGAGGTCAACTGTGGTCAAACCAAAGTCAAACTTCATGATTTTTTGCCAACATCAAGTTTATGAAGTAAAATTCATCATTTGATCAAGGTTTGATCATGATTCATCAAGGAGATTTCAGATCATTAAGAATCAGGAGTTTCTAAATTAGGGTTTTCAAAGGAAAAGTCAACTGAACTTTGACCAGCCATAACATTCACATGCTTCATCAAATATTTCCCATCAAAAGCTCATTTTGAAGGAAATTGGATTCTCTACAACTTTGTGTCTCACAATCCAATCCTAAAAATGCTTCATTTGGAAGGTATGAGCTGAAACATTATAGGTCATTTTAAAAGTCAACAAAAAGTCAACATCTTCCAAAGGGCATAATTTGAAAATGGTAAAGGATATGGACATGAGAACAAAGAGGTTGGTTAGAGGACTCTATAAGCTTTCCAAAATCTCCAAGAACACCTTCATATCCTTAAAATTGAGAGAGATGTGCCTTGTCAAAGTTGGGAAATTTTTGGGAGGTATATGAAGCAAATGGGACCTTAAAACCAAATTTTGCCAAATGGGCCTACCAAATTGTCATCCAATCTTCACAATAATGTCAAGCATGACCCATTGATTATTTTTTTAGATTTTTTATATTTTATATTTTATTATTTTGGATTTTATCTAATAAAATTCAATTTTAATGAAAATAAAATATTAAAATCTAATATTTGAATCCAATCTTTGCTTTGGGATCAAATATTTGACTTTTAAAGGTGATTGATACCTTAAAAATTCGTGCAAGACCAAACCAACAAGAAAATATTTGATTTTTGTCACATTTATGACAATGGAATTCCTTCATCATCAAGTAACCTCAATTCATGATCCAAAGCCCATAACTTGACCTAATTTTGTTCCTTACATATACACAAACAAGCTGCAAGCAAAGGGGACGAAAATCGGAGGCCAAAGCATATGATTCACACTTCAAAATTTGCCAAGAAAAATCATATTTGGTTTTGAAGATTGAAACAATTCCAAGACAAAATCAAGGTTGCAACACCTTCTAAGATGATCACTGAATGAATCCCAATCGTTTGCATCATCAAAAACTCATCTAAATGCATAATCTGAATTCTCATTCTCCCATGGTTTTTCAATTTTTCGTTTCCCTATATTAACAAATTATAAATTGTTTTTAAATACTGATTTGTGTTTGTGACATTGCAAGGATCATTTCTGGGCAATCAATTGAAAGAACCGTGGTCGTTTGCATTAGAACCGAAAGTTAGGGTTCTTAGAAGTTTCAATTGGGGACATTCGTTTAAGACGATTTGTGATGAAATTAATGTTCTAATCTTGTTTAAAAACTTCATATGGACTGATTTGATGCATTAAAGTGAATTTATTTGTGTTATTTGCACTGTTTGGATATGCAGGGGGTTTTGTGACGAACAAAATCTGTCACTATAAGTTATAGTGACGGAAAACCGTAACTATAGCCTAAGCAGACGGCTGGAGGTAGACGATGAATTGTGGCGCGAAAATTCAGTTTTAAATATTTGCTTTATTTTATTATGTTTCGTTTAGGTAATAATGTCAAAGTACGCTGATAGCTCAGCTGGTAAGGCATGCGTGTGTGCAAACATGAGAACCTGGGTTCAAAACAAGGCTTTGTATACATCCATACGAGGATCATTATAAGTACTTAGAAAATTTCTAATCACACACTACACTCTTCAAAAACAATTTATGTGAGCTAAGTAACTAAGAGCCCATGGATAACCATGGATATAAAGGGTGCTAACACCTTCCCTTTATATAACCTACCCCCCGAACCCAAGTCTTTTCAAAACGGTCTTTCCTGTTCTTTTATGTCCCTTCCTTATGGATAAAATAAAAGTCGGTGGCGACTCTTGCTATCCGTAACATTTATAGAAAGTCAGTTCTCCCACCGTGTTACAGAACTGGCGACTCTGTTGGGGAATTACTAGTAAAAGAGGGGTACCCTTAGGTATTAGATCACTTAAATTGTTTGTCTTGTTTGCTTTACTTTTTTGTTGGGTTTTTTGTGTGAAAAATTCTAATCCGGATCTAGTGTACCCTAGGTAAATGGCAATAGACCAAGGAAATTGTACGGCGTATACCGATATGGTTGATCTGGTGGCCATAGTTAGTGTGACTTCTTGGTTGGTGCTTATGTTCCTTAAGTAAGTTAAGGATAATATGGGGCTGCCATATGTTGTCAATACACTAACTGAATTTTAGAACCCTTGTTATCCCATCTTGGCTTTTAGAAAGTAGTGAGGTAGCCGGCTTTGGTGAAGACTAAAGTTGGTTGATACTCGATGCTACGCTCATTGAGATCCTAAACTTGGAGGATTTTGGTTGGCAAGTAAGTTGCCTACTGAACAACCACCCTTGGGAAGAATCGGTGATATTGAGATCCCTTAGAACCTGGTTACTATTGTAGGACAGGATGAACCAACTAAATTTCAGGGGAGGGTACTTACCTTTAAACCTCATGCAAGCCTTCAAACCTAGGGCTATTGTGTGACTTGTTTGTGTGTGCCACATGTTTGTGATTTGAGCATAACATCATGATATCATGCATCATAAGCATAGCATTTTCACTAACCATTTCAAGGACCAAAGGATTTATCTTTATTCTTTGTTGCAGGTCATGGCTTCTGCTCGTAGGAATACTATCCGGATCAACTTTGTAGGGATACCTCCTAACCTTAAGGAATTAGTCTCTCAAGTTTCTGAAAGTTCCCAGTTCATCAAGAAGCATGGTCACCTACTTGACTTGGTTACTTCAGGATTTGATGAAGACATGATGAGTGTCCTGTTTCAGTTCTTTGACCCTAAACATCATTGTTTCACATTCCCCGATTATCAGCTGGTTCCTACAATGGAAGAATTCTCCAAACTATTGGGTATACCTATCCTTGATCAGAGACTCTTCACAGGCTTAGAAAAAGAGCCTAAACCTGAAGTCATTGCTGCAGCCCTACATCTGAAGAAATCAGACATTGTCCTAGAAACGAGAAGTGGAGTTAAGGGTATCCTTGCTAAGGTATTGATGGAGAAAGCTCAAGTGTTCCTAAAGGCTATGAGTTATGATGCTTTTGAGGAGATCTTGGGCTTATTAATTTATGGCCTAGTGTTGTTCCCTAATCCAGACCAGCTCATAGACGTACACGCCATCAACATATTTCTGACTTGCAATCTAGTGCCTACATTACTTGGAGACATCTTACATTCTCTCCATACCCGTACTATGAAGGCACGAGGAACTCTGATGTGCTGCATACCTCTATTGTCTAGGTGGTTTATTTCTCACCTTCCTCGATCAGTGATGAAGAATGAACAAGGGTTAAGGTGGTCCAAGAGGATCATGTCACTTTCTCATTCAGACATTCATTGGTGCTCTAGATCCATGGAGAATGTTACTATCATTGACCGTTGTGGGGAGTTCCCTAATGTGCCATTCCTTGGCATAAGAGGGGGCATTACTTACAACCCTTCTTTAGCTCTACGCCAGTTTGGTTATGCTCGGAGTAATGGTCCTCATGACATGTTTATTCAGGGTATTATGTTCGACTACGACAACGATCTGCAAGGTTACCATCAAAGGTTCATACGAGCTTGGGGTAAAGTGAATAAGGTTGACAACAAGACTCTGGAACCAAAATACTCCATTCCTATGGAACCTTATCTCAGATGGGTACGAGCACGTGCTCAGACTCTTATGATGCCATATCCTGCTATCCTGCCAGTTACCATGGAGCCTGTTGCTGAAGGGGATACTCCTTATATCATCCTTCATCCAGACATGCCTAGTGACATGGAAGAGTTGCAGAGGTCTTGGATCCAGTTAAAGGAACAAAGGGATACTTTTGAGACTCATTTCAAAGCTAGTCAAGAAAGAATCCTATAGCTGACAAGACAACTTCACGAAGAGCGGAATCTCAACACATACCTCCATACAAAGAGGAAACGTCCATGGGAGACTTAAAAACCCATCTTTGTATTTATTTCATTTTATTGTAAGCCCAAGAAACAAACAAGTTTATTGCTTACTAATAAAAGTTTCATTTCTGGTTGTTTACACAAATTTAAATTCTGCGATCATTGAAAACATTGCATATGCATCTACATACCATATCATTGCATCACAGGTTTCTTATGAACAGGTATCTTATCTTCTCGCTGTTTATTTCAGCAGAAATGGCTCTCGAACAAACTGTTAAGGATCTCCAGACCCAGAATGCACAATTTCAAGAAATGATCTTGAACTTGTCCAAGGGTCAAGATGAGCTGAAGGAACTTCTGACTAAGAAGAAGAAAAAGACTAGAAAATCAGGGGGCCTCATCAACCTGGGTAGAAGATTCAGAGGTCCTATCAAGACAAAAGAAGAGGTTGAGGATCTTGAGTCTGAAAATTCTGAGAGAAGGAGGTAGTCTCCATGATACTGTGGAAGATTTTGATTCTGAGGAGAACTATTATCATGATCCTGCTAGTGAGGAGAAGTATAAGATGTTGGTAGACAGAATGAACGCTATGGAACTACAAAAATCTTCTGAGCTTGATTTTGAAGATTTGAGTTTAATTTATGGAGTAGTTATACCTATTGGCTTCAAGGTTCCTGCTTTTGTGGTGTATGATGGTGTTTCATGTCCTAAACTGCACTTGAGGTCCTATGTCCGGAGGATTCAACCACATACTGCTGACAAGAAACTGTGGATTCATTTCTTCCAAGAGATTTTATCTGGAGCTCAATTGGAATGGTACTATTGTAACACGGTGGGAGAACTGACTTTTCTATAAATGTTGCGGATAGCAAGAGTCGCCACCGACTTTTATTTTATCCAAAAGGAAAGGACATAAAAGAACAGGAAAAACCTTAAAAAGATTTTGAGTTCGGGGGATAGGTTATACAAAGGGAAGGTGTTAGCACCCTTTATATCCATGGTTATCAATGGACTCTTAGTTACTTAGCTCACTTTGAATTGTTTTGAGAAAGGTGTAGTGTGTGATTAAAAATTTTCTTAAGTACTTTATAATGATCCTTGTATGGATATATATAAAGACTTTGTTTTGAAAATTGTTTGAAAATGTGAAGTGTTATGAAATGTTTTTGAAGGAGTGAGCAAGTACTTAAGAGGAACCTACCCTATGATTAAATCCTTACTGTTCTTGAATGTTCTCTTAATGGTAAGACTATCCCTATTATTAAGGAATAGGTAGTCATTACCTTGGATGTTATAAGGGACATGTGAAGGGTCATCTGTGTTTAGGCAACTGTAAGGTGTCTTAGCAATACGAAGGGACTTATCATCTTTTATTCGAAAGGGACAAGATCATTTACGAAGGCAACATCGAAGGGACTTGATCTTATAATCGTAAAGGGACTTGATGATATTTTAGGAGAAGGGACCTTGCTTTTAGACACCTTACTTGACCTTTTGGTTTAGGCAACATGAGGGATAACCCTTAAGGAAGTGAGATGACGATCAAAGATCGACTTACGTGTGTGCGTGTATAAATTCAAATATTTATCTTATAATTGGTGATCTAAATTAATTTCAAAGCAAACATGTTATCACTCCCTATTTTACTAACCAAAGCAATAATATTTATAAATAAACGATAAGAGCTACAACTATTACACGGCTTTTACAGTTACATTATAATAATAAAAATAATTAAATGATAAATATAAGCAATAAAATAAAAAGGTTAGTAATAAAATAATGATAAGAAAAAGATGTTAGCACAAAAATATAAAATATGTACAAGTTAATTAAATATTTTAAAATTAAATAAACATTTTTAAAAGAATTTTTGAGATAAAAATAAACCATATACTAATTTATTTGCAAAATAAACTATGATTAATCATTTAATTGGATATTAGGAAAATTTAATTAATTTTAAGATTTAAATAAAATAAGAATTAGGGTTAGGATTAGGGTTAGAGAAAATTAGGGTTTTAATTATATATAAAAAATATTAGGGTTAGAAATTAATTTAAATATAATTAGTGAAATTATATACAAAAACATATATACATATTAATAAATATAAACATAAAAAGTTTGAGAAAATAAATTATTATATTTTTGAAAATATGAGTTTTTTAAGAAAATATTAATTATTTATTTTAGAAATTATCTAAATTGAATAAAATTAAAAAAAAAAAAAAAAACAAATATGAATATAAAAATAAATGGACAATATACCAAAAAAACAGGACCTGAGATTTGAACCCAGGTCCTTTACCTGGATAATGTGCTTCCAAAACCAGCTGGGCCACTTGCGTGCCTGTGATAGCAACCCACTCCAAGTTGTTTTGTTGTTATCCTGGAAAACAAAAATAAATCAAAGCAAAAAATTACCTTGGCCGGTTTCGAACCCAAGCCCTTCATTAGATCATACGCGCACCAAAACCAGCTGAGCTACATGCTCATTGTGATATATAGATGAAACGAATTTGTTTTAATCTTTGCATCAATTTCAAATATGATTTTCGCGCGCAGCCACTTCATCTCCTACCTCTGAACCTGCGCATTTACCTGCGAATTCTTCCACGAACTTTCCTGCAAATTTTTGTTCGAATGTAAACCTGCGAATATCAAACTCTAACCAAACAGTAAAATTTCACAAAATTAACAACACCATTGAGTTCCTAATGACATTTGCAATCATTCTATGTCTTTGGAATTAATTTATTTTGGCTCAATCGCAAAACCCTAAAGGAGGCCGAAAACCCAAACAATGGCCATTCTTCAAACCTGTACCAAAAATCAAATTAACTTGCCTAGAAACAATCACGAGCTTATTATAAACGCAAAACAATGATCAAATTCAATTTATATTGCACAAATATATGAGAACGAGAAATTCATAAAAGTGTGAGAAGTTTGATTCGGTTTGATCAATTCTTTGAGTTTGGGATGCATATGTCTATTGCTACATGATCAGTGATGTTCAAGGAAGAGATTGGTGTCCTTAATTCACCTGAAAAACCACAAAAAGTTAGAATCCGAATTTCAAATTTTTGATGAACTTTGAATTTGTGAAACTTATCCTTGAGGCTCTAAATCCGTGGCTAGGGTTGAGTTTTAAGTTGTTTATATATAAGTGAATGAAATTAGGTTAAGAGCTTTCACAAACTTGTGGACTTTTTTTCTTTGAGAGATTGAAAAATATTTGATCTTAAAACTTGAATATCCTTGATCTAGCCTTGCTATTTTAGTATGATCCTCATTATTTTTGTATCAATCAAGTCTAAATATGTTTTAAGACTTTCTAGAAACCAAATCAACTCAAATATCCATTATTTTATATTTTATTTCAATTTAAAATGATTTTTAACATAAAAAATCATAATAAATAAAAATAAAATGAATAAAATTATGAATAAATAAATTTTATTTCGTGCATGATGTCATGGAAGTGTTTGGATCACAAAAAAGCAAGCCCATTTGGTGAATTATGGTTTTAAGACCCCATTTGCTTCATAAACCTCTCAAAAATTTCCCAATTTGCAAGGGCACAAATCCTTCAATTTTAATGATATGAAGGTGTTCTTGGACATTTTGGAAAGCTTAAAGAGTCCTCTAACCAACCTCTTTGGTCTCATGTCCATATCTTTTGCCATTCTCAAGTTATGCTCTTTGGAAGTTGTTGACTTTTTGTTGACTTTTAAAAGGACCTATAATGTCTTAGCTCATACCTTCCAAATGAAGCATTTTTGGGATTGTCTTGTGAGACACAAAGTTTTAGAGAATTAAATTTCCTTCAAAATGAGCTTTGGATGGAAATTTTTTGATGAAGCATGTGAAAGTTATGGCTGGTCAAAGTTCAGTTGACTTTTCCTATGAAAACCCTAATTTAGAAACTCCTGATTCTTGATGATCTGAAATCTCCTTGATGAATCATGATCAACCCTTGATAAAATGATGAATTTTACTTCATAAACTTGATGTTGGCAAAAAATCATGAAGTTTGACTTTGGTTTGACCACAGTTGACCTTAGTTTGACTTTTTAACTGCTTTGACTGATTTTAACCTATCTGATCATCTGACTGAGCAAATCTTTTGGGAAAGTCTTGAAACTTGACATGGGGATTCTTGAACACATATAGGATGCTATTAAGCTCACTTGAAGTCTTGGAAGTCCATTTAGCCTGATGAAAGTCAAAACCCTAGTTTAAGATGCATTGCTTAGGAGAATGCATTGTCTGAGGGAATTGTCAAACTTTCTGACTAATTGTGAACCTTGTGAACCTCATGAGATGTCTTATGAACATTGTGAACCTCTTGAGACACAATGAATTGTCTTGTGGAGGGAAAATTTTGGGGTGCAACAGCTGCCCCTGTTCAATTTTCTGAAACCTGAGGGGTTAGATTGGTATATGTGTCAGTCGTGACCTGGAAGGTTGAAGGGGATTGAACACAAAAGCCCAAAAATGTGCACTCGCCGGTGCGTAAAGTAACACTGATGATTAGTTGTATATGCTTGAGTGGGCTTGAAGATGCCACTTGGAAGAAATGGAGATGGGCTTATAGATGCCATCCAAAATATCAGGACGTGATGATATCTTTATGTTCATACTGGATATCAGTACTAGGTCTTCGTATAGGCCGTCTCTGAATCATTTATGCAACATGATTTGAATTGTTGAATACACCAGTAGAAATAAATCTTCGTGACGATTATCTCTTCTGGAAATATCTTGGATTAGGGAATGGATCTTTGTATAGACCGTTTGCCTACTCTCCAAGGTCAAAAGAACGTCAAGATTAGTTCTTCTGAAAAATATCTTGAACCAGGGAATAGATCTTTGTACAGACCGTTTGCCTGCTATTCAAGGGCCAATAGATTAAATCTTCTGAAAATATCTTGAATTAGGGAATGGATCTTTGTACAGACCGTTTTCCTGCTATTCAAGACCAGATAGATGAAATCTTCTGGAAGTATCCTGGATTAGGGAATGGATCTTTGTACAGACCGTTTGCCTACTCTCCGAGGAAAAATAAGTGTCAGGATCAAGTCTCCTAAAAATATCCTGGATTAGGGAATGGATCCTTGTACAGACCGTTTTCCTACTCTCCAAGGAAATAGATTAAATCTTCTGAAAATATCTTGAACCAGGGAATGGATCTTCTTACAGACCGTTTGCCTGCTATTCAAGGCCAGATAGATGAAATCTTCTGGAAGTATCCTGGATTAGGGAATGGATCTTTGTACAGACCGTTTGCCTACTATCCGAGGACAACTTGAGTAATGTATGGATCATTTCTGACCTGTTGTGAATTGTTGATGCTATTTTATCTGCATATAACTATCCCGCAAGGAGAATGTTAGTTTATGCAATATGTATGCATGCATAGTATGATGCACCTAAGTAAATGTATTATGCATTTATGGATATGTATGTTATGATATGATGTAAATCATGTATGTACGAATCATGCAGCCTGTAGGGTCTGAATATCTTTGTATAACAACTACTGGCTAGGGAAAATAAATCCCGATTCATTGCTGAAGAATATGAGTAACTTGTTCCCGTTTCGTTTGATAGTATAGTATTTATAACCTCTCGTCTTCGTTCGTCGTACTTCTATTGAAGGAATAAGTTCCTGAGTATCCTGACTGAGGATAAAAGAGATGGACATAAATTCAAGGGGAGACGTATCTTGAAGTATCTATGATGATAGATTTGCCCTACTGGGGATTTGTAGTTGTCTCGTGGGGATGAACCGGCAAAGCTTCGTTGAATTCCTACCTCCGTTCGTCCTTAGTAAATACTATTACTGCATTTTTATGCATTTCTGGTAAACATCAATCATATTCAAGCATTTTATGCATTTCTGGTAAACATCAATCATATTCAAAAGCATACATACATTCAAACACAACCAATGGACGTTTCGTTTATGTAAATAGGGTAAAAGTAAATCTGGATTCAAAGATGGAATTTTATTTATATCACAAAATGACCTATACATAGGCAAGTTTGTACAAGGAGACAGAAATCCTAGTAAGAGGAATTCGTCGTAAAAAATTTACAAAACAAAGAAAACAGCTATGTGGGAAATAATCCTATTGATTTTCAATTCTACTATTGTCATTATCTTCAAGTATCTCATCTTCTGTTGTTGAGACGGAAACGATTGGATTGATCTTTATCTGTTCGAACTTGAATTAAGCAGCACAACTGGTTGGAGTTTACATGGGTGATCCAAACGAGACATAATCGTACGCTTTAATCCCTAACTTTTGCCTGGATTGCCCTTTCAGGTTTTCAATCCACCAGGATACCCTTTTTTGCCCAAGCCGCCCTTTCAGGTTTTCGACTTGTTGGGTGTACATTTTATATATATATATATATATATATATATATATATATATATATCCCTAATTTTTGCCCGAACCCTTTTGGTTCGTCGGGATGCCCTTATTTTTGCCTAGGCCAGTCAACCTAGCGGGTCTCTTTTTATGCGTAGTATTTTTTAACTATGTCTGCGTTTACAGGTTGTGGGAAGTCTTCACCATCCATAGTAGTGAGCATCATGGCACCTCCTGAGAATACTGTTTTGACTACAAATGGTCCTTCATATGTAGGAGTCCACTTGCCCCTAGGATCACCCTGTGGTAATATGATACGCTTGATTACCAAGTCACCAGCCTGATATACCTTTGGCTTAACCTTCTTATTAAAAGCTTTGATCATCCGTTTCTGGTACATCTGACCGTGACATACAACTGCCAACCTCTTCTCATCAATCAAGTTTATCTGGTCAAGTCGAGTCTGAATCCACTCGTCTTCATCCAAGCCTGCATCCTTCATGATTCTTAGGGAGGGTATCTGAACTTCAATGGGCAGAACTGCTTCCATACCATAGACTAAAGAGAATGGGGTTGCCCCTGTTGAAGTACGTATTGTAGTACGATAACCATGAAGAGCAAATGGTAACATCTCGTGCCAATCCTTATAAGTAACAGTCATCTTCTGTAGAATCTTCTTAATGTTCTTATTAGCAGCTTCTACTGCCCCATTCATCTTCGGACGATACGGAGAAGAGTTGTGATGCTTAATCTTGAATTGTGTGCAGAGATCAGTAATCATAGTGTTGCTCAAATTAGAGCCATTGTCCGTAATAATCCTTTCAGGGATGCCATACCTACATATGAGATTATTCTTAATGAATCGAGCCACAACATTCTTGGTAACAGATGCAAATGAAGCTGCCTCCACCCACTTTGTAAAGTAATCAATAGCAACCAAGATGAAACGATGCCCATTAGAAGCAGTAAGCTTGATCTCACCAATCATATCAATGCCCCACATGGCAAAAGGCCAAGGAGCAGTCATCACATTCAATGGTGATGGAGGTATATGTACTTTATTAGCATAGATTTGACACTTGTGACATGTTCTGGAATGTTGATAGCAGTCAGCTTCCATGGTAGACCAATAGTAACCTGCTCTCAATATCTTCTTTGCCATGGTATGACCACTAGAATGAGTGCCAAAGATCCCGTCATGCATATCTTCCATAATCTCTGTTGCTTCTTTCTTATCCACACAACGAAGCAAAGTTGAATCATGATTGCGCTTGTACAAAATTTCTTATCTTTGACAGATGCCCCTTCAGGGAATTCCTGAGCTTCAAGATATCTTTTCACTTCATAGAACCAAGGCTTCCCCTCTGCTTCTTCAGTGTCAATCTCATTGCAGTATGCAGGCTTCTCAAATCTATCAATAGTAATCTTGGGAGCTTCATCATCCCAGCTAATCTCAAACATGGATGCCATGGTGGCTAGTGCATCTGCTAACTGATTTTCTCTTCGTGGAATATGTCCAAAGGTAATCTCTTCAAAATATGGGATCAAAGACAACACATGCTCTCTGTAAGGAATGAGATTATCATGCTTGGTATCCCAATCTCCTTTAATCTGACTTACTACTAGGGCTGAATCTCCATATACGTCCAGGAACTGAATCTTCATGTCAATGGCAGCTTTGATACCCAGGATACATGCCTCATACTCAGCCATGTTATTGGTACAATAGAAACAAAGTCTTGCAGTAATCGGGGTATGACAACCTTCAGGGGAACTAATCACAACACTAACACCATTACCAAGTGTATTAGAAGCTCCATCAAAAACCATAGTCTATCGGGATCCTTGTTCAGGTCCGTCATATTGTCCATGTTCTTTGGTAATAATCATAATGTCTTCATCAGGGAACTCAAAACTCATTGACTGGTAATCATCCACTGCTTGATGAGCCAGGTGATCAGCTACAACACTTCCTTTAATGGCCTTCTGAGTAGTGTAATGTATATCATATTCTGTTAAGATCATTTGCCATCTTGTTATTCATCCGGAGAGAGCAGGTTTCTCGAATATGTACTTGATTGGATCCATCTTCGAAATCAACAAGGTAGTATGAGTCAACATATACTGTCTTAGTCGGCGAGCAGCCCATGCCAAAGCGCAGCAAGTTTTCTCGAGCAGTGAGTATCTTGTTTCACAGTCGGTAAACTTTTTGCTAAGGTAGTATATTGCCTGCTCTTTTCGACCAGACTCGTCATGTTGCCCCAAAACACACCCCATTGAGTTGTCTAACACTGTTAAGTACATAATCAAGGGTCTTCCATCAACTGGTGGCATCAAAATTGGAGGTTCTAGAAGATATCTCTTGATTTCATCAAAGGCAGTCTGACACTCATCATTCCACTCCATTACCTGATCTTTCTTCAACAACTTGAAGATTGGCTCACAGGTAGCAGTTAATTGGGAAATAAATCTTGCAATGTAATTCAATCGTCCCAAGAAACCTATAACTTCCTTCTCAGTACGGGGAGCTGGCATCTCTTGTATAGCTTTCACTTTTGCAGGATCCACTTCAATACCTTTTCCACTGACAATGAAACCCAGGAGTTTACCAGATCTAACTCCAAAAGTACATTTGTTTGGGTTCAATCTCAACTTGTATTTCTTCAACCTCTCAAACAATTTATGCAGATGATCAAGGTGTTTTTCTTCATTCTGGGACCTGGCTATCATATCATCCACATATACCTCTATCTCATGATGAATCATATCGTGAAACAAAGCCACCATAGCACGCTGATATGTTGCCCCGACATTCTTCAAACCAAATGGTATCACTTTATAAAAAAAAGTGCCCCACTGTGTCACAAATGTAGTCTTCTCCATATCTTCAGGTGCCATCTTGATTTGATTGTAACCAGAGAAACCATCCATGAAAGAGAATACCTTGTGCTGAGCAGTGTATTCTACCAAACCATCAATATGTGGAAGTGGAAAGTCATCTTTAGGGCTGGCCTTGTTCAAATCCCTGTAGTCTACACACATACGTACCTTACCATCTTTTTTAGGTACCGGTACCACATTTGCAACCCATTGAGGATAAGAAGTCACAGCTAAGAACCCTGCATCAAATTGTTTCATTACCTCTGCCTTAATCTTCTCTGACATTTCAGGACGCATGCGACGAACCTTCTGCTTCTTTGGACGACAATCTTCTTTTACTGGTAAACGGTGAACCACAATGTCTGTATCCAACCCTGGCATATCTTCATAGGACCAAGCAAAGATCTGCACATAATCATGTAACATCTGAATCAATCTGCTCTTAACACCATCCTCTAATTCAGCCCCTATCTTGACCTCTTTCCTGTTTTCTTCAGTTCCCAAATTCACAACTTCTACTGGCTCTTCATGTGGCTGTATAGCTTTCTCTTCTTGTTGTAACAACCTAGCAAGCTCTACAGGTACTTCACAATCTTCCTCCTTTCTATCTTCAACTTGATAGATCGGATTCTCGAAATTATAATTGGCAATAGTAGAATTGTTATCAACAGGATCCAGAGTGGATGAGGATCTGCATTTTAGTGATGTGGGTGTGTGTGAGAACACATAGCTGATAAAACAAAAATAAAATAAAAGAAAGACAAGGAACACAATATTTACGAAAACGAAACGTCCACTAATTTTTATTGAATGAAGTATGCAAATGAAATGACATCCCGAAACAAGCATACCATTGTGCCCCGGTAAAGGCACAAGGCTTAAGAATTCAATTGTAAAAAATTACAAACTTAAAAATAACAACACAATAATAGTATTTACTCCTGACTAAAGGAGATAGGAATAACGTCTTCAGCCTTCCAATTATTGAGCCCATCACCCACAGTAGGAAAAATCCAAGCATCCAAGTTGTAGTCTTCATTATAGTCACCCACAGCATTGATCTGATCTTTCATAATCCCTTGATTGGTGATACAAACAGCACGAGCACGACGAACAGCCTTCTGGGACTCTGCAGTGAAACCCAAACCAAACTTGTCAGACTTGTAAGGAATGTCAGGAAGCTGACCCCAAATAGTACAACCACCTTCATCAACCACAACTCTAGCATCTTTGAGGGAGGCCATTATAGGAGGTACTCTGGTAACCACAGGAACTCTTTTAACAACTGGAGGAGCTTCTTCAGCAGGAACAACCCAAGGAACTACTTCAAATGTCTGGAAAAGAGTCTCAACATATTCACCTTCTACTTCAACATACTTGAAAGTATTCACATGACTGACTATATATTCTTCCTCTCCGTAAACAGTAACAACCTTTCCCTTCACTGGGTATCTCAACTTCTGATGTAAAGTGGAGGTTACGGCACCTGCCCCGTGGATCCAGGGGCTCCCAAGCAAACAAGAGTACGAAGGACGAATATCCATTACATAGAAGGTTGAATTGAAGACCTGAGAACCTACTTTGATTGGGAGATCTATTTCTCCATGCACCACTCTTCTCGAACCATCAAAGGCCTTCACCACTATATTACTAGGTCTTAAAACAACATCTTCAGGACTGAGCTTGTTTAAAACCTCTTTGGGAAGTACATTAAGTGAAGAACCATTGTCTATCAACACATGAGACAGGGTAGTGCCCCTACATTCAATAGAGATATGTAAGGCTCTGTTATGGTTCCTTTTGGCCGGAGTCAAGTCAGCATCAGAAAAACCTAACCCATTATCATAAGTCAGGTGCGCAACACAGTTTTCAAACTGATCCACAGAAATCTCATTTGGTACATGAGCAGTCTTCAAGAATTTAATCAAGGCCTTAGCATGAGCCTCAGAGCACAACAATAAAGACAACATGGAAAACTTGGAGGGAGTATGCCCCAATTGGTCAACAATATCATAATCACTCTTGCGAATGATCTTCAACACCTCTTCCATCTGCTTAGAAAGATTCTCAGCAGATGGTGCCTCAGCTTGCACAGGTTCAATAACAGGACCTTTGCCCCGGGCATCAGTATTTTTCTCAGCAGTAGAGGTAGTAGTTGGAGTAACTGTATTCTTGGAGGTAACCGAAGGAGAGAAAATTCTTCCACTTCTTGCGATCTTACTAGATCCAGCAATATTATCAACATCAGGGTTTTCATCAGCAATAGGTGTATCAGCTAAGGGTTCCTGTTTAACACCATAGATATAAACATCGGAACCGTAATGCCAAGGTATAGCCTTATCAGAAGTATATGGAATAGGACCAGGAGTGGTAATAATCATAGGAGCCACTCTAGCTTCAGCAACAGTCTTCACAGGGCCTTCAGCAGTAATCTTGATTGGACCCTTATGAGTGATCTTGACAGGGCCCTTGGAAGTAATCCTCACTGGCACTTTATCAACCATATCCACCTCTTCAACCTTCGCACCTTGAGTTATATGTTCAACCATACTCTCCACAGAAGGTGTCCTCTCAAACAATATGGTGTAATTGTCCATGAGGCGTTGAATACCATCCTTCAACTTCCAGCAGCTATCAGGTTTATAAGCACAATAAAAACAATCTTCATTACAACCTGGAAAGAAACCAGCTTGTACCAACTTCTTCTTAATAACAGATAATGGAGTAGTCACATCTGCAACTGAGGAAATATATGAAACTTCATCAATGGCATTAACAGCCTTCTCATGATTTGGCATGGGAGAAGTAATCACATTTGGAGTCCCAGGAGGGTCAAATTCAATCTCTCCAGCATCAATCATATCTTGAATCTTGTTCTTAAATATCCAGCAGTTGTTGGTATCATGTCCCTGACAATTATAATGATAGGCACATCGTGCATTAGGATTGTACCGAGGAGAGGTAACATTTGGATTCTGAGGAGGGTCCTTCAAAGTAATGAGTTCCCCTTTCAACAAGTGTTGCAAGGCTTGGGCCAGTGACATGTTGATCTTGGTGAACTGTCTTCTAGGTTTCTGCTGATTGCTCTGTGGTGGCTCTGGTGGTGCAGGAGTAGGATTGGAGATGTGAAATGCACTCACAGATTGGTGACTCCTATTACGACCAGGTTGACCGTAAACAACATTTGACTCCTTCTTCCCACTAGGGGGCTTCTTTGCAGTATTTGATGAAGAGGCACCGATCTGTATCTTGCCACTTCTTATGCCACTTTCCACACGCTCTCCCGTCATTATCAGCTCAATGAAACCAGATGATGAGCTTCCAATGAGATGACTACAGAAAGGACCATTCAGCGTACTCATGAACATATCCACTAACTCCCTGTCAGTCAAAGGAGGTTGAACTCTACCAGCCAAGTCTCTCCATTTCTGGGCGTACTCCTTGAAATTCTCCTTAGCACCCACAGACATGCTTTGGAGTTGCATGCGGGTAGGTGCTAAATCAGCATTGTATTGGTATTTCCTGTAGAAGGCCTCAGCAAGATCATTCCAATCACGGATGTTGACACTCTCCAATTGATAGTACCATTCCAATTGAGCTCCAGACAAGCTTTCTTGGAAGAAATGAATCCACAACTTCTTATCAGCAATATGGGGTTGAATCCACCGGACATAGGACCTTAGATGCAGCTTGGGACACGAGACACCATCATATACTACAAAAGCTGGGACCTTGAAACCAATGGGTATAACCACTCCAGATATCAAACTCAGATCTTCAAAATCCAGCCCAGAGGACTTTTGTAATTCCATAGCATTCATTCTATCCACCAGCATCTTGAACTTATCTTCATTATGATCATGATAGTAATTTGCTTCAGAATCAGAATCCCCCATTGTATTATGGAGACTGCCTCCCTCTTTCTCAGACTCTTCAGACTCATAATCTTCAACCTGTTCCTTGGTCTTGACAGGACCTCTGAACCTTCTTCCCATATTGATAAGGCCTCCTGACCTTCTAGTCTTCTTAGTCTTCTTGGCCAGCAGTGTCTTCAATTCATCCTGCCCCTTGGACAAGTTCAGGATCAGCTCTTGGAATTGTGCATTTTGTGCCTGGAGATCTTTGACTGTTTGTTCAAGAGCCATTTCTGCTGAAATAAACAGCGAGAAGATAAGATACCTGTGATGCAATGATATGGTGTATAAATGCATATGCAATGTTTTCAAGGACCGCAGGATTTAAATTTGTTTAAACAACCAAAAGTAAACTTTTATTAGTAATAAATTTGTTTGCCCCCTTGGGCTTACAACAAAAATGAAATAAATACAAAAGATGGGATTTTAAGTCTCCCATGGACGTTTCCTCTTTGTGTTGAGGTATGAGTTGAGATTCCGCTCCTCGTGAAGTTGCTTTGTTAGCTCCAGGATTCTTTCTTGACTTGCTTTATAATGAGTCTCAAAAGTATCCCTTTGCTCCTTCAACTGGATCTAGGACATTTGTAAGTCTTCCATGTCAGTGGGCATGTCTGGGTGAAGGATGGTATAAGAAGTATCTCCTTCAGTAACAGGCTCCATAGTAACTGGCAGGATGGCAGGATATGGCATCATAAGAGTCTAAGCACGAGATCGCACCCATCTGAGATAAGCTTCCATAGGAATGGTGTACTTGGGCTCCAGAGTCTTGTTGTCAACCTTGTTCACTTTTCCCCATGCTCGTATAAACCTTTGACGATAACCTTGGAGATCGTTGTCGTAGTCAAACACAATACCCTGAATCAACATGTCATGTAACCAAACTGACGTAGAGCTAAGGAAGGGTTGTAAGTAATGGCTCCTCTTATGCCTAGAAGTGGCACATTAGGAAACTCCCCACAACGGTCAATGATAGTAACATTCTCCATAGATCTAGAGCACCAATGAATATCTGAATGAGAAAGTGACATAATCCTCTTGGACCACCTGAACCCTTGTTCATTCTTCATCACTGATCGAGGAAAGTGAGAAATAAACCACCTAGATAGTAAAGGTATACAACACATCAGAGTTCCTCGTGCCTTTGTATTACGGGTATGAAGAGAGTGTAAGATGTCTCCAAGTAATGTAGGCACTGGGTTATGAGTCAGAAATATGTTGATGGCGTGAACGTCTATGAACTGATCTGGATTGGGGAACAACATTAAGCCATAAATCAATAAGGCTAAGATCTCCTCAAAAGCATCATAGCTCATAGCCTTCAAGAACACTTGAGCCTTCTCCATCAATACCTTAGCAAGAATACCCTTGACTCCATTCCTCGTTTCTAGAACAATGTCTGATTTCTTCAAATGTAGGGCTGCAGCAATGACTTCAGGCTTAGGCTCTTTTTCCAAGCCTGTGAAGGGTTTCTGATCAAGGACGGGTATACCCAGAAGTTTGGAGAACTCTTCCATTGTAGGAACCAATTGATAGTCAGGGAATGTAAAGCAGTGATGTTTAGGGTCAAAGAACTGAAACAGAACACTCATCATGTCTTCATTGAACCCTGAAGTGACTAGATCCAATAGGTGACCATGCCTTTTGATGAACTGAGAGTTTTCAGAAACTTGAGAGACCAATTCCTTAAGCTTAGAAGGTATTCCTACAAAGTTGATCCGGATAGTATTCCTACGAGCAGAAGCCATGACCTGCAACAAAGAACAAAGATAAATCCTTTGGTCCTTGAAATGGTTAGTGAAAATGCTATGCTTATGATGCATGATGATGCTATGATGTTATGCTCAATCACAATCATGTGGCACACACAAACAAGTCACACAATAGCCCTAGGTTTGAAGGCTTGCATGAGGTTTAAAGGTAAGTACCCTCCCCTGAAGTTTAGATGGTTCATCCTGTCTTATAAAGTAACCAGGTTCTAAGGGATCTCAATATCATTGATCCTTCACAAGGGTGGTTGTTCAGTAGGCAACTTACTTGCCAACCAAAACCCTCCAAGTTTAGAATCTCAATGAGTGTAGCATCGAGTATCAACCAACTTCAGTCTTCACCAAAGCCGGTTATCTCACTACTTTTCTAAAGGCCAAGATGGGATGACTAGGGTTCTAAATGTCAGTTAGTGTATTGACAACATATGGCAGCCTCATATTATCCTCAACTTTCTTAAGGAACATAAGCACCAACCAAGAAGTCACACTAACTATGGCCACCAGATCAACCATATCGGTATACGCCGTACAGTTTCCTTGGTCTATTGCCATTTACCTAAGGTACACTAGATCCGGGTTAGGATCTTTCACACATAAAGCCCAACAAGTAATATAAAGCAAACAAGGCAAACAATTTAAGTGATCTAATTCCTAAGGGTACCCCTCTTTTATTAAATCCCCAGCAGAGTCGCCAGTTCTGTAACACGGTGGGAGAACTGACTTTTCTATAAATGTTGCGGATAGCAAGAGTCGCCACCGACTTTTATTTTATCCAAAAGGAAAGGACATAAAAGAACAGGAAAGACCTTAAAAAGATTTTGAGTTCGGGGGGTAGGTTATACAAAGGGAAGGTGTTAGCACCCTTTATATCCATGGTTATCCATGGGCTCTTAGTTACTTAGCTCACTTTGAATTGTTTTGAGAAAGGTGTAGTGTGTGATTAAAAATTTTCTTAAGTACTTTATAATGATCCTTGTATGGATATATATAAAGACTTTGTTTTGAAAATTGTTTGAAAATGTGAAGTGTTATGAAATGTTTTTGAAGGAGTGAGCAAGTACTTAAGAGGAACCTACCCTATGATTAAATCTTTATTGTTCTTGAATGTTCTTTCAATGGTAAGACTATCCCTATTATTAAGGAATAGGTAGTCATTACCTTGGATGTTATAAGGGACATGTGAAGGGTCATCTGTGTTTAGGCAACTGTAAGGTGTCTTAGCAATACGAAGGGACTTATCATCTTTTATTCGAAAGGGACAAGATCATTTACGAAGGCAACATCGAAGGGACTTGATCTTATAATCGTAAAGGGACTTGATGATATTTTAGGAGAAATGACCTTGCTTTTAGACACCTTACTTGACCTTTTGGTTTAGGCAACATGAGGGATAACCCTTAAGGAAGTGAGATGGCGATCAAAGATCGACTTACGTGTGTGCGTGTATAAATTCAAATATTTATCTTATAATTGGTGTTCTAAATTAATTTCAAAGCAAAAATGTTATCACTCCCTATTTTACTAACCAAAGCAATAATATTTATAAATAAACGATAAGAGCTACAACTATTACACGGCTTTTACAGTTACATTATAATAATAAAAATAATTAAATGATAAATATAAGCAATAAAATAAAAAGGTTAGTAATAAAATAATGATAAGAAAAAGATGTTAGCACAAAAATATAAAATATGTACAAGTTAATTAAATATTTTAAAATTAAATAAACATTTTTAAAAGAATTTTTGAGATAAAAATAAACCATATACTAATTTATTTACAAAATAAACTATGATTAATCATTTAATTGGATATTAGGAAAATTTAATTAATTTTAAGATTTAAATAAAATAAGAATTAGGGTTAGGATTAGGGTTAGAGAAAATTAGGGTTTTAATTATATATAAAAAATATTAGGGTTAGAAATTAATTTAAATATAATTAGTGAAATTATATACAAAAACATATATACATATTAATAAATATAAACATAAAAAGTTTGAGAAAATAAATTATTATATTTTTGAAAATATGAGTTTTTTAAGAAAATATTAATTATTTATTTTAGAAATTATCTAAATTGAATAAAATTATAAAAAAAAAAATAAGAAAACAAATATGAATATAAAAATAAATGGACAATATACCAAAAAAACAGGACCTGAGATTTGAACCCAGGTCCTTTATCTGGATAATGTGCTTCCAAAACCAGCTGGGCCACATGCGTGCCTGTGATAGCAACCCACTCCAAGTTGTTTTGTTGTTATCCTGGAAAACAAAAATAAATCAAAGCAAAAAATTACCTTGGCCGGTTTCGAACCCAAGCCCTTCATTAGATCATACGCGCACCAAAACCAGCTGAGCTACATGCTCATTGTGATATATAGATGAAACGAATTTGTTTTAATCTTTGCATCAATTTCAAATATGATTTTCGCGCGCAGCCACTTCATCTCCTACCTCTGAACCTGCGCATTTACCTGCGAATTCTTCCACGAACTTTCCTGCAAATTTTTGTTCGCATGTAAACCTGCGAATATCAAACTCTAACCAAACAGTAAAATTTCACAAAATTAACAACACCATTGAGTTCCTAATGACATTTGCAATCATTCTATGTCTTTGGAATTAATTTATTTTGGCTCAATCGCAAAACCCTAAAGGAGGCCGAAAACCCTAACAATGGCCATTCTTCAAACCTGTACCAAAAATCAAATTAACTTGCCCAGAAACAATCACGGGCTTATTATAAACACAAAACAATGATCAAATTCAATTTATATTGCACAAATATATGAGAACGATAAATTCATAAAAGTGTGAGAAGTTTGATTCGGTTTGATCAATTCTTTGAGTTTGGGATGCATATGTCTATTGCTACATGATTAGTGATGTTCAAGGAAGAGATTGGTGTCCTTAATTCACCTGAAAAACCACAAAAAGTTAGAATCCGAATTTCAAATTTTTGATGAACTTTGAATTTGTGAAACTTATCCTTGAGGCTCTGAATTCGTGGCTAGGGTTGAGTTTTAAGTTGTTTATATATAAGTGAATGAAATTAGGTTAAGAGCTTTCACAAACTTGTGGACTTTTTTTCTTTGAGAGATTGAAAAATATTTGATCTTAAAACTTGAATATCCTTGATCTAGCCTTGCTATTTTGGTATGATCCTCATTATTTTTGTATCAATCAAGTCTAAATATGTTTTAAGACTTTCTAGAAACCAAATCAACTCAAATATCCATTATTTTATATTTTATTTCAATTTAAAATGATTTTTAACATAAAAAATCATAATAAATAAAAATAAAATGAATAAAATTATGAATAAATAAATTCTATTTCGTGCATGATGTCATGGAAGTGTTTGGATCACAAAAAAGCAAGCCCATTTGGTGAATTATGGTTTTAAGACCCCATTTGCTTCATAAACCTCTCAAAAATTTCCCAACTTTGCAAGGGCACAAATCCTTCAATTTTAATGCTATGAAGGTGTTCTTGGACATTTTGGAAAGCTTAAAGAGTCTTCTAACCAAAATCTTTGGTATCATGTCCATATCTTTTACCATTCTCATGTTATGCTCTTTGGAAGTTGTTGACTTTTTGTTGACTATTAAAAGGACCTATAATGTCTTAGCTCATACCTTCCAAATGAAGCATTTTTGGGATTGGCTTGTGAGACACAAAGTTGTAGAGAATTAAATTTCCTTCAAAATGAGCTTTGGATGGAAATTTTTTGATGAAGCATGTGAAAGTTATGGCTGGTCAAAGTTCAGTTGACTTTTCCTATGAAAACCCTAATTTAGAAACTCCTGATTCTTGATGATCTGAAATCTCCTTGATGAATCATGATCAAACCTTGATCAAATGATGAATTTTACTTCATAAACTTGATGTTGGCAAAAAATCATGAAGTTTGACTTTGGTTTGACCACAGTTGACCTTAGTTTGACTTTTTAACTACTTTGACTGATTTTAACCTATCTGATCATCTGACTGAGCAAATCTTTTGGGAAAGTCTTGAAACTTGACATGGGGATTCTTGAACACATATAGGATGCTATGAAGCTCACTTGAAGTCTTGGAAGTCCATTTAGCCTGATGAAAGTCAAAACCTTAGTTTAAGATGCATTGCTTAGGAGAATGCATTGTCTGAGGGAATTGTCAAACTTTCTGACTAATTGTGAACCTTGTGAACCTCATGAGATGTCTTATGAACATTGTGAACCTTGTGAACCTCTTGAGACACAATGCATTGTCTTGTGGAGGGCAAATTTTGGGGTGCAACAACTATCAACTTGAAAGTGTTAATATTCGTGATTGGAATGATCTTGCTGAGGCCTTCTATAGGCAATACCAATATAATGCTGATTTAGCACCAACTCGCATGCAGCTCCAAAGCATGTCTATGGGTGCTAAGGAGAGTTTCAAAGAGTATGCCCAGAAATGGAGAGACCTGGCTGGCAGAGTTCAACCTCCTCTGACTGACAGGGAGCTGGTGGAAATGTTTATGAGTACGCTGAATGGTCCTTTTTATAGTCACCTCATTGGAAGCTCATCATCTGGTTTCACTGAGCTGATAATGACTGGAGAACGTGTGGAAAGTGGGATAAAAAGTGGTAAGATACATGTGGGTGCCTCTTCATCAAGCACTGCTAAGAAACCCCTAGTGGAAAGAAGGAGTCTAATGTTGTGTATGGCCAACATTGCCGTAACATGAGTCACCAATCTGTGGGAGCAGTTCATATCTCCAATCCTGCCCCTACAGCACAATCAACAGAAGCCTAGAAGACAGTTCACCAAGATCAACATGTCATTGGCCCAAGCCTTGCAACACATGTTGAAAGGGGAGCTAATTACTTTAAGGGATCCTCCTCAGAATCCTAATACATATTTTCCTCAGTACAATCCTAATGCAAGATGAGCATATCATTCTAATAGTCCAGGACATGACACCAACAACTGCTGGGTGTTGAAAAACAAAATTCAAGACATGATTGAAGTTGGGGAAATTGAATTTGACCCTCCTGGGACCCCAAATGTGATCACTGCTCCTATGCCCAATCATGAGAAAACTGTTAATGCCGTTGATGAGGTTTCCTATGTTTCCTCAGTACCAGATTTGACTACTCCTCTATCCATTATCAAGAAGAAGCTGGTGCAGGCTGGGTTCTTTCCAGGTTGCAAGGAAGACTGTTTTTACTGTGCCTATAAACCTGATAGTTGCTGGAAGTTGAAGGATGGTATTCAATGCCATATGGACAATTACACTATATTGTTTGAGAGGACTCCTTCTGTGGAAAGTATGTGTGAACATCTGACTCGAAACACGAAGCTTGAAGATGTAGCTATGGTTGATAGAGTACCAGTGAAGATTACCTCCAAAGGTCCTATCAGGATCACCTCTAAAGGTCCTGTCAGGATTACTGCTGAATGCCCTGTGAAGATTACTGCTGAAGGCCTTGTGAAGACTGTTGCTAAAGCTAGGGTGGCTCCTATGATCATTACCACTCCTGACCCTGTTCCTTATACTTTTGATAAAGTTATACCCTCGAATTATGGTTCTGATGTTTATATCCATGGTGTCAAACAAGAGCCTTTGACTGATGCACATGTTACTGATGTTAATCTTGATGTTGATAAGATTGTTGGATCTTGTAAGGTCACCAGAAGTGGAAGAATCTTTTCCCCTCAAGATACCTCTAAAAGTACAGGTACTCCAGCTCATACCTCTAATTCTAGGCCAAGTACTGATGCCCGGGGAAAAGGTCATGTGATTGAACCTGTGCAAGCTGAGGCACCAAC
This sequence comes from Lathyrus aphaca, assembly GCA_963966055.1. Classification (NCBI taxonomy): domain Eukaryota; kingdom Viridiplantae; phylum Streptophyta; class Magnoliopsida; order Fabales; family Fabaceae; genus Lathyrus; species Lathyrus aphaca. The sequence continues at coordinate 45,606,258 of OZ014520.1, forward strand.
TGCTGAAAATCTTTCTAAACAGATGGAAGAAGTACTGAAGATCATTCGCAAGAGTGATTATGATATTGTTGACCAGTTGGGGCATACTCCCTCCAAAATCTCCATGTTATCTTTGTTGCTGTGTTCTGAGGCCCATGCTAAAGCCTTAATCAAGTTCTTAAAGGCTGCTCATGTGCCAGATGAAATTTCTATGGATCAATTTGAGAATTGTGTTGCACATCTGACTAGTGATAATGGTTTGGGCTTTTCTGATGTTGATCTGACCCCTTCCAAGAGAAACCATAACAGAGCTCTGCATATCTCCATTGAATGTAGGGGCACTACTTTGTCTCATGTACTGGTGGACAATGGTTCTTCATTAAATGTGCTCCCTAAAGAGGTTCTGGACAAGCTCAGTCCTGAAGATGTTGTGTTAAGGCCAAGTAATGTGGTGGTAAGGGCCTTTGATGGTTCAAGAAGAATGGTACATGGAGAAGTAGACCTCCCAATCAAAGTAGGCTCTCAGGTCTTCAACTCTACTTTCTATATGATGGATATTCGTCCTGCGTATTCTTGCTTGCTTGGGTGCCCCTGGATCCATGGGGCAGGTGCTGTGACTTCCACCTCGCATCAGAAGTTGAAATAGCCATGTGAATACTCTCAAATATGTAGAAATGGAGGGTGAATTGGTTGAAACTCCGTGTCAAATATTTGAAGTTGTTCCTTGCTCTGCTCCTATTCCTCAGTTTGTCCCTGCTTCTGAAAGAGCTCATGTGGTTACTAGAATACCTCCTGCAATGGCCTCCCTCAAAGATGCTAAGATTGTGGTTGAAAAAGGTGGTTGTGATATTTGGGGTCATCTACCCAACATCCCTTATAAGTCTAACAAGTTTGGTTTGGGTTTCACTGCAGAATCTCAGAGGGCTGTTCGTCGTGCTCGTGTTGTTTGTATCACTAATAAAGGGGTCATAAGAGATCAAATCAATGATGTGGGTGACCATGATGAAGACTACAACCTGGATGATTGGATCTTTCCTACCATGGGTGATGGGCTCAACAATTGGAAGACTGAAGATGTTATTCCTATCTCCTTTAGTCAGGAGTAAATACTATTACTATGTTTTGTTTTAAGTTTGTAATTTCGAACAATAAAACCTTTTAAGCCTTGTGTCTTACCCGGGGCACAATGGTATGCTTGCTTCGGGATGTCATTTCATTTGCATACTTCATTCAATAAAATCAATGGACGTTTCATTTTCGTAAATATTGTGCTCCTTGTCTTTCTTTTATTATTATTTCTATTTTATCAGCTATGTGTTCTTACACACACCCACATCACTAAAATGCAAATCTTCATCCACTATGGATCCTGTTGATAACAGTTCCACTATTGCCAATTATAATTTCAAGAATCTGATATATCAAGCTGAAGATGGGAAGGAGGAAGATTGTGAGGTACCAGTAGAGCTTTCTAGGTTGTTGCAACAAGAAGAAAAAGCTATACAGCCACATGAAGAGCCAATCGAAGTTGTGAATCTGGGAACTGAGGAAAACAGGAAAGAGGTCAAGATAGGGGCCGAACTAGAAGATGGTGTTAAGAACAGACCAATTCATATGTTACATGACTATGTGGAGATCTTGGCTTGGTGATATGAAGATATGTCAGGGTTGGATACTGACATTGTAGTTCACTGTCTACCGGTAAAAGAAGATTGTCGTCCAAAGAAGCAGAAGGTTTGTCGCATGCGTCCTGAAATGTCAGAAAAGATTAAAGCAGAGGTGATGAAACAATTTAATGCAGGGTTCTTAGCTGTGACTTCTTATCCTCAATGGGTTGCAAACATGGTACCGGTACCTAAGAAAGATGGTAAGGTACGCATGTGTGTGGATTACAGGGATTTGAATAAGGCTAGTCCTAAAGATGACTTTCCACTTCCACATATTGATATTTTGGTAGACAACACTGCTCAGCATAAGGTATTCTCTTTCATGGATGGTTTCTCTGGTTATAATCAGATTAAGATGGCTCCATAAGATATGGAGAAGACTACATTTGTTACACAATGGGGCACTTTTTGTTATAAGGTGATGCCATTTGGTTTGAAAAATGTTGGGGCAACATATCAGCGTGCTATGGTGGCTTTGTTTCATGATATGATTCACCATGAGATAGAGGTATATGTGGATGATATGATAGCCAGGTACTAGAATGAGGAACAACACCTTGATCATCTGTGCAAGTTTTTTAAGAGGTTGAAGAAGTATAAAATGAGATTGAATCCAAACAAGTGTACTTTTGGAGTTAGTTCTGGTAAACTCTTGGGTTTCATTGTCAGTGGAAAAGGTATTGAAGTGGATCTTGCAAACGTAAAAGTTATACAAGAGATGCCTGCTCCCTGTACTGAGAAGGAAGTCAGAGGTTTCTTGGGATGACTGAATTACATTGCAAGATTTATTTCCCAGCTAACTGCTACCTGTGAGCCAATCTTCAAGTTGTTGAAGAAAGATAAGGTAATGGAATGGAATGACGAGTGCCAGGTAGCCTTTGATGAGATCAAGAAATACCTCCAAGAACCTCCAATTTTGATGCCACCAGTTGATGGAAGACCTTTGATTATGTACTTAACAGTATTAGACAACTCAATGGGGTGTGTGTTGGGGCAACATGACGAGTCTGGTCGAAAAGAGCAGGCAATATACTACCTTAGCAAAAAGTTTATCGACTGTGAAACAAGATACTCACTGCTCGAGAAAACTTGCTGTGCTTTGGCATGGGCTGCTCGCCGACTAAGACAGTATATGTTGAATCATACTACCTTATTGATTTCAAATATGGATCCAATCAAGTACATATTCGAAAAACCTGCTCTCTCGGGACGAATAGCGAGATGACAAATGATTTTAACAGAATATGATATACAGTATACCATTCAGAAGGCCATTAAGGGCAATGTGTTAGCTGATCATTTAGCTCATCAGGAAGTGGATGATTATCGGTCTATGAATTTTGAGTTCCCGGATGAAGACATTATGATTGTTATTAAAGAACCAAGACAATATGACGGACCTGAACAGGGATCCTGATGGATTATAGTTTTTGATGGAGCTTCTAATGCACTTGGTAATGGTGTTGGTGTTGTGATCATTTCCCCAGAAAGTTGTCATACCCCAATTACTGCTAGACTTTGTTTCTATTGTACCAATAACATGGATGAATATGAAGCATGTATTATGGGTATCAAAGCTGCCATTGAGATGAAGATTCAGTTTCTGGATGTATACGGAGATTCAGCCCTGGTAGTTAGTCAGATTAAAGGAGATTTGGATACCAAGCACCCAAATCTCATTCCTTACAGAGAGCATGTGTTGTCTTTGATCCCATATTTTGAAGAGATTACCTTTGGACATATTCCACGAGAAAAGAATCAATTGGAAGATGCATTAGCCACCATGGCATCTATGTTTGAGATTAGTTGGGATGATGAAGCTCCCAGAATCACTATTGATAGATTTGAGAAGCCTGCATATTGTAATGAGATTGACACTGAAGGAGTAGAGGGAAAGCCTTGGTTCTATGAAGTGAAAAGGTATCTTGAAGCTCAGGAGTTCCCTGAAGGGGCATCTGTCAATGATAAGAAGTTTCTTAGGAGGTTTTCTGCTACGTTCTTCTTGAGTAATGGAATTTTGTACAAGGGCAATCATGATTCAACTTTGCTTCGTTGTGTGGATAAGAAGGAAGCAAAAGAGATTATGGAAGACATGGATGATGGGATCTTTGGCAATCATTCTAGTGGTCATACCATGGCAAAGAAGATATTGAGAGCAGGTTACTATTGGTCTACCATGGAAGCTGACTGCTATCAACATTCCAAAACATGTCACAAGTGTCAGATTTATGTTGATAAGGTGCATGTACCTCTAGTTCCATTGAATGTGTTGACTGCTCCTTTGCCTTTTGCCATGTGGGGCATTGATATGATTGGTGAGATCAAGCCTACTGCTTCCAATGGACATCGTTTCATCCTTGTTGTCATTGATTACTTTACAAAGTGGGTGGAGGCAGCCTCATTTGCATCTGTTACTAAGAATGTTGTGGCTCGATTCATTAAGAATAATCTCATATGTAGGTATGGCATCCTTGAAAGGATTATCACAGACAATGGCTCTAATCTGAACAACACTATGATTACTGACCTCTGCACGTAGTTCAAGATTAAGCATCATAATTCTTCTCCGTATCGTCCAAAGATGAATGGTGCAGTAGAAGCTGCCAATAAGAACATCAAGAAGATTCTACAGAAGATGACCGTTACGTATAAGGATTGGCATGAGATGTTATCATTTGCTATTCATGGTTATCGTACTACACTACGTACTTCAACAGGGGCAACCCCATTCTCCTTAGTCTATGGTATGGAAGCAGTTCTGCCGATTGAGGTTCAGATCCCTTCCTTGAGAATCATGAAGGATGCAGGCTTGGATGAAGATGAGTGGATTCAGAATCGACTTGACCAAATAAATTTGATTGATGAGAAAAGGCTGGCAGCTATTTGTCACGGTCAGATGTACCAGAAACGGGTGATCAAAGCTTTTAATAAGAAGGTTAAGCAAAAGGTATATCAGACTGGAGACTTGGTAATCAAGCGTATCGTATTACCACGGGGTGATCCTAGGGGCAAGTGGACTCCTACATATGAAGGACCATTTATAGTCAAAAGGGTATTTTCAGGAGGTGCCATGAGGCTTACTACTATGGATGGTGAAGATTTCCCACAGCCCGTAAATGCAGACATAGTTAAAAAATACTACGCATAAAAAGAGACCCGCTAGGTTGACTGGCCTAGGCAAAAATAAGGGCATCCCGGCGAACCAAAAGGGTTCGGGCAAAAATTAGGGATATATATATATATATAATTGTACACCCGGCAAGTCGAAAATCCGAAAGGGAGGTTTGGGCAAAAAAAACGGTATCCCGGTGGATTGAAAACCTGAAAAGGCAATCCAGGCAAAAGTTAGGGATTAAAGCGTATGACTATGTCTCGTTAGATCACTCATGTAACCTCAGCCAGTTGTGCTACCTGGATCAAGTTCAAACAGATAAAGATCAATCCAATCATTTCTATCTCGACAGCAAAGGATGATATACTTAAAGATAATGGCAATAGTGGAATTGGAACTCAATAGGATTATTTTCATATAGCTACTTTTGTAAAACTTTTATGACGAATTCCTCTTACTAGGATTTCTATTTCCTTGTACAAACTTGCCTGTTTATAGGCCATTTTGTAAATAAATAAAGTCTCATGTTTAAATTCAAGTTTACTGTTCCCTCGTTTACTTAAGCGAAAACGTCCATTGGTTGTGTTTGAATGTATGTATGCTTTTGAATATGATTGATGTTTACCAGAAATGCATAAAAAGCAGTAATAGTATTTACTAAGGACGAACAAGGTTAGGAATTCAACGAAGCTTCGCCGGTCCATCCCCACAGAGTAATCTTTACGGATATCCATACAAAACTCTTCAAGTGATATCTTATACTTCCAGCTCGACGAAATCTTCAAATAGTTTCATATCCTCTGAAGAATTAAGTCTCCCGGATCTATGTCCATCTCTTTTATCCTCAGTCAGGATATTCAGGAACTTATTCTTTCAATAGAAAGCACGACGAACAAAGACGGGAGGTTCTGAGTACCATATTATTAAACAAGACGGGAACATACTCCTCAGCAACAAACTGGGATTTATATTCCCCAGCCAGCAGTTGTTATACAGAGATACATAGACACTTCAAGCTACATGATTCATACATACATCATTTACACCATATCACAAGGTTCACAATTAGTCAGAAAACTTGGAAGTTCCCTCAGACAAAGCATCCTCCTAAGCAATGCATCCTAAACTAGGGTTTTGGATTTTATCAGGCTAAATGGACTTTCAAGGCCTCATGTGAGCTTCATAACATCCCACATGTGTTCAAGAATCCCCATGTCAAGTTTCAAGGCTTTCCCAAAAAGTTTGCTCAGTCAGATGATCAGATATGCAAAAATCATTCAAAGTAGTTAAAAAGTCAAACTGAGGTCAACTGTGGTCAAACCAAAGTCAAACTTCATGATTTTTTGCCAACATCAAGTTTATGAAGTAAAATTCATCATTTGATCAAGGGTTGATCATGATTCATCAAGGAGATTTCAGATCATCAAGAATCAGGATTTTCTAAATTAGGGTTTTCACAAGAAAAGTCAACTGAACTTTGACCAGCCATAACTTTCACATGCTTCATCAAAAATTTCCCATCCAAAGCTCATATTGAAGGAAATTGAATTCTCTACAACGTTGTGTATCACAAGCCAAGCCTAAAAATGCTTCATTTGGAAGGTATGAGCTGAAACATTATAGGTCATTTTAAAAGTCAACAAAAAGTCAACATATTCCAAAGGGCATAATTTGAAAATGGTAAAGGATATGGACATGAGACCAAAGAGGTTGGTTAGAGGACTCTCTAAGATTTCCAAAATGTCCAAAACACCTTCATAACCTTAAAATTGAGGGAGATGTGTCTTGTCAAAGTTGGGAAATTTTTGGGAGGTATATGAAGCAAATGGGACCTTAAAACCAATTTTGGCCAAATGGGCCTACCAAATTATCATCCAATCTTCACAATAATGTCAAGCACGACCCATTGATTATTTTTTTAGATTTTTTATATTTTATATTTTATTATTTTGGATTTTATCTAATAAAATTCAATTTTAATGAAAATAAAATATAAAAATCAAAAATTTGAATCCAATTTTTGCTTTGGGATCAAATATTTGACTTTTAAAGGTGATTGATACCTTACAAATTCGTGCAAGACCAAACCAACAAGAAAATATTTGATTTTTGTGACATTTATGACAATGTAATTCCTTCATCATCAAGTAACCTCAATTCATGATCCAAAGCCCATAACTTGACCTAATTTTGTTCCTTACATATACACAAACAAGCTGAAAGCAAAGGGGACGAAAATCGGAGGCCAAAGCATTGGATTCACACTTCAAAATTTTCCAAGAAAACTCATATTCGGTTTTGAAGATTGAAGCAATTCCAAGACAAAATCAAGGTTGCAACACCTTCTAAGATGATCACTGAATGAATCCCAATCGTTTGCATCATCAAAAACTCATCTAAATGCATAATCCGAATTCTCATTCTCCCATGGTTTTTCAATTTTTCGTTTCCCTATATTAACAAATTATAAATTGTTTTTAAATACTGATTTGTGTTTGTGACATTGCAAGGATCGTTTATGGGCAATCAATTGAAAGAACCATGGCCGTATGCGTTAGAACCGAAAGTTAGGGTTCTTAGAAGTTTCAATTGGGGACATTCGTTTAAGACGACTTGTGATGAAATTAATGTTCTAATCTTGTTTAAAAACTTCATATGGACTGATTTGATGCATTAAAGTGAATTTATTTGTGTTATTTGCACTGTTTGGATATGCAGGGGTTTTAGTGACGAACAAAATCTGTCACTATAAGTATAGTGACGGAAAACCGTAACTATAGCCTAAGCAGACGACTGGAGGTAGACGATGAAGTGTGGTGTGAAAATTCAGTTTTAAATATTTGCTTTATTTAATTATGTTCCGTTTAGGTTATAATGTCAAAGCACGCTGATAGCTCAGCTGGTAAGGCACGCGTGTGTGCAAACATGAGAACCTGGGTTCGATTCTGGCTGGAGGCGTTTTGTTTTTGCTTTGATTTATTTCTTTTGTAGGTTGAAAATATAATGAATTTGTTACATAAAGGTATCACCAGCGCGCGCTGGCCTGGTTGGTTTTGTGCCATATATTTGAGGTAAAGGACCTGGGTTCAAATTCCAGGTCCTATCTTTTTAGTGTTTTTTCTTATTTTATTTAATTTTCTCATTTTATTTATTTATTTTGTTTTAATAATATAATTAAAATATTTTCTAAATAAATAACCAATAATATCTTTTTATATAAACTTTATATTTTCTAAAATTCATAATTATTTTCTTAATGCTTATTAATTATATTAATTATTTCTTTTTATAATATATTTGTATATAGTTAATATATATGTATATTTTGTAAATAAAAATAATGTATTTTTAATTATGATTAACTAACCCTAATTTTTATATTAATCCTAAAAAACTTAATTTATTTTTCTAAACCCTAATTAATATATTAACCCTTATTTCTTTTATTATTATGTAAATAATTTAATGTTTTTTTGTTTAAATTCTTATACTTTTTTAATTAACTTCTAAAAAATTTATAATATTTGTCTAACCTAAAATAATTTCTCTTTTAAGTTTTAATCTTGATTTCTTTTATTATTACTATTATCATTATTATTATTGTTATTATTTTATTATTGTTTATTTATTATTTTTATTATATCTATTATTATAATTCATTTTTATTTGATTATTATGTATCTGCTAAAGCCATGTAATACTTATAGATTTATTTTCCGTCTTTATTTTATTATAAATATTTTATTGTGTGGTTAGTAATTTTAGGGTGTGTATAACCTAAATGTAATTAAAATTAATTTAGAAAATTAATTTAAATAAGATAAATATTTGAATATAAACACTCACACACGTAAGTCGATCTTTGATCGTCATCTTACACTTCCTAGGGTATTCTTCTTGGTTGCCTTAAAATAAAATGGTCAAGTCCCTCGAATATAGGGGTGTCTTAAGCAAAGTCCCTTCACGTATAAATCATCAAGTCCCTACAGATTTAAAAGATCAAGTCCCTTCGAGGTTGCCTACGGAATAATGATTTTGTCCCTTCGAATAAATGATGATAGTCCCTAAGAATTGCTAAAGACATCCCTTAAGTTGCCTTCATTGACCATACGATGACCCTACGCTTGTCCCTTAAATACATCCAAGGTAATGACTACTTATTCCTTAATAATAGGGATAATCTTACCATTGAAAGAACATACAAGAACATGAAAGACTTAATCTAGGGTAGGTACTTCTTAGTTGCTTGCTCACATTTCAAATTACTTTTTACACCTCACTTTCTTAAAAAAATTTCAAAACAAGGCTTTATATACATCCATGCGAGGATCATTACAAAGTACTTAGAAAATTTCTAATCACACACTACACTCTTCAAAAACAATTTAAGTGAGCTAAGTAACTAAGAGCCCATGGATAACCATGGATATAAAGGGTGCTAACACCTTCCCTTTATATAACCTACCCCCCGAACCCAAGTCTTTTCAAAACGGTCTTTCCTGTTCTTTTATGTCTCTTCCTTATGGATAAAATAAAAGTCGGTGGCGACTCTTGCTATCCGCAATATTTATAGAAAGTCAGTTCTCCCACCGTGTTACAACATCCAAGTCACAAAAATGAAGATCCTCATCCACTCTGGATTCTATTGATAACAATTCCGCTATCGCCAATTATAACTTCGAGAATCCGATCTATCAAGTCGAGGATGGAAAAGAGGAAGTTTGTGAAGTGCCTGTAGAGCTTGATAGGTTGTTAAAACAAGAAGAGAAAGCTATACAGCCACATGAAGAACCAATTGAAGTTGTGAATTTGGGAACTAAGAAAGACAGGAAAGAGGTCAAGATAGGAGCTGAATTAGAAGACGGTGTTAAGAACAAATTGATACAGATGTTACATGACTATGTGGAGATCTTTGTTTGGTCTTATGAAGATATGTTGTGACTTGATACTGATATTATGGTTCACCGTCTGCCAATGAAGGAGAGTTGTCGTCCAATAAAGCAAAACGTTTGTCGTATGCGTCCTGAAATGTTAGAAAAGATTAAAGCAGAAATGATGAAATAATTTGATGCAGGGTTCCTAACTGTTACTTCCTGTCCTCATTGGGTTGCAAATGTAGTGTTTGTTCCTAAGAAAGATGGTAAGGTACGCATGTGTGTAGATTACAGGGATTTAAACAAAGCCAACCCCAAAGACGATTTTCCGCTTCCACATATTGATGTTCTGGTAGACAACACTGCTCAACAAAAGGTATTCTCTTTTATGGATGGTTTCTCTGGTTACAATCAAATTAAGATGGCACCTAAAGATATGGAGAAGACTACGTTTGTTACACAATGGGGCACCTTTTGTTATAAAGTGATGCCATTTGGTTTGAAGAACGTTGGGGCAACATATCAGTGTGCTATGGTAGCTTTGTTCCATGATATGATTCATCATGAGATAGAGGTATATGTTGATGATATGATAGCCAGATCTCAGACTGAAGAAGAACATCTCGATCATCTGCACAAGTTGTTTGAGAGGTTAAAGAAGTACAAGTTGAGATTTAATCCAAACAAATGTACCTTTGGAGTTAGATCTGGTAAACTTCTTGGTTTTGTTGTTAGTGGTAAAGGTATTGAAGTAGACCCTGCAAAGGTAAAAGCTATACAAGATATGCCTGCTCCCCATACTGAGAAAGAAGTCAGAGGTTTCCTGGGACGACTTGCAAGATTTATTTTCCAATTAACCGTTACTTGTGAGCCAGTCTTCAAGTTGTTGAAGAAATATCAAGTAATGGAATGGAACGACGAATGCCAGGTAGCTTTTGATGAGATCAAGAAGTACCTCCAGGAACCTCCAATATTGATGCCACTAGTTGAAGGAAGACCCTTGATTATGTACCTGACAGTATTAGACAACTCAATGGGGTGTGTGTTGGGGAAACATGACGAGTCTGGTCGAAAAGAGCAAACAATATACTACCTTAGCAAAAAGTTTACCGACTGTGAAACAAGATACTCACGGCTCGAGAAAACTTGTTGCGTTTTGGCTTGGGCTGCTCGCCGACTAAGACAATATATATTGACTTATACCACCTTATTGATTTCAAAAATGGATCCTATTAAGTACATATTTGAGAAACTTGCTCTCTTCGGACGAATAGCAAGATGGCAAATGATTTTGACAGAATATGACATACAGTATACTACTCAAAAAGTAATTAAAGGAAGTGTGGTAGCTGATCACTTGGCTCATCAAGCAGTGGATGACTATCAGTCCGTGAACTTTGAGTTTCTAGATGAAGATATTATGCTTATTGCTAAAGAACCTAGACAATATGAAGGACCTGCACAGGGATCCCGATGGACTATGGTTTTTGATGGAGCTTCTAATGCACTTGGTAATGGTGTTGATGTTGTGATTATCTCTCCAGAAGGTTGTTATACACCATTTACTTCTAGAATTTGTTTTAATTGTACCAACAATATGGCTGAATATGAAGCATGTATTATGGGTATCAAGGCTGCCATTGAGATGAAGATCCAGTTTTTGAATGTGTACGGAGATTCAACCTTGGTAGTTAGTCAGGTTAAAGGTGAATGGGATACAAAACATCCAAATCTCATTCCTTATAGAGAGCATGTCGTGTCCTTAATTCCATACTTTGAAGAGATTACTTTTGGACATATCCCACGAGAAAAGAATCAGTTGGCAGATGCTTTAGCCACTTTGTCATCTATGTTTTAAATTAGTTGGGATAATGAAGCACCCAAAGTTACTATTGATCGGTTAGATGAACCAGCATACTATTATGAGGTTCATACCGAAGGTGTGGAAGAGAAACCTTGGTTCCATGAAGTGAAAAGATATCTCGAAGCTCAGGAATATCCTGAAGGGGCATCTATCAATGACAAGAAGTTTCTGAGGAGATTTTCTGCCAAGTTTTTCCTGAGTAATGGAATTTTGTACAAGTGAAATCACGATTCGACTTTGCTTCATTGTGTGAATAAGAAGGAAGTAATGGAGATTATGGAATACATGCATGATGGTATCTTTGGTATTCATTCTAGTGGGTATACAATGGCTAAGAATATTTTGAGAGCAGGTTACTATTGGTCTACCATGGAAGTTGATTGCTATCAATACTCTAAGACTTGTCATAAGTGCCAGATCTATGCTGACAAAGTACATATACCTCAAGTTCTATTGAATATTCTGACTGATCCTTGGCCTTTTGCCATGTGGGGCATTGATATGATTGGTGAGATTAAATCTACCGCTTCCAATGGACATCGTTTCATTCTTGTTGATATTGATTACTTTACAAAGTGGGTAGAGGCAGCCTCGTTCGCTTCTGTGACCAAGAATATTGTGGCTCGATTCATCAAACATAATCTTATATGTAGGTATGGCATCCTCGAAAGGATTATCACTGATAATGGTACTAATATGAACAATACTATGATTATTGACCTCTGCACGCAGTTCAAGATTAAACATCATAACTCTTCTTCATATTGACCAAAGATGAATGGTACAGTGGAAGCCGCCAACAAGAATATTAAGAAGATCTTGCAGAAGATGACAGTTACGTATAAAGATTGGCATGAGATGTTACCATTTTCTCTTCATGGTTATCGTACCACAATACGTACTTAAACTTGGGCAACCCCATTTTCTCTTGTTTATGGTATGGAAACAGTTTTACCCATTGAAGTCCAGATTCCTTCCCTGAGAATTATGAAGGATGCAAACTTAGATGAAGATGAATGAATTCAGACTCGACTTGACCAGATAAACTTGATTGATGAGAAGAGGTTGGCAGTTATTTGTCATGATCAGATGTATCAGAAGCGTATGATCAAAGCCTTTAATAAGAAAGTCAAGCAACAAGTATATCAGGCTGGAGACTTGGTAATCAAGTGTATCATATTACTACAGGGTGATCATAGGGGCAAATGGACTCCCACATATGAAGGTCCATTTGTAGTCAAGAGGGTATTTTCTGGAGGTGCCAATGCTTACTACTATGGATGGTGAAGATTTCCCACAGCCTGTGAACGCAGAAATAGTCAAAAAATACTATGCATAAAAAGAGACCCGCTAGGTTGACTGGCCTAGGCAAAAATAAGGGCATCCCGGTGAACCAAAAGGGTTCGAGCAAAAATTAGGGATATATATATATATATATATAATTTGTACACCCGACAATTCGAAAACCCGAAAGGGAGGCTTAGGCAAAAAATGGTATCCCGGTGGATTGAAAACCTGAAAGGACAATCCAGGCAAAAGTTAGGGATTAAAGCGTATGACTATGTCTCGTTGGATCACCCATGTAACCTCAACTAGTTGTACTACCTATATCAAGTTCGAATAGGTGCAGATCAATCCAATCGTTTCTATTCCGACAGCAAGGGATAAAATACTTGAAGATAATGACAATAGCAGAGTTGAAACTCAATAGGAACATTTACACACAGTTATTTTTCCTTGTTTTGTACTTCTTTTAAGAATTTTTACGACGAATTCCTCTTACTAGGATTTCCGTCTTTTTGTTCAAACTTGCCTATTTATAGGCCACTTTCTAAATAAATAAAATCCTATTTTCGAATTCAGGTTTACTTTTCCCCTTTTACATAAGCGAAAACGTCAGTTGATTATGTTTGAATGTATATATGCTTTTGAATATGATTGATGTTTATCAGAAATGCATAAAATACAATAATAGTATTTACTAAGGACGATCGGAGGTAGGAATCCAACGAATCTTCGTCGATTCATTCCCACAGAGTAATCTTTACGGATGTATTCTTACGAAACATTTTAAGTAGTCTTTTGTACTTCCAACTCTACAAAATCTTCAAGTAGATACTTAGCCGGATAAGTCTCCCATGGGAGTGTCCATCTCTTTTATCCTCAGTCAGGGTATTCAGGAATTTAATTCTTCAATAAGAAGTACGACAAACAAAAACGGGCGGTTCTAAGTGAGATATTCCAAAACAAGACGGGAACGAAGTCTTCATATTCCTCAGCAACAAATCGAGATTTATTTTCTCCATCTAGCAGTTGCCATACAAAGCTACTCATGCGCTTCAACTACATAATTCATACATACATCATTTACATCATATCATACGCATACAACATTCTCATAAGAATATTATCTTTCAAAGTGTTATATACATCATGATATTTGCATAAAACTAACCTTGTTTTTAGGTTAATTCCCCAGCAAACAAACGTCATCAACAATTTATTCTTGGGCTGCTATATTCCCCCGAGGGTTACTTCAAACAATATCTTGGATTGCTATATCCTCTAGGAATACATATACCAATATCTTGGGCTGTTACATCCCTCAAGATTACATCCATCAATGTCTTGGGCTTCTATTTCCCCCAGGGCCACAAAAACCAATATCTTAGGTTGTTACATCTCCTGAGATTACATATATATCCATCTTGGGCTACTATATCCCCCTAAGAGCTATCTCAAGCAATATCTCGGGCTGCTATATGCCCCCAAGAACTATCTCAAGCAATATCTCGGGCTGCTATAAACCCCCAGGATAATATCTTGGACTGCTCTATCCTCCATGATTACACATAACAACATCTTGGACTGCTCAATCCTCCAGGACCACACCAAACAACCTCTTGGGCTGCTAAATCCTCCAAGATTACATCAATCTATGTTTTGGACTGCTTTATCCTCCAAGAAGTATATCTGAAGAAAATTTTATTCCAAATGGCATCTTTAAGCCCATTCAAGATATAAAACCAACCAACAACATTATTTTGCACACCAACGAGTGACAATTTTTGGGCTTTAGTGTTCAATCCCCTCCAACCTTCAAGTCACGAATGGCGTACATGCCAATCTAACTCTTCAGGTTTCAGAAAATTGAACAGGGGAAGCTGTTGGACTCCAAAATTTTCCCTCCCACATTCAATACCATGTGTCTCAAGAGGTTTCTCAATAGTCACATGATTCTCAATTGGTCAAAATGATTGAAGGTTTCACCAGACAAAGCCTCCTCCTGAATAATGGATCTTAGAACTAGGGTTTTAAGTTTCCCCAAACAAAATGGACTTCCAAATCCTAAAGTGGACTTAATAACATCCTACATACCTTAAAGAATCCTCACGTCAAGTTTTAAAGCTTTCCCAACAAGTTTGGTCAGTCAGATGCTCATATACCTAAAAATCAATTAACCTGGTCAAAAAGTCAACTGAGGTCAACTCAAAGTCAAACTTCAATATTTTTGGTCAACATCAAGATTATGAGTTAAAATTCATCATTTGATCAAGGGTTGATCATGATTCATCAAGGTGTAACACCCCAAATTTTCCCTCTTCCTTTTAAGCATCATATCATATCATATTCATCATACTCATATGCATCATACTCAGCATCATATCATGGAAAGATGAAGCATAACATCCCTCATGTCCTAGCATCAGCATATGGTCATCTGTGGAGTTCCTTGAAGCCCTTCAAGCCATGACAAGGGTCCCAATGAGTTTGTACAAGTTCTATGGTGAGTCTATACTCCATTTGTAAGATCAAGTCCATTGACAAAAGCTCATAAGGTTGCATGATCATCGGAGATCTCAGGACAAGGCAAAGCTCCTATGCAGTGTACCCAAATTAGGGTTTGAGATTCAAGCACCAAGGTCTCAAAACTTTGGCCATTTCTTGTGAGCCAAGTATTCTACATGTTAAGAGGATCCTATGTGTCAAATTTCATGAGAAAATTCCACGTGGAAGTCGGTCAGAGCCTCAGTTGCTTGCAGATGAAGCAGAAAGTCAACAGAGCCCAGAAAAAGTCAACTGTGCAATTTCAAGGGGTCCAACCCAAATTTTTTGGCCAAGAGGGGTCCTTACAATGTTATAAGAGGTTTGGAATGCCTAAAGTTCAAGAATCATGGAGATTTGAGGGGTTTTGCAAAAATGGTACAAAGTTGGTTTTTGAAGTTTTCCAAATTTTGCAAGTTTCGCCCTAATCTTCAAGTGGCCTTAACATGATCAAAAATTCTCCAAATGGACCAAAGTCAAACATGAAAGTTGGAGAGTAAGGGCTTCCATTTTCAAAAAGTACAAGTACATTTTCACCGGATTTCCCAATCTCTCCCTAGCTCATTCGAAAATTTGCATTCTCTAGGGCATTTTTTGGCTTTTCAAAAAGTCACCATGTGCAAGAAGGCTCCAATCTTGATTTTTGTGAATTGGTTCAGGCCCAAACTTGTTTCTAACTTAAAATAAATTTCCTTAAGACCAATTTGCTCAAAAGAAATGGTCATTTTCATACACTTTTGAAAACTCCCTCCAAAACATGCCAATTTGCAAAATTCATGAAACAAGTGTGAAGGTTTGATATAAGGGCCAGGAGTGAATGGATTTGGATCAAGGGTGGAGAATGAAACTTACACATGTTGAGAGGCCCAAGGAAGCATGAGGAGAGCATGCATATTCCACCAAGTGCACAATTTGCATATTCACACTTTTCTCATTCAATTTTCGTGCACTTTCTTTCACACTTTCAGCACTCACTTTTTACATCACAACAAAGAGAATTGAGCAAAAAAACCAGATCTGAATCTCTCTCATTCTCTCATTCTCAACCTTCTTGCATTCTTTCATTTTGCTTCATATCTCTCCATTCCTTTACATTCTCCACAAAACTCTTCCATATTCTTGATCAGTGAATCATCTAGATCAAAAATCATCCACTCATTCAAGCTTAGAACACAAAATTGGAGGTTCACCATTTCAAAGCCTCTTGTGTTGAAATCTCAGATCCACACCATTTCAAGACCTTAGATGCATTTATTTTGCATCTAAGGAGTAAGAGGAGTGATTTGCACGGATTATTTGGTTTTCTATCTCAATATTTCAAGGTCTCCATCTCAGGTATGGCTTGAAATTTATTGTTCTGGAAATGGAATTTAATTGTTGATTTGTGTTCCTTGTGGTTTGCTGATCATGCTGCACTTTGTAGATTTGATTTTGGTGCATTATATCATGAGTTATGTGCATTTAAAGTTTGATGATCAATGTTGTTTTGCTTCGATCCGGCCAATCCTTTGAGTTTTAACTATTTTTGATGTCATATTTGGATTCAGTGATGTTGAGTTAGTCAATTTGGACTATTGGTTTGCATTATTTGATGAATTTTTGCCTCTAGTTTGGTCTCCGGTGCCAGAGCCCTAGCTCTGGTCACCGGAATTTGTTTTGTGAGCAACCTAGGGTTTCTAAGGAAGAAGATGAACAATAGCCCTTGGATCTACAATCCAATGCACAACAATGCGCCACGTGGCCCTGTTTTGCTGCTTTTTTATGTTATAAATTTTGTTTGCAATTTAAAGCAGCGTGTGGTCATCCTCATTGTAGCCAGCGTGCGTCCAGCCAATGGTCATGCGTTGAATTGCCACCTCAATTAATGAGGTGGTCTTTCATGACCACACGATGAATCCAGCGCACCACGTATTTCCTGCTTTTCCTTTTTTTATTCAGCCTAATTTCCACAGCAATAACATGCTCCAGCATGCGTACTGGGCCCAGACCAGTGTGATATTCGCACCTCTCCATACATAGCCCAATCCAATTTCCAACGTACAGCTTACTCATCACACCCCTTCTCATTTCATTTTGATTTTCTTTTCTCCATTTTATTTCTTTTATAATCAGTTTCATTTTAATTCTTATAAAATACTTCTACTCATCCAAAAATTCCCAAAAAAATCATAGACCTTCTTTTGTGTCTCTAATATTTTTTCATATTTTTATTCTATTTTTTTCATTGATCCACGTTTCATAATTAATTTCCCATTGCTCATAGCTTATTTTTAAGTTTTTCTTGACCAGTCTGCCTTGTCTAATTTCCATAGTCTTCAATATTTTGATTTTTGATCCCATTCTTTTTGCTTTGTGTTTCTAATTCATTATCTTTTCATTTTATTTTTCTATGGATTTTTAGAAACTTATTTCCTGAGTCTTGGTCTGGTAACTTGTGATGTAAGTTTTCTGTCCTAGCTTGTGTTTTTGCCTCCATTTGACTTAGTTCCTTTCTGAATCTTTGCAAATCATTTTGGATGGTTGATATAAAATGTTTTAAGGTCATTTGGTTTCATTTGTGGAATTTTTAGATGGCTGGTTGATTTATTGTGGATTTTATCTTGAACTTTGTCCCGTTTTGCTTCCTTTGAACCTTTAAGTCCCTCATAAGCCTAGAAAGGCACTTGTGCCCTCTTTTTCTTCTCATTTGGGGTTACTTTGGGGTGTGGGTACCTTCCTGGTCCTAGGATAGGTCTTGTGTCTTCTGAATTTTTGTGTTTGCTTCTTCTTTAAGTTTTTTGTTTCTTTAAGCGCTTTAACTTCATCTTGTTGCTTCTTTTGCTTCCATTTGGTGTTTGTTTGGTCTTGTGTGTCCATTCTCTTCATCTTGTTGGCTTTCTAATCCATTCTTCATATTGTTTAGGTTCTAGTCTTGAGCATTGTGTTCATATTTGGTGCATTTTGCGTTGCATATTTCATAAGTGTGCATTTGTTCTCATAAGTGCTTCATGTTGCATCTTTTATCTCATAAACTTCTTCTCCTCATTTCTTTGAGTTGCATTTGCATTGTGCATTTGTTCATATCATGTCACTTCTGATTGTTTGATGTTAGCATGTTATCTTTCTCATTTTGTTTCATTTATGTGCATACTAACCTTGTAGGGGCTATGGTAAGTGAGAGATGCGGGAATTGAGTTCCGCATCTCCAATTCTCATCTCTTCCTCTTATGTTTATGTGAACTAACCATTTATTGTTGGGATTAGGCCTTTCTCATCCCTTCTTCTATCTTCTTCTTTCCTTCTTCATTAGGATAGAAACCTCACTAACCCTTAGGACATCCATGCATGTTAACACTTAGGATTATTTTAGTCCCCTTTAGAATTTTTCCTTTGAGATCCTTTTGGTTCTTCTTCTCTTCTCATCTCATAACTCTAAAAAACACTTTAATAACTTTGAAGTGATGCATTGATCCATAGCCTTATTCCATGAGGTATGCTTGTAGTCTTCCCATCTTGGGATAGTACAAGTTTACCTTGTGATGCACAAGTCTGATCAAGGTATCTTCTTCATAAAAGAAAAGCATAAAAAACACTTCTTCATGTAAATAATTGATGGGCTAAAGACGTATTCTAATTATGTGTCTAGCGGTATCTTAACTGCAAGTGCACAGCCTATCGAAGTAATATTTAAGATTATCGATCCACAGGGACTTTATGATTACTTAGTGCTAGAGGATTTACTAGTTTAGCTAAGGTGAAGGGTTGTCACGATTTTTGGTTGTTTTTAAAGATTAAAGGCGGGAATTAAATCTAAGTTTAATTAAATAATACTAAGGCGGTCGGTATGTAATTATGTTAACTTAGGCGGGTCAATCTAACCTAGGCTTATAAAGATGGTTCACTTAATCTATTCTGTAGAGGTTACCAATTTGAATATCTTTAACTCACACTCTCGTGGTCTTATCTCAGATCTTACCCCTAAAGTCCTATGCCTGCTCTCGCTAGCCCATAAGTGTTTAGAAATAATTTTTGGAAACTTAGTAATTCTAATTCATTTTAAAGCGCTCTCGCTGTGTTTAAATTAAATGCCTAACTTTAGCTATCTGGTTAAAATCTCACACTCTCGTGGTCTTGACCTAACCTAATACACTTTCCTTACTCTCGTAACAAAAAGGTTGATTTTATAATAAAAAGTCTCAGCCAGAATTTTAAGCTCTTAATTATTTTAAGCCTAGAGTTGATTTTACCGATTTAGTTTATTTTAACTACATACCGCCCTAAGGTGTTTAGCTACTCATTATTGTTGAACCAGACAGAGGCAGAGAAATATAAAACAAAATATGCATAACAGAAAAATAAATACTTAACATTAATATAAATGCAATTTAAATAAAAACCTGAATAACAATTAAAGTAGTAGACTCCTTCTTCCACAGTCTGAAAGCTTGGAGTACGGACCGGAATCGAAAATAAAATTTCTAAAAGAATTCTGAAGGTTTTTGAAACAAATTAAATTATAACAATTTCCTAATGTTGGAAATTGTTATATGATTGGTTGGGATACAAGAAATTAAAGCAAGAAAATTAAATGCTGGAAAAAATAAAGGGTGCAAATAAAAACGGCAGAGCTTCCGCAAGAAAATTAAACTCAAAACTCCGTAAATTGTTCATTGAAGCTAATATATTTATAGAAAGCTATTTGGGCTTGGCAGTTGGAATTGGTGCATGGGCCTCGTAGATGTTGAGAGAATCCAGGGAAACGTTGGAATACTTGGTCTGCGGGAAGATAGGCAGGTTGAAGCGTACACGTTCATGACCAAGTCTCATCAAAATACCCTAAATTCCCCTTGTCACGGTCGTGACAAGGGTGTCACGTTCGTCTTCCGTGTTTGATGCGCGTCACGGTCGTGAGGGACTTGTGACGACCGTGACTGCTCCTTTTAGCGTGTCACGGTCGTGACTCCTAGGTGACGATCGTGCCTGTTACAAAAAATGCAGATTATGCAGAATTCCTCCTTTCTTCATCTTTTAATGGTTGATTTTGCTCATTTCACTTGTGGCTCATGATTTAGCTCTGTAATTGATATACCTGCAAAATGGCAAAGAAAACTCGAGGAATCGGGTGTTAAAACGACAAATATGCGATAAAACGACATTGAAACATAGCAATATAAACAATACTTTTTCTCGTTATCAAACTTCCCCAAACTTAAACATTTGCTTGTCCTCAAGCAAATAGTCGGTTGGAAATTGTCGGACAAGTTTTCATCGACGCACACACATAACAAACCGTACGAATAATCGTTTTGTCAGATAAACTGGTACTTTGATAAAACATTAACGATACACTAATGACACAAGCAACAAGCTAAGTCGTTGACTTCCCGTTAAACGAAACATTCGGTAATTGCGTTACGATTCCACCTAGAGTCTTTCGATCTTATTTCGCCCGGTTTCATTCTAGCGCAATCACATTAAGCCCTTTGCCTTAGCACGCACGTAGTGGAGTAGCCGGTTAGTGACTTTGATCCTTTATAAGCACGGAGTCTGGTACACGAATGTGGTAACCCTACATACATTATCCAATTTGGAGGTTGTGGGGGATCGAGCCGTAGCACGCCCTACCGAGTTCAGAACTAGTACCTCTGAACCAACCCGCAATGGACTCCTTCTCATATTTCTCGTTTCTTATATGCGACCGTGTACTTTGGTGCAATTTCTTTTCATTGGCATCGAGATATGAAGGATCATTAGATTAGGCATCAAACACTTATATTCATCGGCTCCCCACGTGGTTTGTGTTCAGACGGTGTTGACTGCTAGTATAAACTACTAGGGGTTACTTTTGAACTGAAACTTAAGTTGTAGTCGTAACAATTATCGGAACGGAATTGCTTAAGTGGGAAGTCTAAGGTGTCAAGACTGTATTGATCTTGTTGAATCGTTCTCAGCTTCCTAATTATGATTTCGTAGGTAAGTCGGGTAATGCGAAGAATAAATTAAAGATTTTTTTCGGTATGGCTAAATAAACGGGGAAAGTTCGAAACTAAAGAAAATAGCACAAATATTGCCCTGTTTCATTAAAATACGAAAAGGAATTACAACAGAAAGGAAAGTGCGGAAAGGGAAAATACGGAAAATGAAAGGTACCTCTCCCACACTATATCAGACATTGTCCTCAATGTTGTGATATAATAGCGGTTAAAGTACAATACAAATAACGGAAATGGAAAAACATAAACAAAAACTAAAACTAAGGCTGCTGATGACCACGGCCTCGGTTTCTGGTGCGGGAGCGTCTGGTCGGAGTTGCTTCAGGATCAGAACTGGTGCCGGTGATAGCAGTGATATCAATGTGCAAAGCCTCTAGCTCGCTAAAGATCTCTCCGAGCTTCTCATCAGTAGTCCTCTGGTTGGCGGCAACAGCTGAAAGTAATGCATCATGATGCTCTTTTTGCCTTCGCTCCAATGCGGCACTCATCTGGTTCTGCTGATGAATCGCACGGAGGACGTCTTCAAGTGTGAATTCTTGTGCAGGTGGCTGTCGGGTGGAGGACTCAGGAATGTCCTGGACATGCTCAGCTGCATCCATGGTGTCTTGCATCTCTTCCACTGGTGGATCGGCCTGCTCATCAATAATGGGGGCGTGGCCGGCAGCATCCGGTAAAGCAAATAGCCAGTTGGCTCGGTTGGACGGATCGATGCGGTCACGGCACGACAAGATGATGTGGTGATAAACAATGCCTTGGATAACAGGGCTAAACCTGCCATCCTCTCTCTGAGCAATCAAGTGGGCGGACCTGCAATAATTCTTCGTTAGGAACTCTGCGGCTATGCGAGGCAAATTGATAATTAAGTCACCAAGCTCCAGCTGAATGGCGAGGGTGGTGACAATCCCGCCTATGTAGAAGGGGGTTGCGCCTCTTTGCGCTATGGACTGGATATGGGACATCATGAATGGGGCAGCATTGATGCGCTCGTCATTTAAGGCGCAGTGCAAGAATAAGAGCTCCTTGGAGTTAAGCTTGTGGTTGCTCTCTCTTGCAAAGATGGTGTTGCAGATGATGCGATGAAAGTATCTGATCGCCGGGTTGTGGATATGCGTAGCATTCAGGCTCTAAAAGGCTGAGGCACGGGTGTTGGTGATGTCGTGCCATAACGTGAAAGCGGTTTCACTGAAGTTGTCCGGCACGCGGAGATGAGCATCATCGCCGTGATCGAAGCCTAGCAGCTCGGCGATCCTTGTTTGTGTAACTTCGAACTCCCGGCCGAGCAATCTGAACGTAGCAACGCCGGTGAGTTGACTTTGTGACCCGGTAGGAGTGATATAGTGAAACGAACTCAAAAAT
This sequence comes from Lathyrus aphaca, assembly GCA_963966055.1. Taxonomy (NCBI): domain Eukaryota; kingdom Viridiplantae; phylum Streptophyta; class Magnoliopsida; order Fabales; family Fabaceae; genus Lathyrus; species Lathyrus aphaca. The sequence continues at coordinate 45,628,907 of OZ014520.1, forward strand.
TCCAATGTCAGGAGTTCGAATGTAGGCTGGGGTTGACTGCATAGATGCCACAAACCAACCTTCCGAAGCAGGAGCTTCACACTGTTGAGCATTCCCAACTCTCTCAAACATTCAGTGTCGATATATCGCGTGGGTTGAACACCACGGTTCTGGAATCTGATGAACCTCTGTCTCTGATTATCTCCATGCTCACCATCTCTAAACTGAATTTCTTCCATTGCATGCAAGTACAAGAGTGGGAGATGAGAGGTTTTTGAGGTTTGTGAGAAAAGTGTAAAATGTGAGGAAATTGGTTCGAATTATAATGCAAGATGAGAATGTGATAGGTGTGGAGTAAATGGAGAGGTTAATGGAGTTTAATTTGGGTAATGGGAGGTTACGGGAGTTGGAAGAGATAATGGGTTTTTTTTGAATGTTATGGAAGTTGGAAAAAGGAAGAGGTTTCGAAGAAGAACAATTCTGTTTCTCAGAATTCCTATAACTGGGGTCGTCACGGTCGTGATGGGGGGATGACGGTCGTGACGCGCTAATTAGCTTGTCACGATCGTTAGAAGGGGATGACGACCGTTAGGGATTAAAACTTAGAATATTTTCCAGAATGCATTATCTCTCACACGTTCAATATAATTTATATATTTTTATGATCACTCTTCATTTTATTTTAAACACAAACAATATATAATATATAATATCAACATAAATTTGTAAATTTCATCACACGAGAAATTATATAAAACATTAATCAATTTAATATAACAGTAAATGAATTGAAGGCATAGAAATTGATTAAATTGGAAAAATTTGTAAACTAGAAGTGCTTTGCTTTTGATAATTGAAGGGAAATTACATTAATAAAAATAAGGTACGAAAATGTTTGCGAAATGTTAAACTAACTAGAAACGAAAACAATAAGTAAAATAAGTTAGATCACTACAGCATTTTCAAAAGTGTTTCTTCAAATCTTCGATTGCAGAGTATTTATATCGGCTTGGTAAGCTTCAAGAGTGTTCATGAAGAACAAAATCGCATGAACACTCTTGGTAAGCTTCAAGAGTATTTATATCGGCTTGGACATTTTCAAAAGTGTCCAATCGCATGCTTTTAATCTCATCCTTAACAGTATTTATATCGGCTTGGTAAGCTTCAAGAGTGTTCATGATTTTCTTTAAGTTGTCAGCATATTCCACTTGATTCACTTCAGGGGTTTCAATCACTTCATCAGTGTGGTCAATGTGATGGTAACCAGGAGGTGTCTCAGGGTCACTTTCTACATCGGTCATTATATCATCCCTTATCTTGTAAGATTAAGGTGTTTCAGGAGTAGATGGATAGTCAGGAGGGGTTAGCTCATAAAGCCAATTATCCTTATTGTGAACACTGACTCTAGCATGGTTTGGTAGTGTGAACAGGGTTACTACTTCATTCCTGATTAGGTACTCGAAAGGTGGTTGTCCTAAATTCCTTATGATATGGCGGTTAAAGCAAAAGTTAAGATTCATAGGACGGATGGTACCTAAACGGTTACACCTGTGTAATTGGTATCTAAGTCCTAAGGCATCAGCAACCATGGTGACAAGACCTCCTACTAATATGGGTAGATCAGGTTCTTCTTGGATTCGGGTGAAGGTTTGCATCATGAAAGGCACACCATTGACTGGCTGTCCATTAGTCACACATGACATAATGAATATCTCATTTTTAGATACTCCAGTAAGGTTTTCTTCTTTTCCAAAGAAGGTGTGGGCAAGGATCTTATGGAAATAACGGATAGCAGGGTTATGTATCTCATCATTGTTCATGTTATTTGGTTCAGGATGGTAATTTCCGGTTAAGGTTCCCCAAAAGAAATCCAGCTCAATGTCCATCAATTCTACCTGTGTGGTAGTAAAAGCAAAGGGTCCACTAGGGAATCCTAATAAGTCAGCTAGTTCTCTATGGTTAAAGTCATATTCTATTCCAAATAGGCGGAAACTGATAAATCCTTTCCTGAATCCAAAACCGCGCTCGAGTAGGTAAACTAAGGAGCTGAGGAACTCAAGGGTGAGCTCGCGGTAAGTCACAAACTTTTGTTTAATCAGTGCATTCTCCCATCCAAGTCGGTTAAACAAGTATAGGATGCTATCATGTATACCTAAGGTTTCCATAGTCAGATCATCCGGGTACAAAGTCAAATCCATTGGTCTATGTGATAACTCTTCAAATTTCATTCTTTGGTTCCTACCTCTAAATTTGGTTTCAATAAGGTTTATCGGTTGGTTAGCCATAGTTAGTGCAAATACGGAGGAAATAAATCAGGGGGAGAAGGAAAGTGGAAAAGACTTTAGAAAATCTGTAAAAGTGATTTAAAAATTAAAATAAGGAAAATAAGGAAATAGATGCATAAATAAAAGCAATAATAGTAATGAAATAAAATGACAAAACAAATAAACGAATAATAAAATGATAAATGACAAAATAGTAAAATGATCAAAATGATTTAAATGATTAAATGGGTTGCCTCCCACTAAGCGTTGTTTTTATCGTCAAAAGCCTGACGTAATGCTTAGGTTAGATTAATCAGGGAAATTAGTGGACAACTCTAAAAGCCTTAGACTATTTGCATAATCTCTATTTTCAACTTTATGGTAATGTTTTAAACGTTGTCCGTTTACTGTGAATGGTTCACTATTCCTACCCTTAATTTCTATCGCTCCGCTTGGGAACACTCTAGTTATTTCAAAGGGTCCTGACCATCTAGATTTTAGTTTTCCAGGAAAGAGCCTAAGTCTTGAATTAAAGAAGAGTACAACGTCTCCCACACTAAATCCTTTCCTAGATAGGCGTTTATCATGCCATCGCTTAGTTCTTTCTTTATATATTTTAGCATTCTCATAAGCATCTAACCTTAACTCTTCTAATTCGTTAATATCTAGGATTCGCTTTTCTCCTGCAGCATTATAGTTTATATTGAGAGTTTTGATCGCCCAATAAGCTTTGTGTTCTAGTTCTACCGGGAGATGACAAGATTTTCCATATACTAAATTGAAAGGTGTAGTTCCTATGGGTGTCTTGTAAGCTGTCCTATAAGCCCATAAAGCTTCATTAAGTTTAGATGACCAATCTTTCCGAGATATGGCGACAGTCTTTTCTAATATTTGTTTGATTTCTCTGTTTGAGACTTCGACTTGTCCACTTGTTTGTGGATGATATGGTGTTGCCACACGGTGTCTTACTTCATACTTAGATAGTAATTTGTCAAAGATTTTTGAAATGAAGTGTGAGCCACCGTCACTTATGACGAGTCTAGGCACACCAAATCTGGGAAAGATTATATTTTTGAAAAGCTTTATTACTACTCGTGTGTCATTTGTAGGAGAAGTTATAGCCTCAATCCACTTTGAAACGTAATCGACAGCTACGAGTATGTAATTATTACCGAAAGATGATGGGAATGGTCCCATGAAATCTATTCCCCAGACACCAAAGACTTCTACTTCCAATATTCCTTTTTGGGGCATTTCATCTCTTCTTGAAATATTACCGGTGCGTTGACACCGATCGCAATTTATAACAGCGATGTGGACATCTTTCCATAGATTAGGCCAGAATAGGCCGGCTTGTAAGATTTTTGCACAAGTCTTGGAAGTGCTTGCATGTCCACCATAAGGAGATGAATGGCAATGAGCAATGACATCTTCTATTTCTTCTTCGGGAATACATCGACGAAAGATTCCGTCGGATCCTCTTTTGAACAATAATGGTTCATCCCAATAGTAATGTTTGAGATTGTGAAAGAATTTCTTTTTCTGCTGATAGGTTAAATCAGGTGGAAGAGCTCCTGCAGCTAGGTAGTTGACAATGTCAGCGTACCATGGCAGTCCTACAGTTGTTTGGATTGTTTCCACGGGTTCTGGTTCATCTATGTCTAACTGAACTGGGTCGCTTCCTATTTGTGCTATCAGTTGTTCATACGGAAAATCATCGTTAATCGGCACTTGTTCTGGTTTAATACCTTCTATTCTAGATAAATGGTCTGCTACGACGTTTTCAGTACCTTTCTTATCTTTTATTTCAAGATCAAACTCTTGTAAGAGTAGAATCCATCTCAAGAGTCTTGGTTTAGCATCTTTCTTAGTCAATAGATATCTGATAGCAGCGTGGTCTGTGTAAACGATTATTTTCGCTCCCACTAGGTAAGAACGGAATTTGTCAAGCGCAAAGACAACTGCTAACAATTATTTTTCAGTAGTGGCGTAGTTCATCTGAGCAGAATCTAAGGTTCTACTGGCATAGTAAATCGCATGAAGTTTCTTTTCCTTCCTCTGGCCTAGAACTGCACCTACAGCATAGTCACTCGCATCGCACATGATTTCGAAAGGTAATCTCCAGTCAGGGGGTTGCATGATTGGTGCGGTGATGAGGGCTGTTTTTAGAGTTTCGAATGCTTTGAGACAATCTTCATTAAATATGAACTCAGCGTCTTTCATTAATAAACCGGTAAGAGGTTTAGTGATTTTCGAGAAATCTTTGATGAATCGTCGGTAGAAACCGGCGTGTCCTAAAAAGCTTCGTATTTCTCGAACGGTTTTAGGGGGTTGAAGATCTTTAATGACTTCTATTTTAGCTTTATCAACTTCAATTCCCTTGTCAGATATAACGTGTCCTAGTACGATTCCTTCTCTGACCATAAAATGACATTTCTCCCAGTTAAGCACGAGGTTTACTTTTACACATCTTTCTAACACCATTTCTAAATTTGATAGACATCCTTCAAAACTTTGCCCGCATACAGAGAAGTCGTCCATGAACACTTCCATGATGTTGTCTATAAAATCTGCGAAGATTGACGTCATACATCTTTGAAAGGTTGCAGGAGCATTGCATAATCCAAAGGGCATTCGTCTATAAGCGAACGTTCCATAAGGGCATGTGAATGTAGTCTTCTCTTGATCATCTGGGTGGATAGGGATTTGGAAAAATCCAGAGTAACCATCAAGATAACAGAAATATGAATGCTTGGCTAATCGTTCTAACATTTGATCTATAAAAGGTAGTGGGAAATGATCTTTTCGAGTGGCTTTGTTTAGTTTACGATAATCGATGCACACTCTATGTCCTGTCACTACTCTTTGTGATATCGATTCGCCTTTAGCGTTTTTCACAACAGTGATACCTCCTTTCTTTGGTACTACATGTACTGGACTAACCCATTTACTATCAGAGATTGGATATATTATTCCGGCATCTAGTAGTTTCTTAACTTCTTCCTTTACTATAGTGCTAAGGATTGGGTTAATTCTTCTTTGAGATTCTCTGGAGGTTTTGCAATCTTCTTCTAGCAGAATACGATGCATACAGATTGAAGGGCATATTCCTTTGAGATCGGATATGTTATATCCTAATGCAGTTGGATATTTCTTTAAGACATCTAAAAGTTTCTTTGTTTCAATTGTTCCTAAACTGGAATTGATTATAACTGGTCTTGTACATTCAGTGTCCAAGAATTCGTATCTTAGGTTCTTAGGTAAAGTTTTCAACCCTAACGTAGGTTTATCCTTACTTGGCATGGGATCCGGTGTAAGTGCTAAACTTTCGCTTAGACTATCATCCTGATATGGTTCACGCCAATTATCATCTTCGAAAATCGGAGGGATTTGAATTTTCATAATTTCAAAATAGGTAGTTTCTTTCATTTCCATTTCTCTTACGCATTCGTCAATTACGTCCAATAGATAGCATGTATCCTCTATAGCTGGTGATTGTAAGAATTGTGTTAAAATGAATTCAACTTTCTCTTCACCTACTTCAAAGGTTAGCTTTCCTTTCTTTACGTCTATAATAGCTCCGGATGTAGCTAAGAATGGTCTTCCTAGTATGATAGGTGTAGTGGAGTCTTCAGATATGTCCATGATTATGAAATCAGTAGGAATATAGAACTGTCCTATACGTACTGGGACGTTTTCTAGTATGCCTACAGGATATTTAACAGAGCGATCGGCTAGTTGAACAGACATTTTAGTTGGTCTTAGGTCTCCCATGTCTAGCCTTTTGCAAATCTTTAAGGGCATAACACTGATACTGGCTCCTAAATCGCATAGAGCTTTGTCAATGACGAATTTTCCTATTACACAGGGTATAGAGAAACTTCCTGGATCTTTTAGCTTAGGAGGCATATTATTCTGAATTATTGCGCTACACTCAGCAGTAAGTGTAACGGTTCCGTTATCCTCTATCTTTTTCTTATTGGATAAGATTTCTTTTAAAAACTTAGCATACGAGGGCATTTGAGTGATAGCTTCTGTAAACGGAATAGTAATATTCAACTGTTTCAGAAGTTCAACAAATTTCTTAAACTGGCCCATCGTCTTGGAATTTGTTAATCTCTGAGGGTACGGAATTGGTGGTTTATAGGGTGGTGGAGGCACATAAGGCTTTTCTTTCTCCACTGCCTCTTGAGTATCATCTTCCTTTTCTTCTGGATCATTCACCATTTCAGTCGGTTTATCCGGTTTTTGGTACATGTCTGGATTGTCAAGTCTTGGATCGGTAGGTCCGTCCAGTTCCTTGCCACTTCTTAATATCACAACATTGGCCTGTCCTTTCGGATTAGGTTGAGGTTGTCCAGGAAATACTCCAGCTGGTGCAGCGGTAGGTGCTTGTTGTTGAGCTACTTGTGAAATCTGAGTCTCAAGCATTTTGGTATGTGTAGCTAATGCATCTACTTTGCTCACTAATTGCTTAATCTGCTCACTAGTGTGTATGTTTTGATTTAAGAAGTCCTTGTTTGTTTGAGATTGGTTAGCTATGAAGTTCTCCATCATCAATTCAAGGTTCGATTTTCTAGGGACATTAGGAGCAGTCTTTTGATATCCTGGTGGTGTAGCTGGTGCTTGACCTGGTGCGTATAAAGCATTGTTGTTCTTATAGGAGAAGTTCGGATGATTCTTCCAACCTGGGTTGTATGTGTTTGAGTACGGGTTTCCTTGAGCATAATTCACTTGATCTGTGGGAATTCCTGTTAATAGTTGACAATCAGGAACATCATGTCCATGAACTCCACATAACTCACAGTTAGGTGTTACTGCAGCCACGGTGGCTGTTGGTGTTATGGCCAAGTTGTCGATCTTTTGGTTTAGTTGGTCAAACTTTGCATTGACTTGGTCCATACTACTCACTTCGTACATACCTCCTTTTGTTGGTTTCTCAGTTGCGACTCTCTCGCTTCCCCATTGGTAATGGTTTTGAGCCATACTTTCGATAAGTGCATATGCATCGTTATATTCTTTGTCCATCAGTGCACCGCCTGCGGCAGCGTCAATTGTCATTCTTGTATTGTACAAGAGTCCATTATAGAAGGTATGGATGACCATCCATTCTACTAATTCGTGATGTGGACAAAGTCTCAGCATATCTTTATAGCGTTCCCAAGCTTCGAAAAGTGATTCGTTTTCCTTTTGCTTAAATCCGTTGATCTGAGCTCTCAGCATAGCTGTCTTGCTAGGTGGGAAATATCTGGTCAAGAAAACTCTCTTAAGTTCCTCCCACGTAGTTACTGAATTCGAAGGCAGAGATTGAAGCCAGGCTCTCGCTCTGTCTCGAAGTGAAAAGGGAAAAAGACGTAGTCTAATAGCTTCTTGGGTAACTCCATTGGCTTTTACGGTATCCGCGTATTGCACAAAGATCGAAAGATGAAGATTCGGATCCTCGGTAGGATTTCCGGCGAATTGATTTTGTTGCACGACTGATATCAGCGAAGGTTTCAATTCGAAATCATTTCGGTTGATGGCCGATGCGGCAATGCTGGAATGCGGTTCAGCTTGCGAAGGACTAGCGTAATATTTGAGTGGGTGATTCTGTTCTTCAGCCATCTCTGCGTCCATTGATGTTACGACTGGTTTAGGTGGATCTATTTGAAGATCTGGAATGTTGTAATTTTGTTCGTAATCGAATATCCGTCTTCTTACGTGTAAGAAGCGTTCCGATTCTGGGATTAGAGGTTTCAAGTCTTCTCCTTTAGAGCAAGTACTTGGCATACACTCGGGAATTTAGATTAAGAAAAAGAAAATAGTTGTTACCTTAGTCTAGACAATGCTACCCTAAAGTGCACTAGTAACTAAATTAAGGTCCCCGGCAACGGCGCCAAAAACTTGATGGGCTAAAGACGTATTCTAATTATGTGTCTAGCGGTATCTTAACTGCAAGTGCACAGCCTATCGAAGTAATATTTAAGATTATCGATCCACAGGGACTTTATGATTACTTAGTGCTAGAGGATTTACTAGTTTAGCTAAGGTGAAGGGTTGTCACGATTTTTGGTTGTTTTTAAAGATTAAAGGCGGGAATTAAATCTAAGTTTAATTAAATAATACTAAGGCGGTCGGTATGTAATTATGTTAACTTAGGCGGGTCAATCTAACCTAGGCTTATAAAGATGGTTCACTTAATCTATTCTGTAGAGGTTACCAATTTGAATATCTTTAACTCACACTCTCGTGGTCTTATCTCAGATCTTACCCCTAAAGTCCTATGCCTGCTCTCGCTAGCCCATAAGTGTTTAGAAATAATTTTTGGAAACTTAGTAATTCTAATTCATTTTAAAGCGCTCTCGCTGTGTTTAAATTAAATGCCTAACTTTAGCTATCTGGTTAAAATCTCACACTCTCGTGGTTTTGACCTAACCTAATACACTTTCCTTACTCTCGTAACAAAAAGGTTGATTTTATAATAAAAAGTCTCAGCCATAATTTTAAGCTCTTAATTATTTTAAGCCTAGAGTTGATTTTACCGATTTAGTTTATTTTAACTACATACCGCCCTAAGGTGTTTAGCTACTCATTATTGTTGAACCAGACAGAGGCAGAGAAATATAAAACAAAATATGCATAACAGAAAAATAAATACTTAACATTAATATAAATGCAATTTAAATAAAAACCTGAATAACAATTAAAGTAGTAGACTCCTTCTTCCACAGTCTGAAAGCTTGGAGTACGGACCGGAATCGAAAATAAAATTTCTAAAAGAATTCTGAAGGTTTTTGAAACAAATTAAATTATAACAATTTCCTAATGTTGGAAATTGTTATATGATTGGTTGGGATACAAGAAATTAAAGCAAGAAAATTAAATGCTGGAAAAAATAAAGGGTGCAAATAAAAACGGCAGAGCTTCCGCAAGAAAATTAAACTCAAAACTCCGTAAATTGTTCATTGAAGCTAATATATTTATAGAAAGCTATTTGGGCTTGGCAGTTGGAATTGGTGCATGGGCCTCGTAGATGTTGAGAGAATCCAGGGAAACGTTGGAATACTTGGTCTGCGGGAAGATAGGCAGGTTGAAGCGTACACGTTCATGACCAAGTCTCATCAAAATACCCTAAATTCCCCTTGTCACGGTCGTGACAAGGGTGTCACGTTCGTCTTCCGTGTTTGATGCGCGTCACGGTCGTGAGGGACTTGTGACGACCGTGACTGCTCCTTTTAGCGTGTCACGGTCGTGACTCCTAGGTGACGATCGTGACTGTTACAAAAAATGCAGATTATGCAGAATTCCTCCTTTCTTCATCTTTTAATGGTTGATTTTGCTCATTTTACTTGTGGCTCATGATTTAGCTCTGCAATTGATATACCTGCAAAATGGCAAAGAAAACTCGAGGAATCGGGTGTTAAAACGACAAATATGCGATAAAACGGCATTGAAACATAGCAATATAAACGATACTTTTTCTCGTTATCAAACTTCCCCAAACTTAAACATTTGCTTGTCCTCAAGCAAATAGTCGGTTGGAAATTGTCGGACAAGTTTTCATCGACGCACACACATAACAAACCGTACGAATAATCGTTTTGTCAGATAAACTGGTACTTTGATAAAACATTAACGATACACTAATGACACAAGCAACAAGCTAAGTCGTCGACTTCCCGTTAAACGAAACATTCGGTAATTGCGTTACGATTCCACCTAGAGTCTTTCGATCTTATTTCGCCCGGTTTCATTCTAGCGCAATCACATTAAGCCCTTTGCCTTAGCACGCACGTAGTGGAGTAGCCGGTTAGTGACTTTGATCCTTTATAAGCACGGAGTCTGGTACACGAATGTGGTAACCCTACATACATTATCCAATTTGGAGGTTGTGGGGGATCGAGCCGTAGCACGCCCTACCGAGTTCAGAACTAGTACCTCTGAACCAACCCGCAATGGACTCCTTCTCATATTTCTCGTTTCTTATATGCGACCGTGTACTTTGGTGCAATTTCTTTTCATTGGCATCGAGATATGAAGGATCATTAGATTAGGCATCAAACACTTATATTCATCGGCTCCCCACGTGGTTTGTGTTCAGACGGTGTTGACTGCTAGTATAAACTACTAGGGGTTACTTTTGAACTGAAACTTAAGTTGTAGTCGTAACAATTATCGGAACGGAATTGCTTAAGTGGGAAGTCTAAGGTGTCAAGACTGTATTGATCTTGTTGAATCGTTCTCAGCTTCCTAATTATGATTTCGTAGGTAAGTCGGGTAATGCGAAGAATAAATTAAAGATTTTTTTCGGTATGGCTAAATAAACGGGGAAAGTTCGAAACTAAAGAAAATAGCACAAATATTGCCCTGTTTCATTAAAATACGAAAAGGAATTACAACGGAAAGGAAAGTGCGGAAAGGGAAAATACGGAAAATGAAAGGTACCTCTCCCACACTATATCAGACATTGTCCTCAATGTTGTGATATAATAGCGGTTAAAGTACAATACAAATAACGGAAATGGAAAAACATAAACAAAAACTAAAACTAAGGCTGCTGATGACCACGGCCTCGGTTTCTGGTGCGGGAGCGTCTGGTCGGAGTTGCTTCAGGATCAGAACCGGTGCCGGTGATAGCAGTGATATCAATGTGCAAAGCCTCTAGCTCGCTAAAGATCTCTCCGAGCTTCTCATCAGTAGTCCTCTGGTTGGCGGCAACAGCTGAAAGTAATGCATCATGATGCTCTTTTTGCCTTCGCTCCAATGCGGCACTCATCTGGTTCTGCTGATGAATCGCACGGAGGACGTCTTCAAGTGTGAATTCTTGTGCAGGTGGTTGTCGGGTGGAGGACTCAGGAATGTCCTGGACATGCTCAGCTGCATCCATGGTGTCTTGCATCTCTTCCACTGGTGGATCGGCCTGCTCATCAATAATGGGGGCGTGGCCGGCAGCATCCGGTAAAGCAAATAGCCAGTTGGCTCGGTTGGACGGATCGATGCGGTCACGGCACGACAAGATGATGTGGTGATAAACAGTGCCTTGGATAACAAGGCTAAACCTGCCATCCTCTCTCTGAGCAATCAAGTGGGCGGACCTGCAATAATTCTTCGTTAGGAACTCTGCGGCTATGCGAGGCAAATTGATAATTAAGTCACCAAGCTCCAGCTGAATGGCGAGGGTGGTGACAATCCCGCCTATGTAGAAGGGGGTTGCGCCTCTTTGCGCTATGGACTGGATATGGGACATCATGAATGGGGCAGCATTGATGCGCTCGTCATTTAAGGCGCAGTGCAAGAATAAGAGCTCCTTGGAGTTAAGCTTGTGGTTGCTCTCTCTTGCAAAGATGGTGTTGCAGATGATGCGATGAAAGTATCTGATCGCCGGGTTGTGGATATGCGTAGCATTCAGGCTCTAAAAGGCTGAGGCACGGGTGTTGGTGATGTCGTGCCATAACGTGAAAGCGGTTTCACTGAAGTTGTCCGGCACGCGGAGATGAGCATCATCGCCGTGATCGAAGCCTAGCAGCTCGGCGATCCTTGTTTGTGTAACTTCGAACTCCCGGCCGAGCAATCTGAACGTAGCAACGCCGGTGAGTTGACTTTGTGACCCGGTAGGAGTGATATAGTGAAACGAACTCAAAAATTCCAATGTCAGGAGTTCGAATGTAGGCTGGGGTTGACTGCATAGATGCCACAAACCAACCTTCCGAAGCAGGAGCTTCACACTGTTGAGCATTCCCAACTCTCTCAAACATTCAGTGTCGATATATCGCGTGGGTTGAACACCACGGTTCTGGAATCTGATGAACCTCTGTCTCTGATTATCTCCATGCTCACCATCTCTAAACTGAATTTCTTCCATTGCATGCAAGTACAAGAGTGGGAGATGAGAGGTTTTTGAGGTTTGTGAGAAAAGTGTAAAATGTGAGGAAATTGGTTCGAATTATAATGCAAGATGAGAATGTGATAGGTGTGGAGTAAATGGAGAGGTTAATGGAGTTTAATTTGGGTAATGGGAGGTTACGGGAGTTGGAAGAGATAATGGGTTTTTTTTGAATGTTATGGAAGTTGGAAAAAGGAAGAGGTTTCGAAGAAGAACAATTCTGTTTCTCAGAATTCCTATAACTGGGGTCGTCACGGTCGTGATGGGGGGATGACGGTCGTGACGCGCTAATTAGCTTGTCACGATCGTTAGAAGGGGATGACGACCGTTAGGGATTAAAACTTAGAATATTTTCCAGAATGCATTATCTCTCACACGTTCAATATAATTTATATATTTTTATGATCACTCTTCATTTTATTTTAAACACAAACAATATATAATATATAATATCAACATAAATTTGTAAATTTCATCACACGAGAAATTATATAAAACATTAATCAATTTAATATAACAGTAAATGAATTGAAGGCATAGAAATTGATTAAATTGGAAAAATTTGTAAACTAGAAGTGCTTTGCTTTTGATAATTGAAGGGAAATTACATTAATAAAAATAAGGTACGAAAATGTTTGCGAAATGTGAAACTAACTAGAAACGAAAACAATAAGTAAAATAAGTTAGATCACTACAGCATTTTCAAAAGTGTTTCTTCAAATCTTCGATTGCAGAGTATTTATATCGGCTTGGTAAGCTTCAAGAGTGTTCATGAAGAACAAAATCGCATGAACACTCTTGGTAAGCTTCAAGAGTATTTATATCGGCTTGGACATTTTCAAAAGTGTCCAATCGCATGCTTTTAATCTCATCCTTAACAGTATTTATATCGGCTTGGTAAGCTTCAAGAGTGTTCATGATTTTCTTTAAGTTGTCAGCATATTCCACTTGATTCACTTCAGGGGTTTCAATCACTTCATCAGTGTGGTCAATGTGATGGTAACCAGGAGGTGTCTCAGGGTCACTTTCTACATCGGTCATTATATCATCCCTTATCTTGTAAGATTAAGGTGTTTCAGGAGTAGATGGATAGTCAGGAGGGGTTAGCTCATAAAGCCAATTATCCTTATTGTGAACACTGACTCTAGCATGGTTTGGTAGTGTGAACAGGGTTACTACTTCATTCCTGATTAGGTACTCGAAAGGTGGTTGTCCTAAATTCCTTATGATATGGCGGTTAAAGCAAAAGTTAAGATTCATAGGACGGATGGTACCTAAACGGTTACACCTGTGTAATTGGTATCTAAGTCCTAAGGCATCAGCAACCATGGTGACAAGACCTCCTACTAATATGGGTAGATCAGGTTCTTCTTGGATTCGGGTGAAGGTTTGCATCATGAAAGGCACACCATTGACTGGCTGTCCATTAGTCACACATGACATAATGAATATCTCATTTTTAGATACTCCAGTAAGGTTTTCTTCTTTTCCAAAGAAGGTGTGGGCAAGGATCTTATGGAAATAACGGATAGCAGGGTTATGTATCTCATCATTGTTCATGTTATTTGGTTCAGGATGGTAATTTCCGGTTAAGGTTCCCCAAAAGAAATCCAGCTCAATGTCCATCAATTCTACCTGTGTGGTAGTAAAAGCAAAGGGTCCACTAGGGAATCCTAATAAGTCAGCTAGTTCTCTATGGTTAAAGTCATATTCTATTCCAAATAGGCGGAAACTGATAAATCCTTTCCTGAATCCAAAACCGCGCTCGAGTAGGTAAACTAAGGAGCTGAGGAACTCAAGGGTGAGCTCGCGGTAAGTCACAAACTTTTGTTTAATCAGTGCATTCTCCCATCCAAGTCGGTTAAACAAGTATAGGATGCTATCATGTATACCTAAGGTTTCCATAGTCAGATCATCCGGGTACAAAGTCAAATCCATTGGTCTCTGTGATAACTCTTCAAATTTCATTCTTTGGTTCCTACCTCTAAATTTGGTTTCCATAAGGTTTATCGGTTGGTTAGCCATAGTTAGTGCAAATACGGAGGAAATAAATCAGGGGGAGAAGGAAAGTGGAAAAGACTTTAGAAAATCTGTAAAAGTGATTTAAAAATTAAAATAAGGAAAATAAGGAAATAGATGCATAAATAAAAGCAATAATAGTAATGAAATAAAATGACAAAACAAATAAACGAATAATAAAATGATAAATGACAAAATAGTAAAATGATCAAAATGATTTAAATGATTAAATGGGTTGCCTCCCACTAAGCGTTGTTTTTATCGTCAAAAGCCTGACGTAATGCTTAGGTTAGATTAATCAGGGAAATTAGTGGACAACTCTAAAAGCCTTAGACAATTTGCATAATCTCTATTTTCAACTTTATGGTAATGTTTTAAACGTTGTCCGTTTACTGTGAATGGTTCACTATTCCTACCCTTAATTTCTATCGCTCCGCTTGGGAACACTCTAGTTATTTCAAAGGGTCCTGACCATCTAGATTTTAGTTTTCCAGGAAAGAGCCTAAGTCTTGAATTAAAGAGGAGTACAACGTCTCCCACACTAAATCCTTTCCTAGATAGGCGTTTATCATGCCATCGCTTAGTTCTTTCTTTATATATTTTAGCATTCTCATAAGCATCTAACCTTAACTCTTCTAATTCGTTAATATCTAGGATTCGCTTTTCTCCTGCAGCATTATAGTTTATATTGAGAGTTTTGATCGCCCAATAAGCTTTGTGTTCTAGTTCTACCGGGAGATGACAAGATTTTCCATATACTAAATTGAAAGGTGTAGTTCCTATGGGTGTCTTGTAAGCTGTCCTATAAGCCCATAAAGCTTCATTAAGTTTAGATGACCAATCTTTCCGAGATATGGCGACAGTCTTTTCTAAGATTTGTTTGATTTCTCTGTTTGAGACTTCGACTTATCCACTTGTTTGTGGATGATATGGTGTTGCCACACGGTGTCTTACTTCATACTTAGATAGTAATTTGTCAAAGATTTTTGAAATGAAGTGTGAGCCACCGTCACTTATGAGGAGTCTAGGCACACCAAATCTGGGAAAGATTATATTTTTGAAAAGCTTTATTACTACTCGTGTGTCATTTGTAGGAGAAGTTATAGCCTCAATCCACTTTGAAACGTAATCGACAGCTACGAGTATGTAATTATTACCGAAAGATGATGGGAATGGTCCCATGAAATCTATTCCCCAGACACCAAAGACTTCTACTTCCAATATTCCTTTTTGGGGCATTTCATCTCTTCTTGAAATATTACCGGTGCGTTGACACCGATCGTAATTTATAACAGCGATGTGGACATCTTTCCATAGATTAGGCCAGAATAGGCCGGCTTGTAAGATTTTTGCACAAGTCTTGGAAGTGCTTGCATGTCCACCATAAGGAGATGAATGGCAATGAGCAATGACATCTTCTATTTCTTCTTCGGGAATACATCGACGAAAGATTCCGTCGGATCCTCTTTTGAACAATAATGGTTCATCCCAATAGTAATGTTTGAGATTGTGAAAGAATTTCTTTTTCTGCTGATAGGTTAAATCAGGTGGAAGAGCTCTTGCAGCTAGGTAGTTGACAATGTCAGCGTACCATGGCAGTCCTACAGTTGTTTGGATTGTTTCCACGGGTTCTGGTTCATCTATGTCTAACTGAACTGGGTCGCTTCCTATTTGTGCTATCAGTTGTTCATACGGAAAATCATCGTTAATCGGCACTTGTTCTGGTTTAATACCTTCTATTCTAGATAAATGGTCTGCTACGACGTTTTCAGTACCTTTCTTATCTTTTATTTCAAGATCAAACTCTTGTAAGAGTAGAATCCATCTCAAGAGTCTTGGTTTAGCATCTTTCTTAGTCAATAGATATCTGATAGCAGCGTGGTCTGTGTAAACGATTATTTTCGCTCCCACTAGGTAAGAACGGAATTTGTCAAGCGCAAAGACAACTGCTAACAATTCTTTTTCAGTAGTGGCGTAGTTCATCTGAGCAGAATCTAAGGTTCTACTGGCATAGTAAATCGCATGAAGTTTCTTTTCCTTCCTCTGGCCTAGAACTGCACCTACAGCATAGTCACTCGCATCGCACATGATTTCGAAAGGTAATCTCCAGTCAGGGGGTTGCATGATTGGTGCGGTGATGAGGGCTGTTTTTAGAGTTTCGAATGCTTTGAGACAATCTTCATTAAATATGAACTCAGCGTCTTTCATTAATAAACCGGTAAGAGGTTTAGTGATTTTCGAGAAATCTTTGATGAATCGTCGGTAGAAACCGGCGTGTCCTAAAAAGCTTCGTATTTCTCGAACGGTTTTAGGGGGTTGAAGATCTTTAATGACTTCTATTTTAGCTTTATCAACTTCAATTCCCTTGTCAGATATAACGTGTCCTAGTACGATTCCTTCTCTGACCATAAAATGACATTTCTCCCAGTTAAGCACGAGGTTTACTTTTACACATCTTTCTAACACCATTTCTAAATTTGATAGACATCCTTCAAAACTTTGCCCGCATACAGAGAAGTCGTCCATGAACACTTCCATGATGTTGTCTATAAAATCTGCAAAGATTGACGTCATACATCTTTGAAAGGTTGCAGGAGCATTGCATAATCCAAAGGGCATTCGTCTATAAGCGAACGTTCCATAAGGGCATGTGAATGTAGTCTTCTCTTGATCATCTGGGTGGATAGGGATTTGGAAAAATCCAGAGTAACCATCAAGATAACAGAAATATGAATGCTTGGCTAATCGTTCTAACATTTGATCTATAAAAGGTAGTGGGAAATGATCTTTTCGAGTGGCTTTGTTTAGTTTACGATAATCGATGCACACTCTATGTCCTGTCACTACTCTTTGTGATATCGATTCGCCTTTAGCGTTTTTCACAACAGTGATACCTCCTTTCTTTGGTACTACATGTACTGGACTAACCCATTTACTATCAGAGATTGGATATATTATTCCGGCATCTAGTAGTTTCTTAACTTCTTCCTTTACTACAGTGCTAAGGATTGGGTTAATTCTTCTTTGAGATTCTCTGGAGGTTTTGCAATCTTCTTCTAGCAGAATACGATGCATACAGATTGAAGGGCATATTCCTTTGAGATCGGATATGTTATATCCTAATGCAGTTGGATATTTCTTTAAGACATCTAAAAGTTTCTTTGTTTCAATTGTTCCTAAACTGGAATTGATTATAACTGGTCTTGTACATTCAGTGTCCAAGAATTCGTATCTTAGGTTCTTAGGTAAAGTTTTCAACCCTAACGTAGGTTTATCCTTACTTGGCATGGGATCCGGTGTAAGTGCTAAACTTTCGCTTAGACTATCATCCTGATATGGTTCACGCCAATTATCATCTTCGAAAATCGGAGGGATTTGAATTTTCATAATTTCAAAATAGGTAGTTTCTTTCATTTCCATTTCTCTTACGCATTCGTCAATTACGTCCAATAGATAGCATGTATCCTCTATAGCTGGTGATTGTAAGAATTGTGTTAAAATGAATTCAACTTTCTCTTCACCTACTTCAAAGGTTAGCTTTCCTTTCTTTACGTCTATAATAGCTCCGGATGTAGCTAAGAATGGTCTTCCTAGTATGATAGGTGTAGTGGAGTCTTCAGATATGTCCATGATTATGAAATCAGTAGGAATATAGAACTGTCCTATACGTACTGGGACGTTTTCTAGTATGCCTACAGGATATTTAACAGAGCGATCGGCTAGTTGAACAGACATTTTAGTTGGTCTTAGGTCTCCCATGTCTAGCCTTTTGCAAATCGTTAAGGGCATAACACTGATACTGGCTCCTAAATCGCATAGAGCTTTGTCAATGACGAATTTTCCTATTACACAGGGTATAGAGAAACTTCCTGGATCTTTTAGCTTAGGAGGCATATTATTCTGAATTATTGCGCTACACTCAGCAGTAAGTGTAACGGTTCCGTTATCCTCTATCTTTTTCTTATTGGATAAGATTTCTTTTAAAAACTTAGCATACGAGGGCATTTGAGTGATAGCTTCTGTAAACGGAATAGTAATATTCAACTGTTTCAGAAGTTCAACAAATTTCTTAAACTGGCCCATCGTCTTGGAATTGGTTAATCTCTGAGGGTACGGAATTGGTGGTTTATAGGGTGGTGGAGGCACATAAGGCTTTTCTTTCTCCACTGCCTCTTGAGTATCATCTTCCTTTTCTTCTGGATCATTCACCATTTCAGTCGGTTTATCCGGTTTTTGGTACATGGCTGGATTGTCAAGTCTTGGATCGGTAGGTCCGTCCAGTTCCTTGCCACTTCTTAATATCACAACATTGGCCTGTCCTTTCGGATTAGGTTGAGGTTGTCCAGGAAATACTCCAGCTGGTGCAGCGGTAGGTGCTTGTTGTTGAGCTACTTGTGAAATCTGAGTCTCAAGCATTTTGGTATGTGTAGCTAATGCATCTACTTTGCTCACTAATTGCTTAATCTTCTCACTAGTGTGTATGTTTTGGTTTAAGAAGTCCTTGTTTGTTTGAGATTGGTTAGCTATGAAGTTCTCCATCATCAATTCAAGGTTCGATTTTCTAGGGACATTAGGAGCAGTCTTTTGATATCCTGGTGGTGTAGCTGGTGCTTGACCTGGTGCGTATAAAGCATTGTTGTTCTTATAGGAGAAGTTCGGATGATTCTTCCAACCTGGGTTGTATGTGTTTGAGTACGGGTTTCCTTGAGCATAATTCACTTGATCTGTGGGAATTCCTGTTAATAGTTGACAATCAGGAACATCATGTCCATGAACTCCACATAACTCACAGTTAGGTGTTACTGCAGCCACGGTGGCTGTTGGTGTTATGGCCAAGTTGTCGATCTTTTGGTTTAGTTGGTCAAACTTTGCATTGACTTGGTCCATACTACTCACTTCGTACATACCTCCTTTTGTTGGTTTCTCAGTTGCGACTCTCTCGCTTCCCCATTGGTAATGGTTTTGAGCCATACTTTCGATAAGTGCATATGCATCGTTATATTCTTTGTCCATCAGTGCACCGCCTGCGGCAGCGTCAATTGTCATTCTTGTATTGTACAAGAGTCCATTATAGAAGGTATGGATGACCATCCATTCTACTAATTCGTGATGTGGACAAAGTCTCAGCATATCTTTATAGCGTTCCCAAGCTTCGAAAAGTGATTCGTTTTCCTTTTGCTTAAATCCGTTGATCTGAGCTCTCAGCATAGCTGTCTTGCTAGGTGGGAAATATCTGGTCAAGAAAACTCTCTTAAGTTCCTCCCACGTAGTTACTGAATTCGAAGGCAGAGATTGAAGCCAGGCTCTCGCTCTGTCTCGAAGTGAAAAGGGAAAAAGACGTAGTCTAATAGCTTCTTGGGTAACTCCATTGGCTTTTACGGTATCCGCGTATTGCACAAAGATCGAAAGATGAAGATTCGGATCCTCGGTAGGATTTCCGGCGAATTGATTTTGTTGCACGACTGATATCAGCGAAGGTTTCAATTCGAAATCATTTCGGTTGATGGCCGGTGCGGCAATGCTGGAATGCGGTTCAGCTTGCGAAGGACTAGCGTAATATTTGAGTGGGTGATTCTGTTCTTCAGCCATCTCTGCGTCCATTGATGTTACGACTGGTTTAGGTGGATCTATTTGAAGATCTGGAATGTTGTAATTTTGTTCGTAATCGAATATCCGTCTTCTTACGTGTAAGAAGCGTTCCGATTCTGGGATTAGAGGTTTCAAGTCTTCTCCTTTAGAGCAAGTACTTGGCATACACTCGGGAATTTAGATTAAGAAAAAGAAAATAGTTGTTACCTTAGTCTAGACAATGCTACCCTAAAGTGCACTAGTAACTAAATTAAGGTCCCCGGCAACGGCGCCAAAAACTTGATGGGCTAAAGACGTATTCTAATTATGTGTCTAGCGGTATCTTAACTGCAAGTGCACAGCCTATCGAAGTAATATTTAAGATTATCGATCCACAGGGACTTTATGATTACTTAGTGCTAGAGGATTTACTAGTTTAGCTAAGGTGAAGGGTTGTCACGATTTTTGGTTGTTTTTAAAGATTAAAGGCGGGAATTAAATCTAAGTTTAATTAAATAATACTAAGGCGGTCGGTATGTAATTATGTTAACTTAGGCAGGTCAATCTAACCTAGGCTTATAAAGATGGTTCACTTAATCTATTCTGTAGAGGTTACCAATTTGAATATCTTTAACTCACACTCTCGTGGTCTTATCTCAGATCTTACCCCTAAAGTCCTATGCCTGCTCTCGCTAGCTCATAAGTGTTTAGAAATAATTTTTGGAAACTTAGTAATTCTAATTCATTTTAAAGCGCTCTCGCTGTGTTTAAATTAAATGCCTAACTTTAGCTATCTGGTTAAAATCTCACACTCTCGTGGTCTTGACCTAACCTAATACACTTTCCTTACTCTCGTAACAAAAAGGTTGATTTTATAATAAAAAGTCTCAGCCAGAATTTTAAGCTCTTAATTATTTTAAGCCTAGAGTTGATTTTACCGATTTAGTTTATTTTAACTACATACCGCCCTAAGGTGTTTAGCTACTCATTATTGTTGAACCAGACAGAGGCAGAGAAATATAAAACAAAATATGCATAACAGAAAAATAAATACTTAACATTAATATAAATGCAATTTAAATAAAAACCTGAATAACAATTAAAGTAGTAGACTCCTTCTTCCACAGTCTGAAAGCTTGGAGTACGGACCGGAATCGAAAATAAAATTTCTAAAAGAATTCTGAAGGTTTTTGAAACAAATTAAATTATAACAATTTCCTAATGTTGGAAATTGTTATATGATTGGTTGGGATACAAGAAATTAAAGCAAGAAAATTAAATGCAGGAAAAAATAAAGGGTGCAAATAAAAACGGCAGAGCTTCCGCAAGAAAATTAAACTCAAAACTCCGTAAATTGTTCATTGAAGCTAATCTATTTATAGAAAGCTATTTGGGCTTGGCAGTTGGAATTGGTGCATGGGCCTCGTAGATGTTGAGAGAATCCAGGGAAACATTGGAATACTTGGTCTGCGGGAAGATAGGCAGGTTGAAGCGTACACGTTCATGACCAAGTCTCATCAAAATACCCTAAATTCCCCTTGTCACGGTCGTGACAAGGGTGTCACGTTCGTCTTCCGTGTTTGATGCGCGTCACGGTCGTGAGGGACTTGTGACGACCGTGACTGCTCCTTTTAGCGTGTCACGATCGTGAATCCTAGGTAACGATCGTGACTATTACAAAAAATGCAGATTATGCAGAATTCCTCCTTTCTTCATCTTTTAATGGTTGATTTTGCTCATTTCACTTGTGGCTCATGATTTAGCTCTGTAATTGATATACCTGCAAAATGGCAAAGAAAACTCGAGGAATCGGGTGTTAAAACGACAAATATGCGATAAAACGGCATTGAAACATAGCAATATAAACGATAATTTTTCTCGTTATCAATAATCAAGACACTTAATAAGTAAACAAGTTAGTGAGCCTAAGCCCTAATCTTTGGGTTCAAGTTTTGGGGATCTTCTCCTTACTTGAGTGTGCTTGTTCTATTATTCCATCTTGGAATGTAGTGACAGGTGCACATTCCATTGAAGAGAGCTTGAGTTCACCTCCTTGTGACACACTCATAAAAGCTTCATAAAAAACACGAACAAACACTAAGCGTCTTTCCTTCGGGAATTCTTTTCTCACCTCATTCGCTCCGTACGCGAACTTGCTCCTACTTGTCACTTTGCAAGACGGTTACGCACTCGTTGTCCGAGTCTGTAATACCTGAGCAATGGCATAGGCAGTTCAAGCCTTAATTCACAAGCAATTTTCCTTTAGTACCCCTAGTTAGGGGAACTACGGCGTCTCTGATCCTCATTATCCTGATGAGGTACGTAGGCAGCGGGGTAGGGCCCGTTCGAGCATAATCTTTATTTTCCCTACATTTTTTCTCTTTGTTCTCTTATCCAGTTCTTTTCCAGTTCCAGTTTCTTTTCATTTTCATTTCTTTTGCTGCAGTTTTCATACCCTCACCCTTTGAAACAATTTCTTTTGCAAGCGTGGATCCCGTCGGGTACGGCGGACGATCTAGGTGCTAATACCTTCCCAGGTCGTAACCGACTCCCGAGCTCAGTCTCTTTGGTTCGCAGGACCCGTGTCCTTCCTCTTTCTTTCTTCTGGTTTGTGCAGCATTACCATTCCCTTTCTTCGGGATAAAAATTCCTGGCTGGCGACTCTATTCTTTTTCCGTGCCACTTTCGCGTTTGTACCAGGATGGAAATCCGGCTAGCGACACAAGGAAACCTCGGATCATCTAGAATCAGAAGTTACTAAATTAGGGTTTTGTGTAGGAAAAGTCAACTGAACTTTAACCAGCCATAACTTTCACATACTTCATCAAGAATTTCGCATCCAAAGCTCATTTTAAAGGAAATTCAATTCTCTACAACTTTGTGTCTCACAAGCCAAGCCTAAAAATTCTTCATTTGGAAGGTATGAGCTAAAACATTATAGGTCTTTTTGAAAATCGACAAAAAGTCAACTTTTTCCAAAGCTCATAATTTGAAAATAATGAATGATATAGACATGGGACCAAAAGGGTTGATTATAGGACACTCTAAGCTTTCTAAAAAGTCCTAGAACACATCCATAGCATTAAAATTGAGGAAGTTATGCATTGTCAAAGTTGGGAATTTTTCTAGGGGTGTATGAAGTAAAAAAGTCCATAACTCCAATTCTTTCCAAATGGGCCCATAAAATTGCAACCCAAACTTGAAGATGAAGTCATGCACGACCCAATGATCAATTATTCTGATTTTTATTATTTATTTTACATTATTTTGAATTTTAATCATTAAAATTCTTTTTTAATTAAAATCAAATATTTGATCTAATGTCTATTTTTTGATCAAAGATTTGGTGTTTAAGAAGATTGGAATCACACAAATTCGTGCAAGACCTTTGAGGAATATGGAGATTTGATTTTTTTTTTACATTTATGATCATGGATTTCTTCAAACTAGAGTAATCCATAAAAACTCATCAAAAGCCCAAAATATTTACCCTAATTCATTCCATTATAAAAACACAACAAGACCAAAGCATAAGGGGACGATTTTCTGCAGACCAATCATCATACCAACTTCAAACTTTTTTTCCAAAAAGTCAACTTTCGGTTTTGACTTTCCAAAGGTCCTCAAGGTGTTTTAAAGGTTTAAACATGTTCTTTAGAACCTCCTGAACGCATTGCACTCATCACCATCATCAAACTCATCCAAATTCGTGCAAACCGAATCATTTTTTTCTTTATTTTTTTGCTTTTAGATTTCATGTGTTTGGGCATTATAAATTATATTTGATCATTGATTTATGTTTGTTTTGGAGCATAGAAGCTTTCTGGATAAACCATTTGGAGTTTCATGGTCGGATTCGATAGTTGCCATTTTTAGGGTTTCCACCTTAAAATTGGGGTTTTACAATTTAAATCGTTTAAATGATTTCTAACAATATATTTGGATTGTGTGTGATGTGGGGATTGACCTACGAATATAAAATGAGCAGCAAAACTCACAACAAAATTCGCAGGAAATTTTGTAGGGACGAAGGTTGAAGACGAAGCCAATGACGCGCTCTGGGAAATTCAAATTTCCACTTTTGTATTTAATTGATTTGCTTCATATAGTTATTACAACGCACACATTGGTCTGATGGTTGAGGGCATGCACATGTGACTTAGAGGACTAGAAATCGAAACCAGCCTCTGGCAATTTTTTTTATATAACTCAATTTTTTCGCTTGTTTTATTATATATTGAATGTGTTTCAGGTATATATCACCAGCGCGCCTATAGCCCAGTGGATGGACCTGAAGGCTAGACTAGAAGGGCCATGAGTTCAATCTTCCCCTCCAACATTTTGGTTATTTCTCCTTTGTTATTTTTTAAATTATATATTTTCTTTTTTCGTAATATCATTTTTAAATTAACCTTTTTATAAAAACCTTTTCTCATAACTTTTTTTTTATTATTAGTTTATTTCTTTTTTAGGTTAATATTTTTAATTAATTCGTGTCATTTAGGATTTAATAAATTTAATCTTAATTTGATTTTTAACCTAAACCCTAATCATTTTTAAATCTTATTTTTTATATAAACCTTATTTTTTTTTAATTCTCAAACATTTTCCCTAAAAAAATCTGCTTATATATTTTCTTTTAAAATCTTAATGTTTTTTAACCCTTAAAATTTCATAAACCTTAAAATATATTTTTTATTAACCCTAAATTTTTTTCAAACCCTAAACCTTATTTGAAACCTTTATTTTTTCTTCTCTAAAATAAACATTTTCCTATTTTCATTCATTCTTGTGATATTCATTATCTATCTTATCATGTGATTATTTTCTTTGATATAGTTTAGGTTTCTTTTTATCGTTTTTTACCTTATTACTCTGTAACTGCCCCGAAGCTTTGTAATAGCGTATGATATTTATTTTCTTCCATTTAAATTCCTGCCATTTATTTTATATTGATTGCGTGGTTAGTAAACCTAGGGCGTGGCAAGACTTAATGAAATAAAAAGGACTTAGAAAATTAAATTCAAGATAAATATCTGAAGATAATAATTCACACACGTAAGTTGATCGTTCTACGATCGCCATCTGCAATTTCTAGGGTTACCCCTCTTTGTTGCCTTCTTTAATATGGTCAAATCCCTCAAAAATGGGGGTGTCTTAAGCAAAGTCCCTTCAAACAGAAAAATCATCAAGTCCTTTCAGATTCAAAAGATCATAAGTCCCTTCGAGGTTATCTACGAAATAATGATCTTGTCCATATGAATAAATGATGATAGTCCCTACGAATTGCTAAAGACACCCCTACAAGTTGCCTTCATTGACGATACGATGACCCCACGCTCGTCCTTTGACAAAATCCAAGGTAATGACTACCTACTCCTTAATAGTAGGGACATTCTTACCCTTGAAAGGAAATAAAGAAACATGAAAGACCATTCTAGGGTAGGTAGTTCTTAGTTACTTGATCACATTTTCAAACTCCTATTCACACCCCACTTTTCAAACAATTTTCAAACATAAAGCTTTGTATACATCCATACGAGGATCATTACAAAGACTTACAAAAATTTCTAAACACACACTACACATTTTTCAAACAAGTTAAAGTGAGCTAAGTAACTAAGAGCCCATGGATAACCATGGATATAAAGGGTGCTAACACCTTCCCTTTATATAACCTACCCCCCGAACTTAGAATTTTTAAAAGGTCTTTCATGTTCTTTTATACCCTTTCCTATTGGATAAAATAAAAGTCGGTGGCGACTCTTGCTATCTGCAACATAAATAAAAAGTCAGTTCTCCCACCGTGTTACACTATTCATGTGCTCTTTTGATATCACTAATGCCTTTTATTTTAATGCATTGCATAACATAGTAACATAGACAACCAATTCTATTTTAAATTTTGCATCAGTAAAATATTCTGATTTGCAGATCCTAGAAAATTCCATATTTGCACATCCGGAATGTGTATTTATAGGGTGTTTTCGGATCTGTAAATCCGATTAGAAGTTAGGCAGAATTTCCTTCACCCTAGGTTTTCTATAAATTAGGGGTTTCATTTCATATCTTTTACACAAACACAAAATGTCTCAACTGTATGAAATCAAGATCCATTGGTGTATCGCAAATGTTTCCTACACCAACGAAAAAATACCCAGTTGCATGACTAAGCTAATGGCGCACAAATACATAGGTTCAATCATTGAAGAGATTGAACTTCTCATACCTTACGGAGACAAACGTAAGGTTGCGAAACTTGAGTATCGTTCACCTTATGTTGACAACGAAGGGAACGTCACTTATAACATTGCTGAGCTCAAGAATCAAGAGGATGTTATAGCGATGAGGCAAACATACTTCCGGTACAAAGAATGATTCCCGCTCGAGTTTGAGGCGACCGTCCGCAGAACGGTCAACCAGATGTTAAAGATGTGCAAGCCTCCATCGGGTTATTGATCTTTGTAATATTTAAATTTCTATTAATTTAATGATGAATTGAATGTAATCCAATTTTATGGTATGAATGTAAGAAATGTTTGAATGAAGTAATTATGCACTGGTTTTCTTTCGGATCTATTTGAAAATACAAATTGTTTCCTGATATGTACTCCGAAGAAAACTGGAAAAAAAAGGTGCGTCCAGATTTGCACATCCGGAAATCAAAAATATTTTTGTAACCACACCAGGTATCTAAATAATGCAAATGGTGTATTAAGAAATTCTCGGGATTAATTCCAACATTTATAAGATAGCAGAAATGTCACAACATGTCTTATCAATATCCATTTTTTAATACAATGTGATTTGATCTAGTTAAGGGGTTAGACGTTGGTAGGGTAATTGTTAATGGTACTGATGTATTAAAGGGTTAAATAAGTTATTGGTCCCTATAAATATGGTCATTTTGAATTTTAGTCCCTCTAAAATTTTTCTTTAAGGTTTGATCCTCACAAAATATTTCGTCTCAATTAAGAGCCTCTTATATTAAATACCCCTAACGGTTACTGATATGGTAGGATGATTGGATTAATTTTTCTTTTTGTTATTTCTTTAATTGGCTGACTGGGTTAATGAATATGTTAAATAAGAAATAAAAAAGAACGCAACTCTTCTTATGTAACCCTAATACATTCAACTTCATCTTTTCTTCTCCTTTGTGGTCCCTTCATTAAAAAAGAATGCAACTTTTCTTCGTTGCACACGCTTTGCGCAGAGATCCTTGGACTCGCCATTAAAGAACGCAACATTTGGTAGGTGGACCCATAGATAAGGTAAAGTTTTCATTACAACATTTGTTTACTTCATTCAAGACTGTTTGCATTTACTTCACATGTCCCACTTGTGTTCAATTGTTTGCGTTGATTGTACCCTGGTTTCTATGGTTACCCGTCTTTATTTGCATTGCATTGTTTGATATACCCTTTTGTGGTTTCTTATGTTGTGTAGGGTATGAGGTTATTTAAGTTTGTTTTTTTTTATACAAAAGGGTCTTTTTTAAAGGATGTAATGTTAAGATATGTAGGGGATGTATTTGATGTGAATGGTCAAGGCAAATTGTTTGTCTTACTTTGAAGCCCGTGACCTAATCAAGTATATGGACCCTTCCTTTAACATTGGAACTGTGAAAATGTGGTGGAAGTCTGAGCATGGTAGTCTGGAAAATGATCTAAAACCCTTTGGCAATGATGAGGATGCAACTATGTTAGTTGTTTGTGCTGAGAATAGTCAATGTGATGTTGAGATATATACTGAGGCAAAATTAGAAAGTGGTGAGAAGACTTATATGGAGAGGTATTTAGAGAAAGAAAAAGGGCAAGAAATTGTTGAGGATGAAAAGGAGAGTGACTCAAGTGAAGATACCTTAGATGGGATTCAATTTGAGGATAGTGAAGTTTCAAGTGTCTCATGTCATGTTCACAGATTCATTTGTTGTAGACTTAGCAAACTACACTTGTTATTGTAATATTTGGGAACTGGTTGAGATACCTTGCAGACACATGCAGTTGCAGCCATACATAGGAAGGTTGATGATCCACTAAAGTATGTTAACAAGTGTTATCTTAATGTTACTTATTTGGAATGTTACAATCAAGTCATTACTCCTATTAATGGGGAAAAAATAGCCAAAGATCATTGATCCAGAAATCTTGCCTCCAAGTTATAAGAGGGGACCTGGAAGACCAAAGAAACTACGTAGCAGAGAACCTGATGAGGCATCACAAACTAGATGGCAAAGGACTAACACTAGCCATCGATGCAAGGTTTGTTTTGAATATGGCCACAACAAAAGAACATGTAAGAAAAACAAACAGCTGGTGGTTGTTGATGGTGAATCACCAAGAGTTGTTGAAACACAAGCTAGCCAGACTCCAGCAGTAGAGCCAGTACCAAAAAAGAGGGTAAGTAACCTTTTGTTGTAAAGTAAGATACTTATTTGTCAAGTACTATTATAGAAAGTAATACATTGTTATACTAACCGTACAGGGTAGGCCAAAGGGCACAACAAAGAATGGAGTTCATACTAAAAAGGCCAAGACTACAGATGAAGGGAAACAAACTGTAGGGCAACAAACTGAAGGAAAATAAAGTGACGGGGTACAAACTGATAAGGTACAAACTGATAAGGTACAAAATGAAAAGGTACAACCTGAGGTACCAATTGCATCACAACCTACTCAAACATCTGCTGAGGCAATGAGGATGTACTGTGGTATTGATCCTGAAGAATTGGCTTCTTTGCTGGATGATGATGAAATCCTAGACATTCAGCCACTTAATGTGGATACTTCGCCAGCAAAAGTGCCAAGACCAATACCTACTGAGCCTGTACATGTTGCACCAGTACCATATGTGCCAAGACCTAAAGTTTTCTTTGGCCCAAGACCTAAAGTGCCAAGACCAAAACCTGCTGCACCAAAACCTGTTGCTCCAAAACCATTTGTGCCAATACTTGCTGCACCAGAACCTGTTGTTTCAAGACCTACTATGAGTAACCCTGTCAGTTTGATACATGTTACTATTGTATTTTGTTTCAAGGCCTACTATGTGTATTATATTGCTAACTACTTTTGGATATAATAGGTGAATGCAATGTTATCTCCAAAGAAAAGATGAAAGAAGGTTGCAATTGAGAAAATATAAAGTGACAGACTTAGGACACTTAAGACAAGGAATATTATGGGACCAGACAGAGCTGCAGAAGATCCATTGGTCATTCCTAAGGAGGATGCAAGTGTTGGGAGTACAACTTCTAAGAAGAATTGGGATGGCATTGAGAGGAGCCTAACTCAATGAAGACTAGTGTATTGTGTAACATATATGTTTTGATTTGGTTTTATGTAATATGAACCTTAGTAGTATTTGTATGAATTTATGTGTTGTCTTTTGGTTTTATGTAATATGCACTTCTGTATGAACTTATGTGTTGCCTTTTGGTTTTATGTAATATGCATTTCTTTATGAACTTATAAATGTATTCCTTCTACATTAACTTATGTTATGCACTTCATATGTAATTATTACTTAAACTATTGCAACAATAATCAACTTAACTACAACACATACATGTAATTAACAAGGTTACTCCATTTCATTGCATAAAAGAAAGTACATCACAACACTGCAGAACAACATCAACGTCATTTCCTTACATAAAAAAACATCACCACCCAGTAGTTGCTTACATAAAACAACATCAACACCTACATTTAATAACAAAATATACAATGACAAAAATGAGATAACATGACAAAACATCTTCAGTCTTCAGTAATATGTCTCTATTTTCAGCTTGCTCTTCAAGATCTTGTTCTTCTTCCTTGTTTCCTCAACAACGTACTTCATATACCCAATAGAGGCCAAGACTTCCAAATCTGAGTTTGTACAACTTGAATCATCATTGTCAAATTTTTCTGCAAAATCATCATCCCATATGAAAAGATTACAAGTATCAACATTCCTCCAATTCAGACATCTCCAAAATAACTTTCCCTTGATATGAAACCATACGAAATTGGCAACCACAATATTTTCCATATCTTGATTTTACGGAAGCAGAAGACATTGGAGGAATAAAAGGGTGGTAGAAAGAAGATGAATAGACGAAAATGGTGGAGCACAACACAGTGGAAGCCACAGACGAAAATGGTGGAGCAAAAGGATGAGGCACAGGAGAATTAGGTTTGAAATGAAAAGGGGAAACACCTCTGTTATTGAAACATTTACACGCTGTCTACAAAAAGAAATAACAAAAAGAAAAATTAATCCATTCATCTGCCACATCAGCAACCGTTAGGGTTGTTTAACGTCAGAGACTCTTAATTGAGACAAAATATTTTGTGAGAATCAAACCTTAAAGGAAAATTTTAGAGAGACTAAAATTCAAAATGATCATATTTACATGGACCAATAACTTATTTAACCCTATATTAAATTGGTTCATCGATAAAATTATGCATGAAAGCCTTCACATAATGTGGTTAGCTTGCATTAAGGCTATTATATATATATATATATATATATATATATATATATATATATATATATATATATATATATATATATATATATATATATATATATATATATATATATATATATATATTATTTTTTTTGTCAAGAGGCATCAATTAAAGTTTGACTTTTAAAAAACATAAAAATTATAGGAGTCAACTTTTAAACTTTTTTTAATTTTAAAGTTTGCATAAAAAAAATGATAGAGTCTCTAGTTAGTTTTGAGTCATGATCAAATATTAATTACACAAAGCTAATCCAATTCCCATAAATGCAAAAACCCAAATTCCCCTTCTTGTGATACAATACAAGTGTAGAAGACCACATAAAATGTTAGTTAAATCTAATAGTTAAACATGGTTGGTCCATTGAGAGAGTGATGATGGTTAAACACCTCGTGATTAGATATAAAAAGAGGAAACAAATGAGTCAGATATTGTCTGCCAAACATAGTTGTGATATGATACATCACTCTCCTACCTTGTGAAATCTTTGCCTTCTTCTCTAGGGTACCCTACTTTCTCTTACCTCCATACAATATGTCTTTTAAGAAAATCTACACCTCTTGTCTCATAGATAAAACTATTTTATAAAAAAAAAAAATGAAAAAATGATACAATTTTATACAATATTTTTTATTTTAAATATCGTTAAAAATATAAAAACATGAAAAAAAATATTTGAAATAATAATATTGAATATTTAAGAAATTGAATTTTTTTAGTTATTTATATTTGAAGAGAGTATTATTTTATTTTCTGAAATATCATTAATTAAGTAATTTCAGTTTTATGTATAAATTAACATCATTCGGGAATATGATCTAACTACACATGCCCAAATAAAATCAAGTTTTTTTCTAAATAAAAAAGCTTAACATTTTTTATAAATTTATTTAATTAAAATTAATAAGCAACAAATCATAAAAAATATTTTAGATCTATCAAATCGATATATTTAAATAATAATGAATAAATTTATTATTATTGTTATATTATATTTTATATTTTAATTTAAAATATAAAAATAAAACTTAATTATCTTAAAGAATCGATGAAAATAAATTTTAAAATGTTTATGAATAATCTTATAATTTGTTGATATAAATTTTTTTCAAACAAATATTATCGTAAAACTTATATTAATATATAAATTTTGAATGAATAAATAAAAATAAGTATTTAATTTTATTAATTTTTTAATTCGTTAATCTATATTTTCTTCTTTCCATAATAAATGAAAAAAAAAACAATATTTTTACTAAAATACTCTTTATCAATATTGAAAAACATAAAAATAGTATTAATTAAAGAATAAAATTGGAAAAGTAATCAATATTACATTTTTTTTACCATTTTTTATTTTACAAATGACACGGCGGCGGCGCGAATATAATATTAGTTGGATTTCTTATTTATATATATATATATATATATATAATGAAATAAAATAAATTTTTAAATAGACTAATAAATCAATCCAAATTTTAAAAAAGATTAGACTTAAACCTAAAAATAAGTTAGAATAGAAAATGAGATTTAGAACCTAACACTTATAGATACCAAATCTATTCCCCAACAATTTTTTTTGTCTTTTTGTTTTCTATTTACATTGTAAAAACTAGTAATTGTTTCTCTTTTCTCATTTTCTTTATCTCTCATAAAATCAAGTAAAAGCCAATGCAAAGAAACCAAACAAAGAAAAATAAAAGTAAAACATGAATGTTGCTGCAAGTTTTCATTCACAGGATTCTGAGTTCATAGAAGTTGATCCTACTGGAAGATATGGAAGAGTACATACATACTCCACTTTTTACTCTTCATCTTTCATCACATGCATATATTCTTTGTTTTTTTATTCTGTATTTTGATTTGCATGTTTAACAGTACAATGAAATTCTTGGCAAAGGAGCTTCCAAGACAGTGTGTGTAATCATATCCTTAATCTCTTTTGTTTTTTCAACACAATCTTCAACTCCTTTGATTTTTTTTTTTTTTTTGTTGCAGATATAGAGCATTTGATGAGTATGATGGAATAGAAGTAGCATGGAATCAAGTAAAGCTTTATGATTTTTTGAAAAATCCTCAAGACCTTGAGAGATTATACTGTGAAATTCATCTTCTTAAGACGTTGAAGCATAAGAACATCATGAAGTTCTATACTTCTTGGGTTGATACTACCAATAGACACATTAACTTTGTCACTGAGATGTTCACATCTGGGACTTTAAGACAGTAAGCCTAATCCTCTCTTTTATATCAGTTAGATTGTCTTCAATGCTTTAGGGATGGTTTGGATAAACAGCTTAATTAAGCACTTGTAGCTTTTTCCCTTAAACTTTGTGTTTTGTTTAGAACTAGAAATGATCGGTGAAACAATGAGGTAGTGCTTCGTTACGGTGGACTTGAGCTTCTGGTGCGGAGTGCTGCAGAGGAGAGGGGAATGACCTACAAAGTTAGCACTCCAACGCCTTAATCAGTGAGAGAATAATGAGTAATGTGTTCTCAGGATATGAATACCTGAGAATGGTGTGCTTTCTCTCCTATATAGCGGGAGCGGGAGTGTGGCGTGTAGTGCGGACAACCGTCTGATTGATCTGGATGGTGAATGATGCCTTAGAGGGCGGAGTTATCTGCTTTAGGTGAGAATGGGGGAACACCTGTTCCTCGTGTTCGCTTCCTTTTAGGCCTTTTGCCTTGGGCCTTGTGAGCGGCACATAACACTTTGTAACATAGCTATATGAAAAGAAATAGACTTTATTTTATCTTCTTTTGTAGAAATAGCTTATACACAAATACGGTAACCTCTTAATTAAGCTGTTTATCCAGACAGAACTTTAATTCAACTCATTTTAGCTCCTTGTTTTTTTGGCTAGTAATGTAAGCGTGCTTATAAACGTTGTCTTGTCTATGCAGGTACAGACTTAAACACAAAAAAGTTAACATAAGAGCTGTTAAGCATTGGTGCAGACAGATTTTGGAAGGTCTCCTCTATCTCCATAGCCAGGACCCTCCTGTGATCCATAGAGATCTCAAATGCGATAACATTTTCATCAATGGTAACCAAGGGGAAGTCAAAATTGGTGATCTTGGTCTCGCTGCAATTCTCCGCAGATCGAATGCTGTTCACTGCGTTGGTATGTAAACTAGTAGATGAGTTTCAATAAGTTGATCATAACAAACAAGCTCTATATCGGTTTAATACATTGGATTTGCTTATTTTCTTCCTTGTTTCACTTCAGGAACACCCGAGTTTATGGCTCCAGAAGTGTATGAAGAGCATTACAACGAATTGGTTGACATATACGCTTTTGGAATGTGTATATTGGAGATGGTCACCTTTGAGTATCCTTATAGTGAATGCAATCATCCGGCTCAAATTTACAAAAAAGTTGTCTCTGTAAGAACCTTAAAATAACGAATAAACCATCAATTTAGTCTCTCGAGTATCACTTATTTTCGTGCTTATTATGTAGGGAAAAATGCCAGAATCACTTTACAAAGTAAATGATCTAGAGGTTAAGCAGTTTGTAGAGAAATGCTTGGCAACTGTATCCCTTAGGCTTTCTGCTAGGGAACTCTTAGATGACCCTTTTCTCCAAATTAATGATTATGGATCTGAAGAGTTTCCGTTTCTAAGAGGTTGCTATGAAGTAACACCGACAATTAGACAAACTGTGAATGGAAGTTATAGCAGTAACTTAATGAGTTTGTACACTGATAATTCTGGTGGTTATCAAAATGATTTTGATCTCTTTGATTGTGAAGAGGATGATAATTTGGATGAAGTTGATACCTCAATCAAAGGTAGGCGAAGAGATGATGGCATCTTTCTGAGAATCAGAATACCAGATAAAGAAGGTTGGTTGCCCGTGGCATTTCTCGTTTCTTTTTTTTCCTATTGAACTTGTTTTAGTCTTTTAATTATTTCATCCATCTTAATAGGTCGAGTTCGAAACATCTACTTCCCGTTCGACACGGAGACTGATACCGCATTGAGTGTTGCGTATGAAATGGTAGCTGAGCTTGACATAACTGACCAAAATTTAACAAAATTAGCGAATATGATAGATAATGAAATCGCAACTTTGGTACCAGGATGGAAAATGGGACTAAGAATAGATGAAACTTCAGAAGCTTCAAGTGCAAGTTTCTGTCTCAACTGTGCTGCAAACAATACTTTAGTTGATTATGTCTCGTCAAATAATCCATGTGCCAAGAATCTTCAATTTTTCCATTGTTCTAAAAATGGATGCGCCGCGGTTCACGGAAGATTCGAGGAGATCACATACCAATATGAAGGGTCTGCAAACACTGCTACAGAAGGTGAACCGCCAAGTCAATCCAATGGCATTCATTACGCAGATATCTGCGGTCAGCGAGAGGAACGAGAGGTAAATCATAAAGAATTGAAAGACATTCAATGCGACAAATCTCACGAGAAATCTAAATTATCACTCATAAAGGAGGATGAAGAGGAGAATAGTGACCAAATTTATCTTAATACCAAAAAGCCTCCTTCTAGCCCTGCAGCATCAGAATGTTCTTTATTCTTGGATTACGAAAATGATATACGGCATGAACTACGATGGCTCAAAGCAAGGTACCAAATGCATTTAAGAGAGCTTAGAGGCCATCAACTAGGTAGTAGTACTAAAGCAAAATCTACTTGCACATCTCCTGAAAAATTACAAGACAATAACTCATTATCAATGTCGATCGCTTATAAGAATTTTTCAGTTGATGCTGCTGCAAAGTGCAACACTCTGGATGACCAAATTATCCCAAGTATTGCTTGTGATACAAGTCATCCTAACAATTCTCAACAAATGGTCACAGCCAAGGGTTTCTTTGCAGGAGGATTGCTTCCAAACTCGCTTCAAAGGGCAACCTCGCTTCCGGTTGATGCATTTGATGTCTAGATAGAATCTGGAAATACGTTTTCTCATCAGAAGATGGCGCCAACGTAAATATACTCATAAGGGTCACCTTGTTTATAGCTTAGTGCTTGTTTGGATTTACAGTGAATTTGGCGAAATCAAGTTGGCACCGTGGTTTTGGCAAAATCACGTTGATACGCCTTGATTCTGCCAAAATCACTGTTAATCCAAACACGTCGTTTATGGTGCTTTTTCTTGTAAGGTCACTTGACAAGGTATGAGAAAATGTGAGATGTAAATCATAGTAGACTAACACAATCACATACATGTAAGAAAGTTTTCTCTTGAGTTGCTGAATTGCAGATCCATCTACTATATAATATGATGTTTTCAAGAGGCTAGACTTGGTTCATGATGTCATGCTTTCTTTGATATATTTATATTATGACAAGTTTTTCTGTAATATACAAGATTTTATCTATTTATTTATGTTAATATTCACCTACATATATAATCATATATTTGTGCAATTTGGACAATATGAAAGATGATGTTATCAAGATTTTGGTGTGATAATGTTCAATGTTGAGCAAAGTATGAACACTTGTGAATAACAGCTAGCAAAGCCATGTGGTGCTACATAGAGGGTCCACACTTTTTAGTATCAACAAACTCTTGGCATCATAGTAAAGTTGTTTGCTTTATCATTTATGTTAGGACACTTTACAAGTAAACTTCCATTATGAAAAATGAAACTAACCCATCACTTTTGATGTGATGCAATGCAATGCAAGCACTATTGCTTTAATTGCAACACTAAAAACCTGTTCACTATTATTAAATCCATAATGAACCTAACCTGAAATGAATTGATTTCAGGGACTTTAGCATATAATTTAAGGCTCTACCAACTTTAAATGTTTTTTCAACCCTCAGACTGTGCTGAGATGTCTGACACAAGACTTTTGGTGTATAATTTCTTTTGTAGCATAAAATGAAATTTACAAAAATTCAGAGTCATTGTGTGTTATGATGATTTAGGAGCAATTTTGTGTTGAGTTTCTATCACAGTTACAAAGTTTTGCATTTGTGCAGATACTTCAAATTTGATTTTATGAAGAACAATTCACAGAAATCTAGAATGATCATCAAGTATTGTGAAAAAATATGTTTGGTTATGGACTAAAACCGTTAATAATGGTTTATGTTCTGGGATGTTCGCCAGGCCCACGATGGGAGGCCACACAACAAGCCTATGGACAGGTGGGACTTCACCCTAGTTGAGGACAGGTGATTCTCCTCCAGCGCATTTCCCACCATTAGATTTGATCACACAACAATTCACATAAGACGTATGCCACAGGGATAGTTTTAACCGCTCGTACTTTATAAAGTTCAATATGTGCCATTTAAGGTAATCTCTCATTCATACACTTCTACTACTTTCTCACTCATTCATTGACTTGGGTATTAGATTACTAACCTTGTAAGTTCACCCCTACTTATCCATACCAAAAACTCATTCCACCGCATCAGAACACTGTTCCATTTTCCCTCCGTCTATTTATGGTTTCAATTTTTAATAATGGTGTCGTATCTAGGAATCGATTCTAATTATCGTGAATTTTCACGATAACCACCATATCTTCATCGTGATTCCAAATCGTTGATCTTTTATCTTTTAGATCATTGATCTTTCCTCTTTCAAAGCGTCAATCTCTTCCTCGTACATATTTTCGATATAGTTTCAACTACTATGGAAACAGCGAAAGCCACTCGCTCAGCCACTCCACACAATGTCAATGCCAAGACTACCGCTGAAACTACTGCTCCCCATTTGGCGAGTGAGGTTACGCCTCCTTCGTCAATTAAAGATGTTTCGATTTTAATTACTCCTCCTACAGTTTCAAGGCCTCAAAATCTAGCACCTCCGATAGTTGGACAAGAGATCTTCCAACCATCTCTACAGTCACTTCAAGATCAAACATAAAAGCACCCTTCGTCGCAACCTATAATTCTCAATTGTAAGATAATTTAGGCATATAAGGGGAAAACGATCTGGTGAAAAATGTCTATAACCTAGTGCAACAATCAAACTCACACTTCCTCGTTGAGAGGATACTATGGATTGAAAAAAACTTGCAAATTGCTTCCACAAAGGATAATTCTATTTGAGAGGTTGTTTCACGTGGAAAGCATATAATTGAATCACACATATCCTCGTCGACACAGTTTCACCTCATGGGGTGGCCCCTAAATCATTAAACCTATATCTTTGTCGAAGACACCAGACTTTGCCTCATATGAATCTATGTGCTTGCAGATACAAATTTTCAATTAGTTTTGATGATGACAATTGATGAAGCAACTTTGAAGATAACAACTCCATAAGTAGTTTTGATGATGACAATTGATGAAGCAACTTTGAAGATAACAACTCCATAAGTGAAACGACTTTTGGAAGTTGAGAATTATTTGTGACATGGGGAGTTGATTTTAACTGTCAAGTAGCCTCTATAGTAAATGTTGACTCTACCTCAAATGGATGAGACACCTCTGCCATCTTAGAAGTATAAGGCACCTTTGTCTCGTCCGCATGGGACACCTCTACCATCTCAGAAGTATGAGACACATTCGTCTCATCTGCATGTCATCATGAACCATGCCTAAACATCAACTAGATCATCCCCACCATCTCTCGTCCATCCAGAAGTAAATCTAGATCCTCTACGTCAAATAATACGGGGTGCATGAAATTGAGCCCGATGACCAACCGCCTCCTGTAAGAATCGGTCGGTGGCACTCTTCCCGCACGAAGATGCGAGTTTTCTACGTCACCTCCCCTATCTCTAGTCCTCGCAGCAGCAGCTATATCACGTTGTCAACCAACAATCATACTAGCTGCACCTCTGATCTTCACCGCAAAAAAAAAAAAAAAAAAAAACTTATCGGATTCTACAAAAAACAGGAAATTGTGAGGTTTTCGCATATTTGGAAATATCCGTTAAAAATACAAAGTTTTTTTCCGGATTTTTTTAAATGTCCGGTTGAACGTAGGCATTTTTATCCGATTTTTTTGAAAACCCGAAAATATTTTTGCATTTTAACGAACTTTTCAAAAAGAATGTAAAAATGTATACATTTTTAACGAGTTTTTCAAAAATTCCAATTGAACGTATGCATTTTTTCTAGGTTTTCCAAACATTTGATAAAAATTCATGAAAATTTCGAAAAAAATCTAAAATTACGGTAAAAAAAACTTGCTTGTCATCAATAGAAAATATTAGGTAGTGATTATGAAATGTGAGGAAAATTTCAAAACTTTAAGAAAGTCGAAATATTATAATACTTTTTGTGAATGAAATTATAATATTGTGCATTGATAATATGATAAAAATATAAGGGTGTGATAAAATTTAGAAGGTGACAAAAAGATATCTCCTATTTGATCTTTGATTAACTCATAATATACACGATTTGGTGGAATACACTTAGTTTATTGTTTGTCAATATAAAACTATTTAAATTAATGGCATATCTCCTATTTTTTTCTTAAATTATTTTATTATTTTTTATAAAAGAAATAATTTCTTCATTTTAAATTATATAAAAAAATTATCAAATTCTTAATGACTAAAATTTTATCTAAAAATGAATGAAAAATCATATAACTTATTTTTATCAATACATTATTATATAGAAATATTATATATTTAAAAAAAATAGCAAAAAATTTAATAACATTGTCAATAATATATTAAACTTTTTACTTAAAACATCACAAATATATTTGTGTGGTGGAAATGCCAATGGTTTTGGTGGAAACGGATTTGCTGCCATTAAGGCGTCAAATGTATTTAAATTTTCCCATAAGTTTGTTTTTGGATTAAAAGCAGTTTTAAAATAATGTAAGAAAAAACATTTTTAAAATTATATTGTAATTGAACTAATGGTTAAAAATCAATGATCCTTAAATCACAAAAAAATTATGTGACAAAAGAATCACATATTTCTAAGGGTTTCTTCACATTTATTTACTAGGTTATTTCTATATTTTAAACTTAAATTTATTTCACAATTCACAGTTGTAGTTATGTGATTTAATAAAAGAGTTTGTTAGTCATGTATTATATCTATGTCCTATCATTAGTACTCATTCAAACATGCCATACAAAAAATACTACTTCCTCCATTTTAAATTATATGTTCTTTGACATTTATATGCAGATTAAAAACATTAAAAAATCTTTAACTTTATTTTTAAAATTTTATCAATATTTTATTTTATTTTAATTTCTTTTTACCCTTGAAAAATCATTTAAGCTCTTTAAAAAAATATTAAAAACATTAATACTATCCTCTCTTTTAAATCCAATCTCATCATTTTCATTTGTCTTTGTTAGAATAACTTATATGCATAGGAGGATGAGAATACTCTAGAGATAGTTTTTTTTTCCTTCAATAACTTACAATTTCTTTAATATAATTAAATTTTATTTTTATATTTTAACTGATACAATATATCAATAATAAAAAAATTATTTATATTAATTTAAATAAATTGATCTGATAAATTTAAAAAGACTTTTATTTATAGACTGAAATCGACCTTTTTAAGTAAATAAATTTATAAAAAATTCTAAGTTTTTCTATTTAAATCATAAACTTCTTTTTTTTAATATATATTTAAAATATGAAATCTCTTATCAAAAAATTTATAGTAGTGATGTCCAAGTACAAAATACAAATGAAATTCACCATCAAATTTAAATATAAATGTAGCATAGAGATTGATCTTAACATCATATAATTATCATATAAATTATTAATATTTATAGTAATTGCTTTGAGACTTGTCTAAAATAAAATTTGACAGTTTAATATTAAATGAAAAATTACTGCATGGCAATATACTTATAGATTAAAAAAACTATTTACCTCTAATTTTAAAAATAAATTTTATAAAAATTTATTTAAAACTATATATAGAAGTTGTTCAATTGTTATAAATATAAATGATAATTATGATAATTATTAAGTTAAATATTTATCATTAAAATTTAACACAATAAAATTTATATGATTTGTCAAAAAAAAAACTAAAATATGTTTTAATGATAATTTATTTAAAATAACTTCAAAATTTAAGTATTTTTTAAATTTTATGATATGGTGAAATACAAAATCATTTTTTATGAAAATTATTTCAAATTGATTTGAGAAATTATTTAAACAATTGCCCATTTGTTGCTGCATTGGTAGTATTAATGTAATGTAACTTCTTTTTGGACTCATTAATGGAATAACTATTGCTTTTTAGATTAACTATAATTATTATTTTTATCATGTTAAGAACTATTGCTTTTTAGATTAACTATAATTATTATTTTTATCATGTGACCTTAACTACTTAAGCAATCAAATTCTACATGTGAACTTGTTAGATTATCTAATTAAGCATGCAAACCCAAGGAGTATTACTTTAAACCTTTCAAGATATTGCCTCATCAACAGTTTTCATAATAACATTTTACAATTTAACATTAAACCAAAAGATCTTGTCATTTATTTTTGACTCATTAATGTAAAAAAATTTGCTTTTTAAATAACTGCACTTTTTAACTTATCATACAACTTACTTTCAGCTTAATTATCTAATCAAGTCAGATATACATGTAAATTTGTCGCATTAATTATTAAACATGTAAACTCTTACACTGTATTTTAATGTTTCTTGTGAAACTATTTTGTCTTAAAATGTGTCTTTAGTTTTGTCTAATTTAAAATCTATGAATTGGCAGCAAAAGAACATAGGTCGAGGACTCCCTTAATTCTGAGCACAGATTAATATATAGGTTTCAACTATTCTGACAATATTATTGTATATATTAAATTAGAGTTGAATTTAATAAAATTAGAGGACTTTATTAAAGATTCAGAATTTAATATTTATTTAATGTCAAAATATTAACACTATAAATTTGTTTAGTAAAAAAGTCGTTAGCTTTCGTCCGGCAAACTTATATAGTTAATAAATTTAGATTATAACAAATAAAATAGTTGATTGAATTTATAATATTTGATCAAATTAGTTATTGAACTAACTTGTTAAGGATAGTTGATAGATTTTAATATGTGTTTAGTGTTTGATTTTTTTTCTATTAAAATAACATGGTAAAGTTATGAGAAAGAAAGATAAAAAGTTATTAAATTAATTTGTTAAAAAAATTCTAAATTAATGAAAACAAAGTAAACTCTCGTAAAAAATACTTATTAAACAAGTATTTTTCAAAGATATTAACTTTTGAACTATAAACTCAAGCGTTTGACAAAGAGAATTATACTTGTTTATTATCTTTACGACACCTCTGTTTAGTAAATAATACTTTTGATTTTATATTTTATAGTTAATAATTTATAAGATCATATGATAATTTAGACCTGTTTGAAAATAGTATTTTTATCATGAGTTTGACAATTTCAGACGTTATTTCAAATAACATTTTAGCTTATAGTTTATAGAATTATAACTTATCATATTTTCTTCCATTTTTATCATTATTATTTTAACAAAAACTTTTTATCTTTCATAATTTATTTTA
Organism: Lathyrus aphaca; assembly: GCA_963966055.1. Classification (NCBI taxonomy): domain Eukaryota; kingdom Viridiplantae; phylum Streptophyta; class Magnoliopsida; order Fabales; family Fabaceae; genus Lathyrus; species Lathyrus aphaca. The sequence continues at coordinate 45,670,595 of OZ014520.1, forward strand.
GTTTAAAATCAAATAAATGTGTATTAAATATCTTTTATGTCATTGTACATTATCAATTAGTTAAACCGTTAATTTTACCAAACACTTCATTTAGCTTATCAGTCATCAACCATTCGCTATAAGCTATCAATAATCAGATATTAACCATCAACTATAAACTAATTAATCAGTCAACTGCTATTTTTAGCAAACAAAATCTATATATATTTTATTTTACACAAATTTTAACAATGATGGAAATCAACCACGACCTATAGAGAATTTCACTCAATCTTGATAAACAAGATTGTTATTAATCACACAATGACAATGAAAAGAAAAGATTTAGAAAGAAATAAAGATAAACGTTGGAAAAGAAGAAGAATATTTTCTGCAGAGTTCTCTCTACCCGCAATCTATGGAAAACTTCTTTTATTCACTTACAACTACAAATTCTGTGAATACAATAGTATCAGTTGTTTCAAAATAAGGGTTACTCCTTATTTAGATTTAGGTTAGCTTGCTCCCAGGTCAAAGCCCAAAATAGTTAACACTACTAAAATAGATCTAAGTCGAAATCCTTTGTGAAGCAATTTGCTTCGACACTTCGACATACTAACACAATTCGACACACTAGACATTTCGACAAAAAGAATTACATTTAAACACACAACTTAATTCATTGTGTTTAAGTTATCTATATTCATCATAACTCTTAGTTTCTTGAGCACTTCGACTTGCACTCCCTTCGTCATGATATCTGCAATATAATTTTCAGTTTTGCAGTATTCCAAATTCATCTTTCCATCTGCTATCCGCTCTCGGAGATAATGGAACCTCATTTCGATGTGCTTGCTTCATCCATGTGTTATCGGATACTTCACCAGATTGATAGCTGACATGTTGTCGATCTTCATGGTAATTTCTCCATGACTCTTCGATGTAATCTCTTCAACCAGATTCACCACCTATGTTGCTTGACATGCACAAAAAGAATCAGTTATGTATTCTGCTTCACAGTATGACAATGCCACTACTGGTTACTTTCTCGAACTCCAAGCAAATGGTGCACCACCTAACATAAACATATATCCAGTTGTGGATTTTTGATCCTCAACATCACTACACCAACTTGATTCGGTGTATCCCACTATCTTGCATTATTTTCAGTATCCTCTTATACCTTAGTCGAGAGTTCCTTTCATATACCTTAGTATCCTCTTCGTCGCTACTAGGTGTGATACATTTGGCTTCTGCATGAATTTACTCACCATACCTACACTGTATGCTAAGTCAAGCCTTGTGTGACAAAAGTATCTTAGTGGCCCAATACGTATTCTATATTAGGTTGTGTCGACGTCATCTTCTTCTGAATCTTTTGACAATTAAAATATGGGCTCAACTAGAGTCAAAGCTGGATTGCAATCTTGCATCTAAAATCTCTTGAGTATTTCACCTGCATATCTTCTATGGTGCATCATCAAACCTTTACCACTTTTATAGAATTCGAAACCAGTGGAATATGAGAGATTTACCAAGTCTGGAATTTCAAACTCATCACTTAGGTCGTATTTGAAATCTTCGATCTCCTTCTTGTAACTTCTTGTTATCAACAGGTCATCGACATAGAGGCATAGTATAAGCAATTCACCATTACTTCTTCTTACATATACTCCATGCTCAGTTATGCACTTCACAAATCCATTGGAAAGCTATATGTCCTTTTATTTCGAGCTCTTGGAGCTTACTTGAGTCCTTACAGGGCTTTATGCAGTCTGTACACCTTTATTTCTTCGCCTTGTTTCACAAATCCATTTGGTTGGGCAACATAAACTTCTTCATCTAATGGGACATTCAGGAATGGATATTTCACAGTCATCTGACGTGTGTGCCAGTTGCTCATGTTTGTTATTCCAACAACCAACCTAATTGTTTCAATCTGAGCAACAGGTGCAAAAACTTCGTCGAAGTTAATTCCTTCCTTCTGAAGAAATCCTTTCGCCAAAATTCTTTTCTTGTGTCAAGTTACTTCAACTTTAGGATTCAGATTCACCTTGTATACCCACTTCACAAATTCCTTCTCCATTGGAAAGCTATTTATCCTTTTATTTCGAGCTCTTGGAGCTTACTTGAGTCCATACAAGGCTTTATGTAGTCTGTACACCTTTATTTCTTCGCCTTGTTTCACAAATCCATTTGGTTGGGCAACATAAACTTCTTCATCTAATGGGACATTCAGGAATGCAGATTTCACAGTCATATGACGTATGTGCCAGTTTCTCATGTTTGCTATACCAACAACCAACCTGATTATTTCAATCCTAGCAACAGGTGCAAAAAACTCGTCGAAGTTAATTCCTTCCTTCTGAAGAAATCCTTTCGCCACAAGTCTTTTATTGTGTCAAGTTACTTCTACTTCAGGATTCATATTCACCTTGAATACCCACTTTACATCAATTGCCTTCTTGTATTGAGGCAATTCGACAAGTTGACCAAGTGTTATTAACTTTGATGGAATCTAGTTCCTCATTCATTGCTTTCACTCACTTCGAATCCTTCAATGCTTCAACTGCATTGACGAGCTTGACATCCGCATAGAAAGCATAATGTACCAGCTCACCTTCATCATCGACCACATCATCTGATGTAATCGCACATCCTTGCAACTGTGTAGGAATATGTCTTATTCTTTGAGGTTTATTTGGGTCTGTTTCACCTCTGACTTCTTCTTGTCGAACATCTCTTTCGACTTCATTTTCTAGTTCTTCACATAAGATTATAACTGAATATTTATTTACATTTTCAGTGTAATCACATTCCTTAAGCTCATCTATGACCGCGTCCCTACTTATCATAAATTGCTTGTTCATTGGGTCGAACAACTTGTATCCTCCAGTCGAATGATATTCTATCAGAATGATTTGATTCGAGTTATCATCAAGTTTTCTTCAGAATTGATCTGGACATGTCTATGTGTTATAGATCCAAATACCATCAGATGACTCAATCTAGGTTTGACATGAGACCAACATTATTCTGGCGTGATTCCTTCTAGCTTCTTCGTCGGACATCTGTTCAAAATATATGTTGCAGTCGACACAACTTCTCCCCATAATTATTTAGGTAGATTCTTTCCTTTTAACATACTTCTCACCATGTTCATGATGGTTCTATTCTTCCATTCTGCCTTAGAGTGTATGGTGACACCATTTCATGCACAATCCTTTCTTTCTCACATAATTTTTCGAAGTCTTTCAAAACATATTCTCCACCACCATCAGTCCTCAGAATCTTGAGCTTTCGACCACTTTGTCTTTCGACCATAAATTTAAACTTGGAAAATACCTCGATCACTTCATTTTTCTTTTTGATCAGGTAAGTCCATAGTTTTCGACTGAAATCATTTATGAATGTGACAAAGTATTTGTTACTTCCAATCGAATCCACCTGGATAAAACGACATACATCATAGTATATGACTTCAAGAAATATTTTCGACCTACATCCTTGTTGAATCTATTCTTGTGATGTTTATCCTAAACACATTCTTCACACACTTCATTTGGAATGTCGATTTCTGTTAATCCTGAAACCATATTTCTCCTCTTCAGATCTCTGATGTCTTTAAAGTTGAGATGGCCAAGTCTATAATTCCATATTCATTGATCTATATTGGTTGCGGTTGTAAGGAACGTATGTTCCCACACATTAAGTTCAATCTTGAAGGTTCTATTTTGAGACATTTGAGCCTTCAAGATCAACCTACCACTTGCTTCAAGAACTTTCATCATTTTGTCTTTAATCGACACCTTGTAGTTTTTTCCGACAAATTGCCTTGTATTGAGCAAATTGCTCTTCATGCCTGATATGTGCAATACATTGGAAATTACTGACCTCTTACCATCTTTCCTCATAATCAGAATATCACCAATACCTTCAGCTGCTATGATATTGTCATTTGCAAACTTCACCATGTTATTTATTGAGGACTATATGTTGAAAAACCAATCTTTCCTTCCAGACATGTGTGACGAACATCATGAGTTCAAGTACCACTGGTCCTTAAATCTCTCTTCATCTCTCGTTGTAACCATCAACAATATCTCTTCTTCTTCTTCATGTTTCACCAACTTTGCATCACTTTCTTGATTCTTCTACTTTTCAGGGAAATCACTAGAATAATGACCAAACTTCTGACAATTGTAGCACTAAATGTGACTCTTGTCAGGTTTTTGACCACCACATATTCCTCTACCTATAGCACCACCTTTTTGGTTGCCTTTGTTCCAGGGTTTTCTCTAATTCAACCAACCTCCTTCTTGCTGATTTCGACCAGTCGAATTGTTGTAGCCTCATCTGCCTTTGTTTCCATTCCAACTTCCTTTGCATTTCTTTTCTCTTGTTGATTGCACCTGCAAAGCCACATCACTATTCGACTTTCCTGCAACTCTTCACTCATTCTTTATTCATGAGATTCAAACGTCCCTCGAAGCTCTTCCTTTGTCAATGTTAACAAGTCTTTCGACTCTTATATGGCTACTACCACGTGGTCGAACTTTGGAGCCAATGACCTCAAGATCTTTGAAACAACTAATCTTGATGTCAACATTTCTTCATATACCTTGATTTGATTCACCAGTTTTATAACCCTGCTGAAGAAATTTGTTATGCTTTCATTGTCTTCCATATGAAGTAATTCATAAGTCCTTTTGTGAGTTTGTAACCTCACTTCTTTCACTTTCTCTGCGCCTCCAAACGATTTTCCAGAATTTTCAATGCTTATTTTGCTGATTCTACATCACTAACCTTTATGGATAAACACATTGATGGATTATAAAGAGAGCTTTAGAATTTTCCTTCTTCAATTATTTAAAATTTTCCTTTTCTTAATCCGACGTGTTTTCTACAAGTGGTGTTACTTCTTCTTTCACAAGATCCCAAAGATCTTGATAATAGAAAACTACATTTATCTGTTTACACCAATTCTCATAATTATCTTTCTTGAGAATCGGAAGATTCATCGAAAAATTCCTATTTGGATGATTCATTGCCATAGTTATTTCTTGCCATTGAATTGCTCAAACTGAAGCTCTAAATACCAGATGTTGGAAATCAACCACAACCTATAGAGAGTTTCACTCAATCTTGATAAACAAGATTGTTATCAATCACACGACAACAATGAAAAGAAAAGATTTAGAAAGAAAGAAAGATGAACGTTGGAGAAGAAGAATAATATTTTATGTAGAGTTTTCTTTGCCCACAATTTGTGGAAAACTTCTTGTATTCACTTGCAATTGCAAATTATGTGAATACAATATTATATTTTTTTAAAATAAGGGTTACCCATATCTATAGATTTAGGTTAACTTGCTCCCAAAGGCAAAATCCAAAAACTATAAAAGTCTAAAATAGTTAACACTACTAAAATAGACTTAAGTCGAAATCCTATGTGAAACAACCTGCTTCGACACTTCGACACACTAACACAACTCGACAAACTACATATTTCAACAAAAAAATTACATTTCAACAAATCATACTCACAAAATTAAAAAAGTTAAAATACTACAAGTAAACTTGATACATGTAATTAAGTTCAATTAATTTACTTCTTCAAATTTTCACCTATGTAAACGTATCTGTGTTTTATAAACTTAAAATTTTAAACATCATTTTTCTAAACTTATTATCTTTTTGTTTAAAAGCAGTTTATAAATTATTTTCGTTAAAACAACTTAGTAGAGATATCAGATGATGTAGGAATACGAATACAAACCTACAACATCTAAATAATCTATTATTAAAAAGATGAACTATAATCATTATATTACTTGATCCAAAAAAATATAGTTGAAATCCACAAATTAATTTATAAGAGATGATATGTAAACTAACATATAAGTTTATAATGTTTGATAAAATTAATAGATTAAAGTAGTTTATAAATAAAAAATGATATAAATTTTGATTCTTTTGCTTACTAATGTTACTTGTTTAAGTGGTCTTGCTTTGGAAGGTGCAACATGGTTCGAGGATGATGTGTGGCAGACTCATCATATCCATAGGAGTGAGTCGGTATTTTCCTTTTTGTGGCCAACTTTCTTTATGTGTGCGTGTTGACATCACAAGGAGTTTATGCCGTTTGTGACTACATCTCTGAATTTTTGTGATGGAGTTTTCATCTCTTTATGTCGTATTCCAAACTCATTGTTACTTTTCATAATCACAAAGAAGATAGATATTTAGTGGAAATTTATTTATTCCTTGATAGGACATCATTTAATATTATATTAGTGTTAAATTGTAATTCCTTGTGTCGAAATAGGTTGTTCGACAAAAAGAAATATTTGATTTGATCTAGATTAGATTTAATTTAAATAGATATTTTAGGCTTTTATAGTTTTGAGTTTTGTCTTGAGATGCAAGCAAACCTAATTCTATAAATAGGGAGTTTCCCTCATTGTAAAACATAACAATTTTATTTCACTCACAGTTTTGCAGTTGTAGAATGAGTAGTAATAAGAGAAAGAAAGTCTCACAATTTGTGGGCAACAACATTCATCGTTTTCAATTTTCTCAATAACCCTAATTTTCTTCTTTCTTTTAACGTTTCTATTGCGTGATAGCTACGAAATTCTCATAGGTTTTGGGAGAGATCCAACATCTGGTATCAGAGTTTGGTTGAAGATATTCAAGGGAAAGATATTCAAGGGCAAGAACGTGATGGCGATGAATCATCCGAATGCCCATTTTCCGGCGAGACTTCTGATTCTCAAGAACGATAACTATGAGAATTGGTGCAAGCAGATGAAGTTTGTTTTCTGTTATCAAGATTTATGGGATCTTGTGAAGGAAGGAGTAACAACGCTTGCAGAGAACGCAACGGAAGAGGAAAAGGTTGCGTACGAAGAATTGAAGAAGAAAGATTATAAAGCTCTCTTTATAATCCATCAATGTGTTGATCCGGATAACTTTGAAAAAGTTAGTGATGTTGATTCTGCAAAAGAAACATGTGAGATTCTTGAGAAGTCTTTTGGAGACGCGGAGAAGGTGAAAGAGGTGAGGTTACAGACTCATAAAAGGGCTTATGAATTGCTTCAAATAGAAGACAATGAAAGCATAACAGATTTCTTCACAAGAGTTACAAAACTTGTGAATCAAATCAAAGTATGTGGAAAAGTGTTGACGACGAAAGCAGTAGTCTCAAAGATTTTGAGATCGTTGGCTCCAAAGTTTTACCATGTGGTAGTAGTCATAGAAGAATCGAAAGATTTGTCGAAGGTGACTAAAGAAGAGCTTCAAGGGACACTTGAATCTCATGAACAAAGAATGGTTGAAAGAGCAGCAGGTAAGTCGAAGAATGATGTGGCTTTGCAGGCGCAATCAGCAAGAGATAGGAAAGGCAAAGGAAAGGTGTTCGACAACAAAGGCAAAGGTGGCTATAACAATTCGACTAGTCAAAATCAATAAGAAGCAAACTGGTCGAATCAGAGAAAATCCTGGAACCAAGGCAACCAAAGAGGTGGTGTTGCAGGTAGAGGAAGAGGTGGTGGTCAAAAGTCAGACAATAGTCACATTCAGTGTTTCAATTGTCAGAAATATGGTCACTATTTTAGTTGTTGTCCAGAAAATCAAAAGAATCAAGATTCTGATGCTAAGCTGGCCAAACATGAAGAATAAGAGATGTTATTGATGGTCACAACAAGAGATGAAGAAAGATTCCAAGATCAATGGTACTTGGACTCAGGATGCTCATCACACATGACTGGTAGGAAAGATTGGTTTGTCAACATGAAACCCTCAATGAAGAACACGGTGAAATTCACAAATGATAATACTCTAGCAGCTGAAGGTATTGGTGATGTTCTGATTAAGAGGAATGATGACAAGAGGTCAGTAATTTCCAACGTTTCATGAAGAGTAATTTGCTCAATATAGGGCAGCTGGTCGAAAAGAACTACAAGGTGTCGATCGAAGATAAGGTGATGAGAGTCGTCGACGCATGTGGTAGGTTGATCTTAAAGGCTCCAATGTCTCAGAATAGAACCTTCAAGATCGAACTAAATGTGATGGAGCATAAGTGTCTTTCAAGTGCAACTAGCAAAGATGAATGGTTATGGCACTATAGACTTGGTTACAACACAAGAATAGCTTCAGCAAGGATGCAGGAAGCAGGTCAAAGGCAATTCTTGAAGTCATATACTCTGATGTATGTGGTCCTATCCAGGTGGATTCGATTAGAGGTAATAGATACTTTGTCACTTTCATAGATGATTTTAGTCGAAAATTATGGACTTACTTGATTAAGAAGAAAAGTGAAGTGATTGATGTATTTGCCAAGTTTAAATCTATGGTTGAAAGACAAAGTGGTCGAAAGCTCAAGATTTTGAGGACTGGTGGTGGTGGAGAGTATGTGTCGAAAGATTTCAATGCTTTATGTGTAAAATAAAGGATTGTGCATGAGGTGGTTCCACCCTACATTCCACAACATAATGGAATTACAAAAAGGAAGAATCGAACCATCATGAACATGGTAAGAAGTATGTTGAATGGTAAGCAACTACCCAAAGAACTATGGGGAGAAGCTGTGTCGACTGCAACGTATATTTTAAACAGATGTCCGACGAAGAAGCTAGAAGGAGTTACGCCAGAAGAATGTTGGTCTGGTGTCAAGCCTAGCTTGAGTCATCTTAAGGTATTTGGATCTATAGCACATAGGCATGTGCCAGATCAATTGAGAAGTAAGCTTTATGATAAGTCTAGTCAAATGATTCTGATAGGATATTATTCGAATGGAGGTTATAAATTGTTCGACCCAGTAAACAAGCAGGTTGTGATCAACAGGGATGTGATCATAGATGAGCTTAAAGAATGGGATTAGATTGAAAATTTCAAGAAAGATTCAGTTGAAATCTTATGTGAAGAACCAGCTAGTGAAGTCGAAAGAGATGTTCGACGAGAAGATGTTAGAGGTGAAGCAGGCCCAAGCAGACCTCAAAGAACAAGACACATGTCTGGAAGGTTGAAAGAATGTGTGATTACATCAGATGATGTGGTAGATGAAGAAGGTGGGCTGGTACATTATGTTTTCTATGTAGATGTCGAACCCGTCAATGCAACTGAGGCATTGAAAGATTCGAAGTGGGTAAAAGCAATGAATGAGGATATAAAGTCAATCGAAGTCAACAATACTTGGTCACTTGTCGAATTTCCTCAAGGCAAGAAGGCAATTGATGTGAAATGGGTATACAAGGTGAAGCTGGATCCCAGAGGGGAAGTGACTCGACACAAGGCAAGACTTGTGGCAAAAGGTTTTCTTTAGAAGGAAAGAATGACTTCGATGAAGTATTTACTCCTGTTGCTAGGATCGAAACAACCAGGTTGGTTATTGGTCTAGCAAACATGAACAACTGGCAGATGTGTCAGATGGATGTGAAGTGTGCATTCTTAAATAGCCCCTTAGACGAAGAAGTTTATGTTGCACAACCAGCTGGGTTTATGAAACAAGACGAAGAGAAAAAGGTGTACATGATGCATAAAGCCCTGTATGGACTTAAACAAGCTCCAAGAGCTTGGAACAAGAAGATAGATGGCTTCCTAAGGGAGAAGGAATTTGTGAAGTGCACAACTGAGTATGGAGTATATGTAAGAAGAAGCAATGGTGAATTGCTTATACTATGTCTTTATGTTAATGACCTTTTGATAACAGGAAGTTGCAAGAAGGAGATTGAAGATTTCAAACATGACCTGAGTGAGGAGTTTGAAATGTCAGACTTGGGAAATCTCTCATATTTCCTTGGCATCGAATTCTACAAGAGTGGTAGAGGTTTGATGATGCATGAAAGAAGATATGCAGGCGAAATACTCAAGAGATTTAAGATGCAAGATTGCAACCCAACTTCAACTCCAGTTGAGCCCAGATTGCAACTGTCGAAGGATTCAGAAGAAGATGATGTCGACCCAACCCAATACAGAAGACTTATTGGGTCACTTCGATGCCTTTGTCATACAAGGCCTGACTTAGCATACAGTGTTGGTATGGTGAGTAGATTCATGTAGAAGCCAAAGGTATCACACCTAGCAGCGGCGAAGAGGATACTAAGGTATTTGAAAGGAACTCTCGACTATGGCATTTTGTTTTCAACAGCTGATGAAGGAAAATAATGCAAGTTAGTGGGATACACAGATTCCAGTTGGTGTAGTGATACTGAGGATAAAAAATCCACAGCTGGATATATGTTTATGTTAGGTGGTGCACCTGTCGCTTGGAGTTCGAGAAATGAGCCAGTAGTGGCATTATCATCATGCGAAGCAGAGTATATAGATGCTTCTCTTTGTGCATGTCAAGCAACATGGATGGTGAATCTGGTCGAAGAGATTACAGCAAAGAGTCATGGAGCAATCACCATGAAGATCGATAGCATGTCATCTATCAATTTGGAGAAGAATCCGATAACACATGGTCGAAGCAAGCACATCGAAATGAGGTTCCATTATCTTCGAGAGCAGATAGGAAGATGAATTTGGAACACTGCAAAACTGAGAATCAGATTGCAGATATCATGACGAAATGAGTGCATGTCGAAATATTCAAGAAGTTGAGGTCTATGATGAACGTATATAGTTTAGACACAATGAATTAGGTGGTGTGTTAAATTGTAATTCCTTATGTCGAAGCAGGTTACTCGACAGAAGGAAAGATTTGATTTGATCTAGATTAGATTTTATTCAAATATATATTTTGGGCTTGTATAGTTTTGGGCTTTGTCTTGAGATGCAAGAAAACCTAATTCTATAAATAGGGAGTTTCCCTCATTGTAAAACATAACAACTTTATATTCACTCACAGTTTTGCAGTTGCAGAGTGAGTAGTAATAAGAGAAAGAAAGTCCCACAGTTTGTGGGCAACAACATTCATCGTTTTCAATTTCTCAAGAACCCTAATTTTCTTCTCTATTTTTCTTCTTCTTTTTTTTTAACATTTCTACTGTGTGATAACTACGAAATTCTCATAGGTTTTGGGAGAATTCCAACAATTAGTGTGTTAATGCGTTTACATAAGTACATAATTGAAATGAATTAGACATAATCATTTCTTATTGACCACGAGGGATGTGACTAACGATTTGGGTTTCACTTTGGCATTGGATTGATTTGAGTTTCACTTTGGAATTGGATTGGGATGGTTTGCCTTACATGTAAAGGCGAACAACCATGTCTTGCAGTTGCAGCTACCTGACCAGGGAGACTATATTAATATCCATAAATTTAACTCCGCCTTCTTTTGGGTCTACGTGTTTGTATGTATGAATTTTGTAGCAACCTGTTTGGTTTTGACGTTGACAACAAAGTCTTCATCAATTATGTCGATCAAGGCTTTTGGTTTGTGTTGTTACATCTGATTGGCGTTATTTTATACGCAAGATGTGAAGCAAGATATAATGACAATGTTCGAGACATTTTATCTCTATGAGTTCAATAACTTTTTGTGTCTTTAAAAGACGCTAAAAATATTTTTTGTAATTACTTTTATAAAAAAAAAATATTATCCATGGATATCTGTAAATATCTGGGGATATCATAAAACCCGCGGATTACCCGCTTAACGAATATCCGCATGGATATGAGACAGATACAAATATCATATTTATCCACGGGGTGGATATGAATATCATAGTATTTGTCCCAATGGATATCCATTTTCATCCTTAACTATAAAGACACAAGGGTGTTTAGGGAAGTATTATGGATAAATCTCACACACACACATACACACACACACATGCACGCACCCACACCCACACCCACACACACACACACACACACACACAAATTTTTTTAATCCTCTCATTTTTAATTTAAATAAAATGTTTTTTTAGCATAACTAGTTGATTAGGAAATTGTTCAATTAATTAAGAGAGTTTTTGCAACTGTCTAATCAATTAAACATATGCCCTATAGATTATATGATGGATAATTGAGTCTATAATTGATTGTGACAGTCTCTTAAAGACGGGTAACAACTCGATATCTAAATCTTCCATTTTGGGGAGCAACAATTGATTCCTTGCACCGCCTAATTGATTAGCCTAAGCGATTCGATTTTTTTGTTAAGTAGCCTAGTGGTTGGAGTTCACCTTATTAAAGATGAAAAAGTGGGACATCATGATTCTTTGTCGCACACAGGTCAAAAACGAGTTTAAGAAAAAGTAGTAATGGGAAGCGACACTCGGATGTCATATCGCAAAGATTCTTGATTTTATTAACCAACTGAAACAATTATGGGGGTTGTTTTGGTTTAGGATTCGATTAAGAAAACAAAGTAAATAAGTGATTATCGAAATAAGTGATTATAACAAGTTAATCTACCGGTTCGATTTCCAACTTATATTTGGTCATTACAATTCCAATTTCCTAAGCGGTTCCAAGTCCTATTCGATTGTATTATTGAAGAACAAGCGTCAACAATACTACACGAGTTATGATCTTAATCACTGAAATTAAGTAAACGGTTAAAGATAACGCAAATTAACAAAAAAGCTAAGTTAAACGTGGTTGAAATTTTGTGATCAGGTATGAGATGTCCTAAGAGATGTCCCAACACTTGATAGGACACTTGACAAATTTAACCAAAACTTAAATAGCAAGAAAAGTAAACAACACAGAAGTTTGTTAACCCAGTTCAGTGTATAACCACACCTACATCTGGAGGCTACCAAGCCAGGAGGAAATCCACTATTAGTAATATTAATTCTAGACTTAAACCACCCTGTTTAATCTATCACTTAATAACTACCCAATGCAATTTCTACCTAAGACACACCTTAGATATGAGTACCCTACTCACTCCCCCTCAATCACACAGTGATCAAGTTTACAAGTTTACAGAAATTGAAGACATCCTTCAAACAATACAACTTGATCTTACTTCACAGTTTCAATCAAGTCACAAATGCACTTTTGCTTAAAAGCTCATAAAGTGGTACATAAAACAACCTGCTATTAAAAACACTAGACACCCTATTTGGTCTTCTGGAATTAGTACTCAATTCTATGAGTTTCTGTTGATTAAATAGGTATCTGAATTTTGGGCTTTCTGTAGAATGATCCAGCCCTAATGCGCAGCAGCTTCCACCTTGAATTTAGGGTTTGTTACCTCCTAGATTCTAGGTGCATTAGGTCTTCTGTTTTAATCTGAATCTTCAATATAAATCTCCCTACAGATGCGCCTTGTTCTGTTTTTATCCATCATTAATTAATTCCAGATAACTCTCCTTAAATATCTCTGATCTGTTAATCAATAATTAATTCTGGTAGCAGGTCTGAGATGTCTCAACATCTGTTGGGACATCCTGAAAAACTGAACTTAAGTTATTTACACAATGTCCCAACATCTGATGAGACATCCTGAACTAAGTTCACATACTCTGTTTGATAATGTCCCAACATCTGATAGGACATTCTGAACTGAATTTAACATTTCTTGTTTGGTCAAAAATTCTGCCAATTCTTAAACATCTACAAACTCCCCCTTTGGCTAATTTTTGGCTAACATTTTTTCTGGTTTTCAGAGTGCAGCAGAAGTTCTTTTTATCAGAGTATATCATTACTTTTCTGTTGATTCTTATTTGAGATTACTCCCCCTCAAACATATATGTATCCAGTCTTGTTTCAACAGAAATATTCATCAATACACACTTATTCAGTTCAGGCAGAAACAAACAGATTTTTCATTTATAATTAAACAGCAGTACAATTTGTTGTTGTTGTTCTCCCCCTTGTTAGTCACAAAATTTGGGGCCAAAAACACTATTATCCAGAAATACAAAGTAGTGCTGTCATTACAATTTCCTCACCTACAAAGATCACTCAGATTCATCACTCTCAGTTGCTTCCTCATCTTCTGTTTCAGCTTCACTTGCTTCATCAGATTCACTGTCTTCATCAGAGGCATTGTGTTCATTAGAGGCAGCTTTCTGGTCTTCTTTACTCTCCAACCTTTGAATGATTTCTTCAAGCTTCTGCTTTCTAGCTTCAAGCTCTTTGCAGGTGCTTTTGAGTTCAGTAATTAAAGCCTTCTTGGAGATTGGAGTCTTAGCAGTGGAGGATCCTACAGATGTCCCAGAAGGGGCTTCAACATCTGCAGCATGATGACTGAGAAATAACTTGTAGTGAAAAGCCAAGGGGCTTTCTCTTTTGCAGGCTGTGTCCTTCTCAGTTAAAATCCCAGGATATTGGCTTAATATTATACCACATAGCAATGAAGGAAAAGCTATTGGTAGTTTTGTTGCAGAGGAGCTGGCATGCTTCATGGTTTGATCAAAGATAAAAGCTCCATAGTCCATCTTGGTTTGAGTACCCACAGCATAGATGAATCTGGCCAGACCAGTTGAGATTGAAGAGGTGTGGTTGGTAGGCACCCAGTTAGCTGTACCAATCCTGTTCAACATGGCATACTTTCTGGTAAGCATGCTCACTGAGAGCTTTCCCTTCACAGGCCATGTCTTGACCTGGTTTGCTGTGATCACTTTACAGACTTGATTATCTGTTTTACCTAGCTCATTTGGTCCATCTGTTTCTCTTCCTAGGTACTCATTTATGATTTGGGGGGGAAACTCTACACATTTACCTCTAACAAAAACTTTTTGAAACTCAGAGGACTTACCATTTGAACAATCCTCCTGGAGATTAACAATGAACTCTTTGACAAGAAGTTCATAGCAGGGAGAGAGGTCTGAGACTGTCTTGAACAGTCCTGCAGCAGAGATGAGGTCAATCAGTTCTGTGCACTCAAGTGCATTGCTGCTCAGTTCTCTTTCCAGGGCAACCCTTCTTTGGTACACATATTTCCACCTGTTGACACTGGAGACATGATGGAATGATATGTTGTCCAAGGGAGCTTCTGGAACAGCAGTTGAAGCTCTGGAAGGTGCTGGTCTCTTCTTGGGAGGAGATGTTGGGACATCTGATTCAACATCTGAATCTGATGGTGTGGCAGCTTTCCTTTTCTGAGTTTGGACTTTACTCCATTGTTTTGATGGCCCAAAGGTGACTTTAGCTTTGCCTTTCTTTGGAGAGGCTTTCTTCTGCTCAGGAATTGCTGCTTCAGCTTGCATCTTGCCTTTCCTGGACCTTAGCCTTTTGGCTATGCTTGGTTTAACAGATGCTATGATTTCTGCATCAGAGTCCTGCTCCAGATTAACCACTGGAGGAGATTGAGCAGTCTCTTCTTCAGTTCTTTGATCAGCAGGGATTTGATCTTCATTTGATGCTTTGATCTGATCCTCAGACTGTTCAGTATCAGCTTCAGATGAATTTTCTTTCTCTTCTGCAGATGTTCCAACATCTCTTGGGACATCTTGTTCTGCAGGAGTGTCCTCTGCAGTTTGAGCTGGTTCTTCTTGAGGTGCAGGCATGGTGTTCAAAGGAACTGAGATCCCACTCACCACTCTTTGTTCAAAGAGAATTTGGTTGACAATCTCCTTGATGGAATCATCAACATATTTTGAAGATTTTGGGGGCATGTTAGCAGGAGAGGGAATGCCTTTAGCTTTGCTTCTGACTTGATCTTTACCTCTCTTTGGAGTTCTTGCCTTTTTAGTGTGAGAAGCGCTTCCCCTGAGTTCGTCCAATGGTGTTGATTGCATTGGTACCACAGAGATGGGAGTGGCATGAACTACGTCTTCCTGGTTGAGAACTTCCTCAGTTGTTTTAGGGTTTTGAGACATTGTAGAGGAAGGTAGATGAACAGCTTTAGGGTTTATGATTTCTGAAGGATTGCTGGTTAAAGTGATTCGCTTGTGATAGTATGATGAGAATCTTGATAGCTGCTTATAAGTAGTTACTAAATAAGTATCCGTTACAGTCCAAATGATTAGGAATGGAATTCCCAAGGATCTTGTCCAGACTGGCTTTGCCATCTGGAACTTATGCCATGCAATGTCATATGACATGTTGGCACATCTCATTAACTGCTAAATATCACATAAACAGATTCCAAGTTTGCCCCTTAAGTTCTCAAATTGTGTAGCATCCAATGCTTTGGTAAAGATATCAGCTAACTGCAGATTTGTAGCTACATGCTCCAATGAAATCACCTTTTCTTCTACAAGATCTCTGATGAAATGATGTCTGATATCAATATGCTTTGTCCTGCTATGTTGGATAGGATTCTTTGATATGTTGATTGCACTTAAGTTGTCACAGTACAATGTCATGACATCCTGTGGGACATTGTACTCAGAGAGCATTTGCTTCATCCAAACCAACTGAGAACAACTGTTACCTGCTGCTATATACTCAGCTTCAGCTATAGATAAGGATACACAATTCTGTTTCTTACTGAACCAAGAAATCATATTGTTTCCTAGAAAGAAACATCCTCCTGAAGTGCTTTTTCTGTCATCAGCACTTCCTGCCCAATCAGCATCACAGAAGCCAGTGAGAATTGGTTTGCAACCATGAAAATACATTATGTCATAGTCACAAGTACCATTAACATATTTAAGGATTCTCTTGACTTGATTGAGATGACTGACTTTTGGATCAGCTTGGTATCTTGCACAAACTCCTACAGCAAATGCAATGTCTGGTCTGCTAGCAGTCAAGTATAACAAGCATCCAAAAATGCTTCTGTATAAACTTTGATCTACATTCTCTCCCTTTTCATCTTTAGTCAGCTTTAAATGTGTGGGGGCAGGAGTTCTTTTGTGAGCAGCATTTTCCATTCCAAATTTCTTGACTATGTTCTTGGAATACTTGCTTTGTGAGATGAACATTGAGTCTTCCATTTGCTTTATTTGTAGACCAAGAAAGTAGGTTAACTCACCTACTAGACTCATTTCAAATTCAGATTCCATCTGCTTGACAAAATGTTTGACCATCTTATCAGACATCCCACCAAAGACAATGTCATCAACATATATTTGAGCAATCATGACATTTCCTTCTTCATCTTTAACAAACAGGGTTTTATCAATCCCACCTTTTCTGTATCCTTGCTTGATAAGAAATGTGGTTAGTCTCTCATACCATGCCCTTGGAGCTTGCTTCAAACCATAAAGTGCTTTCTTTAGTTTGTATACATGATTTGGACAGCTTGGATCAACAAATCCTTTAGGCTGTTCTGCATATACTTCTTCATTAAGATAGCCATTTAAAAAGGCACTTTTCACATCCATTTGAAATAGCTTGAACTTTAAGATACAAGCAATTCCCAACAGTAGTCTTATTGATTCAAGCCTTGCTACTGGTGCAAATGTTTCATCAAAGTCTACCCCTTCAATTTGAGTGTATCCTTGAGCTACAAGTCTGGCTTTGTTCTTTGTAACAACTCCTTGTTCATTTGACTTGTTCTTATACACCCATTTTGTTCCAATCACATTTATGTCATCAGGTCTAGGAACAAGATTCCACACTTCATTCCTTGTGAATTGACCTAATTCATCTTGCATAGCACAAATCCAGTATTCATCAGTGAGAGCTTCCTTGATGTTTTTAGGTTCTATTTTGGAAACAAAACAAGAACTTGAAATCACATCTCTTGATCTAGTGCTCACATCTCTGTTGGGATCACCAATTATTAAATCTTTGGGATGATCCTTCTGTATTCTGATGGAGGGAGGTTTGCTTGATTCTTCTGTCCTTGTATTAGTTTGATTGAAGTTATATTGATCATTCTTTTCTTCAGCTTCAATCTTGATATCAGCAGATGTTCCAACATCTTCTGGGACATCTGTAGGAGCATCATCAATTATCACATTTATAGACTCCATGATAACCTTGATTCTAGAATTAAATACTCTATATGCTCTGCTGTTTATAGAGTATCCAAGAAAAATCCCTTCATCACTTTTAGGATCCATTTTTCTCCTTTGCTCCCTATCTGCCAGAATATAGCAGTTACTTCCAAACACATGAAAGTACTTCACAGTGGGTTTTCTGCCCTTCCAGACTTCATATATTGTGGACAAAGTTCCTTTTCTCAAGGTAACTCTGTTATGGATGTAGCAGGCAGTGTTCATAGCTTCAGCCCAGAAATACAGAGGTAATTTTTTAGCATGGATCATAGCTCTTGCTGATTCTTGAATAGTTCTATTCTTTCTTTCAACAATCCCATTCTGTTGAGGAGTGATAGGAGAAGAATATTCATGATTGATTCCTTCTGAAGAGCAGAAATCTAAGAACTTTTGATTCTCAAATTCCTTTCCATGATCACTTCTAATTCTGATCACACAGCTGGATTTTTCCCTTTGCAATCTTTGACATAATTCTTTGAATACCTCAAATACATCTGACTTTTCTTTGATGAAATTTATCCATGTATATCTTGAAAAGTCATCAACCACCACATAGGCATACCTCTTACCACCAAGGCTTTCAACTTGCATAGGTCCCATGAGATCCATATGTAAAAGTTCCAAAACTTTGGAAGTTGTCAGATGTTGAAGCTTTGGATGGGACATCTTGGTTTGCTTGCCTATTTGACATTCACCACATATTTTGCCATCATCAATCTTCAGTTTAGGAATACCTCTTACAGCATCCATAGATATGATCTTCTTTATGCCTCTGAAATGAAGATGACCTAGTCTTTGGTGCCACAGTTTCACTTCTTCTTCTTTAGCTAGAGAGCAGGTTGAAGTGAGACTGAAGTCTTGTGGTTCCCACATGTAACAGTTGTCTTTAGATCTGGCTCCTTTCATTACAACCTCTTGTTCATTGTTAGTCACTATGCATTCAGTTTTGGTAAAGTTTACACTGTACCCTTGATCACATAACTGACTTATACTGATCAGGTTAGCAGTTAAACCTTTAACAAGCAGCACATCATCTAGTCTTGGAACATCTTGACAGTCCAAGGTTCCAACTCCCTTGATTTCTCCTTTAGCTCCATCTCCAAAGGTCACATACCTGGATGAATGAGATTTTAAGTTTACTAGCAAATTCTTCAATCCAGTCATGTGTCTTGAACATCCACTATCAAAGTACCAGTCTTCTTTAGCTGATACTCTCAGTGATGTATGTGCTATGTATGCAGTATTTGTCTTTGACCAGATGAGTTGAGATTTCTTTTGATGCCTCTGCCCTGTGTGTTGTTTATCAGCTGATCTCCAAGATTGATTGTTGATCTTGTTCTTGAGTATGTGACTTTGATCAGTTTGAATGCTGGTTTTTGGTCTCCACTCTTTCTTGATGATCTCTGTCTTTTGCTTAGGAGATTGCTGATTTATTTGATGTCTATGCAGCACTTTCTTGGTACCTTCTACTTTCTGCTTGGAAGTTTGCTGATACATCTGATTTGGATATCCATGAAGCTTATAACAATGAGGTTTGATATGTCCAAATCTTCCACAGTGATGACATCTCCATCTTTGATACTTCTTCTTCATTTTGTTCTTTTCAGAATGTTGAGACATCTGTTGGAACATTATGTTTGACTTTGTGTTTCTTTCATGATGTTGAAGCATCTGTTGGGACATCTTGTTAGACTGTATGGATTTTGAAGCTGTTTTGCTAGAGCTAGCTTCATCTTTATTTGCTCTGTTAAATCCCAGTCCACTTTTATCCCCTGAGTGCTTATTGTTGTTGAGAATCACATCCAGTGTATTTGAGTTGCTGTTCAACATTCTAACATATTTGGACATATGTTCCAACTTGGAGTTGAGAAGACTTACTTCACTTTTCAAGGTGTCAATGATTTCTTGATCATTTGCTTTTTCATCTTCTAATGTCTCATTCTGCTTCTTTAGCTTTATAACCTCACTGCATATTTCAGAGCTTCTTTTGTATAGATCTTTGAATGCTTGCTCAAGTTCTTCATAAGTAAGCTCTCCACAACTGGAATCACTATCATATTCACACAGTCCAGCTAAAGCAGTAATATGCTTAGCTGATTCTTCTTCTGAATCTCCTCCTGAGTCTTCATCAGACCAGGTTACAGATAGTCCCTTCTTTTGTCTTTTTAAGAAGGTAGGACATTCCTTCTTGATGTGTCCATATCCTTCACATCCATGGCACTTGATTCCTTCTTGACTGGTCTTTTCAGCATAATTTGACTTTTTATTAGCATCATAAGGTCTCCTGTTCTCAGAAGAGTTTGTGTATTTTCCACTGGATTTGGATTTGCCATCCATTCCTCTGAGAATCTGTTTGAATTGTCTTCCAAGCATAGCTAGGTTTTCTGATAAGCTTTTACCATTTTCTGATTCATCATCTTCTTCTTCATCAGTATTTGACACCAATGTTATGCTTTTGTTCTTTTTAACATTTGTGTCATTCATTCCCATCTCAAAAGTTTGAAGGGAACCAATGAGTTCTTCAACTTTCATGGAACATATGTCTTGAGCTTCTTCTATTGCTGTGACTTTCATGTCAAATCTTTTTGGCAAAGATCTGAGAATCTTTCTTACCAGCTTTTCATCAAACATCTTTTCTCCCAAAGCTCCAGAAGTATTGGCTATATCTAAGATGTTCATGTAGAACTCATGAATTGATTCATCTTCCTTAATCCTCAAGTTTTCAAACTTGGTGGTGAGAAGTTGAAGTCTTGACATTTTCACTTTTGATGTTCCTTCATGAGTTGTTTTGAGAGTGTCCCAAACATCTTTGGCCAGCTCACAATGATGCACAAGTCTGAAAATGTTTCTATCAATGCCATTGAATAGGGCATTTAAGGCTTTTGAGTTGCCTAGTGCTGAATCCTCTTCCTCCTTACTCCATTCTTCTTCAGGTTTCAGTACTTTTGATCCATCTTTGGTGTCTTGGATAGGATGATCCCATCCAACATTTACTGCTCTCCATGCCCTGTTGTCAAGTGATCTTAAGAATGCAATCATTCTTGGCTTCCAGTAGTCATAATTAGATCCATCCAGTATAGGTGGTCTATTTACTGACCCTATATCTCTGTCCATGTTACAGAATTTGTTTTCCCTAGATCTCACCCAGTATAAACAGGCAGGGTGCCTGCTCAGATACCAATTGAAATTCTGTGATCAGGTATGAGATGTCCTAAGAGATGTCCCAACACTTGATAGGACACTTGACAAATTTAACCAAAACTTAAATAGCAAGAAAAGTAAACAACACAGAAGTTTGTTAACCCAGTTCAGTGTATAACCACACCTACATCTGGAGGCTACCAAGCTAGGAGGAAATCCACTATTAGTAATATTAATTCTAGACTTAAACCACCCTGTTTAATCTATCACTTAATAACTACCCAATGAAATTTCTACCTAAGACACACCTTAGATATGAGTACCCTACTCACTCCCCCTCAATCACACAGTGATCAAGTTTACAAGTTTACAGAAATTGAAGACATCCTTCAAACAATACAGCTTGATCTTACTTCACAGTTTCAATCAAGTCACAAATGCACTTTTGCTTAAAAGCTCATAAAGTGGTACATAAAACAACCTGCTATTAAAAACACTAGACACCCTATTTGGTCTTCTGGAATTAGTACTCAATTCTATGAGTTTCTGTTGATTAAATAGGTATCTGAATTTTGGGCTTTCTGTAGAATGATCCAGCCCTAATGCGCAACAGCTTCCACCTTGAATTTAGGGTTTGTTACCTCCTAGATTCTAGGTGCATTAGGTCTTCTGTTTTAATCTGAATCTTCAATATAAATCTCCCTACAGATGCGCCTTGTTCTGTTTTTATCCATCATTAATTAATTCCAGATAACTCTCCTTAAATATCTCTGATCTGTTAATCAATAATTAATTCTGGTAGCAGGTCTGAGATGTCTCAACATCTGTTGGGACATCCTGAAAAACTGAACTTAAGTTATTTACACAATGTCCCAACATCTGATGAGACATCCTGAACTAAGTTCACATACTCTGTTTGATAATGTCCCAACATCTGATAGGACATTCTGAACTGAATTTAACATTTCTTGTTTGGTCAAAAATTCTGCCAATTCTTAAACATCTACAGTGGTTAAAGTAAGGAACATACATACACCAAATTAAATCCAATCTATTATATAAGAAATGAATTAAGCAAATGAAAATCATAGAAAAATTAGAAAGGAACTGAATTAAATTGAAATTGATAAGAACCTCAAAGTGGAATTTGAATTTGGCAGATTGCCCCTTGGGATTTCGCCATGATAGATTCGTACAAGGCAAAGTTTTATCGTGAATAATGTGTAAAAAATACTATAGCGCAGCTGTATGCCTTATAAACTAATTCAAATCGAGTCAAAAACTTAACCCAGACCCAACAAATGACCCGAAACAACTTAATTTCTAAAGTCAGAAACTTCAACGAATTATTCGAGACTCATGCATTCCGAATCAATTTTTTTTTTTTTGTAAAACATGAAATTTGTAGCTTTTTGTCTTAACTTTCCAACAACTGGTAGAACGCGCAAAACTGCATCCCGTAGCTCCATTTATGATCCAAACAGTGGACATGTATCAAGCAACCGCTAAAGCTGAAAATAAGCTGCGAAAATAAATCAAAGGCAAACAAAGACCTATTTCTAAAACATAATAAAACAGTAAAATAAGCAAAACAAACAAGGGAAATGCCTAAGTACAAACATAGAATAATGTTCAGCAAAATGCACTGATCAGATCACATGTTCGAACCCGCGCCCATGCACCTGATGTCTCGACCACCAACTAAGTTATATTAACTATTATGTTATTTATTTTGCCCATGTATTGTTTCCAAATTTACACCATTTCTTGGCCAATAAATGAAGAGTTTCTCTATCATGTGAAAACATCGAAAAAATGTGAAAAATATCACTTATCATTTCTCTCATTATTTCATTAAATCATTTACACTTTTTTCACATATTTTATCCATCGTGATATGAGAGTGTTCATGGGTTTGGTGACGAATCTTGTTTTGGGTGAGGGCTTAATTGTAGCTTACCAAGAGTAGAATGATCTCTTGAGTAAACAATTCTTCCTTTAAAAGTTATTATTTTGGTTGGGAGCAAAACCATTTAAAAAGCATTTGTTTGTTTTTGAGGTATGTGTTTTGCTCGTGAGTTCCTCCATCAAAAAGATATCTTTTGGTTCGTAAGATATCTTTTGGATTCTAAGTTAAGTATGGTGTAAAAACTTAGTAGGTTAGAGATCAACTCGATAAAAATCTCACTTCAGTTCATGGTTAGCCAATGTAAAATCTTGGATTGGTTAAGAGGATATTCAGCTTAAAAATCCTTCCTAGTTAAAGTTTATCCTATAAAATCTTCATTTAGTGTGAAGTATAATTGCCTCAAACTTATCTTTTATTTGGTTTTAACATTAACCGTTTCAAACTATGTTCATTGTTTTCTTAAAAGCTATTATGAAAAATTTATTTCCTTATATAAGTGGATTCTTATGCTTAACCTTCTAAGAGTTCACAAGATATAGTGGATGTTCTTAAGATCAATTCTCGGAGAAAGGAGTAGGTCATCTCATTAGAGCGAACTTTTATAAATTGTGGTGTCATCTATTTTCTCTTATCTCTTTTATTTTCCGTTTAATTTCTTTACTTTGAATTTTCGTTGTTTACTTATTCAAGCATTTTTTATTTATAAAATGTTTTCAAACTCAGATTTAGAAAATTGTTTTATTTAAATCAACGATTTCGAACATAATCGTTGTGTATAGAGTCACATGTTCAACATAATTGATTAGCTCTTATACATAATTGATTATTTCTTTTGTAAAGCACATGCATTCTCTTGGGACCTATTGATCATGAACATACATGAGTGCATGTGTGTGTGTGTGTGTGTGTTTTTAGGCTAGACCAAATCGATGGGCAGTATCCTAATTGTACTCGTGAATTTCCATCAAGTCGATGAAGTGTGTAAGAAAGACCAAATCAACATAGGTTGCACTTTTGTCCACAAATATGGATGTGTCAACTAGAAACAAAAGGTAACACCTAGTCGGTGGTGCTCAACCTGCATATCATCACCTTCGACTTCCACAATCATCTTCAAGTGGTCTTTATAAAGTTCGTCTAAGAATTTAAATCTAGCATGAACACATATGGCATCAACTACCTCATTTGTGTCTCAGTTGGGTTAGCTCTCAAATGGGTGATCATCATCTCGTTGGCTTCCTCTCGAATTAGCCTTATGTGGTCTGGTAATTTTTCCTTATGAGAAAATGCATGAAGCATAAAGAATGTACAATCTAATACATCTTAAACAATCCATCTTACCTAAAACATCATTCAAATCATTTTTAAAAAAATGAGAAACTTATTAAATGAGAATTGTGGATGAGAAGCTTGAATGCAATGAGTGACTTTACAACAAATGAAGTAGAATGTAGGAACTTGAAGAAAGTTGTTCAAATGGAGTTTGTAAATTACTTTGGAGCAAAAGAAATCAACTGAAGGTTTTTCAGTGTTTGCAGGAAATAAAACAAACAGGTCTGAAGATGCATTTCTATAAAAACTCACTAAATTTCGAATCAGAGCTTTTGACGAAGATGCATATCCGGATTGACCCTATTGTTGATACAGAGATGCATCTCTGAATTAAATGTTGACAAAATAAGGACAGTTTACCAATTTGTGCTAAGGATTGTGAAAAAGGTACTTTTAGAAATACATCCCCAAAATCCATTGATCATTGTGACTTTTCACGGTGGTAGAGGAACTCTCTCTATGAGGTGAAAAAGTATTAAATATAATACTATCTAATACATCTCCATGAAGCATAAGGAATGCACTACTATCTAATACATCTTAAACAATCCATCTTACTTAACATCATTCAAATCATTTAAATGAGAAACTTATTAAATGAGAATTGTGGATGAGAAAATGCAATGAGTGACTTTACAACAAATGAAGTAGAATGCAGGAACTTAGAAGAAATTTGTTCAAATGGAGTTTGTAAATTACTTTGGAGCAAAAGAACTCAAATGAAGGTTTTTCGGTGTTTGCATAAAATAAAACAAACATGTTTGAAGATACATTTCTATAAAACTCACTGAATTTTGAATCAGAGCTTTTGACGAATATGCATATCCGAATTTGCCCTATTGTTGATAAGGAGATGCATTTCCGAATTAAATGTTGACAAAATAAGGATAGTTCACCAATTTGTGCTAAGGATTATGTGAAAAAATGTACTTTTAAAAATGCATATCCAAAATCCATTGATAATTGTGACTTTTTCAGAGTATCAGAGGAACTCTTTATGTGAGGTGGAAAAAGTATTAAATATAGTGACTACCCTAAGGCCTTAGTTTCACATGAATAGCACTAAGAGCTTACAAATCTCATCTATCACTATAGGTCTTAACCCCAATTTGAACTATTTTTCTGGAAAGAAGGTAGTCAAAAACCGGTATTTTTGGTAGAAAGTAGAATCCAATGTGCAAAGTAGCCGGCACAGGCAGTCCATATGGTAGCTCTTTAGGATTGTTAAACGAAAATACACATAATAAGTCATTGGTGACACATATTTACATTTTTCTTTTTCTTTTTTCAAATTATATCCGTTTCAATGAGTGATGAAGACATGATATGATATACAACAAACTGTTGCAATTCACCCGAGAGAAACCTCAGGGCAGGAGTGTCCTACGCCAGCTTTAATGGGGAAGCCCCCAGCTATTTTGCACATAATTCACTTGTATACTCCTTTCATATTGCAAGCAATGTTTAATAAATTCCTGCTTGTAAAATCAGCAGCTGAACCTTTATTTTTCTTGCAACTTTCATCTGAATAGAGCCACCAACCTGACACTAGTCCGTGTTTTATGCTCCTCAAAATGCTCCAGTGCTTCTTATAGAGAATACCTTCCTTCCAACTAGAGTGGATGACTGTCAGCAAATACTAGTTCCGGATTATCTCAGTATCAATGAATATGAACAATAAAAGTTAGAACCTTTGCAGATTAGCCTAAGAGTGTGCACTGAATTATCTTCGAGTTGGTAATATGAGATTTCGTCCGCAAGATACACCATAAGGTCATGAACATGGACAGACAATCAATTTATTAACTCAGTCGTTCTGGCATTCATTCACTTGAAACCAATTAATGCTCCTGTTGACGTTTCCGTATTGTTGGGTCAATAAGCTTATAAATTACTTATCAATATGAGGTTGGATTCTAGATGAAATTCCACTGCTTCTTCTACCAGTAATCCTGACAGGAACAAGAACCATCCTTGAAATGATGAAATCGTGTGACATCTCTTACTATAATTTCTCTTCCCACTAGCCTAGAGATATATTTTATGGCAGAATGGCAGTCATTACAAACTCTAAGGTTCTTCATGATCCTCAGTGTAGTATACCCTGGACTATTTATTAGTGCAAATGCAATAGCCAGTTTTTCACTATGATGTTTGAGAATCTGTTCCTTCACTTCTGGCTCTAGGTCATGTAATACCGAATCAGTGTCCGGAGTAAAGCCCATTTTCTTTATCTCCTTCCATATTTTTGACATCATTCTGTATATTGCATCTCTTTGTGGATGAAGCGCATCTTCAACCCCAAAAATATGTACTTTGTTTTGGATTTGAACCCAACTGAACCCTTGTTCTTTCTTCACATCCCTGACCTTCATTAACTTCCTAATCTTAGCAGCCTCCTCCCACTTACCACAAGCTGAAAGAGTATTAGCAAGCGCCGAGTAAGCACCGCTATTGTTGGGATCAATAAGAAGCAATTTTTCAGCTGCCACTTTGGCCAAATCCACATTTTTGTGAACCCTGCAGGAAGACAATAGTGAACCCCACGCTATAACATCTGGTTCAATAGGCATATTTTTAATAAAATTGTATGCCTCTTCCATCAATCCAGCACGCCCAAACAGGTCAATCATGCATGCATAGTGGCTAGGGGTAGGTTCAATGCGATGAACATTTTTCATCAAATTAAAGTATCGCTTCCCCTGCTTTACCAATCCCACATGCGTACAGGCAGATAATACACCAACATAAGTAATATGATCAGGCTTTATGTTAGATTTCAGCATCTCTTCAAACAGTTCTATGGCCTCGTTTCCCAGACCATGTTGAGCTAGAGCTATAATCATGGAAGTCATGGTCATTGTATCCCTTTCAGTGCACATTTGATTGAATACTTTCCTTGCATCTTTGATACATCCAGATCTTGAATACATTGTAATTAAAGCATTACCCACGGAAACCGATGACACTTCTTCCAATCTTATTGCAATTGCGTGAAGCTGCTTACCATGATCCAAAGAAGCCAAGCTTGAAAAGACACTCAATACAGCTGCTAGGGTATAACTGTTTGGCCTTGTGCCTTCAACAATCATTAATCTGAATAGCTCCAAAGCATCGTTAAGTAAACCATTCTGTGCATAACCTACAATCATGGCAGTCCATGCAATTACATCGCGACATTTCAATGAATCAAATATCTCTCTTGCCGGATTTACATCCCCGATTTTGACATAACCATTCAAAAGTGATGTGAATGCTATAACATTAAGACTTGAAGTGCCTCTTAATTCTACAATAGTTCGAGCAATTTCAACTGCACCTGATTTTGCATACATTGAGATAAGGGCATTCCCCAATGCCCCTGAGATATCAATATCGGCTCTTACAATAAATGCATGGATTTGTTTCCCAGGTTTCAAGCTTTCAAGATTAGCACAGGCCGACAGAACACTGCCCAAGGTGAACTTGTCTGGCATTAAAGATGAACTCCTAAACATATCAGAAAATGTTTCCAGAGCTTTGCTGTTATAACCCTGATGACAGTAACCTGAAATGATGGAATTCCACGAGACAATATCTCGATCAGTCATTTGATCAAAGAGTGCAAGAGCAGTGTCAAGTCGACCAAACTGCATATGCATTGAAATCATAATATTCCAAGTTGATTTATCTCTTAGCCTCATGCGATCAAAAACAACCTTTGCCATTAACGAATCACCAGACTTTGCATACATGTTAAGCAATGAATTTGCAACAGGAACCACACCAGTTAACCCAAGTTTCACAATGAAGGAATGAACCTTCTTACCAATATCCAAAGTTCCAGTTGCAACACAGGAGGCGAGAACATTAGTAAAAGTGAACTGGTTCGGCGAAACTCCAGAAGATATCATTTTTAGAAACGTGTAAATAGAGGTATAAAAAAGACCCGTTTGGTTATATCCCACTATCATGGAATTCCATGAGACGGAATCTGGTTGAGGAATTTCATCAAACAAACGGCGTGCAGTTTCAATGTTGCCCCCTTTGGCATAGGAAGCGAGAAGTGTGTTCCAAGAGAATGTGGTTCTAAGGGGCATTTCAGCGAACAGACGGTGAGCATCAGTGAAATAGGAGGTTTTGGAATAGAAACTGAGGAGGTTGTTCATCAAGAAGGCGCTGAGGTGAAGGCCGTGTTTGATGATTCGAGCGTGAATGAATCTTCCGGTGGAGGAGTCTCGGGATTTGATAGCTGATTGGAGAAGAAAGACGTATGCGTCGGATTGGGAGTGGGGTTTTGGGATCTCCATTAACAGTGACAGTGTCTCCTTCGGAAGCACTCACAACCATCAACTGTAACTGTTCCTTAGTTTTGTAAATTTGAAAAGAAAAAAAACAGACATTTACGTTGTTGCTGCTGTTAATGTGTTAGTTTTCAAATACGGGTTCAAGTATCTAGATTTGTGAAATTTTTGTTAATGAGTATTTTGCTCTTGATATTTGGTACAAATATAAAAATAGATTTCATAAAAAAAATGCAATTTCATAATGTAATATGCTTAAGTGGTGAGTGTGTAATTTTATTTTTAAATTTAATTTTTTTAATAGTCACTATTATTATTTATTTAATTTAAAAATTATTGTGGACGATCAGAATGGACAACAGCTATTGTCTAAAAGAGATAACAATGCGTAAGTTCGCTTGTAGAGGGACAACAACTATTGTCTAAAGAAGATAATAATTCGTAAGTTCGCTTGTAGTGTACATGTATTATTTTGCGGAAGAGCATAAGACATCTAGGTTCAAGATACATCCAGTGGCTTCCTATATCTTACACTTGAAGAATAGAATATTGTTAGAATCACCTCATTATACAAAGAGAAAGCGCGTCATTCTCCGGATACAAAATTCAAATTCAAACTTCGCTCATTCATCTTACTCATATACTAACTTAGATATTGGAGTGTTAGCCTTGCATCTTAGCTCATGTTCCTCGGCACATCGTGATAGCACAAAATATCATTTGGTATCGTTTATGTGCTTTGAGTATAATTTGTGTGTTTTGATATTTTTATCAATTCGATTATTGATTAATATATGTAGAATTGTGTATTTGTAATTTGAATGTTGTTTCGTTCGTGTGCATGTACGCTTGTATCATTTCAATTTGATTGTAATCGCTTTGACTACTATTAATTTATACCACTGAGAACCTTCTACATTTCATGAATTGAATTCATTTGATCCTTGTTAGTGTTCATTTTTTAGTATGTGAAATTGCTCTTTTGGCATTCCCACAAGCGTAACTTGAATCACAAGTTAGAACATTTAAATTTGGATGTTATGGTATTTGATTAGAATAATGTGTTATCTCTTATTCGAATCACTTAGCTTTGAAAATAGGAATTCACCTCTAGACCAAATGATTCAGATCACAATTTGAACATGATTCAAATCATAACCTCACTTGATTCGAATCAACTGCTTATCGTGATTTGAATCATGAGCTTTGAAAAATGCTCCTTTTGGGCCTGTCCGATTGATTCGAATCACAAATCCTTCTTGATTCAAATCACGAATCTATAAATCCAATTTTCCATCTCTTATTTAAGAAGTTTTTTTTTTGTGAAATAACAAATGTGTGAAACCTATGGTTAAATCCATAAAGACAAAAATGTTATTTTGTCTTCTCTTCTTAGTGTGTCCATTCTTACACCATGTTTTTATCTTCTTCTCTAAAACCAACTTCTTGATATTTAATTCATGTCAATTCATTCTCTTTTTGTTGCATCTTGTTCTTATGAAATTTTGTTGTTGTCTTTATGTGAATTAGAAAGTGAGTTGATTAATCTTGTTGTCATTGATCAAGCTCTTGATATCAATCAAGAATCAAGACTCATTCATCTAGAAACTTGATTGAACATTGTATGTGTATGTGTGTGTTATTCATTCACCAAACACTGAATTACTTGACTAACACTTGTAATTTCAGTGATTGGTTAAGATTATCTGACATTGTTCACCATCTTCATCCTTAGTCTTTTTCCTTTGATTATGGACATTCCTCTACAGATTGAGTATTAAGGGAGACTAGTGGTACATCAGAGTATCAAATGTTTTTGTGTGAAATTGGTTGTTGTGTAATGGATGCGCAAGTATCATTTCATGAATGCAGTTTGCTATCGATTTGTTATCTATCAAAAAGAGAGTTTCCAATATACTTCAAGGAAGACTTTGACGAGATCAAGTATCAATGGTTTGTAAGGCGAAGCTGGAAGTTGTCATTCTTTGGAGGCATTGGAGAAAGATTGCTCGCAACGCTCAGTTAATGACAATTGCTCAGACAGGAAATTGGTGGGATCAGGGGGATCTCCACAGACAAATACATGGAGAATGTTATTGTGGATAGTAAGGTTATTGAATCAAGATCTTGAGGGATATTTTTTTGGTTAGCAGTTCAATGTATGCATCAACAGAGAAATTATCATGCAATAGTTCTTTGTAATCACAATATTTTAATCAATTTTATCAAAATAGTGGAAGGCCATGATTATGTTTCGATGGCATTATCCATTAAAGAGTGCAATAGGCAAAGCGAAGATGAACACCAAAGAACTATACATATATTTTTGTATCTTTTCCTTTCCTTTATCTCTTTTATTTTGTAAGCATGCAATCATATTTGTTGTTGCATGATTGCATTGATTGTATGCCATATAGGTTAGACTGTGCTTATAGTGATTTAATGTAAAAGCTTAGGTTTATAGTGTATCAATCTTATGGAATAATCATGAAGCCAATTATGCTTTGTTAAGAACATTTAAGTAATGTGTTTTTAAATCGCTTCGTGTAAAAAAACTTTAATTGTCTTGTAAGTGACCTACACTATAACCTCATGTATCATTTCATGTGGCTTGATTCATTAAGATGTTTCCAAGCTCTTATTTTTGTGTGTTTTGCTTTTACGCTTCTTAAAATCTCTTATTTTGTTTATGTGACCTAAAAAGTTTTTCAAATTGTCTTAAGGGGGAAAGGGTCTATTTAACCCCCTCCCTTAGACCTTTTTGTATCCATATTCTCACCTAACAACTAGTATCAAAGCTGAGATTTTGATCAAAGTCTAGCGACTCCAAAAGTCGAGGATATAGTTCTCCGATCCTAGACGAGTTTTTCAATTCAATGAATCCCAATAAAACTACATTGATTTACTTGTGTTTGATTATTCATTGTAATGCATTACATAGATTAATTCAAAGTAAAACATTAATAAAATATTCTTAAAGCATTAATTGTATTTTAGATGTTCTCTAAGTTTTTATTCATCTAGCATTGAACTAACAATTTCTTTGAGATATGTGCAGTATATATTTGATACTAATTCTTAATGGTTGTTCCAGTTTGATCCTAATTTAAAAGGGCATGAAAGGAGAAGAAAACAAAAGCATCTTCTAAGTGACATAGTATTCCAAGGTCGGCGTACAAAGAAGATGAAGACAGTTTTGTGACTATCGACAATGATTCTCTAAAGTTTCAACAACTACAAAAGATTTAAGGAGTATACTTGAAGTGTTAATCAATCGTTAAATAAGTTAAATCAACTATTATTCAAGATTCGGTTTCTTGTTGCTCGAAGTGTGCAATTTCAGCTTTTTTCTATGTGAATTGTGTTGTAGTGAAGAATCTTACTAGAAATTTGTCATCCAATTCTTTTCAAGCACATATTATTTTGTTTGGAAGACACAATAGTCAATCCTTATCTCCCTTACCAATGAGAAGCTGAATAATTTCAGTTTGACCTGATCCTCTATAATATCTTCTGGTTGATACATCAATGTTGTCTCATAGAACTGCGCTAGATGTTCCCATAGATCACATGTTGTGTTCATGTTAAATTGCTTTTCTCTAAGATATGAAATCACATAATATCTGTTAGGACGAAACTCAGAGAAATGACATGAAATAATTGTTATATAATATAAGTGATTAAAATCGTCCACACGTGACTTAAAGTCTTATGCACGTTAGCATTTGATTAAATCCAACAATAAAAGATATGATGAGGACATGATTGTGTGTCCTCGTCAGAGGTCTAATCCATCAACTCCATCATCTTCTTTAACTACTTGACGTGATCGTGTTACGAACCAAATTTTAGAACACATAATAAATAAATTAAAAATCACTTTAAACCACTTGATAAAAAACTTTTTTTAAATTAATAATTAAATAAATCACTTGTTAACCTTTTCTATATGTATTTTAATACTCAATATTACTTTTTTATAAATAAAAAAAAAGAAGTGAAATCAATTAATGAGAGTGAGACACGCATCATAACTCCTCTTGAGAATAACATAACCATCGTTCACAAAGAACCCGTTTCCATTCATTCCCTCGGTTTTTCCGATTCTCAAACCCAGTACGGCCAAACTGTAGAAACAGCCACTAACTCCACCTTCCAACCGTTCAGATCTCGCCACGTCAACAATAATTCCCAACATTTCACCGTGGCAGCATCACCACCGTCTAAACTGCCAGTAATTAATGAATTTGGAGGGAAAAATAAATTCCACCACGGTATTTTTATTTTCCATGGAAGAAAGAAAGAAAAAAATAAACGTATAGTTAAAGAGATATAAAATAAATAATAAAGGAAAAAACATTGAGAAAGTGCACCATGTCCAATGTCCATGGTTTGATAATTGGCGTTTTATAAAGCGGCACTGCAAATTCTTAATCCCAATTTCTTGTTTCTCTCTCACTCACCTTCTTCTCCGGTCAGTTTCGGTTTCGCCGGCGATTTGCGTCACTGATCGGCGTTTCAGAGGGTTTTAATTGTCGTTCAATTTTCTGGTGTGGTAAGTTTCTCGATCGAAACGTTTTGTTGAGTAATTTTTTTCACCGTTTTTGTTGGATTTCTTCCGGCGAGGAGAGGAGAAGAGAAGAGAAGAATCCTTGCATTCTGATTGATTGTTTGCTTCAGATCTGGGAGTTTATGGTGGGAGATTTGTGTTGACTTTGATTTAGGGTTTTCTCTGTTGAATTAGGGTTGGGATTTCGTGTTAAATTACTGGTGATGTTTTTTTTGGGGAATTAGGTTTTTTTGTTGTTGTTGTTATTCTTTTGGCTGGATGGAACCGGGCACGAGAATAGCTAGCCCTTCAGGGGTTGTGGTTAAGAATAGGAGCTCTTCTGGTTGTTTGATTGTTAGAAAGAAAGGAGATGGTTTGGGTGGTGGTGGCTCTA
This sequence comes from Lathyrus aphaca, assembly GCA_963966055.1. Classification (NCBI taxonomy): domain Eukaryota; kingdom Viridiplantae; phylum Streptophyta; class Magnoliopsida; order Fabales; family Fabaceae; genus Lathyrus; species Lathyrus aphaca. The sequence continues at coordinate 45,703,983 of OZ014520.1, forward strand.
GTTCGCGGAAACAGTATGAATCTAAGAAAGTGAGGAAAAAGGTCAAGGAAGAGTCAAGTGATTCAGAATCAAGCGAGGAGTTACTTATGCCGCCTGCTAGGAGGCCTGGTCCTGAGACAATTCGAGTATGTAATAGTTTGAGTGCTCTTGAGCGAGGTGGTAATGTTGGGAGCGGTGAAATTAGTAGGAAGAGGGAGAGAGTGGAGCAAATTAGGCGTAATGGGGATGACATGGTTGAGGGGAATGGCTTGGAGAGGAGGGACAAGAAAGTTAAGTTGGAAGTGTTTGATTTTGATGAATATGACGGAGCGGGTGCAGAAAGGATGAGAAGGAGGCAATTTGATGGTGATGGGGTTAGTTTAGGTGGAGGAAGGTTTATGGGAACAATGCATTCTGGTAGAGGTAGCATTGATAGGGAATTTGAAAGTGGTTCAAGCAGACGCAGTGTGGATAAGAGAAAAAGTACCTATCACGACAGAGCAAGTGGATCGTATCTCGGAGATAGTGTTGACCATAGTAGGATAAAGGTGAAAAGGGAAGGAACTCAGCATCCTCCGCCGTTGTTGAAGGAGAAGTTTAACTCTGATGAGTCCATTAGGGTTCAGGGGAAAAACGGTGTTTTGAAGGTGATGGTCAATAAGAAGAAGACGGGTGGATCAGTAGAACAGTATGAACATCGGAAACCAGTAGAAAGTAGACATAGTGGAAGGGCTGAGGGCACTTCTAAGAGGAATGTTCCGATACAAACTTCGTCACGGTTAGAAACAAAATCTGTCGAAAAACAGGGCTTACTTGTTAGGCCGGAGAAGAAACAGATAACAAGAAAATCACTTTCAAGCAAGGAAGACAGTAAGGGCGATGAGCAGGATTCCGATAACAATGACACATCAATGAATTTGGAAGTAAAAAATATTAAAGCTCACACATCTTCAAAAAAGATGACTTCTGAAAATGAACAGACCCCTGTACATGACAAGCTCCCAACAACAAAATCGAGTGAAGGGAAAATCAGGCGAGGTAGTGGCACAGAAAAGCAGAAACTAAGAGAACAAATACGGGAAATGCTTCTGAATAAAGGCTGGACCATAGACTATCGCCCACGAAGGAATAGAGACTATTTAGATGCAGTTTACATTAATCCCGGGGGAACAGCTTATTGGTCCATCATCAAGGCATATGATGCACTTCAAAAGCAATTGATTGAGGATGACCAAGAGGCCAAGGCCAAAGGGGCGAGTTCTTCTTTCGCTCCTATCGCTGATGATGTGCTCAATCAATTGACAAGGAAAACTAGGAAGAAGATGGAGAAGGATTTAAAGATGAAGAAGAAGAAGCAAAGAGCTGAAGACAATGATAGTGGGAAAGAACAGCAGATTAAAAGAACTGCTGGCAAAAAGCATCATAGGAATGGCAATGATAGTGATAGCAATGAAGATAAGTTAAGCTCCTTTATGAAGCAAGGAGGTAAATCAGTGAAAACTAAATTGCCTGAAATTTCTGTTACTGGTGGTAGCTCTAAAAGCCAGAATGCTACAACTGATAAATCATTTTCTGAAAGTGATCCCAAGCTCCTACATGGAAGGAAAAGTAGAAAACATGGAAGGTGCACTCTATTAGTTCGTAGTTCTAACAAGGGATTGAATTCCGAATCTGATGACTTTGTTCCATATACAGGAAAGCGAACAGTGCTTTCCTGGTTAGTTGACTCAGGGGTAGTACAAGTAAGTCAAAAGGTTCAGTATCGCAGGAGGAAGCGAATAATGCTGGAGGGATGGATCACAAGAGAAGGCATTCACTGTGGCTGCTGTAGTAAGATCCTCACGGTTTCAAAGTTCGAGCTGCATGCAGGAAGTAAATTGCCACAGCCATATCAAAACATATATTTAGATTCCGGAGTTTCTCTTCTACAATGTCAGATAGATGCGTGGGAAAAACAAGAGAATTCTGGGAAAATCAGTTTTCATTCAGTAGATGTTGATGGTAATGATCCAAATGATGATACCTGTGGTATATGTGGTGATGGAGGGGATTTAATCTGTTGTGATGGTTGTCCATCAACATTTCATCAGAGTTGCTTGGATATACAGGTATGCATTCATTGTATTTTTCTTTTGGGCATACTAGATGTTACTATGGCTCTTCAAATTTTAATTTGCAAGTCATGGATCTCTGTAAGGTTTTGTGTTGGCTTCTATTTTAAAAAAAAATACTCTTGGGGGTTGGGCTTTATTAAAACATCTCTTGTTAATAATGGTTTTGGTAGAAGAGTTGGGAGCTTTGTTTCTCAGACAGCTGGAAGAGAGTGACAACCCGGCATTATTCTCTTATTATGCTTTTGCCATACTTCTCAGTGGATATGTTGAGAATTGGTATTCTGGGACACCTTTTGCTTAATGATACTTTGGAATGGAATGTTCATTGTCTAGAAAGTGTTGTAAATGAAAGAATTACCTCTTAAAATAGTTGTATGCCTGGAACTGTATCTTGGTTGATCAATAGGCGATGTGTTGCTGTAAATAATTTTATTTGTTCTCTTTATTTACGGGGTGTTGAATAGATCTTATGATATAGGTAGCGTCCAATGTGTTTATCCACACACTTTAATAGTTTATAACTGCCAATGATGTTATTGATACCTTAATTTGGCAACATAATTGGCAAGGATTATTTTCATTCTGAGGAACTCATTTGTTCTGTTGCAGATGCTTCCCCCTGGGGATTGGCATTGTCCAAATTGCACCTGTAAATTTTGTGGACTAGCCAGTGGAACTATTGACAAAGAAGATGATGCAACTGTATCTGCCCTACACACTTGTGATTTGTGCGAGAAAAAATGTATCTTACTTCTCCTTGTTTAGATTTAAAGTTCTTGCAATATGTGTTATGCCTTATCTCTTTCTTTTGTTATGGTTTGATTGTCTAATACACAGCCTTCTTTTTTATAGATCATGACAGCTGTACTAAGGATATGAGTGCCTTGCTTGCCAACTCTAATATGTCAGGGCATTCATTTTGTGTAAAAAGTTGCAAAGAGGTACCCTTTGCATGTTCTTTTGCCCTAGTTTATAGATTATATATACTTTAGAGTTACAGATATCTTCTCTCTGCAAATTATGTATTAAATATTTGCTTAACTGAGTTCACACAAGAAGCAGCAAAACCGAAGTGAACTTTTGTAGAACTGAGGCTTGATTGAATTTCTTTCTTTATGCTTTTCAGCTTTTTGAGCACTTGAAGAAGTACCTTGGTACCAAGCATGAACTTGATGCAGGCTTTACATGGTGTCTTGTTCGTAGAACAGACGATGACTCGGAGGCAGCTAATAGGGGAGTCACCCAGAGGGTGGAATGCAACTCCAAGCTGGCTGTTGCACTGACTGTGATGGACGAATGCTTTTTACCCGTTGTTGATAGAAGGAGTGGGATCAATTTAATCCATAATAGTTTATATAATAGCGGGTAAGAACCAGTAAGCACTTTATGGCTGAACCATATGCTGTTTGGTACATGAGATGCCTTCTATTAATAATTATGATAGCTGAATGCTTGTCGTATTTTGGTATGTTACATCCGTTAGCATATGTAAAACTGCAAATAGTTGGTTTCTTTTCTTTTTGTTGTTTTTCTTTCAAATATTTGTGTGACATAGTTTTGCTAATTTAAGTAGGTTTAAAGGGAATTGAAATTCTTAAAAAAATTATACTACAAAGTACAATGATTGTTGCTAAAAAATTACAGCACTTACAGAATCATTTGCCATGAGCTTCAAGTAATATAGAATGTTTACAGCCCTATCCAATAAGCACTGGGAAGGCCATAAACACAATCGTATTCCAGATAAAATCTTGGGTGACTTAGACTCTTAGGATGCAAGGAATGGATTGTAGTTTTGGCATAAAAACCGTGAAATTTTGAAAGGGTGTGTAGCATGTTCTGATAGCCACTTATTTATGTCTGAAACCTAAACAGCTTATTACATGCACTATGTTGAACATATGTTCAATCCATCTTCTAAACCAGAATGAATGAAACATTTTCAAAGATATCACTGTCCTCTTCTCTATATTTCCACTCTGGAACATCAGATTTTATGTTGTACTTACTCTTTATACTGCAAGGCTTTGCTCATCTTGCTTTTATATTATTTCAAATGGCTACTATGTTTCCTTCTCTGTCTTATTCTACTAAATATGTCTCATGGTGTTGATTTCATAATTTTGACTGCATAATACTTCCTTGATATTAGGGGTGGCAAAACGGGTCGTGGCCCGCCGGGCCAGCCCGCACACCCGCCAAAAAGTGGCGGGTTGGGTTGGGATTTTAGACCCGCCGCCCACTAAAACCCGCCCCGCTAAATCCCTCCACCCGCCAAAGCCCGCCCCGCCAAAACCCGCCGCCCGCCAAAGCCCGCCACACCTATATAATCGCCAAAGCCCGCCACACCTATATAATAACACTATTTAAGTATTTGGAAGAGCCTATGAAAATAGTTTGTGATATGTACATAAGTTGTTATTAGATTATTAGGACTAATCTACTTTCTCTTTCTTTATTTTTGGACAAGTATTTGAATTTTTCTAATGAAAAATGACAAAAGTGTGATCGAAATTTGAATTTAGATCATATAAAATACTAAATGTGATATTATATATGATAAGAGTATTATTTCACTAAAAGTTGATGTTTTAGGCTAATAAAAATTATGCTTTTTAAATGTTGGTTTGATGTATTTTTATTGAAATGTAGAAAGAAGAATCTTTTAATTTATTTAAAAAAATAGAAAAAATAATTAAAAAAAAGGCAGGCAAGCCCGCCGCCCGCCAACCCGCCACCTTGGCGGGGCGGGCTAGACTTTTATGCCCATTTCAACTTAGCGGGCATGCCCGCCCCGCTATTTTTTGGCGGGCTTTAGGTGGGGCGGGCGGCCCGTTTTGCCACCCCTACTTGATATTGTTTACTGTAAGATGCATGCTTTTTGACCTTTATGGGTTTTCTGTTTTTATTTTTTATAGGTCAAATTTCAGTCGGTTGAATTACACTGGCTTTTATACTGCTATTTTGGAGCGCGGGGATGAAATAATATCTGCAGCATCTATCAGGTACTGTGTGTTGGCCGCTGTCGTTTTATTTTAGCTTTCTGCAAAACTTTATGGAGAGTCTCACTTAACTGACTCTGGGGATCCTTTTCCCTATTAGGGAAAAAATATGAGTTATTTGTGCTTCACTTATTACCAGGCAAAGCTTACTTCTAGGCTATTTTTTTTGTCTTGTCTTAGGTTCCATGGGACTAAGTTAGCAGAAATGCCATTCATTGGAACTCGCCATATATATAGGCATCAGGGAATGTGCCGCCGGCTTTTTACTGCCATTGAACATGTAAACCTTCACATCCTTTTCTGTCCTCTATTATCTGATATCTTTATACAATTTTTCTAGGCATATGCCCTTTTGCATACATTTTTTATAGAACTGACACGCTCTTATCTCAATCTCTACTTCTGTATCGGAAGGCTCTTTGCTCTTTGAAGGTTGAAAAACTGGTCATTCCTGCCATTTCTGAACTTGTTCATACATGGACAACAGCGTTTGGCTTCACACATCTTGAGGAATCACTCAGGCAAGAAATGAGGTCATTGAATATGTTGGTGTTCCCTGGTATTGATATGTTACAGAAGCTTCTAGTGGAGCAAGGAAAACTTGATGGTAATACAACTGACGAATGTGTTGATTATTTATGTACTTATTCATCAGATTTCAGTAAATTTTTTTTATTTTTTATTTTTCACTTTTCTATTCCAACAGAGGCTGAGCAATTCGAGAATGGCGCCGTGGTTTCTGTTAATCCCACTGTGGTCAATAGGTTGGGTATTGATTCTTTGGCTTTGCAAGATCCCCGAGAAAGTGAGGATGCTAGCTCCAATCCTGCCAATAAGATTAACACTGAATGCAGTGATGCTTCTCAAGATATAAGCAGTCAAGGTTTGACTGGCAGGACAGTATGCTCCAAATTTCATTCTGAAGAAAGATTATCTGATTCTGTTTCAGAAAACTGTGCTTCTCCTTCTAATTCTAGTCATGGTGTACTCAAAAAGAAAATTAAAGTATCGATGTCTTCTCCCATCGATGATATGTCACCCAAATGTCTACTCATTTCACCAAATGGCAAATCTACAAATGGACTTCCATCGGATCCCTCAGATTGCCATGAACTTCCAGCTTTGTGTCAAGCTACTGCGGGTTCTGACCCAGGTACTATAAAAAATCTGGCTGAACCTATTTCTGACGGGAAACCCCATGCTTTTACCAATATGAATTGTGGTTTGCCGGGGCTTGCCCGAAATCCTGTGTTGGATTCTCGAGTGGTGGATAATCCTTTGCCTTTTAAAGAGTTTGATATGAATGATGCCCAAGTTGAGGTTCTTGAAGCTGGTCTTTTAGTCAATTCATCTCAAGGGAACAATATTATAGAGAATAATGAAAATATAGATAGCTCTGGTTCTGTTCTTAATAATGCTTTCACTGATATGGATTGTGATTCACCAGAACTTGACCAAAATTCTGTGTTTGATTCTCGAGTGGCAGATAATGCTTTGTCTATTAAAGAGTTTGATATGAATGATGCCCCTGTGGAGGTTCTTGAAGCTGGTCCTTTGGTGAATTCATCTGAAGAGAACAATGCCAAAGTGAATAATGAAAATGTAGACGACTCTGGTTCTGTTCTTAATCATGCTTTCACTGATATGAAAAGTGGTTTACCAGGACTTGACCAAAATCCCGTGTTGGATTCTCGTGTGGCGGACAATGTTTTGTCTTTTAAAGAGGTTGATATGAATGATGCCCATGTTGAGGTTCTTGAAGCTGGTTCTTTAGTGAATTCATCTCAAGGGAACAATGCCAAAGAGAACAATAAAAATGTAGATGTCTCTGATTCTGTTCTTAATCACACTTTCACTGATATGAATTGTGATTCTCCGGTGATTGACCTAAATCCCGTGCTGGATTCTCAAGTGGCTGATAATGCTTTGTTTGATATGAATGATGCTCATGTCAGGGTTCTTGAAGCTGGTCCTTTTGTGAACTCAACTCAGGGAAACACTACCGAAGACAATGAAAATGTAGATGTCTCGGGCTCTGCTCTTAATAATGCTTTCACTGATATGAATAGTGATTCTCCGGGGCTTGACAAAAATCATGTGTTGGATTCTCAAGTGGCAGATAATGCTTTGTCTTTTAAAGAGTTTGATATGAATGATGCCCGTGTCGAGGTTCTTGAAGCCGGTCCTTTTGTGAGTTCAACTCAGGGGAACAATACCGAAGAGAATAATGATAATGGAGATGTCTCTGGCTCTATTCTTATTCATGCCGGTGAGAGTTCCTTGCAGGTAAGATCTGATTTGAATGGTGAAATTGCACACGAGGTCGAAATGAAATCACATTTGGACTCAAAAGTTGCTTCAAATGAAATGCTCTTTGATGAAACTGGCCTAAATGCTTCTGGTAGTAGTACTGAGACTGATCAAGCATTGAATGGTAATAGTATTGAGTCTGATCGAGCATTGAATGGTTGAGTCTAACACTGCTGATGTCTTCCGTACTACAGCTCATGCAACTCTTACACAATTTTTCATTCGAAGATTCAATGCCTTATATGCAATCATTTTTCAAGGCTTTGGAACTTTTATGTCATGCTTTAATCTGGAGAGTCTGAAAAGGTTATATAGATTTCAAGGGAAATAGTAGGGGGTGGTCCCTTGTGTTGTTGTTTAAGTATGAATTTTCTCAAAGTTCTAAGTTGACTTCATTCCATGTGAATGTTTCTTCTGCATGTGAATCTTTCTTCTGCCAAAATGCTTCAAGGTTGCTTTTGGTTCAAGTTCTGTGTCCATATGGGTTGATCGGGTGAAGATGCTTTTCCTGTAATGTGCACTCATCTTTCATAGATTCATACCCAGGAAAATCTTTGACTGTATTATATATATGATATGATATATGGTTCTTGTTGTTTGTACCTGAAAAAAATCTGGCGGCGTCGATTTGACTTCCTTTTCAAGCCTTGTGTGCGCTATTGACAAATTTTTCCGTAGTAACTCATTACATGGCATCAGAAGTCACATATACTTAGAACAATTTTGGTTTTTGTTTTTTTATTGTACTTTTATTTTTATTTACTAGTCTGTTATATTTATTTTTGACGAGCCATAGATGGTACCAAGAAACTATGTTTTTCCAAACCTTGACATTGTTATCGCAAGTCTGCCCTACCTCTTCAATTGGCCCCGATGTTCCCTTTTCAAGGGGACGCAAATGTATCCACCAAAACTCAGGTTTGTGCTGTTAAAGTTGAAGGTGTTTTGCATAGGATTTTCGTGTATATTAGAAACCTAATATGTGGTGCACTAGAGTAAATAATGACCGACCGTACTTGTAGGATGTAAAGACCTATCTTTGTGATGGGTTTATTTCTGTTGATGTGGTTTTGATATTGTTTCTTCAACTTTTTCCTAATGAAAGGTTATATAATATGTTTGATATCAAAAAGGAAATGGCCATAATATTGTTCTATTGTCATCATGGTGATAGCCATGTGCTTGTTGTTTTTGCAGTTTCTGGGTAACTCTCGTTTCACTGGCCAGAGTCCTCTTGATATAGAGAAATCTTATAGACAAATGGTGTATTTAATGAAGGGTTTATTTCAGTTAGTTTTCCATTTTAAGTAGCTTATAATTAATTATTCATGCCCAACCTGGAACTTTCTTGTTGAGTCTTGCAGTGTTTTCTGTTTGTTCATCATCATATGATTAAAACCTAAACTTCTTTAAAAGAATGAAAATATAATAACAAACATGAGAATAGTATATAATACTCAATGTAGAGTAGTATTGGCTGGTTAGATACAATCATACAAGAGAGGAAATTTTCCATGGGTTGCACGAATTTTATTAAAAATACATAGTTCAGTTATTTTAAAAATATATTTTTTAATTTACTGGTTGAATATAAATTAAAATATAAAATATTATTATGTTTAATTTTATATTTAAAATTAGAGTATTATTTAAAAATATGACAATTTGTGTTTTGAATATACTGTAATCAGATTGTTGCGGAGCGAGGAAAAAGACGAATATTCTTTCATTTATAGAAGTGTAATGTGTCATATTTATTGATTTTAGGGGAAAAGAAATAATAGTATATTATTTTGAAAAATGCTCATTATGGTAAAATTGAAAAATAAAAAATAGAAAATAAAATTAAAACCCATGATTTCCGTAAAATAAAAAATAAAAATTGAAACCACTCTTTAAAACACTATCATCATATGCAACCACCACCCCCATGATTTTTGTAAAATAGAAAATATGCTTTGGTCTCTATTTTAATTTTTAATCCTCCTATTTTAAAAACTACTATTTTGATCTCTTCATTTTAAGTATTTGTTTAATGACATTGATCTCTTCATTTTAAGTATTTGTTTAATGACATGACTTATTTAAAGGTGATGTGATAATTTCATGTCATCTAAGTGCAAATAACTCGTCAAATATATTTTCCATAATATCAATGAAATAATAATTTAATGGAGAATTTATAAAACCCTAATATTGACGTGCCTCCTTCATTTTCTTCTGCGCAACTCTTCTTTCTCACTCATCTTCTCAAACCCAATACCATTTCTTCTTCACACTCTTCTTCACAAACCGTAGTGGTTCCATTCCAAACACTCCTCTTCACATCTTTTGATGATCTAATCACCACCACCATTAGCTCTTCATTCTTCTCTTTCAATGATCTATTCACATCTTTTGCACGAGTACTTATGTCTTCATCAACCCATTGAAAATAATTACATCCTTTTTTCCCTTTTTTCCGTATCACCTTACAATTACCACATCCATGAAATCTTCTTCCAGGATTATCGTAAGTCCATGACGTCATCAATGGTGACTCAAGCTCACACCAACATCTATTCCCTCCTCTTTCTTCTTATACCATATTAGTTTGTTGAGGAAGACGAAAAATTCGTTTTAAACACGTTTCATTAAATTATTATTTCATTAATATTATATGAAAAATATATTTGATGAGTTCTTTGCACTTAGATGATATGTAATTGTCATATCACCTTTAAATAAGTCTAATCATAAAAAAATACTTAAAATGAAGAGGGAACTAAAATCAAACTAAAAAACTAAAATAAACCAAAATAGTAATTTTTAAAATAAAGAGATAAAAAAAAAATTAAATAGAGACCAAAGTTTCAATCAAGTCATAATAATTTAATAAAATTATTAAATTCTACAATTTATACATCTTCATTAACTATTTTTATATATTGTTTCTTTATATTATTTCTATTCTAAATTTTATAAAATTGAAATATTATTTCAAATATCTCCATCATATTAGATATCTGATACATAATATCTAATTTCTTAAACAAAAAAATAAAAACTACCACAATTTGAATCTGTATAGAATTTACTCTTTTGTTTGTGGTTTCATTTCACTGTCTCAATCTGAATGGAGCTCACTCTACCTCAACCTCAATTGCACCCAAAATGCCTTCAATTTCCCTCTCTCAAATCTAGGGTTTCTGTTTTTCAGACAACACCATACCCACCTTTCCAAGCTTCAATCTTTTCAGTCAATCAACGCTATCTCACGCCATTAAATACTCCCAGAAGCATCTCCACCTCTGCTTTGCTGGGTGGCAACAACACTTCAGTTTCCCCAATTGACTCAGGTTTTTCCTAACCCTCCGTTCTCCCCTTTTGAAAAATTGGATTTTTTTGAATGAAATCCGAATGCTTTCTTGATTATTTTCAGGTGCTAGAATTGGAGAGGTGAAAAGGGTCACCAAGGAAACCAATGTCTCAGTCAAAATCAACTTGGATGGATCTGGGATTGCTGATAGTAGTTCTGGAATTCCATTCCTTGATCATATGCTTGATGTTAGTGTTTTCAACTCAATTTTTATTATGCTTCTGTTACTTTTTATATATCAAGCACTAATCACAGCAGACACAACACTATCACATATACATCGGAAAACCGGAATAGTTAGAATCGGATCGTAATGAAATAGGGGTTTTCATTTTAATTCTCTCCTTTCTAACTTGAAAATTAGTCATTAAGGCTTTATATAGATAAAAGTTAAAATTGTTAAATGGATAGACCAATTTATGGGAACAAACATGGTTTTGATTTTTCAGCAACTTGCATCACATGGACTGTTCGACGTACATGTAAAGGCTACAGGTGACATACATATTGATGACCATCATACAAATGAAGATGTCGCTCTTGCTATTGGAACGGTACTGCCAACAGCTATGTGAGCTGTTTATTTCTATTCTTTTTGGCACTTCCTATTAAAAGTCTTCCTAGAAATTCAAACATGCTTCACTATCTTAGGTTAATGATATTACTTAAAGACTGGTGTTCAAGTTATATTCTTGTATTTGACATATCCTTTATATGCAAAATGCAATCCAACTAATTGCCGACAACTCTAACAATGATTATAACCTTATCTTATGACATTGGAAATATTCAATCAATGTAGAACATTATTGTATTGTATATTTGCATCTATCTATCATGGATTCAAAACTTAGATTTCTGTTTCTTCATCTCTAGGCTTTGCTGCAGGCTCTTGGTGATAGGAAGGGTATTAACCGGTTTGGTAACTTCTCTGCTCCACTTGACGAAGCATTAGTTCACGTTTCTCTGGTAATTAGTGTGATGTTTGCAGCGTTTGTAATCATTAACTCTGTTATAGATTTAAGTTAATGTGTGCTGGGGGAATACAAAAGTTTTGTTCTTGCTTAGAAATACAGTAAATGGATGAAGAAACTTTGAAACAATGTTATGGCTTTTGCACGTGCCATTACATTTGATTATCCACATTAATACTTTTGGGACTCAAAAAGTTCAGCTATCAATCTAGCACCAGGGAACTTGTGGCCTTGTGTCAATGCTTTTTCATTTACTCTAGCAGGTTTCCGAATTGAAATTTTGGAATTTTTAACAATCATCTTGGTCATATTTATAAGCTTATTTTGTTACTATAATTTATGTTTTGTGCCTCACTAAAGCTTTCCTCCCTTACCTTGTCTAGGATTTGTCTGGCCGACCTCATCTAGGTTATGATTTAGACATACCTTCTCAGAGGGTTGGGACCTATGACACTCAGGTAGTACATGTTTTTTAATAGCTTAATGCCTCAGTTTCGCATTTTGTTTGTATAGCTTTTAACTATTGAGCTTAAATTTGTCATGTTATCATGTTAATTGTTCCTTTCACCTTTACCATTCATTCTTTTTACTTACTGACGAGTCCTTTGGATATTTGTGTGTGTAGTTGGTGGAGCATTTTTTCCAGTCTTTGGTGAACACATCTGGCATGACTCTTCACATCCGCCAGGTACTAATACATAGAATATTGGTCATAGTCTGTCATAGTCATTGCATTTGTAACTAAATCTATGCATTTCAACATGAAAGAAACATGCTGAATGTTATAGATGTTTTACCAGGGCTAGATGTTCTTTCTACATTCTTCATGCATTGATTACATATTCCAGCCTCATTTTTCGGGATCTATGCTTTCTTTTAAATATATATTTCATTTCAATTTCAAATTCATCTGTTTGCAGTTTTCCGGAACAAATTCCCATCATATTATTGAGGCAACCTTCAAAGCATTTGCTAGGGCTCTTCGACAAGCGACAGAGTATGATACACGTCGCCGTGGAACAATACCAAGGTATAGTATCTCATTTTTCTTAAAATTTTATACAAAGATGATTGTAATCAGATTACATGCCTACTTTGCTGCTAGAGTTTCATAATAATTATTTACACTTTTTCTTCTCATCACTTTGCTTACAACAAGATAATTAATTGCTTAGCACCTGGATTGAATGTTCAATTCCTTGTTTTTACGAAGGATGGAAATTAGAATAATCAATTTTACTCTTTAGAATAAGCATTATTTACAGTCTCAATCATCCTATTAACTATAATGCTAGCTGATAATTTTAAGTTAGAAAAATCATGGTTTTGTTTATGCAAATGCGTTTGCATTCACATTTATATTGTGTCTATTAAAACTGTGTAAATTTCCTGGACTATGCAGTTCAAAAGGAGTTCTCTCGCGCAGTTAATATCTTCAGCTGCTATCCATAATTGGATCAAGCTACTTATGCAAGGGGACCTCTGCATTTCATCAAGCATTTCCATCCAAATGGTCTTTATTGTATTCATAGCCTCTGTATTTGTAAACAACATTGTTGTACTAGTTTCTTCTAGAAGTTTAAGTTACTTTTCTTGTCATTTTTTTCTTTGTACATAAGGTTTTGAACCAAATGAGAATCAGTTTCAATAAGAATATTCTGAAATCAAATAGAAGATTGATGTTAATTTTCAAAAAATAAAATGTATGAATTATTATATTTTCATCTTACAAAGCATATGATGGGGCTGTACTAAAATCACAAGAATAGAAAAAACACTGATCAGATTCTTTGTTACAAGAATTTGCTACTCCCATGTTATCTGCTTCTACAATACATTATGTAAGATTTTCTACAAAGAATCTTCAGCAGTATTCAGAGATTTTCTACAAAGAATCTTCAGCAGTATTCAGATAACCTAATATTTCAGACTTTACTTCTTCCGGCAATGAGGCTGATGGCCCTGCCTTTGAGTAAAAGTTTGCCAAAGATCTTACTGCTTTTACCAAAGCAACATATGATTCCTACAATGAATCAATCCAAAGCATGAGTATATAATTACAATGAAATTCAATGCCTTTAAGTTCAGTTAGAAGAACATACTTCTTGAGCAAGAGTCTGGTTTCCCCTCCAACTACCAAGATACTCATTAATCGACTCCTTTGCCGCATCTGCAGTTCGTCTAAACTTGGCATTATCATTAAGGTCTTCATTTAAAGATTCACGCAGTGTTTTCACCACTTCTTTTGCCGATTTTATGTAAGCCTTTGGCAAAACCTTCCCTGACTTTGTCTTCTCATTGGGATCAAACAATGATTTGATGGCCCCAATAACACCATTATCATTCTCCTCTTTATCATCTGACTTCTCTTCAGCCCAGACCGTTAATGGCGATAAACCGTAAGAACATGTTATCGCAACCAATGAAGTACCAACATTGATCGAAAGATGCCTGCGGCTCAAAGCTTCGAGAGGAGGCAGTGGAATATTAGACCTGGATTGTAGCTTATCTATTGTATTGCAGAAAAACTGTGAATAAAACAGCAAAATAACGTCTCAAAAGGAAAACAAAAGTTTTGGAAATACCTTCAATGTCAAATCTTTTAATCTCTTGAGGCTTTTTAGAATTTGTGATGAAACACATACTTGCTGCAAAGGTAACTGCCATTCTCCTTTACCACACTCACTGCATGAATACATAGAACAATCACAAACTCTTTCAACCTTGCATATATAGAATTTCACGTTTTATGAGTCATGCAATTATTAGAGTTAAATCAAATATGAAAAGGGGGAATTCCTCAGTTTTGTAAAGTTTGAACTATTTCTATGTGAAATGAGTTGAAGCAACTAATCAAAGGTCGAAACTTTTCAACAATACCCTTTATTCTACTGTCACGGTCTATCTTCTTCTTCTTCTTCTTCCTCGAAGAATAGGTCGAAGATTTGTGTAGATTTTGAGCAGATCGGAAGCAAAAGTCACAGAGAATGAGTGCTCTCTAAACAATGGGGAAGAGAAAAGAACAAAGAGCGGGAGGACGGGGTAAAGGTGGCGGTGCGTGGTGGTCTTCCCCTGTTTCACGGATAAGGAGTACGTGAAGAAGAAGAAGAAGAATCTGTGGTGTCTGTGAGAGACTCAAAACCAGAGGATAGCGCTGATGGATGAATTTGAAAATTTATAAAATAAATTTTTGTTTAAAATATTTTTTTAATTAAGAAAAAAATAGATAATTCATCTAATTTTGGGGTTTTTTTTTTTTTTTTTATAAATAATTTTTAGAAAAATTTACCTCATTTTTCTCAAGTTATACTCATATCCGTACGATAAATAATTTTGGACCAAACTCTATTTTATATAAATAGTTATAACTTTACATTTTTTATTTTTCATTTCATTTGCTCCAACAAATCTTCCGAAGAGTAAAATAAAAGTAACAAACCGGAATATTTTAGTCAATTCTTCCGGTTTGCATAATACGTACCGGAACACTCAAAGTAAGTCATCTGGTTTATGCTTTACACGTTTCATCACCAGAAGAGTAAACAAATGTCTTCCGGTTTTGGGATTTGCATTATACCGGAGGAGTTGTTTATTGTCTTCTGGTTCTCATTAGTTTTAGCATATCGGAGGAATGCGTCAATGTCTTCCGGTTTTGATTTTTTTTTTGTGTTTTTTAATTTTTTTATTTTGACAGTGGCGCGCACACGAGGCGGTAGGATTACTGATCGTGGTTTATGGCTGGGAGAATCATCAAGATCGGCTGAGGATGAGCATATTGGTGGATCATCAGCTCAACCCATTGGATTTCCAGGAGGGTCGTACAATACATCACTTTTGGTTACGAACGAACATCATGTTGCTAGACATATGCGGTATGGTGAGGTAAGTAAATGAAAATTATGTCATATTCAATAAATTGTGAATTTTAATGTTATATTTTATAATATGCTTACCTTAATTATTTTTCAGGAGAAAGGTTCGAAGAAAGAGTTGAAGGTCGCATGATATGGGTTGAAGCTGAATCAGAGGGTTCCAACCCATCTTTCACGAGAGATGGAGGGTTGGATATCTAGGTCTGGTTTATCTTCACTGCAGAGAACGAGTTTGTTGAAGATAAACGTAAACCTGGTTATCGCATTTGCTGAGAGATGACATATAAAGACATCTTCGTTTCACATGTCGTTTGGTGAGATAACCATTTCTCTGGATGACGTTGCTTGTCTACTTCACTTGCCCATTAGGAGGGTCTTCTGGAGCCCTCCAAATATCAGTGAAGAGCTTGATGTTGAGTGGGTTGTTAATTACTTAGGAGTGACACAGAGAGTGGCACAACGACATGTCCGTGACTACAGGGGTTCATACTATAGTTTGCAATGGTTGTATGATCACTTTCTAGAGCATAAAGCTGATTGTAACTGGGCATATGTGACTAGAGAGCATTTGCCGATGTTAGTGGGTTGCACCATTTTTTTCGACAAGACCTTTACACTTGTCGAGACACAATACCTTTCATTATTTATTGATTTGGATGGCTTATCACGATATAGTTGGAGAGCAGTTGCGTTAGTTACCCTCTATAGATATCTCGGTGATGCTTCCATGTTTAGTTGTAAGCAGCTCGGTGGTTACCCGACTCTCCCACACGTTCTTATTTTAAATTAGATTATTATGTTTTAATTATTTAGTTTAGTTAATTATTTAGTATAATAACTTTATTTATTTAGTTTATTATTTTATAATTAGTTATTTTGTGTTAACTCATAGTTGTAATTTTGTTACAGTGTTGGATTCATGAGTATATTCCCACATGTCACACCCCAAATTTTACCCCTAACATTCATTCATCTCACCATTTGCATGCTTTTGCGCATATCGGTCATGTTTGACTCATAGGAGAGGGTTTGTGGAAAGATTTGCTGATTTCATAACAAGTATTGGAGGTTTGATTTGGTTCAAGAAACTAGGTTTTATGCTTGGGAATTTAGATTGGTGGATTGATCTTATAAGAGTTGGAATGGGGATTTCAAAGTTGGGTCATGATTAATCTTCTATGAAACATTTACTGGTTGTCATTTGGAAAAGAAGAAAGAGAGGTATCCTGAAGTTTGATTTTTAACCAGTCGCGCGGATTCTGAAGTCTTTGGTTTCACTGCCAGGAGAGTTGGTAATAGAGGTATATGTTTGTGTTGATTCCAATGTCAATCTTCCATTTGTAATTTCAAGTCCAAAGTCCGAGTTAGTTTCAAGTCTAATCTATAATTTCTAAGCCATTGCCGATGTTCAGATCTCTTTACAAATCCATTTCAAGTGAATTTCCGAATTTAAAAGTTACGCTTTAAGCTTCCTATTCAAATTCAAGTTTGGTTCCATCTACCTTGTAATTTCAAGGCCAAAGCTTATTCCCAAGTTTCGATCCTAATTCCCCATTTCCAAAGTCCATTTTTTAGTCTTTTCAATTCCTAGTGTCTAAAATCATTTCCATTTCAAATTTCAAGTTTAAGTTTCTTAGTTTCTTTTTCATTTATGTATTTCAGATTTTTCTATTTCAAGTCTATTTCGCTTTTTTTTTTATATTTTCAAATTCAAATTCCAAGTTTTCTTTCCAATTTCTATTCCCAGTTTCATGTTAAAATTTCATTCCGAACCCACTTTTCATTCAAGATTGACGCATGTTTGATTTATGCTGGGAGAGAAGATCCAAGGAGAATTGTGTGCTTGTTATAACCGTGCTGATTTGCTTCTATAGCTAATATTCCCATTTTTTATTTCAACGAAAAAAGAGAAGCTAAAGGATCACTTTAGGTTGTAGATGGTCATAAGCTCATAGGGCTTATTTGTTTGCTTCAAGACAAATTTAATTGGTGTTAAGTTTGGAACTGATTGAGCTACAACATCATACAAATTCTACCGCTAAAAAGGTTCACAAAAGTGCAAAGAGAAATTTCAATGAAGTAAGATGCAAGGTGATGAGTGAACATAAGATAATGTTTGTTTTAAAGTTTGACATCTCATTAACAAGGCAGGGGTAACTGATACAAGAGATGGAACTGAATAAATTTTAGTGATGGCAAGAAACTATTCAAGAGAATGTCATGTTAACCGTAAAGTAATATCAACATACATCCATAAAAGTTACAATGTTATTTTATGCCTAAGGTTGAATCCATCATTGAACTCCATGAGATCTCTAAGCATGGCACAAATTTTTCAAGAAGAATTCCTTCTTCAAGTTACCAAGATTATGGTTTCTTCATTGTTGCTAAGCCTCCAAACCTGCGGTAGCTTTTGTTTTGGCTTCATCCAAGCAATTCCTCAAAGACACTCCAAGGCATACATGAGAACAAGAAAGAAAAGGCAAAAAAAATGTTAGAAATACACCAAGGCAAACCTACAAAAATTACCATACCCAAATTTAAAGTGAAAAAAATCATGCCACATTCTAATGTATACACATACATAATTCAAATTTGCATTAGAGAAAAAGAGAAGGAAATTTCACAAAAAAAGGGTGGTACCATCAACAACAGGCAGCAGGTTTTTTCTCTTTTTTTTTACACTACACAAACAAACAAAAAATGCAGCAGACCTGCTGCAAATTTCCAGCCTGCCCTGCTATCACACATCCCTCTCAAACTCAGTTTTTCCCCCCAAAATTCTCAGCCAAGCTTAGCCAACAAGTTTTCATGTTTTCAAAATCCTTACAAACCCTAATGCTATCCTATAAGAACCATGTTTAACAACTGTAGAAAAAAAAAGTCTTAGAAAAAAATCAGCAGCCACAAACATCAAAAAACCTCATAGCCAAACTTCCTCATACTAACTGTTTCACATAAAAACCAGCAGCCACAAACATCAAAAAAGACCTCATAGCCAAACTTCCTCATACTAACAAACACAGAGCAAAGGAGGCAGCCACACAAAAAACCAAAAGAGCTTCATGTCCAAACTCACTAGACAACAGCCACAAAAACACTCAGCAACCATCATTATCACCATACATCAAATGCTAGCATCAAGAAATACTAGCCACATACTACTAACACAAAAATCTTAAGAAAAGAAAAAGGCTCGGAGAAAGCAAAATGAAGCTGAAAACTCACCATTTCAAATCTTTTCAAACTGAACCTGAATCCTCTTCCTTTTCTTCAAAACCACGAACCTCCGTTAATCTGTGAACCGATAATCTCCAAAAAACAGGTCCTTAATCCGGACCAACCCTCCATAACACCACTGAACTATCGCCGTGAAAACATTTCCAAAAAAAGGCAGAATGCCTTCCGCCATTAATCCACCCCCTTCACTGCAAGCCACCACCGAAACCTGTAAAAAAAACCCACCGTAAATGAACTTTCAAACCAATACATTATCAAACCTTGACCTTCACAAAAACGAATCAAACAACCTCAAACCTTGACCTTTAACAAAGCTGAAAGATTCATCACCACCCTTAACAAACCGTAAAACCAAACTTCACTGTGAAAACCAACCAGAAAAACTTTTCACAAACCAGCATCTCCCTCCTTCAGTCATCGCCACCACTTGCAAATCAGGACCTAAAAAAAACCGAAAAAACCAGAGAAACTCACCCACTGAACACACTTCACCTCAACAACAGATCCACTCTAAGTCCCAATCTCGATGAACTCATGGCTGCTGAACTAAGGATGTTTCACAAACATTATGCAGGAAAGTTTTGGATTGACACTTGACTCGTTTGAATGTTATTCGAGCAGATGGTTTTCTTTTATCTGACCGAGTCATCAAACTGATTCTTCA
Source organism: Lathyrus aphaca (assembly GCA_963966055.1). Lineage (NCBI taxonomy): Eukaryota > Viridiplantae > Streptophyta > Magnoliopsida > Fabales > Fabaceae > Lathyrus > Lathyrus aphaca. The sequence continues at coordinate 45,723,496 of OZ014520.1, forward strand.
AAATCCAAGCAACAACTCAAAGATGCCAATATAACGCAGCAACAAGTTTCTTGCTAGAAAACAACTCATCAACGACTACGTCATCACCATCTCACAACGAAGCAGTGAAAGCAATAACTCTTCCACTATTATGAGCTTCAAAACCTGCAGCTCTGACACTTCCAACAACCTCTGATACAGTTCTCGGTTTGAAGCAAGTCGCGGGTCTCTCAAGTTCAACTCAACATTCAGTTCGACATTGCGTCGACTTTTAGTTTCAGCCATACGAACAAGCAACAACTCCATCACAAATTTGTCCTTATCCTTTCTAACCTCCCAACACCCTTAACACCTATCAACCAAAAACACCATCCACCTTCGCAAATCCATTGCTACACTCAAATCCGCCGCTAAAAACTCTTCGAAACCCAAAAGCTCACCCCTGAAACAACCATCAAAAAACTGATTACAAAACTTCCATCACCATAACCAAAAAGCCACAACTGATATCAAAATACATAGAGAAAAGGGGAGGATGGCAAAAACAGAAAGGAGAACACAACCTTGAAATCAAAGCCAACACGAGGAGACGCTAAAGACAGGCATCATTAACAAACAACAGTAGAACTCATTTCAGAATCCAAGCCTCGACAACCTTTTCGATAAATTTCTTCATCAACCATCATTAACCTTCATCGCCAAACACATTGCAAACCGCAACCGAAAGCCATCACCCTGTCTCAGACCTGGAAAAACGTCAACAAACATAAGGAAAAACATAGATTCATTAAGCCATCCAAAATTACGGAAATCGTAAAATAACTGGTTTACAGAAGCAAATTCCCCCTAACCTTACCCACTAGCCCCCCATTTTTCGGTAGTTTCGCAGCAACACTAACATACCTTCATCAGCAAACAAGCTGTCTTCGCCGAACCGTAACCACCACCTCCTCCACCTTCAAACTCGAACTAACTGAGTACCAACTGCATTGGGACCATCGTTGAAGCAAATCGAATGTAATTTCACCGCAAGCCACGGAGACGAAGCCGAAAGAAGGCGAGAAGAAGGACCCGCTTAGTTTCATCGCATCCAGCTGAGGTATACCCTTTCGTTTTTCCTTTTCTTCCGCATCCTTTTTGTACATGAAATAACTAGAGGCATTACGAATTTAGGATTAGGTGTTTTGGATTTGGGATTAGGTTTTACTGTACTTTGAATTTTGCTAAGCTATTCTTGAGAGGTTTCTCGCAAGATTAAAGTAGAGAGTGATTTATAAGGGGATGTCTGGTAAGCAAGGTTTTTGAGCGAAACGGTTTTGATGGAGAGGGTTCAGATATTGAGCTGTTGAAAGAGGGAGAGACTTTGAGATTGAGACGCGACGAGAGAGAGAGGGGACGATTGATTCAGGGAGAGACTTTGAGATTGAGACGCGACGAGAGAGAGAGAGAGAGAGAGAGACGATTCGCGATGAAGAGGGCGAACGAAGAAGGAGAATCGTTCTCCATTTTTCTAAGTTTGGCGAAAACCCTTCCTTCAGCGCCCTTACTTTGTTTCCTCTTTCCCTTTCTGGGTCTTATCACTGAACCGGGTTGGACCTGACCCGACCCGGTCCGTCCGTTTTAATCTGGCAGGCCCCTTTTGGGTGTCACCTTGTTGAAGTTTTGAAAACCAGTCCATTATTCTTATTTTTCTTCTTTTTCCTTTTTTCGTTTATTTATATATATATATATATATATATATATATATATATATATATATATATATATATATATATATATATATATATATATATATATATATTATATGTAGGTAATTTAAATAGCTTTTTTATTTCCATATTTTTCTTTTCTATCTTATTTATTATATTTGGTTAAATATTTATATATTTGTAAAAAATATAAAATGTCAGTTTTTGAATTTCATTTTTTTTTGTTGTTATCTTTTTTTAATTTAATTTAATTAGATATCCAATTTATTTCTATGTAAAATGTATGCATAATAAAAAATCCAAAAAATATTTGTTTTTTCTTTCCGTTCAAGATAGGGATTTGTTTAAGCTTAGTTTTAGAGCCTATCAGTGGATGAGCTGGGCTAAAGGTTTATTTCTTGGTGCGAGTCGTTGTTTAATCTTTTGACGTTTATTTTGTTTATATTTATTTCGCATCGTGGTTTAAATTTGCAAGATAAGAATACGAACTCTTTTTTATATATATTACGTCACAAATATCTTAAAATAAAATCTAATTTGTTGGCCCAACGCCAAATAAATTCATCGCGTCTACATTTGCACACACGTAAGTCGGTCACCTATGTGACCGCCATCTGCACTTTTACGCGCCCAATTTAATTAACAAGGAATATAGCTCCGGAGTCTAGCACTCCGCACGTTCTAGAACGAACGGCAACTGGGCTAGCCCCACGCGTTTTGTTCGTTCAATCCTTCGTTATTAATCACATCAATTCTAAAACATCTAAAAACAATTATTCAATTTATCTAATAACGTACGAAAACAGAATTTCGGAGTCTAGCATTCCGCACGTTCTGGATTGGACCGCAACTGGGCTAGCCCCACGCGATGGTTCAATCACCATTCGTATATCAAAATATTCAATTCATTTAATTTAAATTACGAAAATAGAGCTCCGGAGTCTAGCATTCTGCACGTTCTGGATTGAACCGCAAATTGGATAGCCCCACGCGATGGTTCAATCATCATTCGTATACCAACAAATTTAAATCATTTTATAATTAATTATCGAAAGACAGAATTCTGGAGTCTAGCACTCCGCACGTTCTGGATTGGACCGCAACATGGGCTAGCCCCACGCGATGTGTTCATTCGCCCTTTCGTTTAAAACATCTTAACAAAATTCAAACAACCTTTTTTCTTTAAAACGAACATTGTTTAAATCATTCTATCTCTCGAACAAGCTAGCGCTTCAACCTCCACCGCGAGTATAAGCCAATGCTTAACAGTAGAATGCGTTTTAAACAATCGTTCAGTTAAAAACCACAAATCGTAGTAGCACGAACTACGAAGCTCTGACTTTCCCATTGCACAAGGGAATACGTAGGCACGAGGATTTTAATCCTTCGCGAGCACTATAATAAAAAATTAATTATTTCTCCGTCTAACGCACCCTAATAAAAAATTTAATTATTTCTCCGTTTGAAGCAGTGTTTTAAAAACCGGACCGGTCATCGAACCGATGAGGATACTGAGTCACTGGTTTATTGGTTGAACCACTGGGTCACTGGTCGAACCGCATGAATAAACCGGATTAAACCGGATAACTCGAATAATAAACCAGTCTTTATAAGAAAATTATATAGGTATAAAATTGATTGAATCGGATGATTCAGTCTCTTCAAAATATAAATAACACTTAATTTTTTTTAAAATATCATATCATAAATTCATAAATTCATAATTTAAATTCAAATTTTAAATAAGTATCACACATAACAAAATAGTATATTACAAAGTTTAATTGCAAATAAAGTCTAATTACAATATAATTTAATTAAATAGTTTATAACAAAATAACTCAAATACGAATCAAATTTAGTTTAAAGGAAAAATTGTTTCAATGTTGGGATCTCCTTCTTTAATATTAAAATAATTTGCAGTAAATTCAACCGTATTTGTAACAATTTTCTCGTCAATGTATCATTACTATGTTTTTTTTTTTTTTTTTTTTTTTTAATTTCATTTAGTTTATTTTTAATTTTTAATTTTTAATTTTTAATTTTTAATTTTTATTTCATTTATATCATTTTTTATTTTTTATTTTAATTAAAATAATAAAAAATTAATTTTTTAAAAAAATTGCAATTAAACCGCCGGTTTGTGAAAACCGCCGGTTTTCCCGGTTTACACCGGTTTTTACCGGTTCACGTCGGTTCAATGACATAAACGATCCAGCATTCGAACCAGACCGGTTACCTGACCGGTTCCCGGTTCGACCGGTCCGACCGGCCGGTCCGATCCGGTTTTTAAAACACTGGTTTGAAGCACAATAATAAAAAAAATTTAATCTTTTCTCCGTTATCTTCATAATAATAATTTTTAACTTTAATTTCCTTAGAACAAACATATTAATAACCATTTAGAAGACAAAGACTTAGATCAAACATTTAATCGCATAGTTAAGCTAAGAGGTTCCCGTTGAGTACAACGGACATGAGGGGTGCTAATACCTTCCCCTTGCGTAACCGACTCCCGAACTTAGAATTTGGTTTCGTTAACCATTTCTTATCCTTTATTAGGTTGTATCTATATCTCCCTTTTCTCTCGTAGAATAAATAGAATTAGGTGGCGGCTCTGTTGTTTTGTTTTAGGATCGTATTTTTCGAGGTACGACAGTTGGCGACTCTGCTGGGGAATAGCTCCATGCTAGAGAGAGTTGAGTCTAACTTAGCTTTATGTGTTTATTTGTTTGATCTTGTCCTTTCTTGTCTTCTCTATGTTTATTATTTATGTTTGTTTATCTGTTCTTTTGCCGCTTTACTTTATTGCTCAATATATTTGTTTGTGGTTTCTCGGGGTCACATTGCAAGTAATTTTGAGTGGTGGAAAAAGCAGAGGGAACACCTAAGTTTAGAATTGGATGTTATTAGTGTTAGTCTCCAAGGAATCGCTCCTTGCACGCCTAACATGAAAGCTCCCCCAGATAGTTAGACTTTTCGTAGATCTTGTCGCAACGCAGCTAGCCTGTCGCGTGACCTGATTCACGAAAGGGCTGTGATTCTGGGACCCCCCTAGAACCTGTTTCAATTTTGGCAGTTGTGTAATGTTAGGCTCCGAGGACTCTCTCCTTGCACGCCTAGCATGAGAACTCCACTCAAGGTAGACCTTATCGTTATTATCGTCACAATGCAGCTAGCCTGCGGTGGGGCGTTAATACGATAAACGTCAGTGACCTTGAGTTTCCTTAAAACCATCACCGTAAAAACCCTCATGTGAGTGGGACTTATGGGTAACAAAACGTAGAACCAATCTCTTACAGCCCATCTATTAGGAAGGTTCCGAATTTATTTGTGACACCTTGCACCATGCATCCTTGCATTCCTGCGTCTTTGCATCTCAGCATCATATGCATAATTTCAGTAAGGTCTTCAAGGAACAAAGAGATGTCTATTGAAAACATCGCAAGTTTAACCATAGACAAACTTCAGCTTATAATCCCTTTTGGAAAAGTTTTTATAATTGGATGTTTGCATTTACTTTTGAGTTCCTTGAAACCATCCTTGCTTTGTATCCATTCGCATACCATTGCATCTACATTGCATAATCATTTTCTTCCCTCAGAGTAAGCTCATTCTATCCTTTGTCTCGAGTTCAGCAGTTTGATTCTCGGCACGTGTCCTGAGCTAAGAACCATGTCTCAAGAGACAATGGATGAACTGAGAAGAAGTCAAGAATTGTTGAAAGAAGAGGTTATTTCCTTGAAAAAACAGATGAAGTGGGTCTTGGAAACCTTACAAGCTTTGTTGAAGAAGGAGGGTCGCCCTGTGCCCATGGCCGCATCAGAGGAAGCTAATGCCCTACATCCATTTGATGCTGCCTCAAGTCAAGAAGGTTTCCCTGTGGCAACTCCTCATCTGCCAACCCACGACTCTCCCCTACTAGGTCAAAATCAATCTCTGATTTTCAAATCAGTACCTCAACATCCTCTGGAAGCTTCTTCTCAAGGTCGGAAAAAGAAGCGAAAGCGAAATAGGGGGCAGTGTCAGAACAAAGAGAGTGAAGCTCACTATGAACCCATTACAGTGCCACTCAGCAAGCTCTACCCGTTACTTATCCAGAATTCATTGATGACTCCTTACGCACCTGTGCCATTGCCAAATACATGGTATAACCCTGATACAAATACGGTGTGTGAATTCCATAAAGGGGTGGTAGGACATGATTTGAATACTTGCCCTGAATTGAAAGTATGGGTACAAAGGTTGATCCATAGCAAAAGGTTAATCCTTGAAGAGGACCATCCAGAGGTTGAATGTAGATACCGCACTGGAGCCTTGGGGCACCCTATCGAAGAATGCCAGAGTTTTGAGTTACAAAGTGTGATTAAGTCACTAGTCCCCCAAGGAGGAGAGCCGATTGCGGACAATTTGATTGTTGAGCCGGGAGATAAGAAAGGAAAGAGACCTATGAAGGTTCTTAAGATTTTGTACCATAAAGAACAGGTCGTGCGCATAACTGATGGAGCGTCTTTGCTTTCTCACAAGAGTATCAAGACACCATCTGGAAATTTCAATGTCGCCACTCCTGCCGGCGGAAGCAAAAGAGAAGAAGGAGGCGAATCGAAGGAGATGACATCCAGCATTGAGTATGAGGAACTCAAAAGTCATCACAACAAGCGACTAGCAGTACCTAGTGTGCCAGTAGTGCCAGCTTGTCAGAGATTGAGAGCTCAGGATTCTTACCCGGAAGGTGCCTCAAATCAGAATAGAAGACAAGGGAGAAGGCCTCCAACCCCTCAAATCCCTATGACCTACACAGAATTATATCCTTCATTGTTGAAGAAAGGATTGGTTGTTCCAAAGCCTTTTGGTCCCTTACCGGATCCACTCCCATCAAACTACAATCCGAATGTCCGTTGTTTATTCCATGATGGTGCTTCAGGGCACGACTTGGAAGGCTGTTATGCTTTAAAACGCGCTGTGAAATATTTAATTGAGCAGGACATTCTTTCATTTGAAGACACTACTCCAATTATCAGGGACAACTCTCGTCCAAGTCAGCAAGCCCAGAGCCAAGGATATCTGAATCAGCATCAGAGTCCACATAAGCCTCGCAACAACTTGGAAAGAAGGAGTGCTCCTCTTCACCCAGTACCTTTATCATACACTCAACTTCTGCAACCTTTGATTCAACACTCATTGGTGATTCCTAAGTCTCTCAAGCCTTGTCCAGAGCCATACCCGCCTGAGTATAATCCACATGAGCAATGTGGATATCATGCTGGATCAATGGGGAATTCAACTGAAGACTGCAGAGCTTTTCAAGCCAAGGTACAACATTTGATCGATAAAAGGTACATATCTTTTTCAGAAGGAAGCCTCTTGGTGCATGTCAACCTCTCTCCTGGGTGACTTTTTGGTGCATCTCTTAAAGACAGTGAATCAAGACTTTTTTTTAATTCCCTAAAGCTGGCAATCCCCTGTTTGTTTCAGCATTGTTGTATTTTCTTTGCATGTTGATTTTGTATTTGCTTGTTAGCATTTTTTGTTTTGAATTGGCAAGATTAATGAAATGTTTATGCATATTTTGAATCAATCCATTCGTATTCACTCGTTTTCTTTCATTTTTACAAAAAGCAAAAATATATTTCTATCTTTTGTTTATCAAACTTTTGCTTTAGCAAAGATTGGAGGGAGGATGATGAAAACCAGATACTTGAATTATTCATTTGTATGCTCTCAATTAAAACCTTGCCAATGATGTACAAGCATTGTTTCAAATTCCCAAACACCGGTGAAATAAGGAAGATAATCCCTCGCTAACCCCTTCGATCCTAGAAGTAGGAGTTTTCTTTTTCAAAAATGCAAAAACCCTTAATTTCAAACCTGGGGCAGGGTAGTCGGTTCAATTAATCTATTTGCATCCAATCTTCAAGAGATTCAATCCATCATTCAAGAAGGATCAGCTACATACTTTCATTCACTGCCGAAGAAGTCGTGAAGAGCCAAAAGTTTGTAGTACGTATTCTCTATCATCCAATAAGATGGCAGTCATGACCATTCAACAAAAGAATGACATAAGGAAAAAGAAATACAAAGAAAAAGTCCACTAAGTCAAAAACAGAAAAAGACGACTTAGGCGAAGGTTAATGAAGTCATCAAATCCAGCAAAGCAAGGATAAAGCAAGGTGGCTGCCATCACTTTCAAATCCTGATCCTTATCACGCATTGTCAAAAGAGTTTTGAGATACGAATGCGTATGTCAATTTAACTTAACATAGGATTGGAGTTCATCACGAAGATGGGATGGGTACAGATAAATTTTGAGTCTTTTATATTTTGTTTCATAAACCGTGAACCAAGCCACATTGCAACCCTTAAAAGACCTCATTGAGGCAGGGTTTATTTCGAGAGCATACTACAATAAGGTTATGTTAACCTGACTCCTAACGATCTTTGTTAATCATTTGTATTGATCACTTGATCTGCCATTCCATAAAATGGCTAGATCCACTTTTTATTTTAAATCAACTCCATTGTATCACTGTCATACCAATAAATTGCGATTTCAAAACTTGCATAAATGTTGCATTAAAATTGCCAATTTTTAAATAAATAATGTTTGTTTGCAAGTCAATTCAGCATCAACGGAATCCCGACGAACGCAACCAGCTAGGGAATTCGACTGAGTAAGAGAAGCCCTGCCAGGGGCAACCATTTCAAGAATAAGTCGATCGGAATCAATCCCTTCAAGAGTCAGCTATTCAGAGGTTGAGCTTTACTCAAGACTCTTACTAGTATGAGCTATCATCAAACGGGTCAGAAGTTCAATTGCCAGTCAAATCAAAACTTTCCCATCCTAGGAGTTGGGTAACCAGGGGCAAAACTACTTCAAGAACCAGTCAATCTGAGTCAATCCATTCAGGAGTCAACAATTCAGAGGTTGAGCTCTCCTCAAGACTCATACTTGAGCGAGTTATTAGAAAGAATTCAAGAGTTCAATGGCCGGCTAGACCAAAAGTCTCTCATCCCAGGGATCAGATAACCAGGGGGCAAATTTCCGATGTTCGAGCACCGGGGCAACCATTTCAAAGGCCATATCATGGCAGGTTGGTCTAAACTTTTTGAGAAGAGGAAATTTTCAAAACCATTGATTCCGAGGCAAGAGGAATCACACAGGGGCAAATCTTCTCTGTGCCTCCAAGTTGTTCTAGCAGACCTTATGTCCGTGAATTTTGAGTTCAAGACGGGTGTCGGGAATCATGTCGTCGTCTCTGTCTGAAGAGTCATCTTCCAAAAACTATTCCATCTAATACACATCCAGGGGAATATTTGGAAATCGTATGAGTCGGTATGTCTTTCTCATGTGTTGGTCAGGTCGCTTCGTTCTTAGCCTTAAGCCCAGCTACCGTCTTACTTATGGAGCATCCGCTCATAGTAAAAAAGAGTCATACCTTGCAAAACAGGCCTCTGCTGACATGTAATCTACTGTCACTTTACAAGAATCTCTTTGAAGTCCAATTGTCATTGGCAAGAATCTGTTTAAGCTGGTCGTGAAGCCCCTTGCTTACAGTCTAAGTCCATTTAATTTGGCACATGCCTGTGTCTCCTGATGGTTCCTAAAAGTCTTCTCTTGACTCTCCGTGTAAGGAATTTCTAGAGGTTGGATATCCTGCTGAAAAATCCAACCTTCTCGTCTTTATTCTCAGTACCAGCCGGTCTCTTGGAGCCGTTGACTATTTGAGTGCGCTGTTTTCTACCCCTGGTATCAGTTGGTTGCACAGAGCCATTGCCCAAACGTTGTGTTCGTTTTCTTTATTCTCGGTATCAACAGTTACACTTGAACCTGTTGATTTACCACTTTGGATTATTTACCTGTTTTTTTTATTTCCAGACCACCGCGTCAATGTTTGTCATTTTTATTTCCAGACCACCGTGTCACTACCTGCTATTTTATTTCCTGACCACCGTGTCACTACCTGTTATTTTATTTCCTGACCACCGTGTCACTACCTGTTATTTTATTTCCTGACCACCGTGTCACTACCTGTTATTTTATTTCCTGACCACCGTGTCACTACCTGTTATTTTATTTCCTGACCACCGTGTCGTTTTCTGTTATTTTATTTCCTGACCACCATGTCACTACCTGTTATTTTATTTCCTGACCACCGTGTCACTACCTGTTATTTTATTTCCTGACCACCGTGTCACTACCTGTTATTTTATTTCCTGACCACCGTGTCATTTTCTGTTATTTTATTTCCTGACCACCGTGTCACTACCTGTTATTTTATTTCCTGACCACCGCGTCAACGCCTGTTATTTTTATTTCCTGACCACCGTGTCACTACCTGTTATTCTATTTCCTGACCACCGTGTCGTTATCTGTTATTTTATTTCCTGACCACCGCGTCCATGTCTGTCTTTTTATTTCCTGACCACCGCGTCAATATCTGTCTTTTATTTCCAGACCACCATGTCATTTCCTGTCTTTTATTTTCCTGACCACCGTGTTGACATCTGTGACTTTATTTCACGATCACTGTGTCAATATTTGACCGTCGTGTCAATGCCTGCTATTTTGGTTCGCCTGACTGCCGAGTCGAGATCATTTCCATTTTTTCTCAATCACTGAATAGTTGTATTGGCATCCCCAGCAACCACTTTGAACTTGCTAACTCAACACTTCAGTTAGTCTGTCTTTAATCTTACGTTTTTTTTTCTGTCTTATGTCATTCTTAGTACTAGCAGTTACCCTTGAACCTGCTGATTTATCACCTTGAGTACATCCCGTTTTCGTCTTGTCATCCCCGACATATTGTTATCCCCAGTGAGTATTCACCTTCATTTTCATTTATGTGGATCTCCATTACCAGTTGTTTGCATTTATCCTCATCATACCATTTTTTAGCATATTCATCATTAAAAAGTCAGCATGTTAGGTCATTGCATCTCGCATGTCATATCCCCAAACATGGGAGTCCCTCATAGGTTCATAGCATGCCATTGCATTTAGGGGAAAAAATTTCGGTTACTTCTTTATTTAAATACCTTTACTACGATTTTTATGAGGACTAACATTCCTCATACATCTGGCAAAGTTATTTAAATAGAGGCAACTGTCACACCCCAAATTTTACCCATAACATTCATTCATCTCACCATTTGCATGCTTTTGCGGATATCGGTCATGTTTGACTCATAGGAGAGGGTTTGTGGAAAGATTTGCTGATTTCATAACAAGTATTGGAGGTTTGATTTGGTTCAAGAAACTAGGTTTTATGCTTGGGAATTTAGATTGGTGGATTGATTTTATAAGAGTTCGAATGGGGATTTCAAAGTTGGGTCATGATTAATCTTCTATGAAACATTTACTGGTTGTCATTTGGAAAAGAAGAAAGAGAGGTATCCTGAAGTTTGATTTTTAACCAGTCGCACGGATTCTGAAATCTTTGGTTTCCCTGCCAGGAGAGTTGGTAATAAAGGTATCTGTTTGTGTTGATTCCAATGTCAATCTTCCATTTGTAATTTCAAGTCCAAAGTCCGAGTTAGTTTCAAGTCTAATCTATAATTTCTAAGCCATTGCCGATGTTCAGATCTCTTTACAAATCCATTTCAAGTGAATTTCCGAATTTAAAAGTTACGCTTTAAGCTTCCTATTCAAATTCAAGTTTGGTTCCATCTACCTTGTAATTTCAAGGCCAAAGCTTATTCCCAAGTTTCGATCCTAATTCCCCATTTCCAAAGTCCATTTTTTAGTCTTTTCAATTCCTAGTGTCTAAAATCATTTCCATTTCAAATTTCAAGTTTAAGTTTATTAGTTTCTTTTTCATTTATGTATTTAAGATTTTTCTATTTCAAGTCTATTTCGCTTTCTCTTTTTTTTTATATCTTCAAATTCAAATTCCAAGTTTTCTTTCCAATTTCTATTCCAAGTTTCATGTTAAAATTTCATTCCGAACCCACTTTTCATTCAAGATTGACGCATGTTTGATTTATGCTGGGAGAGAAGATCCAAGGAGAACTGTGTGCTTGTTAGAACCGTGCTGATTTGCTTCTATAGCTAATATTCCCATTTTTTATTTCAACGAAAAAAGGGAAGCTAAAGGATCACTTTAGGTTGTAGATGGTCATAAGCTCATAGGGCTTATTTGTTTGCTTCAAGACAAATTTAATTGGTGTTAAGTTTGGAACTGATTGAGCTACAACATCATACAAATTCTACCGCTAAAAAGGTTCACAAAAGTGCAAAGAGAAATTTCAATGAAGTAAGATGCAAGGTGATGAGTGAACATAAGATAATGTTTGTTTTAAAGTTTGACATCTCATTAACAAGGCAGGGGTAACTGATACAAGAGATGGAACTGAATAAATTTTAGTGATGGCAAGAAACTATTCAAGAGAATGTCATGTTAACCGTAAAGTAATATCAACATACATCCATAAAAGTTACAATGTTATTCTATGCCTAAGGTTGAATCCATCATTGAACTCCATGAGATCTCTAAGCATGGCACAAATTTTTCAAGAAGAATTCCTTCTTCAAGTTACCAAGATTATGGTTTCTTCATTGTTGCTAAGCCTCCAAACCTGCGGTAGCTTTTGTTTTGGCTTCATCCAAGCAATTCCTCAAAGACACTCCAAGGCATACATGAGAACAAGAAAGAAAAGGCAAAAAAAATGTTAGAAATACACCAAGGCAAACCTACAAAAATTACCATACCCAAATTTAAAGTGAAAAAAATCATGCCACATTCTAATGTATACACATACATAATTCAAATTTGCATTAGAGAAAAAGAGAAGGAAATTTCACAAAAAAAGGGTGGTACCATCAACAACAGGCAGCATGTTTTTTCTCTTTTTTTTTACACTACACAAACAAACAAAAAATGCAGCAGACCTGCTGCTAATTTCCAGCCTGCCCTGCTATCACACATCCCTCTCAAACTCAGTTTTCCCCCCCAAAATTCTCAGCCAAGCTTAGCCAACAAGTTTTCATGTTTTCAAAATCCTTACAAACCCTAATGCTATCCTATAAGAACCATGTTTAACAACTGTAGAAAAAAAAGTCTTAGAAAAAAATCAGCAGCCACAAACATCAAAAAACCTCATAGCCAAACTTCCTCATACTAACTGTTTCACATAAAAACCAGCAGCCACAAACATCAAAAAACCTCATAGCCAAACTTCCTCATACTAACTGTTTCACATAAAAACCAGCAGCCACAAACATCAAAAAAGACCTCATAGCCAAACTTCCTCATACTAACAAACACAGAGCAAAGGAGGCAGCCACACAAAAAACCAAAAGAGCTTCATGTCCAAACTCACTAGACAGCAGCCACAAAAACACTCAGCAACCATCATTATCACCATACATCAAATGCTAGCATCAAGAAATCCTAGCCACATACTACTAACACAAAAATCTTAAGAAAAGAAAAAGGCTCGGAGAAAGCAAAATGAAGCTGAAAACTCACCATTTCAAATCTTTTCAAACTGAACCTGAATCCTCTTCCTTTTCTTCAAAACCACGAACCTCCGTTAATCTGTGAACCGATAATCTCCAAAAAACAGGTCCTTAATCCGGACCAACCCTCCATAACACCACTGAACTATCGCCGTGAAAACTTTTCCAAAAAAAGGCAGAATGCCTTCCGCCATTAATCCACCCCCTTCACTGCAAGCCACCACCGAAACCTGTAAAAAAAACACCACCGTAAATGAACCTTCAAACCAATACATTATCAAACCTTGACCTTCACAAAAACGAATCAAACAACCTCAAACCTTGACCTTTAACAAAGCTGAAAGATTCATCACCACCCTTAACAAACCGTAAAACCAAACTTCACTGTGAAAACCAACCAGAAAAACTTTTCACAAACCAGCATCTCCCTCCTTCAGTCATCGCCACCACTTGCAAATCAGGACCTAAAAAAAACCGAAAATACCAGAGAAACTCACCCACTGAACACACTTCACCTCAACAACAGATCCACTCTAAGTCCCAATCTCGATGAACTCATGGCTGCTGAACTAAGGATGTTTCACAAACATTATGCAGGAAAGTTTTGGATTGACACTTGACTCGTTTGAATGTTATTCGAGCAGATGGTTTTCTTTTATTTGACCGAGTCATCAAACTGATTCTTCAAAATCCAAGCAACAACTCAAAGATGCCAATATAACGCAGCAACAAGTTTCTTGCTAGAAAACAACTCATCAACGACTACGTCATCACCATCTCACAACGAAGCAGTGAAAGCAATAACTCTTCCACTATTATGAGCTTCAAAACCTGCAGCTCTGACACTTCCAACAACCTCTGATACAGTTCTCGGTTTGAAGCAAGTCGCTGGTCTCTCAAGTTCAACTCAATATTCAGTTCGACATTGCGTCGACTTTTAGTTTCAGCCATACGAACAAGCAACAACTCCATCACAAATTTGTCCTTATCCTTTCTAACCTCCCAACACCCTTAACACCTATCAACCAAAAACACCATCCACCTTCGCAAATCCATTGCTACACTCAAATCCGCCGCTAAAAACTCTTCGAAACCCAGAAGCTCACCCCTGAAACAACCATTAAAAAACTGATTACAAAACTTCCATCACCATAACCAAAAAGCCACAACTGATATCAAAATACACAGAGAAAAGGGGAGGATGGCAAAAACAGAAAGGAGAACACAACCTTGAAATCAAAGCCAACACGAGGAGACGCTAAAGACAGGCATCATTAACAAACAACAGTAGAACTCATTTCAGAATCCAAGCCTCGACAACCTTTTCGATAAATTTCTTCATCAACCATCATTAACCTTCATCGCCAAACACATTGCAAACCGCAACCGAAAGCCATCACCCTGTCTCAGACCTGGAAAAACGTCAACAAACATAAGGAAAAACATAGATTCATTAAGCCATCCAAAATTACGGAAATCGTAAAATAACTGGTTTACAGAAGCAAATTCCCCCTAACCTTACCCACTAGCCCCCCATTTTTCGGTAGTTTCGCAGCAACACTAACATACCTTCATCAGCAAACAAGCTGTCTTCGCCGAACCGTAACCACCACCTCCTCCACCTTCAAACTCGAACTAACTGAGTACCAACTGCATTGGGACCATCGTTGAAGCAAATCGAATGTAATTTCACCGCAAGCCACGGAGACGAAGCCGAAAGAAGGCGAGAAGAAGGACCCGCTTAGTTTCACCGCATCCAGCTGAGGTATACCCTTTCGTTTTTCCTTTTCTTCCGCATCCTTTTTGTGCATGAAATAACTAGAGGCATTACGAATTTAGGGTTAGGTGTTTTGGATTTGGGATTAGGTTTTACTGTACTTTGAATTTTGCTAAGCTATTCTTGAGAGGTTTCTCGCAAGATTAAAGTAGAGAGTGATTTAGAAGGGGATGTCTGGTAAGCAAGGTTTTTGAGCGAAACGGTTTTGATGGAGAGGGTTCAGATATTGAGTTGTTGAAAGAGGGAGAGACTTTGAGATTGAGACGCGACGAGAGAGAGGGGACGATTGATTGAGGGAGAGACTTTGAGATTGAGACGCGACGAGAGAGAGAGAGAGACGATTCGCGAT
This sequence comes from Lathyrus aphaca, assembly GCA_963966055.1. Taxonomy (NCBI): domain Eukaryota; kingdom Viridiplantae; phylum Streptophyta; class Magnoliopsida; order Fabales; family Fabaceae; genus Lathyrus; species Lathyrus aphaca. Next base: position 45,738,768 of record OZ014520.1, read on the forward strand.
GAAGAGGGCGAACGAAGAAGGAGAATCATTCTCCATTTTTCTGAGTTTGGCGAAAACCCTTCCTTCAGCGTCCTTACTTTGTTTCCTCTTTCCCTTTTTGGGTCTTATCACTGAACCGGGTTGGACCTGACCCGACCCGGTCCGTCCGTTTTAATCTGGCAGGCCCCTTTTGGGTGTCACCTTGTTGAAGTTTTGAAAACCAGTCCATTATTCTTTTTTTTCTTCTTTTTTCCTTTTTTCGTTTATATATATATATATATATATATATATATATATATATATATATATATATATATATATATATATATATATATATATATATATATATAGGTAACTTAAATAGCTTTTTTATTTCCATATTTTTCTTTTCTATCTTATTTATTATATTTGGTTAAATATTTATATATTTGTAAAAAATATAAAATGTCAGTTTTTGAATTTCATTTTTTTTTGTTATCTTTTTTTAATTTAATTTAATTAGATATCCAATTTATTTCTATGTAAAATGTATGCATAATAAAAAATCCAAAAAATATTTGTTTTTTCTTTCCGTTCAAGATTGGGATTTGTTTAAGCTTAGTTTTAGAGCCTATTAGTGGATGAGTTGGGCTAAAGGTTTATTTCTTGGTGCGAGCCGTTGTTTAATCTTTTGACGTTTATTTTGTTTATATTTATTTCGCATCGTGGTTTAAATTTGCAAGATAAGAATACGAACTCTTTTTTATATATATTATGTCACAAATATCTTAAAATAAAATCTAATTTGTTGGCCCAACGCCAAATAAATTCATCGCGTCTACATTTGCACACACGTAAGTCGGTCACCTATGTGACCGCCATCTGCACTTTTACGCGCCCAATTTAATTAACAAGGAATAGAGCTCCGGAGTCTAGCACTCCGCACGTTCTAGAACGAACGGCAACTGGGCTAGCCCCACGCGTTTTGTTCGTTCAATCCTTCGTTATTAATCACATCAATTCTAAAACATCTAAAAACAATTATTCAATTTATCTAATAACGTACGAAAACAGAATTCCGGGGTCTAGCATTCCGCACGTTCTGGATTGGACCGCAACTGGGCTAGCCCCACGCGATGGTTCAATCACCATTCGTATATCAAAATATTCAATTCATTTAATTTAAATTATGAAAACAGAGCTCCGGAGTCTAGCATTCTGCACGTTCTGGATTGAACCGCAAATGGGCTAGCCCCACGCGATGGTTCAATCATCATTCGTATACCAACAAATTTAAATCATTTTATAATTAATTATCGAAAGACAGAATTCTGGAGTCTAGCACTCTGCACGTTCTGGATTGGACCGCAACATGGGCTAGCCCCACGCGATGTGTTCATTCGCCCTTTCGTTTAAAACATCTTAACAAAATTCAAACAACCTTTTTTCTTTAAAACGAACATTGTTTAAATCATTCTATCTCTCGAACAAGCTAGCGCTTCAGCCTCCACCGCGAGTATAAATGCTTAACAGTAGAATGCGTTTTAAACAATCGTTCAGTTAAAAACCACAAATCGTAGTAGCACGAACTACGAAGCTCTGACTTTCCCATTGCACAAGGGAATATGTAGGCACGAGGATTTTAATCCTTCGCGAGCACAATAATAAAAAATTAATTATTTCTCCGTCTAAAGCACCCTAATAAAAAATTTAATTATTTCTTCGTTTGAAGCACAATAATAAAAAAAATTTAATCTTTTCTCCGTTATCTTCATAATAATAATTTTTAACTTTAATTTCCTTAGAACAAACATATTAATAACCATTTAGAAGACAAAGACTTAGATCAAACATTTAATCGCATAGTTAAGCTAAGAGGTTCCCGTTGAGTACAACGGACGTGAGGGGTGCTAATACCTTCCCCTTGCGTATCCGACTCCCGAACTTAGAATTTGGTTTCGTTAACCATTTCTTATCCTTTATTAGGTTGTATCTATATCTCCCTTTTCTCTCGTAGAATAAATAGAATTAGGTGGCGGCTCTGTTGTTTTGTTTTAGGATCGTATTTTTCGAGGTACGACACCACACTTGGGAAGAAAGGATATAATTGGATAAAAACTAATAATTTTGGCCTCCCTCAAGCTATGAGATGGTCCTACAAGAAATGTGTTTTGAAGGTGGATGAACTACGACCTATAATGGACGAACGGACACCCGCAAATGTCATATGGTGGCCATTCGAGGATCATAGAGTATGGCGTCCGTTTGATGAGATATGTTTATATAGGGGCTGCCTGAAGTGGGGTGACATTATTGTTCCATAATTTCCTGACAGGTGTATGTGTCAGTTTGGATACAGGCAATATGTTTCACAACCACCTCTTGATTATACGATGGTTGGTGATATCGATATTGAGAAGATTAGTTACCATTAGAGCGTTGGTGATGTGATTCGTCCGACGACGCCAACCACCACCCATCTGAGACAAATGATGATTATTTTGAGTGGTATTATCGTGTTTCGCATCTGCGTTTGGTATCACCCATCCTGATGCGCCAAGAGAGGTGTCAGTTCCTATTTACGTAGCAGGCCCATCTGATCCTAGTTGGGCACGTGCTTCTACATTGATTCATCGTTATCTTCAACAGGTTGATGCTGAAGAGGATGATCCACAGTTTGCTTATTTGTTCGAAGCATTGCATATTGCTCGTTCACAGTGACTTATATATTTATGTTTATCTTTATGTGTTAATTTTTAGATTTATATTATATATTTATGATAATGTATTAACTTTTGGACTTAATTTATAATTCATAATGTGCTATTGAAATTAAAAATGAATAACATAATTTATAATTTATAATGTGATGCAAACATATAATATAATTCATGATTAAAAATGAATAACATAATTTATAATTCATAATGTGTTGGTAATATATGCGTAAGTTGTTGTCAATGTTGTAGACGTCCTGCAAATCCTAGCATCCAAGATGTTGATGCTAGATTACGAAACTTCTTCCAATATATTGTCACTGGTGGCAATGTAAACCTTTCTTTCTTGTTTACCTGAATAAAAAATTCATAGAATCTTTAGTAAAAATAATCAAGACATTTAATTACAATAACTAAGTACAACAATATTTATATGAACCCAATGATTTGAGTTTACAAATCCAATACAATAAAAGGAGACATTTGGTGAAAATGAAGTTGTCATAGGGAAGAAAGTAAAGCATTTGAATCTTAAACAGACAAGTACCACATTATACTGATTCACAATCAAGTAACCCATGTCTGGTAGACTTAACCATTTATTTGGTGGTTGAGGACCAACTCCCTATATCATCAAAGAATATCCCACTTCTGCTAACCAATCAACAAATAAATTGGCATATAAACTTGATCTTTCATTATGTATAATTTCCAGCTCCAAGTCTCGCCGAACCATTGGCCAACCATCTTCGTCATAACCATGCAATGAAGCAATGAATCTAAATCCACAATTTCCATCTAAATGACCTGATGTGATTAGGAAATTGAAGGATGAACCACTTAAATGATTGCGAAGATTGTGATAATTTCAACTTCTTCGAAGGTTGTGATGGTTGAGATTTGTTCTTCGAATTTTGTGATGATTGAGATTGACTCTGTGAAGATTGAGATGCTTGATCAACATACTCATGATATGAAGGGTCCCTGTAAACATCATACCCTACATGTTTTTTGCCTTTCTTCTTAACTCCCCATTTGGTTTTTATTTTCTTAAGTGGTGGACACAAAGAAGTCATTGTGGAGAATGCAGGTTCAAAAATCCTACTTTTTAATGCCTTTCTCCCAACAACATCTAGTGACCTAAACCTTTTCCATAACTCATCTATTGCACTAATCATATCCACTTATGATCCATCATCTATGTTTTCCTCCAATTTAACTTCCATACTTAGTTTCCTCCAATGAACATGCACAACGTCTATTGGTATCAGAATTCCTCTAATTTTATATCATGTCAACTCACATGCACAAGGTAATTCATATGTTGTTATAAGAGTACAACAACATATTTCCTTGTTAGTTCCAACATAATCAACTCGTTTCAACTCTTCAGCAATGAGTTTCAATGCAGCTCGAGACACTGAACCACGTAAATTAATGTAAAATGGACTTATGTGGGAGTGCTCAACTTCATAGAAACTCCTTTGAAAAAAGCTCTAATGTTGTCGAGTTGTAACTTTAAGTTGTCATTCATAGCCTCTCAACATTTGACCATGTCACCAATATTGTTCCCCAACATCTACTTTAACCTTCAATGAGCAGACTAAACCCTACAAAATAATACATATTAAATATGCTAAAAAAATACACACAAAAAAGACTAAAAAGTACATACCGATTAGTCGTCATGTTACCCAAATGTAGGACTCGATTAATACATTCTCCAACAAATCTTTGTATATATGGTGTCAACCATGTGTCCTTCACGTACTCAATAAATCCATTACAATCAACACACGTTTGTTCGAGTTCTTTCAACCGTTGATCATATTCAACCTCATCACTAGCCCATACAACATTTGTCCATAATTTGTCAATTGACTCTTGCATGTCATTAGCCACATATTGTTTCTGTTTTGCACCAACATTTTTGTTAATATGAAACTGACATAGCAAATTGTTCGACCTCGGAAACATAGTTTCAATGATTTTCATCAAACCAAGATCTCTATTTATCTTAATCGCTTGTGGACACATATATTTCTTCACAAACAACTGCTTAAGCTTATCTAACACCCAACAAAAATTCTCAGTTTGCTCAGACTCAATATACGCAAATGCGACAGCAAAAGTCAACTCGGTTGATGTCATGCCAATAATTTCGAACAAAGGTTTCCTATATTTGTTTGTTTTATAAGTGTTGTCCATAACTAACACAATAGGAAAAATATTCAACAACTTAATTGAATCTGGATGAGCCCAAAATATATCTTTAATAACTTCTGAGTTATCTTTTTTCTACTCCAATAAACATAACCTGCAGTCTCAATAAGCTTAAACAAATGTTGTATCTCAATTCTAGGACCTCTTATCTCTTTTTCTATCATACTCTTAAGCTTGTATATTTGCGTGATCCGAGTGACATTCTCTGGATCTTTATCTTGCAAGGAATGTAATATATATCTAGGTGGAACCTTTCTCTTTGTCAAATCAATAACATGTTGCTTCTGATTCGCTGTCAACCTACCAACAAAAGAGTGACCTTCTAATCTATCGGGTAAACCATAGTTATGAACTCCACATTTTACATCAACCTTCCATCCATATCCATCTTTCGACGGAGTCGGTCCGATTTTAAATGGACGTCCACATTTTTTCGTCGCACTTTGGGTTCCACTATGATATCCTTGTATTTCCCACCTTTATCACAACCAAATATTAATTTGTTACTTCTTCCTCTCTTGCATGTTTCAATATCTGAACGACTGATGATAACCGTCACTTTATTTCAGATTCTGGTGTCTTTAATCCATCTTATCACCTTTTCCCGTGTACCAAATCTTCGAGTAGTTGAAAAAACATCAGACGTATCTACACATATTTGATCTTTATCGCATATAGGAATTTTCATAGCTGGACTAAGGTTGTGATTGATCCGAAAAAATTGAGCAACAATGTCTTGGTAAGTATTCATGTCGGCGACAACAGTTTCAGAATTCATTTCATTATTATGGTTGTAATATCCAACGTATAATGTTGTATAATGTTTTCAGCAACTTCCCAGACACATAATACGTGATTGCATACATGGAAAGTGGGGAACAATTTGCCTTTTCGATGCCGACAAGAGCATTCCATATTATTGTGAGATGAAAAGAAGGGAAGGCAGTGTGGAGACGTATCTTTTGGGTGGCTGGTACAGTTTTTGCAAAGACAAAAATCTTAACAAAGGAGACGTATTGCATTTCTTAATTCGCTATCCCCGATCGACACAATTATGGTTTCAGTTGAGAAAACAATTCCAAAATGAAGATTGAAGCGGTGGTCATCAAAGTGGACGCTATAATTATCAAAGTTTGGATCCCACTATGATGTAATGATAAACCTTTTGTTTTTTTTGTTATATGTATCTTTTTTTTTTGTTCAAACATACCAATGTATAGTTAAATGAATGTTATGATATTCTATATGTTTCATACTCTCTTGAAATTTATATAATTTTTTTATATATAATTAAGTTCAAATTATCTTTAAATATTCTTATAACAGTTTTTAAATAAACAAATGTGTGTCAAACATTATTCCCAATACTAATATGATATGTATGGGTGTTCTCATGACTCATATAAGCTATATAAATATTTTTTTAATAATAATTAATTCATTTAAATCTTTTTCTTTATTAACTGATATATTTATCTTAATTTTTTTAAAATTTTTTTTCAATCAGATTTTAATATTTTCTTATTTATTAAAATTTACATTATTTTCAGGTTATATATATATATATATATATATATATATATATATATATATATATATATATATATATATATATATATATATATATATATATATATATATATATACAACACCGGAAAATATACCATTGATCCACATATTTGTTCTATGTTTTTAAACACTAGAACCCGTGCAGATGCGGGTTCTGATTGAGTATCATGTGAATGCACAGGTTCTGGTTTATCACGGTTTATGATTTATCACATGTTCTGGTAGATACAATTTTTTACTTATTATATATTTATCTAATACAAATTTAAATAGTTCTTAATTTTAATCATATTATTTATTCTTAATATTGTTGTTTACATTTCATCTTCTAGATTTATTACTATTTCACCTTAACTTTACTATTATTGTTACCTTTTTTTCTTTCTATTTTTAACTTTCAATTTTTATTACAGTTTGCAAATAAACAAATGCGCTTTCAAAATCATATCCCATCCAGAAACGTCCCCGTGCGAACGCACACGTTAGATACTAATTTCATAAGAAATATATTTAACATACTATTTTAACAAATATTTATTTTTTCAATCAGTATACCTTTTTGACTTCTTTTTTTGTTAAATTTAATACATTATTCTTTTGAAACTATACTAATTATTGTTTAAACTATCCATATCATTTTCTTTAATATTATTCAATAAATAGTATATTTCTTTTAAATTCAATTTTTACATAATAAAATATTTCATTTTTATTTAAACAATTTTAGTTGGTGTCATTACAAGAAACGAACCAGGATCCGTGCGTATGCACGAGTTTCCCACTAGTTTCAAATAGATTTTCATGAAAATCATTTTTGAAGTACAACTTTTTAAAAAAAATTACGATTTCAATTATTTTTTTATCATCAATAATGTATGTTTATGTTGTACGATGTCAAAATTAATCTAGCAATTTAAAGAATAAATATAAAAAAAAACTTGTAATATTTTGAAAAACGGTTTTACAAAATTCATTTTTGAAAATACAAAGAAAAAATTCATTTTTTTAAAGTTAAAACCAGCAGGTCCTTTACAACATACACTAATCGATTTTTTTATTTCAAATTTAATACGAAAGTAATCATATTTCAGAAAGAAGAAAAGAGAAGTTGTCATTGTGATTGTCGGATGCCTTCTCTTTAACACATAGACGTCATTTCAAAAGACCCATGCTTGTATGTGTCGTCATTGAAGATGACACATACATTCATGCATTAAGTGCATGTGTCATTTCAAATGGTGCATCCTTTATTTATATTATATATATATATATATATATATATATATATATATATATATATATATATATATATATATATATATATATATATATATTAATAATTTTAATTTTTTAAAATGTATGCGTCAATCCAAATGGTGCAAATGTATTATTTTTCAATGCATACGCCAATCCAAATGGTGCATATGTATCATTTGATGCAACAACTCATTCTTAAGCATGGTATGTTTTAATTTATTCCATTTGATTATCTTGAATTTGTTAATGAGAATTCATGCAAGTTTAACAATGTTTGAAACCTATGTTTTATTGATAGCACAAGGTTGTTGAAATTGTATGTTATTGATTTAAGCATTGTGTGCATATTTGTATTTACTTTTGTTTGAGGTAAAACATAATGATAAGCTATGAAGAGTTAATAAGTGTATTATTACATTTTTATCACCATTGATTTCACAATTATTCACTTACTTGCACACAAAGTAACATAGAAAACCCCTAATTTACACATAAAATGAATATTTTCCTGCATTTGCATATTGATATGATTATTGTTATTTAAACATGATATGCTTGATGATTGTAAACCATATGAAAATGATTAATTAGCCATACAAAATGGAGCAAATGGATCAAATTTTGAAAGGAACTTGTGGTTAAAACTCATACAAAATCGTTGGGAGAGCACACATCAACCAACAAATCCGAGACAAAAAACTTCATTGTATAACAAGAAAAATTAGTTGGGCGAGCCGCATTTTGACAAATAAAATTAAGACGATTCAGATGCAATTTAAGAGGTTGCTTTAGTACAAAGAAAAGTTTAAAAGTCAAATTCATTGGGCAATCCATCATTCGCACAATAAATGAAGACATAATCCAAAATCCATTTAAAGAAAGTAGTTATCATTTGTTGAGGCATTTTGTAAATATTTAGATATATTTAGTTTAAATTAGTATAGTCAGTATTTATACTAGTGAAAGAGAGATGAAATGTTCATAAAGTCAAAGGCAGTTCAATGTTGATTCAACAAAGGATTGAAAGATCATTTGATATCTTTCTGCCTCTACTTCTACTTTTTTGTGCTTCTACCTGTCAATACCCCAAATTTGTCCTACATGTGTATCATTTTTACTTTTGTTTAACTTTTATTCAAAAAATCCAAAAAAATAAATATATGTTTCAGTCTGTTCAGATTGAGTCAGGGTTCATTTGAAATTGTCAGGTCAAGTGTGTGTGTTGTGATGGCTAAAATTTAGTGTGTGTGGTGGTAAAATCAGTGGAGGTCCAAGTCATGATCATTATCCATTTGTCTTAACCATTTGCATTCTTATTCATAATTATATTTTTCTTATAATCATTTATAATCATCTTTCGATTTTATCCATAATCATCCATATTTTTTTTATTATCCATTTTCAACCATTATTTTTAAATCCATCATTTTTCATATCCAATTTCCATTTTAATATTATTCCAATATCCATATTTTTCAATTATCTTTTTTAATAATTCATTTGCTATCCACACTCCTAGATTCAGTACATGAACCTTTTTCATTTATGCATTTTATTTGTTGTTATTGGGTTGAAAAGCCCAATGTGTATTGTGTCGTACCTCGAAAAATACGATCCTCGCGATGGACGCGGAAAATAACAACAGAGTCGCCATCGAATTTAATTTATTCCTAAGAGGATGGGAAAGGTAAATATCGATAAAACCTAAGGGATAAGAAATGGTCGTCGGAACCAAAGTCTAAGTTCGGGAGTTGTTACGCAAGAGGAAGGTATTAGCACCCCTTACGTCCGTTGTACTCAACGGGAACCTGTTAGTCTAATCTGTGATCGGATGCTAACTTATGTCATTGTCTTCTTCTTAAAGGTAAAGGTTTGCTAAGAATGTTTATTTAGGGGAAAATGTTAGTTTTTTTATTAGGGTGCTCGCCAAGGGTTAAAATCTTTGTGCCTACGCATTCTCTCGTGCAATGGGAAAGTCAGAGCGTCGTAGTTTGTGGTGCTACGATTTAAGTTAGAATGGTTATTCGTATTGGTTTAACATCGATGATTGGGAGTATTTTAAAGACAAAAGAGAGAATGAAATACAACTCATGGAGCTATCCTCAAGACCATTTCATTCAAGAATTTAAGGAATGCGGGACTCCAAGAACTCATTCTTTCGTTGTTTGATTATGAAACAATTAAGTATTTTAGGAACGAAAGAGTGAGTGAACCATAAATCAAGGAGTGAGCCTCAAAAGCATTCATTCAAGAATTCAAGGAATGCGAGACTCCAAGAACTCAATTCTTTCGTTATTTGATTTTGAAAGTTTAAGTATTTTAGGAACGAAAGAGTGAATGAACCAAAACTTAATGAGCGAGCTTCAAGAGCATTCATTCAATAATTCAAGGAATTTGAGACTCCAAGAACTCAGTTATTTTGTTATTTGATTTTGAAAGTTTTGATAAAAATCATATTTGTTTTTAAGAGGGTTATGGTTTAGGAGGACCTACTTGGACTAAGTTAAGGTAAATGACGATGCAATAATGCGATCGACTTACAAGGGTTGGAACTTGATATATTGGCGTCCCCTAATAAACAATTATACAACCAAAAAGAAACTCTAACTATGTGCATGCTCGGTTGATGCAAAGGCGGTATAGTTTCGAATAACACGTGGAAAAGGGTAATGAAAAGGAACAACTTCGGTCAATGTGCAATCAGACTTAGGAAGAACCAACTTATCAATTTTTTTTAAACAACCCATTAAATTAATTATTAAAGTCTGATAAATAACCCCGTGAACTGAAGCATATGCAATCCAATCTCAGACCCTTTTCATTTTTTCAAAACAAAATTAAAAAGAAAATGATGGAAACCAACAACTTCATACTCAGCTCTTGACTTTTCTCAAAAGAAAGCTCGAAGCTTTCATCGTACGAACATCACTCATAGATTAACCAAACCTAATCCCAATTTGAAAACCTAATTCTCAAAGTTCCTCAATAGATCAAAACAATAAAAACACATACCAAATTTGGGGATCTATCAGTAACATCAAGCAGTGAAACACAAAAACAGATGCTCAACAATAACAAGGGTGAATCATGAAGGTGAAAATGAGTTTCATACTTGCTCTGAATGTTCTCAGAAGGAAGACTCTCCACAGGTATTGTCTCTCTTTTTCTTTTCTCCTTGTATGTGCTTTCTACTTCTTCTTCTTCTTTCGTATCTCACGTGCGTTAAGTAGAGGATAAAAGCTTAGCTCTGTTCAAAATGAGCTCAAATGAAGAGCTCAAAAGAACTATGGAGGAAGAGCTTTATGTGAAGGTATAAAGAGCGATTTGAATTTCGGTAGCCTTTTTGTGTGCTAGGGGTTTTCATTGATTCTCATTTTTTGTTTTTGTTTTTCTCTGATATGTAATTCATGTGGTTGTTGATATTCTTTTGGTTTTTTGTTGCGGTTGATATTCCCCTTTGAATGAAACAATCGTTGTTTAAATAGGGTTGAGATAAGGGTTTATAATTTTGAAATTTTGTCCTTGAAAACTTGTTGATGAAGGGTTTCCACCAAGGGGACCAATTTCCAAAAATTGTTGTTGTGGGGAGGATGCATTTGAATTTGCAGCTGTAGTAGAGGTTGTTGGAACATGTCCGAACTTTATTTTGTTGTGAGTAAATGGTCCCCGCTGGTTTTGTTTTTTTTACTGCCTTGGTTCCCATGAATTTACCACTTCAATTTTCTATTCAAAAGTCATAGTGTTTGTGTAACTTGTGGCTTGCATCCTTTATGCCCACATGATCTTATAACTTCTCTTGAAAGAAATTAGAGTGTATGCTTGAATCATTGTTTGTGAATCCTGATGCAGGTTGTTGTAAACTTGAATCTACAAGTTTGAAAATGACGGCATGAGGTTATTTGTATATGCCAAGACTTAACATGAACATCCTTTAATCAAAACACGAATTGAAGATTACTTGGTTGTGTTATGAAGAAAGGAAAATTTAGTCAATGGTCAACTTGGTGTATTTTATGGTTTCCAATGTAGTATTTTTCTAAATGAACTAGTATCTTGTAATTTAATAAAACAATGACCCATGTACTTGAGATGAATGAGACTACGAGTTTGTAATGATGAGAATTTCTTATATGCAAGTGAGTGTGAATTACTTGGTTTGAAAATGAAGAATTCTAACTAGAAAATGAATTGAATATGAAATGAATACCAATATGCATGAGTGAATTGTGCTTCAAACTTAGGACAAATGTGAAGTAGAATGACATGATTTGAAATGGACTAGTTGAATAGAATTTTGAATGATATATTGGACTTAAAAATTGAGATCATAATTGGACTTAGAAATTTGAAGTTGAATTTGTAAAGAAACTTGAAAGCTTTGTAAAGAAACTTGAAAACTTGAAGTTGAAACCTTAAGCAAGAATTGAATTGGAGTTGAATTGAAATGTAACTAAAATATAAAACTTGAAATTTGAAATGAGCATGGAAAATAAAACTTGAAATTATCGAGTCCACCTCCTAAACCTAGATGAAATCAAAATCGAAATTTCAATCTTGATCTTGCAATTTAATGCATATAATCTTCTGAGGTCTTTACTTAAACTTCTTGAAGGTGAATGGGGAGTTCCAAATGGTCCTAAGATTAGTCTTGTAAAAAAACTTGGTCTTGAACATGTCCATGATTCCAATTTGAAAAAACTTAATCCAACTTATGATTGTTTCAACGAAACTAAGTCTACAGGACCACAAATCCTTCTTGACAATTCTTACAAGTCCAACACGACAGTTATGCGCCATGGTATGCAAATGATGAAGATGTATGTGTGAATGAATGTTAGGGGTAAATTTTGGGGTGTGACATATTGCTCCTCACATCACCCCGAAATCAACGCTCACACCGTCCCTGCTCTGGTTTATTTTTTATTTTTCTAATTAAATTTTTTTGGTTCTTTTGTTTTAATTTCTGATGTTTATTTTAATTACTTTTGATTTTTTTAAAGGGTCGATGATAATATAAACGGTCAAGGAGTAGTCGATTCTTTAAATCGACGAAAACTTGATCAATATGAGGCCAACTTATTTCCCTTTTGGAAATTCGATTTATTTTATTGCTTTATTTTCGATTTAATTTCCATTTTGGAAATTTAAATTTATTTCCCTTTTGGAAATTTAATTTAATTTAGTTTATTTAATTTTTGCATTTTGGTTGATGAAAGTCTAAAAATCGAGATTGTCACAAACCGATAAAATCTTGATTAAGACGAGACCATTTTTTTGATTATTCGATTAGCTTTGCATTGTGAAATAAAAATAAAAATTCAATTTTATTTTCGAAATCCACATGGACGCATAAAGTAACGTTCGACTTCTCATAGAATGATTCTAACATTGAATCCATTCTAAGATAGTTAAATAGCTACATTTCGACGCTTTCGATTTAATCTCAAGTCCCTCAACTTCGTATAATTTAGGACACTCCACATAGGCTTCCTCTTGACCCATACAATGAACCTTTTCATTTTGTGTAATCTCGTGTAATTTATTTTGTATCCCTCTCCCGATTGCATTCTATGTTATTTACTTTTCCGCATTGTGATTTCGTTCGCTAGGAGCACCCTTAGGGACTAGTATCAATTTCACTTCATTCGCGAACCCTTGGTCCAACAGTAAGTGATTTCACTCGCACACTCATACTATCATTCGATTATGGTTTCGTTTTCTAGGAGCACCCCTAGGGATTAGGATTCAGATCCACCTAACCAATCAAACAATAAACTTCCATTTTCATTCACCCGTAAGTCGAGCGCATCGTGCCTCGCCATCAAACCTAAAAAACCAAGACGTCTCTTTTATACTCAAACTCTTGATCCAGCGTCAAGCGGTCTTAGGTAATAAAACACTTTAATAATATGAGAAGAATTGTACGCCACGAGTCTTAAGCGGTAGAAGGAGGATAATGGATCTCCCGTTACTCACTCTGATTATTTTGACGCAAATCGATTGTATTGTTGAGAGAAATAATCTACCCATATTCTTTATAGTAATTCGACCCCTAAATCCTTTTTTGAAAGAAAGGTAATAAAACAAACAACCGACAAACCGTAGTGGGCCGAACTACGAAGCTCTGACTTTCTCATTGCACAAGAGAGTACGTAGGCACGGTGATCTCAATCCTTGTCGAGCACCCTAGGATCAATCAAACTCTTAATCAAACTTTTTTTCCCTTTAACAAGTAACTCATTAGGCATAAACATCCTTTTGTGTGTAACAACTTAGATGGTTCCCATCGAGTACGATATATGTAGGGGGTGCTAATATCTTCCCCTTGCATAACCGACTTCCAAACCCAGAAAATGGTTGCAACAACCTTTGTCCTTATCCTCTCTTTTTCGACGAGTTTTATCTAAATATTCCCTTTCCCCTTTTGAGAATAAATCAGAACTAGATGACGACTCTCATGTTAGGCCAGCTCGCGGTCTTTCATCGCAAGGTCATATTTTTTCGAGTTACGATACTACCATCATTGTGACTAGATAATTTTGTTTTTGTTGGGGTTATATTTATATGTTATTATGACATATATATTAAATTTGAATATGGGTTTATTCTTTTTTAGTTTTCCAACCATATTGGTTTGTATGTTTGTTTTTAATGCCTTTTATATCCCAATCATGTTTATGAATCTAATATGTCGATAAGAAGCATTCTTAGGTTAAGGCCAATGATATGCGTTTATGATATGATAAATGTACTTAAACGACTGCTAATAAGCACTTTTTAGGTTTATATAATAATCACTTATCAAAACCCAAACTCTAGAGATATATTTTGATTTGTTTTCACATATGTTGTCAAATCATAATGTTATTGTATTATATAATATAGTTGATGTTAAAATGTTATTTCAAACATGAATATTATTGTTAAGTGATAGTTGATAATATGAAGTTATGGGTAAAATATGTATAATTGATCATTTGTAAGGATGTGGTAATAATAGTTTTAATATAACCATAACATCTTTCTATCATTATTAATCTTCATTTATTTTGTTATCATGTTTACCTTATGAAATAATTCTCAAAGTAATCATGAAATCCTATTTGCTTAAAATAGTTGCAATTGCTTGTAAGTTGTATTGTTACATTATTCTTTGAGAAGACGATATAAAAAAATACTCATTTCATTTGTGTTTTTGCTTTAACAACCACTTTACTGTAATGATTTTCTCCAATTGTTGATATTTATTAGTATTATACTCAATGCTCGATAGAATTGTATTATCAAGTATTTTGTATATAAAGGGGGAAGGGCCAAGCATAACCATAATAACAACAGAGTCAGTCTAGTTACTTTACTTTTCAGTTGAGATCAGATAATTTATGAAATTAAGCTCCCTCATCTGACTTTGCGATTCTTATGAGAAGGGCTCAGTCATTTTAATTTCAAAAATGGAATAAACACTTTATCTTGGTTAAATCATCTTATAAACTCTATAAACTACAAACACTTGACATTGTTGCCTTTCATTTTGTTTATTTCCTCATGAGTTGATATATGAATCGTTTTATTAAGGCCCTTATGAGCCCATATGAATGGTGATGTTAGAGTACCAACATTCTCACCGTACACTCACTTTTCAACTAACTATCAAAGTATGTATCAATTTTGAGGAGTTGGTTATCATCTGAACCGAACCGAGATTATACACGGCCTGACCACAAACTAAACTTATATTTTTATCGGGCTAATCTTGAACCTACTGAGCTTTTACCCATACTAAACTCAGAAATCGAATGAGATTTTATATCAAACTAATCTCGACTCAAAAAAGCTTCCACTACTAAAAAATCATTTTTAGTGATCAAATTAGTTATTGAAAAAGCTTAAAAATTGGTCACTATAACGCTTAGCGACCAACAATTTTCAATTGGAAAAGTGCTAGTCGCTAACCTTTAACGACGTATTTGATAATCGATAATTAGTGACCGAATTTATAACCAAATAGAGACCTATTTGGTGATCAATATTTAACTAATTAATAAAAGGGCATAAAAATAAATTTTGAGGCATAACAAGATTTGAACCTTTGACACAATGGCTATTTTTGATCGTATACCTGCTCGTGATATGAATTCCCAGCCACTGTGACGTTGTATTTAAATTATAATCTTGTTAAAATTTAAATATATCTTACAAAGACAAATGATATTTCAAAAATTCTTATACTAATATACGTTGCATTTTTCATCTATATTAATTTATATAATAAAAATAAAATACATTGGATTTTTCATCTATATTAATTTATATAATAAAAATAAAATTAATTATATTATAAATTTTTATATGTGTGATTAAGAGACTAATTTATATTAATTAAAATTATATAAATTCATTTCAAATGTGTTACTAATTATTATTAATAAATTTAATAAAGAGTTAGAAAAATAAAAAGGAGAAAAACAAAAATTATTAGTTACCGAAATTTCGGTCACAAAATATCGCTCACTAATTTGATGACTAATTTTATTTTGTGACCGATATAGCGACATCTAAAATTTTATCAAATTTCGGTTGCTGATTCGGTGGCTATAGTGACCAAATTTTTTTGGTCACTAAAAGCATTTTTTTAGTAGTGTTTTACATAGGTTGAACTTATAAATCAAATAAGATTTTATATTAGGCTAATCTCGAACAAATATAGCTTTATATAGGTTGAGCTCAAGAATCGATATGAAGATTTTTCTATGGTTATTCTTCATGAACCCAAAAGGAGAGATTTTCTTCGATGACATAGTTCACGATCCAAACATGGACTTATACTAATCCTCCCAAAGAGCTTTTGTCATACCAAATTTTGACCTTAATATATATACCTCCTCAAAGGAAATCCACTGACCAAAGGATTGTGTTAGACTGGTTTGAACAATATCCCCGCAATGAATCAAAATTCTTGAGTCCCATCAGAGGATTCAGGCAAAAGACCAATCATTAATACATAATATTTCTAACCTTTCAATCACTATCAAAGGGTTAATGAATCTCAAATAATGGAAAATCTTTCAAGGAGTGTACAAAAGTTTCAGTGATCTGGGCCCTGAGCCATCACAATCACCAATTAGGGTTTCAGTCATCTGAGCCCTCCGGATGAAATTTTCATAGAGAAAGGATTCAAGACTTCCATACATCATCAAAAATGTTAACATGACTTTGACAAACCATTTACAAGTACAAGAGGTGCAAAGATCAAAGACTACAATATTATGGTTTTATAGTGCCCAAATTAGGGTTTCTCACTAATTGGGGAACCAAAAGTCAAGATTTTCATCTGGACAAAAGCCTATACCATAAGGTCAAAATACCTTAGAGGATGTCCAGTCAAAAAATCAGAAAACCAGGGGTGGCTAGTGTAATTTTCACCTGGACCAAAAAGTAAAAGTTTGACTTTTTCATCCAAAATGATCCTCGTGACCTATACTACAAGAATATATGGTCCATGAATGCATTTGATCACAAAAAAAAACAGATTTTGAAGATAACTTGTAAAAGGGGTAACCTTTGCAACTTAGAAAATTTTCTAAGTTATGGAAAAAAAAATTCAAGTGACCTACTTCCAAGCATCATAACTTGTGATCCAAGCATCAGATTTTGGTGAACCAAAACTTAAATGAAAGATCTCATCACAAACTATAAATTATTCAATTAGAAGAAACTCCAATTCATTATGGATTTTAATTTGAAGATGGATCAAAATCAAGAAAAATGTTAATTTTCAACAATTAGAAAACATCTTCCTAAGTGTAAAATCAGCAAAACACCAAAACTTGGAGAGATTTTTCATCTAGTTCCAAGCTGATTCAAATCCTTTTCAAAACACCAATATTGTTGCAAATGTTGCCAACAATTCAAAGAACTAATTGACATGAAAAGATCTTACTTGTACATGAAGAAATCATGGAACAAAGTGGCAATCTCAAGCTGTTTTGCAAAAACAGATTTTTCACAAACTTGTGAAATCTGATTTTTTGAATTAAAGTACAATGTCAAGTGAGTTTAAGCATCTAAACAATCATTACAAACCCGAGCAAACCTGCAAATTCATGACTACATCATGGAATTCACCAAAATGACATTCATAAATTTCAACATTATGCATTTTGATCTAAGGGTCACCAATCTCAAAAATTACATATTCTTGGATCTCTTGTTCAACAAGAAATAGGTGGACACAATCCAAGCATAAAACTTCTGAGGAATGTGAAATTTGTTGTTGCAATAGATGAACTATTTGAGAAGTTCATCATCAAACGTATAAGAGATATTTTCATAAATCATGACTCACAATTGTGACCTCAGCTCTTCAAGACTTAAGGGCTAAGTAATCTCAACATCTTTGCCTATAAATAGAGACCTCATTCCATCATAAAAATTACACCAAAGCCTATATTCTCTAAGCTTTCTCTTCTTTGCTCCTTAAGACTCAAAACTTAATATTTTGAGCAATCACCATCGGTTTTTGAGTTTGAGCCATTACAAGCTCAAACCAATTGCTCAAACACACCATATATGATGTTTATGAGGTGTTCAAACACTTAGATCACCTCTGAAACACTTCCAACCTAAAATCACACTTTAAAACCACAAATAAGATTTGTTTCTGCAACTTGAAAGCCACAACTTGATCTAGACATTTGCAATCAAGTACAAGTGTTCAAACACACTCCATATGGTGTAAGGAAGTTGTCCAGATCATCACAATATCTCTGTAACACCTCCAGCTCGAAATCACAACTCCAGCTGCAAGCTAAAGTTCAGGTAAGCCTCAAACTTGGCTAAATCATGATCCATGCATATTTCCTCGCACTATCTTTTTGCCATATGCATGTAATCATATTTTAAGTGATTCCCCTAAATCAATTTCATAAAACAATCATCATGTAGAATTTCATGAGGCTCGGGCCAAATTAGGGTTCTTCAGTGTTCATCACTGATTTTTCACTTCACACACAAAGTAAATGAAATTAATTGGTACCATTGGATTCGTGGGATCAAAATGAGCAATTTTGATGTTTATTTCATCTCAAATTGATGCATATTCCATGAGATACGATGGATTTTTCAAATTTCGGGCAAGAACACCATGGCGCGTGTTCATAGTGTGTTATTGGCGCCTTTTTTTCAAAAATTTGAATATTTGAATTTTGTGATTTTATTTAATTCATTCCAAAATTAATTTCTCTCTGATTATTTTGAGTTTTTAAATGATTCTGTTTTCATTAATGATAAAAAATGTTTAAATATTTTATTCCCTAAAAATATTCCCTAAAAATTTAATTTTTAATATATTTTGTATTTTTTCAAACAATTAATTTTTAATTGTTTTTACACATTTTAAAATGATTCTTTCTCTTGATTTTTCAAACACAAATGAATATCAAGATATTCTATGGATGGAATATGAATTATCATACCTTTATCCAAGATTTTTTTCTTTTTTTGCATTAGTGTTTGAAATTTATCAAATATTTTAATATTTTATTTCAAATAAATATTCAAAATATTAAAAAATTAGGGTTTTGACTTTCATACCCTCAATTTGACTTTTGTCACACTTTTGGGCCTCTATTAGAGTGTAAGACCCATTCATTTTTTAAAAATGAATCATTAGGGTTCATCTGATCCATTTTCAAAAATTTGGCGCGATCGTCTTTTTCACTGCATTAAGTTTTCATCTGTGAATTTTTCTCTGTGAAAATATCTTTACACATAACCATTTATTTTCTAAAATGAATTGTCAAAATGTGTCATGAAGAATTCTTTGTGTTTAGGACTCATTTTTTTGTTTTAAACTTTCTCCAGTCTATTTTAAAACTTCGTCAGACTTCCGTATAAGTTTTGAATCCACAAACTATTTCTTATATAATTTTAATCTCTTATATAGAGATTATGGGCCCACTTGTTTACAAGTCCCGTCTCCTTTTATTTTTTCATCTTTATGACTAAAGATCTAATACACCAGCAACTAGACTGAGCTTCACTCCAGTGAACTGCTTTCTAGGTTGTATGCAGCTTTTGAGCACCCAAGTCCTACTCTGTGTATGAAATCATCAGATAATTAATCAAGAAAACAAATTTCATAGGCATCCTTACGTTTAAGCCCTATTATTGGATTATGAGTCATTTTTTTCTCTTTTTAACTTCTCGCAGTTTTCTTAAACTGATGTGCTTGCTTAGAATATAATTGTTTGCCAAAATTATCTTTCTTCACCTCATACTAAAATAAAGATAATAAAATATTTCTTAATGACAAAGAGAATATAATGTAAAACACATCTGTAATCTTTCTCCCTCGGGATTTTGGGTCTATGCTTCCTAGTGTAACCCCCAACTTCATTCTTAATAAAACAACTTAAGAATATTGAAACCATAGCAAAGACATACTAAAAGTTGTTAGACGCATTCCCTGACACCTTTTATTTGTCTGCATGCATTTCATTTGTATATATTTACATTTTTATAGAATCTCTAAGTAGTATGTTATCTTCATCCAACAGATATACCCTTTCATCTCGCCTGGAAGACAAGGAATGTTTTATAGGGCTTACTTGATGTAAATTATCCTCTTCACTTAGCCCAAAGTGACAAAACTTTGTTTTATAGGGATGTGTATTTCAAGAATCAACAAATCATAAATAAAATGTCATTCTGTACTTTCACACTTGTTGTTGTTTTCTCTTTTCTCTTTTTCAGAAAATGGTAATCCCTAAAAAACAACCAAAATAAAAACAAACGTTATTCAAAACTAATTTGCATAAAATTTCGTTTGCATTCTCTAAATGTGTTCTCTCGATATCATCATCGCGCAGATTAACTATTTTAAACCCAATTGAAACACATGATCCAATGCCTTCTCCCAACTTTTAGTTCTCGATATTCAAAGCTGAAGAGGAAGATGACAACGAAATTCCATAAGAGATCTCCAGACAGCTCAGAGATGAGGAGAATTCCTTTCAACCTTACAATGAACCATGAGAAATGATTAACTTGAGTTCAGAATAGGAAAGAAAGGAAGTCAAGATCGGTGGGCTACTCAGTTCGGCTGAAAGGAAAAGCCTGATCTCACTACTAAAAGAATTTCCCGATGTATTTGCTTGGTCATACCAGGACATGCCAGGATTGGATACCAACATCGTGGAACATTATTTACCATTGAAGCCAGAATGCTCGCCAGTTAAGCAGAGATTGAGAAGAACTCATCTAGACGTGGCTATTAAAATCAAGGAAGAGGTACATAAGCAAATCGACGTAGGATTTCTCGCCACTTCAGAATATCCTCAATGGTTGGAAAACATTGTGCCAATACCAAAAAGGACGGAAAAGTCAGAATGTGTGTAGACTACGGGGATCTCAACAGAGCAAGTCCAGATGACGACTTCCCTTTACCGCACATTGACATGCTGGTGGACAACACAACAAAGTACAAAGTATTTTCTTCCATAGATGAATTTTCGGGCTACAACCAGATAAAAATAGCACCCGAAGAGATGGAGAAAACATCTTTTATTACACCTGGGGCACCTTCTGTTACAAAGTAATGTCGTTAGGATTAAAGAACACCGGTGCTACCTATCAAAGGGCAATGACAACTCTCTTTCATGACATGATGCATAAAGAAACCGAAGTATACGTCGACGACATGGTATCCAAGTTGAAGACCAAAGAGGAACACATTGAACATCTGCATAAATTGTTCCAACGTCTAAGAAAATATCAACTACGGTTGAGTCATAACAAATGCACCTTTGGTGTCCGATCAGGAAAGCTCACGGGATTCATCATTAGTAAAAAAGGAATCAAAGTTGATCCCGACAAAGTCAAGGCTATTCAAGAAATGCCTGCTCCAAAAATGGAGAAATAAGTACAAGGATTCCTGGGACGTCTCAATTACATCTCAAGATTTATATTCCTCATGACCACGACATGCGCGCCAATATTCAAACGTCTCCGGAAGAATCAAAGTCATGACTTGACAAAAGACTTCCAGGAAGCCTTTGAAAAGATCAAAGAATACTTGTTGAAGCCACCAATTTTGTCTCCTCCAGTTGAAGGCAGACCATTGATTATGTACCTCACCATTTTGGAAGACTCCATGGGATGTGTACTTGGCCAGCAAGACAAAACAAAAAGAAAAGAATATGCTATTAACTATTCGAGCAAGATATTCACTGATTATGAAACTCGGTACTTAATGCTCGAGAAAACTTGTTGTGCTCTAGCTTGGACAATTAAATGTCTTCACTAGTATATGCTCTGTCATACTACTTGGCTCATATCGGAATGGATCCGATGAAATATGTGTTCGTAAAAAATGCATTAACGGGACAAATTGCTTGTTGGCAAATGTTGTTATCAGAATACAAAATTGAATATCACGCATAAAAATCCTAGCTGATCATTTGGCTCATCAGCCCATTAGTAATCAGGACCTAGTCACATTTGACTTCTCAGACGAATACGTCATGTATCTTAAGTTGAAAGATTGTGACAAACCACTGCCAAGCGAAGGACCTGAATCAGGATCCCTTTGGGGAATAATCTTCGACGTAACAATTAATTCTTATGGAAACGGGATTGGGGCAATCATTGTCACTCCAAACGGAACCCACATTCCATTCAATGCCATATTGGCGTTCAAATGTACATACAATGAGGCCGAGTATGAAACTTGCATCATGGGTCTCGAAGAAGCAATTGATCCCAGGATCAATAATTTACACGTGTACGAAGATTCTGCCTTAGTGATCAATCAGATCAAAGGAGAATGAGAAACACGGCAGCAGGGACTGATCCTTTATCGAGATTACGTAAGGAGATTGCTGCCATTTTTCAACAGAGTTGAATTCCATCACATCCCTTGTGAGGAAAATCACATGGCTGACGCACTTGCTATACTTTACAAGAGAAACTTCGAAGACTGGCAGACAACTTCTTCCTCAACCAAGACTGACAGACAACTTCTTCGAAGACTGGCAGACAACTTCTTCCTCAACCAAGATATACTTTACAAGAGAAACTTCGACATGGTTCTACTCAGATATGTAGACAAACGCGAAACAGAAATACTCATGAAAGAAATTCATGAAGGATCCTTTGGTACTCATACTAACAGACACATGATGGCAAGAAAAATACTCTGAATAAGATGCTACTGGCTCACAATGGAGGCAGATTGCCGTAAGCATGCGAGGAGATGTCATAAATGTCAAATTTACGCTGATAAGATTCATATGCCTTCGACACTTCTCAAGGTTCTCTCTTCACCATGGCCATTTACAATATGGGGAATCGACATGATTGGAATGATCAAACCCTAAGCTTCAAACGTGCATCGATTCATCCTTGTAACTATTGATTACTTCACTAAACAGGTCGAAGCAACATCATACGCCAATGTAACCCGACAAGTGGTCGTCCAATTTATCAAAAACAATATCATTCGTCGCTACGGTATTCCAAGTCAACTCATTACTGACAATGGGTCCAACTTGAACAACACAATGATGAAGGAATTATGTGCAGACTTCAAAATTGAACACCATAACTTTTCTCCTTATCGGCCAAAAATGAACGGCGCAGTAGAAGACGCCAATAAAAATATCAAGAAATTTGTCCAGAAAATGGTCGTAACATACAAAAACTGGCACAAGATGCTCCCTTACACGCTTCATGGATATCGAACTTTCGTTCGTACTTCAACAAGGGCAACCCCTTTCTCACTAATATATATCATGGAAGCAGTGCTCCCCATAGAAGTTGAGTTCCCATCATTAAGGATATTGATGGAGGCCAAACTCACAGAAGCTGAGTGGTGTCAAAGCAGATTCGACGAGCTCAATCTGATAGAAGAAAAGAGAATGATTACCCTGTATCACAGTCAGTTATATTAGCAATGGATGAAGAGAGCATTCGATAAGAAAGTTCGACCTCATGTCTTCAAAGAAGAAGATATTGTACTTAAGAAAATCCAATCATTTCTCACCGACTCTCGGGGAAAATGGACTCTGAATTATGACGACCCCTATGTGGTCAAGAAAGCCTTCTCAGGAGGTGCCCTGATACTCTACTACTATAATTAACTAATGAGAATTGTTCCTGTTACACCAAAAGTAACACATACACTATATAATAATACAATTTTGTTTTTCTAAAATGTTTAATTATTATTTTTTCTTTATTCTATCACAAACATAAACATGCATATGAGACCATCTTATATTTTGTAGGGGTGTAAGCATACCGTGTAATTTTTGAAAATTGTACCTCATACCCCTACAATTATATCAATACCTCTATAATTTTTTAAAAATGTCTTTTTTTTCTTATTTATTTTTAATTATTTTTTTTATTACTTTTTATTGTTGTGTCAATTTTTTTCTTCATCGAAAGACTTGTCGAAAGTGTATCGGAACACTTAGGCCAAGACTTCCGGTCTTAATAATACAATTTGGATGTATTATTAGGACTCCAAAACACTTTTCGAAAGTGTTCCGATGAAAAAAAAATCTAAATGAGTTTCTGCAACGGTTAAAAACCGTGACCTAAAGTAACGAATATGATTCCGGTTATTAGTTACTATAGACCACAATTTTTAACCGTTGCAGAAACTCATTTAGAAAATGTTTTCACCGGAACACTTTTCGAAAGTGTTCCGGTGTCTTAATAATACATCCAAATGTATTATTAAGATCAGAAATCTTGGTCTAAGTATTCTGATACACTTTCGACAAATCTTTCGATGAATAAAAATTGACACGAACAATAAAAAAAAATTAAAAACAAATAAAAGTAAAATTGACATTTTAAAAGAATGGTAGGATATTGATATAACTATAGGGATATAAGATAAAATTTGGGTATTTTTTTTCCGTAAGTATGGCAATAGCAATACTCTTAACTCAAATTTAGAATCCATTTTGTTTTAATTTTAAAAAATAAATTTAATTTAGGATTGCGAAACTATTAAAAAAAACCTTTATCCTTACCCGTTTGAGTCAAAAGAATCAAAACTCTACAGTGAAGTTGAAAAAGAGAAAAATAAAAGTTGCGATTAAAGAAGGGAGAAAGAATAACAACGAAGAGTACAATCATGTTAACTCCCGTGTGAGTTTAAGCGTCTTGTTATCCGGTTATCAATTCAATTCACGGCAGCAGGATGGCCGGCGGCAACAATCCCAAACCTTCGTCATCCTCCCACCGCAAAACTCGCTGGGAATCCAACTCCTCCGCCGCCCCCGCCGCCACTACGGCCACCAACACAAACACCAAATCTCCTTCCGATTCCAAACTCAAACCCAACACTAATAATCCAAACCCTAATAGTAACCCAAAACCTAACCCTAATCCCAGCCCCAAACTTCCAAACAATCACCCTGCCCTAATTCCCTTTCAATTTCCGGAACCCGGTCCACCCCCTCCTCCGGCTTATGGCTTCCATATGCTCGAACGGCGAACAATTATCCTCGCTGACGGCAGCGTCAGATCCTACTTCGCTCTTCCTCCTGATTACCAGGATTTCGCACCCCCGCCTCGCCCTTTAGACCGCTTCGACATGCGATTTCCTCCCCGTCCGGATTACCAGAATCCCCTGGAAGCCTCCTTGGCAAAGAGGAAGTATGGCGAGGATGGTAGGGATGAATTCGCCAGGCAAAGGGAACAGCTTTTGCGTAATGCTAATGGGTTTGCTAATAGGGTTCCTGGTGGTGAGTTTCCTGCTGGTCCCAGTGGTCCCCTTAAGCGAGATATGACGGACCCTGTTGATTTGAGACCTTCTAAGCACTCAAGGGTTGATGGGGTTGGTAGTGCTAATAATGCTAGGCATCCGCAGGTTGATCAGGAGGCTTTGAAGAAAACCTTTCTTCACTTTGTTAGGTTAATCAATGATAATCCATCCCTTAAAAAGAGTTTCACGCAGGATGGAAAGCAAGAGCGGGTTCAGTGTGTTGCTTGTGGCAGTGGCACTGGCAGTAACAGGTTTGGTTGAATATATTTCAGCTGATTATCATTGTTTACTCTTTCTTTGTCTTTTTTGAATTTACTCATATGATATAATAGTGTAGTAGATTTTAAAGGGCCTATGCAATGAGGCAATAGGCACCAAAAAATTAGAAGAAAACTGTAAAGTATGATTATTTCGTGTTAATATAGGTTAGGTTGGCTATGTATGCAACCCTAACTAACTAATCGTTGGTTTGTGGGGGAAGGAGGGAGGATTAATAAATAGAGAACCTTCATTTGGTTCAGATGATCAATGGGGACAGGTCACAGGAGGGTAAATGTGGGGTAAAAATCCCTGCCCTCCATTTTTCTGGGATTTGATGGGAGGAAAAATAGCTTTAAGTTTATGAACTGTACTGCCTATTGTCTTAGCTATCTTCTTTTGTTTCAATCTAAACTGTCATTGCTCGTAGTTGTATCATTCTTAGCAACTCACCGACATCAATGATGCTTTGGGTTTTTCCATGTTGTGTAAACCACAGTCTGGAACATGTTAACATTGCTTGGAGTCTTACCTTATGCTTCATTCTTCCCCAACCTTTCTGTAAGGCTGGCTACATTGGTAAACGACTTCTATTTTTCTTTTCTTCCACTCTCCTTCAACCAAAACAAACAATGGAATTTTATTTTCCTACTCCTTCTGTCCCTCACCTCCCTTCCTCTCTATTAAAATTTATCTGCTTCCTCTGATCCTTTGAACCTATCAGAATTGAGGCCTCTTGCTGCAAAAATCCTAATGTCCTATAGCTAGTTATTTAAAACATTTAAACACATTTACCCCATTTAGCATCAGAGTTTCAACTAGAAAGTGAGATGGTTGGGCTCTTAGTTTTCCTTTTCTTTTTAAGTTATCATTGAGGGTCTAAAGGTATACAAATAAAGGCATGCGTCTCAGCCAGCAAGAGGTGCTGAGTGCTGACTCCTTGTGCCTTACATCTTCTCCTTTTTGGGCATACCTTTGACTACCGCTTTGGCTCTAGCATACAAGGAGACACGGGAAGTTTATTATCTTTATGATCTTAATTAAGCAATGAAACATATTTAGTGTTAGATGATGGATTTTAGTCTGTCATGTAAGCTTATGCAGCTCAGTTTTATAGTGGATGTTTTCTATTTGAAAACATTACAGCTTAGCTTTATGAACACATTTGGGTCCGGGTCCTATTTTTCTTTTAATTCCTATTGGACAGTATCATTTCCATTTTGTTAACTGAAGTTACTCTTTAAATCTGAAATTAACAGCATGAATAACTTAGCAAACTTGGTCCTTGAGACAGGCTATCCAATATGGTTCCTTGTGTATATTTGATTGCATTGGATTTAGTTGGCAAACTTCATATGTCATATTTGTGGGTATTTAGAGTTGAGTTATTACTCTAAAAGTCACAATTGACTTGGTCAGCTTTGAATTTTACACTTATTGGAATCTAGTTTTCTTTCTGTGCACGTGATGTCCTCTACGCTGGCCAGTAAATTGTGATTAGGATATTATATGCTGTGATATACATTTGGGAAATAGTGAGTTAGTGAGCCCTTTAAGTTTATCTTGTATTTTACAATGTTGATTTCTGTTGCTTATATCAAGTTGCTATCAACTTTCCATAAGTAAACATTCTTATTGAATTTTTGCATTTAGGCAGCTTATATATTTCTGCTGTTGATATGCTTGTTCCGTTAGAAATTGTGGGAAGTGGTATTTGCAGACTACTTGTAGTTCAGATCATGTTAGTTAGGTGGTAGTTTGAAGAATCTGGTGTATCGGGAACCTTAATTTTTCATCAGATACACTCAAAGTTGTTAACCGCGGCCGCTCCCGGTGCGATCCCGGACGGTCCGGCCGGGCTGGCCCTCCTCCGCGCGCTATATGAGGAGCGGATCCCATGTTGCAAAAAGCCGCTGATTCCAGCGCTATCTCGACTCGCGGGTAGTGCTCCGCTCTCTGGGTGGAGTGGGTTACTCGATTTGCTTTTTATTTTTTATTTCTTAAAGCCAAATTACCTCTGTTTGATGTATGTTTGATGTTCGAAATAAGAAGATGAAGGGGAAGAAGATGAAGTTGTGGGGTGGGGAAGAAGAAGTGCAGCCACATCCTTTTTTGAGTTTTAAAAAGAAACCCTAGTTTTTAGAGTGGAATAGTGGATCCGGATCCGGGTTGCATTCAAAATATTACAAACCCCATTTGACGGGTACTGGTATGAGTATCACCTAAACCCTATATTTAACTTATTTATTTAACTTATTTATTGTTTCTTCCCCACTGAAACGTACACCTTTATCTCTTTTCAAGACACTGTTCCAACTCCCAAGATAACTTTTGCACTAACCAATTAAAACTCTCACATTATCTTTCATTATTATTATTATTATTATTATTATTATTTTTAATTATTATTATTATTATTATTACCAATTCTTTTTTCTCTACCTCCTTACTTGCCAAATCTTACTTGATAAAGCTTTTAATTATTTTTCCTATAATTATTACTAGGATGATCCAATTCCTTATTCTCTTATATTATTATTATTATTATTATTATTATTATTTTATATATATATATATATATATATATATATATATATATATATATATATATATATAATTTTTTAATTCATATAATTAATCTAAAAAGTTATCCCGGTATCCCATTTTTAAAGTCGACCGCTCCGCTCTGCTATCCGGGATTAATAACTCTGGATACACTTATAATCTCATGATTGCCTGTCTCAGTTTATGTAACTTCTATGATCGATCACTAATGTCTGTTTGGTGACCGGCAAGTGGCAAGGGTTCGTTATTATTGTTTTAATTTTTTTGGAGTTATTTTGCCTTGTTACTTGACTACAGCTCCTGTGTCCTATTAACACACTTTTGTGTTGTTTATGAATGTTTGAAGTTATTGTGCTACATTGGAGCCCCCCCTTCTGCCTATTAACAGTTTGTAGCTCTTTATAGCTTGTAATATGTCAATGCTAATCTGTCATTTTATATTTTAATTCTAATGTTGATTTATGAAATGGCTGTTGCTGCCATCATTTTCTAACTTACTAATTCCTGTCTATGAAAGCTGTGTAAGCTTCCTGGTCCAAATTATGGTTTCTTCAGCCTTTTGTATAGGTTGGTCAGGAGTTGGAGTGATAATTTGAGTATTTTTATTGTTGGTTATTACTTATTACGATTGAAACTGATTTGTTATATGTGGCAAAATAAATTTAATATCGAAACATTTTGTATGAGGGTAATCGAGCTTCTTTTGATAAAGTGGGTTACTGTTTATTATTTAAATGGATAAGAAAACTGCACTCTATCTCTGACACTTCAATCAGAACTTTAGAACAAGGTTTACTCTAATAAGTTTTCTCTTTCTCCTCTGTATTTCCATTTTCGTCAGACTTGTAGAGTTTAGCTGTCCCTTCTGTATTGGAACCTAACTTTACAAGTTCCGTGTTATAACCCTGTTGCCGCCCTTTAAAACAAAGCTTCTGACGTTGAGTTTTGCTTTCATGTGTGACCTATACTATTATATGTCTTTGCATATATTTGAATCCTTCTTGATAGCAGCAAGCTGTTGCTGAATATTTTGTCCTGGTTAGAGTTATCCTTATGTATCTCTTTAGAGAAAGGTTTGTTTGTTATACATATATTATGCGTATGCAAATTATGACTTAGGACTGACAATATATGTGGAAAATATGAGTCTACTTGTCATGCACTTTAAAGGTGTGTATGTAACTTTGGTAATTGTTATATTATATGTCTTCGAAAATTTAGACTTCCAATGCATTTTGTTACCGAACCTCGTAATGATGCTGATTTGTAATTTGGTAGGGGTTCCCCACTTTTTCTTGAGTAATGCCTTGATGTTTTTTCTATGTAACTTCGGTTTTATGTTTTCTTTATGTACCTATGATACGATGCACCTAAAATATGTTCATCAATGAACTTTATATTCCTAATTTCAGGGCTGCTAAAGAATTTTCAGATATACATGCTCTCATTATGCATACTTACAACTCAGATAATGCTGATTTACGTGCTGATCATTTGGGATTACACAAAGCTGTGTGTGTCTTAATGGGTTGGAATCACTCAACGCCTCCTGATAACTCAAAGGCGTATCAATATCTATCTGCTGATGAAGCAGAAGCAAATCAGGATGATCTGATCATGTGGCCACCTTTGGTGATCATTCACAACACAAACACAGAAAAAGGTAGAGATGGTCGTATGGAGGGTTTGGGAAACAAATGGATGGATAATAAAATTAGAGGTATAATATGCCTCTCCATTCTTTATTATTTTCCGTTATGATGTCTCTCTCTTTAAGATTTGAATAACCACGATAAAATCTTACTTGCATGGCTGTTGAGCCTTTTATAGCAGTTTGATAGAAACCAACTGATATTTCTGAAACACTTAGTTACCTTTCCTGATATTTCTTTGTTGTCAACCTATGCTTTAGGCTACATTTTATTGGAATACTTATGACATTATCTCTTTGAAGATAATGTGATGACAAGTTCAATTATATAGGGTTTGTCATGAACATAATATTAGGTTCAGGAACTGAAACTAGTGAGACTTGGCATTTTAAGTGGTTGCCAATATACACTTGTGGCAGGCTAAGACTCTCTGTGATTTCTGTTGGCATTGGTGTTTGAATTTTATTTTGGAAGTGTCTTTTTTTGTGTGAAAAATACTGATATGTAGCATTTTATGGTAGTCATCCAATGGATTTATTTATCTGTCCATCTGATTTGAATTATAGCTATTGATAAGTTAAAGCATCTGTTGCTTTGTCCATCTTTTCTGTTTTTTTGCTAATATTATAGTTACTTTTTACTTGACTATTGACTAACATATTTATTCTTATCTGCTTTTTAGTCATGGGGAAACCGTTGTGATTATTTATGATGAATTATTGATAGTAACGGCTCTTGTTTCCTTGAAAGTTCTTGTAGTTAATCCTTCTGGCTTACTTTCATACATACATAAAATCACATATACATAGACATAGATATGCCCACACAATGTGCAGGCGTATGTATGTATGTATGTATGTATGTATGTATGTATGTGTAGACAGAGACACACATAAATCAGTAGATTGATAGAAATAGATGTGTATATCACTTACATTGTATGTCAGTCCCCTCTTATGTATTTTCACAGTAGGTTCTTGCTCTGGATTGGCTTGGCTATTGTATTGCCAAATTTATTTTCTTCAAAAGCTAGGTCACAACTTAGTTGTGTGACCTTTCATTACTTCCCTTTTATTTCTTCTTTTAGCCCATGAAGTCCGGATACTCCAAAATTGGAGACGTGTCTGTATGGGATACCAATACTTCCCTTTTATGTACCCTAGAAGTATCGAAATTACTTATTTTACTTTTTCCCCCTAAAAATTAATCGGATACTTATTAGATACTTCAAGGATACTTGTGGATACGTAACTAAAAACATTTGAGAAATTAGAGGAGATTAAAATAATATTATAATTTAGACAAAAATTCTATAATGTGTTCTTTTTATATTATAGTATTATTTTTGTAATTGTGATCATATGTTTATGAAGAAGGATCAATGAATCTTCTTTACAAGTACCTTCCATATAAAATTTGTTCACATTTTTAGGCTTTAACTTATTCTGAATTTCAAAAACTTCATGTATTCGTGTATCGTATCACATCATGATTTGTGCAGGATTCAGCTGCTAGCACTAACTCTTTGGCCTATCTTTGGGTTTTGGGAATTTCTTTGAACTTTGGCCTAACTTTTATATTATTTTTAATTTCCCTTGAATGTGCTTCAGTGTTGTTTGCTTTGGTCTACAGAGAGATGTTTTGCATAGATCTTTCCACTCAGTCTGAATAATTTCTGGAGGGTGCTGATACTTATATGCTTATACATGTACACTGATGTCAGTATTGTTATGAAGTGTTAATGACACAATGACATGATGGGAATCTAACAGAACACCATCAGGAAGTTGTGGCATTGCATATTTTACATTGAACCTTGCTTTGCAACCCGCAGACTTGTGTTTTCCTACTATCAGATTTTTGCTTCTGTTGTCTTGAATTTGACTGTGCTTTCCGTTCTCTGTCCTTTGAGAACTCTCGTACTAGTTCTCTATCTCCTACAGACTCGAGGACGGCTTTAATATCTTTATTTTGTTTTAAATCCTTCTCTCTTCTCTCTCATCTCGGACTCAAGACTTCAATATCTTCATTTTATTTCAAATCCATCCTTCTTCTCTCTCATCTCAGTCTCTTATCTTGTTGTCTCACTTCTACTTTCACTTGCTAGTTGCTAACTCTCATGACCCACCTTCAGTGGAGTTTAGTTTTGCTCCATTTATATACCATCCATTTAGTGGATGATCCTACACACTAGCTCTAACTACCTGTAATTAACTTAACCAAATTATTACACGGGTATGTTATGCTGTGTGTGATCAATAATAAGTATGGTTGTACTGTAACTTGTAACTTGCCTGGTCAGTTAGTTACCTAGGGTTAGGCTACTAAGTGTAGTCCATAATACTTATAGTATACTCTAGTATCGCTTAACATCATTTCATGATGTTGTTCTAGCTGTTTTTTAACTGTCCTATGAATGGAGTGTGAAATGTGAACAAACATACTTGCTCATTTAGATACAGAACTACAAACACATGTAGTTGTGCATTTATACACATGCCTGTGTTGATATTTTAATGGCAATAGATTGGACGGCCTGAACTGCCTAATATTATGAGACACTTCATCAATATATTTATATTGTTTATGAAATCATTTTAGTCGATGCAAAGATATTTGGCATCGGATACTCAGTTATTCATTGAGATTGAAAATGTTTAATTGTGCATGTGCACATTTGTTATTACCTATTCATTTATACATGGAAGATGTGGTTGTACATTTATGCACTTGCATCTGTTGTTCTTTTATTGACATCTAATGTTACAATACAATCAAGAGAGTAGGTGTGCTTTATTTTGCATTGGGCACTCATTTATTCATTGAGATTGAAAATGTTGAATTGCATGTGCACACTTGTTATTACCTATTCATTTACGCATGGAAGATGTGTTGGTACCTTTATGCACATGCATCTGTTGTTCTTTTATTGACATCTGATGTTACAATCAAGAGAGTAGGTGTGCATTATTGTGGGTTAGTTCTTCATTTAGTGTAGATTGATTCTGTACATTAACATGGTTGATGCTTAACTATGTTCTTATTTGCATGTAGCATTAATGGTGTTATTGAGGTCAAATATTTCAACTAGTCTTGGAGTTTGTTTGCATTTTTTATCTAGATGATATGCTATCATTGCATCGTGCTTCAACAGGGAAAAGGGGGTTGGTTTATTCTATATGTGCTTTCTGGCCCAGTTTCTGTTTTTGTTTATATGAATTATGTTGTGTTTGTTGTGTGTTTTGTTACCCGAGGTCATGCAGATGGAGTGATTATCTTTGTACTCCTATTTGGATTAAGCTTTTCCTGGCCGTATTAGATGTTTTTCTACCTTTTTTAATGACTGGTGTATATATCTATCTTTCTATATATCTTCCCATATTATTGCATTCTCTCAAGTTCTCTTATTTATTACTTATTAGCTTGTTAGTTCAGCTTATTATTGTGGCTAGAATTTTACTGCAAGTGCTTAGCTGATTATTTAATTTGATTACAAATACTCTATAAGCCAATTTTATTTAAATCTACATTTGGGATTAGTAATATTCGGTAAGACATTGATCTATTTTGTCCCAAAGGGATAAATTGTATATACCGGTGTGATGGAGATTTAGATAACTTCAAATCTAGATGGTTTGTCTGAAGCCTCTTCTCTCCTTTTTACTTTCAGCAGTTTCACTCTTATGATTTTCCTTGACAAACATAGAATTGTGTGTGTCTTGAACAGAAGCATTTAAGGCCAATGCTGCACAATTTTGAACTATAATGTCATCACAAATTATTCATATTGGCTTAGGGATATAGAGGAAAAAGTAGAGAAAGAGAGAACTCTGATTTCTCAAGGAAACTTGTTATTGCTTGGCGGCAATTCACTTTCTGATGAGCCCTATTTATATACTCGTAGGGCTTTACAAAACGGAAAAGTATAGAGCCATTCAAAGCAAGTAACTGATTACAAGATAAGTTTGATGTATTAAGGTTACTCTAGTTGATATAGCTAGAAAAACCTAGAGATATTAAGTTGCTTTGGTATTAAGGTTGCTCTAGTTCCTATGTCTTCATTTATTTGTGTTTCATATTATTCTCCATCATTCTCCATCTCAAATATATTCTGCAAGCACTTAACAAAATCTTGTGTCTTTTGAATTTTGCATTCAAATGTCTAATAATAATAATAATAATAATAATAATAATAAACTTTTGACGAAGTAATTTTTCGATCTGATTTTCAAACATTTTCCAGAGCTTGGATTTGCGGGTGGCAAATCAAAGGCATTATATGGAAAAGAAGGTCATTTGGGCATAACAGTGGTTAAATATGCCGATGGCAAATCAGGCTTGGAGCAGGCCACGCGGCTTGCTGAACACTTTAAGAAGGAAAATCATGGACGCAAGGATTGGACTCGCGTGCATGCATCATTAGGAAAAGATGATGAAAACAATCCCAACCTTGTTCAGGTTGATGAGAAAAAAGGAGAGAAAAGGAAGGTCTTGTATGGCTATCTAGGAACTGCTTTTGATATTGACAAACTTGATTTTGATACACGGAAGAAGGTAGTTATAAAGAGCCGGAGAGAATACAAATCCTCCATGTAGTTTCTGGACTATACATAGATGGAATAATTTATGGATTGTTCTGAGATGAAGTCTTTTACTGTTGCATTATAATAGCCTCAATTTCTTAAGACGATGAAGCTTTTTAATTATGTTGTACCAACCATTTCAATGTATAATAGGCTTGTTCAAAAAAATAATGTACACTAGGAGGCAACGTTGCCAATAATTTAATTCTAATTTCCTTATTCAACTTGATTTTTCCTGCTGTAGTTAACAGTAGAAATTAGGAAAGATTTGTTTTCTTTACAACCTGGAACGCATTAATGTTCTATTTTACTGAATTGGAAGACTTGGTTATGTCTTTACTTTTCCCCTTGTTCGGTGGGGACTGTATGTGTACAATTGAACTTTATTTTCCTTTTGTGTTGCAGTGGCAGGGAATGAAAATTCTTACAAACAGTTTCCTGCAAAACTGAATCAATCAATCTCTAGAGTGTTATGAGTTTGTTCTTTGTTGATTGTTTGTTGTTGGTTTAATTTAATTGATTGATGAAAACCCTCTCTTATCACTGATTCTTAGTTTGTTAGTCATTTACTTTTTTTTTTTTTCTTTTAGTTTTTTGACTTTTTGGACGGGGTATCTAGTATATAGGGTTTGATGATATTTTTTGTTATGAAAACGCAAACTGTATTTGTTTAGACTCATCTATCATAAGGGGTACATAAATTAGGGCTTGGTGAGAAATCAACAGTGATGCTTGTAAATTGTATTGAAGTATTTTATTCTGGCTTACCCAATATTGTAACTGAGTTTTTAACTAGAAATAGTTAAGGTGGCCAGAGTACTAGCATAACAATGCAGTTGGAAAGAGTGGCCATAATAAACATGGAACAATCAAACCTATTAGAGACAAAGCCAAAATAACAGAGCTATGTTGAGTCTCTCAAACCATTCGAATGAAGTTTGTTTAACTCCATAAATTGGTTTATTAAGCTTGTATTTAAGTTCTTTGTCAGAATGCTCAAAACCAGGTGGTGAGGGAGGTGTACTTTTAAGTTCTTTGTCAGAATGTTCAAAACCTGGTGGTGAGGGAGGTGTACGAAGAGTTATGAAAACATGTGAGGAAATAGTTGAAGAGTGAATGCATTAGACTAAGAGTAGTAATGTATGTAGGTGAGGATATAGTTGGTGTAAAGTGAGTGCAATGACTCTATGTAGGTGAGGATATAGTTGGTGTAAAGTGAGTGCAATGACTCTAAATGTGTGGCTAAATAGATGCAATTGAGGATAAAATTGTAGATAAAAAAGATGAGTTCTGATCAGAAATAGGAAAATCGTTAACCATGGAAAAAGAGTAACACACAACTCCAACCGTCATTGATCCGTAGCATGTACAATCGTAAGGATGAACACACGTCAAAAGGAAAGGCTCACAACTTCATCATCTAACCGATTATGCGATCTATCCCCCTCAGACAATCGACGTATTGACACCTCCTCTTTTGGATGATGAGCTTTAAATACCGATGACCGATAACGTGAATGTGTCCCAAGAACTAGGGGTGTTTGCGGGCTGGTTTGGTTCGGTTTCGAGAGAATCCGATACCCGAACCAATGAAAAATAAATGGATTGGTTTAGATTGGATTTATATATTTTTGCAATAAAGTCCAAACCAAACCGATCCGAAAAATAATGAATTGATTTGACTTAAATTGATCGGATATATTAAAAATAAATATACAAAAATATTTTTTTTTAAATTATTTGTTTACACAATAAAATATGAAAAATAAATATTGAACACATGACATTCACATATTTTGAAACAAGTTATGACCACCATAGTCATATAGTTGTTGTATTTCACTTAAATATTTAGTAACTTAAAACAATTTTATTGCATACTCATACACCATTCCTTATCATAAAATTGAAGGTATGTAGTTTATAGATACTTGTGATTTGAGGTTTTGCGATTTGAGATGAAATTTGTGGTTTACAGATACTTGTAGTTTGCAATTTATGAGTTTGATTTATAATGGTTGTGATTTGTGATGTTTGATTTCTCTATATTTCATCATTGATTGATATGTTTGTGATAAGTTAAAAGATATTTTGTTTTTCATTGGAAATGTCTAGAGACTATGTCTCTTTATTTCTTTCATTATGGTTTGTACTTGACAATTGCTATAAGAATTATTCTATTCATTCAAATAAATAAGTAATAACTAAATTAAAATTAATAGTTTATTATATGAATTAATTATGTTGATTGTTATTGGTTTGGTTTGGGTTTACGGGTAGCAAATTAGAAATCCGTTGTCCGAACCAATTAACATCGATTTTAATTGATTTGGTTCAGTTTTTGCCAAACTGAAAAAATGGCCATCCCAAACACATTGGTTTGGTTTGGATTCCGATTTGGTTTGGATTTTCCCGAACCAATGAACACCCCTACCAAGAACGGGACATCATGCCACATCACAACCTCCTTTTGGATGATCGAGCAGTAAACAATGAAAAAATAATTTTCTTATGGAACTTTAAAACGAATAACTCAGAGAAGTTGAAGTCCTAATCAACCACCGTTTCCAACTACATGATTATAGGATAATGTAGTCACCAAACACAAAGACGACTCACCCCGACAACTGAGGGAGAAAGGTCATTGAAGTCAAAGGCCTTTGTCAATGAAACGTTCCTCAGTGTGTTTTGAGCAAGATGACGAAGAATTAAAATTCGGGATCATAATCGCCAAAAACTTGTCCATTACTCACCCTCTGATAATCCAAAGAAGAGGAATAAAT
Organism: Lathyrus aphaca; assembly: GCA_963966055.1. NCBI lineage: Eukaryota > Viridiplantae > Streptophyta > Magnoliopsida > Fabales > Fabaceae > Lathyrus > Lathyrus aphaca. The sequence goes on from OZ014520.1 coordinate 45,776,115, forward strand.
AAGTTTTTGAAATGCCTTCAACAGAAGGATCAATGACCCCATATGACAAGAACTCCAAAAATAGTTAAGGATAAGAACTTACGACAGAATCACTGATTCCAATGAACACGTGAAACTTGTCAATGTTCTTTTAAATTTTCGTTGGGCAAGATGTCTAAAGAAATTCAAATTGTCTGTCTTCACCCTAAAGGTAGGAGCCATGACTTGTTTCAGAGGGCTAAGGAACGACTCTATTAATATATGGGACGAGCTCCACAAAGGTTTCTCTGTGTATTTTACAACGTCCCAAAGCAACCCAAATAGGTAGAAATATTGAGATACATTAGGAAAGAAAGGGATACGATAATGCAATTTTATATTGAAAGGTTCAATAAGGAAGCAATACCGGTAAAAAGTGCCAATGGTGAGATGAAACCTCCTCAGTCTCAGACTCTAACCTGAATCTAAATTTGTCAAGAGCATCACCATTAAACCCCGCCAAAATTTCATAAGTATGATATCCAAGGTCGAAAATTATATACATGAGAAAGAGTTAATAACTAACAAGGTAATCTGTAGAGGAGGATTCAAGAAAGCGAAAAGTGGCAAACGGTGAGACCAGGCATGAGGCTGAGTAAAAAGGAGCGTCATCATCAAGCTATAAAAATTACACTCCTTTAAACGCTTCGAAGAAACACAGGTTTGAAGAGGAGTCGACCGAAATATCAAATTTTATCTTAGAGTGTCTCAGAATGAACAAATTTCAATACAATTGCTTTCAATTATGCAACGACCATAACACAGACAAATGTGTTTAGCTGAACGAAACTATTAAATATTTGATTATAAAAAGGAAGGTTACCATCAATACATAAACAAAATCAAGGAGAAAGGGATTGAGGATGAGAGTCCACCAAGAAAAATAAGAAAAGTAATACATATATAACTAAAAGGAGAAACATTCTGACGACAAAGAAGGAAAAATTATTAGTCGCTTACATGAAGAAAAAGTTATTGGTCGCTTACATGATGGCCGAAGGGATATTTAACGAATGTGAGAACTTACCCATCCAGATGAATGTTGAGGAAGCCCCTAGAGGTTGTGGGAGACTTACCCTATCAACATTCAGATAAATCCATAAGAAGTGGAAGATAAGGTTAATCGAGTAAGTCAACTCTGCTCAGACCAAGGCACACTTATTATAGCTAGCGTAGTTTCAGGTAGGATACAATTTTTCGATGGATCCTCCTAAAACTTTTTAAAGAAGAAACTAAAGGAGATGTTGCTCCAGGATCATAAATCACCGAAATAACTATCCGTAAAAGGAAGGCCACCTATCTCTTTCTACCAGAAAGATCTGGTTAACAGAGTTTAAACTCTCATGTCCCATTATTGATAAGAGACATTATGTAAATTTCAATGTACAAAAGTTTTTGGTTAGAAACCAATGGATAATTACCAATTGACGTCAGGCCAAAGAAAAAAGACGAGTTGCACATTTTCATGTGACGAAATAATTAAGTATATTATCTAAGAAATATGACACCTAAAGTCTGTAGATCATCGAAAAATGGTTGAAATGTTAGAGTAAATGACAAAAAGAGGCAAGCAACCCCGATCAAAGTAATCCAAGTCGAAATCTAGGGACTAGTTCATAAAGAGAAGGACAAAAATCCAAAGTCGAAATGCAACACAAAAGAGAAAAGCTTATTTCGCACCACACTTTGAACAAGAGGAGAATGGGCGACCATGTACCAAAAGAAACTAGAAAACTCCAAGCTCTAAAAGAAAAATGTAGGTAAGGAAGGTACTGTATCACAGGCCTTAACTCGGTTGCGCCGAGCTAGACTTGAAAGGAAATTGTTCATATCCAGTCTTGACTTCAAATTTGGCTCGTTTAGAAGGAGTCCAACATAGTTAAAGAGCCTAAAAGTGGAGATATTTATGATGGACCGATGTTAGGTTAATGATGTCAATAGAAAAAATATTTGTCTTGATATCAATAATCATGTAAAAGATTCTAGAACAACGTACATGAATCTCTCTTAAAAAGTACTTAATTTATGCATGCAACTACAATAAGACGATCAGATCACCAAACAAATTATATATGAACATATATTTGCTCAGACGAAAATGATTAAAATTAGAGTTATAAATTTTAGATATCTTAATAAGACTCCTAATAAACGTCAAATCAAAATCATTAATTTAAAATGTTAAAGTATTTGCATGTTCCACCTTCATCAAATCAACTAAATAATCAAGGTACAAAGGAATCACAGGCCAAAACAACTAGAACTTGACTATATTTTTCTTGAGAATAAACTTTATTATAAGAAGGAATAAAAAATCAATCCGTCAAATGTTTAAATTATAATATATTCCATTAACCCAAATTTGAATTTGATGATAAAAAAAAAAAAAATTTAGTTCAATCGATTTAATATGGTTCTATCTGAATTTAATATTGTTCATTCAAATAACAGTATGGATAAGGTGGAACTGTTTTATTTTGATTCAACCATTTGAAATAATGAATTCTGTCCAATTGTAAAACAGCTTTCATCCACCACAACAATATTATTTATGTGAGTTTCTAATATTGTTGATCCGAATAATAAAAAAGAGTGAACATGACGTTTATTTAAAATAATTAAAAGCAGTAGTAAGTTTAATTAAAAAAGAAACATAGTACTAGATCCAAGTGGAAGAAAACCAACAGTACCTTATCCGAAGAGTGCATTTGTACGCGTGCCTGTGTCTTTCTGCAGTGGCAGGTAACCTCCACCCAAACCAAACACATAATGTTGTGTCAAGTGTTTTGTTTTTAATCCTTTATTACTACTATTTCGTTCTTTTCCGGCTGTTTCCCTTTTACTCTTGCTTTATCTGACTCTTCCCATGTGATGCTCACCACTCTTGTCAGTTGACCCACCACTCGATCTACCTTCGATTTCTGGGAAAGTTCCACCTTCTGCATCACTACTCCTACTAATTATACTACCCCTCATCTTATAAAACAAGTATTATCACATACCAAGAGATTACTAGTAGCAGTCTTGCATACGCGATGTTTTAGTGCAAAAACTTTGAAAATTTATGATCTATTTCATTTGTTGGATATTTGAATATGTCGATCTTACATAAAACCAAATCTCTTTAGGCAAGATATAACACTCTAATTTAGTCTATGCATCATATAGACATAATCCAGGTTTTTTTAATGAGGATATACCTAGTCTAAGGTCCATTTAGAGGTTATAAGTTAATTCTCATTTGGTTTCATGATCTGCTATAAACAATCTTAGTCGAAATCTGCGGTCACAATTAAGGGCGGGATTCGTCCCTCCAATGATATAGCTAGTAATCATAAATTTTATGTGGAATATTGAAACAAACCCTAGTACAAATAGTAAGTCTGCTCACATGTTATTATTTAATTGAGCCTTGTGTTATGGATCCAATTGTTTAAGTTAGCTTATACCATAAATTAATTTGTAATGAATAATTGTTAAAAAACTCATTAGGTTAGTATGTTAGTTTTATTATAAATAGCATACTAGTCTCTCATATTTTGAATAAGGGAAAATAGGAAGATAAAACCCTAATTCAAAAGTGAGAGAGGTTATTTGTTATTTTTATATACTTGTAATCTTGTTTTAAGAGAAAGGAAAGAATAACAATTTATAACCAATCCTTGTTATCTTTGGTAACCCTGAACCCTAACCCTTGTGGGTTTCTTGAGAAACCTATTATACTTTGTTTCCTAAGGTATCTAATTCACAACAAATTGGTGCGATGAGCGTGGAGAAGATGCCTTCAACAAAGTATGAGATTGAAAAGTTCACCGAGTGAACGATTTCGGTCTGTGGCGCTTGAAGATGAAAGCCCTACTTGTTCAGCAGGGTTGTTTGGAAACGTTGAAGGGAAAGACGACCATGAATGTTGCGTTGACGACAGCTGAAAAGACAACCATGATTGAGAAAGCACATAACGCAATATTGTTGAGCCTTGGTGATAAGGTTCTTCGACAGGTATCAAAGGAGACGACGACGTCAGAGTTATGGTTGAAACTTGAAGGTTTATACATGACCAAATTGTTGGTGAATCGACTCTACTTGAAGCAAGCCTTGTATTCATTCAAGATGAGTGAAGACAAAGTGTTGGCTGAGCGGTTGGATATGTTCAACAAGCTGATTCTTGATCTTGAAAATATTGATGTGAAGATCGATGACGAAGATCAAGCGCAGTTGTTGTTATGCGTTTTGCCCATAACACATGCTCACTTCAAAGAAACCCTCTTGTATGGAAGAAAGTCCATGACCTTTGAAGATGTTCAATCTTCCTTGTACTCTAAGGACTTGAATGAACGAAAAGAGCATAAACCTTCGACAGTTGGTGAAGGTTTGGCCGTTAAGGCGAAACTCTTGCGATAGGATGGTAAGTTCGACAAGAAGAGGGGTAAAAGTCAGCAGAAATCTTATAGTGGTGAAACATCTGATGTTCGAAGCTATCATTATAAGAAGGAGGGTCACATTCGAAAGGTGTGTCCTGAACGCCTGAAAGATCATGGAGGTAATGATAATGGCAATTCTGCCATTGTTCAAGATGATTTCGACTCATCTGATGTTCTTATGGTTTCGAGCGGCGACTTAAGAAAAAAGTGGATTATGGATTCATGTTGCACTTGGCACATGACTCCAAATAAAGACTTGTTCGAGGAATTATGTGATCAATATGGTGGATTGTAGAAGCAAGCCTCTCAAATCATATTTTGATGATAACAACAAATTTATCAAGTCTTGAAAGCAAGCAAAAAGGATCGTTCAAAGCTCCATTCAAAAAGAGTTCATAAAGACAAGGTTTCTCATTGGAAGGTATAACTCATTTCTCATGAACCAATAATGTTTATTAAGTGTTCAATTTAGGATGCACTCACACTTGTTATTGTCTAAAACTAATCATTGTGCATGCCTTGTTACTGATCTTAATCTTAAAAGAATTTTTCTGATTTCTGATCAAGTAACCGGTTACCGTGTAGGTAGTAACCGGTTACTTCAACTTTTTTTCTGAAAAATATTTTTACGTTACAACAAGTAACCGGTTACCCATGGGGTAGTAACCTGTTACCAATGTTCAAAATCCAGAAATTGATTTATTCAAATTTTGAATTTTGTCTTATATTTTTTCAAACTGAATTGAGATATCCTTTCACATTTTGTACCTTTTCCAAGAGGTATCTTGTATCATATTTAAATTATTTTGTGCAGAATTTTTAAACAATCCTCCTACACAATTTTATGAAACTTTCTCTTACTCAAAAATCTCAAACTTTCTAAAGTGCACTAAATTCATTTTCCATACACTTTAGTGAACACTAATATCCATTGTTTGTGAGTGAGAAATATAAAAGGAGAAGATCAACATTGCTTGATATTATAAGACTTCAACATTTCTACACCTCATCTAATTCAAAAGATTATTTCTTGTATCGACTTCCGATCCAGGATTGTTGGACGTAAGGGTTAGTGCTTGCAAGAGGATTATTTTTGCACACTGTTGATGTATAATTGTTAGATAGTAGGCCTCACCGGTTTTGGTGTGATAGGTTGTACGATCTGAAACTATAGTGAAGATCTCTTACGAGGTGTAAGGGGACTGGATGTACCTTCGGATTGTGAAGGGAACCAGGATAAACCTTTGTGTTCTTTTACTTTCCGCATTACCGCTTTTATTTCTTAAACACTTAAAAGAGAAAAATCCATCCATCGATAAAATAACCAAAGAAAATTTATAAAGCCTAATTCACCCCCCTCTTAGGCTATCTCTGAAACTACAATTGGCATCAGAGCAAGTTATAGGTAACTTGTTCCTAGAAGATCCAGCATGGCTTCCGCAAGTACAAATCCAGTTTTCAAAGACGGTGGAAGTAGCAACAAGCCCCCACTCTTCTCCGGCGAATATTTTGATTTCTGGAAAATCAAAATGAAAGCACATCTTGAAGCTCAAGGAGAAGGCATATGGGAAGCAATCAAAGAAGGTCCACACAATCCTGTAAACGTGACCAATGGTGTTGGAACCGCGAAGTTGAAAAACACATATGATGAAGACAATAAGAAAATGATTCTAAATGAGAAAAAGGCAATCAACATACTCCAAAGCGCCCTCAGTATGGACGAGTTCTTCCATGTATCACAATATAAATCGGCAAAAGAGATTTGGGACACCTTGGTAGAAACGCTTGAAGGAACTATTGAAGTAAAGAGATCGAGGCTAAACACATTGATTCAAGAATATTTGATGTTTCGTATGCAGCCCGGTGAATCTCTTGTTGCCTTGCAGAAAAGATTTGTCCATCTAACAAACCATTTGATTGCTCTCGGGAAAACCTTCACCAATGATGATCTCAACTTGAAGGTCCTAAGATCTTTGACAAGGGAGTGGCAACCGAAAGTGACCGCTATTTCGAAAAAGAAGAGTCTCTCAACAATGACATCCGCGTCCTTATTTGGTAAACTTCAAGAGCACGAATTGGAACTTGGAAGGCTCGAGAAGCATGAAAGCCAAGAAAAGAAATCCAAGGGAATTGCCTTGAAAGTTGATTCAAAAAATGACAAAGATGATGAGACGTCCGAAGATGAGAACTTTATGCTTCTTGTTAAGAAGCTTGGTAATTTTTTTAATAAAAATAAAAATTCCTCTTATCCTAACAAGAATAAACATTTCAGGAAAAAGGAAACATCCATATCAATGCAAGACATCACTTGTTATGAATATGGAAAGCAAGGTCACATAAAGCCGGATTGTCCGAAACTTGCAAAGAAAGGAGGATTCAAAGGCAAGAAGGATTTCAATAATAAGAAGGCTTATGTTGCTTGGGACGATAATGAGATAAGTTCCTCATCGGAATCGGAAAGTGATGAATGTGTGAATATGTCTCTTATGGATTCACATTACTCCGATGAAGAAATCAATGAGGTTAGTAGCAATTTTTCAATTTATGAGAATGATGCACAAGAAGTTATAGATGAACTTCTAAAAGAATGCAAGACCTTGTATAAAAGCATTTCATCCCAAAAGAAACAAATTTCAGCTTTAGAAGAACAAAATATCGCTTTTGAAAAATATATTGAAAGTGAAAAACAAAAATTGATGGATGAAAAACAAAGTCTTGTATGCAAAAATTGTGAATCCTTATCCTTTCAAATTGTTCAACTTAAAAGAGTTTTAGAAAGATATGAAAATGGTCAAATTAGCTTGGAGGAAATTCTTAGACATCAAATATATCCTAATGATAAAAGTGGTTTAGGATATTCTAAGTTTTCCAAACCAAGCACAAATGAGACCATTTTTGTGAAATCAAGTGAACAAGTTGTTAAGGAAAAGGCAACCAATTTTAAAAGTGTGCATCAAAGTCATAAAAAGAAAAGAATTGTTAAGAAAAAGAGTTATGTTTCTAGATATAAAAGTCACTTTCAACCTACTTGTTTTTATTGTGGAATCAAAGGGCATACACCTAATGTTTGCTATGTGCGCAATATTGGTGTTACTAAAGGGCATTATGTGTGGGTTGAAAAGGGTACTAACTATCAAGGACCCAAAGCAATTTGGGTACCTAACAATACTTGATTTTGTTTAATAGGTATGCTTAAAGACAACTTCTAATCAATGGTATCTTGATAGCGGTTGTTCGCAGCGGAATTTAAACTTCATAATTCAAAACTTCATTAGTTTACTTCATAAACTTAATTTTCTCCATCCGGGATTTAACATCATAAAATGGGAAAACATTTATCCAAATAATAATATAACTGAAAACAGTTTAGCAAAAGAAAACCCCATCCCAGTGTTACATGACACAGAGCAGGACACATAGACCAGAACCACTTCTAAGGAACACTAAAGCACGCTCCGAGACTCATGAAAAACTCCTCTTGCACTGCAAGACTATTCTTCATCATCTGCAAGTTACCCACGAAGGAGGTAACATTTCCAAGCAGGCAGGGTGAGTAATCATAATTTATCATAAATATACTAGAATACGAAATATAAGTAAATTAGCATAAGCACGCCATAACATCATCACCATAAAATTCAGCAATAACAACATAATCATGAACACATTATAAAAATTCAGCAACAACAACACAATCGTGAATTCATCCAGAAATATGCAATTCTAACCATCCTGATATGCAATATGCATGTGGTACCAATTTCATCGTGAGATGGATACATGACCATCAACCCTCCACAAAGGAGCACATCGTAAATCATCGAGACACTTCAATCCACACAATGGGATAGAAGCTGCAAAATAGGCCGAAGCCCCATCGTGAATGTCATGAAATGCAATGATGCGTTACATCGTAAAAATTCATAGAGAAATCAAATGTGCATCATCCATTTCATATCTAACAGTTCAAACATCAAATAATCATATAATTTCATCGTAACAACACACCAAAACTTCATTTTATTAACTATCTCAACTTATCAAGACATAACCAATCATTTCATGTTCAACAAATAATCATCATAAAATCATGTCTTTCATCACGACAACATATCAACAATACTTCTTTATCAATCATACAACAAAACAACTTATTCGATTCAACGAGACAGCCAAACAACTCCCCTCCTCAACAACAACAAAGCGCCAATTCACAATAACACCATGTTTATAATCATAAAACCAATTTTTTTAACAACAAAGCAAACAAATCCTTTTAATCCATAATAACCAATCATCAATTTATTTTAGAATCATGTTTATAAGATTTATCCTCATAACAGTACACTTATGACCCTCGTTCATCAACAACCTCAAGATAATACACCAAAAACTCCAGTTCGTTAACCGCTTCAACTCATCAAGACTCAACTCAAACCCGGTAAAATTATAAGATAATTCTATCCATTTTTATAAAAACTCAGTTCAGAAAATTATCTCACTTACCTCATTTTTATCCATCAAAATCTATTTCATTTTATACTCTTTTTGACACTTCAAACGGAATGCAAATCGGACTCACTGTTTGAAAGTTATGAATTTTTAAAGAATTAAAATTTGTCTCCTAAACAGTGTTAACTGGTTAACCCATAGCGTTAACTGGTTAACGCCTGCGAAACTTCAGAAAAACACCAAAACTGCAATGGTTAACCGGTTAACCCATAGCGTTAACCGGTTAACGCACGTTTTACAGCAGTTTTCTGCTACTCAATGCAGACTGCACTCTAACCATCAAAACTCCCGAATTTCACTACGGGATTCATATCAATCCACCCCAAAACCATTCCAACGCATCAATCAAAACACAATAACATCGAGACAACAAGTTATACAATCAATTATATGATTCAACACATTTTTATCACTCTAATTCATCAAGATTTTACTCATAAACTCAACCTAAATCAAAAACCCCTAAACTCACTAAACTCATACAAATCTAACCTACTCATAATCCAATTCTTATATAATTACAATAGATTATGAAAACTCCCCATACCTTAGAGAATTTCGCCGATTGATACACCTCTCCAAGGTCATTCGCAATTTCCTGACTCTGAGCTTCTTCTTCCTCTTTTCCTCTCCTCAAAGTTCCTCTTCACCAAAAAGAATACGATAAGTGAGAAAACTGATCGTGAAATCCTTTTTACCAAAACATATCCCAGTTAAGTCTTTTCCCACTTTACCTCATAATTTTCACAAAAGGACCACCTTACCCTTTTCTTTAATATATTTTCAATAATAATAATAAAATAGTATAATAAAACACTATTTATCCTTATTATATAAAAATACTCTTATACTCCAAAATAACCAACATAACATTCATACTTCCACTTCTATTATTTTCAATACTAACCAATAATACTACATGATTATTCTTATTATTAATATTATTAAAATAATTTCATCATCATGCATTGAGTCACATAACCACCAGTTGTCAATTCATTCATATATCCTCAAATAAGCAACAAATACTCATAATCGAATTTGGGGTGTTACAGTTTTCAATGAAGCTGAGATGACTTTCAAGATAACTGAAGATGTTGTCGAAGAGCTGGAACAAGGAGAAATTCCTGTTGAGGTGGAGCATAGTGATGCTGAATTGCATGACCCAGATGAAGTCGAAGAAGAAACAAAAACTGCTGTCAAAGATGAGGAGACTGATAATGACTACCTGCTGGCAAGAGACGGGTCGAGAAGAGTCATCAAGCCACCTTAGAGACTTGGGTATGCAAATCATATAACTTATACCTTAATCTCTGCAAATGAGGTTCTAGACGAAGAACCTAGAGACTACAAGGAAGTTATGAGGAGTCGAAATAAGACTGAATGGATGAAGGCCATGGATGATGAGATGAAATATCTTCATGATAATAATACTTGGGAACTGATCAAGAAACCTTCTAGAGCCAGGTTAGTCAGCTGTAAATGGATTTTCAAAGTTAAGGAAGGAATCGAAGGAATGGCATCGAAGAGATACAAGGCAAGGTTGGTTGCAAGAGGGTTCACTCAGAAAGAAGGTGTAGACTTCAATGATGTGTTCTCTCCTGTTGTGAAACACAAATCCATTTGAATGTTGCTTGCCATGGTGGCACAATTCGATGGAACAGATGGATGTAAAGACTGCATTCTTGTATGGTGATCTTGATAAAACAATCCTGATGAGGCAACCTGAAGGGTATGTCAAAGAGGGGAAAAAAGAGTAGGTGTGCAAACTGAAGAGATCCTTATATGGGCTGAAAAAATCTCCTCGACAGTGGAATAGGAGATTCGACAAGTTCATGGCACGCATAAGTTTCATCAGAAGTCAGTTTGACCACTGTGTTTACTTCAGATTTCGACCTGGTAATTCATTTGTTATTTTTTTGCTTTATGTGGATGATATTCTAATAGCAAGCAACAATGTCGAAGATGTAATGAGGGTGAGGGCTGAACTCAATAAGGAGTTCGATATGAAGGATCTGCGAGTTGCGTCCAGGATTCTTGGGATTGACATCCGGAGAGATAGAAAGCAATCGAGATTATGCTTATCTCAAGAAGCATACTTGAAGAAGATTCTTGATAATTTTGGTATGTCGAATTCAAAACCTGTTGTGACTCCAACAAACCCTCAATTCAAGATGAGTATAGATTAGTGTCCCAATACTGATATCGAAAGAGCTTATATGAATAACATTCCATATGCTAATATAGTAGGTTCTTTGATGTATGTTATGGTCTGTACTAGACCCGACATAGAATATGAAATAAGTCTTGTAAGCAGGTACATGTCGAATCCTGGAAAGGCTCACTGGCAAGCATTGAAGTGGATTCTAAGGTACATAAATGGGTCTCTGAGCAGAGTCCTAATTTATGGTGGAGCCTTGGGTGAAGATAGTAAAATAGCAATCGAAGGATATGTCGACTCTGATTATGCAGGTTGTATGGATTTCAAAAAATCTATCTCTGGATATGTTTTCACTATGTTTGGGATAAAACTTAGTTGGAAAACAACACTTTAGAAGGTTGTTGCCTTATCAACCACTGAAGCGGAATATATCGCCCTAACTGAAGCTGTAAAGGAAGCACTATGACTTGAAGGTTTTGCAAAGGAGATGAAACTTCAAGGTCGAAGTATCACTGTTAAATGTGATAGTCAAATTGCAATACACCTGTCGAAGAACTCATCCTATCATGAGAAAATCAAGCACATTGATGTGAGGCTGTATTTCGTTAGAGGGGTAATCGAGTATGGAGAAGTCCAAGTGCTGAAGGTTTCGACATATCATAATGCTGCTTATATGATCACCAAGACGTTGCCCAGTTGCAAGTTTTTCCACTGTATGCAGTTGATAAAGCTGCATGAAGAAAGCTAGTTTGTTCTTGTTGGTATAAGGTGTGTTCCAAGGTGGAGATTTGTGGAATATTGGAACAAACCCTAGAACGAATAGCATGTCGTCGAATTCTGCTCACATGTTATTATTTAATTGGGACTCGTGTTATGGATCCAATTGTTTAATTTAGCTTGTACCCTAAGTTAGCTTGTAATGGGTAATTGTTAAAAAGCACATTATGTTAGTATGTTAGTTTTATTATAAATAACATACTAGTCTCTCATATTTTGAATAAGGGAAAATAGGAAGGTAAAACCCTAATTCAAAAGTGAGAGAGGTTATTTGTTATTTTTATATACTTGTAATCTTGTTTTAAGAGAAAGGAAAGAATAGCAGTTTATAACCAATCCTTGTTATTATCTTTGGTAATCCTAAACCCTAACCCTTGAGTTTCTTGAGAAACCTATTATACTTTGTTTCTAAGGTATCTAATTCACAACATTCTATGATGGTTATGAGATAACAAATGGATGAGACATGAGAGTAACATGAAATGGTTAACATGCTCACCTAACAAATATTATTGTATTTAACCATTTGATTAAGAATCCAAATCATAGTTATCAGTAGTTAGCGACTCAAATGTCTCAGATCATTGATTTCTTTGACGCTCCTTGTAACATCCTAATCTCTGACTTGACATTTAATAAAATAATTCAAATAAAAATAAAGTATTAAAGTGTCACCAAACATAAAAACTTCTAATACCAAATAGTAATGCAAAATAAGCAGTGTAAATTAAACAAAGTTCGATATAAACTCTCAACAGTCGACTCCAACCAAACCAAACAAAACATAAATGACGTAAGATAATGACACCAAAACACATTGCATATTTGGCTCAACTTGCACATGTTTTATTATCGTTTTATTGTTATTTTCTCGTATTATGTTGGTATTTTGTCTTGTTTTTAGGTGCATAGTCAATGGAGAGTCGTTCACGAAGAAACGAAGCAAAATTGATGAAAATAGAGATTTTAGTGTAAATTATGCACATGGCATTAGCCATAGAGGTAGCCATGAGCTGGAAGGCTTCTCCCATTTCTCAATGGTCACAAGACTAAGTCATGTTCAGTTTGGGAACATGGCGGTCTCCAAATACACACGGCGGACGTCATCTTTGTTAATGACAGACCAGTCAAAGGCAGTTGAAGAATGAAACCCATGACCATCATTTTCTCGTCCCACGAATTCTGAAGCTTCCATTTGACTTCCAAGGCATTGCATTAGTATAAATAAGACTTAAATCTCATTTTCTCAGCATTCAAACTTAGTTACAGCTTATACATAAATTCACTCTGTTAAAAGCGATAATTTTTCACATGGGGGAGTTATCAAACCGTTGTTGTAATCAAGTTTGTAGCACTGTAGTCTTAACAATTTTAATCTTCTTGACATTTACATTCCAGTTGTACCAAATTCAAGTCTCCGATTGGAGCTAGTTTTTAATACAATTCCGCATTTCTTTTATTTTATTTCTTTGCACCATATTTACTTTACCGCATCGCTTTACTTTGTTTATTTTTCTCGCTCCGCTTTAATTCCATTTATTTCCTTGCATTGCTTTACTTTGTTTATTTTATCGCACAATTATTTACTCGCTTTATCTGTTGTTACAAAGATTTATTTTAAAAAACATACTTTTATCGTATCATTCTTGTTGTTTAATTTCGAAACTCAATTGCACACTTAACACTTAATTACCCAAAAATGTCTTATCATGATGATCAATCGTAAGTTATGTTGTTTACCGTAACCATGTCTAGCTAAATCTTTAGTGCTGGAATATGAGGACTATCAATTCAACGATACTCCGTATGTTGTATCTGTAGGAATACTTTTGAGGTTGTTTTGACTTTAATAAGAAATTTCTATGATAAATTTGATCGGTTACTACGAAAGTAGGATCATGACTAAGTCGGATAAGATCGAAAGTCATCTGACACTTAAGATAAAGATTGGTTAGTTTTTTATTAAGAAAAACAACGAAAGCACTTTGTTAGTCAATTAGGAAAGTTTACTATTATTAGAAGGAAATTTTAAAACTATTTTCGGACGCGTTTATAGGTTTAGGATCCAGTTGTCTGAGCATTTGTCAGAGACCATTTTAAGTATAAAGTTTTCGATAAAAATACTTTTCAACTAAGCTAAATAGGTGATTACATAAAAAAATATTTTTACTTTAACACAATACATGACCAGTGCGTGAGCGGGTGATATAGATTAGGGATTAAATCTGGTTCCGATTATGCTAACGCTACAATTTATTTTTAATTAACTCTTTTTCAAGGAAGAAAATATTGCCTAGTAAGTAATTCCATTTATTGTTTGATCGATGTGAATTACATTCCACTGTTGTTTATCTGAATTTATTTAAAATCGTTATTATGTTCATTCTGTGTACTTTCCAAGCCTTTTGTTTTCGCCTTAGAGTAAGCACCGTAGCAATAGTAAACAATAGATTGAAATTGGTCTCTGTGGGATCGATAGTCTTTTATATTACTCTGACATATTCTGTATACTAAGGAACCCTTTTTTTATATTACACCGTCTAGACTAAGGAACCCTTTTTTCGGTCAATTCGATAGAAGAACCAAAGAGATACACACACACACACACTCGACTATTACTCCAACGTATTAGAAGAGCAATGACAGAAGAACAAAACTAATGACCTCTTAAGGACTTTGCCTTACCTTCGAACGAAGAACCTCATTCGAGTATTCTTAACCTAGTAATCCCAACTAATAACTTTGAATTAAAACCTGCTTTGTTGCAAAGAGTACAACAAAACCACTTTGAGGAGATACATTTACGTTTATTCCCTTTTTCCCTCAGAAATAAAGCCAAATCATCATGGTTAGATTCCCTTCCAGCTGATTCTATTACTACTTGGAATGACCTAAAGAAAGTATTCCTTGCTAGATACTTTCCTCCAAGTAAAACTGATGTCCTATGAAATCAAATAACTAGATTCACTCAACACGATGGTGAATCCCTTTTTGTTGCTTGGAAAAGATATAAAGAACTATTAAGAGCTTGTCGACACCACAGTTTAGAATAACAAATTATTATTCACATCTTTTATAATGGACTTATCTATAACATGAAGATGACCCTCAACGCTGCCGCATGTGGTGCGCTGATGAACAAACCATGCCCCGAAGCTTGCACGCTCATTGAAGATATGGCACAAAACCATTACCAATGGGGGACGAAGCAAGCATCATTAAAAAAGAAAGAAATCAAAGGAGGTATATATGAAGTCGGTTTCCTAGACCATATGAAGGCCAAAATGGACTCCATAGCTCAAAAAGTTGAAAGTTTAAGGATTAGCCCTACAGCTACCATAGGTGTAGTACAATTCGGATGCCAAATATGTGGAACCCAAGCACATATAACCTTCGAATGTTGTCTTTTAGCCGAAACAAACCCAAATCAGGTCAATTATGCCCAAGGAAACCCTTATTCAAACACCTATAATCCTGGATGGAGGAATAATCCAAACTTCTCCTATAAGAACAAAAACCCTACATTGAACTCTACACCTCAAAGACCGTCAGGTTTTCAAAGACCAACACAACCAATGCAAACTTCTCCCCAGAAATCCAACCTTGAGAAAATCATGGAGAGTTTTATTTCAACCGAAATTCAGCAAAATAAGGAATTCATGAATCAAAACATTCATATAAATGAGCTGATTACCCAATTAGGCACCAAAAAGCTGATTATGTGGTTACCCATAATAAGATGCTTGAAACTCAAATCTCTTAAGTAACACAACTTAAAGTTACTCAGGCTACGCCAGGAGGACAATTTCTTGGACCACCTCAACCTAACCCCAAGGGGAATGCTAACGCTATTACCTATGAAATGGAACTACTTATGATGAACCTGTAGATCCTAGGTTGAAGAAAACCGAACAACCAAAAAAATTGTTGTGGCTACACCTAAGAAACCGGTAAAGGAACCTGTATAACCTGAAAAACAAAGAGAGGACGAAGTTAGAAATAAAGAAAAAGTTAAAGATAAGGAAGGAGTGAAAAATAACCAAGTATATGTACCACCCTCTCCTTATAAACCACTTATCTCATTTTCGCAAAGACTTAAACAAACATAATTAGATAACCAATACAAGAAGTTTGTAAAAGTGATTGAGAAACCCCATGTTGAGATTCCATTCACTGAAACTATTACCCATATACCATTGTATGCTAAATTCCTGAAAGACATTTTAACCAATAAATGTAAAATTGAGGATCCTAAACCATTAGAATGCAATTCTATCGCTGAGAACAAATTAGCTAAGAAAGAGAAAGACCCTGTAAGGTTTTCTATACCTTGTGTTCTGGGAAGTCATGTTATCGTTAAAGCAATTCTATACTTATGAGCCAGTGTGAGTTTAATGCCTTTAGCTGTCTGTAATAGGTTGAACACATGATACATACAACCAATTGGGATATCCCTTCAATTGGTTGATAGATCAGTTAAATACCCAATCTGAATATTAGAAGACATTCCAATTAGGATTGGTCAACTTTATATTCCAACATATTTCGTTGTTATGGACTTTAAGGAAGATGGATGTCAAAAGAGTAAAAATGAAATTCGAAGTGGGTGATGAAAAATTAGAATTTATCTTATCCAAATTCCTAATGATGTCCTCCATTGATGACTCATGATATGCCATCGATATTATTGATGCATGCATAAGAAAGTTAGGCCAAGAAGATCCCACCGAAATAATTAAATTACCCTCGACCCCCATTATAGAGGACAATGGATTTAAATCTATGACACCCTTTATAGATGAAAGTCTTTACGAATGCCTATAACTCATTCCTAACCATATGTCATATCCAAGAAACCATCAATATAGCTAAAGGAATTGCCCAAGAATCTGAGATATGAATTCTTAGACGAAGAACTAAATCATCCATCCATAGTTAATGCAACTCTAAACAGTGACGAAATCAATAAACTCTTAGATGTCTTAAGAAAATACCCTGCAGCTCTAGGTTACAACATTTCCGACCTAAAAGGAGTAAGCCCATATGTGTGCATGCACCAGGTTATGCTATAGGGAGATTCTAAACCCTCTAGAGAACGCCAGAGAAGGATAAACCCTATAATGAGTGATGTGGTCAAGAGAAAAGTGTTGAAATTCTTAAAGTCTGGAATAATATTGAGTGGATATTTGAATATGTCGATCTTACATAAAACCAAATGTCTGTAGGAAAGATATAACACTCTAATTTAGTCTATGCATGATATAGAGACAATCACAATTTTTTAATGAGGATATACCTAGTATCAGGTCCATTTAGGGTTCATCAATTGATCCTCATATGGTTTTACGGTATTCTAAAAACAATTTTAGTCGATCTGCAGTCACAACTAGGGGTAGGATCCGTCCCTCCAGTGATACTACAAGTAACCATAAATTATATGATGGTTATGAGACAACGAAACATAAAATAGTTCAAATAAAAATCAAGTATTAGAGTGTCACCAAACATAAAAAACTTAAAATACCAAATAGTCATGCAAAATAAGCAGCGAAAATTAAACAAAGTCCGACATAAACTCTCAACAACCAACTCCAACAAAATGAAACAAAACATAAATGATGGAAGACATCCCAACCCTAGTGCTACATATCAGAGCGACTCCTCTAAGAGTCAATGATGAAAGTTAAATGGATTGAAGCCATCCCCCAACTCAACAACTACTCCTGTACCTAATTGCTTGTGCTCACAAGGAGCACAAACGCCACATCAAAAAATAGGGGGTGAGAATACATCTAACAAATATTAATGGTGAAATTCAGCAAAACAGGTTAGTAATAACAAGTATAATAGTGTACTCAATCACAATAAAAAAATGTTATTATGAAATCTCAATGCAATTCCACCATCTCCATCTCAAATGCATGTGGTACCAAAATCACTAGGATCAGAGTTATGTTACTGATATTCCCATATCTTTGATTCCTCTCTTAATCATGTTTCTCTTTGGACGTGAGACCTCCATAGTACCTCTCTGAACCAAGCCATCATTGGACCGACTTCCTACATATCTCAGAAATACATAAATTCATGATCACAACATCATAACATGCAACATAATCATCAATTCAAATTCATAACATCACATAAGTCTCAATCATTCATAAAAGATTCTACTCTTGAACCTATAATTCTCCATACTCAGCCATCAATGTAATCCCTCTATAGATTACTATGCTCAAAACACCATTCAAGGCCTTCATTGTAATCCATCTCTTGATTACTATGCTCTGAACGCATTCAAGGCCATAACTATAATCTCTCTATGGATTACTATGCTTAAATTGTATTTTCAAAAATAAATAAATTATTTATCACAAAAGGTAAAGTTATATTATTACCATTTCTCCTCAACTCATCACACTGCTCAAAATACTCAAAAAGTCTCAAATATTCATAATTTTCTCAAAAACTCCTATTTTCTAAAAAAAAATCATTATTATTATTATTTTTATTATTATTATTATTATTATTATTGTGTTGGTCCATCAATGGGGTAATGACATGCAATTTCCTTAATTTTCTCAAAAGGTCACCAAAAAGATTCTAATGTCACAAGATGCTCCAAAATATCGCTGAATGGCTCCTGAACTCCAAAAACTCTAGGAAATGCTCAAAACAACCTTCGAATACCCCAAGGGTACTCTACAATATCCAATTACTCTAAGGGTTATATTCACGAGTGATAACTCTACTATGGACATAACAAGCAGTTTTCCTCAAAATTACTCAAAAGATAACCTTATAATGTCAAAAGTGTTCCAATACCAGAACAAGTGTATTCTATAGTATAATCTCCAACTCTAAACACACTAAAAAACAAATTTAAAAACTCTATAATAACTCTAACCTTATAAAATAAGACCCGTAAACTCATAAAAAAGGTAACGAAAGGTTACCACATCCAAAATTGCTCAACACTATAGACCTAAGTCTAAAATTATCTCACCTCAAAATAGGACCAAATATTATTGACTTAGGATAAAATTATGAAACTCTCCACTTTGAAATTTCTGTAAACTCTCTTTTAAACACACTTAATTGTACCTCAAGAGGAGTTACAAAACTCCAGTTCTATTCATTTCAGTTTAGTTATATCGTGACAATTCTATCATAAACTCTAAAACAAAATGCCTGATTTCAAAATAGCATGAAAGAATTGTATACTCATGATAAAATTATGAAAATTTTTAGTTTGAAAGATCATTAATCCCTCTTTCTAATTCAAATTATGACATCCTAAAAGGACTTACGAAACTCAAGTTACACGTAAGCCATGATGACTAACACAAGAATGAAATTGACTATGCCTCGTGTATAAAAACCAAAAAATTGATATTGTTCTAGTATCTATAAACCCAAAATTTTATAGATTTCAAAAGGAATATTAGCGCATTAGATTCCCAACTCAACTGACGACATCTCAAACCGACTTACGAAACTCAAGTTATGCCTGAAATAAGGCGGTCAACCCCATTCTTTTGCTCAAATGAGTACTCACTGCCCCAAAACAGAGAAGTTTAAACATGGATAATTGGATTTAAAATGTTACAGGTTTATATTATTTCCTTAGAATTTTTTTGGGAAAAACAGGTTAGATTCTCATAAACACACAATTGGGAAATCAAACCACCCAGACAGAGTGGTTCAATTCCCCGGGGAAATTCTCAATCCAACATAATCAAAACAATGAAATAGCATATCATCACTATACAAAGTTATTACATTCACAATAACACGAAGATCTGAGGGGATTTATAACATATCCCTTATAAGGGACTCAATGCAAACACATAACAACAACAACAACAACAACAATTCAATAGAATTCACGACAAGAAAGAAAACATTGTAGTTCATTTATCACGTAAGAGAAAATAAGGGGAAATAAGGAAAACCCATAACAATCCCTAAGGGTGTTGATAAGAGGGTAAGAAACCCTCACTATCCTGCAAGCCTGGAGCCACCTAAGTGCAGACAAATCATGCCTTACCTCGAATTAGTCGTAAGGTTGATTTTTCTAAGAACACCTTGAATCATTGCTCCCAAACCTTCACGTTCTCCCAGAAAACTCTTTGTCTCTTTCACATTCACAAAAATTACCATTTCTCTTATTAAATTAATTAAATAATTATTTAAATAGTATATATATATATATATATATATATATATATATATATATATATATATAAAATAAATATTCAATTAAATAAATATTTAATCATGATTCTCTATTTTTTTATTATTTTATTTTATTATCAATACTTAAATAATAATTAAAATAATACTATTTATCTGCTCTCACATCTCTTAATCTTGGTAACTAGTAAACTATCAAAATACCTTAATCCTGATAATGACCAAATCATACAAACAACAAAATAAAATACTTAAATAATAAGTTGGGGCGTTACACTCCTCAATTTTGAATTGTAATTCCTTGTGTCGAAGCAGGTTGCTCGATAGGGGTAAGGAAGTTGTTGAATAGCCTTGTGTGTGTGTGTGTCAAAATTGTTTTGTTATCAAAGTGTCGAAGGAGTAGCCTCGACAAGGATTTTAGATTTGGGCCTAATTTTGTAGTGTTAGAAAAATTATGTATTTTGGGATTTGCTTAAGGAGCAAGCAAGCAAAATCTATAAATATGGATTAACTCTATTTAGTAAACACTTTTGAATGTAGTTTCATATTCTTAGAATAATATTCAATTTGAGATTAGAGAGTTACTCTACATAAATTCTTCTTATTCCCCTATTTTGTATTAAATATCTAATTTCCTTTCTTCCCAATTCAATTTTTGTTCTCCATTATTGTTGTGTTGTAGAATCATCTTGCAATCAAGATGTGATTGATTCACTCGAGTGAAGAGTGAAGAACAAGAAGAGAATTCAATTTGTTGATTGAATCTTGTTCATCAAGATTGATTTGGACTTACTCAAAGCCTTCGATTTAATTCCAACATATGGTATCTAGAGCACCGGTGAGCGATTCATGGGAAGCAAAACACAATGGCAATGGCGATGAATCATCAGAATGGACATTTTCCAGCAATGTTCCCAATTTCGAAGTATCATAATTATGAGAATTGGTGTAAACAGATGAAGGTTGTCTTCTATTGTCAAGATCTTTGGGATCTTATGAAGGAGGGAGTAACATCGCTTGCAGAAAATGCGACATATGAAGAAAATATTACACACAAAGAATTGAAGCAAAAAGATTATAAAGCTCTCTTTATAATTCATCAATGTGTTGATCCAAATAATTTTGAAAAGGTCAGTGATGTAGAATCATTAAAAAAGCATGGGAGATCTTAGAGAAATCATTCGGAGGCGCAAAAAAGGTGAAAGGGGCGAGGTTACAAACTCATAAAAGACATATGAATTGCTTCAGATGGAAGAACGTGAAAGTATAATAGATTTTTTCACTAGAGTTACAAAAATAGTGAATTAAATCAAGGTATGTGGAAAAGTGTTGACATCAAGATCAATTGTTGTAAAGATATTAAGGTTATTGGCTCCAAAGTTTGACCACGTGGTATTAGCCATAGAAGAATCGAAAGATTTGTCAACATTAATAAAGGAAGACCTTCAAGGGACAATTAAATCTCATGAAAAAAGAATGGCTGAAAGAGATGCAAGCAAGTCAAAGAGTGATGTGGATTTGCAGGTGCAATCAACAAGAGAAAAGAAAGGCAATGGGAAGTGGTTCGACAACAAAGGTAGAAGATGATACAACAATTCGACTGGTCGAAGTCAACAAGAAGGAGGTTGGTCGAATCATAGAAAGGCCTCGTACCAAAGCAACCAAAGAGGTGGTGTTGCTGGTAGAGGAAGAGGTGAAGGTCGAAAACCTGACAAATGTCACATTCAATGTTTTAATTGTCAAAAGTATGCTCACTACTCTAGTGATTGTCCTAAAAAACAAAAGAATGAAGAAAATGATGCAAAGTTTGCAAATCATTAAGAAGAAGAGATGTTGTTGATGGTCACAACTATAGTTGAAGAAAGATTCCAAGGCCAATGGTACTTGGACGCAAGATGCTCATCACACATGGATGGTAGGAAGACTTGGTTTGTTAATATAAAACCTTAAATGAAGAACATGGTGAAATTTGAAAATGAAAATACTGTAGCAGCTGAAGATATTAGTGATGTTCTGATTATAAGGATATTTGGCAAGAGGTCAGTAATTTTCAATGTAATGTACATAACAGACACGAAGATCAATTTTATCAACATAAGGAAATTGGTTAAAAATAACTAAAAAGTTTCTATTGAAGACATGATGATGAGAGTTCTCGACTCAGGTGGAAGGTTAATCTTGAATGCACCTATGTCTCAAAAATAGAACCTTCAAGATTGAACTTAATGTGATGGAGTACAAGTGCCTTGCAACTGCAACTAGCATGGATGAATGGATATGGCACTATCGATAGGCCATTTCAATTTTAAAGACTTAAAAGTATGAAGAGAAGAAATATGGTATATGGATTACCAAAAATTGACATTCCAAATGACGTATGTGAGGAATGTGTGTAGGAGAAACAACACAAGAAGAACTTCAGCAAGGATGCAGGAAGCAAGTCAAAAGAAATTCTTGAAATCATATACTCTGATGTATGTGGTCTTATCCAGGTTGATTCGATTGGAGGTAAAAGATACTTTTTCAAATTCATAGATGATTTCAGTAAAACAATTATGGACTTACCTGATCAAAAAGAAATGTGAAATGATTGAGTTATTTTCCAAGTTTAAATATATGGTCGAATGACAAAGTGGTCGAAATCTCAAGATTTTGAGAATTGATGGTGGTTGAGAATATGTGTCGAAAGAATTTGACACATTATGTGATAAATAAGAGATTGTGCATGAGGTTGTTCCACCTTACACTCCACAATATAATGAAACTGCAGAAAGGAAGAATATAACCATCATGCATATGGTGAGAAGTATGTTGAAAGGAAAGCGTATACATAAATAATTATGGGGAGAAGCTATGTCGACTGCAACATGCATACTAAACAGATTTCCAATGAAGAAATTAGAAGGAATTACTCCAAAAGAATGTTGGTCTGGTGTCAAGCCTAACACAGGTCATCTAAAGGTATTTGGATCTATAACACATATACATGTGCCAGATCAGTTGAGAAGAGAACTTGATGACAATTCGAGTCAAATGATCCTAATAGGATATCATTAGACTAGAGGTTACAAGTTGTTCAACCCGGTGAAAAAGCATGAAGTGATCAATATGGACGTGATCATAGATGAGCTTAAGGAATGAGATTGAACTGAAAAATGTCAAGAAAGATTCAATGAGAATCTATGTGAAGAACCAACAAGTAAAGTTGAAAGAAAACTTCGACAAGAAGAAGTTAGAGGTCAAGCAAGCACAAGAAAAACTCAAAGAACAAGACACATATCTGAAATGTTGCTAGAATGTGTAATTACATCAGATGATATGGTCGATAATGAAGGTGAGTTGATACACTATGCTTTCTATGCAGGTGTTGAACCAGTCAATGCAGTTGAAGCATTGAAGGATTCAAAATGGGTGAAAATGATGGATGAGGAACTGAAGTCCATCAAAGTTAGCTACACTTGGTCACTAGTCCAATTGCCTCAAGACAAGAAGGCAATCGATGTGAAATGGGTATACAAGGTGAAATTGAATCCCAAAGGAGAAGTAACTCGACACAAGGCTAGACTTGTGGCAAAAGGATTTCTTCATAAATAAGGAATCGACTTTGACGATGTTTTTGCACCTGTTGCTAGGATCAAAAAAATCAGGTTGATTGTTGGTCTAGGAAAAATGAATATTCGGAACATATTTCAAATGGATGTGAAATATGCATTTATGAATGGCCTATTAGATAAAGAAGTTTAAGTTGCACAACCAATTGGGTTTATGAAACAAAGCGAAGAAATCAAGGTATACAAGCTGCATAGTTGGTGCACCAGTTGCTTGGATGGAAAATCCATAGTTGGTTATATGTTTATGCTTGGTGGTGCACTAGTTGCTTGGAGATCAAGAAAAGGACCAGTTGTAGCACTATTATCATGTGAAACAAAGTATGTAAATGCTTCTTGTAGCGGTAAAAATTGTGAGTATAAGCTATTGATTAACTTAACTCAAGGAAAACAGAGTCGCCACCACGATTTTATTTTATTCCCAAAGGAAAAGGAAAAAAGAGCGAATCAATCCTAAAATGTATCTAAAAGCAAAAAGCTAAAGAAACAAACAGAAAAATGGTAAGGGGTTGGTTACAAAATGGGAAGGTATTAGCACCCAAAATGTCTGTGGTACTCCATGAGAGCCCTTTGAAATTTTTACGCTTTTGGTTTGAAAATGTTTTGTTAAATGAGAGTGAGGGGGTGAGAAAAGAATTAATTTTTAATGTTTTTATGTTTGGAAAGGTTTACCACCTCATGCCTATGTATCCACAATGTGCAGTGTAAGATCAAAACCCCGTAGTTCATGGTACAAATAGTGAAAATTGGTATGTTTTGATTGATTTTAATAAGTAAATACAATTGTCATTTTCAAATGGATAGCCTCACAAATATACCATGAGAATGAAGGCATGTACTCATACATCATTATGGGGAGGGCGCTAACTCGGATAAAATCAACGAGTATGCCACTAAACCCCCACAAATGACAAGAAACTTAATTACATCAAACTACAACCATGGATATTTGGAGACTTGCACCCGACTAGAAAAAATGACTCATAGTCTAAACTTTTAAAAAAGGAGTGCACAAAGGCACAAAACAACTTGAGTGAGTTTGGTTCTTTTTTAATTTTTGAATTGAAGTCAAAATGATTAAGTTCATTGACATTTATTAAAAGAAAAAAAGATGTAAAAAGTCACTTGACAAAAGTCAAGGTTTGAATTATTAAAGTGGTGAAGGTTTTTAAAACAAGAATCCTTTGAAAAAGAGAGAAGGTTTTGAAAATTGAAAAAGGGGAGGAGGTGAAGAGGCTATCCTAAAAATAAAATAAAAGAGATAAGGGAGGAAAGATCTAACCAACTTGATGATAATTCCAAGTATAAGCAAAAGAGTTCCATCCTTATAAGGATAAGCTAGCAAATGGCCAAATAAAGGTTAAGGTACCAACTCCATGATGATCAAAGCAAAGGGAAGGTGTCCTAGGATCTAAGTCCAAACTCCAATTCCTATGCAAATGATAGTAGCCATAGTCCAAGATTAGGATCACAAGTTTTTTAGAGGTTTAATCCTTTATTAATATTTTTGGTGTCCAAAGGACAAAAGCAAAGAAAAAGCAAAAAGATAAAATGACATAAACATAAACATGATAATGGATGATAAATCATGAAATAATGAGGAGAAAGGAGCAAGAAGAAAATCAAAGAGGATAGGGTGCAAGAAGAAAGTAAAATAGTAGTAGTAATAATAATATATACATAATAATGGTATGGTGAATTTAATAATCCACAACCAAGAAAGTAACAAGGCACTTAGTGTCAAAACAAGAAGGCAACATGGATTCCGCTTAGCCTCTTACACTATAGTGATTAACCGATGCAATTTGACCCAAATTTGATGAAGACTTGAAAGAAGATTGGGATACCCAAAGCAACAACACATCAAGCTTCAAAAGTCGTTGATCTAATGCAAATGATTAATCAACATTGGGGTAGCGCAACCAATCTAGGTCCGGTCCACGAAAGTGCAAGTATCAAATTGGTTTTTTATTCTGAGATAGGGACACATTTAGGTCTATGTTAAGCAATCGTCGAGTAATTTACGAAGTAATTACCCTGTAAATGAGGTCGTCCAATATAATATGTGTGCTAATGCATGCGAGATGAACAATATGTAAATCGTCATCCTAACACCATACCGCACAAAAATAAAGATGAATACCAAATTAAGTCACACTTATGATATTCTTTCATCTTTAAGTTCAATGACTTATCTTGGTGGATTCAAGTGTGAAAATATATCACTATTTCAAAGCACCTAAAGTGAATTGAATAATTCACTTAAAGATCGATTTGAACTAATGAATTCTTACCTCCTCTAATCTACACCCAAAGTCCATTGAAATTAAAGAGAAATCAATCTCAAAAATGTCTTCCAAGGTAAAGATAAGAAGAGATGGGAAGAGGGGAAAAAAGAAGGCAAAACAACCCTCCAAAACAAATAAAAAACTCATTATGTCTCAGTGGTAATCGGTTAACACATAGGTGTTAACCGGTTACTTAGTTCAAAAACGCAGCCAATTTTCAAAAATTAACACTGAGTAACCGGTTAACACTTATGCGTTAACTGGTTACTCTATGCACACAATAAAAAATTAGTGCAAAATTCAACATGATCCCCTTTCAAAACAATTTTCAAACACCTTGTGATTATAGATCTGAACTTGCACGAATTTAGAGTAAGAGCACAACAAAAATAAGCAATCAAAATGACAATATATGATCCAAAGGATCAATAACAAGGAACACCAAGGATCTACATCGTGGATGATGAAGATGAATGTGAAACAATGGTAAAAGGTGATTTTCCACTTCAAGGATTAGAACAACTCTAAATTACTCCATAAGCAAGCTTGATCTACTGAAATTGATGAAGAAAAATCAAAGTTAATCAAGAATTCAATGTGAATTCTTGATAACTTTCAAAAGAAGAAATTGAGCTTTGGTGAATTTTGGTAGTTGGGATATATTTTGCAAGAGGTTTTTTGGCTCTCTAAAGCTTGAGAAATGAATGAAATGAGGGTTCTATTTAAAGATTTCAGGTATGGAAATTTGGTGGAATGGGATTATGTTTGGGAGATCAAGATTAGGCTTGGAAAATAAATTTGGAGGGAATTAGCAAAAGAGTGGTGATTAATGAAGGTGCATGGTGAGAATTAATTTTGATGATGTATGAGAATTAAATGGAGATGGTCTAGAATATTCCACATGTGATCAAAAATGAAATTGGTGCCAAAATCACAAAATTTGAATTTTCTGAATTTTTTTTTTCAAATTTTCACGCTGGTAACCTGTTGCTACAAGAGCATTAATCGGTTACTCACTGCAAAACTTAAAAAATATTTTCTTTTCTTTGCATTGTTGTGGTTCGGCTCGATTCTCTTGCTTGTCAAAGAAGGCATGACACATGAACCTTGGAATTCCTTGAATAATAATTAATAAAGACTTGGGAAATCCTTGATAAGATGAATTTGAATTATTTGCAGATCAACTTTGACTTTGTTTAGATAAAAATTGTCTGAGCTGAGGAACTGTTCTGATATTTTTGCTTTCTTCCTAAAAAAGTTAGTAAAAGATGGAAATCAAAATACTTTTGGATTTTGATTAATGTTAGTAATCATAAACAAATAAAGGCACACAAAAGAAATGGTGATCCCCTGTGAGACATAAACCTGCAACCAAAAGGGATTGAAGAACCAGTGTATGATCTTGTTTGTATGCAATACACAAATCTTAGGGTGTTACAGCTGCCCCTATTTAAGTTTCTTCAATCTGTAGATATGAAGATTGATATCTTCGTTTCTACAAGATGGGAGAGACTTAAATATAGAAAACCAATTTTTTGACCCTAAGAGACCATGCAATGATATGATATGTGTAACACGGTGGGAGAACTGACTTGGGTGTTTTTGTTTGACAAAAACATGTGCGGATAGAAAGAGTCGCCACCGAATTTTATTTTATCCAATTTAGGAAATGGTATAAAAGAACAGGAAAAACCTTAAAAGATTTCAGTTCGAGGGGTAGGTTATATAAAGGGAAGGTGTTAGCATCCTTTATACCCATGGTTATCCATGAGCTCTTAATTACTTAGCTCACTTTAGCTTGTTTGAAAAAGGTGTAGTATGTGATTATAAAATTTTCATAAGTCTTTGTAATGATCCTCGTATGGATGTATACAAAGTCTTGAGTTTGAAAATATTTTTTTTAAAAGTGGGGTGTGAAAAGAGTTTTTGAAAGTGTGAGCAAGTAATTAAGCGCTACCTACCCTAAGTTGGTCTTTCATGTTTCTTTATTTCCTTTCGAGGGTAAGACTGTCCTTACTATTAATGAGTAAGTAGTCATTACCTTGGATTTATTAAGGGACGGGCGTAGGGTCATCATATGGTCAGAGAAAGTAACTTGTAGGGGTGTCTTTAGTAATACGTAAGGACTATCATCATTTGTTTTGTAGGGTCATCGAGGGACATAATCATTTATTCCGTAGGCAACTTCAAAGGGACTATGATCTTTTAAACTTTGAAGGGACTTAATGATTTTTTCGTTTGAAGGGACTTTGCTTTTAAGACACCCCCATTTTCGAGGGACTTGACCATTTGTTTAAGGCAACCAAGAGAGGAACCCTAGGAAGTGCATATGGCGATCGTAGAATAATCGACTTACGTGTGTGAATCTTATTTTCAAATAATTATCTTGATTTTAGTTTTCTAAGTCCATATTGTTCATTTAATTCTTTTCACGCCCTAGATTATTAACCACGCAGTGAATATAAAGGCAGAATTTAAAAGGCAGAAATTAAATGATTCCTACACTATTACATGGCTTCGGGGCAGTTAAATAATAATTAGGTGGAAAATAAAGCTAAATTATTACAAGTGCAAAACAATTACAAAATAAGGCGAACAATAAATTAATAACATAAAAATAAATGAAAAATAGAAAATAGGTTTGCATATTAGGTTAAAAAAAATTAGGGTTTGGGTTTGAGAAAAATTTTAAGGTTTAATAAAAAAATTAGGTTTAGGAAAAATTTTAGGGTAAAAATTAGGGCTAAATTTAAGGTTTGAGGCAAGAAACTCAGGGTTTATGGAAAAAATTAGGGTTTTAGAGAAATTTTAGGGTAAAAATTAGGGCTAAATTTTTAGGTTCAAAATTTAAGGTTTGAGGCAAGAAACTCAGGGTAGTTAGTTAAGAAACCTAAATAACACTAATTAATCAATTTTCATAAAATATTAACCTAATAATAAAGCAATTTAATAAATTAACTAAATTAAATAATAAATAATTATGAAAAAAAAATTAAGATTTTAATTATGGAAATAAATATAATTAAAGAAAATGCTAAGAAAAGAGGGAAAAAACCAAGGTTGTATAAAAGTGCCATGAGGAGGAGTTGAACTCATGCCCTTGAGTTTCCAACCTTCAGTCCCCAGCCACTAAGCTGCACGCATCCTTTGTGAATAAACCTGGAACAAATTTACAATATAACAAAATTAAAGAAAATCACAAGTTATAAAAAATGTCCAAATGCTGGGTTCGAACCCGCGCCTCATTGCCTGCAGACGCCTTACACAACCATCAGGCCACACGCACATTTGAATCAAATATATGAAACAAATACATAATATAAAATGTTAGTTTTTTTAAATTTCAGAAACCGCGCCAAAACTCCACTGTCTTCTTCCTTCGGACCTGCAATATTTCCTGTAGATTTTGCTATGGAATTTGCTGCGGATTTTTTTTTGTAGGAAAACCTGCAAACATCATAGCATTCGAACCATGTACGATTTGTCCAAATTGATCATACCAATTTAATCCCCACATCACACACAATCCAAATATGTTGTTAGAAATCATTTAAATGATCTAAATTGTAAAACCCTAATTTTAAGGTTTAAACCCTAACAATGGTGTCCTACGAATTTGGCCATGAATCTTCAAATAAATCATCCAGAAACCATCTATACAATCATTCAAACAAGAAAACATGATCAAAATTCATTAGTTATGCATTAATAATCATAATCAAAAAATCAAAAAATCAAGAATAAAGAGGATTCAGTTTATGCAATAGGTCGCGAATTTGGTGATGATGATGATGGGGATAGCTTTTGGGAACCTCCAAGAACGATTTACCACCTTTGAATTGTTTGGAAGGTGCTTAAATCCTTGAAACCGAATTTCAAATTTCTTTGATTTTTTTGAAGTTTGAAAGTGCACTCTTGTCTGATTTTTTTCGTCTCCAATCCTTGTCTTTCTCTTATGTCTTTATAGTGAAGCTTTTTAGGTCAAAAGAATGAGCCTTGATGAAGCTTTATGGGTTGCTTGAAAATGAAGAAACCAATTGTTCATAATTTTCCAAAAAATCAAATTAAATCATGCTAAATTGGTCTTGTACAAATTTGGAGGAGTTCAATCACTTTGAATACCTTATATTTGATCCCAAAATAAATTTCAAATCAAATCTTTGATTTTTATAATTTATTTTAATTAAAAATGATTTTAAATGATTAAAATCGAAAATAATATAAAATAAATAATAAAAATCAGAAAATGTAGTCATTGGGTCGTTAATGGACTTATCTTTGAGTTTGGATTGAAATATTGTAGGCCCATTTGGAAAGAATTGGAGTTATGGCCCTTTTTACTTCATACACCTCTTGAAAATTTCCCAACTTCAATAATGCATAACTTCCTCAATTTTTATCCAATGAAGGTGTTCTAGGACGTTTTAGAAAGCTTAGAGTGTACTCTAATCAACCTTTTTGGTCCCATGTCCATATCATTTACCATTTTCAAATTATGAGCTTTGGAAAAAGTTGACTTTTTGTTGACTTTCAAAAAGACCTAAAATGTCTTAGCTCATATCTTTCAAATGAAGCATTTTTGGACTTGGATTGCGAGACACAAAGTTGTAGAGAATTGAATTTCCTTCAAAATGAGCTTTGGATGGGAAATTTTTGATGAAGTATGTGAAAGTTATGGCTGGTCAAAGTTCAGTTGACTTTTCCTGCACAAAACCCTAATTTAGTAACTTCTGATTCTTGATGACTCTGAGGTTTCCTTGATGAATAATGATCAACCCTTGATAAATTGATGAATTTCACCTTATAATCTTGATGTTGACAAAAAATATTGAAGTTTGACTTTATGTTGACCACAGTTGACTTTTGACCAAGTTAACTGATTTTTAGGTATCTGAGCATCTGACTTGCCAAACTTGTATGGAAGGCCTTGAAACTTGACATGAGGATTATTTGAGGTATATGAGATGTCATGAAGTCCACTTGAGGATTTGGAAGTCCACTTTGTCTTGATAAAGTCAAAACCCTAGTTTTAGATCCATTGCTTAGGAGAAGGCTTTGTCTGATGAAACCTTGAATCCTTTTGAGCAATTGTGAATCTTATGACCATCAGGAGACCTCTTGAGATACATTATCTTAAATATAGGAGGGAAAATTTTGGGGTACAACAACTTCCTTTGTTCAATTTTCTGAAACCTGAGGAATTAGATTGGCATGTACGCCATTCGTGATTTGAAGGTTGAAGAGGATTGAACACTAAAGCCCAAAAATTTGCACTCGTCGGTGCGTAAAAGTAATAATATTGGTTGATTGTATTGCTTGAATGGGCTTAGATATGCCATTCAGAGTATTCGTAGATGGGCTTATAGATGCCATCCAAAATATTTATGGATATGAGTATCAAAATGAGTCTAAGTTTGACTCTATCTGAATGTTGTTACTGCACTAAGTATCAGAATTAGATCTTCGTCTCGACCATCTCTGAACTATCTCTATAATATATCTGAGCTAAATATCAGTACTAGATCTTCGTGTAGATCGTCTATGAACTGTCTATGGGGGAAAAGATGTCTTGAACTAAGTATCAGCACCATATCTTCGTATAGATCGTCTTTGAACTGCCTCTGGGAAAATATCTTGAGTTAAGTATCAAAAATAAATCTTCACTTAGATTATCTCTGAATTGCTTCTAGAAAGTATCCTGCACTAAGTATCAACACTAGATCTCCGTGTAGATCGTCTCTGAACTGTCTCAAGGACAATTTCTTGAATTAAGCATCAGAATTAAATCTTCATTTAGATTATCTCTGAATTGCTTATGGAAAGTATCCTGCACTAAGTATCAACACTAGATCTTCATATAGATCATCTCTAAACTGTCTCAAGGACAATTTCTTGAATTAAGCATCAGAATTAAATCTTCATTTAGATTATCTCTGAATTGCTTTTGGAAAGTATCCTGCACTAAGTATCAACACTAGATCTTCGTATAGATCGTCTCTGAACTGTCTCAAGGACAATTTCTTAAATCAAGCATTAAAATAAAATCTTCATTTAGATTATCTCTGAATTGCTTCTGGAAAGTATCATTTACTAAGTATCAACACTAGATCTTCGTATAGATCGTCTCAGAACTGTCTTAAGGACAATTTCTTAAATCAAGCATCAGAATTAAATCTTCATTTAGATTATCTCTGAATCGCTTCTGAAAAGTATCATATACTAAGTATCAGCACTAGATCTTCGTATAGATCGTCTCTGAACTGTCTCAAGGACAATTTCTTGAATTAAGCATAAGAATTAAAT
This sequence comes from Lathyrus aphaca, assembly GCA_963966055.1. Classification (NCBI taxonomy): domain Eukaryota; kingdom Viridiplantae; phylum Streptophyta; class Magnoliopsida; order Fabales; family Fabaceae; genus Lathyrus; species Lathyrus aphaca. The sequence continues at coordinate 45,808,399 of OZ014520.1, forward strand.
CTTCATTTAGATTATCTCTGAATTGCTTCTGGAAAGTATCCTGCACTAAGTACCAGCACTAGATCTTCGTATAGATTTTCTCTGAACTATCTCAAGGACAATTTCCTGAATTAAGCATCAAAATTAAATCTTCGTGTCGATTATCTCTGAATTGCTTCTGGAAAGTATCCTGCACTAAGTATCAGCACTAGATCTTCGTATAGATCGTCTCTGAACTGTCTCAAGGACAATTTCTTAAATCAAGCATCAGAATTAAATATTCATTTATTTTATCTCTTAATTGCTTCTAGAAAGTATCCTGCACTAAGTATCAGCACTATATCTTTGTATAGATCGTCTTTGAACTGTCTCAGGGAGTTGGCAATGTTTATCAGACTTTGAACTATCCTAAAAAGGAAAGATTAGCTTATGCAGGATTGTTTGCATGAATGACATAATGTTCTTAATATGGGTGAGAATGTCGTATGCATTATGGATGTGTATGCAATGATATGATGTAATTGATATATGTATGAATTATGTAATTGAAGCACACAAACATCTTCATGTAACAACTGCTGGCTGGGGAATATAAATCCCGATTTGTTGTTGAGGAGTATGAAGACATTGTCCCCGTCTGGTTTCAAAATATTGTACTTAAGATCTTCCGTTTCCTGTTCGTCGCACTTCTTATTGAAGGATTAAATTCCTAAATACCCTTACTGGGGATAAAAGAGACGAGCATTCCCCTGAGAGACTTATCCGACCAAGTGTCAATTCTTCGGAGGATTTCAGACTTGAGAGAAATCTGCTTGGGGATCTCGTAGAGCGGGAAGTACAAGAGGCTGCTTGAAATACTTTGCCGAAATAAATCCGTAAAGATTACTCTGTGGGGATGAGTTTGCGAAGATTCGTTGGATATGAACTTTACTGGGAATTCCTACCTCCGATCGTCCTTTGTAAATGCTATTATTGTAATTCTATATTATTTTATATGCATTTTTTGTAAACATCAATAATATTCAAAAGCATATATACATTCAAACATAATCAACGGACGTTTTCGCCTAAGTAAAAAGGGAAAAGTAAACCTAAATTCGGAAATACAGTTGTATCAATTTTGAAAGTGTATACTCATTCAAAGTAACTAATGGATTTAGAACTTCTGATATTCTCGACTTCCACGAGTAATTTTCTAGGAATTATCATGATTGAATCTGAAGACATGATACTGAAACCATTTGATATTATTGGCACAAACAATTAATTTCCACAATGGCTTCTGCTGAAAATCCAATATCAAGGCAACGTAATGAGAGGAATGTGTTTTCAGATTGCGGTGGATCGTGTATGCCCTGGGTGATGGTTAATGAGCTTGATCTGATTAGATTTGAAAAGAGAGTGTTGCCCCTAGCTGAGGATGATTTGTCCCACAATGGAAGTATCTGAAAGGAACTACCTCAAGAGAAATAAACAGAATGCCCCATAATAATATGCCCCTGGCTATTTAAGCATTGTTGAATCTTGACCTGACTACCCCAGATGAATTTGACAATAGCATGGCATGCCCCTTGATATAGTGATGTTGCTCCCTGGATTTCCATCCTGGTACAAATGCGAAAGTGGCACGGAAAAGGTTAGAGTCGCCAGCCAGGCATTTTTATCCCGAAGTAACAGGAATGGTAATGTTGCACAAACTAGAAGAAAAGAAGATGAAGGACAAAGGTCCTGCGAACCAAAGAAACTGGGTTCGGGAGTCGGTTATGACCTGGGAAGGTATTAGCACCCCAGATCGTCCGCCGTACCCGACGGGATCCACGCTTGCAAAGAAACTGTTTCAAAGGGTGAAGAAATGAAAGTTGCTGCAAAAAGAAAGACTGGAACTGGAGAAAAGAAAAGAAAGGGGGAAAATGTAGGGAAAATAAAAGAGTGCTTGAACGGGCCCTACCCCACTGCCTACGTACCTCATATAGACATGAGGATCAGAGTCACTGTAGTTCCCCTAACTAGGGGTGGAAAAGATTGCTTGTGTCTAAAGGCTTGAACTGCCTATGTCAATGCTCAGGTGTTGCAGGCTTAGACGACGAGTGCGTAACCGTCTTGTAAAATGACAAGTAGGAGCAAGTTCGTACTTAAAGAGTGAATATGATGAGAAGAAAAGTCCTAAAGGAGAGACACTTATTCTTTGTTTGTGTTATTTAGAAGTCTTTTAGAGTGTGGCACAAGGAAGTGAAGGAAAATCCTTTTCTAAGGACACGTCCTTGTTACCACATCCCAAAATAGTATGAGTAACAAGTCCATCAAGAATGAGGAAGATCCTCAAACTTGTTTCCTGAGATTAGGATTTAAATTCACTAACTTGTTTGTATTATTAAGTGTTTTTGTGCATTAAAGTGAAGAAGTGTTTTTTTATCTTTTCTTTGAGAGGATGACAAAAGGGAGAAGTCACCTCAACTATTATTAATGTTTTAGAGTTTTTGTTTGAAGATGAGAAAGAGAGAGCACCAAAAGGATCTCAAAGGTAAAAACTAAAGGGGGAAGTCTAATCCTAAAGTTATTATGCAAAGGTGGTCCTAAGGTTAGTGAGGTTTAAAGTATCCTAAGAAAGAGGAAGAAGGAAAGATGAAAGAAGAGAGGAAGAAAGGAAGAAAACAACTTACTCCTCTAAAGGAGATAAGTTGCTTCTAAAGGGGGAAGATGACAGTTGAATCACAAGATGGAATAAGGCACATCATAAAATAGGAAGCAAATTAAGAGAGGAGAAAAAGAATTGAAATGTGAATGTCCTCCACACTTCACTTACCATGAGCCCCTGAAATGGTTAAAACTAATCACATATGACAAGATAAAATCAAACAAGATCAAGTGAGGCATAAACAAGCAAAAGATCAACTCCACACACCACAACCAGAATTTATTCATCTCATCTACATACCAAAATACCTCAAACAAAACCAAAGAGGAAGTAGAACAAACATGGCATCTTAAAGCAACATGAACTACTTATAAAAGATAAGCATACATGAGATTAAACACATCATTGAAACCTAACAAGCATCATATACCTCAAGACTAGAATCATATCACCACAAGAATGTGTACCAACAACACAATATACCAAATAAAGGTTCATACAAGTTCAAACACCATCAATACAAGAATGAGAAGTGAAGTGAACATGTGAATAAGTGTAAGAACAAAAAAATGCAAATCAAATCAAAGCATAAGCAACATCTAAAAACCAGTGACCTAATCATGTTAAAATGTGCCTAAGAAGCATTAACAAACATGGGGAAGAAGCATACAAACTCAAGCATAAGCATCATGGAGAGCAAATGAACAAAGAAGGTGAGGTGAACATACATACATTTGTGAGAAACTTCAAAGGCAAACAACAAAAAACTTTCCAAAGTACAAACACCCATCAAGGACTAGGGATCAAACCTCATATAAAAAGAGCTCTAAAAAACCTATAGGAGTTGGCACAAGTGCCCTCCTAGCCTAAGAACTAAGCATGTGACCAAAATGAATGCAAAATAGGGCAAGCAATCAAGAAAAACTCATATTAAATCAAGAGTGAACTCAAAAATTCTTAAATTAAATACAAAGGTTCCTCAAACATGAGATAACATCATACCAAAAGAGCAAAGTCAGAATCAAAGGCAAACTAGGTCAAAGGACCTCATGAACACAAACTAGGGTTTAAAAACTTCATGCTCAAGTTAAATGCCAAACATAATCAATCAAGCTTCTAAAAATTAGAGGAAAAATAATCAATAAACTACATCCTAATATGAATCAGATGCAAAAAGAACCAACTCTAAACTCAAATTAATGATCAAGATAGAAAATCCACAAGTCAGCATGTAATTAAAGAGAATAAAAAACAAAAATAAAGTCAGAATTAATTCCAGCGTGGAAAATAAAAATAAATGAAAAATAAAAATGTCAAAAATTAGAGAAAATTAAAATGAGCAAACATGATTTATTTTGGAATTTTATGAAACATCTTGCTATTTTTAAAAATTAGAAATCAAACTGAAAATAAAATGAAATAAAAAATAAAAGGGAATAGGCCAGGGGTGCAGTAAGCAAAGGGATTCAGTTCAAAATGATTGGGCTCAAGGGAGAGGGGGTGCGTATAACATCTAAGGCCCAGTGGATCTGCGCAGGTTCACAACATTATCATGTAAATTCAAATTAAAACTGGAAAAATAATAAGCCAATGGATCAATCTCACGCACAAGATCCAGTCAAATAATCAACCAAAGTCAACAGATCAATAAATCTTAGCACGCGCACATCATAACTAGAATGGACTGGCACTCATCATGCTTTATTCATAAAAATAGAATGAGAGAAAGCACGTGACTAATGGATCATCTTCTTCCTTCAAACTCAGGTAACAAATCCAGAATTCGGTGACCGAAGCTAGGGCTTCGGCACCGGAAAATTCAAATGTATGAACAAACCACCATAAAAATTAATCAAACTCTCCAGATTACACAATTCAAGCATGCTGGATTCAAATATGCATTTAGATTTTCCATTAGATCAACATATGAACCAGATCGAGCAAAAACTAAATCACACATCGAACTGCAAATCAACATAACTCACTCAATGTTATCCATTTCTTAATCTAAACACATCAGTGAACTCAGGGAAGCAAGTGGATCACATTGCAAACATTCTATTTCATTTCCAGATCCAAAAGTTTCATAGCATACATGAGATTGAAGATCCTCTAAAACACCAAGAAAAGGCTCCTCCTGCTGCAGATCCACTCCTTTTAACTTCTATTTGCAAAATAAATGCAAAATAAGCCTTGAATCTTCCTAGATCTTGAGATCCGAACAGAACTGCACTTGAAATGCACCTTATGAAAACTGGAGAATTAGCATGAACCAATGGTGGATTTAAGATCCTTAGAGCTCAAGGATCAAGAATATGCCAATAAATTTGTGAATGAGTGAAAGGATGATGAGATTCGATGAAGAATGCAAAATGAGCAAAAACCTTGAAATGAGAGAATGATGGTGATTCTGCATGAACTAAAACCCTAAGTAGCTTTTATACTATGCCAAAATTCACTCCAAGAAGAATGAGAAGCAATGCATGTGAGTTTTGTGAGATGAGGATGATTTTTCAAATTTGCAAAAATTAAGTGATGGAATGATTTGTGTGTGCCCTAGCTTTCCCATGTGCATGACCTGATTTCTTTTAACTCAATGAGCACCCTTGGATCAATCTTAACCATTCAAGCTAAATGAATCATGAGTTCCAAGTGGTTTTGCAACTTTTCTCTTGGTGAAATAATTTGATATCGATGCACGATTCACTTGAATTAACTTGAGCCAAATATCCTTTATGCCTTGCCCTTGATGCCTATGACCAGAATTGGTACAAAGAATGGCTTGAAAATGCATTTAATAAGTTTTTGCAAATGGTAGAAACTTGGATTTTAAGAAAAACCCTAAAAATAAGTGAACTTCCATTGAGCATAACTTTCAAACCACGAGGGCTATGATCATGCTCTTGTACTTTTTAGAATTAGGAGACAATTTCCTACAACTTTCATGTTCAAAGAAATTTCATTTGAAATCATTTTGGTCATGAAAGAATGCTTTGAACATTAGGGCAAAACTTGCCAAATTTAGAAAGTTAGTTACATGCCACATATCCAAAAATAGAAACTCTTGCCAAAACCCTAGATTCTTGACTTTTGAGTTTGCCAAAAATCTTCTATGACCTTAAGAACATCCCTTGGCTTGAAAACTAGGAATGGAACCCTTGAATTGTCACAGTTGACTTTTCAAATAATCAGTTTGACCAATTTCTTCTTATGCAAGCAACTGATGAAATGACTGCCTTCCTCAATGAATTTTCTCACCAAATTTCATCCATAGCATTCACATATCATAGGAAGGACTTTGCCCACATGAACTGGCCAAAGTCACAAAGAATCCTTGCTTGGAAATGAAACCCTAATTTGGAGACCATTTGTGTAGGAGCTTGCCCTTTCTTGGATCATCTGATAATCTCCCAACCTTCTAGGCTCTTGCAAAGGATCTTGAGCTTGTACATGCCATGTAGACACTTCATGGGACTTGGACAAGGTCACTTGACTTCTTGCTTTGACTTGTAAGGCTTCAAATGCACCAATGATTGATCATATGCCTAATGCTAGAACATGAGAATGTTATGCTTCATTTTTCTATGCAAAAAATGCTAAGGATATGCCATGCTTATGATGCTTATGATATGATGATGATGCTAGAAAGAAGAGGGAAAATTTGGGGTGTTACAGCTGCCCCTATTCAAGCAACTATTAATCTGAAAAGGACGATAGCACGAGCTATCGACCGTTCAAGATAAACTGTGGTTGAGTACCAAGAAGACCTGAAATTTGCACTCTGCTGGAGAATGCAGAACATAAACCCAACCAAATAACGCTTTGGGTGACTGAAATGAAGACAAAGCAGACAAGCTCCTTCCTGTCATACCCCAAATTTGTCCTACCCGCACCTTTTTATTTTACTGTCTCATCATTTTTCAGAAATTCAAAAAATATGTATCATTTTATTTGTCTGTCTGATATTAAAAAAAAAAATCCAAAAAATACGTCTTTTCTTCTCAAAATCGGGGCTTGTGTGAGAAATCAGATTCAAGAGGTCGGTGTGTTGCGTGGAGATCTTTTTTCGCTTATCACCTTTATTGTTTTAATTAATCATTTTATCACACAAATCTACAAAAAAAAATTAATCAATTTGTTTCTCCATTTTTTTTCTTAAAAAAATATATCCATTTTTTTATTTCTCTTGTTATTCATAATTTCACTATCTTTTTTATCCATTTAGTATTATTATTTCCAAAATCTTGTTTGTTTTCATTTTAATAAGTCATCAATTTATAAGTTTATTTTTTTTACAAAAAATATATATACAAAAAAAATCCACTTTTATTTCCATTACTATTTTCTTGTTATAAATATTATTTCTATTATTCTTATTATTCTTATTATTATTTCTTTCACTATCTTTATTTCAATTATTACTATTTCTATTATTATTATTATTATTATTATTATTATTATTATAATTTTTAAGTTTCTTCAAATATAATACATCTGCATACTACAACTGATGAGTTTCACAAATTCATCTGTTGGTCCCCACCCACGTGAAATTTTATCACAACGCAACACACAACCACTACCACCAATTTCCAACAAGATTCATTCTGCATCACAACAAACTTTCTAGAATTCCATCAACAACAAACCTTTTACAGCACAACATATTCTCAAATTCCTTCTAAACTTTTCCCCCAACTTTCCTATTTTATCCCTTCTCAATCTCTCCATAAAAAGGAACCTCTCACACTGCAAAAGGGGGGACAATCGAAAATATTCTGCAAAATGTAATACACCAAGCTTCAACAACTGCAAAATCATTAAATCACCATTCATAAACCTTCACCAAAAAACCAAAAACAGAACAAAGCTTTTTATTTTCAAACCATTAGCCTCCTACAAACACAAAAACCTTCCTCAAACTTCTCACAAATCCTTCTAAAACCGAATCACTCAAGCCTCACCAATAAATCTTTCAAAATCGCCACCCTTTCCAACTTCTTCACAAACCAACACCATCGTCCATTAAACAGAATCCCAACCTTCAAAATCCTCATTCGAACCACCTCCGCAACCACCAAACACCTAAACCTTCGATCCATCCGTGAGTAAACTCCTTACCTTCAAACCACTCAAAATCGCAAAACCGAATCATCAAATAACACATGCAAATATTTCATCCAACCACTCAAACACTAACAAAAAAATGAAATAGAAGTAGATCTGAGAGTCTCAAAGTCGAACAGTGAAAGGAGTTTGTCGCGGGTTGAAACCTGAAAAAGAACTCAAAACCGAAAATCCACCACCTCAGATCGTCGGCCACTGCTACGAACCGCGAGACTGAAAACGCGTCACCACCATCCGCCGTCACTCAAAAACAAGACTCAACATTCACTACCACAAACCAATCGCAGTGAAACACGATCTGAAACCGAAAGCCATTTGAGGAACCGACTGAAAAACGAATCCGAGTCGCAAATCCGAACGGAACTCTGAGAAAACCGAAACGAATCGCATACTGCGTGAGAGACCCGAACGCAAGCCGGAGCCGGAGACGGAGGAATTAGAATTTGAACTCGAAGCCGTGAAACGAAATCGTGTGAAAAGCTCACCGTGAGAGAAAGCAGAGAGGTAGCCCGAGAGAGACAGAGCGAAATCGGAGAAGACGAGAGAGTGGGAGACCGTCGGTGGTTTTGTTTTGAGAATTTGGGTTTGTTTTTCTTGCCCTTTTTCGATTATGTGCTTCTTTTCTTTTGAGAATTATAAAGTGTTGAGTTTCTTTTCTTTTTATTATTTAATCATTATTTGCTTTTTCTCAAAAAACTGTTTTATTTTGATATTGATTTTTTCTTCTCTGCATTATATTATGCTCTCTTGGGCTTAGCCCGATTGTCTTTTTTTCCTTTCTTCTGAATACACCCTGCATACCACCAGCTAACACATCCGTAATTTATTCCATGTTCCTATGTTGTTTTTTTGTTGTTGTTGTTTGTTGTGGCTAGATGGACTTTTAAGCACATGATAGGTCTTAAATACACACTCCATGGACTGATTACCCCCTCCTTGTTTTATTATAAATCTTCTTGTGGATTTAATTTAGTAATTTTCTATCATTTTAGTTTTTGTTTATTAAATCTTTTAGATTCATTTGATTTATTCACTTTTACTTTTAACTTCTATTAAGGCCGATGATATGCTAAAAGATTAAATTTGTTCCGATTTTATTAAGTCGAAACATTTAATCAATATGAGGTCATTTTATTTAGTTATTATTTTTTTTGTATTATTTCGATTAATTGTTATGTTATCAAATTTAAATTCTATTTGATTTATTTCATTCATTATGCTATTCGGATTTAATTTCCATAATTCAGTCACTTTATTTAATTCAATTTATCGTATTTTAATACACAAATCGATTCGACTCCTTATAGAATGATTTCAACTCTAAATCGATTCTAAGGAAGTTAAAGAACAATATTTCGACGCGCCCGATTAAAAAGGTCCAACGCCTCCGAATAGTTGTCGTTAATTTATTTTTTCGCATTTTATCGCTTTAATCGATTCACAAACCATGTAAGTCGAGTGCACCGTGCCTCGCCATCGAACCATTTCCAAACTCGAACATTCAAATCTTTTATAATTAAATGATGGAATAATTGAATTCTGGAGTCTAGCATTCCTCGAATTCTTGAATGAACGCTCCCAAGGCTCGCCCCGCGGGACGTTGTTCATTCGACTTTCCGTAATTAAAACACTTAATCCACACATCAAATAACAAAAGAATTGAATTCTGGAGTCTAGCATTCCTCGAATTATTGAATGGACGCTCCTGAGGCTCGCCCCACGGGACGTGGTTCATTCACCCTTCCGCAAACAAGCTAGCGCTCCCGCCTCCTATCGCGAGCAGACAAGCCAATGCTTAGCAGTTAGAATGCGGTTTAAATAATCGTTCATTAAAACAAATCAACCAACCAACCTTAGTACCACGAACTATGAAGCTCTGACTTTCCCATTGCACAAGGGAATACGTAGGCACACGGATCTTATTCCTTGCCGAGCACCATAGGAACAAAATAACCCATTCCCCCTATTAACCTTAGATTAGAATCGTCCGCATTTACTTTATTATTCGAAGAAAACAGAAAGCATAAGTCAACATTAGATCTCAAGTTAAACTAAGAGGTTCCCGTTGAGTACAACGGACGTAAGCGGTGCTAATACCTTCCCTTTACGGAATCGACTCCCGAACCTAGAATCTGGTTTCAAAGACCTTGTTCTATCCGCTTTTTCAAAAAAGGTTTCTCGATATTTTCCTTTTCCTTATTTGGAATAAAATAAGTTCGGTGGCGACTCTGTTGTTTTAATTTTTATCCGCGGTATCTTTTATCGCGAGGTCGTATTTTTCGAGGTGCTACAGCTGGCGACTCTGCTGGGGAAAGACAGAGAGTCAAGCCTAACTTAGTTTACTTTGCGATCAATGTTAACTTTGCTTATTTTTTTCTTCACATCTTTTTTATTTATACTTGTTTATTTGCTCTCTTCTTATTATGATCATTATCATACTTGCTTATTGGATCCTGGGTTAACGTCTGAGCTTTGAAAAAGAATAGGGAACACCTAGTTTAGAATTGGAAGTTATTAGTGTTAGTCTCCAAGGACTCGCTCCTTGCAAGCCTAGCATGAAAGCTCCCCTAGAGAGTAGACCTATTCATAGATCTCGTCATAATGCAGCTAGCCTGTTGCATGACTTGATTCATGAAAGGGCTGTGACTCTGGGACCCACTTTTAGAACCGGTTTCAATGTTGGTAGTTGCGTAGTGTTAGTCTCCGAGGACCCGCTCCTCATACGGCTAACATGATAACTCCACTCAAGGTAGATCTTATCGTTATTATCGTCATAATACAGCTAGCCTGTGGCAGGACGTTAGTACGATTAGCGTCCATGACTTTGAGTATCTTATCCATAACCGTAGAAGCTATCCTGTGAGTGGTTTTACGGGTAAAGAACTTAGAACAATCCTATAAGAGTTTACCTGTTAAGGTTACTTTTATCAGAGTTACTAGCTTATTTACTCGTTACTATGGTTCACCTCAGAACAGATTATACTCGTGATCCTGGATCTTGCATTGCATCCATACGCATATTCATTTTATTTGCATTAATTGTTCATCTTGCATTTCATTCCAAAGTCGTAAAATCATTGCATGTTCCTTCATCTTCAGTAAATCAAGCTGGTTTCCCGACGCCCGTATCGTGCTAGACGTCCATATCTAACTAGAGCCAACACTAGAAGACTGATGGACGTGATTCAAGAAGAACAAACTGCTATGAGGGAAGAGATTGACTAGGTCAAGAATAAGATTGACCAGATTTATGAGACCATACAAGCTTTGGCTAGGTTGGAAGAACGTCGCGAAGCTGCTGCCGCAAGAAACAATGTTCTCGTGCTAGGATCTGCCTCACGCACAATGCCTTCAGTTCCTGTTCAAAATCCTTTGGTCTATGGCTTGCCTCCAGGCTTCACTCCTGCTGTTGAAGAGGTCACTTCCCAACCAATACCTACCTCTGGTGTCACTGTTGGTGCTATCCCTCAAGCTCAACCTATTCCAACTCAAGTCCAGTTTCCTCATGATGAAGAGGATCATTAAGTTGAGTATGAGATGCATACTACTGTCCCAATCACCAACCCCCATGATGTCCAAGAATCCAAAGCTATGAAGATGTGTCACGAGTTAGCTGAAAAACTCCGAATCATGGAAGGACATAATTCAACCTCTCTGAGTGCTTCAGACATGTGCCTAGTTCCGGATGTTGTGATCCCTGCTAAGTTCAAACTGCCAGAGTTCGAAAAATACAAAGGCCTCAGCTGTCCTGAGCTTCATTTGAGGATGTACTGCAGAAAAATGGCCGCTCATGCCAAAGACGACAGACTCATGATCCATTGCTTCCAAGACAACCTGTCTGGAGCATCTCTAGAATGGTACATGCAACTCGAACGCAACAATGTTCGTACTTGGCTTGATCTATCTGATGCATTCAAAAAGCAATACAAGTACAACACCGACTTAGCTCCTAACCGTACTCAACTTCAGAGTATGACTCAAAAGGAGAACGAATCCTTTAAGGAGTACGCACAACGTTGGAGGGAGCTAGCTGCCAGAGTTCATCCACCTTTGGTTGACCGTGAACTGATTGATATATTCATGGGTACCTTGCAGGGGCAATACTACGAGAATCTGATCAACATCGTATCTTCTGGATTTTCAGACATGGTGATTGTTGGAGAAAGAATTGAAGAAGGTCTGAAGAGTGGAAAGATTAAAGGAGGTTCTAGCAGCCAAACTGGAGCCAAGAAGCCTTTCAATGGGTACAAGAAGGGTGAAACAAATGCCATTTCTGCTGCAAGTGGGAATCCGCAACAAAGTGCACCTACTCAATTTCCCTACTACCAGTATCCCTATGTTACTGTTACGCAATATGCTCCTATGCCATATCAGCCAATTCCTCCAATGCCTTATCAGCAGGCCATTCAAGCTCCATTTCTGCCTCAGATGGCTTATCAACCACGTCCATATCCTATGATTGCAGCTGCGCAGTATGCGCCCAATCCATACCAGCAACCGACTTATCCACAACGGCCTGGTCAACAACAAGAACGCGCTCCTCAACAGCGCCCACCATATCAACAAAGAGGATATGATAGACACATTGATCCCTGCCTATGTCATATTCCGAAATCTTTAATGGGCTGATGGCAAAAGGATCTCTTATTTTGAAAGATATGCCACCTCAGGTTGGTAACGCCCGAAACTTTGATGCCAATGCTCGCTGTGAGTATCACAAAGGCGCTCCAGGTCACACAATCGAGAACTTCCATGCCTTCAAGCACAAAGTTCAAGATATGATCAACTCTTAGGATCTCACCCTCACTCCGAGAAATCCAAATGTCCAGAACAATCCAATGCCGCCGCACGGTGCCAACAAGTGAAGACATTTGATGGGGTTGTTGAAGACCAAGCTGAGTAGTCACCAACTTTGAAGCATTCAATCAAGAGAAGTTCATTCCTCAAATCAAGGCAGTCATCGCCATTTATCATTTTCGCATCTTTGTTATTTTGTACTGTTTGTTAAGTACTATTTGCTTTGAACATTATCTTTTGTACTTGGTTTTGTTAATATTATGTTTATGCATGTTTTGAATTAATCTATTCGCATTCGCTCATTATTTATCATTTATCACAAAAATCACGAAACTATATTCTCTCACTTCACTTTAGCAAATATTTGAGGGAGGATGATGAAAACTGAATACCCATAACTGTTACAGTATGCTTTCTGATAAAACCTCGTCAATGATGTACATACATTTGTTCAAATCCCCAAACACTGGAGATACAAGGAGGTAATCCCTAGTCAACCACTTCGAGCTTAGAAGTAGAAGTTTCTTTCAGATACAACCCTTACATCTAACCCGGGGCAGGGTAGTTGTTCAGTTAACCTGACTACACTTCCAAATCGCAAGATGAGACATCCCGTCGGAAGACCATCAACAAATGACTTGGCAGTCACAATATTCAAACAAAAAGAAAAGAAAAAACCACTAAGTTGAGCACCCTAAAGGAGACTTGGTCGAAAAAGAACAAATCAAAAGAGGAACTCAATCCTCAACAAAAGCAAAACAAATATCAGTGACCACCAAATCAAGTATCAAAGGGTCACCAACAACAAAATAAGATGACTGCCATTTTCAAGCGAACTTTAAAAAAGCTTCATCTTCACTCTTGCAAAGTCAAAACGAATACAAATGCTTAGAGGTAACTGAACGTAGGACTGGACAACATCACGAAGAAGGGGTGGGTACAAATCAAACTTTGAGCCTATTATCCTTTGTTTCTCAAACTATTAACCAGGCCACGTTATAACCCTCGAAAGACCTAATTGAGACAAGGTTTATTCTGAAAGCATATAACCAACATGATTGCGTAAAATGACTCCCATATATTTGCTAATCTTCAAACTCGATTGCACATTATTCTTGTTGCATATTTCACGCACTTTCTAAATCAGCACCTCGTGTGGACTAACGGTCCATCCGTCACACTATCACAATCATTCAAATAAATTGACTTTTTCAAAACTTACATGAACTTTACATTAACATTACCATTTGTGTATGAACAATTTAATTGCAAAATTAGTACTTGACATCAAGACATCCCAACAAGAGGAAATTAAAAGAGAAATTTGAACTTCATTAGTGCCAACATGAATCAAGACTACCTCAACAGTCCAAGGCAAATTATCTTCAACAGCCCAATCAGGGGCAATTTATTACAAAGTCCATTAATCAGGGGCAAAATTATTCTCGACGGCCCAATCAGGGGAAAATCATCTTCAAACAACTCAACCTGGGGCAGACGCCTACCAAATCCAGATATAGGGGTAGATCATGTCATGGCCGTTGTCAAAGCTTCCCCACCAGATTTATTTCAAATACCCTGCAGGCAGGGGCAAGCAAACAAGGAGCAAATCTTCCTATCTCTTCTCCCCATCTAAACAAGCAGATTTTGCTGGACGTTGGCAATCATTCAAAGCAAAGCAATCTTCATGTGCCAATTAAGTCGCTCCGCTCATCAGCAAGTGACCAAACTTGGGGCATACAGATTCATCTTCTGACCACGCATCGTTGAAGATCGAGTGTCGGGGAATCAAGCCCTCCACCCACCCAAAGTCCAATCGTTATTGGCAACTACCAGACCAAAAGTCCACCAAGCTGGCACCTTTCAATAACTCATATGCATCATTATGCATCAGCAACGTCATAAGCATCATTTACATCAATCATTTACAGCATATGCATCATTTACATACCTAAATAAATCAGCTTTTCATATCCCCAACATTCTTAACTTACATCTCAGTGCATAAACATTTGCATCGTATTTCCATCTTTATGGAATACCATTTCAAAAACAATCGAGCATACGTGCATAAGTCAGGATCCAGGATCAATCGAAGATTCCAGGCACCTCCTCAGCGGATTCAGTGGTCGTCCCCCATTGAATCTTTTCTCTTCAACTATTTTAATTTCCAGCCACTCGGTTTTCCCTTTAGTGACGAGAATCGTTTTTTTAAATTTCAGTCGTTGCTTCATCATCCTCTGGTGATAAGTGATTTTATTTTCAGTCGTTGCCTTATCATCCTCTGGTGATAAGTGATTTTATTTTCAGTCGTTGCCTTATAATCCTCTGGTGATAAGTGATTTTATTTTCAGTCGTTGCCTTATCATCCTCTGGTGATAAGTGATTTTATTTTCAGTCGTTGCCTTATCATCCTCTGGTGATAAGTGATTTTATTTTCAGTTATTTGCCTTATCATCCTCTGGTGATAAGTGATTTTATTTTCAGTTATTTGCCTTATCATCCTCTGGTGATAAGTGATTTTATTTCCAGTCATTTTCCTTAACATCCTCTGGTGATAAGTGATTTTATTTTCAGTCATTTGCCTTATCATCCTCTGGTGATAAGTGATTTTATTTTCAGTCATTTGCCTCATCATCCTCTGGTGATAAGTGATTTTATTTTCAGTCATTTGCCTTATCATCCTCTGGTGCTAAGTGATTTTATTTTCAGTCATTTGCCTTATCATCCTCTGGTGATAAGTGATTTTATTTTCAGTCATTTGCCTTATCATCCTCTGGTGATAAGTGATTTTATTTTCAGTCTTTTGCCTTATCATCCTCTGGTGATAAGTGATTTTATTTTCAGTCTTTTGCCTTATCATTCTTCGGTGATAAGTGATTTTATTTTCAGTCATTTGCCTTATCATCCTCTGGTGATAAGTGATTTTTATTTTCAGTCATTTGCCTTATCATCCTCTGGTGATAAGTGATTTTATTTTTCAGTCATTTGCCTTATCATCTTCTGGTGATAAGTGATTTTATTTTCAGTCACTCGCTTTATCATCCGTCAGTGATAAATGATTTATTTTGGCAATTTATTTCTTCGCTGTGTCACCCGTTTTTCCAGTTTTCAGTCATTTAGCTTTTATCTTTGCACATTTTCTTTTATCGGACAAATTTGGAGTCTGTTAGTATCTAATTATCTTATACCTTGAAAGATTGAACGCGAGCCAGTTCGTCTTACTCGGTCTAAGCCAATTCGATAGGGGCAACTGTCATACCCCAAATTTGTCCTACCCGCACCTTTTTATTTTACTGTCTCATCATTTTTCAGAAATTCAAAAAATATGTATCATTTTATTTGTCTGTCTGATATTAAAAAAAATCCAAAAAATACGTCTTTTCTTCTCAAAATCGGGGTTTGTGTGAGAAATCAGATTCAAGAGGTCGGTGTGTTGCGTGGAGATCTTTTTTCGCTTATCACCTTTATTTTTTTAATTAATCATTTTATCACACAAATCTACAAAAAAAATTAATCAATTTATTTTTCCATTTTTTTTTTCTTAAAAAAATATATCCATTTTTTTATTTCTCTTGTTATTCATAATTTCACTATCTTTTTTATCCATTTAGTATTATTATTTCCAAAATCTTGTTTGTTCTCATTTTAATAAGTCATCAATTTATAAGTTTATTTTTTTTACAAAAAATATATATACAAAAAAAATCCACTTTTATTTCCATTACTATTTTCTTGTTATAAATATTATTTCTATTATTCTTATTCTTATTATTATTATTTCTTTCACTATCTTTATTTCAATTATTACTATTTCTATTATTATTATTATTATTATTATTTTTAAGTTTCTTCAAATATAATACATCTGCATACTACAACTGATAAGTTTCACAAATTCATCTGTTGGTCCCCCCACCTACGTGAAATTTTATCACAACGCAACACACAACCACTACCACCAATTTCCAACAAGATTCATTCTGCATCACAATAAACTTTCTAGAATTCCATCAACAACAAACTTTTTACAGCACAACATATTCTCAAATTCCTTCTAAACTTTTCCCCCAACTTTCCTATTTTATCCCTTCTCAATCTCTCCATAAAAAGGAACCTCTCACACTGCAAAAGGGGGGACAATCGAAAATATTCTGCAAAATGTAATACACCAAGCTACAACAACTGCAAAATCATTAAATCACCATTCATAAACCTTCACCAAAAAACCAAAAACAGAACAAAGCTTTTTATTTTCAAACCATTAGCCTCCTACAAACACAAAAACCTTCCTCAAACTTCTCACAAGTCCTTCTAAAACCGAATCACTCAAGCCTCACCAATAAATCTTTCAAAATCGCCACCCTTTCCAACTTCTTCACAAACCAACACCATCGTCCATTAAACAGAATCCCAACCTTCAAAATCATCATTCAAACCACCTCCACAACCACCAAACACCTAAACCTTCGATCCATCCGTGAGTAAACTCCTTACCTTCAAACCACTCAAAATCGCAAAACCGAATCATCAAATAACACCTGCAAATCTTTCATCCAACCACTCAAACACTAACAAAAAAATGAAATAGAAGTAGATCTGAGAGTCTCAAAGTCAAACAGAGAAAGAAGTTTGTCGCGGGTTGAAACCTGAAAAAGAACTCGAAACCGAAAATCCACCACCTCAGACCGTCGGCCACTGCTACGAACCGCGAGACTGAAAACGCGTCACCACCATCCGCTGTCACTCAAAAACAAGACTCAACTTTCACTACCACAAACCAATCACAGTGAAACACGATCTCAAACCGAAATCCATTTGAGGAACCGACTGAAAAACGAATCCGAGTCGCAAATCCGAACGGAACTCTGAGAAAACCGAAACGAATCGCATACTCCGTGAGAGACCCGAACGGAAGCCGGAGCCGGAGACGGAGGAATTAGAATTTGAACTCGAAGCCGTGAAACGAAATCGTGTGAAAAGCTCACCGTGAGAGAAAGCAGAGAGGTAGCCCGAGAGAGACAGAGCGAAATCGGAGAAGACGAGAAAGTGGGAAACCGTCGGCGGTTTTGTTTTGAGAATTTGGGTTTGTTTTTCTTGCCCTTTTTCGATTATGTGCTTCTTTTATTTTGAGAAGTATAAAGTGTTGAGTTTCTTTTCTTTTTATTATTTAATCATTATTTGCTTTTTCTCAAAAAACTGTTTTATTTTGATATTGATTTTTTCTTCTCTGCATTATATTATGCTCTCTTGGGCTTAGCCCGATTGTCTTTTTTTCCTTTCTTCTGAATACACCCTGCATACCACCAGCTAACACATCCGTAATTTATTCCATGTTCCTATGTTTTTTTGTTGTTGTTGTTGTTTGTTGTGGCTAGATGGACTTTTAAGCACATGATAGGTCTTAAATACACACTCCATGGACTAATTACCCCCTCCTTGTTTTATTATATATCTTGTTGTGGATTTAATTTAGTAATTTTCTATCATTTTAGTTTTTGTTTATTAAATCTTTTAGATTCATTTGATTTATTCACTTTTACTTTTAACTTCTATTAAGGCCGATGATATGCTAAAAGATTAAATTTGTTCCGATTTTATTAAGTCGAAACATTTAATCAATATGAGGCCATTTTATTTAGTTATTTTTTTTTTTTTTTTTTTTTGTATTATTTCGATTAATTGTTATGTTATCAAATTTAAATTCTATTTGATTTATTTCATTCATTATGCTATTCGGATTTAATTTCCACAATTCAGTCACTTTATTTAATTCAATTTATCGTATTTTAATACACAAATCGATTTGACTCCTTATAGAAGGATTTCAACTCTAAATCGATTCTAAGGAAGTTAAAGAACAATATTTCGACGCACCTGATTAAAGGTCCAACGCCTCCGAATAGTTGCCGTTAATTTATTTTTTCGCATTTTATCGCTTTAATTGATTCGCAAACCATGTAAGTCGAGTGCACCGTGCCTCGTCATCGAACCATTTCCAAACTCGAACATTCAAATCTTTTATAATTAAATGATGAAATAATTGAATTCTGGAGTCTAGCATTCCTCAAATTCTTGAATGAACACTCCCGAGGCTCGCCCCGCGGGACGTTGTTCATTCGACTTTCCGTAATTAAAACACTTAATCCACACATCAAATAACGAAAGAATTGAATTCTAGAGTCTAGCATTCCTCGAATTCTTGAATGGACGCTCCTGAGGCTCGCCCCACGGGATGTGGTTCATTCACCCTTTCGTTCTTAAAAAATTAATTAAATCGAACATTTTTCCGTAAACGAACATTATTTAAATCCTTTCTATCTTGCAAACAAGCTAGCGCTCCCGCCTCCTATCGCGAGCAAACAAGCCAACGCTTAGCAGTTAGAATCCGGTTTAAATAATCGTTCATTATAACAAATCAACCAACCAACCTTAGTACCACGAACTACGAAGCTCTGACTTTCCCATTGCACAATGGAATACGTAGGCACACTGATCTTACTCCTTGCCGAGCACCCTAGGAACAAAATAACCCATTCCCCCTATTAACCTTAGATTAGAATCGTCTGCATTTACTTTATTATTCGAAGAAAACAGAAAGCATAAGTCAACATTAGATCACAAGTTAAACTAAGAGGTTCCCGTTGAGTACAACGGACGTAAGGGGTGCTAATACCTTCCCTTTATGGAATCGACTCCCGAACCTAGAATCTGGTTTCAAAGACCTTGTTCTATCCGCTTTTTCAAAAAAGGTTTCTTGATATTTTCCTTTTCCTTAATTGGAATAAAATAAGTTCGGTGGCGACTCTGTTGTTTTAATTTTTATCCGCAATATCTTTTATCGCGAGGTCGTATTTTTCGAGGCGCAACACTTCCAAATTGTATTGTTATGCCGGATAAGAAAAACTTAGACAAACGAGTCTTCTTCATGCAAACCTGTTACGCCAGGAACTGGACATACGAGCCCTCTTCGAGTAAACTTGTTACGCCAAGAATTGGACACACGAGCCCTCTTCATACGTTTTACAAAAATATATGACTTGAGACAAACGAACCTCCTTCGGATAACCCGTTACACCAGGACCGGTGATGCACTTAAGTCTGTGGGATAAACATGCATAATCAGGATAGACGAACCCTCTTCATATATCCTCCGTAGATATATGATCTAAGACAAACGAGTCTTCTTCAGATAACCTGTTAGGCCAGGTGCAACATTAGGATTTGATGAACCCTCTTCACAAATCTTGCGTAAATAAGTGGTGTCTGAGACAGACGAACCTCCTTCAGATAACCCGTTACACCAGGACTGGTAACCATTTCGATGTTTAATCCCACCATCAGGACTTCAAACCTCTTCAATACATACGAGTATTGGATGATCATCAAGAGAACACAGACGAGTGCCATTATTCGATGATACAAACGAATATCAAACGATGATATAAGAAACACAGACGAGCGCTTCAAGCGATGATACAAATGAATATCAACCACTGCTATAGACGAATACCAGAAATCCAACACAGACGAGCACTTGGAGTAGCAATACAGACGAGTACCCGAGTAACTATCAAATCAACACATATGGATATAAACCAACACAGACGAATGTGGAGGATGATAAAGACGAGTATCCAAACAATGCAGACGAGCTTCAAACAGATAACAAACACATACAAGTGTTGAGGAATGCAGGCGAGCAAAAGCAACTATCAAACACAGACGAGTGCCGGGGAATGCATACGAGCAAAAGAAAGTGCCTTACTGACAACAAGAATCACAACTCTGCAGGGGAGAACCAGGTCAAGAAGCTTTAACACTTAACTCTGGTTGGGGAGATGAATAACTGTTTGTATAATCACAATGGCCAAAAATTAATTGGCGACTTCTCTTGGGAATATTTCAATGACGGGAGTAAATCCCAGACATGAGCTCTGTGGGGAAATCAGGCGTTCAGCTGCTTGCTAGGAATACTTCACTTGTGGAAAGATAATCCACTTGGGGATGAAAGCTCTTCAATTAGTCTTGGAATTCTGCTGAGGATTCCACCTACTCTAACTCAGTTGGGGAACATCCTCTGCTTGGGAAGATATGACACCAACCTACAAAACCTGCAATAACATTACACACACATGTGTCCCGGGGACTTGTATGGTATGATCTGTTCATCCATTGTCACCCGACACTCAAAGATAGTTTTAAATGTTTCCCTGCAATATCATTTTTTAGAAAATCACCATGTTTCCAATGCAATGTTCTTTTTGCCAAAAATTCAGGACATTTTTGCAAACAAAGTAAACAAAACACAACACAACTTTTGACTGAATATTCATTTATTGAGTGGCCTTTGAATAGGCAAAGTTTTACATCAGGAAGCAACTATCTGGAAAGAGGTAGCTACCATAAAAATTGAGAAAAGAAACTATCCTAATGGCAATGTACACGACATTCCAATGAGTTTCCTTCCTTCTATGACCAACATGTCTTCAAGAATTTCCATTCTTGCCTTTGCTTTCTGAAAATGAAGAGGAGATTGATTCCTACCCTTCTGATGTTGTCAGACTGTTTGAAACGGTGATTTGGTTCAGATTACCCGTATCGCAGTTGTTCGCTTGTTCCCTTGTTTTGCGTGGATCGCCCTTTCGAGTTTTCAATCCACCGGGATACCGTTTTTTGCCTGAGCTGTCCGATGTGGCTTTTCAACTCAGCGGGTGTACCTTTTTTTCTTTTCCTTAACTTTTTCCAGAGCTTTTTATTCTGTTTTTAGCTCGCCGGGAGGCCCTTTTCTTGTTTGGACTTTAATTTTGTTTTTGTGTCCATCGGGTCTTTTATGCGAAGTAGTTTTTAACTGCATCCGAGTTAACAGGGGATTGGAAATCTTCTCCATCCATAGTAGTAAGCATCAGTGCCCCACCAGAGAAAACTTTCTTTACCATGAACGGGCCTTCGTAGTTTGGGGTCCACTTGCCCCTATGATCTGAACCTGGAGGAATGATCCTTTTGAGTACCAGCTCGCCTACTTGATACTCTCGAGTACGTACTCATTGGTCGAAAGCTTGCTTCACTCTCCTTTGATAAAGCTGACCATGACAGATAGCCGCTAATCTCTTTTCCTCAATTAGGCACAACTGATTATATCGAGCACGTTGCCACTCAGCCTCATCAAGCTTCACATCCATCATTACACGTAAAGAAGGAATTTCCACCTCAACAGGCAAGACTACCTCCATGCCATATACCAGGGAGAATGGAGTTGCCCCCGTTGACGTCCTGACTGACGTTCGGTACCCATGCAGCGCGAATGGTAACATCTCATTCCAATCTTTGTAAGTGACAACCATCTTCTGCACAATCTTCTTAATATTCCTTTTAGCTACCTCTATTGCGCCATTCATCTTTGGCCGGTAAGGAGAAGAATTATGATGCTGAATCTTGAAGTCCCGACACAGTTCTGCCATCATCTTGTTGTTTAAATTGGAACCATTATCAGTAATGATTTGCTCGGGCACTCCATATCTGCAAATGATGTCTCTTTTCAGAAATCTAGCTACCACTTGGCGTGACATTGGCATAAGATACTTCTTCAACCCATTTGGTGAAATAATCAATCGCAACCAGGTTGAAACAATGACCATTTGAAGCAGTTGGCTATATCTTCCCGATCATGTCAACGCCCCACATAGAAAAGGGCTAAGGAGATGACATGACGTTGAGTGGGCTAGGAGGAACATGCACCTTGTCTGCATATATCTGACATTTGTGGCACTTACAAGCGTATGAACAATAGTTTGCATCCATTGTTAGCCAATAGTACCTTGATCTCAATAACTTCTTAGCCATAACATGTCCTGCTGCATGAGTACCGAAGGATCCCTCGTGGAATTCCTGCATTAACAGGCCTGCTTCGTGTCTATCCACACATCTGAGCAAGACCATGTCAAAGTTCCTCTTATACAGAACTCCATCTACATTCAAGAAGAAACTAGCAGCAAGTCGTCTCAAGGTCTTCTTGTCGTTGGATGATGCCCCAGCTGTGTATTCTTGTTTTTCTAGGAAGAACTTGATATCAAAGTACCAAGGTTTCTCATCAGACACTGCGTCTACAAAGAAAGCATAAGCTGGTGCGTCAAGCCTGGAAATGTCAATTCTGGGCACATAGTTCCAACACAAGACTTTGATGGACGAAGAAAGAGTAGCCAATGCATAGGCAAATTGATTCTCATCTCGTGGTATATATTGAAGCTTAACCATTGTGAAGAACGTCAACAGTCTTCTGGCATAATCCCTATAAGGAATTAAGTGTTCTTGATGTGTATACCATTTGCCGGTAATCTGGTTGATAATGAGGGCTCAATCTCCGAATATATCGAGGGTCTTAATCCGAAGATTAATAGCCTCCTCTATTCCCATTATGCACGCCTCGTATTCCGCTTCATTGTTGGTGCAACCAAAAGTAATTCTGGTAGTGAAGGGAAAGTGAACACTTCGGGAGTGATAAGAACAACACCAACTCCGTGTCCATTGATATTGACTGCCCTATCAAACATCAACTTCCATTTGTATTCAGGGTCAGGCCCCTCCTCCGGAAGTGGTTCCTCGCAATCTCTTGCACCGAGGTACATGATGTCCTCATCAGGGAAATCAAACTTCATTGGCTGGTAATCGTCTTCAAGTGGTTGCTGTGCAAGATAATCTGACAATACACTTCCTTTAATGGCTTTATGGGAAGTATACTGTATGTCATACTCTGTTAATATCATTTTCCACCTTGCAACCCTTTCGGTTAATGCTGGTTTCTCAAAAATATCCTTGACAAGGTCCATTTTTTAGATTAGCAATGTGGTGTGGGTCAACATGTACTGTCTCAGTCGGCAAGCAGCCCATGCCAAAGCACAACAAGTTTTCTCGAGCAGTGAATAACGGGATTCACTATCGGTAAACTTTTTGCTAAGGTAATAAATAACATGCTCTTTTCGACCAGACTCGTCATGTTGGCCTTTCACACACCCCATCGACCCTTCTAGCACAATCAAGTACATGATAAGTGGCCATCCTGGAACTGGAGGCATTAGAATCGGAGGCTCTTGCAAATATTCTTTTATCTTTTCAAAGGCTCTTTGACAGTCCTCATTCCACCTGACCGTTTGTTCTTTTCTTAACAATTTGAAGATTGGTTCGCATGTGGAATTTATATGAGATATAAACCGTGAAATGTAGTTCAATCTCCTTAAAAAACCACACACTTCTTTTTCTATTTTTGGTGCAGGCATGTCTTGTATTGCTTTTACTTTTGCAGGATCTACCTCAATCCCCCTTTGGCTAATAATGAAACCGAGCAATTTACCGGAACGCACTCTGAAAGTGAACTTGTTTGGATTCAACCTCAATCTATACTTTATCAACCTGTCAAAAAACTTTTTGAGATTGACCAGGTGTTCTTCTTCGTCCCGGGACTTGGCAATCATATCGTCCACATAGCACTCGATTTCCTTGTGTATCATATCGTGGAACAAAGTTACCATAGCCCGTTGATACGTTGCCCCGCCATTCTTCAACCCAAAGGGCATAACCTTATAACAGAATGTACCCCACGGGGTAATGAACGTCGTTTTCTCCATGTCTTCCGGTACCATCTTAATCTGATTGTACCCGAAGAAGCCATCCATGAAAGAAAATACCGAGAACTGAGCGGTGTTATCTACCAGCACATCAATGTGAGGTAATGGAAAGTCATCCTTTGGACTTGCTCTGTTTAAATCCCGATAATTGACACACATCCGGAACTTGCCATCCTTCTTTGGTACAGGCACAATGTTAGCTACCCAAGGTGGGTAACTAGTTACGGCATGGAATCCGACATCCCACTGTTTTTGAACTTCCTCCTTGATCTTCATTTCCATATCAGGGCGAGTTCTTCTCAGCTTTTGTTTTACCAGAGGGCAGTCTTCCCTTAGTGGCATCTTGTGTACAACAATGTCGGTATCTAATCCTGGCATATCTTGATACGACCAGGCGAAGATATCCACATATCCCCATAGCATACCAATCAATTCCCTCTTTACCTCGGTCTGCAGACTGGCCCCAATCTTTATCTCTTTCTCTACATCCTCAGACCCGATGTTGATGATCTCTATCTCTTCCTGATGAGGCTGAATGACCCTTTCCTCTTGTTTCAACAACCTAGCCAATTATTCCGGGAGTTCACAGTCTTCCTCAACCCCTTCATCAACTTGGTAGATAGGATTGTCGAAGTCATGCATAGTCATAACAGGAACGTTATCACAGGAATCCGAATGATCAACACTGCACAAATGATGTGCTTATTTTCAGAATCTGTTCTTTTCCAAAAGAGACACAAACACACAAAAACACTAGAAAAGAAAACATTGCCATTTTATTTGTTTTTGTGAAAAATTTAAAAACGAAAGAAAGAGAACATAATTTTCTTGAAAAATGTCCTTTATTTATGGTGAAAACAAATGCATTAAAAGCATGGTGGCCCTACAAATAGATCCATGAACCTTGGGCAGAGTGCAGGATTTGACATGTAGTATGATAAAAATGGAAACAAGAAAATTACTTTGACTGCCAAGTAACTTGAATAAAATCTTCAGCAGGCCAGTTCCGGAGCTCCTCCTCAGGTGTGCGTGGGTGAATCCAGTTATCCAAGTCGCAATCTCTATCCCCATCTTCATCTGTAGCACAAACGTTGTTGTATTCGAGCATTCCAGCACTAGTGAATGTTATGGACTTACGGCCTTGAGACCAACTGGACTGACCAAGTTGATACCCGAGACCGAACTTGTCATCCTTCTTTTCCACTTCCAGTAGCTTGCCCCAACCCTGGGCATTTCCGGATTATACTACTTCCTTAGCTTGCTTGTAGGAGTAGATAGGAGTCCCTTCCTTCTCATTTCTTTGAACTGCAGCAACCGAAGACAAAGTACTAACATTGACTGTCTCAAAAGCTTGGCAAAGTGTCTCATGGATCTCCCCGTCCATTTCCACGTACTTGAAGGTCGACAGATGGCTTACGAAAATATCCTTTTCACCGCATACAGTAACAACTTGGCCGTCTACCACATACTTCAACTTTTGATGCAACGTGGATGTTACTGCGCCAACAACATGAATCCAAGGGCGCCCTAGCAGACAACTATAAACGGGTTGGATATCCATGACATAGAATGTGCTTTTGAAAACTTGAGACCCAATCTTTACCGGTAGCTCCACCTCCCCAAACACAGACCTCTGTGACCCGTCAAAGGCTTTTACAATCAAATTACTGGGTCGCAAAATAATGCCATCAACATTCAGCTTCATTAAGGCCTTCTTAGGGAGCACCTTGAGAGAAGAGTCTGTATCTACCAAGACATGTGATAGAACATCGCCCTTACACTCCATGGTGATGTGTAAGGCCTTATTGTGATTGCGTCCCTCAGAAGTGAGATCTCTATCTGTGAATCCCAACCCATGGCTGGCGTACACACTGGCTACCACAGCCTCCAACTAGTTAACAATTATCTCTTGTGGTACATATGACATTTGCAAAACTTTTAACAGAGCCTCTCGGTGAGCTTGTTAACACATTAACAACGACATAATGGATATATTGGATGGGGTCTGATTCAGCTATTCAACCACCTTATAGTCACTTTTCTTAATTATTCTCATGAATTCCTCAACTTCCTTTTCAAAAGTGCCCTGACTAGTAATGGGAGTTATCACCTCTTCAGTCACTATCTCTTTACCCTTAGCCTTTGTAGCAGCTTCAGCTTCGGGATCACCTCTAAGAGCTTGAGGAGCAAAGAGACGCCCACTCCGTGTAAATCCACCAACTCCTCCGACATTCACAACAGTCGGGTCAATTGTCACTGCTTTACTTTCCACCTTTTGACCTTCTACATACACGTCTGAGCCATAGTGCCAAGGAATGGACTTGTCATCATCATATGGAACTGGCCCTGGAACAGTAATGGTTACTGGACTTACCTCTGGAACATAGATAGTCACCGGCTCTCTCCGGGCAGGAACTTCAGCAGGATCAAAATAAATTGTTACTGTAGACACACAATCATCTCTGTTGTCAACCTTGTCAAACTGTAGGGACCCCTCATCAATCAAACACTGCAACCCAGCCTTCAAATCTCCATAACCATTAATTAAATTCATACAACCCTCGCAGTCAAAATCACACCCTGGGAATACCTACCCTTTCAACAACCTGTCTTTTACCACTAACAATGAAGTCTTCACTTCCTCTACATTCAAAATCAGGTCCAACCTCTCGCTACCATCAACATCGTTTATCCGGGCCCCTCCATGATTTGGAATGGGGTTTGATGTAACATTTGGAGGCGATGCGAAGTTAATTGCTTTCGAGTCAATCAAGTCTTGGACCTTATGCTGTAATGCCCTGCACTTCTCCGTTGAGTGCCCGGGAGCTCCTGAGTGAAATGCGCATCTTGCGCTAGCATCATACCCCACTGGAAGTTCTCCAGGTGGTGGTGGTGCCAATGTCCTCAACTGAACCAAGTTCAAATCTAACAATCTTTGTAGCAGCTCTGTGTATGTCATAGGGATTGCCTCAAGCACCCTGTTAGTTGGACGAGCTTGTCTCTGTTGGTAGGGTCTCTGCTGATAATTATTGCGTTGCAGTTGTTGCTGTTGTTGTTGTTATGGTTGTGGCATAGGGCTTCTGGGAATGGTGACAGCTGCCACCTGCTTGTAAGATCCCCTGTATCCACGGCCTCGGCCTCGGCCGTACACAACTTTAGTTTCTCCCTCTCTTCTTCTTGGAGGTCCATTAAAAGCTTTTCTGACACCACTTGAGCTACCTGCACCACTGTCTTGGATATTCCCCATTTTCAGCAGAGTTTCAACCCTTTCTCCGGCTATCACGATGTCATTAAACTTTGTTGCTGAACAAGACACCAGTCTCTCAATAAACACACCCTGCAGTGTTCCCATAAACATGTCTGCCATTTCATTCTCCAACAAAGGAGGTTGTACTCGAGCCGCAAGCTGACGTTACCTCTGGGCGTACTCTTTGAACCCTTTATTAGCACTCTGAGACATTGTCTGCAACTGGGTACGATTTGGAACCATATCCAAATTATACTGATACTGTTTCACAAACGCCTCTGCTAAATCTTTCCAGCTTCGAATATTGACCCTGCTCAGCTTCATGTACCATTCCAAGGAAGCTCCTACAAGACTATCCTGGAAGTAATACATCCACAGCTTTTCATCATCTGTATGCGCAACAATCCTTCCCACAAAAGACTGAAGGTGAGTTTTCGGGCAAGCCGTACCATTGTACTTATCGAAAGTAGGGACCTTGAACTTATAAGGAATTCTCACCCCTGGAACTAAGCCCAGATCAGTGATTTCAAACACTAGAGAACTGTGAGATTGAATGGCGTGAATTTGCTCAGCCATTTCTTCAAATCTCCTATTCATGTCAACCCCCCGGCCTTCTGCCTCATCCAACAAAGTAAACTTTTCGTCCTGCCCATCCATCTGCATGTTATGCACTCCATCATTGATAATAGTGACCCCTGGTTGTATCACAGGGATTTCAACATGACGGGCGCCAACCCCACTGCGATTACCTCCATCTGCTGTCCCATTGTTCCTGGCCTGATTGTTCTCTACCATTTTGCGCAAGCGTTCTTGAGTTTGACCCATCCCAGCCATGAGGGTCATGAAGTTATCCATTATTGTCCTTAAGTCAGCCAAATCTGCTTTCATATGATCCATTTCCCTCTCTCTGTTCACTTTTGTAGGGTATCTGTGTACAGTTGGCTGTCTCTGAACCTTCTTGGGAGCTATAGTTCCTGGAATTGACATAAACGTTAGAAAACTGATGAATTACCTGCAAAACGACAAACACGTTATATGCAATGCAATCTTCATG
The DNA here is from genome assembly GCA_963966055.1 of Lathyrus aphaca. Lineage (NCBI taxonomy): Eukaryota > Viridiplantae > Streptophyta > Magnoliopsida > Fabales > Fabaceae > Lathyrus > Lathyrus aphaca. The sequence continues at coordinate 45,836,859 of OZ014520.1, forward strand.
CTTTCATTATCAAGGTTTTATTGCCCCCAGTTCTGGTATCTCATTGGGAATCAGATGGCCTTTGGAGTAATCTTTTGTGAACATTCCTTTCACTGTTTCCACACCATTTCTACAACCAAACTAAGGAAAGAAACATACAGCTCAAAGAGTCTGACAAAATAAAGATGCATAAATCAAAGGGCCTAAGGCATAAACAACATCCCCATAGGGTTTCAAGTATTACAAACTACAAAGTACAATAAACAAAATAGATTCCTACAACAACTCTGTAGGTAATCAGAAATACAAAGGAAAGAACTAAAACTCCAAGCTATAAGAAGACTCTGGCTCTTCCTCTGCAAGCCCCATCTCTACTCGAGTTCTCTTCACATCTGCTCTTCTTCTGAGATCTTCTATCTCTTCAAGAGCCTCATGCAGCTGCTGAGACACCTCTTGTTTCCTCCTGTAAGCCTGTTCTAACTCTTCTCCTTGAGCAACAATCTGCAGTTTGAACATCTCTTCCTTCCTCTTGTACTCTGCTTGATATTCCTCCCATTGCCCATGTACCTAGGTGAGAGATTGCCTAGCATCCCTGAGAGCTTTCTTGTTTTTCTTGAACTGATCTTCTCTCTTGATGTCCATCAATCCTCTTCTTTGGAAGTAAGCCTCCCTTTCTGCCAACTCTTTGTTCTTAGCTTCTTGGTCTACCTATACTTTGTGCAGCTTTTCTTCTATAGTCAACTTGGAGAGGGCCAACTGATGATGCAAGCTAACCATTTCTGTATGCTCCACTTTCAACTCTTTTAGCTGAGCTTCAAGTCTTTGATAATCTTCTAAAGGAACAGTGCTTGGTGCCACAGGGATCTGTGAAATTATTTCCTTTGGGTAGAGAGGAAGCTCCAAAGAAAAAGGCAATAAAGTAATCTTGACACGCTTCTTCAACCATGTTGCAAAGGGTTCATACATATTGGGATCCACCCTCCCAAATTCTTTCTTTCCCTTTTGAGTCCCGATATCCCAAGCTTGGAATACCTGGATAGCCATGTCAATATTCCCCTCAATAGAAAGATACAAAGATTCTCTCACATCCTCATCAAAAGGGGATTCTCTCAAATGATATCCAAACTACCTTCTAGCCAGAACTGGATTATAATTGATCATTCCTTTCCTTCCAATCAAAGGAACATTGGGAAACCAATTACACTTTACAATCATCTCCTTTCCCAACACATCCCTATCATACCCCTAACTTATATCACCTGCAGTCAACCCCATCAATCTACGGGACCATTTCCATTCTCCTCTCAAATCCTTGAAGGGCCCCACTTTAGGCAATTGTCTAGAAAACCAGTCAGCAAACAGAGGTACGCAATAACTCACATGACCTCCCTTATTCTTATTCCTATAGTGAACCCCGTAATAAAAGTCACCTAACAAGGTAGGTGTGGGATTCCTTATGAAGAAAATGGCAATAGCCTCCAGGCTTACCATCCCTTGATCACCTAGGAAGAGACTAATTCCATAGACCATCACAGCTAATAGTACACTGAACTGTGCCTATTGATCATCTTGAGCATATACCAGGGCCTCCTGAATCAGCATACTGCAAGACAAACCCTTCCCTTTGCTACTACTCAAACCCTGCTCTACCCTGCTTAGAGGAAAATGACATCTTTGAGCAATCTCCTATGCCTGAAGTACTCTCCCTGAGTTATAATAAGGCTGCCTTCCACTAAGGGGGGTATGCAACAAGCTAGCAATTTCTTCCAACGTAGGCGCTAAGACATAATCTTGGAATACAAAACAGCGCAATGGAGCATCATAGAACTTAAGTAGAGTATGAATGCTATCCCTCTGGTCTTCTAGCCCTGAAATCTCCTAAAATCTTGTCATTCATCAGACCCTTCAGTTGGTGTAGTTTCTTCACCTCTGGTTATGGAAATGTGTAATGTGCATTGTTCTTTTTGAGAGCTGTGATGATGCTTGCCATCTGGATATGAGAAGTTAACAGATACCAGAACAGGGTGTGTAAATATAACCTGAAAAATGAAAACACTAAGATGTTAAGGATGCTATGATATGATGCAGATGCAAATGCAAGGCAAATATGATCAATCTGGAACTATCTGGGTACTGTTTGCAAGAGCCAAGTGATCACAAATTATAAGTCCTCTGAATAACAACCCATATACACTTGGATGAGTCACAGATATCCTCAGATCAGATTTCCAAACCAACTAGATCAAAAACTTCCAAAGGTCAAAATATCAGATCAACACATAAGACTGTACTAGCAGTGGGTATGATGAGGTCAAAGGATTCCTGCAAACCTGTAAACCCCTCCCAATCTCACTGGTGTGCTCCGGGTCAAACATCACGGACTCTCAAAGCCGAATAACAATAATATGTTCACCATTTCCGAGAAATGGCTCATGACCAAATCAGGGAATCGGTTTGGAATTATGTAATACTCAGGGAGGTCTCAACGTGAGTCCGGGAAAAACAAGCATCCCTTATAAGTCCCCAGCTTCGAGCGCTGAAATCGAGAAACAACAGTACATTCAGCCCGTAGGATACAGTACTATTGTCGTACAACCAGATGCTTTGACTGAGTTCCTATAAGAGAACCAGGCCATCCTAAGCGAGTCCCTAGTGGACCCTCGGGTGCGAATGGGTTTGCCACAGAATGTGGTCTGCCACCGTCACCACTGGAGAGGGTTGTTTCCACAAAGGTCTCAATGATCTGTCCCTAGCCGCACATAACTATCAAGGTTATGTAATGAAGTAGGGAAGATCCCTATATCAAGACATTTCCAAGATGGTCGCGAATCTGGGTGTGAACGCACTAATACCCCCATGACAAGATGACATAGGGCCAAAGTGATTGTCCACGCTAAATCCTATAGTGCACTCAAGCCGTGTATTTGGCTAGTCTCATCTCACCACACACAAGTAACACCCAAGTCCCGCCAAACAGAAAACCAGTCCAGGCAGTCCAGTATAATATATGATGCATAAAAATAAAATGTTGAAAGCAGTAAATAAAGCAATAAATAATACTATAAATAAATAACAACAAAATATACACACAACAACAAACAATCAACACCCAATAAAACAGAAACACACAAGCGCTAGGAGTGACTCTCAAGGGAACCAGAGATTCTAGGTTCGATCCCCAGCAGAGTCGCCAGCTGTCGCTCCCTGGATTTCCATCCTGGTACAAACGCGAAAGTGGCGCGGAAAAGGTTAGAGTCGCCAGCCAGGAATTTTTATCCCGAAGGAACGGGAATGGTAATGCTGCACAAACCAGAAGAAAATAAGAGGAAGGACAAAGGTCCCGCGAACCAAAGAAACTGGGTTCGGGAGTCGGTTACGACCTGGGAAGGTATTAGCATCCCAGATCGTCCGCCGTACCCGACGGGATCCACGCTTGCAAAGAAACTGTTTCAAAGGGTGAAGAAATGAAAGTTGTTGCAAAAAGAAAGACTGGAACTGGAGAAAAGAAAAGAAAGGGGGAAAATGTAGGGAAAATAAAAGAGTGCTCGAATGGGCCCTACCCTGCTGCCTACGTACCTCATCTGGACATGAGGATCAGAGTCGTCGTAGTTCCCCTAACTAGGGGTATAAAAGATTGCTTAGGTCTTAAGGCTTGAACTGCCTATGTCAATGCTCGGGTGTTGCAGGCTCGGACGACGAGTGCGTAACCGTCTTGCAAAATGACAAGTAGGGGCAAGTTCGTATGTAAAGAGTGAATATGATGAGAAGAGAAGTCCCGAAGGAGAGACGCTTATTCTTTGTTTGTGTTTTTTAGAAGTCTTTTAGAGTGTGGCACAAGGAAGTGAAGGAAAATCCTTTTCTAAGGACATGTCCTTGTTACCACATCCCAAAATAGAATGAGTAACAAGTCCATCAAGAATGAGGAAGATCCTCAAACTTGTTTCCTGAGATTAGGATTTAAATTCACTAACTTGTCTGTATTATTAAGTGTTTTTGTGCATTAAATTGAAGAAGTGTTTTTTAGCTTTTCTTTGAGAGGATGACAAAAGGGAGAGGTCACCTCAACTATTATTAATGTTTTAGAGTTTTTGTTTGAAGATGAGAAAGAGAGAGCACCAAAAGGATCTCAAAGGTAAAAACTAAAGGGGGGAAGTCTAATCCTAAAGTTATCATGCAAAGGTGGTCCTAAGGTTAGTGAGGTTTAAACTATCCTAAGAAAGAGGAAGAAGGAAAGATGAAAGAAGAGAGGAAGAAAGGAAGAAAACAACTTACTCCTCTAAAGGAGATAAGTTGCTTCTAAAGGGGGAAGATGACAAATTGAATCACAAGATGGCATAAGGCACATCATAAAATAGGAAGCAAAGTAAGAGAGGAGAGAAATAATTGAAATGTGGATGTCCTCCACACTTCACATAGCATGAGCCCTTGAAATGGTTAGAACTAATCACATATGACAAGATAAAACCAAACAAGATCAAGTGAGGCATAAACAAGCAAAAGATCAACTCCACACACCACAACCAGAAGTGATTCATCTCATCTACATACCAAAATACCTCAAACAAAACCAAAGAGGAAGTAGAACAAACATGGCATCTTAAAGCAACATGAACTACTTATAAAAGATAAGCATTGTCGCTCCCAAAAGATGAGACCGGGCTCAAATGAGGTACAGACGCGAACGGTCGGCGAAAAGGAGGGTGTGAGAACACACAGGAGTGAACTCACAGGAAAAGAAAGAGTCGCCAGCTAGGCATTTTTATCCCGGAAGAAAGGTAATGCTGCATAGACCTAGAAAGATATGGATAAGACGGTTGCGAACCAGAGAGACTGAGAAAGGGGGTTGGTTACAACCTGGGAAGGTATTAGCACCCAGATTGTCCGCCATACTCGACGGGATCCACGCTTAAAAGATTTGTGTTTTAAAGGGGTAGTGTCAGTGCAATCTGTGTATCAAGAGCTGGAAAAGGATGTACAGGTGTCAGTGTAAGAGAAATGGAGTGTATAAGTGATGTGTCGGTGTAGGAATAAAGATGAAATTCTCAAGACCATGATACTTAAAGAATGATGCTAGAAAGAGGGGGAATATACAGAGACTTTTGTTCGATAACTGTTAAGTTATGCCTACGTATCCTCTCGTGCAATGAGGAAGTTAGAACACCGTAGTTCGACCCAAAGAAACTGAAAGATGAATTGACTGATGAACTGCTTACTTGCCTATGCTCAAGTGTAAGACCTGTCTGGCTCAGGTGCAACTTGCATTAGACGGAAGAAGCAAGTTCTCGTTTGTGAGTGAAGGTGATGAGAAAAGAATCTCGAAGGAGACGATTATTGTTTTTTTTTTGTTGTCAGTCTTTTATTGCTTTTGAAAGTTTGTCATAAGTTAATGAGCTTAAGCCTAAACCAATGGGTTAGTAAACTCATCACATCCTCCCTCTGATTAGGGGTAATGAGAATACCTTAAGTGTGAAGTCAGCTTCTCACACTTAATCACCATGGTGTAGGATTAAGGTCATTAACCTACTTATGATTATTTAGATGTTTTTGTTGTTTTTGTTTAGTGTTAAGTAATGAGGTTAAGCCATAATCAGGGATTAAACAGACTCATTACACCATCCTAATAGAAGGATAATAGATGAGAATGTTTAAGCTGAGGAAGGATCCTCAACTTAATCCATGATTAGGGATTAAACTCATGACAAAACAAAACCTTTATTAAGTGGATTTTAGTTAATGATATGATGATGAAGTGATTTTTAGAGTTTGTAAGACAACTTGAGGGGGACTTGTCCATTAATACTAGGGTTAGTCCTTCTTAACCAATTAAGGAAGAATTAGAACCCTAATGCAAGGCCCAAGTTACAAGCTTGATGTATTGATGATTATTAGGTGAATTGATTAAAGGATTTAAACACATTAAGGGTTTAACACTTAGGATTAAAGTTATACACTCCATCCTAATAGAAGGATGCAGGCATAAGCTTAATCACAAAGCCTTAAAACCTTTAGGGTTTAGTCCCTGATTATGAGGTGAGAAGAGAAGACTCAATGAGACACAAAGGTAGAATCTAAATGGGGGGACTAATCAACCCTAATTGTTATCATGCTTGGAAGCCCTAGGGTTTGTGAGGTTCAAGAGAAAGATCTTCAAAGGGGCCACCAGGAAGCAGATGAAAGGAGCAAAGGAAAGCAAAGTAACTTGCTTCATTTAAGAAGACAAGTCACTTGAAGAAAGAAAGTAAGGAGAAGAAAGAGCAAGCTCAATCTCAAACACAAGACAAAATGCAGCAATGATGCATAAGAGAGATGAAAAGAAATTATGAGAAGTGAAGGCAAATTCACTTCTCAAAGTGACTTACCACCTGAAAAGTTAGTGAAAGAAATGCAATGCAATGCAAAATGAGATGAAATGACATGATGCAAACCAAAAAAAGAAGCATGTGTGTGATGATAATGATGCTATGAGATGACACAAACATGAAACAAGGCATGGGGATGATCACACAAACATATGGATGCAAATGAAGCATGCTTAGAACCCTGAACATACATGAAAAGTTATGGAATGCAAATGACATACAACATGGCAAATGAAAGATGCAATGATCAAACATGATTCTAATATGTCCTAAGATGTGTTATGAATCAAATGGATGCATAAAATATCATGGCAAGTCATGGTATGCAAGAAAATACAAGATGAATGCAAAAGGAAGCCCAAATTAGGGTTTATGATCAATGCACAAAACAAAAACCAAAACCAGAAGCAAACATCAAGATAAAAAATTGAAAATGCATCCAAGGGAACCCTAAACCTATACAAACTCACTGCCCAAAGGAGAGGTTCTAACTCTTAACCTAATGAGGGTTATGAATTTCTTAAGATGGCTAGGGTTTTAAGGTACCTTGTCAAGAAAAATGTCAAACAAATTGAAAATGCAAGATCAAATCATGCCAATTTAATCCTATAAACTATATGCTAAACAAGATGCAATGCAAAAAGAATCAAAGTCCAACTCTTAAAGACTAGGCAGAAATGAATTTTCAAATATTGGATCAAAATAATGCCTTGAAATGAAATTAATTCCATGAAAAATTATCAAAAGACATCAAGATCCAAAAAGAAATTTGGTTTGAAGGTTGGACAATGTTTCTAAATGATTTTAAAGGTTTCATGAATTTTTTTGTGATTTTTAAATACCTAAAAGTATTTTTAGTTAATTAATTCTAATTAATTAATTAAAAATAATCTTTTAAATGATTTAAAAATATTTTATAATGCAAAAAATAAAAATTAAAATGTTTTTGGTTTCTGAAAATTAATAAAAGCTTGCATAAAATTTTTTAGAATTTTTAAATGATTTTTACTATTTTTAAATAAATGAACAAAACAAATGAATTTAAATGAAAATAAAATTGAAATTAAACTGAAAAATGAGAAAGTCAGCAAGATCAAGGGCTGAGGTTTGAACTCACACGCGCGCGAATTGACCTGGCGCGCATCTGGACGGCCAACATTCAAATTTGCTAATTATGATTAGTGCCCTAATTAAATGCCCTAATGACTTTCAGATGATCGGAATAGTGTTCCGGTCATCTTCTCCGGCAAGCCAAAACCACTATCTCACTGAATACGCATCAAATCATCACCAAACTCTCCAGAATCAATCTATGAACATCCCTAAACCTAAACCCTAACTCAAACAACATTTATTCTCACTAAATCAAGAGAAACAAGCAAGAACATTTTTTCGGGCAAACTTTCAGATCAAGCATACAACCTCAAAACTCAATCATTTTCAAAAATAAAATGCTCAGTGGACTCAGGGAAGCATGCAGATCATTTTAGAAACAAGAGAAAGGAGTTCTGGAAAAATGAATTTCCATGGCTACCTGAATCGAAGCTTTGATTTCTGGCACTTTCTGGCTGATTCCTTGCTTCCAATCACCTCCAATGGACCTCCTGAGAAGCTTTCAATGCTTGTTTGAAGTTTATAATGGGTGGTTTGGAAGATTGCTGAAGTTCTGCTCAAAGGGGGAGAGAAATCGTATCTTGGTTTCTGGGAGTTTCAGGCTATGGTGATGGGTGGTTTCTGATCAGTGAAGTATGCTGAGTTGATTTGTGAAGTTGGTTTGTGTGCTTGCAGCTTGTGGAGAGTGTTTCGAAAGCTTTTGCAAAATGGGGTCAAAATGAGAGAGCTGTGTTCTTGGTGCTTTCAGGCTTGTGTGTTATGTGCTTTGGCTTGCTTTTGGTTTGTATAAACAAATGGGATTGGTCAGATGAGTTGATGTGTGCTGTTGTGATTGGTATGGCTCAAGTTGCCAAAATGTCAAGTTTGTGTAAGAGAGGCATGGGCTACTAGCTAGCCAAGGACAGATGGGGTGTCCTGCGCAGCAAGATGTGTGGAGAGCCATAGGATTGATTGTGAAGTCAGCAAGCAAGTGGATTCATACTTGAGTGAGTTTTTGCAACTTGCTTCACTTTTGTTTCCTTTGAGAATTCTTGCTCCATAAGTCATGAAGATGAGTGATCCCTTGGCCCATTCTGAATTTTAGATGTCACATGATCATGTTGTGAAGAAATGATACACATTTGAGGTCTTTAGAACACTTGATCAAACCATTTTGCAAAATGTCTCTTTGGTGGAAAACTTCAAATTTTGTGATTTTAGCCAACTTTGACAAGCCATAACTTTTGATCCAAAATGAATTAGGTCATGTTCTTGTACTTTTTGAAAAGGGAATGATCCAATCTACAACTTTCATGACCAAAGGTTTTCCATTTGAAGCATTTTTGAATCAAAAAGCAAGGGTTGAAAAAGTTTCCTAAAATGGCAATTTTCATTAAAAGTCAACTTTCCCAAAAAGTCAACTTTGCAAATGACTTGAGATTCTTAAATTTTGTGAACTTACAACATCTTCTATGATCAAATAAAGATCATACATAATCAAAATGATGATGAACATCTTTTGGTTGGGTCATTGGGGGCCTCAGATGCCCTGATTTTGCACTGACTTGCCTAGAAAGTCAACCCTTGATCAGATGACTTCCCCATTGAATTTCTTCATGAAAATTGATATGCATGATCCCTATACCATATAGAGACCAATAGAAACAAGAATGACCAAAAAAATTGGAGTTATGGCCTTTGAAACTAAAACCCTAATTCTAGGTCATCTGTGTAGTTAAACCTGGCTCTGCTTCCATGCCATTCTCAGTTCTTGTGATTCTTTGACATTCTTGACTTTGAGAGGATATAATATGATGCTTGAACATACATGGACCCCTTTGAAGTGATTGATGACCTTTGGAGTGGCTCAAGAAGCTCTTGGATTGCTCAGATCACAAACCCTAGATGCAGATGACTTTGAACCAATGCAATGAATCAAAAATGTGCTATGAGATGCTATGATTGAGTTTATGCATATGAGGAGATCATAAGCCATGGTGTAAATGGGTGAGGGAAAATTTGGGGTGTTTACAGCTTCCCCTATTCAAACATGAGTTAGCTGTGCAGGATGTAAGCAACGGCTTAACAGGCAAACAAGATAACTTGTGGTTGAATATCAAAGACAATCCAAAATTTGCACTCGTAGAATGAAGAAGAAAAGGGATATAAATTGTAAAAGAAGATAAAGTATATTGTAAAGTGTGGGCGACGGAGGCCGACCGTCGAGCAGAGGACGACTGCTGGGGAATAAGCAATGACGGGGACGGCCGACATGCTGGGAAAAGTGCGGGAAATAAAACAATGACGGGGACGACCGACATGCTGGGGATAAAAGGGATTATGATGGGGACGGCCATCAAGTGGAGCTATAAGATTCTATGGGGATTAATGAAAAATGATGGGGATGGCCATCAAGTTCAAAAAGCAATATAAACAACGATGGGGACGGCCATCGGGCTAAACTGATGAAGGACGATCATCAGGAAAAAGGAAAGGGACCACGACGGGGACGACCATCGGGTTAAAGAATAAATGAAATAATGATGAGGGACGGTCATCAAAGGTGAAGGACGATCACCTGGCAGGGTACGGCTGCCAAAGATATCGCGACATAGGACGAATGCCGGATAAAAGGTCAACGATGGGGACGGCCATCGGACGAGCATGATGAAGGACGATCATCAAGAGGTGAAGGACGATCACCTAGCAGGGGACGGCTGCTCTCAAGGTTTATCATGACATAGGACGAATGTCAGATAACAAGATCGACGATGGGGACGGCCATCAGATAAAATGATGAAGGACGATCATCAAAAGGTGAAGGACGATCACCTAGCAGGGGACGGCTGCTGAATATCACGACACAGGACGAATGTCGGATAGAAAAGGTCAACGATGGGGATGGCCATCGGACGAGCATGATGAAGGACGATCATCAAGAGGTGAAGGACGATCACCTAGCAGGGGACGGCTGCTCTCAGGATTTATCATGACACAGGACGAATGTCAGATAGAAAAGAAATTTTGCTTTGCTGGCGATCTACTGGGGAATAGTAAACACGGACGAGTGTTTATATCTAAGAAACGAAGGTATAAGTGTTTCGACACTGTGTATAGATTAAAGATGCGGACGAGCATCTCTAAGACTACGTGTCGCTCCCAAAAGATGGGACTGAGCCCAAATGAGGTACAGACGCGAACGGTCGGCGAAAGGAGGGTATGAGAACACACAGGAGTGAACTCACAGGAAAAGAAAGAGTCGCCAGGTAGGCATTTTTATCCCGGAGGAAAGGTAATGCTGCATAAACCTAGAAAGATATGGATAAGACGGTTGCGAACCAGAGAGACTGAGAAAGGGGGTTGGTTACAACCTGGGAAGGTATTAGCACCCAGATTGTCCGTCGTACTCGACGGGATCCACGCTTAAAAGATTTGTGTTTTAAAGGGGTGGTGTCAGTGCAATTTGTGTATCAAAGCTGGAAAGAATGCAAGTGTCAGTGTAAAGAAAAATGTGAAGTGTATAAATGTACAGTGTCAGTGTAAGAAAAGGAATAAGATGCTCAAGATCATGAGGCTAAAAGAATGCTGATGAAAGAGGGGGAATATACAGAGACTTTTGTTCGATAACTGTTAAGTTATGCCTACGTATCCTCTCGTGCAATGAGGAAGTCAGAACACCATAGTTCGACCCAAAGAGACTGAAAGGTGAATTGACTAAAGAACTGCTTACTTGCCTATGCTCAAGTGTATGACCTGTCTGGCTCAGGTGCAAACTGTCTTGCATTAGATGGAAGAAGCAAGTTCTCGTTTATGAGTGAAGATGATGAGAAAAGAATCCCGAAGGAGACGATTATTGTTTGTTTTTTGTGTTTTCAATCTTTTATTGCTTTTTGAAGTTTGTCATAAGAAAATGAGCTTAAGCATAAACCAATGGGTTAGTAAACTCATCACATCCTCCCTCTGATTAGGGGTAATGAGAATACCTTAAGTGTGAAGTCAGCTTCTCACACTTAAATACCATGGTGTAGGATTAAGATCATTAACCTACTTGTGGTTATTTAGATGTTTTTGTTTAGTGTTGAGTAATGAGATTAAGCCATAATCAGGGATTAGACAGACTCATTACACTATCCTAATAGAAGGATAATAGATGAGAATGTTTAAGCTGAGGAAAGCTCCTCAACTTAATCCATGACTAGGGATTAGACTCATGACAAAACAAAGCCTTTATTAAGTGGATTTTATTTAATGATAAGATGATGAAGTGAATTTTAGGGTTTGTAAGACAACTTGAGGGGGGCTTGTCCATTAACACTAGGGTTAGTCCTTCTTAACCAATTAAGGAAGAATTAGAACCCTAATGCAAGGCCCAAGTTACAAGCTTGATGTCTTGATGATTATTAGATGAATTGATTAAAGGATTTAAACACATTAAGGGTTTAACACTTAGGATTAAAGTTATACACTCCATCCTAATAGAAGGATGCAGGCATAAGCTTAATCACAAAGCCTTAAAGCCTTTAGGGTTTAATTCCTGATTATGAGATGAGAAGAGAAGACTCAATGAGACACAAAGGTAAAATCTAAATGGGGGGGACTAATCAAAACCCTAATTATTTTCATGCTTTGTTGTTCCTAAGGTTTGTGAGGTTTACAAGAGAAATCTTCAGAGAACCCACCAGGAAGCAGATGAAAGGAACAAAGAGAAGCAAAGTAACTTGCTTCATTTAAGAAGACAAGTCACTTGAGGAAAGAAAGTAAGGAGAAGAAGAAAGATCAAGCTCAATCCTAAACACAAGACAAAATGCAGCAATGATGCATAAGAGAGATGAAAAGAAATTGTGAGAAGTGAAGGCAAATTCACTTCTCAAAGTAACTTACCACCTGAAAAGTTAGTGAAAGGAATGCAATGCAATGCAAAATGAGATGAGATGTGATGATGCAAGCCAAAACCAGAAGCATAAGTATGATGTTAATGATTCTATGAGATGATGCAAACATGGAACAAGGCATGGGGATGATCATACAAACCTATGGATGCAAATGAAGCATGCTTAGAACCATGAACATACATGAAAAGTTAAGGAATGCAAATGACATACAACATGGCAAGTGAAAGATGCAATGATCAAACATGATTCTAATATGTCCTAAGATGTGTTATGAATCAAATGGATGCATAAAATGTCATGGAAAGTCATGGTATGCAAGCAAATGCAAGATGAATGCAAAAGAAAGCCAAAATTAGGGTTTATGATCAAGGCACAAAACAAAAACCAAAACCAGAAGCAAACATCAAGATAAAAAATTGAAAATGCATCCAAGGGAACCCTAAACCTATACAAACTCACTTCCCAAAGGAGAGGATCCAATTCTTAACCTAGTGAGGGTTATGAATTTATTAAGATGGCTAGGGTTTTAAGGTACCTTGTCAAGAAAAATGTCAAACAAAATGAAAATGCAAGATCAATTCATGCCAATTTAATCCTACAAACTAAATGATATGCAAGATGCAATGCAAAAAGAATCAAAGTCCAACTCTTAAAGGCTAGGCAGAAATGAATTTTTGAAGATTGGATCAAAATAATGCCTTGAAATGAAATTAATTCCATGGAAGATTGTCAAAAGACATCAAGATCAAAAAAGAAATTTGGTTTGAGGGTTGGACAATGTTTCTAAATGATTATAAAGGTTTCATGAATTTTTTTGTGATTTTTAAATACCTAAAAGTATTTTTAATTAATTAATTCTCATTAATTAATTAAAAATAATCTTTTAAATGATTTAAAAATATTTTTTAATGCAAAAAATAAAAATAAAAAATGTTTTTGGTTTCTGAAAATTAATAAAAGGTTGTATAAAAATTTTCAGAATTTTTGAAAATGTTTTACTATTTTTAATAAAATGAACAAAACAAATCAAATAAAATGAAAAATAAAATGAAATTAAACTGAAAATGAGAAAGTCAACATGATCAATGGCCAGTATTCAAACTCACACGCGCGGGAGTGGACTTGGCGCGCATCTGGACGACCAAGATTCAAATTCGTGCAATTAAGACTAAACCCTAATTAATTAACCCTAATGACTTTCAGATGACCGGAACAGTGTTCTGGTCATCTTCTCCGGCAAGCCAAAACCACTATCTCACTGAATACGCATAAAATCATCACCAAACTCTCCAGAATCAATCTATGAACATCCCTAAACCTAAACCTAACTCAAACAACATTTATTCTCACTAAATCAAGAGAAACAAGCAAGAACATTTTTTCGGGCAAACTTTCAGATCAAGCATACAACCTCAAAACTCAATCATTTTCAAAAATAGAATGTTCAGTGGACTCAGGGAAGCATGCAGATCATTTTAGAAACAAGAGAAAGGAGTTCTGGAAAAATGAATTTCCATGGCTACCTGAATCGAAGCTTTGATTTCTGGCACTTTCTGGCTGATTCCTTGCTTCCAATCACCTCCAATGGACCTCCTGAGAAGCTTTCAATGCTTGTTTGAAGTTTATAATGGGTGGTTTGGAAGATTGCTGAAGTTCTGCTCAAAGGGGGAGAGAAATCGTATCTTGGTTTCTGGGAGTTTCAGGCTATGGTGATGGGTGGTTTCTGATCAGTGAAGTATGCTGAGTTGATTTGTGAAGTTGGTTTGTGTGTTTGCAGCTTGTGGAGAGTGTTTCGAAAGCTTTTGCAAAATGGGGTGAAAATGAGAGAGCTGTGTTCTTGGTGCTTTCAGGCTTGTGTGTCTTATGAAAATGAAGCCTTGGGATGTGTTTGTAAGGTCTGGATTGGGCAGAGAGTGGTTGTGTCACTGTGGGATTGGTATGGCTTCAAGTTGCAAAAAGTCAAGCAAGTTGTACTTGGAGGTATGGGCAAGTGGCAGGCTAGGATAGGAGCATGGTTGAGTTCAGCAAGGATCAAGGAATGCTTTTGGATCAGATTTTATGAACTGAGGCAAGTGGATGAGAAGTTTTGATCCCTTTTGCAAATTGTCACAACTTTGGCCCCTTTTGTAATTCTTGAAGTTTAGGGCATGGAACTTAAGAAATTCTTGGTCCAATCTGAAGTTTGAGTCATGTATGATGTTTGTGTAAAGGTTAGACATCAATTAGAAGTCACAAATTGCCTTGGTACAAGAATTTGCAAGTTTCCCTCTTTGGTGCATAACTTGAAATTATGTGATTTTTCCCAACTTTGACAAGCCATAACTTTTGATCCAAAATGAATTAGGTCATGTTCTTGTACTTTTTGAAAAGGGAATGATCCATTCTACAACTTTCATGACCAAAGTTTTTCCATTTGAAGCATTTTTGAATCAAAAAGCAAGGGTTGAAAAAGTTTCTCAAAATGGCAATTTCATTAAAAGTCAAACTTTCCCAAAAAGTCAACCTTGCAAATGACTTAAAATTCTTCAATTTTGTGAACTTACAACATCTTCTATGATCAAATAAAGATCATATACAATCAAAATGATGAAGAACACCCTTTGGTTGGGTCATTGGGGGCCTCAGATGCCCTGATTTTACACTGACTTGCTTAGAAAGCCAACCCTTGATCAGATGACTTCCCCATTGAATTTCTTCATGAAAATTGATATGCATGCTCCCTATACCATATAGAGACCAATAGAAACAAGAATGACCAAAAAAATTGGAGTTATGGCCTTTGAAACCAAAACCCTAATTCTAGGTCATCTGTGCAGTCAAACCTGGCTCTGCTTCCATGCCATTCTCAGTTCTTGTGATTCTTTGACATTCTTGACTTTGAGGGGATATAATATGATGCTTGAACATGCATGGACCCCTTTGAATTGTTTGGTGACCTTTGGAGTGGCTCAAATAGCTCTTGGATTGCTCAGATCACAAACCCTAGATGCAGATGACTTTGAACCAATGCAATGAATAAAAAATGTGATATGAGATGCTATGATTGAGTTTATGCATATGAGAAGATCACAAGCCATGGTGTGAATGGGTGAGGGAAAATTTGGGGTGTTTACAGCTGCCCCTATTCAATCATGAGTTAGCTGTGCAGGATGTAAGCAACGGCTTAACAGGCAAACAAGATAACTTGTGGTTGAATACCAAAGACAGTCCAAAATTTGCACTCACAGAATGAAGAAGAAAAGGGATATAGATTGTAAAGGAAAATAAAGTATATTGTAAAGTATGGGCGACGGAGGACGACCGTCGAGCAGAGGACGACTGCTGGGGAATAAGCAATGACGGGGACGGCCGACACGCTGGGAAAAGTGCGGGAAATAAAGCAATGACGGGGACGGCCGACATGCTGGGGATAAAAGGGATTATGATGGGGACGACCATCAAATAAAGCTATAAGATTCTCTGGGGATTAATGAAAAATGATGGGGACGGCCATCAAGTTCATAAAGTAATGTAAACAACGATGGGGACGGCCATCGGGCTAAACTGATGAAGGACGATCATCAGGAAAAGGAAAAGGGACCACGACGGGGACGGCCATCGGGCTAAAGAATAAATGAAATAATGATGAGGGACGGTCATCAAAGGTGAAGGAAGATCACCTAGCAGGGGACGGCTGCTCTGTAAGGGGTAAGATGAGGGACGATCATCTAAGGTGAAGGACGATCACCTGGCAGGGTACGACTGCCGAAAATATCGCGACATAGGACGAATGCCGGATAAAAGATCAACGATGGGGACGGCCATCGGATGAGCATGATGAAGGACGATCATCAAGAGGTGAAGGACGATCACCTAGCAGGGGACGGCTGCTCTCAAGGTTTATCATGACATAGGACGAATGTCAGATAACAAGATCGACGATGGGGACGGCCATCAGATAAAATGATGAAGGACGATCATCAAAAGGTGAAGAACGATCACCTAGCAGGGGACGGCTGCTAAATATCACGACATAGGACGAATGTCGGATAGAAAAGATCAACGATGGGGACGACCATCGGATGAGCATGATGAAGGACGATCATCAAGGGGTGAAGGACGATCACCTAGCAGGGGACGACTGCTCTCAAGGTTTATCATGACATAGGACGAATGTCAGATAGAAAATAAATTTTGCTTCACTGGCGATCTACTGGGGAATAGTAAACACGGACGAGTGTTTATATCCAAGAAACAAAAAGGTATAAGTGTTTCGACGCTGTGTATAGACTAAAGATGCGGACGAGCATCCTTAAGACTACGATACGGACGAGTATCGGGTAGAAACAAATACTGACACGTGTTCGGAGATGATGATACAGACGAGTATCAACTGGTTAACAAGGAACACAGACGAGTGTCGAATCTGAGGGGACTCCTCTAGGGAATAGTAGACACAGACGAGTGTCTATATTCAAGAAGACAAAAGTGTTTGACACAGTGTATGGATTAAAGATGCGGACGAGCATCCTTAAGACTATGATACGGACGAGTATCAGGTAGAAACAAATGCTTGACGCATGTCTTGAGGTGATGGTACAGACGAGTACTAACTGGTTAACAAAGAACACGGACGAGTGTTGAATCTGATACAAGTGGTGTATACAACATACGGACGAGTATCTGTATAAGTATAAGTAGTGTTTAACCTGCTGGGGAGAATGACACAGACGAGTGTCGAAAGGAGAAAAGTTTATATACACAAGTATCTGATATACAAGGTGTTTAGGTTACTGTGCTGGGGAAGGTGACACGGACGAGTGTCAAGAAAGTTATATATATAGGTATCTGTGAGTGCAAAGGGGACGCTTTGGCTTTCTACTGGGGACATGACACGGACGGGTGTCGCAAGGAGTATATACTGATGTTTGTGAATGTAAGGCAACTGCTTTAGCTTTAGCTCTCCGCTGGGGAATCTGGGGAGCATTCTGTATATTGTTGATGGATTGTCAATATTCACAAGTGTTTGATTCAGAACATGGCTTATGATTATGCAATATGTTGGATTTTTGCCGTAATGTTCCGTGTTAGACGGAATGCTACGCTCTGTGGGGTGAATATGATGCGAATGCTATGATTCTGCAAGGATACCAATCCGGGATTCGGATCCCGTTGCTGTGAAGATCTATGGTCGATCTGTTTAAAATGGACATCCCAGCTGGGGATGAGATCATTGGTAGATCTGATGAGAGGTATCTGCTTGGGGAAATGGGTCAATGATAGGCCTATTCCAGTAAATGAGAGACCCAGCTGGGGTTTGTAGAAGCTTTCGTCACTCTGTTGTGATTCCTTCATGCGTTGCTCTTCTGGCTAGAGGCTGAAACCCTGTGGGGAGATGGTCCCCTGGCTTTTGTACTCGGCTGGGGAGAAATAACAAGTGGCAACTCAGCTGGGGAGAAAACACTTTGGGTGCCAAGACTGAGGGAGTGTTGATTGGCCAGCTTGCTGGGATGAAGCTTACATGCCCCATGTTGTGCTTTTGAATACTTGCAATCCTGCAAAGCAGAGAGATGCACAAGTAATCCCGAGGTATCCCTTACTGGATTCCATCCTGAGAGTTCAGACACTCCCGGGAATAAGTACATTTCCTGCAAGCACGTAGTTTTAGAAGGACGCATCTGTATTTATGCAATCGACATATTAATGACATCAGACATTTTTGCAAATAAAAGAGTACGAGACAACATGTAACTCAAAAATCTGATTTTATTAATTCATGTGCCCTGAATTGGCAAGATACAGTCAAAGAAACATATCTCCTAAAATGAGGGGATTGTTACAAATTGAGAAACAAAATGTTGGCAATGTTGACGACGCTTCAAGGAGCTTCCCTTTTGCTATGACTCGTATGACATTTAACGTTCTTCTCGTCTTGCTTTCTGAAGAAGGCTGATTCTTGAAAGAAGCTTGATCCTTTTGAGGTTTATCAAGTTGTAGGTGATACAGACGAATTCAGAATACAGTTGTTCGCTTATTCCCTTATTTTGCATGGACCGCCCTTTCGGGTTTTCAATCCATCGGGATACCCATTTTTGCCTGAGTTGTCCAATGCGGCTTTTCAACTCAGCGGGTGTACATTTTTTCGTATTTTTCCCTTATTTTTGCCCGAGTCTTTTATTCTGTTTTTGACTCGCTGGGATGCCCTATTTTTGCCTGGACTTACATTCTGTTTTTATGTCCAGCGGGTCGTTTTATGCGAAGTATTTTTTAACTGCATCTGAATTCACAGGGGACGGGAAGTCTTCACCATCCATGGTGCTGAGCATCAGAGCTCCACCCGAGAAAACTTTCTTTACTACAAATGGTCCTTCATAATTCGGAGTCCACTTGCCCCTGTGGTCTGTATGAGGAGGGAGGATTCTTTTCAGCACAAGATCTCCTACTTGGTACTCTCGGTGCCTGACTTTCTGATCGAAGGCTCTCTTCATTCTTTTCTGATACAACTGCCCATGACAGATTGCAGCCAATCTTTTCTCTTCAATCAGACTCAGTTGTTCGTACCGGGATCGGACCCATTCTGCTTCGTTCAGCTTAACATCCATCAGTACCCGTAAGGAAGGTAATTCAACTTCAACAGGCAGGACTGCCTCCATACCATACACAAGCTGATACGGTGTTGCTCCAGTGGATGTTCTGATTGACGTACGATACCCATGCAAGGCAAACGGTAGCATTTCATGCCAGTCTTTGTAGGTGACTACCATCTTCTGCACAATCTTCTTGATATTCTTATTAGCTGCCTCAACAGCGCCGTTCATCTTTGGCCTGTAAGGAGAAGAATTATGGTGTTGGATCTTGAAGTCCCGGCACAGTTCTGCCATCATTTTGTTGTTTAAGTTGGAACCATTATCAGTAATGATTCGCTCGGGAACTCCGTATCGACAGATGATATCTCTCTTCAGAAATCTGGCTACCACTTGTCTTGTAACGTTTGCATAGGAAGCTGCTTCGACCCACTTGGTGAAATAGTCAATGGCAACCAGGATGAATCTGTGGCCATTTGAAGCAGTCGGTTCAATCTTGCCAATCATGTCAATGCCCCACATAGCAAAGGGCCAGGGTGAAGACATCACGTTCAAAGGATTGGGAGGCACATGCACCTTATCCGCATAAATCTGGCATTTGTGGCATTTTCGGGCGTAGGCACAACAGTCGGCATCCATGGTGATCCAGTAATAACCTGATCTTAGCAATTTCTTAGCCATGGCATGCCCTCCTGCATGGGTACCAAAGGATCCTTCGTGCACTTCATGCATTAACAAGTCTGCTTCTGTTCTGTCAACACATCTGAGGTGCACCATATCAAAGTTTCTCTTGTACTGGGAACCATCATTATTCAGGAAGAAACTACCAGCAAGCCTTCTTAATGTCTTCTTATCATTGGAAGATGCCCCAGGTGGGTATGTTTGATCCTCCAAGAAGCACTTAATGTCATGGAACCAAGGCTTATCATCCTTGACAACATCTGCTGCGAACATATATACTGGTCTGTCAAGTCTGGATACTAAAATTTGAGGTACAAAGTTGGCAGCTTGAACTTTGATCATGGATGAAATGGTAGCTAGAGCATCTGCGAACTGATTCTCGTCCCGAGGGATATACTCAAGCTTGACTGTTGTGAAGAAAGTCAATAACCTCCTTGTATAATCCCTGTAAGGCACCAGATGATCCTGGTGTGTGTACCATTTACCATTGGTTTGATTGATTACCAGAGCTGAATCTCCGAACAAAGTCAAAGTCTTGATCCTGAGGTCAATGGCTTCCTCAAGACCCATAATGCAAGCTTCGTATTCAGCTTTGTTGTTAGTGCAGTTGAAAGTGAGTTTTGCCGAGAAAGGCATGTGAACTCCTTTAGGTGTAATGAGTACTGCACCAACACCACGACCATTCATATTAACAGCCCCATCAAACATCATAGTCCATTCTTCTTCCGGGTCAGGCCCTTCAGTGTGAATAGGCTCTTCATGATCTTTTGCTTTTATGAACATGATGTCTTCATCAGGGAAGTCAAATCTCATAGGCTGGTAATCATCAATAGGTTGCTCAGCAAGATATTCAGACAATACACTGCCCTTGATGGCTTTCTGAGATGTGTACTGGATGTAATATTCTGTGAGGATCATTTGCCATCTTGCAACCCGTCCGGTAAGTGCTGGCTTCTCAAAAATATACTTGACTGGGTCCATCTTGGAGATCAATAAAGTAGTGTGGGTCAACATATACTGTCTCAGTCGGCGAGCAGCCCACGCTAAAGCACAGCAAGTTTTCTCGAGCAGTGAATAACGTTGTTCACAGTCGGTAAACTTTTTGCTTAGGTAGTAAATTGCATACTCTTTTTGACCAGACTCGTCATGCTGGCCCAGCACACACCCCATCGACTCTTCTAATACTGTCAAGTACATTATCAGAGGTCTTCCTTCAACTGGAGGCATAAGGATTGGAGGTTCTTGTAAGTATTCCTTGATCTTGTCAAAAGCCCTCTGGCAGTCTTCGTTCCACCTGACCGTCTGTTCTTTTCTCAATAGCTTGAACAAAGGTTCACAGGTTGCTGTAAGGTGAGATATGAACCGCGAAATGTAGTTCAATCGGCCTAAGAACCCTCGAACTTCTTTTTCTGACTTTGGTGCAGGCATTTCTTGAATAGCTTTGACTTTATCAGGGTCAACTTCAATCCCTTTCTCACTCACAATAAATCCCAGCAGCTTACCGGATCGCACCCCGAATGTGCATTTGTTGGGATTCAACTTCAGTTGGTACTTTCTCAGACGCTTGAATAACTTCAGCAGATTTACCAGGTGGTCTTCTTCGGTGAGGGACTTGGCAATCATGTCATCCACATAACATTCGATTTCTTTATGGATCATATCGTGGAATAATGTTACCATAGCCCGCTGATATGTTGCACCAGCATTTTTTAGTCCGAATGGCATCATCTTGTAACAGAACGTGCCCCAGGGTGTGATAAAGGTTGTCTTCTCCATGTCTTCAAGTGACATTTTGATCTGATTGTACCCTGAAAATCCGTCCATGAAAGAGAATACCGAGAACTGAGCCGTATTATCAACCAATACATCAATGTGAGGTAAAGGGAAATCATCTTTCGGGCTGGCTCTGTTTAGATCCTGGTAATCCACACACATCCTCACCTTTCCATCTTTCTTAGGTACAGGTACTATATTTGCAACCCACGGTGGATAGCTAGTTACAGCAAGGAACCCGGCGTCCCACTGCTTTTGTACCTCTTCTTTGATCTTCATTGCCATATCTGGGCGAGTGCGGCGCAGTTTCTGTTTAACCGGTGGACAATCTTCTCTTAAAGGAAGCTTGTGCATAACAATATCGGTATCCAACCCTGGCATATCCTGATAAGACCAAGCAAACACATCCACATATTCACAAAGCAGGTCAATCAGTTGCTCTTTCACTAAGTCTTGTAAGCAGGCCCCGATCTTAACTTCTTTCACATCCTCATCTGTACCAAGATTAATCGTTTCGACCTCCTCCTGATGAGGAGTGATAACCTTCTCCTCTTGCCTTAACAACCTGGCTAGCTCTTCAGGAAGCTCATAATCTTCTTCAGCCCCTTCATCAGCTTGATTGATTGGATAGTCAAAGTCATACGAAGCCATAGCTGTGCTGTTGTCGGTGCAGTCTGAAAGGCACTCTCTGCAAGGGTTTAGATTGTTCATTTTAGTGATTGATTTTAATCTTGTTTAGAAAGAGTGAAATGAAGTTGTCATTTTGAAAACATTGCCATTTTATTTTTGTACAAAAATAAAAATGGAAAAACAGTGAGCGGAAAAGAAAAAGACTCATTTGCAAAAGACGTCCGATTATCATTGATTGATCTATTTGCACAAAATTACAGATGGCCCGATTACAAAATGAGTCTTGTCATCTTGGGCAAGATGCAAGACTTGATGCATGCTTAAAATACAGGAAATAATAATTACTCTGCAGGAGTAACTCTTATAATTTCCTGGGAAGACCAGTTTGAGATACTGCTCCCCGGGATCCTTGGACGTATCCAGCTCTCCAGGTTGCGGTCGCTTTCATCCTCGTCTTCCAAGTTGTTTACTGCATCCGGGGTGAGCATCCCCCCGCTGACAAAGTTGGGCTTCTTAGCAGCCTCTACTTGATCTTGTTATGTTGGTTTGTAACCCAACCCAAATCTATCCTCCTTCTTCTCTACAGGCAGCAACTTGCCCCAGCCTTGGGCAGTCCCTTCTTCAACAACCTTCCGGGCTTGCTGATAAGATGTCATTGAGGTTCCAGGTACAGCGGATGCTTCATTTATGTTCAAGGCATCAAATCCTTGACTCATAGTTTCGTGGATCTCCCCATCCATCTCAATGTATTTGTATATAGCCAGATGGCTAACAAATATATCTTCCTCTCCACAAATAGTAACGACTTGGCCCTCCCACTCGAATTTTAACTTCTGGTGAAGGGTTGACGTCACGGCGCCAGCGGCGTGTATCCATGGTCTACCCAATAGACAGCTGTAGGCAGGCTGTATATCCATCACGAAGAAGGTCGTTTTGAAAGTTTGTGGGCCAATCATTATAGGCAACTCAATTTCTCCCAGAACTGATCTCTTAGAACCGTCGAAGTCTCTCACTACCAGATTGCTTGGGCGTAATGCCAATCCTTCATACTCCAGCTTCACAAGGGCTTTCTTAGGTAGGACATTGAGGGATGACCCTGTGTCCACCAATACATGAGAAAGAACTGCACCTTTACACTCCAAGGTAATGTGCAACGCCTTGTTGTGATTGCGACCTTCCGTTGTCAAATCAGTGTTGGTAAATCCTAGTCCATGACTAGCGTTAACATTTCCAACCACAACCTCTAACTGATTGACGGTAATCTCCTCTGGCACATAAGCTGCGTGCAAGACCTTTAATAGTGCGTTCCGATGAGCCTCGGAGCACATTAGCAATGATAAAATGGAGATTTTGGAAGGTGTCTGGTGAAGCTGGTCCACTATCTTGTAATCACTTTACTTGATGATTCTCATGAATTCATCAACCTCTTGATCAAAAGGGGTCTTTAAAGCTTCTTTAGCAACTTGTTCTTCTTGCACCATGCTCTTCCCTTTTGCCTTGGCAGCAGCTTCTGCTTCAGCAATGGGTCTTGGAATTTGCGGGGCAAAGAGACGTCCGCTCCGAGTGAAGCCTCTGCCTCCCCCCACATTGTCTACCTGTGGTGAAGAAGTTGATGATTCTAGAGTGATTTTCTGTCCTTCGCAGTATAGATCTGAGCCGTAATGCCAAGGGATGGCATTGTTGCTTTCATAAGGGACTGGCCCAGGCACTGTGATAGTGACTGGACTGATAGCAACTGCAGAAGGGACCGTGATAGTGTGTGGATCATAGTATATTGTAACCGGTGCTCTGATAGAAGTGGCATTTTGTGAGTTGTAGGCAGAATCATTTGCAGGATCATAATATATTGTAACCGTTGAGACACTTTCATTATTTGCTGTTGATGTTGTAGGAGACACCGTTGACTGGATGGATGTTGAAGTTGTAGAAGAGATGGTTGTTGATATTTGGTCCGTTGAAGTAACAGATGAAGCATTTGTTGATGAGGTTGAAAAGTTGTTTGGAACAATTGTTGTTGCAGTTGTAGAAGACTCGGGAATTGTTGTTAAGGAGATTGCTGGATTTGATGTTGTGATTTGAAGAAGGCCACTCTGGATGAGACCATTTATGCCACTTCTTAGGTTATCACACCCGGGGAACATCTGGCATTCAAGGAGTTGAGCTTTAATCTCTACCAGGGGTGTCCGGATCTGCCCCACATTGGTTATCAAGAAAGACGGTTTATCTTCCTCAATAGCATTAATTCTGGGTCCTCCGTGGTTGGGCATAGGGTTCTTACTGACATTTGGCGGGGGTGCAAAGTTTAGAGCTTTGGAATCCACTAGATCCTGTACTTTCATGTGCAAAGCTCTGCACTTCTCTGTACTGTGGCCAGGTGCGTTGGAATGAAAAGCACATCTGGCGCTGGCGTCATAATTTCTAGGCAGACCGGCAGGATCTGGAGGTGCCAGTGTCCTTAGCTCAACCAGGTTGAGTTTCAGGAGTTGTGGCAACAATGCGGCATAAGGCATAGGGATTGGATCAATCACCCTATTGGCCTGAGATGGTCTCTGTTGAAAAGGTCTTTGCTGATTGTTGTTGCTGGTGTTGTTGTTGTTATAGTTTCTCTGAGGTGGGTACTGAGCTTGTTGCTGGTAGTGGGGTTGTTGCTGTGGTTGGTATGCTGGTTGTTGATGAATTGGAGCGGAAATGGTGACAGCTGCCACTGACCTATGAACATACTGGGGTCTGCCCCTGCCGGTATGGATAGCATTAGTCTCACCAGTTCTTCTTGGGCCCACAAAAGGCTTTCTGGGGTTGCTGGACGAGCTTGCTCCATTGTCGGAAATCTTACCATCTTTAGTAAGCTTTCAATTCTTTCTCCAGCTATGACTACATCCGCGAAGCTGGTGGAAGAAAAGGCAGCTAGCCTATCAATGTATGTCCCTTGGAGGGTGTTCATAAACATGTCGGCCATCTCCCTTTCCGACATGGGTGGCTGGACAGCAGCAGCAAGCTGTCTCCACCTTTGGGCGTACTCCCGGAAGCTTTCTCTGGATGACTGGGACATTCCCATCAGGAGGGTCCTGTTAGGAGCCATGTCTAGGTTATATTGGTATTGTCTAATGAAGGCCTCAGCCAGGTCCTTCCAGCATCTGATGGTTGCTCTGGTCAAATGAGAGTACCATTCCCTTGAAGCTCCTGTTAAACTGTCTTCGAAATAAAACATCCACAGTTTTTCATCCATGGTGTATGCCTTCAGCCTCCCCAGAAAGGATTGCAAGTGGGTTCGCGGACAGGAAGTTCCGTTGTACTTCTCAAAGCACTGAGGTTTAAACTTGTGAGGTATTCTTACCCCGTCCACTAAGCCCATGTCCATGACATCAAAACCTAAGGAGTTTTGAGACTCCAGGGATCTTAATTTCTCAGCAATTTCATCTAGCCTTCTGTCATAGGCTTCATCCCCAACTCCCATCACAATGAATTGATCTTCTTGGGGGTCTTCTTGTAGTACTCTGCCTGTAGTAGCATTCCCTTGTACATTATCAGGGATGTTAATCTCTGGATGAAGGTGGGGCCCAAATACTGGGGGATTAATATGAGGCTGAACCCTCTCATTGTTGCTTGTTCCTCCAGTCCCTAGATGGGGGTCTTCCTGGGTCTGCCTTTCTACTAAGGCCCTTAATCTTTCTTGGCTCTGTGCCAACCCATTCATTACCTCCATGAACTGAGTCATCTGGTTTCTCATTTCCAACCTCTCATTGGCCATTTAAGTCCTGACTTCTGTAAGATCCTGTTGTACCTGGTCCATTTGTATACCCGGAAGGTTGTTGCAGGTAGGATATCTGTGCGGACGGTTGAGTGGGAACACCCGACGGCGAGAAATAGTTCCTGAACCACAACAGAGTTAGTAACAAACAAAACAAAAGCCTACAAAACAAAACAAAAGGTTAGTATGCAATGCAATATGCTTATTTGTTTCCAAGGTATCCGGCTTGGCACTTGGTTTTGACCTTTCCAGACCTCTAAGGAAGATACTTTGATGTTGCTTAGGAGAAAGAGGTCCAAATGAAACAAACTAATGAATATATTACAAAAAGTGAATGATACATAGTTTGTTTTTTACAATACATGCCTCTGAGGGGTCAAAATACAACATAAAAGGAAAAGTACATGAAATGAAAGCAACAACAAGCAAAAGTCAGACACCAAGACCAAACTCATCCTCCTGAACTTCCTTTAGAAGTGCTTCAGTTACCGGATCAGCTGGATGCTCTGTGAGGTT
This sequence comes from Lathyrus aphaca, assembly GCA_963966055.1. Taxonomy (NCBI): domain Eukaryota; kingdom Viridiplantae; phylum Streptophyta; class Magnoliopsida; order Fabales; family Fabaceae; genus Lathyrus; species Lathyrus aphaca. Next base: position 45,863,092 of record OZ014520.1, read on the forward strand.
CCTGATGAGAAGATTCCTGGTGGCAATAGCAGCAGTTAGCTTCTTGTGTCTGCCCTGGTCCTTTGACCTCTTCACACCAGCCCTAATCTTTAACTCTGAGATCTCTTTCTGGGCTGCTAGCAGGGCTTCCTGTTGCTTCTTTGCATTAGCCTACAGCTGCTCAATCTTGTCCCGAGTCCTCTTATCTTCTTGAGTACGAGCTTCAGTGATCCGGACCCACCTAGCTTGACTCTCCTTTAGATATAAATCAGTCCTGGCCTTCTGAAACTGAGCCTCCTTACAGGCATTCTTCAAAATCTGCTCTCCAGCCCTTGACTTCTTGATGTAGTCTTCTGACTTATCAATCCTTGCTAGATGCTCCACCTTAAGCTTTTCCAACCTTTCGATGTCCAGAAGACCATCACTCCTCTCCCAGAGGGTCTTCTGTAGAGCCTGAGTCAGATTCTCATTCCTCTCTTTCAGTTTCTCAAACTCTTCCAGGCTGACAGTGGCTGGAGGTGGTGCTGTGGATGGTCCTGGTGCATCCTCAATGGTAAAGGGCATCCCAGAAATTTGTGCCCTGGCATGAGACCACTCATAGTACTGAGCTGAGGCCACATTGTTGCATCTCCCAAGAATGGCCATCCCTTTGGTCTGGACATTGTCCCAAGCCCAGGATGCCTGCCTGACAACAGCTAGATTAGGCTTAATCTCACAATAAAGGGTTTCAGCCAAGTCCTGTGCTCTAGGAGGGTGGACCAATGCGTAGCCCAATTGTCTTTTGAATAACAGAGGGTTGTAGTTGATGCAACCCTTCACTCCTATCAGAGGTACATTGGGGAACTGCCCATAACTAGTGATGATGTCCCTGCCCTTGGTGCTCTGAGTGCACCACCTGATGTCATCTGAGGTCAGAGCAATGAGTCTTCTAGCCCAATTCTTCTGTTGGTGAGGATTCAAGAATGCATCAGTCTTGGGCAAGTGTTTGAGCAGCCAGGTATGGAACAGGGGAGCACAGCATCTCACCAACTTTCCTCTTTCCTTTTCATTCCTTTGGTGAACAGAGTAGTAGAAATCTCCCAATAAGGTGGGCACTGGGTTCCTCAGAATGAAAAGGTGAATGGCATTCTTGCTAATAAACTTAGGCTCATCTGCAAAAAGTATAACCCCATATATGCTGAGGGCTAACAAAGCACAGACTGCCTTCCACTCTCCCAAGGAGGCCTTCAGGGTAGCCTGAGAAGTCAAGAAGTCCAAGTGTAGTCCAGAGATTCCAGCTTTTGTAGTCATGTTCTGCTCAATCAGAACAGGTTCCAAATACAGTGCCTTAGCTACTTCTTCATTACTGGGAAAAACCATCTCAGGGTTGAAGGGGACACCACCCCTGATAGGTACACCAATCAGTGATGAATACTCTTCCAACAAGGGTCCCAACTGAAAATTCTGGAAGGTGAAACACCTCAGAGGAGGGTCATAGAATTGTAGGCAAGTGTGAATCAAGCTCCTCTGGGAAGGGTCCAAATCCACAACCACATCAAGGATGCCCCCAAAATGTTCTCTGAATAGTGGTATATGGTCTGGAGTAATAAGGGCCTGGATCTTCCTGATGCCAGTCAGCTCAAGCTCAAAGAAATGATATGAGATGTTGCTTTTCTTGGGTACCAGGTTGCTGAAGAAGAGCTGAAACAGATGCTTATGATGATGACTGATACTAGAAGATGGGCCACTGACAGGCTAATACTGATGATGCAGGTGACTGAAGCAGGTAGCTGATGAACAGGGGTCTATGCTGATGAAGGGGTCAAAACCAAGCCAAAATATGATATGGATACCTTGAAAAACAAATAAACACATGTTAGATGATGCAATGATGATGTATGCAAATGATATGCAAGGGTTTGTGATCAAGCTGGATCTGATTAACTGCCTTGATATAAGTCCATGTATGTTCAAGAAATCCAGATGGAGGTTCATAAGTCCAGTAACCAAGGTGGGGGACTCAAATAAAGAGTCACATGTCCAGGGTTAAAATCACAAGAACTGTCCCAAAATAGAGTACTCTTAATCAAAACAAAGTAACAAGGTATGCTGAGGTTAAGGGTACCTGCAGACCTGTAAACAGCCGTACCCCCTCACAGGTGGTGTTCTAAAACAAGGATCCTCAGACTTGGACCACTTATGAGAAGTGTAAACACTTCTAACCCGGAGGTACAGTGTTTACAATAACCATAAAAGATCCTCCTCTAATTCACCTCAGTTTCTGAAGGTCAATAATAAAGGTCATCCAGACTTAGCAGGCTTCCCAGATAGCCCTAGCACTACAGGAAATCTGTAGCACAGAGTTCTCAAGAAGAAACCCATATCTGAACCGTGTTTCATATTCCCGCACCAGACCGAAATGGAATGGGAAAGAACATGAACCACTCTAGCCTAGGTGTCACTCAGGTCCCAGGTATAGGACCTTAACTCTCAATGGAACCCCACCCACCAAAGCAACAAAACCAGATCCGGCCAGAACAGTATGACAATATGATATATATAAAGCTGTAAAGAAAGCAATAAAACAACTGTACATAAAGCAGTAAATAAAACAAATACACAAACACAAATAGCACATAACACCCCAGTAAACACAAATCAAACAAGCGCTAGGAGGAACCCACAAAAAGAACCAGAAGCCCTGGTTACAGTATAAGGGTCCCCAGCAGAGTCGCCAAGCTGTCGCTCCCAAAAGATGGGACTGAGCCCAAATGAGGTACAGACGCGAACGGTCGGCGAAAGGAGGGTATGAGAACACACAGGAGTGAACTCACAGGAAAAGAAAGAGTCGCCAGCTAGGCATTTTTATCCCGGAGGAAAGGTAATGCTGCATAAACCTAGAAAGATATGGATAAGACGGTTGCGAACCAGAGAGACTGAGAAAGGGGGTTAGTTACAACCTGGGAAGGTATTAGCACCCAGATTGTCCGTCGTACTCGACGGGATCCACGCTTAAAAGATTTGTGTTTTAAAGGGGTGGTGTCAGTGCAATTTGTGTATCAAAGCTGGAAAGAATACAAGTGTCAGTGTAAAGAAAAATGTGAAGTGTATAAATGTACAGTGTCAGTGTAAGAAAAGGAATAAGATGCTCAAGATCATGAGGCTAAAAGAATGATGATGAAAGAGGGGGAATATACAGAGACTTTTGTTCGATAACTGTTAAGTTATGCCTACGTATCCTCTCGTGTAATGAGGAAGTCAGAACACCATAGTTCGACCCAAAGAGACTGAAAGGTGAATTGACTGAAGAACTGCTTACTTGCCTATGCTCAAGTGTATGACCTGTCTGGCTCAGGTGCAAACTGTCTTGCATTAGACGGAAGAAGCAAGTTCTCGTTTATGAGTGAAGATGATGAGAAAAGAATCCCGAAGGAGACGATTATTGTTTGTTTTTTGTGTTTTCAATCTTTTATTGCTTTTTGAAGTTTGTCATAAGAAAATGAGCTGAAGCATAAACCAATGGGTTAGTAAACTCATCACATCCTCCCTCTGATTAGGGGTAATGAGAATACCTTAAGTGTGAAGTCAGCTTCTCACACTTAAATACCATGGTGTAGGATTAAGATCATTAACCTACTTGTGGTTATTTAGATGTTTTTGTTGTTTTTGTTTAGTGTTGAGTAATGAGATTAAGCCATAATCAGGGATTAGACAGACTCATTACACTATCCTAATAGAAGGATAATAGATGAGAATGTTTAAGCTGAGGAAAGATCCTCAACTTAATCCATGACTAGGGATTAGACTCATGACAAAACAAAGCCTTTATTAAGTGGATTTTAGTTAATGATAAGATGATGAAGTGAATTTTAGGGTTTGTAAGACAACTCGAGGGGGACTTGTCCATTAACACTAGGGTTAGTCCTTCTTAACCAATTAAGGAAGAATTAGAACCCTAATGCAAGGCCCAAGTTACAAGCTTGATGTCTTGATGATTATTAGATGAATTGATTAAAGGATTTAAACACATTAAGGGTTTAACATTTAGGATTAAAGTTATACACTCCATCCTAATAGAAGGATGCAGGCATAAGCTTAATCACAAAGCCTTAAAGCCTTTAGGGTTTAATTCCTGATTATGAGATGAGAAGACTCAATGAGACACAAAGGTAAAATCTAAATGGGGGGGACTAATCAAAACCCTAATTATTGTCATGCTTGGTTGTTCCTAAGGTTTGTGAGGTTTACAAGAGAAATCTTCAGAGAACCCACCAGGAAGCAGATGAAAGGAACAAAGAGAAGCAAAGTAACTTGCTTCATTTAAGAAGACAAGTCACTTGAGGAAAGAAAGTAAGGAGAAGAAGAAAGAGCAAGCTCAATCCCAAACACAAGACAAAATGCAGCAATGATGCATAAGAGAGATGAAAAGAAATTGTGAGAAGTGAAGGCAAATTCACTTCTCAAAGTAACTTACCACCTGAAAAGTTAGTGAAAGGAATGCAATGCAATGCAAAATGAGATGAGATGTGATGATGCAAGCCAAAACCAGAAGCATAAGTATGATGTTAATGATGCTATGAGATGATGCAAACATGGAACAAGGCATGGGGATGATCATACAAACCTATGGATGCAAATGAAGCATGCTTAGAACCATGAACATACATGAAAAGTTAAGGAATGCAAATGACATACAACATGGCAAGTGAAAGATGCAATGATCAAACATGATTCTAATATGTCCTAAGATGTGTTATGAATCAAATGGATGCATAAAATGTCATGGCAAGTCATGGTATGCAAGCAAATGCAAGATGAATGCAAAAGAAAGCCCAAATTAGGGTTTATGATCAAGGCACAAAACAAAAACCAAAACCAGAAGCAAACATCAAGATAAAAAATTGAAAATGCATCCAAGGGAACCCTAAACCTATACAAACTCACTTCCCAAAGGAGAGGATCCAATTCTTAACCTAGTGAGGGTTATGAATTTCTTAAGATGGCTAGGGTTTTAAGGTACCTTGTCAAGAAAAATGTCAAACAAAATGAAAATGCAAGATCAATTCATGCCAATTTAATACTACAAACTACATGATATGCAAGATGCAATGCAAAAAGAATCAAAGTCCAACTCTTAAAGGCTAGGCAGAAATGAATTTTTGAAGATTGAATCAAAATAATGCCTTGAAATGAAATTAATTCCATGGAAGATTGTCAAAAGACATCAAGATCAAAAAATAAATTTGGTTTGAGGGTTGGACAATGTTTCTAAATGATTTTAAAGGTTTCAAGAATTTTTTTGTGATTTTTAAATACCTAAAAGTATTTTTAATTAATTAATTCTCATTAATTAATTAAAAATAATATTTTAAATGATTTAAAAATATTTTTTAATGCAAAAAATAAAAATAAAAATGTTTTTGGTTTCTGAAAATTAATAAAAGGTTGTATAAAAATTTTCAGAATTTTTGAAAATGTTTTACTATTTTTAATAAAATGAACAAAACAAATCAAATAAAATGAAAAATAAAATGAAATTAAACTGAAAATGAGAAAGTCAACATGATCAATGGCCAGTATTCAAACTCACACGCGCGGGAGTGGACTTGGCGCGCATCTGGACGACCAAGATTCAAATTCGTGCAATTAAGACTAAACCCTAATTAATTAACCCTAATGACTTTCAGATGACCGGAACAGTGTTCCGGTCATCTTCTCCGGCAAGCCAAAACCACTATCTCACTGAATACGCATCAAATCATCACCAAACTCTCCAGAATCAATCTATGAACATCCCTAAACCTAAACCCTAACTCAAACAACATTTATTCTCACTAAATCAAGAGAAACAAGCAAGAACATTTTTTCGGGCAAACTTTCAGATCAAGCATACAACCTCAAAACTCAATCATTTTCAAAAATAGAATGTTCAGTGGACTCAGGGAAGCATGCAGATCATTTTAGAAACAAGAGAAAGGAGTTCTGGAAAAATGAATTTCCATGGCTACCTGAATCGAAGCTTTGATTTCTGGCACTTTCTGGCTGATTCCTTGCTTCCAATCACCTCCAATGGACCTCCTGAGAAGCTTTCAATGCTTGTTTGAAGTTTATAATGGGTGGTTTGGAAGATTGCTGAAGTTCTTCTCAAAGGGGGAGAGAAATCGTATCTTGGTTTCTGGGAGTTTCAGGCTATGGTGATGGGTGGTTTCTGATCAGTGAAGTGTGCTGAGTTGATTTGTGAAGTTGGTTTGTGTGTTTGCAGCTTGTGGAGAGTGTTTCGAAAGCTTTTGCAAAATGGGGTGAAAATGAGAGAGCTGTGTTCTTGGTGCTTTCAGGCTTGTGTGTCTTATGAAAATGAAGCCTTGGGATGTGTTTGTAAGGTCTGGATTGGGCAGAGAGTGGTTGTGTCACTGTGGGATTGGTATGGCTTCAAGTTGCAAAAAGTCAAGCAAGTTGTACTTGGAGGTATGGGCAAGTGGCAGGCTAGGATAGGAGCATGGTTGAGTTCAGCAAGGATCAAGGAATGCTTTTGGATCAGATTTTATGAATTGAGGCAAGTGGATGAGAAGTTTTGATCCCTTTTGCAAATTGTCACAACTTTGGCCCCTTTTGTAATTCTTGAAGTTTAGGGCATGGAACTTAAGAAATTCTTGGGCCAATCTGAAGTTTGAGTCATGTATGATGTTTGTGTAAAGTTTAGACATCAATTAGAAGTCACAAATTTCCTTGGTACAAGAATTTGCAAGTTTCCCTCTTTGGTGCATAACTTGAAATTATGTGATTTTTCCCAACTTTGACAAGCCATAACTTTTGATCCAAAATGAATTAGGTCATGTTCTTGTACTTTTTGAAAAGGGAATGATCCATTCTACAACTTTCATGACCAAAGTTTTTCCATTTGAAGCATTTTTGAATCAAAAAGCAAGGGTTGAAAAAGTTTCTCAAAATGGCAATTTCATTAAAAGTCAAACTTTCCCAAAAAGTCAACCTTGCAAATGACTTAAAATTCTTCAATTTTGTGAACTTCCAACATCTTCTATGATAAAATAAAGATCATATACATTCAAAATGATGAAGAACACCCTTTGGTTGGGTCATTGGGGGCCTCAGATGCCCTGATTTTACACTGACTTGCTTAGAAAGCCAACCCTTGATCAGATGACTTCCCCATTGAATTTCTTCATGAAAATTGATATGCATGCTCCCTATACCATATAGTGACCAATAGAAACAAGAAAGACCAAAAAAATTGGAGTTATGGATTTTGAAACCAAAACCCTAATTCTAGGTCATCTGTGCAGTCAAACCTGGCTCTGCTTCCATGCCATTCTCAGTTCATGTGATTCTTTGACATTCTTGACTTTGAGGGGATATAATATGATGCTTGAACATGCATGGACCACTTTGAATTGTTTGGTGACCTTTGGAGTGGCTCAAATTGCTCTTGGATTGCTTAGATCACAAACCCTAGATGCAGATGACTTTGAACCAATGCAATGAATAAAAAATGTGATATGAGATGCTATGATTGAGTTTATGCATATGAGAAGATCACAAGCCATGGTGTGAATGGGTGAGGGCAAATTTGGGGTGTTTACACTACGATACGGATGAGTATCGGGTAGAAACAATTACTGACACGTGTTCAGAGATGATGATACGGACGAGTATCAACCGGTTAACAAGGAACACGGACGAGTGTTGAATCTGAGGGGACTCCTCTGGGGAATAGTAGACACAGACGAGTGTCTATATTCAAAAAGACAAAGTGTTTGACACAGTGTATGGGTTAAAGATGCGGACGAGCATCCTTAAGACTATGATACGGACTAGTATCAGGTAGAAACAAACGCTTGACGCATGTTCTGAGATGATGGTACGGACGAGTACCGACTGGTTAACAAAGAACACGGACGAGTGTTGAATCTGATATAAGCGGTGTATACAAAATACGGACGAGTATCTGTATAAGTATGAGTAGTGTATAGACGGGTATCTAACCTGCTGGGGAGAATGACACAAACGAGTGTCGAAAGGAGAAAAGTAATATACACAAGTATCTGATATACAAAGTGTTTAGGTTACTGTGCTGGGGAAGGTGACACGGACGAATGTCAAGAAAATTCTATATATAAGTATCTGGGAGTGCAAAGAGGATGCTTTGGCTTTCTGCTGGGGATATGACACGGACGGGTGCCACAAGGAGTATATACTGATGTTTGTGAGCGTAAGGCAACTGCTTTAGCTTTAGCTCTCTGCTAGGGAATCTGTGGAGTGTTCTGTATATTGTTGGCGGGTTATCATTATTCACAAGTGTTTGATTCAGAACACGACTTATGATTATGCAATATGTTTGATTTTTGCCGTAATGCTCCGTGTTTAGACGGAATGCTACGCTTTGTGGGGTGAATATGATGTGAATGCCATGATTATGCAAGGATAGCGATCCGGGATTCGGATCCCGTTGCAGTGAAGATCTCTGGTCGATCTGTTTGAAGTGGACATCCCAGCTGGGGATGAGATCATTGGTAGATCTGATGAGATGTATCTGCTTGGGGGAATAGGTCACTGATAGACCCATTCTTGGTAATGAGGGACCCAGCTGGGGTTTGTAGAAGCTTTCGTCACTCTGTTGTGATTCCTTCATGCGTTGCTCTTCTGGCTAGAGGCTGAAACTCTGTGGGGAGATGGTTCCCTGGCTTCTGTATTCGGCTGGGGAGAAATAACAAGTGGCAACTCAGCTGGGGAGAAAACACTTTGGGTGCCAAGACTGAGTGAGTGTTGATTTGCCAGCTTGCTGGGATGAAGCTTACATGCCCCATGTTGCACTTTTGAATGCCTGCAATCCTGCAAAGACAGAGGGACGCACAAGTAATCCCGAGGTATCCCTTACCGAATTCCATCATAGGGGTCTAGACACTCCCGGGAGTAAATATATTTCCTGTAAGCACGTATTCTCAGAAAGACGCATCTGTATTTATGCAATCGATATATTAGTGACATCAGACATTTTTGCAAATAAAAGAGTACGAGACAACGTGACTCAAAAATCTGATTTTATTAATTCATGTGCCCTGAATCGGCAAGATACAGTCAAAGAAACATATCTCCTAAAATGAGGAGATTGTTACAAATTGAGAAACAAAATGTTGGCAATGTTGACGACGCTTCAAGGAGCTTCCCTTTTGCTATGACTCGTATGACATTTGACGCTCTTCTCGTCTTGCTTTCTGAAGAAGGTTGATTCTGAGTGATGCTTGATCCTTTCGAGGCTTACCAAGTTATAGGTGATACAGACGAATTCGAAATGCAGTTGTTCGCTTATTCCCTCATTTTGCATGGATCGCCCTTTCGGGTTTTCAATCCATCGGGATACCCATTTTTGCCTGAGTTGTCCAATGCGGCTTTTCAACTCAGCGGGTGTACATTTTTTTTGTTTATTTCCCCTTATTTCTGCCCGAGTCTTTTGTTCTGTTTTTGACTCGCCGGGATGCCCTATTTTTGCCTGGACTTACATTCTGTTTTTATGTCCAGCGGGTCATTTTATGCGAAGTATTTTTTAACTGCATCTGAATTCACAGGGGACGAGAAGTCTTCACCATCCATAGTGCTGAGTGTAAACACCCCAAATTTGCCCTCACCCATTCACACCATGGCTTGTGATCATTTCATATGCATAAACTCAATCATAGCATCTCATATCACAGTTTTGATTCACTGCATAGATTCAAAGTCATCTGCATCTAGGGTTTGTGATCTGAACAATCCAAGAGCCTTTTGAGCCACTCCAAAGGTCATCAATCACTTCAAAGGGGTCTACATGTGTTCAAGTATCATATTACATCCTCTCAAAGTCAAGAATTCCAAAGAATCACAAGAACTGGGATTGGCATGGAAGCAGAGCCAAGTTTGACTGCACAGTTGACCTAAAATTAGGGTTTTGGTTTCAGAGGCCATAACTCCAAATTTTTTGGTCATTCTTGTTTCCATTGGTCTCTATATGGTATAGGGAGTATGCATATCAATTTTCATGAAGAAATTCCATGGGGAAGTCATCTGATCAAGGGTTGACTTTTCAGACAAGTCAGTGTAAAATCAGGGCATCTGAGGCCCCCAATGACCCAACCAAGGGGTGATCTTCATCATTTTGAGTGTATATGATCTTTATTTGATCATGGAGGAAGTTTGAAGTTCACAAAAATCAAGAATTTGAAGTTTTTGCAAAGTTGACTTTTTGGGCATAGTTGACTTTTCAAGAATGTGTCATTTTAGGTCATTTTTCAAGCCTTGATTCTTGATCCAAAAATGCTTCAAATGAAAAAACTTTGGTCATGAAAGTTGTAGAATACATCTTTCCCTTCTCAAAAAGTACAAGAACATGATCAAATTCTTCTTGGATCAAAAGTTATGGTGTGGCAAAGTTGGCAAAAATCATTGATTTTCAAGATGTGCACCAAATGTGAATTTTGCAACACCATGAACCAAGGCTGTTTGTAACCTCTAGTTGACATCAAACCATGACACAAACATTCCATATGTCCTAAAAATCAGAATTGAACCAAAGATCACATGTTCATGGTTCATGTAACAAGGCATTTTTCATAAAGTTTCAAAAAGTAACAACTTGCAAAACCACTCATCACACTTCCTACCACTTGCAACCTTGGATGCTGAGTTTTGCTAGCCTTTCCCCTCACCCTTGCTGCACAGCCCCATGCTTTGTACTAGCCTAGAAACAATCCATACTTCTCTTACACAAAGAGTGGACTTTTGGCAAAAGCAAACTTACCAATCAATAGAGGCCAGGTCACATCATCTGACCTATAGGATTAAAATATACTATCCTTTGGCAAGCAAAAGATATGAAGAAGCAAGGCTGAAACTGATCACAACATCACATACACAAAAACTCTCCATTTTGCAAAACCATTCGAATCTGCCTGCACAACACACAAACACTCAAACAAATTCCTCTAATCATCTCACCTTGCCTCATTGAGTAGAAACCACCAAGAGTCAGGCCTGATTTGAGCAAGAACACCCCATTGCCATTTTTCACCTCAGCCTGCATTGCTCTTCGAATCACCTTCCACAGGCCATAAACATCCAAACTCTTAGCACCAACAGATCAAGCACATCAAAAGGAGTCAAAACCACCCTTCACATTGGTCTGAAGCAGCCTGTACACAAAGCTCATTTCCTGCTATACCAGATTGGGACCTCTCAAAATAGCTTGCTTAAGCTCATTCCAAGCCTGCCATTAGCACCAGGAGGATCAATGGAGTAAGTTGGCACCAAGAAGCAGTTCAGAAAGTCCAGAAATAGAAGCTTCCATCTCAGGTATGACCATGGAAACTTTTCTCTCAGAGCTTGATTTTTAAGTTACAAATTGATTATTCATGTCTTGCTGGTCATGGGGATGGTTTCAGAATCAAAAATAAGTGAAAATTGAGTTTGTATGATCCCTCTGAAATTTTGCCCGTGGATTTTATTTTCTTCGATTCGCATGATTCATGGTGTTTAAATGTTGTTTGAACATGGATTCGTGTCTTAGGATGTTAGAGGATCACTTAGGTGTGTTTAATTTGTGGAATAGATGCCTGGTTCATGTTTTAGGGTTTTGGTAGTGCCGGAGAAGATGACCGGAGCTCCCCTCCGGTCACCTGAAAGTTGTTATGCCCTAATCCCTGTAATTAGTGCCATTTGAATCTTGGGCGTTAGATGGGGTTGACCAGTTGACTTCGCGCGCATGTGAAGGGCCCAGATCACTTTGCTTAACCCTAATCTTCATTATTTATTTAATTAATTGAGATTAACTCAGGATGAACCACAGCCGTCCAGATGCGCGCTGGTCAATGCATTCAAATCCAGGGCTCATCCCAGCCTTCCATCTATTTGACTTTCCTTTTATTTTCATTTATTTTTCATTTTATTTGCATAATTAATTTAAAATAGTAAAAATTGCTTAAAAATTATGAAACTTTTTCTCATGAGTTTTATTAATTTTTAAGACACAAAAATATTTTCATTTTTATTTTTATCATTAAAAAAGTATTTTTAAATATTTAAAAGATTATTTTTAATTGATTAATGAGAATTAATTTATTAAAAATACTTTTAGGTATTTAAAAATCACCAAAAAATTCATGAATTGTTCTAAGACATTTAGGAACATTGTCCAACCTTCAAACCAAATTTCTTTTTGGATCTTGATACATTTTGAGAATTTTTCTTTGAATTAAAATCATTTTTGTGCATTATTTTGATCCTAAGTTCAAAAAATCATTTCTTCCTATCTAGGAAGAGTTGGACATTGATTCTTCTTGCATTGCATTGTGTTTAGCATGTAGTTTTTGAGATTAAAAGGCCATGATTTGATCTTGCATTTTTTCATTTGTTTGGCATTTCTTTTGTTTGGGAACCCTAAAAACCCTAATAACTTGCAAAATTCATATCTTGAGTTAGGTTAAGAGTTGAGACCTCCCCTTTGGGCTTTGGTTTAGTATAGGATTAAGGGTCCTTTATGTGGCATTTTCCATTTTTTATCTTAGGGTTTGCTTCTGGTTTTGGTTTTTGTTTGATGTATGATTCATAAACCCTAATTTGGACTTCCATATGCATCCATCTTGCATTCTCTTGCATAACATGACTTGCCATGACATTTCAAGCATCCATTTGATTCATTTGGCATCATAAGGCATATTGAAAGCATGTTTGATCATTGCATCATGTATTTGCCATGTTGTATGTCATGTGCACTTCATAACTTTTCATGTGTTTCCATGGTTCCTAACTTGCTTCATTTGCATTCATGAACTTGTATGATCATTTCCATGTGCTGCCTCATGTTTGTAGCATCTCATAGCATCATTATCATCATCAACATGCTTCTGGTTTTGTTTCTCATCATGTCATCTCATCTCATTTTGCATTGCATTGCATTTCTTTTCTAACATTTCAGGTGGTAAGTGGTGTTGAGAAGTGAATTTGCCTTCACTTCTCATGACTTTTCTTTTCATCTCTCTTGCATCCATTGCTGCATTTTTATATGTGTTTGAGTTTGAGCTTGTTCATTCTTGTTCTTATTACTTTCTTTCTTCAAGTGACTTGACTTCTTGAATGAAGCAAGTCACTTTGCTTCTCTTGATCCTGTTCATCTGCATCCTGGTGGTTCTCTTTGAAGATTGCTCTTGAAAACCTCACAAACCTTAGGGACAACCAAGCATGACAATGATTAGGGTTTTGATTAGTCTCCCCTCTTAGTTTTACCTTTGTGTCTCTTTGTGTCTTCTCTCCTCATCTCATAATCAGGGACTAAACCCTAAAGGCTTTAAGGCTTTGTGATTAAGCTTGTGCCTGCATTCTTCTCTTAGGATGGAGTGTATAACTTTAATCCTAAGTGTTAAACCCTTAATGTGTTTAAATCCCTTAATCAATTCACTTAATAATCATCAAGACACCACACTTGTAACTTGGGCCTTGCATTAGGGTTCTAATTCTTCCTTAACTGGTTAAGAAGGACTAACCCTAGTGTTAATGGACAAGTCCCCCTCAAGTTGTCTTACAAATCATAAAACTCACTTCATCATCATATCATTAAATAAAATCCGCTTAATAAAGGCTTTGTTTTGTCATGAGTTTAATCCCTAATCATGGATTAAGTTGAGGAGTTTTCCTCAGCTTAAACATTCTCATCTATTATCCTTCTATTAGGATGGTGTAATGAGTCTGTTTAATCCCTGATTATGGCTTAACCTCATTACTTAACACTAAACAAAAACAACAAAAACATCTAAATAATCACAAGTAGGTTAATGATCTTAATCCTGCACCAAGGTGATTAAGTGTGAGAATCTGACTTCACACTTAAGGTATTCTCATTACCCCTAATCAGAGGGAAGATGTGATGAGTTTACTAAATCCATTGGTTTAGGCTTAAGCTCATTAACTTATGACAAACTTCCAAAAGCAATAAAAGACTGAAAACACAAAAACAAACAATAATCGTCTCCTCCGGGATTCTTTTCTCATCATCTTCACTCACAAACGAGAACTTGCTTCTTCCGTCTAATGCAAGACAGTTTGCATCTGTGCCAGACAGATCATACACTTGAGCATAGGCAAGTAGGCAGTTCACAAGTCAATTCACCTTTCAGTCTCTTTGGGTCAAACTACGGTGTTCTGACTTCCTCATTGCACGCGAGGATACGTAGGCATAACTTAACAGTTATCGAACAAAAGTCTCTGTATATTCCCCCTCCTTCCAGCTTTATTTTCTTAAGCCTCATTATCTCGAGCATTTCATCTCTGTTCTTACACTGACACTGTATATATATCACACTTCACTTCTTTTACACTGACATCTGTACATTCTTTTCCAGCCCTGTTACACACAAATTGCACTGACACTACCCCTTTTAAACACAAATCTTTCAAGCGTGGATCCCGTCGAGTACGGCGGACAATCTGGGTGCTAATACCTTCCCAGGTTGTAACCAACCCCCTTTCTTAGTCTCTCTGGTTCGCAACCGTCTTATCCATTTCTTTCTAGGTCTATGCAGCATTGCCTTTCCTCCGGGATAAAAATGCCTAGCTGGCGACTCTATTCATCTCCAGTGGGTTCACGGCTGTGTGTTCTCATTGTTCCTCTCGCCGACCGTTCGCGTCTGTACCTTTATCTGGGCCATTCCCCATTTATCGGGAGCGACAGCTTGGCGACTCTGCTGGGGAAATAGTACTGCAACCAGGGCTTCTGGTTCTTTTTGTGGGTTCCTCCTAGCGCTTGATTGATTTGTGTTTACTGGGGTGTTATGTGTTTATTTGTGCTTGTATATGTTTTATTTTTTGCTTTATGTACAGTTTGTTTAATTTCTTTACTGCTTTTGTATATATCATACTGTCATGTTGCTGGCTGGATCTGGTTTTTTTGTTTTGGTGGGTGGGTGATTCATTGAGAGTTAAGGTCCTATACCTGGGACCTGAGTGACACCTAGGCTAGAGTGAATCATATTCTTTCCCATTCCATTTCGGTCTGGTGCGGGAATATGAAACACGGTTCAGATATGGGTTTCTTCTTGAGAACTCTGTGTTGCAGATTTCCTGCAATGCTAGGGCTATCTGGGAAGCCTGCTAAGTCTGGATGACCTTTAGTATTGACCTTCAGAAACTGAGGTGAATTAGAGGAGGAATTGTTATGGTTATTGTAAACACTGTACCTCCGGGTTAGAAGTGTTTACACTTCTCATAACTGATCCAAGTCTGAGGATCCTTGTTTTAGAACACTACCTGTGAGGGGGTTGGGCTGTTTACAGGTTTGCAGGTACCTTGACCTCAGAATACCCTGTTACTTTGATTGTTTAAGAATACTCCACTTTGGGACAGTTCTTGTGATTCTAAAACCCTGGACATGTGGCTCTTTATTTGAGCCCCCCACCTTGGTTACTGGATTTATAGACCTCCATCTGGAATTCTTGAACAATACTTGGACCTATATCAGAGCTTTTATCAGATCCAGCTCAGTCACAGACCCTTGCATTTCATTTGCATACATAATCATTGCATCATATTGACATTTGCTTATTTGTGTTTTAGGGTATCCATCTTCATTTTTGGCTAGTTTTGACCCCATCTTCAGTATTGGCCCATCTTCATCAGCTATCTGCTTCAGCTATCACCTGCACCAGCCAATCAGTGGCCATTTCTTCAGTATTATCATCAGCACCTGTCTCTACTCAGTCTTCAGCATCATGGCTCCTAAAAAGAGCAACATCACCTATCACTTCTTCCAGCCAGAGTTATCAGACATCAGGAGGATTCAGACCCTGATCACTCCAGATCACATACCATTGTTCAGAGAGCATTATGGAGACATACTTGATATGGTCATGGATCTGGACCCTTCACAGAGAAGCTTGATCCACACTTGCATTCAGTTCTATGATCCCCCACTAAGATGTTTCACTTTCCAAGACTTTCAGTTGGGCCCTCTATTAGAGGAATACTCATCATTGGTTGGTTTGCCTATCAGGGGTGGAATCCCTTTCAACCCCGAGATGGTCTTTCCTAGTAACGGAGAAGTAGCAAAGGCTTTGCATCTGGAACCTGTCCTGATTGAGCAACATATGACTTCTAAAGCTGGAATCCCTGGCTTCCATCTGGATTTCCTGATCTCTCAAGCTACCCTGAAAGCTTCTTTAGGAGAGTGGAAAGCTGTCTGTGCTCTATTGGCCTTGAGTGTATATGGAATTGTATTGTTTGCAGATGAGCCTCGATTCATTAGCAAGAATGCAATCCATCTGTTCATCTTAAAGAACCCAGTGCCAACTTTATTGGGGGATCTCTACTATTCAGTGCATCAGAGGAATGAAAAGCAGAGGGGAAGATTAGTGAGGTGTTGTGCTCCATTATTCCATACTTGGCTTCTCAGGCATCTACCCAGGACAGATGCATTCTTGAACCCTCATCAGCAGAGTAACTGGGCTAAGAGACTCACTGCTCTAACTTCGGCAGATATTAGATGGTGCACTCAAAGCACCAAGGGCAGGGATATCATCACTAGCTGTGGGCATTTTCCCAATGTGCCCCTAATAGGAGTTAAGGGCAGCATTAATTGCAACCCTCTGTTGTTCAGAAGGCAGCTGGGCTATGCACTGGTCCACACTCCTAAGGCACAGGACTTGGTGGAGACTCTTTATTGTGAGAACAAGACTGATCTGGCTGTTGTTAGGCAGGCTGCCTGGGCCTGGGATAATGTTCAAATCAAGGGAGTGACCATCCTAGGGAAGTGCAACAATGTGGCATCAGCGCAATATTATGAGTGGTCCCGTGCCAGGGCTCAATTCTCAGGAATGCCCTTTACCATTGAAGACATGCCTGAGTCATCTTCAGCACCACCCCCTGCCACTATCAGTTTGAAGGAGTTTGAGAGCTTGAAAGAAAGAAATGAGAAGTTAACCCAAGCTTTGCAGAAGACCCCCCGGGAGAGGAGTGATGGTATGAGGGAGATTGAGAGGTTAGAGAGGTTGAGAGTGGAACATCTGACTAAGATTGAGAAGTCTGGGGATTATATCAAGAAGTCTAAAGCTGGAGAACAAATTCTGAAGAATGCTTTCAAGGAAGCCCAGTTCCAAAGAGCAAGGACAGACTTGTATCTGAAGGAGAGTCAGGCCCGGTGGGTCAGGATCACCGAGGCTCGTACCCTGGAGGACAAGAGAGTTCAAGACAAGATGGAGCAACTGGAAACTAGTGCTAAAGAGCAGCAAGAAGCCCTGGCAGCAGCCCAGAGGGAGATATCAGAGCTGAAGATCAAAGCAGGGGTGAAGAGGTCCAAGGACCAAACTCAGCACAAGAAGCTAACAGCAACTGTTACAACCCGGAATCTCCTCATCAGGAATCTCACGGAGCGTCCGGCTGATCCTGTGACCGAAGCACTTCTCAAGGAAGTTCGTGAGGATGAGTTTGGTCTTGGTGTTTGACCATTTGTTTGTTGTTGCTTTCATTCCATGTACTTTTGTTTTCTTTGTAATATGTTTTGACCCCTCAGAGGGCTTGTATTTGTTAACAAACTATGTACCATTCTGCTTTTGTA
Organism: Lathyrus aphaca; assembly: GCA_963966055.1. Taxonomy (NCBI): domain Eukaryota; kingdom Viridiplantae; phylum Streptophyta; class Magnoliopsida; order Fabales; family Fabaceae; genus Lathyrus; species Lathyrus aphaca. The sequence goes on from OZ014520.1 coordinate 45,880,637, forward strand.
ATATATGTGTTATTTTGTTCCACCCGAGTTTACTTCGAAAGCAACGTCAACAGTATCATCTTCAAGGGTCTGGAAGGGTCAAAACTGAATGCCAAGCCGGATACCTTGAAAACAAATAAGCATAACTGCATTGCATGCTAACCCTTTGTTTGTTTTGTAGGTTTTTGTTTTACTGTTGCTAACTCTGTTGTGATGTTCAGGAACTATTGCTAGGCGCCGGGTATTTCCCCTCAACCGTCCGCACCGTTATCCAACCCGAAACAACCTTCCGGGAATTCAAATGGATCAGGTACAGCAGGACCTTGCAGAGGTTAGAAATCAAATGGCAAACGAAAGATTGGAAATGAGAACGCAGATGACTCAGTTTATGGAAGTTATGAACAACATGGCTCAGAGCCAGGAAAGATTGAGGGCCATGGTGGAAAGGCAGAATCAAGAAGATCCGCATATAGGGACTGCCGGCACCAGCAACAATGAAAGGGTCCAACCTCATGTAAATCCCCCTGTATTTGGACCACACCTTCATCCTGAGGTTAACATCCCTGCAAATGTTCAAGGGACTGCCACTGCAGCCAGGGTACTTCAAGAAGACCCCCAAGAGGACCAATTCACAGTAATGGGTGCTGGGGAGGAAGCTTATGATAGAAGGCTGGATGAGATAGCTGAGAAGTTGAGGTCCTTAGAATCTCAAAATTCTTTGGGCTTTGACGTCATGGACATGGGCTTGGTAGACGGGGTCAGGATTCCCCATAAGTTCAAGCCTCCTTGTTTTGAAAAATACAACGGGACTTCATGCCCCCGGACTCATTTACAATCCTTTCTGGGAAGGCTGAAGGCCTATACTATGGATGAGAAGCTCTGGATGTTCTATTTCGAGGACAGCTTAACTGGAGCCTCAAGAGAATGGTACTCTCACCTAACAAGAGCAACTGTCAGATGCTGGAAGGACCTGGCAGAGGCCTTCATCAGACAGTATCAGTACAACTTAGACATGACACCCAACAGGACCCTCCTAATGGGAATGTCACAGTCTTCAAGAGAGAGTTTCCGAGAATATGCCCAGAGATGGAGGCAATTGGCTGCTGCTGTTCAGCCACCTATGTCTGAAAGGGAAATGGCAGACATGTTTATGAACACCCTTCAGGGGACCTATATTGACAGGCTGGCTGCTTTCTCTTCCACTAGCTTTGCAGATGTTGTCATAGCTGGGGAGAGAATTGAGAGCCTGTTAAAAATGGGCAAGATATCTGACAATGGTGCCAGCTCGTCCAACAATACAAGAAAGCCTTTTGCAGGCCCAAGAAGAACTGGCGAGACCAATGCCATCCACTCCAACAGGGGCAGGCCCCAATATGTCCACAGGTCTGTAGCAGCAGTCACCATTCCTGCTCCCGCTCATCCTCAACCAGTCTATCAACCTCCGCAGCAAAACTATCAGCAACAACCTCAGTACCATCAACAAAATCAGTATCCTCCGAGAAATTACAACAACAGCAACACCACCAACAACAACCAGCAGAGGCCATTCCAACCGAGGCCATCTCAAGCTAATAGGGTGATCGATCCGATCCCTATGCCATATGCTACCCTGCTGCCACAACTCCTGAAACTCAACCTAGTTGAGCTAAGGACGCTGGCACCTCCAGATCCCAACAGTCTACCCAGGAATTATGACTCCAACGCCAGATGTGCCTTCCATTCAAATGCACCTGGCCACAGTACAGAAAAGTGTAGAGCTCTGCACATGAAGGTACAAGACCTGGTAGACTCAAAAGCTCTGAATTTCGCACCACCACCCAATGTCAATAAAAACCCGATGCCAAACCATGGTGGTCCCCGAATTAACGCTATTGAAGAAGACAAGCCGTCTTATTTAATAACCAGTGTGGGTCAAATCAGGACACCGTTGGTGGAGATCAAGGCTCAGCTCTTGGAATGTCATATGTTCCCGGGGTGCGAGTTAGGGTGTGCTTACTGCAATATTTCAGTAAACGGGTGCGATAATCTGAGGAATGGCATAAATGGCCTTATTCAGAGTGGCCAACTCCAGATCACCACATCATTTCCAACAAATCCAGCAATCTCATCAGCAACGGTTTCGGAACCTCCTACAACTGCAGCAACCATTGTTCCCGACAACTCTTCGGCTTCCTCAACAAGTACTTCATCTGTCTTCTCAACTGATCAGTTTTCAACAAATTTTCCTGCTACAACTTCAGCTTCACTCCATTTTGAACCTCCTACAACAACAACATCCATTCTTCCAACAATGTCTCCTACAATACCAGCAACCAATCATGAAGATGTCTCTACTATCACAATATTTTATGATCCTGAAAGCAACTCCGCCTACAATTCAGAAGGTGCTGCTCCCATCAGAGCACCAGTTACAATTTATTACGATCCACAGACTATTACAGTTCCTTCAACAGCTGCAATCAGTCCGGTCACCATCACGGTGCCTGGACCAGTACCTTATGAAAGCAGTAATGCTATCCCCTGGCATTACGGCTCTGACCTGTACTGTGAAGGACAAAAGATCACTTTTGAATCATCAACTCCTGCGCCACAAGTAGACAATGTGGGAGGAGGCGGAGGCTTCACTCGAAGCGGACGTCTTTTCGCCCCACAAATTCAGAGACCCACTGCCGAAGCAGAAGCTGCTGCCAAGGCAAAAGGGAAGAGCCCTGTGCAGGAAGATCAAGCTGTTAAGGAAGCTTTGAAGACACCCTTTGACCAAGAGGTTGATGAGTTCATGCGAATCATCAAAAAGAGTGATTATAAAGTAGTGGATCAGCTTCATCAGACGCCTTCCAAGATCTCAATCCTATCATTGCTTATGTGCTCCGAGGCCCATCGGAATGCACTACTCAAAGTCTTGCACGCAGCTTACGTGCCTGAAGAGATCACTGTCAATCAGCTGGAAGCTGTAGTTGGAAATGTCAATGCTAGTCACGGACTAGGGTTCACCAATACTGATTTGACAACGGAAGGCCGCAGCCATAATAAAGCCTTGCACATAACCATGGAATGCAAAGGTGTTGTCCTTTCCCATGTGCTGGTAGACACGGGGTCATCCCTCAATGTCTTACCCAAAAAGGCCCTGGTGAAGTTAGAATATGACGGATTGGCGTTGAGACCCAGCAACCTGGTGGTAAGAGCCTTTGATGGTTCAAAGAGATCGGTTCTGGGAGAAATTGAGTTACCCGTAACAATTGGCCCGCAGACCTTTACAACTATCTTCTACGTGATGGATATACAGCCCGCCTACAGCTGTTTATTGGGTAGGCCATGGATCCACGCTGCTGGCGCCGTGACCTCTACCCTTCACCAGAAGTTAAAATATGAGTGGGAGGGTCAGATCGTTACAATCTGTGGAGAAGAGGACATTTTTGTCAGCCACCTGGCTACTTATAAGTACATTGAAATGGACGGAGAGATCCATGAAACAATGAGCCAGGGGTTTGAAGCTTTGAATGTGAATGAAACATCTGCTGTGCCTGGTACTTCAATATCATCATACCAACAAGCCCGGAAGGTTGTTGAGGAAGGAACTGCCCAAGGCTGGGGCAAGCTACTACCGGTGGAGAAGAAAGAAGACAAGTTTGGGTTAGGTTACAGACCAACTCAACAAAATCAAGCGGAGGCTGCTGAGAAGCCCGGTTTTGTCAGTGGGGGGATGCTCACCCCTGATGCTATCAACAACTTGGAAGACGAGCTGGAAGAAGAACGCAACCTGGAAAGCTGGATTCGTCCAAAGATCCCGGGGAGCAGTGTCTCGAACTGGTCTTCCCAGGAAATTATAAGAGTTACTCATGCAGAGTAATTATTATTTCCTGTATTTTTATAGCATGCATCAAAGTCTTGCATCTTGCCCAAGATGACAAGACTCATTTTGTAATCGGGCCATCTGTACTTTTTGTGCAAACAAGATCAATTAATGAAATATCAGACATCTTTTGCAAACGAGTCTTTTTCTTTCCGTTCACTGTTTTTCCATTTTTCTTTTTGTACAAAAAAATAAATGGCGATGTTTTCAAAATGATAACTTTATTTCACTTTTTCTAAGCAAGATTAAAATCAATCACTAAAATGAACAAATTGAACCCTTGCAGAGAGTGCCTTCCAGACAGCACCGACAACAGCACGGCTATGACTTCGTATGACTTTGACAATCCGATCAATCAAGCTGATGAAGGGGTTGAAGAAGAATATGAGCTTCCTGAAGAGCTAGCCAGGTTGTTGAGACAAGAGGAAAAGGTTATCACTCCTCACCAGGAGGAGATTGAAGTGATTAATCTTAGTACAGATGAAGACGTGAAAGAGGTTAAAATCGGGGCCTGCCTGCAAGACTCAGTGAAAAGAAAATTGATTGACCTGCTCCAAGAGTATGTGGACGTGTTTGCTTGGTCGTATCAAGACATGCCGGGGTTGGATACCGACATTGTTGTGCACAAGCTGCCTTTGAGGGAAGAATGCCCACCAGTCAAACAGAAACTGCGTCGTACTCGTCCAGACATGACTATGAAGATCAAAGAGGAGGTACAAAAGCAATGGGACGCCGGGTTCCTTGCTGTAACTAGCTATCCGCCGTGGGTTGCTAATATAGTACCTGTGCCTAAAAAGGACGACAAAGTAAGAATGTGTGTTGATTACCGGGATCTGAACAGAGCCAGCCCGAAAGATGATTTCCCATTACCTCACATTGATGTATTGGTGGATAACACTGCTCAATTCTCGGTATTCTCCTTCATGGACGGATTTTCAGGATACAATCAGATCAAGATGTCACCTGAAGACATGGAGAAGACCACTTTCATCACACCTTGGGGCACGTTCTGTTACAAAGTGATGCCATTCGGACTGAAGAATGCTGGTGCAACATATCAACGGGCTATGGTGACATTATTCCACGATATGATCCATAAAGAAATAGAACGTTACGTGGATGATATGATCGCCAAGTCCCTTACTGAAGAAGACCACCTGGTGAATCTGCTGAAGTTATTCAAGCGTCTGAGGAGGTACCAACTGATGTTGAACCCCAACAAATGCACATTCGGGGTGCGATCTGGTAAGCTGCTGGGCTTTATTGTAAGCGAGAAAGGGATTGAAGTTGACCCTGATAAAGTCAAAGCTATTCAAGAGATGCCTGCACCGAGGACTGAGAAAGAAGTTCGAGGGTTCTTAGGTCGATTGAATTACATTTCACGGTTCATATCTCACCTTACAGCAACCTGTGAACCCTTGTTCAAGCTGCTAAGAAAAGAACAGACGGTCAGGTGGAATGAAGACTGCCAAAGGGCTTTTGACAAGATCAAAGAATACTTACAAGAACCTCCAATCCTTATGCCTCCAGTTGAAGGAAGACCTCTGATAATGTACCTGACAGTATTAGAAGAGTCAATGGGGTGTGTGTTGGGCCAGCATGACGAGTCTGGTCGAAAAGAGTATGCAATTTACTACCTAAGCAAAAAGTTTACCGACAGTGAACAACGTTATTCACTGCTCGAGAAAACTTGCTGTGCTTTAGCGTGGGCTGCTCGCCGACTGAGACAGTATATGTTGACCCACACTACTTTGTTGATCTCAAAGATGGACCCAGTCAAGTACATATTTGAGAAGCCAGCGCTTACCGGACGGGTTGCAAGATGGCAAATGATTCTTACGGAATACGACATACAGTACACATCTCAGAAAGCCATCAAGGGCAGTGTACTATCTGATTATCTTGCTGAGCAACCTATTGATGACTACCAGCCTATGAGGTTTGACTTCCCTGATGAAGACATCATGTTCATAAAAGCAAAAGATCATGAAGAGCCTGTTCACACTGAGGGGCCTGACCCGGAAGAAGAATGGACTATGATGTTTGATGGGGCTGTTAACATGAATGGTCGTGGTGTTGGTGCAGTACTCATTACACCCAAAGGAGTTCACATGCCTTTCTCGGCAAAACTCACTTTCAACTCCACTAACAACGAAGCTGAATACGAAGCTTGCATTATGGGTCTTGAGGAAGCCATTGACCTCAGGATCAAGACATTGACTGTATTCGGAGATTCAGCTCTGGTAGTTAATCAAACCAACGGAAAATGGTACACCCACCAGGATCATCTGATACCTTACAGGGATTATACAAGGAAGTTATTGACTTTCTTCACAACAGTCAAGCTTGAGTATATCCCTCGGGACGAGAATCAGTTTGCAGATGCTCTTGCTACCATTTCATCCATGATCAAAGTTCAAGCTGCCAACTTTGTACCTCAGATTTCAGTGTCCAGACTCGACAGACCAGCATATGTATTTGCAGCAGATGTTGTCAAAGATGATAAGCCTTGGTTCCATGACATTAAGTGCTTCTTGGAGGATCAAACATACCCACCTGGGGCATCATCCAATGATAAGAAGACATTAAGAAGGCTTGCTGGTAGTTTCTTTCTGAACACTGACGGGTCTTTATACAAGAGGAACTTTGATATGGTACTCCTCAGATGTGTTGATAGGACAGAAGCAGATTTGCTGATGCATGAAGTGCACGAAGGATCCTTTGGTACCCATGCTGGGGGACATGCAATGGCTAAGAAGTTGTTAAAATCAGGATATTATTGGATCACAATGGATGCAGACTGTTGTGCCTATGCCAGAAAATGCCACAAGTGCCAGATTTATGCGGATAAAGTGCATGTACCTCCCAACCCTTTGAACATAATGTCTTCACCTTGGCCCTTTGCCATGTGGGGCATTGATATGATTGGCAAGATTGAGCCGACTGCTTCAAATGGCCATAGATTCATCCTGGTCGCCATCGACTATTTCACCAAGTGGGTTGAAGCAGCCTCGTATGCAAACGTCACAAGGCAAGTGGTAGCCAGATTTCTGAAAAGAGATATCATCTGTCGATATGGAGTTCCCGAGCGAATCATTACTGATAATGGTTCCAACTTAAACAACAAAATGATGGCTGAGTTATGCCGGGACTTCAAGATCCAACACCACAATTCTTCTCCTTACAGGCCAAAGATGAATGGCGCTGTTGAGGCGGCTAATAAGAATATCAAGAAGATTGTGCAAAAGATGGTAGTCACGTACAAAGACTGGCATGAGATGCTACCGTTTGCCTTGCATGGATACCGCACGTCAATCAGGACATCCACTGGGGCAACACCGTATCAGCTTGTTTATGGTATGGAAGCAGTCCTACCTGTTGAAGTTGAATTACCCTCTCTGCGGGTACTAATGGATGTTAAACTGAGTGAAGCAGAATGGGTTCGGGCCTGATACGAACAACTGAGTCTGATAGAAGAGAAAAGGTTGGCTGCAATCTGTCACGGGCAGCTATATCAGAAGAGGATGAAGAAAGCCTTCGATCAGAAAGTCAGGCACCGAGAGTACCAAGTGGGAGATCTTGTGCTGAAAAGAATCCTCCCTCCTCATACAAACCATAGGGGCAAGTGGACTCCCAACTATGAAGGACCTTTTGTGGTAAAGAAAGTTTTCTCAGGTGGAGCACTGATGCTCAGCACCATGGATGGTGAAGACTTCCCATCCCCTGTGAATTCAGATGCAGTTAAAAAATACTTCGCATAAAAATGACCCGCTGGACACAAAAACAAAATGTAAGTCCAGGCAAAAATAGGGCATCCCGGCGAGTCAAAAACAGAATAAAAGACTCGGGCAAAAATAAGGGAAAATAAAAAATGTACACCCGCTGAGCTGAAAAGCCACATTGGACAGCTCAGGCAAAAATGGGTATCCCGATGGATTGAAAACCCGAAAGGGCGATCCATGCAAAATAAGGGAATAGGCGAACAACTGCACTCAGAATTCGTCTGTATCACTTACAACTTGGTAAGCTTCGAGGGGATCAAGCTTCTATCAGAATCAACATTCTTCAGAAAGCCAGATGAGAAGAATGTCAAAAGTCATACGAGTCATAGTGAGGAGGAAGCTCCTTAAAGCGTCATCAACATTGCCAGCACTTTATTTCTCAATTTGTAACAATCTCCTCATTTCAGGGGATTTGTTTCTTTGACTGTATCTTGCCAATTCAGGGCACATGAATTAATAAAATCAGATTTTTTAGTCATGTTTCGTTTTGTACATTTTTTTATTTTGCAAAGAATGTCTGATGCCTCTAAAAAACTGATTGCACAAGTACAGATGCTTCTCTCTAAGAAAATAAAAACACATGCTTGCCAGGAATATACTTACTCTCGAAGGTGTTTAACTCCTATGACGGAATCCGGTAAGGGATACCTCGGGATCATTTGTGAGTTTCCTTATCTTTGCAGGATTGCAGGTATCCAGAACGCAACTTGGGGCATGTAAGCCTCATCCCAGCAAGCTGGCAAATCAACACTCAATTGTGGCACCCGAAGTGTTTTATCCCCAGCTAAGTTGCCTCTCATAACTTCCCCAGCGGAGTTGCCTTTTATTATCTATCCCCACCAGAGTTGCCAGGCATCGCAGAAGGCACCTATATCCCCGGCTGAGTCAAGGATCCTCTTCAACAGAATCCCAAGGGAGGTCTCTCAATGATCTCTCTTTCTCCCCAGCCGAGTTGCCATCTCGCCCTCAGCCGAGTACAAAGTCAGGAACCATTTCCCCACAGAGCTCCAGCCTCTATCCAGAAGAGCAACGCATGAAGGGATCACAACAGAGTAAAGAAAGCTGTTACAAACCCCAGCTGGGTCTCTCATTATCAGGATGGGTCTATCAGTGACTTATTCCCTCCAAGCAGAAATCATCTCATCGAATTTACCAATAATCTCATCCCCAGCTGGGATGACCATTTCGAGCAGATCGACCGAAGATCTTCACAGCAACGGGATCCGAATCCCGGATTGGTATCTTTGCACAATCATAGCATTCGCATCATGTTCACCCACAAAGCGTAGCATTCCGTTTAATACGGAGCATTACGGCAAAAATCAAGCATATAGCATAATCATAAGCCATGTTTTGAATCAACACTTGTGAATATTGACAATCCGTCAATATACAGAATACCTCCCCCATATCCCCAGCGGAGATTCCCCAGCAAAAGCAGTTGCCTCACATTCACAAACACCAGTATATACTCACTTTGACACCCGTCCGTGCCATTTTTCCCAGTAAAGTCACCTGAACACGCTTTGCAAACAACACCACCCATATTACAGATACTTCCTGACACCCGTCCGTGTCAAATCACCAGTGGAAAGCCAAAGACATCCTCTTTGCACTCACATATACCTATATACACTTTCTTGACACCCGTCCGTGTCATATCCCCAGCGCAGTCACCTACACTTTGTACATCAGATACTTGTTCATATTATACTCTTCTCCTTTTGACACTCGTCCGTGCCACCTTCCCCAGCAGATAAACACTCATCTATATATACTCATACTCACTGCTCGTGAACACTCATACAGATACTCGTCCGTATCTTGTATATTCCATTATATCCCCACAGATCCGACTTTGGTCCTTGTTCTTTGTCAACCCGTTGGTACTCGTCCGTACCATCATCTCTGAACATGCGTCCAGTGTTTGTTTCTACATGATACTCGTCCGTATCATAGTCTTAAGGATGCTCGTCCGCATCTTTAATCCGTACACTGTGTCAAACACTTATGAATATAGATACTCGTCTGTGTCTATTATTCCCCAGAAGAGTCCCCTCAGATTCAACACTCGTCCGTGTTCTCTGTTAACCAGCTGATACTCGTCCGTATCATCATCTTTGAACACGCGTCGGTATTTGTTTCTACCCGATACTCGTTCGTGTCGTAGTCTTAAGGATGCTCGTCCGCATCTTTGATCTATGCACAATACCAAACACTTATACCTCTTGTTTCTTGGATGTAAACACTCGTCCGTGTTTACCATTCCCCAGTAGATCACCAACAAACAAATTTCTTTTATCCGACACTCGTCCTGTGTTGTGGTAAACCTTGAGAGCAGCCGTACCCTGCTAGGTGGTCGTCCTCCACCTCTTGATGGTCGTCCTCCATCATGCTCACCCGATGGCCGTCCCCATCGTTGATTTTAGCAGCCGTCCCCTGCTAGGTGGTCGTCCTCCACCCTTTTGATGATCGTCCTTCATCAATTTTATCCAATGGCCGTCCCCATTGTTGATTTTGGTTATCTGGCATTCATCCTATGTCACGATAAACCCCGAGAGCAGCCGTCCCCTGCTAGGTGGTCGTCCTCCACCTCTTGATGGTCGTCCTCCATCATGCTCGTCCGATGGCCGTCCCCATCGTTGACCTTTCATCCGATGGCCGTCCCCATCGTTGACATTTTCGGCAGCCGTACCCTGCCAGGTGGTCGTCCTCCACTTTTGATGGCCGTCCCCATCATATTTCCTTTATTCCCCAACAGAGCAGCCGTCCCCTGCTAGGTGATCGTCCTTCACCTTTGATGGACGTACCCCATCATCTGTTTATTTCATTTATTCTTTAACCCGATGGCCGTCCCCGTCGTGGCCCCTTTTCCTTTTTAGCCCGATGGCCGTCCCCATCGTTGGTTACTTTACTTTATGAACTTGATGGTCGTCCCCGTCATGTTTCATTAATCCCCAGAGAATTTTACAACTTTATCTTGATGGCCGTCCCCATCATAATTTCTTACTTTTCCCAGCTAGTCGGCCGTCCCCATCATAATTTCTTACTTTCCCCAGCATGTCGGCCGTCCCCGTCATTGCTTTATTTTCCGCACTTTTCCCAGCATGTCGGCCGTCCCCGTCATTGCTCTTTACCCAGCAGTCGTCCTCTGCTCGACGGTCGTCCTCCGTCGCCCACACTTTACAATATACTTTATTTTCCTTTACAATCTATATCCCTTTTCTTCTTCATTCTGTGAGTGCAAATTTTGGACTGTCTTTGGTATTCAACCACAAGTTATCTCGCTTGCCTGTTAAGCCGTTGCTTACATCCTGCACAGCTAACTCATGTTTGAATAGGGGCAGCTGTAAACACCCCAAATTTGCCCTCACCCATTCACACCATGGCTTGTGATCATTTCATATGCATAAACTCAATCATAGCATCTCATATCACAGTTTTGATTCACTGCATAGATTCAAAGTCATCTGCATCTAGGGTTTGTGATCTGAACAATCCAAGAGCCTTTTGAGCCACTCCAAAGGTCATCAATCACTTCAAAGGGGTCTACATGTGTTCAAGTATCATATTACATCCTCTCAAAGTCAAGAATTCCAAAGAATCACAAGAACTGGGATTGGCATGGAAGCAGAGCCAAGTTTGACTGCACAGTTGACCTAAAATTAGGGTTTTGGTTTCAGAGGCCATAACTCCAAATTTTTTGGTCATTCTTGTTTCCATTGGTCTCTATATGGTATAGGGAGTATACATATCAATTTTCATGAAGAAATTCCATGGGGAAGTCATCTGATCAAGGGTTGACTTTTCAGACAAGTCAGTGTAAAATCAGGGCATCTGAGGCCCCCAATGACCCAACCAAGGGGTGATCTTCATCATTTTGAGTGTATATGATCTTTATTTGATCATGGAGGAAGTTTGAAGTTCACAAAAATCAAGAATTTGAAGTTTTTGCAAAGTTGACTTTTTGGGCATAGTTGACTTTTCAAGAATGTGTCATTTTAGGTCATTTTTCAAGCCTTGATTCTTGATCCAAAAATGCTTCAAATGAAAAAACTTTGGTCATGAAAGTTGTAGAATACATCTTTCCCTTCTCAAAAAGTACAAGAACATGATCAAATTCTTCTTGGATCAAAAGTTAAGGTGTGGCAAAGTTGGCAAAAATCATTGATTTTCAAGATGTGCACCAAATGTGAATTTTGCAACACCATGAACCAAGGCTGTTTGTAACCTCTAGTTGACATCAAACCATGACACAAACATTCCATATGTCCTAAAAATCAGAATTGAACCAAAGATCACATGTTCATGGTTCATGTAACAAGGCATTTTTCATAAAGTTTCAAAAAGTAACAACTTGCAAAACCACTCATCACACTTCCTACCACTTGCAACCTTGGATGCTGAGTTTTGCTAGCCTTTCCCCTCACCCTTGCTGCACAGCCCCATGCTTTGTACTAGCCTAGAACCAAGCCATACTTCTCTTACACAAAGAGTGGACTTTTGGCAAAAGCAAACTTACCAATCAATAGAGGCCAGGTCACATCATCTGACCTATAGGATTAAAATATACTATCCTTTGGCAAGCAAAAGATATGAAGAAGCAAGGCTGAAACTGATCACAACATCACATATACAAAAACTCTCCATTTTGCAAAACCATTCGAATCTGCCTGCACAACACACAAACACTCAAACAAATTCCTCTAATCATCTCACCTTGCCTCATTGAGTAGAAACCACCAAGAGTCAGGCCTGATTTGAGCAAGAACACCCCATTGCCATTTTTCACCTCAGCCTGCATTGCTCTTCGAATCACCTTCCACAGGCCATAAACATCCAAACTCTTAGCACCAACAGATCAAGCACATCAAAAGGAGTCAAAACCACCCTTCACATTGGTCTGAAGCAGCCTGTACACAAAGCTCATTTCCTGCTATACCAGATTGGGACCTCTCAAAATAGCTTGCTTAAGCTCATTCCAAGCCTGCCATTAGCACCAGGAGGATCAATGGAGTAAGTTGGCACCAAGAAGCAGTTCAGAAAGTCCAGAAATAGAAGCTTCCATCTCAGGTATGACCATGGAAACTTTTCTCTCAGAGCTTGATTTTTAAGTTACAAATTGATTATTCATGTCTTGCTGGTCATGGGGATGGTTTCAGAATCAAAAATAAGTGAAAATTGAGTTTGTATGATCCCTCTGAAATTTTTCCCGTGGATTTTATTTTCTTCGATTCGCATGATTCATGGTGTTTAAATGTTGTTTGAACATGGATTCGTGTCTTAGGATGTTAGAGGATCACTTAGGTGTGTTTAATTTGTGGAATAGATGCCTGGTTCATGTTTTAGGGTTTTGGTAGTGCCGGAGAAGATGACCGGAGCTCCCCTCCGGTCACCTGAAAGTTGTTATGCCCTAATCCCTGTAATTAGTGCCATTTGAATCTTGGGCGTTAGATGGGGTTGACCAGTTGACTTCGCGCGCATGTGAAGGGCCCAGATCACTTTGCTTAACCCTAATCTTCATTATTTATTTAATTAATTGAGATTAACTCAGGATGAACCACAGCCGTCCAGATGCGCGCTGGTCAATGCATTCAAATCCAGGGCTCATCCCATCCTTCCATCTATTTGACTTTCCTTTTATTTTCATTTATTTTTCATTTTATTTGCATAATTAATTTAAAATAGTAAAAATTGCTTAAAAATTATGAAACTTTTTCTCATGAGTTTTATTAATTTTTAAGACACAAAAATATTTTCATTTTTATTTTTATCATTAAAAAAGTATTTTTAAATATTTAAAAGATTATTTTTAATTGATTAATGAGAATTAATTTATTAAAAATACTTTTAGGTATTTAAAAATCACCAAAAAATTCATGAATTGTTCTAAGACATTTAGGAACATTGTCCAACCTTCAAACCAAATTTCTTTTTGGATCTTGATGCATTTTGAGAATTTTTCTTTGAATTAAAATCATTTTTGTGCATTATTTTGATCCTAAGTTCAAAAAATCATTTCTTCCTATCTAGGAAGAGTTGGACATTGATTCTTCTTGCATTGCATTGTGTTTAGCATGTAGTTTTTGAGATTAAAAGGCCATGATTTGATCTTGCATTTTTTCATTTGTTTGGCATTTCTTTTGTTTGGGAACCCTAAAAACCCTAATAACTTGCAAAATTCATATCTTGAGTTAGGTTAAGAGTTGAGACCTCCCCTTTGGGCTTTGGTTTAGTATAGGATTAAGGGTCCTTTATGTGGCATTTTCCATTTTTTATCTTAGGGTTTGCTTCTGTTTTTGGTTTTTGTTTGATGTATGATTCATAAACCCTAATTTGGACTTCCATATGCATCCATCTTGCATTCTCTTGCATAACATGACTTGCCATGACATTTCAAGCATCCATTTGATTCATTTGGCATCATAAGGCATATTGAAAGCATGTTTGATCATTGCATCATGTATTTGCCATGTTGTATGTCATGTGCACTTCATAACTTTTCATGTGTTTCCATGGTTCCTAACTTGCTTCATTTGCATTCATGAACTTGTATGATCATTTCCATGTGCTGCCTCATGTTTGTAGCATCTCATAGCATCATTATCATCATCAACATGCTTCTGGTTTTGTTTCTCATCATGTCATCTCATCTCATTTTGCATTGCATTGCATTTCTTTTCTAACATTTCAGGTGGTAAGTGGTGTTGAGAAGTGAATTTGCCTTCACTTCTCATGACTTTTCTTTTCATCTCTCTTGCATCCATTGCTGCATTTTTATATGTGTTTGAGTTTGAGCTTGTTCATTCTTGTTCTTCTTACTTTCTTTCTTCAAGTGACTTGACTTCTTGAATGAAGCAAGTCACTTTGCTTCTCTTGATCCTGTTCATCTGCATCCTGGTGGTTCTCTTTGAAGATTGCTCTTGAAAACCTCACAAACCTTAGGGACAACCAAGCATGACAATGATTAGGGTTTTGATTAGTCTCCCCTCTTAGTTTTACCTTTGTGTCTCTTTGTGTCTTCTCTCCTCATCTCATAATCAGGGACTAAACCCTAAAGGCTTTAAGGCTTTGTGATTAAGCTTGTGCCTGCATCCTTCTCTTAGGATGGAGTGTATAACTTTAATCCTAAGTGTTAAACCCTTAATGTGTTTAAATCCCTTAATCAATTCACTTAATAATCATCAAGACACCACACTTGTAACTTGGGCCTTGCATTAGGGTTCTAATTCTTCCTTAACTGGTTAAGAAGGACTAACCCTAGTGTTAATGGACAAGTCCCCCTCAAGTTGTCTTACAAATCATAAAACTCACTTCATCATCATATCATTAAATAAAATCCGCTTAATAAAGGCTTTGTTTTGTCATGAGTTTAATCCCTAATCATGGATTAATTTGAGGAGTTTTCCTCAGCTTAAACATTCTCATCTATTATCCTTCTATTAGGATGGTGTAATGAGTCTGTTTAATCCCTGATTATGGCTTAACCTCATTACTTAACACTAAACAAAAACAACAAAAACATCTAAATAATCACAAGTAGGTTAATGATCTTAATCCTGCACCAAGGTGATTAAGTGTGAGAATCTGACTTCACACTTAAGGTATTCTCATTACCCCTAATCAGAGGGAAGATGTGATGAGTTTACTAAATCCATTGGTTTAGGCTTAAGCTCATTAACTTATGACAAACTTCCAAAAGCAATAAAAGACTGAAAACACAAAAACAAACAATAATCGTCTCCTCCGGGATTCTTTTCTCATCATCTTCACTCACAAACGAGAACTTGCTTCTTCCGTCTAATGCAAGACAGTTTGCATCTGTGCCAGACAGATCATACACTTGAGCATAGGCAAGTAGGCAGTTCACAAGTCAATTCACCTTTCAGTCTCTTTGGGTCAAACTACGGTGTTCTGACTTCCTCATTGCACGCGAGGATACGTAGGCATAACTTAACAGTTATCGAACAAAAGTCTCTGTATATTCCCCCTCCTTCCAGCTTTATTTTCTTAAGCCTCATTATCTCGAGCATTTCATCTCTGTTCTTACACTGACACTGTATATATATCACACTTCACTTCTTTTACACTGACATCTGTACATTCTTTTCCAGCCCTGTTACACACAAATTGCACTGACACTACCCCTTTTAAACACAAATCTTTCAAGCGTGGATCCCGTCGAGTACGGCGGACAATCTGGGTGCTAATACCTTCCCAGGTTGTAACCAACCCCCTTTCTCAGTCTCTCTGGTTCGCAACCGTCTTATCCATTTCTTTCTAGGTCTATGCAGCATTGCCTTTCCTCCGGGATAAAAATGCCTAGCTGGCGACTCTATTCATCTCCAGTGGGTTCACGGCTGTGTGTTCTCATTGTTCCTCTCGCCGACCGTTCGCGTCTGTACCTTTATCTGGGCCATTCCCCATTTATCGGGAGCGACAGCTTGGCGACTCTGCTGGGGAAATAGTACTGCAACCAGGGCTTCTGGTTCTTTTTGTGGGTTCCTCCTAGCGCTTGATTGATTTGTGTTTACTGGGGTGTTATGTGTTTATTTGTGCTTGTATATGTTTTATTTTTTGCTTTATGTACAGTTTGTTTAATTTCTTTACTGCTTTTGTATATATCATACTGTCATGTTGCTGGCTGGATCTGGTTTTTTTGTTTTGGTGGGTGGGTGATTCATTGAGAGTTAAGGTCCTATACCTGGGACCTGAGTGACACCTAGGCTAGAGTGAATCATATTCTTTCCCATTCCATTTCGGTCTGGTGCGGGAATATGAAACACGGTTCAGATATGGGTTTCTTCTTGAGAACTCTGTGTTGCAGATTTCCTGCAATGCTAGGGCTATCTGGGAAGCCTGCTAAGTCTGGATGACCTTTAGTATTGACCTTCAGAAACTGAGGTGAATTAGAGGAGGAATTGTTATGGTTATTGTAAACACTGTACCTCCGGGTTAGAAGTGTTTACACTTCTCATAACTGATCCAAGTCTGAGGATCCTTGTTTTAGAACACTACCTGTGAGGGGGTTGGGCTGTTTACAGGTTTGCAGGTACCTTGACCTCAGAATACCCTGTTACTTTGATTGTTTAAGAATACTCCACTTTGGGACAGTTCTTGTGATTCTAAAACCCTGGACATGTGGCTCTTTATTTGAGCCCCCCACCTTGGTTACTGGATTTATAGACCTCCATCTGGAATTCTTGAACAATACTTGGACCTATATCAGAGCTTTTATCAGATCCAGCTCAGTCACAGACCCTTGCATTTCATTTGCATACATAATCATTGCATCATATTGACATTTGCTTATTTGTGTTTCAGGGTATCCATCTTCATTTTTGGCTAGTTTTGACCCCATCTTCAGTATTGGCCCATCTTCATCAGCTATCTGCTTCAGCTATCACCTGCACCAGCCAATCAGTGGCCATTTCTTCAGTATTATCATCAGCACCTGTCTCTACTCAGTCTTCAGCATCATGGCTCCTAAAAAGAGCAACATCACCTATCACTTCTTCCAGCCAGAGTTATCAGACATCAGGAGGATTCAGAC
Source organism: Lathyrus aphaca (assembly GCA_963966055.1). Lineage (NCBI taxonomy): Eukaryota > Viridiplantae > Streptophyta > Magnoliopsida > Fabales > Fabaceae > Lathyrus > Lathyrus aphaca. Next base: position 45,897,801 of record OZ014520.1, read on the forward strand.
CCTGATCACTCCAGATCACATACCATTGTTCAGAGAGCATTATGGAGACATACTTGATATGGTCATGGATCTGGACCCTTCACAGCGAAGCTTGATCCACACTTGCATTCAGTTCTATGATCCCCCACTAAGATGTTTCACTTTCCAAGACTTTCAGTCGGGCCCTCTATTAGAGGAATACTCATCATTGGTTGGTTTGCCTATCAGGGGTGGAATCCCTTTCAACCCTGAGATGGTCTTTCCTAGTAACGGAGAAGTAGCAAAGGCTTTGCATCTGGAACCTGTCCTGATTGAGCAACATATGACTTCTAAAGCTGGAATCCCTGGCTTCCATCTGGATTTCCTGATCTCTCAAGCTACCCTGAAAGCTTCTTTAGGAGAGTGGAAAGTTGTCTGTGCTCTATTGGCCTTGAGTGTATATGGAATTGTATTGTTTGCAGATGAGCCTCGATTCATTAGCAAGAATGCAATCCATCTGTTCATCTTAAAGAACCCAGTGCCAAATTTATTGGGGGATCTCTACTATTCAGTGCATCAGAGGAATGAAAAGCAGAGGGGAAGATTAGTGAGGTGTTGTGCTCCATTATTCCATACTTGGCTTCTCAGGCATCTACCCAGGACAGATGCATTCTTGAACCCTCAAAGTTTGCTTCCGTTCTGTCAACGCATCTGAGGAGTACCATATCAAAGTTTCTCTTGTACAGGGAACCATCAGTATTCAGGAAGAAACTACCAGCAAGCCTTCTTAATGTCTTCTTATCATTGGAAGATGCCCCAGGTGGGTATGTTTGATCCTCCAAGAAGCACTTAATGTCATGGAACCAAGGCTTATCATCTTTGACAACATCTGCTGCGAACACATATGCTGGTCTGTCAAGTCTGGACACTGAAATTTGAGGTACAAAATTGGCAGTTTGAACTTTGATCATGGATGAAATGGTAGCCAGAGCATCTGCAAACTGATTCTCGTCCCGAGGGATATACTCAAGCTTGACCGTTGTGAAGAAAGTCAATAACCTCCTTGTATAATCCCTGTAAGGTATCAGATGATCTTGGTGTGTGTACTATTTGCCGTTGGTTTGATTAACTACCAGAGCTGAATCTCCGAATACAGTCAATGTCTTGATCCTGAGGTCAATGGCTTCCTCAAGACCCATAATGCAAGCTTCGTATTCAGCTTCGTTGTTAGTGGAGTTGAAAGTGAGTTTTGCCGAGAAAGGCATGTGAACTCCTTTAGGTGTAATGAGTACTGCACCAACGCCACGACCATTCATATTAATAGCCCCATCAAACATCATAGTCCATTCTTTTTCTGGGTCAGGCCCTTCAGTGTGAACAGGCTCTTCATGATCTTTTGCTTTTATGAACATGATGTCTTCATCAGGGAAGTCAAATCTCATAGGCTGGTAATCATCAATGGGTTGCTCAGCAAGATATTCAGACAATACACTGCCCTTGATGGCTTTCTGAGATGTGTACTGAATGTCATATTCCGTGAGGATCATCTGCCATCTTGCAACCCGTCCGGTGAGTGCTGGCTTCTCAAAAATGTACTTAACTGGATCCATCTTTGAGATCAATAAAGTGGTGTGGGTCAACATATACTGTCTCAGTCGGCGAGCAGCCCACGCTAAAGCACAACAAGTTTTCTCGAGCAGTGAATAACGTTGTTCACAGTCGGTAAACTTTTTGCTTAGGTAGTATATTGCATACTCTTTTCGACCAGACTCGTCATGCTGGCCCATCACACACCCCATTGACTCTTCTAATACTGTCAAGTACATGATTAGAGGTCTTCCTTCAACTGGTGGCATAAGGATTGGAGGCTCCTGCAAGTATTCCTTGATTTTGTCAAAAGCCCTCTGGCAGTCTTCATTACACCGTACCGTTTGCTCTTTTCTCAATAGCTTGAACAAGGGTTCACAAGTTGCTGTAAGGTGAGATATGAACCGTGAAATGTAGTTCAATCTACCTAAGAAACCTCTAACTTATTTTTCTGACTTTGGTGCAGGCATTTCTTGAATAGCTTTGACTTTATCTGGGTCAACTTCAATCCCTTTCTCACTTACAACAAAACCCAGCAGCTTACCGAATCGCACCCCAAATGTGCACTTGTTGGGGTTCAATTTCAGTTGGTACTTCCTCAGACGCTTGAATAACTTCAACAGATTTACCAGGTGGTCTTCTTCTGTGAGGGACTTGGCAATCATGTCATCCACATAACATTCGATTTCTTTATGGATCATATCGTGGAATAATGTTACCATAGCCCGTTGATATGTTGCACCAGCATTCTTCAGTCCAAATGGCATCACCTTGTAACAGAACGTCCCCCATGGTGTGATGAAAGTTGTCTTCTCCATGTCTTCAGGTGACATTTTGATCTGATTGTATCCTGAAAATCCGTCCATGAAGGAGAATACCGAGAACTGAGCCGTATTATCCACCAATACATCAATGTGAGGTAATGGGAAGTCATCTTTCGGGCTGGCTCTGTTTAGATCCCGGTAGTCAACACACATTCTTACTTTGTCGTCTTTCTTAGGCACAGGTACTATATTAGCAACCCACGGTGGATAGCTAGTTACATCAAGGAACCCGGCGTCCCACTGCTTTTGTACCTCTTCCTTGATCTTCATTGCCATGTCTGGGCGAGTACGGCGTAGCTTCTGTTTAACTGGCGGGCAATCTTCTCTTAAAGGCAGCTTGTGCATAACAATGTCGGTGTCCAACCCTGGCATATCCTGGTAAGACCAAGCAAACACATCCACATACTCACGAAGCAGGTCAATCAGTTGCTCTTTCACTGAGTCTTGTAAGCAGGCCCCGATCTTAACCTCTTTCACATCTTCATCCGTACCAAGATTAATCGTTTCGACCTCCTCCTGATGAGGAGTGATAACCTTATCCTCTTGCCTTAACAACCTGGCTAGCTCTTCAGGAAGCTCATAATCTTCTTCAACCCCTTCATCAGCTTGATTGATTGGATTGTCAAAGTCATACGAAGCCATAGCTGTGCTGTTGTCGGTGCAGTCTGAAAGGCACTCTCTGCAAGGGTTTAGATTGTTCATTTTAGTGATTGATTTTAATCTTGTTTAGAAAGAGTGAAATGAAGTTGTCATTTTGAAAACATTGCCATTTTATTTTTGTACAAAAAGAAAAATGGAAAAACAGTGAGCGGAAAAGAAAAAGAAAAGACTCATTTGCAAAAGATGTCTGATATCATTGATTGATCTATTTGCACAAAATTACAGATGGCCCGATTACAAAATGAGTCTTGTCATCTTGGGCAAGATGCAAGACTTGATGCATGCTTAAAAAATACAGGAAATAATAATTACTCTGCAGGAGTAACTCTTATAATTTCCTGGGAAGACCAGTTTGAGATACTGCTCCCCGGGATCCTTGGACGTATCCAGCTCTCCAGGTTGCGGTCGCTTTCATCCTCGTCTTCCAAATTGTTCACGGCCTCTGGGGTGAGCATCCCCCCACTGACAAAATTGGGCTTCTTAGCAGCCTCTGCTTGATCTTGTTGAGTTGGTTTGTAACCCAACCCAAATCTGTCCTCCTTCTTCTCTACGGGCAGCAACTTGCCCCAGCCTTGGGCAGTCCCTTCTTCAACAACCTTCTGGGCTTGCTGATAAGATGTCATTGAGGTTCCAAGTACAGCGGATGCTTCATTTATGTTCAATGCCTCAAACCCTTGACTCATATTTTCATGGATCTCCCCATCCATCTCAATGTATTTGTATGTAGCCAGATGGCTAACAAAGATATCTTCCTCTCCACAAATTGTAATGACTTGGCCTTCCCACTCGAATTTTAACTTCTGGTGAAGGGTTGACGTCACGGCGCCAGCGGCGTGTATCCATGGTCTACCCAATAGACAGCTGTAGGCAGGCTGTATATCCATCACGAAGAAGATCGTTTTGAAAGTCTGTGGGCCAATCGTTATAGGCAACTCAATTTCTCCCAGGACTGATCTCTTAGAACCGTCAAAGGCTCTCACTACCAAGTTACTCGGGCGTAATGCCAATCCTTCATACTCCAGCTTCACCAGGGCTTTCTTAGGTAGGACATTGAGGGATGACCCTGTGTCCACCAATACATGAGAAAGAACTGCACCCTTACACTCCAAGGTAATGTGCAAAGCCTTGTTGTGATTGCGACCTTCCGTCGTCAAATCAGTGTTGGTAAATCCTAGTCCATGACTAGCGTTGACATTTCCAACCACTGCCTCTAACTGATTGACGGTAATCTCTTCTGGCACATAAGCTGCGTGCAAGACTTTTAATAGTGCGTTCCGATGAGCCTCGGAACACATCAGCAATGATAAAATGGAGATTTTGGAAGGTGTCTGGTGAAGCTGGTCCACTATCTTGTAATCACTTTTCTTGATGATTCTCATGAATTCATCAACCTCTTGATCAAAAGGGGTCTTTAAAGCTTCTTTAGCAACTTGTTCTTTTTGCACCATGTTCTTCCCTTTTGCCTTGGCAGCAGCTTCTGCTTCAGCAATGGGTCTTAGAATTTGCGGGGCAAAGAGACGTCCGCTTCGAGTGAAGCCTCCGCCTCCCCCCACATTGTCTATCTGTGGTGAAGAAGTTGATGATTCCAAAGTGATTTTCTGCCCTTCGCAGTATAGATCTGAGCCGTAATGCCAAGGGATGGCATTATTGCTTTCGTAAGGAACTGGCCCAGGCACTGTGATAGTGACTGGACTGATAGCAGCTGCAGAAGGGACCATGATAGTATGTGGATCATAGTATATTGTAACTGGTGCTCTGATAGGAGTGGCATTTTGTGAGTTGTAGGCAGAATCATTTGCAGGATCATAATATATTGTAACCGTTGAGACACTTTCATTATTTGCTGTTGATGTTGTAGGAGACACCGTTGACTGGATGGATGTTGAAGTTGTAGAAGAGATGGTTGTTGATATTTGGTCCATCGAAGTGACAGATGAAGCATTTGTTGATGAGATTGAAGAGTTGTTTGGAATAATTGTTGTTGCAGTTGTAGAAGACTCGGGAATTGTTGTTAATGAGATTGCTGGATTTGTAGGTATTGATGTTGTGATTTGAAGTAGGCCACTCTGGATGAGACCATCTATGCCATTTCTCAAGTCATCACACCCATTTACCGAAATGTTGCAATAACCGCACCCGAGCTCACACCTGGGAAAAATATGGCATTCAAGGAGTTGAGCTTTAATCTCTACCAGGGGTGTTCGAATCTGCCCCACACTAGTTATTAAGAAAGACAGCTTATCTTCCTCAATAGCATTGATTCTGGGTCCTCCGTGGTTGGGCATAGGGTTCTTACTGACATTTGGCGGGGGTGCAAAGTTTAGAGCTTTGGAATCCACTAGATCCTGTACTTTCATGTGCAAAGCTCAGCACTTTTCTGTACTGCGGCCAGGTGCGTTGGAGTGAAAAGAACATCTGGCGCTGGCGTCATAATTTCTGGGCAGACTGGCAGGATCTGGAGGTGCCAATGTCCTTAGCTCAACCAGGTTGAGTTTCAGGAGTTGTGGCAATAATGCGGCATAAGGCATAGGGATCAGATCAATCACCCTATTGGCCTGAGATGGTCTCTGTTGAAACGGTCTTTGCTGATTGTTGTTGCCGGTGTTGTTATTGTTATAATTTCTCTGAGGTGGATACTGAGCTTGTTGCTGGTAGTGGGGTTGTTGCTGTGGTTGGTATACTGCTTGTTGATGAATTGGAGCAGGAATAGTAACAGCTGCCACTGACCTATGAACATACTGGGGTTTGCCCCTGCTGGTATGGATAGCATTAGTCTCACCAGTTCTTCTTGGGCCCACAAAAGGCTTTCTTAGGTTGTTGGACGAGCTTGCTCCGTTGTCGGAAATCTTCCCCATCTTTAGAAGGCTCTCAATTCTTTCTCCAGCTATGACTACATCCGCGAAGCTGGTGGAAGAAAAGGCAGCTAGCCTATCATGTATGTCCCTTGGAGGGTGTTCATAAACATGTCGGCCATCTCCCTTTCCGACATGGGTGGCTGGACAGCAGCAGCAAGCTGTCTCCACCTCTGGGCGTACTCCCGGAAGCTTTCTCTGGAAGACTGGGACATTCCCATCAGGAGGGTCCTGTTAGGGGCCATGTCCAGTTTATATTGGTATTGTCTAATGAAGGCCTCAGCCAGGTCCTTCCAGCACCTGATGGTTGCTCTGGTCAAATGAGAGTACCATTCCCTTGAAGCTCCTGTTAAACTGTCTTCGAAATAAAACATCCACAGTTTTTCATCCATGGTGTATGCCTTCAGCCTCCCCAGAAAGGATTGCAAATGGGTTCGTGGACAGGAGGTTCCATTGTACTTCTCAAAGCACGAAAGTTTAAACTTGTGGGGGATCCTTACCCCGTCCACTAAGCCCATGTCCATGACATCAAAACCTAAGGAGTTTTGAGACTCCAGGGATCTTAATTTCTCAGCAATTTCATCTAGCCTTCTGTTATAGGCTTCATCCCCGACTCCCATCACATTGAACTGATCTTCTTGGGGGTCTTCTTGTAGTACTCTGCCTGTAGTAGCATTCCCTTGTACATTAGCAGGGATGTTGATCTCTGGGTGAAGATGAGGCCCATACACAGGTGGGTTGACATGAGGTTGAACCCTCTCATTGTTGCTTGTTCCACCAGTCCCTAGATGGGGGTCTTCCTGAGTCTGCCTCTCTACCAATGCTCTTAATCTTTCTTGGCTCTGTGCCAATCCATTCATCACCTCCATGAACTGAGTCATCTGGTTTCTCATTTCCAACCTCTCATTGGCCATTTGAGTCCTGACTTCTGTAAGGTCCTGTTGTACCTGGTCCATCTGTATACCCGGAAGGTTGTTGCAGGTAGGATATCTGTGCGGACGGTTGAGTGGGAACACCCGACGGCGAGCAATAGTTCCTGAACCACAACAGAGTTAGTAACAAACAAAACAAAACCTACAAAACAAAACAAAAGGTTAGTATGCAATGTAGTATGCTTATTTGTTTCCAAAGTATCCGGCTTGGCATTTGGTTTTGACCTTTCCAGACCCTTGAGGAAGATGCTTTTGATGTTGCTTTGAGAGGGAGATTCAAATGAAACAAACCAATGGATGTATTACAAAAAGTGAATGATACATAGTTTGTTTTTTACAAAACATGCCCCTGAGGGGTCAAAAATACAACATAAGAAAAGAAAAGTACATGAAATGAAAACAACAACAAGCAAAAGTCAGACACCAAGACCAAACTCATCCTCCTTAACTTCCTTTAGAAGTGCTTCAGTCACAGGGTCAGCTGGACGTTCTGTGAGGTTCCTGATAAGGAGATTCCTGGTGGTGACAGCAGTAGTTAGCTTCTTGTGTCTGCTCTGGTCTTTTGACCTCTTCACACCAGCCCTGATCTTCAACTCTGAGATCTCCTTCTGGGCTGCTAGCAGGGCTTCCTGTTGCTCCTTTGCATTAGCCTCCAACTGCTCAATCTTGTCCTGAGTTCTCTTATCCTCCTGAGTGCGAGCTTCAGTGATCCTGACCCACCTAGCTTGACTCTCTTTCAGATAGAGATCAGTCCTGGCCTTCTGAAACTGAGCCTCCTTACATGCATTCTTCAAAATCTGCTCTCCTGCCCTTGACTTCTTGATGTAGTCTTCTGACTTCTCAATCCTGGCCAGATGCTCCACCTTAAGCTTTTCCAACCTTCCAATGTCCAGACGACCATCACTCCTTTCCTAGAGGGTCTTCTGTAGAGCCTGAGTCAGATTCTCATTCCTCTCTTTCAGTTTCTCAAACTCTTCCAGGCTAACGGTGGCTGGAGGGGGTGCTGTGGATGGTCCAGGTGCATCCTCAATGGTAAAGGGCATCCCAGAAATTTGAGCCCTGGCATGAGACCACTCATAGTACTGAGCTGAGGCCACATTGTTGCATCTCCCAAGAATGGCCATCCCTTTGGTCTGGACATTGTCCCAAGCCCAGGATGCTTTCCTGACAACAACTAGATTAGGCTTAATCTCACAATAAAGGGTTTCAGCCAAGTCTTGTGTTCTAGGAGGGTGGACCAATGCATAGCCCAATTGTCTTTTGAATAACAGAGGGTTGTAGTTGATGCAGCCCTTCACTCCTATCAGGGGTACATTGGGGAACTGCCCACAACTAGTGATGATGTCCCTGCCCTTGGTGCTCTGAGTGCACCACCTGATGTCATCTGAAGTCAAAGCAACAAGTCTCCTAGCCCAATTCTTTTGTTGGTGAGGATTCAAGAATGCATCAGTCTTGGGCGTGTTTGAGCAGCCAGGTATGGAATAGGGGAGCACAGCATCTTACCAACCTTCCTCTTTGCTTTTCATTCCTTTGATGAATAGAGTAGTAGAAATCTCCCAGTAAGGTAGGCACTGGGTTCCTCAGAATGAAAAGGTGAATGGCATTTTTGCTAATAAACTTAGGCTCATCTGCAAATAATATAACCCCATATATGCTGAGGGCTAACAAAGCACAGACTGCCTTCCATTATCCTGAGGAGGCCTTCAAGATGGCCTGAGAAGTCAAGAAATCCAAGTGTAGACCAGAGATTCCAGCCTTTGCTGTCATGTTCTGCTCAATCGGAAAAGGTTCCAAATACAGTGCTTTTGCCACTTCTTCATTACTGGGAAAAGCCATCTCAGGGTTGAAGGGGACACCACCCCTAACAGGTACACCAATCAGTGATGAAAACTCTTCCAACAAGGGTCCCAACTGAAAATTCTGGAAGGTGAAACACCTCAGAGGAGGATCATAGAACTGTAGACAAGTGTGAATCAAGCTCCTCTGAGAAGGGTCCAAATACATAACCACATCAAGGATGCCTCCATAATGTTCTCTGAATAGTGGTATATGGTCTGGAGTAATAAGGGCCTGGATCTTCCTGATGCCAGTCAGCTCAGGCTCAAAGAAATGGTATGAGATATTGCTCTTCTTGGGTGCCATGTTGCTGAAGAAGAGCTGAAACAGATGCTGATGATGATGACTGATACTAGAAGATGGGCCACTGACAGGCTAATACTGATGATGCAGGTGACTGAAGCAGGTAGCTGATGAAGATGGCTGAAGCAGATAACTGATGAACAGGGGTCTATGCAGATGAAGGGGTCAAAACCAAGCCAAAATATATGATAGATACCCTGAAAAACAAATAAGCAAATGTTAAATGATGCAATGATGATGTATGCAAATGATATGCAAGGGTTTGTGATCAAGCTGGATCTGATTGCCGCTTTGATATAAGTCCATGTATGTCTAAGAAGTCCAGATGGAGGTCCATAAGTCCAGTAACCAAGGTGGGGGACTCAAATAAAGAGTCACATGTCCAGGGTTAAAATCACAAGAACTGTCCCAAAATGGAGTACTCTTAATCAAAACAAAGTAACAGGGTATGCTGAGGTTAAGGGTACCTGCAAACCTGTAAACAGCCCAACCCCCTCACAGGTGGTGTTCTAAAACAAGGATCCTCAGACTTGGATCAGTTATGAGAAGTGTAAACACTTCTAACCCGGAGGTACAGTGTTTACAATAACCATAAAAGATCCTCCTCTAATTCACCTCAGTTTCTGAAGGTCATAGTAAAGGTCATCCAGACTTAGCAGGCTTCCCAGATAGCCCTAGTACTACAGGAAATCTGTAGCACAGAGTTCTCAAGAAGAAACCCATATCTGAACCGTGTTTCATATTCCCGCCCCAGACCGAAATGGAATGGGAAAGAACATGAACCACTCTAGCCTAGGTGTCACTCAGGTCCCAGGTATAGGACCTTAAACTCTCAATAGAACCCCACCCACCAAAACAAAACCAGATCCAGCCAGATACAGTATGACAGTATGATATATAAAGCTGTAAAGAAAGCAATAAATAACTGTACATAAAGCAAAAAATAAATACAAATATACAAACACAATTAGCACATAACACCCCAGTAAACACAAATCAAACAAGCGCTAGGAGGAACCCACAAAAAGAACCAGAAGCCCTGGTTACAGAATAAGGGTCCCCAGCAGAGTCGCCAAGCTGTCGCTCCCAAAAGATGAGACCGGGCTCAAATGAGGTACAGACGCGAACGGTCGGCGAAAAGGAGGGTGTGAGAACACACAGGAGTGAACTCACAGGAAAAGAAAGAGTCGCCAGCTAGGCATTTTTATCCCGGAGGAAAGGTAATGCTGCATAGACCTAGAAAGATATGGATAAGACGGTTGCGAACCAGAGAGACTGAGAAAGGGGGTTGGTTACAACCTGGGAAGGTATTAGCACCCAGATTGTCCGCCGTACTCGACGGGATCCACGCTTAAAAGATTTGTGTTTTAAAGGGGTAGTGTCAGTGCAATCTGTGTATCAAGAGCTGGAAAAGGATGTACATGTGTCAGTGTAAGAGAAATGGAGTGTATAAGTGATGTGTCGGTGTAGGAATAAAGATGAAATGCTCAAGACCATGAGACTTAAAGAATGATGCTAGAAAGAGGGGGAATATACAGAGACTTTTGTTCGATAACTGTTAAGTTATGCCTACGTATCCTCTCGTGCAATGAGGAAGTCAGAACACCGTAGTTTGACCCAAAGAGACTGAAAGATGAATTGACTGATGAACTGCTTACTTGCCTATGCTCAAGTGTAAGTCCTGTCTGGCTCAGGTGCAAACTGTCTTGCATTAGACGGAAGAAGCAAGTTCTCGTTTGTGAGTGAAGGTGATGAGAAAAGAATCCCGAAGGAGACGATTATTGTTTTTTTTTTGTTTTCAGTCTTTTATTGCTTTTGAAAGTTTGTCATAAGTTAATGAGCTTAAGCCTAAACCAATGGGTTAGTAAACTCATCACATCCTCCCTCTGATTAGGGGTAATGAGAATACCTTAAGTGTGAAGTCAGCTTCTCACACTTAATCACCATGGTGTAGGATTAAGGTCATTAACCTACTTATGATTATTTAGATGTTTTTGTTGTTTTTGTTTAGTGTTAAGTAATGAGGTTAAGCCATAATCAGGGATTAAACAGACTCATTACACCATCCTAATAGAAGGATAATAAATGAGAATGTTTAAGCTGAGGAAGGCTCCTCAACTTAATCCATGATTAGGAATTAAACTCATGACAAAACAAAACCTTTATTAAGTGGATTTTAGTTAATGATATGATGATGAAGTGATTTTTAGAGTTTGTAAGACAACTTGAGGGGGACTTGTCCATTAATACTAGGGTTAGTCCTTCTTAACCAATTAATGAAGAGTTAGAACCCTAATGCAAGGCCCAAGTTACAAGCTTGATGTCTTGATGATTATTAGGTGAATTGATTAAAGTATTTAAACACATTAAGGGTTTAACACTTAGGATTAAAGTTATACACTCCATCCTAATAGAAGGATGCAAGCATAAGCTTAATCACAAAGCCTTAAAACCTTTAGGGTTTAGTCTCTGATTATGAGGTGAGAAGAGAAGACTCAATGAGACACAAAGGTAGAATCTAAATGGGGGGACTAATCAACCCTAATTGTTATCATGCTTGGAAGCCCTAGGGTTTGTGAGGTTCAAGAGAAAGATCTTCAAAGGGGCCACCAGGAAGCAGATGAAAGGAGCAAAGGAAAGCAAAGTAACTTACTTCATTTAAGAAGACAAGTCACTTGAAGAAAGAAAGTAAGGAGAAGAAAGAGAAAGCTCAATCTCAAACACAAGACAAAATGCAGCAATGATGCATAAGAGAGATGAAAAGAAATTGTGAGAAGTGAAGGCAAATTCACTTCTCAAAGTGACTTACCACCTGAAAAGTTAGTGAAAGAAATGCAATGCAATGCAAAATGAGATGAAATGACATGATGCAAACCAAAACCAGAAGCATGTGTGTGATGATAATGATGCTATGAGATGACACAAACATGAAACAAGGCATGGGGATGATCACACAAACATATGGATGCAAATGAAGCATGCTTAGAACCCTGAACATACATGAAAAGTTATGGAATGCAAATGACATACAACATGGAAAATGAAAGATGCAATGATCAAACATGATTCTAATATGTCCTAAGATGTGTTATGAATCAAATGGATGCATAAAATGTCATGGCAAGTCATGGTATGCAAGCAAATGCAAGATGAATGCAAAAGGAAGCCCAAATTAGGGTTTATGATCAATGCACAAAACAAAAACCAAAACCAGAAGCAAACATCAAGATAAAAAATTGAAAATGCATCCAAGGGAACCCTAAACCTATACAAACTCACTGCCCAAAGGAGAGGTTCTAACTCTTAACCTAATGAGGGTTATGAATTTCTTAAGATGGCTAGGGTTTTAAGGTACCTTGTCAAGAAAAATGTCAAACAAATTGAAAATTCAAGATCAAATCATGCCAATTTAATCCTATAAACTTAATTCTAAACAAGATGCAATGCAAAAAGAATCAAAGTCCAACTCTTAAAGACTAGGCAGAAATGAATTTTCAAAGATTGGATCAAAATAATGCCTTGAAATGAAATTAATTCCATGAAAAATTATGAAAAGACATCAAGATCCAAAAAGAAATTTGGTTTGAAGGTTGGACAATGTTTCTAAATGATTTTAAAGGTTTCATGAATTTTTTTGTGATTTTTAAATACCTAAAAGTATTTTTAATTAATTAATTCTCATTAATTAATTAAAAATAATCTTTTAAATGATTTAAAAATATTTTTTAATGCAAAAAATAAAAATAAAAATGTTTTTGGTTTCTGATAATTAATAAAAGCTTGCATAAAAATTTTCAGAATTTTTAAATGATTTTTACTATTTTTAAATAAATGAACAAAACAAATGAATTTAAATGAAAATAAAATTGAAATTAAACTGAAAAATGAGAAAGTCAGCAAGATCAAGGGCTGAGGTTTGAACTCACACGCGCGCGAATTGACCTGGCGCGCATCTGGACGGCCAGCATTCAAATTTGCTAATTATGATTAGTGCCCTAATTAAATGCCCTAATGACTTTCAAATGATCGGAACAGTGTTCCGGTCATCTTCTCCGGCAAGCCAAAACCACTATCTCACTGAATACGCATCAAATCATCACCAAACTCTCCAGAATCAATCTATGAACATCCCTAAACCTAAACCCTAACTCAAACAACATTTATTCTCACTAAATCAAGAGAAACAAGCAAGAACATTTTTTCGGGCAAACTTTCAGATCAAGCATACAACCTCAAAACTCAATCATTTTCAAAAATAAAATGCTCAGTGGACTCAGGGAAGCATGCAGATCATTTTAGAAACAAGAGAAAGGAGTTCTGGAAAAATGAATTTCCATGGCTACCTGAATCGAAGCTTTGATTTCTGGCACTTTCTGGCTGATTCCTTGCTTCCAATCACCTCCAATGGACCTCCTGAGAAGCTTTCAATGCTTGTATGAAGTTTATAATGGGTGGTTTGGAAGATTGCTGAAGTTCTGCTCAAAGGGGGAGAGAAATCGTATCTTGGTTTCTGGGAGTTTCAGGCTATGGTGATGGGTGGTTTCTGATCAGTGAAGTATGCTGAGTTGATTTGTGAAGTTGGTTTGTGTGCTTGCAGCTTGTGGAGAGTGTTTCGAAAGCTTTTGCAAAATGGGGTCAAAATGAGAGAGTTGTGTTCTTGGTGCTTTCAGGCTTGTGTGTTATGTGCTTTGGCTTGCTTTTGGTTTGTATAAACAAATGGGATTGGTCAGATGAGTTGATGTGTGCTGTTGTGATTGGTATGACTCAAGTTGCCAAAATGTCAAGTTTGTGTAAGAGAGGCATGGGCTACTAGCTAGCCAAGTACAGATGGGGTGTCCTGCGCAGCAAGATGTGTGGAGAGCCATAGGATTGATTGTGAAGTCAGCAAGCAAGTGGATTCATACTTGAGTGAGTTTTTGCAACTTGCTTCACTTTTGTTTCCTTTGAGAATTCTTGCTCCATAAGTCATGAAGATGAGTGATCCCTTGGCCCATTCTGAATTTTAGATGTCACATGATCATGTTGTGAAGAAATGATACACATTTGAGGCCTTTAGAACACTTGATCAAACCATTTTGCAAAATGTCTCTTTGGTGGAAAACTTCAAATTTTGTGATTTTAGCCAACTTTGACAAGCCATAACTTTTGATCCAAAATGAATTAGGTCATGTTCTTGTACTTTTTGAAAAGGGAATGATCCAATCTACAACTTTCATGACCAAAGTTTTTCCATTTGAAGCATTTTTGAATCAAAAAGCAAGGGTTGAAAAAGTTTCCTAAAATGGCAATTTTCATTAAAAGTCAACTTTCCCAAAAAGTCAACTTTGCAAATGACTTAAGATTCTTCAATTTTGTGAACTTCCAACATCTTCTATGGTCAAATAAAGATCATACATAATCAAAATGATGATGAACATCCTTTGGTTGGGTCATTGGGGGCCTCAGATGCCCTGATTTTGCACTGACTTGCCTAGAAAGTCAACCCTTGATCAGATGACTTCCCCATTGAATTTCTTCATGAAAATTGATATGCATGATCCCTATACCATATAGAGACCAATAGAAACAAGAATGACCAAAAAAATTGGAGTTATGGCCTTTGAAACCAAAACCCTAATTCTAGGTCATTTGTGCAGTTAAACCTGGCTCTGCTTCCATGCCATTCTCAGTTCTTGTGATTCCTTGACATTCTTGACTTTGAGAGGATATAATATGATGCTTGAACATACATGGACCCCTTTGAAGTGATTTATTACCTTTGGAGTGGCTCAAGAAGCTCTTGGATTGCTCAGATCACAAACCCTAGATGCAGATGACTTTGAACCAATGCAATGAATCAAAAATGTGGTATGAGATGCTATGATTGAGTTTATGCATATGAGGAGATCACAAGCCATGGTGTAAATGGGTGAGGGAAAATTTGGGGTGTTTACAAGCATACATGAGATTAAACACATCATTCAAACCTAATAAGCATCATCTACCTCAAGACCAGAATCATATCACCACAAAAATGTGTACCAACAACACAATATACCAAAGAAAGGTTCATACAAGTTCAAACACCATCAATACAAGAATGAGAAGTGAAGTGAACATGTGAATAAGTGTAAGAACAAACAAATTCATATCAAATCAAAGCATAAGCAAAATCTAAAAACCAGGGACCTAATCATGTTAAAATGTGCCTAAGAAGCATGAACAAACATGGGGAAGAAGCATACAAACTCAAGCATAAGCATCATGGAGAGCAAATGAACAAAGAAGGTGAGGTGAATATGCATACATTTGTGAGAAACTTCAAAGACAAGCAACACAAAAATTTCCAAAGTAAAAACACCCATCAAGGACTAGGGATCAAGCCTCTTATAAAAAGAGCTCTAAACAACCTATAGGAGTTGGCACAAGTGCCCTCCTAGCCTAAGAAATAAGCATGTGACCAAAAAGAATACAAAATAGGGCAAGCAATAAAAAAAAACTCATATTAAATCAATAGTGCACTCAAAAATTCTACAATAAAATACAAAGGATCCTTAAACATGAGATAACATCATACCAAAAGAGCAAAGTCAGAATAAAAAAAAACTAGGTCAAAGGACCTCATGAACATAAACTAGGGTTTAGAAACTTCATGCTCAAGTCAAATGCCAATCATAATCAAGCAAGCTTCTATAAATTAGATGAAAAATCATCAATAAATTATATCCTAATATGAATCAGATGCAAAAAGAACCAACTCAAAACTCAAATTAATGATCAAGATAGAAAATCCACAAGTCAGCATGTAATTAAAGAGAATTAAAAACAAAAATAAAGTCAAGAATTAATTCCAGCGTGGAAAATAAAAATAAATGAAAAATAAAAATTTCAAAATTTAGAGAAAATTAAAATGAGCAAACATGATTTATTTTGGAATTTTATGAAACTTCTTGCTATTTTTAAAAATTAGAAATCAAACTGAAAATAAAATGAAATAAAAAATAAAAGGGAATATGTCAGGGGTGCAATAAGCAAAGGGATTCAGTTCAAAATGATTGGGCTCAAGGGAGAGGGGTGCATATAGCGTCTAAGGCCCAGTGGATATGCGCAGGTTCACAACATTATCATGGAAATTCAAATAAAAACTGGAAAATTAATAAGCCAATGGATCAATCTCACACATAAGATCCAGTCAAATAATCAACCAAAGTCAACAGATCAATAAATCTTAGCACGCGCACATCATAACTAGAGTGGACCGGCACTCATCATGCTTTATACATAAAAATAGAATGAGAGAAAGCACGTGAGAGGGAGCACACAATTTTAATGTGCTGACACTACCTAAACCGCCCAGATAAAAAATCGCACGGCTCATGGATCATCTTCTTCCTTCAAACTCAGGTAACAACTCCAGAATCCGGTGACCAGAGCTAGGGCTCCGGCACCGGAAAATTCAAACGTATGAACAAACCACCACAAAAATTAATCAAACTCTCCAGATTACACAATTCTAGCATGTTGAATTCAAATCTGCATTTAGATTTTCCATTAGATCAACATATGAACCGGGTCGAGCAAAAACTAAATCACACATCAAACTACAAATCAACATAACTCACTCAATAGCTATCCATTTCTTAATCTAAACACATCAGTGAACTCAGGGAAGCAAGTAGATCACATTGCAAACATTCTATTTCATTTCCAGATCCAAAAGTTTCAGAGCATACCTGAGATTAAAGATCCTCTAAAACACCAAGAAAAAGCTCCTCATGCTGCAGATCCACTCCTTTTAACTTCTATTTGCAAAATAAATGTAAAATAAGCCTTTAATCTTCCTAGATCTTGAGATTCGAACAAAACTGCACTTGAAATGCACCTTATGAAAATTGGAGAATTAGCCTGAACCAATGGTGGATTTATGATCCTTAGAGCTCAAGGATCAAGAATATGCCAAGAAATTTGTGAATGAGTGAAAGGATGATGAGATTCGATGAAGAATGCAAAATGAGCAAAAACCTTGAAATGAGAGAATGGTGGTGATTCTGCATGAACTGAAACCCTAGGTAGCTTTTATACTATGCCAAAATTCACTCCAAGAAGAATGAGAAGCAATGCACATGAGTTTTGGAAGCTGAGGATGATTTTGCAAATTTGCAAAAATTGAGTGATGGAATGATTTGTGTGTTCCCTAGCTTCCCATGTGCATGACCTGATTTCTTTTAACTCAATGAGCACCCTTGGATCAATCTTAACCATTCAAGCTAAATGAATCATGAGTTCCAAGTGGTTTTGCAACTTTGCTCTTTGTGAAATAATTTGATATCCATGCACGATTCACTTGAATTAACTTAAGCCAAATATCCTTCATGCCTTGCCCTTGATGCCTATGACCAGAATTGGTACAAAGAATGGCTTGAAAATGCATTTCATAAGTTTTTGCAAATGGTAGAAACTTGGATTTTAAGAAAAAACCCTAAAAATAAGTGAACTTCCATTGAGCATAACTTTCAAACCCTGAAGGCTATGATCATGTTCTTGTACTTTTTAGAAATGGGAGACAATTTCCTACAACTTTCATATTCAAAGAAATTTCATTTGAAATCATTTTGGTCATGAAAGAATGCTTTGAACATTAGGGCAAAACTTGCCAAATTTAGAAAGTTAGTTACATGCCACATGTCCAAAAATAGAAACTCTTGCCAAAACCCTAGATTCTTGACTTTTGACTTTGCCAAACCTCTTCTATGACCTTAAGAACATCCACTGGCTTGAAAAATAGGTCTGGAACCCTTGAATTGTCACAGTTGACTTTTCAAATAATCAGTTTGACCAATTTTTTCTTATGCAAGCAATTGATGAAATAACTGCCTTCCTCAATGATTTTTCTCACCAAATTTCATCCATAACATTCACATATCATAGGAAGGACTTTGCCCACATGAAATGGCCAAAGTCACAAAGAATACCTGCTTGGAAATGAAACCCTAATTTGGAGACCATTTGTGTAGGAGCTTGCCCTTTCTTGGATCATCTGATAATCTCCCAACCTTCTGGGCTCTTGCAAAGGATCTTGAGCTTATACATGCCATGTAGACACTTCATGGGACTTGGAAAAGGTCACTTGACTTCTTGCTTTGACTTGTAAGGCTTCAAATGCACCAATGATTGATCATATTCCCAATGCTAGAACATGAGAATGTTATGCTTCATTTTTCTATGCAAAAATGCTAAGGATATGCCATGCTTATGATGCTTATGATATGATGATGATGCTAGAAAGAAGAGGGAAAATTTGGGGTGTTACAAGTGACTATTCCACTTGTATACATTGACTTTAATCTAGGAAGCAACTTTGTTTGTCGGGAGGACTTTGGTTTATTGAATGTTCATCATGTAAGCTTCTCTGCTATCAAACACTTAGTTATATGCAAGCAATGATATTCAAAATGAAATGCTTATGTCTGTCTTGAAGTTTTGAAATGGAATTATTTGAGCAAAACAATATTTGTGAAAACTGTGATATTAACTCAAGATTTATAATAAGTCCTAAAGGAGTAAGGATACCTTTTTGTAGTAGTACACTTTCGAACTAACCATGCTTCAGTTAGGACTTTTAAAGGGTTATAACGTGACCTGGTCCGCAGTTTAAGAAACAAAGGATAACGGCTCAAATTTTATTTGTACCCAACCTGTCGCTCCCCGGATTTCCATCCTGGTACAAACACGAAAGTGGCGCGGAAGAGGTAGAGTCGCCAGCCAGGCATTTTTATCCCGAAGGAAAGGGAATGGTAATGCTGCACAAACCAGAAGAAAAGAAAAGGAAGGACACGGGTCCTGCGAAACCAAAGAGACTGAGCTCGGGAGTAGGTTACGACCTGGGAAGGTATTAGCACCCCAGATCGTCCGCCGTACCCGACGGGATCCACGCTTGCAAAGAAATTGTTTCAAAGGGTGAAGAAATGAAAGTTGCTGCAAAAAGAAAAGGAACTGGAACTAAAAAGGAAATGAGAAAGAAAACAAAGGGAAAAAATGTAGGGAAAAATAAAGATTGTGCTCGAACGGGCCCTACCCCGCTGCCTACGTACCTCATCGGGAAAATGAGGATCAGAGTCGCCGTAGTTCCCCTAACTAGGGGTAGAAAACATTGCTTGTGAATTAAGGCTTGAACTGCCTATGTTAATGCTCAGGTGTTGCAGGCTCGGACGACGAGTGCGTAACCGTCTTGCAAATTGACAAGTAGGAGCAAGTTCGCGTACGGAGCGAAGGAGATGAGAAAAGAATTCCCGAAGGAAAGACACTTATTGTTTGTTTTGTTTTTTAGAAGCTTTTTGGAGTGTGTCACAAGGAAGTGAACTCAAGCTCTTTTCCATGGAATGTGCACTTGTCACTACATTCCAAGATGGAATAATAGAACAAGCACACTCAAGTAAGGAGAAGATCCCCAAAACTTGAATCCAGAGATTAGGGCTTAAGCTCACTAACTCATTAACTTATTAAGTGCTTTGTATTTACAATGAAGAAGTGTGTTTTATGATTTTCTTGGTGAAGATGATATCCTAATCAGACTTGTGCATCACAAGACAAGCTTGTACTATCCCAAGATGGGAAGACTACAAGTGTCTCATGGGATAAGGCTATTGCTCAAGATATCACTTCATTCTTTATTAAGTGTCTTCTTTAGGGTTTTGAGATGAGAAGAGAAGAGAAACAAAAGGATCACAAAGGTAAAAGTCTAATGGGGGACTAATGAATCCTAATTGTTGTCATGCAATGGTAATCCTAGGTTAATGAGGTTTACTATCCTAAAGAAGAAAGAAAGAAAAAGAGAAGAAGGAGAAAGAAGAATAGAAGAGGGGGAAAGTAAGGCCTAAGCCCAACAAACACAAGGTTAGAAAAATAATAATAAGAAGAGAAGAGATAAGATTTGGAGATGTGGGAATCACATCCACACCTCTCACTTACCAAAGCCCCTGAAATGGTTAGTGACACAAGTATAAAGGCAATATAAAATGAAAAAAATGCCATACCAAAGCAACACAACCAGAAGTGAAGTCATACACATAAATGTCAAATGCAAACTCAAGGAACAAGAATGAGAAGGGAACCACACAACTCATCACGAAGCAACATGAATCACCATGACAAAACAAAGCAAACATGATAAGATGCAAAGCAAAATAACCAAAACACAACCCAAGGTGCAAGACTAGAACCCTAATCATGTTAGAAGAGTGTCTAAGAAGCAAGAGAGATGAGAATAAGAAGGGCACATAGCCAAGCATTTACATTATGAGAAGGAAGAAACAAAGGAAGTGAGGTGGATATACATAAAAGTGAATGAACTTCAAGAACAACCAAACACAAACTCCTCAAGGTACAAACCAAAAATCAAGATCAGAGAGGTATCCACATCCTAATAAGGCTCTAAACAAGTTAAAGAAGTTGGCACAAGTGCCCTTCTAAGCTAAGGAGAGAACAAATGATCCAAAAGAAACAAAATGGGACAAGTCAAGAACAAAAATTCAAAACAAATCAAATGAGCATTCAAAAATTCCACAACCTTGCACAAATGACCTTCAATCATACTATAACAGCATGCTAAAAGGAGGGAATGAGAATCAGAAGTTAAGCAAGTCAAATGAGGATACAAACATGGATTAGGGTTAGATGACTTCACCCACAAGTTAGAGATCAAAATCAAATAAAAAAAATTCTAAAAATCAGAACAAAAATCACCAATAAACTACATCCTATCATGAATCCAGAGCAAAAAGAATCACCCAAAAATTCCAAATAAAGACCAAGATGGAAAATGGACAAGTCAGCATGGTTCAAAATGAAATAAAATGAATTAATTAAAAGGAACAATTAAATCCCACGTACCAAATAAAAATAAATGGAAAATAAAAATATCACAAATTAGAGAAAAATCAAAGAAGCATTCATGAATTTTTTTATAATTTTTGGAGACCTAAAACTATTTTTTAAAAATTGAAAACCAAACTGAAATTAAAATGAAATAAAAAGAAATAAAAATAAATGAAACAGGCTGGGGGCGCGTTTAGAAAGCCTTTTCAGTTCAAATCTCAATGGGCTCAAAGTTAGGGGGTGGGAACAACAATGGAAGGCCCACTAGTCTCAGTGCAGGTTCAAGCATTGGTGTGGATATTCAATTAAATCAGGAAAATAAATGGACCATTAGATCAAACCAACGCATCAGATTAGTCAACTCATTAAAACAAGTAATTAAAATGATTGGACAGAATGTGAGAACATGGTAATTATTGTGAGGTGAGAAACATATGGATTAATTCAGAAAATATAAAACCACGTGAGGGGGAGCACGCATTACTAATGTGCTGGCGCAACCCGGGCCATCCAGATGAAACAATCCAAGGGTTCATGCTCGTCTTCTAAATTAGAACTCAGGCCAACCAAAACGCAGAATCCGGTGACCGTAGCTAGGGCTCCGGCATCGGAAAACTCAAACTATGAACAAATCTCAACAGAAATTCATCAAAATGTCCAGATCAAACAATTAAACCACACTGAATCCAAAAATGCTCATGAAAAACACAATGGATCAAAGAATAGCTTGGATCGAAGACAAACAGATCTAACCATAAAACTTCAAATCATCATGAAACACTCAATTCTCAAGCATTTTCAAATCTAAAAGGTGCAGAATACTCAGCAATGTTCACAGATCACAATGCACACAATAAACACAAGTTTCAGATCCATGGATTTCAGAGCATACCTGAGATGGAACCAACTCAAAATCACCAAGATAATGCTCCAGATGCTGTAGATCTACTCCTTTTGATCTCCTCTTGCAAAATAAATGCAAGAGGAAGCTTGAGAGTGCTTGAATTTGAAACTTCGAATCAACCTGCCCTTGAATGGCACCTCTCCAATTCTTCACTTTCAGCTTGAATGAATGGTGGATTAATGATCCTTATGCTTCAAGGATTCAGAATATGCAAAGAGTTTGTGAAGAGAGTGAGGGAGTGATGAGATTCGAAGAGAAATGCTTGAGGAGCAAAAACTCTAGAATGAACAAGTGTGATGGATCTGGGGTGAAATGAAACCCTAGTTTTCTTTTATATCATCCCAATATGCAATGCTGAAAGAATGAATAGAATTGCACGTGAGAGGAGAGTGTGAGGGTGAAATTGCAAAATTGGCAAGATTGGTGTGAAGTCATGCTTGGCTCGTGCATCCTTCTCATTCTTTGCACATGTGAGATCACAATCCTGCCCTTGATTCAAAACTTAAATCATCTTGACCCTTGGATGCGAGGGTATGCATTTCTCATGATTATGCATTTTTCCCCTTATGGAATATTCTTCTTCTCATGCACGAATTTGGCAATATTTTTGGAGAAAAATTAACTTTTGGCAATGATTTGTAAGTATGTGAACTCATTTGGTTCATAACATCACTCAAAAATAAGTTCCATGAGATCTTGCATTTGTGGAAGGCTTGAAACTTATGCCATGCCCTAAAATTCTTGAGATTTTCGAAGGGCTTTCCTCTCAAACCATAAGGGCTATGAAAATGCTCTTGTACTTTTTAAAAATGGGAGGCTTTCATCTTCAAATTTCATGTTTGGTGGTGATCCATTTGAAGCTTTTTTCACCAAGTTATGCTTACTTGAAAATTAGGGCAAAAAGTTACTAAAAATGGAAATTTCCATGACCAATCCCATGCAAAAAATGCAAAACCCCTCAAAACCTCTTGATTCTTGATCTTTGACTTTGCCAAACCTCTTTTAAGGTTATAAGAACATCCCTTGGCTTGAAAACTAGGGTTGGACCCTTTGAAATCTCACAGTTGACTTCTAGAATGCACAGTTGACCAATTTCTTCATTTACAAGCAACTGAAGAAATACCTGACTTCCACAAGGAATTTTCTCACCAAATTTCATCCCTAGGATCCTCTTAACATATGATAGACTTTGCCTAAATGAAATGGCCAAAGTCATAAGGTTTTCATGCTTGAAACTCAAACCCTAATTTGGGATCATTGTGTAGGAGCTTTGCCCTAGCCTGAATTCCATGATGATCTTCCCACCTCCTGAGCTTTTGTGAATGATCCTAAGCTTGTGAATATAATGTAGACTTCTCATAGGACTTGAGTAAATCCATTGGGACCCTTGTTGTAGCTTGTGATGCCTCAAAACCCTCCACAGATGATCATATGCCTAATGCTAGGTCATGAGAATGTTATGCCTCATCTTTCCATGCTAAGATGCCAAAAATATGATATGCTTATGATGAATATGATGTGTTATGATGCTTAAAAAGAAGAGGGCAAATTTGGGGTGTTACAGCTGCCCCTATTCAAACAACTGTTAATCTGAAGAGGACGGTAGCACGGGCTATCGACCGTTCAAGATAAACTGTGGTTGAATACCAAGAAAACCTGAAATTTGCACTCTATTGGAGAATGCAAGAACTGGCAAATAAACCCAACCAAATGACGCTTTGGTGACTGAAGTGGAGAGAAAACAGACGAGCTCCTTCCAAGTTGAAACTGTTATTTGGAATCAGAATACTTTGACAGACGAGTCTTCTTCGAACAATCCTATTACGCCAGGAACTGGACATACGAGTCCTCTCATATTTTGCAAAACATATGACTTGAGACAGACGAATCTCCTTCGGGTAAACCTGTTACGCCAGGACCAGTGATGCACTTAAGTCTTTGGGATGGACATGCATAATCAAGGTAGACGAACCCTCTTCATATATTATCCGTGGATATATGGTCTAAGACAGATGAGCCTTCTTCGAGCAAACCTGTTACGCCAGGTGCAACATTAACAAGTGGTGCTTGAGACTGACGAATCTCCTTCGGATATACCTGTTACGCCAGGACCGGTGATCATTTTGACATTTACTCCCACAGTCAGGACTTCAAACCTCTTCAATACGGACGAGTATTGGATGATCATCAAGAGAACACAAACGAGTGCCATAAGTCAATGATACAAACGAATATCAGACGATGATCTGAGAAACACAGACGAGCGTTTCAGGCGATGATACAGACGAATATCATCCACTGGTACAGATGAATACCAGAAAATTCAAACACAGACGAGCATTTGGAATAGCAATACAGACGAGCACTAGGGTAATTATCAAATCAATACATATGAACATAAGCTAACACAGACGAGTGCAGGGAATGATACAGACGAGTATCCAAACAAATGCAGACGAGCTTCACACAGATAACAGACACAGACGAGTGCTGGGAAATGCAGACGAGCAACAACAATTATCGAACACAGACGAGCAATCAATAATTACAACCCTGGGCAACTGTTGGGGAAAGCAAACGAGAAATACCAAAGTGATAACACAGACGAGTGTTGAGAAATGCAGACGAGCAATAAGCCACCATCTAACACAGACGAGTGTTAGGAAGTGCAGACGAGCAACAACAAATACCAAACACAGACGAGTGTTGGGATGTGCAGACAAGCATCAAACAAATGCCTGATTGGCAACAAGAATCACAACTCTGCAGGGTTGAACCAAGTCAAGAGGCTTTGACACTTAACTTTGATTAGGGGGATGAATAACTGTTTGTATCATCACGTTGACCAAAAATAAATTGGAGACTTCTATGGGGAATATTTCACTGATGGGAGTGAAACCCAAATATGAACCTTGTGGGGAAATCAAGCATTCTGCTTCCTGCTGGGCATACTCTACTGGGGGAAGAATAGACTGTTGGGGATCCCAGCTTCCTTGACTTAGCTGGGGAAAACTCTGCTTGAGAGAATGTGACGCCATCCTGCATAACCTTCAATAACAGAATACACATATGTGCCCGGGGACTTGCATGGTATGACCTGTTCATCCATCGTCGCCCGACACTCAAAGAGAATTTCAAATGTTTCCCTGCAATGTCATTTTTCTTTTATAAAACAATCACCATGTTTTAGATGCAATGCTATTTTTTGCCAAAAATTCAGGACATTTTGCAAACAAAAGATAAACACAACATAACTTTTTGACTGAATATTCTTTTTATTGAAAGGCCTCTGAATAAGAAAAGTTTTTACATCAGGAAGCAACCACCTGGAAAGAGGTAGCTACCGTAAATTTGAGAAAATAAACTATCCTAATGGCAATGGACACGACATCCCAATGAGTTTCCTTCTTGCTATGACCAGCATGTCTTCAAAACTCTCCATTCTTGCTTTTGCTTTCTGAGGAGATGAAGAGACTGATTCCTATCCTTTTGATATTGTCAAGTTGTACGAAACGGTGATTTGGTTCAGATTACTCGGATCACAGTTGTTCGCTTATTCCCTTATTTTGCGTGGATCGCCCCTTCGGTTTTTCAATCCACCGGGATACCCTTTTTTGCCTGAGCTGTCCAATGTGGCTTTTCAACTCAGCGGGTGTACATTTTTTTTACTTTCCCTAACTTTTGCCCGAGCTTTTTATTCTGTTTTTAGCTTGCCGGGATGCCCTTTTCTTGCCTGGACTTTAATTCTATTTTTGTGTCCAGCGGGTCTATTTATGCGAAGTATTTTTTAACTGCATCCGAGTTAACAGGGGATTAGAAATCTTCTCCATCCATAGTGGTGAGCATCAGTGCTCCTCCTGAGAAAACTTTCTTCACTATGAATGGTCCTTCGTAGTTTGGGGTCCACTTGCCCCTGTGATCTGAACCTGGAGGAACAATCCTCTTGAGTACAAGCTCTCCTACTTGATACTCCCGAGTACGTACTCGTTGGTCGAATGCTCGCTTCATTCTCCTCTGATAAAGCTGACCATGACAGATAGCCGCTAATCTCTTTTCCTCAATTAGACATAGCTGATTATATCGAGCACGTACCCACTCAGCCTCATCAAGCTTCACATCCATCATTACACGCAATGAAGGAATTTCTACCTCAATGGGCAAGACTGCCTCCATGCCATATACCAAAGAGAAGGGAGTTGCCCCAGTTGACGTCCTGACTGACGTTCGGTACCCATGCAACGCAAATGGTAACATCTCATGCCAATCTTTATAAGTGACAACCATCTTTTGCACAATCTTCTTGATATTCTTATTTGCCGCCTCCACCGCACCATTCATCTTTGGACGGTAAGGAGAAGAATTATGATGCTGGATCTTGAAGTCCCGACACAATTCTGCCATCATCTTGTTGTTCAAGTTAGAACCATTGTCAGTAATGATTCTTTCGGGCACTCCGTATCTGCAAATGATGTCTCTTTTCAAAAATCTGGCCACCACTTGACGAGTGACATTGGCATAAGATGCTGCTTCAACCCACTTAGTGAAGTAATCGATCGCGACCAAGATGAAACGATGACCATTTGAAGCAGTAGGCTCTATTTTCCCGATCATGTCAATGCCCCACATAGAAAAGGGCCAAGGAGATGACACGACGTTGAGCGGGCTTGGAGGAACATGCACCTTGTCTGCATAAATCTGGCACTTGTGGCACTTACGGGCGTACGAACAACAGTCTGCATCCATTGTCATCCAATAGTACCCCGATATCAACAACTTCTTAGCCATAGCATGTCCTCCTGCATGAGTACCGAAGGATCCCTCGTGGACTTCCTGCATTATCAGGCTTGCTTCATGTCTATCCACGCATCTGAGCAAGACCATGTCAAAGTTCCTCTTATACAAAACCGCATCTGTATTCAAGAAGAAACTAGCAGCAAGTCGCCTTAAGGTCTTCTTGTCGTTGGATGATGCCCCAGCTGGGTATTCTTGCTTTTCCAGGAAAAGCTTAATATCAAAGTACCAAGGTTTCTCATCAGACACTGCGTCTACAGAGAAAGCATAAGCTGGTGCGTCGAGCCTGGAAATGTCAATCCTGGGCACATAATTCCAACACAAGACTTTGATAGACGAAGAAAGAGTAGCCAATGCATCGGCAAATTGATTCTCATCACGTGGTATGTATTGAAGCTTAACTGTTGTGAAGAACGTCAACATTCTTCTGGCATAATCACTGTAAGGAATTAAGTGTTCTTGATGCGTATACCACTTGCCGAAAATCTGATTGATAACGAGGGCTGAATCTCTGAATATATCGAGGGTCTTAATCTGAAGATTAATAGCCTCCTCTATTCCCATTATGCATGCCTCGTATTCCGCTTCATTGTTGGTGCAGCCAAAAGTAATTATGGCAGCGAAGGGAAATTGAACACCTTCAGGAGTGATAAGAACGGCACCAACTCCACGTCCGTTGATATTGACTGCCCCATCAAACATCAACTTCCATTTGGATTCAGGGTCTGGCCCCTCCTCCGGAAGTGGTTCCTTGCAATCATTTGCTTTGAGGTACATGATGTCCTCATCAGGGAAATCAAACTTCATTGGCTGATAGTCATCTTCAAGAGGTTGCTGTGCAAGGTAATCTTACAATACACTTCCTTTGATGGCTTTCTGAGAAGTATACTGTATGTCATATTCTGTTAAGATCATTTGCCACCTAGAAACCCTTCTGGTTAATGTTGGTTTCTCAAAGATATACTTGACAGGATCCATTTTTGAGATTAGCAGTGTGGTATGGGTCAACATGCACTGTCTCAGTCGGCAAGCAGCCCATACCAAAGCACAACAAGTTTTCTCGAGCAGTGAGTAACGGGATTCACAGTCGGTAAACTTTTTGCTAAGGTAATAAATAGCGTACTCTTTTCGACCAGACTCGTCATGTTGGCCTAGAACACACCCCATGGACCCTTCTAGCACAGTCAAGTACATGATAAGCGGTCGTCCTGGAACTGGAGGCATTAGAATCGGAGGTGTCTGTAAGTATTCTTTTATCTTTTCAAAGGCTCTTTGACAGTCCTCATTCCACCTTACCGTTTGCTCTTTTCTTAGAAATTTAAATATTGGTTCACACATGGCAGTTAGATGAGATATGAACCGTGAAATGTAGTTCAACCTCCCTAAAAACCCGCGCACTTCTTTTTCTGTTTTCGGTGCAGGCATATCTTGTATAGCTTTTACCTTTGTAGGATCCACCTCGATTCCTTTCTGACTAACAATGAAACCCAGCAGTTTTCCGGAACACACTCCGAAAGTGCACTTGTTTGGATTCAACCTCAGCTTATACTTTATCAGTCTATCAAACAACTTCTTGAGATTAACCAGATGCTCTTCTTCGTTTCAGGACTTGGCAATCATATCATCCACATAACATTCTATCTCCTTGTGTATCATGTCGTGGAACAATGTGACCATAGCCCGCTGATATGTTGCCCTGATGTTCTTCAAACCAAAGGGCATCACTTTGTAGCAGAATGTACCCCACGGGGTAATGAACGTTGTTTTCTCCATGTCTTCTAGCGCCATCTTAATCTGATTATATCCGGAGAAGCCATCCATGAAGGAAAATACCGAGAATTGAGCGGTGTTGTCCACCAACACATCAAGTGAGGTAATGGAAAGTCATCTTTTGGGCTCGCTCTGTTTAGATCCCAGTAATCAACGCACATCCGTACTTTGCCGTCCTTCTTTGGTACAGGTACAATGTTAGCTACCCAAGGTGGGTAACTAGTTACGGCAAGGAATCCGACATCCCACTGTTTCTGAACTTCCTCCTTGATCTTCATCTCCATGTCAGGACGAGTTCTTCTCAACTTCTGTTTCACAGGAGGACAATCTTCTTTCAATGGTAGTTTATGCACAACAATGTCGGTATCCAGCCCTGGCATATCTTGATATGACCAGGCGAAGATATCCACATATTCACGCAGCATACCAATCAACTCTTTCTTTACCTCGGCCTGCAGACTGGCCCCAATCTTGATCTCTTCTTCAAATCTTCAGTTCCAATGTTGATGATCTCTATTTCTTCCTGATGAGGCTGAATGACCCTTTCCTCTTGTTTCAACAACCTGACCAATTCTTCAGGGAGTTCACAGTCTTCCTCAACCCCTTCATCAGCTTGGTAGATAGGATTGTCAAAGTCATGCGTGGTCATAACAGGAACGTTATCAAAAGAATCCGGATGATCAACACTGCACAGACGATGTGCTTATTTCAGAATCTGTTTATTTTTCAAAAGAGACGCAAACACACAAACAAAAAGAAAACACATTGCCATTTTTATATTATTTATTTATTTATTTTTTTTGTGAAAAATTTTAAAACAAAAGAAAGAGAACACAATTTGTCTAAAAAATGTCCTTTATTTCATGGTAAAATAAATGCATACAAAGCATGGTGGCCCTACAATGGATCCTTGCACCTTGGGCAGAGTGCAGGATCGACAATGTAGCATGATAAGAAAAGGAAACAAATAAATTACTCTGATTGCCAGGTAACTTGGACGATGCCTCAGCAGACCAATTCTTGAGCTCCTCTCCGGGTGCACATGGATGAATCCAGTTGTCCCAGTCACCATCACTATCTTCTTCTTTTCCTGTTGCACAGATATGGTTGCGGTCGAGCATCCCAGCGCTTGTGAAATTAATAACTTTACCACTTGGAGGCCAGTTGGACCCATCAGGTTGATAACCAAGCCCAAACTTGTTATCTTTCTTCTCTAATTCCAGCAACTTGCCCCAGCCTTGGGCGCTTCCAGATTGAACCACTTCCTTAGCCTACTTGTAGGAGTGAATGGAGGTACCTTCTTTCTCATTGTTCCTCTCTACTGGAGTCAAAATGCTGACATTGACTGCTTCGAAGGCCTGACACAGCGTTTCATGGATCTCTCCGTCCATCTCCACATATTTGAAAGTTGATAAGTGGCTCACAAAGATGTCTTCCTCTCCGCACACCGTGATTACTTGGCCATCAACCACGTATTTTAGCTTTTGATGCAAAGTGGAAGTTACTGCTCCGGCAGCATGAATCCAAGGACGTCTCAGTAAGCAACTGTACGCGGGCTGAATATCCATGACGTAGAATGTGCTCTTGAATACTTGAGACCCTATTTTCACAGGTAACACAACTTCTCCGAACACAGACCTTCTGGACCCATCAAAAGCTTTAACTATCAAATCACTGGGTCGTAGAACGATACCATTAACATTCAACTTCATTAATGCTTTCTTCGGGAGTACATTAAGAGAAGAGCCCGTGTCAACCAGGACATGCGACAAAACAACACCTTTACACTCCATAGTAATATGCAGTGCTTTGTTATGGTTATGGACCTCTGAAGTAAGGTCTCTATCTGTGAAGCCCAACCCGTGGCTAGCATTCACACTGCCCACTACAGCTTCAAGTTGATTAACAGTTATCTCTTGAGGAACATATGCCATTTGCAACACCTTCAGCAAGGCTTCTCTGTGAGCTGAAGAACACATTATCAAAGACAGAATTGATATTTTGGACGGCGTCTGGTTCAACTGTTCAACCACCTTGTAATCACTCTTTTTTATTATCCGCATAAATTCCTCCACTTCTTTCTCAAAGGTACCCTGTCCAGCAGCAGGAGTTATCATTTCTTCAGTCGCTGTTTGCTTTCCTTTAGCCTTTGCCGAAGCTTCAGCCTCGGGATCTCCTCTCAGAACTGGGGGAGCAAAAAGACGACCACTTCTCGTAAAACCTCCAACCCCTCCGACGTTCACTACAGTCGGGTCAATAGCTACTGACTTACTCTCCACCTTCTGTCCTTCCACGTACACATCCGAGCCGTAATGCCAAGGGATGGCTTTATCATCTGTATAAGGAACAGGCCCAGGAACAGTGATAGTAACAGGACTGACTTCATGAGTATAAATAGTCACAAGTTCTCTTCTAGCAGGCATCTCATCTGGGTCATAAAAGATGGTTATAGTGGACACACAATCACTTTCATTATCAACTTTATCAAACTGCAATGACCCTTCATCAATCAGATTCTCCAACCCCATCTTCAAGTCTTCACAACCATTCACTGAATTCAAACACTTCTCACAATCAGAACCGCATCTCGGAAACACTTGTCCTTTTAACAACCTCTCCTTCACTACCAACAACGGAGTCTTCACTTCTTCTATGCTCAGAATCAGACTTAACTTCTCACCTTCGTCAACAACATTTATTCTAGCCCCTCCATGGTTCGGAATATGGTTTGAAGTAACATTAGGCGGTGGTGCAAAGTTAATCGCCTTGGAGTCGATCAAATCTTGAACTTTGTGCTGTAGCGCCCTGCACTTCTCAGTTGAGTGCCCGGGTGCCCCTGAATGGAAAGCGCATTAACATTGGCATCGTATCCCACTGGAAGCTCTCCAGGTGGTGGTGGTGTCAGTGTTCTTAGTTGTATTAGGTTCAGTTCTAGCAATCTCTGCAGCAATGCAGTATATGTCATGGGAATCGTTTCAAGCACCCTATTAGCCGGACGAGCTTGTCTTGGCTGATAAGGTCTTTGTTGATAGTTGTTACGTTGTGGTTGTTGAGGCTGTACCTGATGCACCGGACTGGAAGGGATAGTGACAGCTGCCACTTGCTCATATGATCTTCTATATCCTCGGCCCCGTCCTCGGCCAAACACAGCATTGGTCTCACCTTCCCTTCTTCTTAGGGGTCCGTTGAAAGCTTTTCTTACTCCATTCGAGCTGCTCGCACTGGTATCCTGAATCTTTCCCATCTTTAATAGAGTCTCGACCCTCTCTACAGCTATTACTATATCATTGAATTTGGTAGCCGAACAAGACGCCAATCTTTCGATAAACACACCTTGCAATGTCCCCATGAACATATCAGCCATCTCATTCTCCAGCAATGGTTGTTGCACTCTGGCAGCGAGCTGACGCCACCTTTGAGCATACTCTTTAAACCCCTCCTTAGCAGTTTGAGACATATTTTGCAGTTGAGTGCGATTTAGAGCCATGTCCAAATTGTATTGGTATTGCTTCACGAACGCCTCTGCCAAGTCCTTCCATCTCTTAATGTTGACCCTACTTAGCTTCATATACCATTCCAAGGAAGCCCCAACCAGGCTGTCCTGGAAATAGTACATCCATAGCTTCTCATCTTCAGTATGGGCAGCAATCCTTCCTACAAAGGACTGGAGGTGAGTCTTTGGACACTCTGTGCCGTTGTACTTCTCGAAAGTCGGGACCTTGAACTTGTAAGGGATTCTAACCCCTAGAACTAAGCCTAAGTCAGTAATGTCGAACCCCAGAGAGTTCTGAGACTGAATGGCCCTGATCTGTTCAGCCATCTCTTCAAATTTTCTGTTCATTTCAGCCCCTTGGCCTTCAGTTTCGTCCAGTAGGGTAAACTGTTCGTCTTGACCGTCCATCTGTACATTGTTCAGTCCATCATTGATAATGGTAACCCCTGGCTATGCTACAGGGATTTCAACTTGATGGGTGCCCGCACCGTTACGGTTACCTCCATCAGCAGCCCCGTTGTTTCTGGCTTGATTATTTTCAACCAACTCACGAAGACGTTCCTGATTCTGACCCATCCCTGCCATAAGGGTCATAAAATTGTCCATCCTCAGCCCCAAGTCAGCTAAATCAGCCTGCATTTGATCCATGACTCTTTCTTTATTGACTCTTGTGGGATATCTGTGTATGATCGGCTGTTCTCGAACCTTCCTGGGAGCTATAGTGCCTGAAAGGACATAAACGTTAGAAACTGAAGCACTACCTGCAAAACAAACAAACACGTTATATGCATGCAATGTAACTGCTCATGTTTCCAAGTTTTAAGCATTTATATGCCCCAGTTCTGGTATTTGCTCCAGACAACCACCTTGAGTATTAGTTTTCAATCTTTCCCTTTTAAGAGTGTTCAGATCTTAGCAGTATCAGACAAACAAGTCTTGCATATTTAGAAATGGTAATTTGCATATTAACATTGTATATCATGAATAACCCACTGCCGGCCAAAAGTTAGAGCACAAAAAAAAATTCCCCGAAGGGTTACAAGTCATTACATGAACAAAAAACAAAAGATAGAGCAAGACTCCTACAACAAGCCTGTAGGTAGTCTGAACAAAATAAATAAACTAAACTAAAGACCCAGGTTCTTTTGCAGCCACCTCTACCCTATTCTTCTTTACACCTGCTCTCAGCTTGAGCTCTTCAATCTCCTTCATTGCCTCCTCCAAGGCTATCTGGCTTTGTGCCAGCTGTTGAGTCTTTTCCCTTCGTATGTTGTGGACTTGTTCCAATTATTCTTTCTTGAAGGCCATTTGTACCTCGAAAAACTCTTCTTTTTCTTTAAACTTCTTCTACTCCTGTTCCCTTTGGCCTTGCAACCAAACAATGGACTGGCGAGCTTCTTTGAGAGTCTTCAAAGTCTTTTTGCGCTCCGCTTCTCTTTTTGCCTCCATCAGACCCAACCTCTGAAAGTGAGCTTCCCTTCCAGCAAATTCTTTCTCTTTAGCTTCTAAGGAGGATTGCATCTTCTGCTACTTTACCTCTACTTCATTTTTGGCCCGGTTGGCAAGATGATACAGGTTAACCATTTCAGCATTCTCTACTTGGACTTCGTGCAGTTGAGCTTCCAATTTCTTATACTCTTCAAGGGAGACAGTACTCTGGCATGGAATTTCCTTTGGATATAATGGAGCTTCTACTGAGAACGGCATGAGAACTTCCTCTACACGTTTCTGCAACCATGTAGCAAAAGGAGGATACGTCCTGGGATCTACTCTGCCAAATTCTTTCTTACCTTTCCTCACTCTGTGAGCCCAAGCCTGAGATGCTTGCAGAACTATCTCCTTGTTTCCCTCCACAGGAAAATACAAAGACTCAGCAAACTCTTCCATATTTGGTGGATCTCTCAGAGGATAACCAAATTGCTTCCTGGCTAATGTTGGATGACAACTGATCACACCCTTCCTTCCTAGCAAAGGCACTCCAGCAAATCTTCCACAACTGACCAGCAATTCTTTTCCCAGCAGATCTCTGTCATATCTCCAAGTTATATCCTTAGAAGTTAGCCCCATCAGCCTTCTAGACCATCTTCACTCATCCCTCATCTCCTTGAAAGCACCTGATTTTGGCAATTGTCTGGCAAACCACTCAGCAAACAATGAAGCACAACAGCCCACTGGTCCACCTCTACCTTTCTCATTCCGGTAATGAACGTTGTAGTAGAAATCTCCCAATAGAGTTGGCACAGGATTGCCTTTAGCAAAAATAGAGATTACCTCCAAGCTCACAAATTCTTTCTCTCCCGGGAAAAGACTAGACCCATACACCATCAAAGCCAGTACAACACCAAAATCCCCCCATTTACCCTCTTTGGCATATTCCTCAGCCTCTGGTATAAGCACACTCCAAGGGAGTCCTCTGCCTTTACTGTCCTTCAGAGCCTTCTTGACTGTAGCAGCTGGTAAACGACAAACTTTGGCTATGTCTTCTTCCTTAAGAATGACCTCAGACCCATAGAAAGGCAAAGTATCTCTGAATGGAACGCCCAAAATGCTGGAAATCTCCTCCAAGGTAGGAGCCAAGATGTAATCTGGAAACACGAAACACCGCAGCAGGGGATCATAAAACTGAAGCAAGGTGTGCAAGCTGTCCTTCTGGTCTGCAGTAGGTTTGTCCACGTACTTCAATATCTGGCCATACCTCTTTCTGAAATTTCCCAAAACTTGGTCATTCATCAAACCTGCTAATTTCTGAACACTCCTGATTTTAGGTTGAAGAAAAGTATAGTGAACATTCTTTTTCCTTGTAATTCTTGACTTTTGCCATCTGGAGAGCTTAAGATTACCAGAACTGGGTGATAACTGTGAACAATAACCTGAAAAATGGAAACATAAACAGTTAATGCAAGAATGATGCAATGCAAATGCAATGAAGGCATATGATCAATCTGGGACCATCTGGATACTGGACACTGAACATAAAGACCCTCTAAATAGCTGAAAACCAAGATCCTCTGAGCCACAACCCTCTGATAGAAATTCTCAGAACCATAGTGCCAAGAAAACCAGAATACCAGAACCAAATCTCAATAAGGACCACACGGATAATGAGGGTATGTAGAGGCCAAGGGTTCCTGCAAACCTGTAAACCCCTCCCAATCTCACTGGTATGCTCCGGGTCAAACATCACGGACTCTCAAAGCCGAATAGCAATAATACTTTCACCATTTCCGAGAAATGGCTCATGACCAGATCAGGGAATCGGTTTGGCATTATATATTACGCAGGGAGGCCTCAGCTGAGTCCGGGAAAACAAGGTCATCCTATGTAAGTCCCAGGTGGGCCCTCAGATGCGAATGGGTTTGCCACAAAATGTGGTCTGCCACTGTCATTACTAGAGAGGGATGTTTCCACAAGGTTCTCAATGATCGGTCCCCAACTGCACATAACTGTCAAGGCTATGAAATGAGAGAGGAAGATCCCCAAATCAAAACATTTCCAAGACGGTCGCAAATCTGGGCGTGGAACTCACTACTACCCCCATGACAAGATCTCATGAGGCCAAAGTGGAACCACTCTAAGTCCTAAGGTGCACTCGAGCCGTGGTAATGAGCTCATCTCTCAGAAACAGTATCACCCAAACCCACCAAACAGAAGATCCAGTCCAGACAGTCCAGTATATAATATGATGCAGAAAATAAATACTTAAAACTGTAAATAAAGCTGTAAATAAACAACAGCAAAATATACACACAACAGCAAACAATCAACACCCAAAGAAACAAAAACAATGCAAGCGCTAGGAGAGACTCACAGGGGAACTAGAGACTCTGGGTTCGATCCCCAGCAGAGTCGCCAGCTGTCGCTCCCCGGATTTCCATCCTGGTACAAACGCGAAAGTGGCGCGGAAGAGGTAGAGTTGCCAGCCAGGCATTTTTATCCCGAAGGAAAGGGAATGGTAATGCTGCACAAACCAGAAGAAAAGAAAAGGAAGGACACGGGTCCTGCGAAACCAAAGAGACTGAGCTCGGGAGTAAGTTACGACTTGGGAAGGTATTAGCACCCCAGATCGTCCACCGTAACCGACGGGATCCACACTTGCAAAGAAATTGTTTCAAAGGGTGAAGAAATGAAAGTTGCTGCAAAAAGAAAAGGAACTGGAACTAAAAAGGAAATGAGAAAGAAAACAAAGGGAAAAATGTAGGGAAAAATAAAGATTATGCTCGAACAGGCCCTAACCCGCTGCCTACGTACCTCATCGGGAAAATGAGGATCAGAGTTGCCGTAGTTCCCCTAACTAGGGGTAGAAAAGAATGCTTGTGAATTAAGGCTTGAACTGCCTATGTCAATGCTCAGGTGTTGCAGGCTCGGACGACAAGTGTGTAACCGTCTTGCAAATTGACAAGTAGGAGCAAGTTCGCGTACAGAGCGAAGGAGATGAGAAAAGAATTCCCGAAGGAAAGACGCTTATTGTTTGTTTGTGTTTTTTAGAAGCTTTTTGGAGTGTGTCACAAGGAAGTGAACTCAAGCTCTTTTCCATGGAATGTGCACTTGTCACTACATTCCAAGATGGAATAATAGAACAAGCACACTCAAGTAAGGAGAAGATCCCCAAAACTTGAATCCAGAGATTAGGGCTTAAGCTCACTAACTCATTAACTTATTGTAGCGGTAAAATCATGAGTGTAAGTTATTGATTAACTTAACTCAATATACACAGAGTCGCCACCGCGCTTTTATTTATTTCCACAAGGAAAAAGGCAAAAAGAACGAACAAAGCCTTAAAGAATCTTAAAAGCTAAAAAGCTCAAAGAATCAAACAGAGAATGGGTACGGGGATTGGTTACAAATCGGGAAGGTTTTAAGCACCCGACTTGTCCGTGGTACTCCACGGGAACCCTTTGAAATGTT
This sequence comes from Lathyrus aphaca, assembly GCA_963966055.1. Lineage (NCBI taxonomy): Eukaryota > Viridiplantae > Streptophyta > Magnoliopsida > Fabales > Fabaceae > Lathyrus > Lathyrus aphaca. Next base: position 45,934,469 of record OZ014520.1, read on the forward strand.
TACTGCATTTTTGGTTTGAAATGGTTTGCTTGAAAAATAGATTGAAGAGATGAGAAGAATAATGTTTTTTAAGATTTTGGTGTTTGAAGAGACGAACGTCTCATGCCTACATACCCACAAAGTGCAATGCGAGATCAAAACCCCGTAGTTCGTGGTACAAATTGTGAAAAGGCAAATGAGTTGGATTAATTTTAGAATGTAAAGATAAGTCGTCATTCTTTAGCGAATAATTCCGCTAGAAAGAATGAATCATATCTAAACATAAAAAATGGTTAAAAAGAAAACGTGCACGAGGGAACAAAAACAATTGAATGAGTTTTGAAAGTTTTAAAGTTTTTTGAGAAAAAAGTTTCAATATGCTTATGTGGTTTAGCATTTATTAAGAAATGAAATGAAAAAAGTAAAAGCACATGACCGAAGTCAAGGTTTGATTGAGAAAATGTTTGAAGTTTGAAAACAAAGAAAGTTTTGAAAAGAGGAAGGAGATTTGAAAATTGAAGAAGATGGGAAGAGATGAAGGGACTATCCTAAGACTTGAAAATAAAAGCTAAAGGAAGAATGATCAAACCATATGACAAGCATCTTTGAAACAATTGGATTTCCATCTTCATGAACAAGTGAACTTAATAGGAGCCAAAGTCTTCAATCCATAACAATTCAAGCAAAGGAATGATCCTAGAATCTAAGTCCAAAACTCCAATGCTAAGGGTAGTAACCATAGTCCGAAATTAAAGTCACCAATTTTTTAGATGTTTAATCCGTTATTAGTGTTTTTGTGTCCAAATGGACAAAGGAAAAATAACAAGCAACCATATAAACAATAAGCAATAATAAGAGAGATAGGGAACGAGAGATTGAAATAAAAGGATAAGGTGCGAGAGATTAAAATTAAATGTTAGTATTATTCACATTATTATAATATTTACAATATAAGTGGTATGATGAACTTAATCAAGCATAACCACGAAAAGAAAAATAAAATCGAGGCAACCGGATCCAAGTGGATCTTTAATCCGAATCGGGACAACTTTAGGTCTATGTTAAGCAATCGCCGAGTAATTTACAGAGTAATTACCCTACAAATGAGGCCGGCCACCACTAATTAAAGTGGAAAATATTCGTGTTAATACATGTTAGAGAAACGATATTATGGATCGTTCTCCGAAAACATGTCACACTAAAAGAAAGAGAACGGTCTAATCTTAATCGAGATTTTCGTTGAACTTCTCGAAGGCAACCTATCACGATCTCAAAGTATGGAGAATGATCCAAATGATCATTCATCCATAGATTTGAAATAATGAAGATTAAACCGATCGGAAATCAACAATCTACGAATCGGAGATTGTCATCGACCAAAAAGAAAAATAAGAGATCAAAAAAAAGAAAATGGATCTAAAATAAATCCATAAAAGAAATTAGAATATTTTTTAATCCTTTTCTTAAAACTCTTTTCTCTAAATTTATTTCTAAAATCCTTTTTTCTAAACTTCTTCTAAAATGTAATTTCTAAACAAAACCTTTCTTAAAATATGCTTCTAAAATCTCTTTTCAAAAAATGAGTTGGAAATAAAACCTTTAAAAGAAACAATAAGAAACTAAAGAAATGAAAAAATAAGAAAAAGAAAAAATAAAGGGAAATGAGGGAGGGGGACACGCATGGTGGTGAGGTGGTGATAAAAAACAGATCCAGATGGATCCACCAACCAAAACTCTAAACCATCATTCTTTTCTTAAAATAAAAAAAATGAAAAAAAAACACCAAATTATATAAAAAGGAAAAATCACAAAAGGAAATCAACAGAGCCTCTTCTCCCTAAACGCAAAAAGCAGAAATAAAATCCTCTTCTCTCTTGTTGAATACGCGGCGGAAACAGGGGGAGGCTTCATCCTCACCTTTAAAAAATCAAACCGCACAAACTCACTTCTTCTTCGATTCGAAACCGCATGACCTTCTTCTTCTCTTTCAAATCACCTCTGAACACTGTTCCGAATACGAGAGGCTTCTGTTTGGTTGCCATTCATGATTTTTCAGAATGATGAGGATTTATGGATTTGGAGATGGATTTATCCTTGGATCGGAATTGGAGAAAAGTTTGGAAGAAGATTTAAGTTGAAGCTTTTTGAGATTGATTTTGGCAGGGTTTTGATATGCTCTTTAAGCTTGAGAAAATGAAGAGTGGAAGGTTCAATTTATAGGAAGATCAGTGAAGAAATTGGAAACAAGTTGCGTTGCCGTTTTGGTTCGGATTTCGCGTTTTGAAGCTGTACTGATTTCGTGACTTGCTGCGGTAATTCTTGCATTTTGAATTGAAATTCACTGTGTTTCACAAGGTCACGAGGATTGTGTGATGCAGCTTGCGTTTTGCTGCGTTTTGGGCCTCTGAGTTATTTCTCGTGTGCTGCGTTTTGTTTGAATTCACTTTGCGTTTTGCAGGTGCGGGTAAGCGTGTGTATGCTGGGCTGTGAGAAGTATGTTGGGTTTGAGGCTTTGATGTGCAGCGGCTTGAAGTGTGCGACAAAGGCTGAGGCTTGCGCAGGAGGCTTACGGGAAGTGTGTACGGCTGGAGTGTTGGTAGCTGGCTGGAAAGCTGAAGCCTGGGTGTGTGAAGTTGGAGAGGCTTGCAACAAGTGTTGCTTGAGCTGCGTTCGGCTTGGATCTGAAGTTTGTGCAGCCTGCGGCTTGTGATGCTGCGTTTCTCTCTTTTCCTCCATGCGTTTTGGTATGATGGCTGGTTGGAGAAAAAGTCACGTGATAAAATGGCTTTGAAAAGTCAGCGTGTGTGTGTAGTGTTTTGGCCTGCAGCTTGCGTGATTTGGGATGTGAGCCACGACGTGAAATTTGAAGAGGTTGGGCTGGGAAAGCTGTGTTTGGAAGCTGAATACAGTTCTTGCTCAATCTCTTTTTCTTTTTGTTGTTGTTGTTGTTATTGTAAACTTTGTATGGGCCTAACAAAAAGGATATTGGGCTTTTAAGGATATTAATGGTAATGAACTTTTGTAATGTATTTTGGTAATGGTAATGGTTAAAAAGAAAATAATGATGGTAGTAATGAATGGCAAAAATGATTATTATGAAATAATTTATGAAATATGGATATGAAGTTTGGTTTTTAAAAAAAATGGTTATTGAATAACAATGGATAATAGAAATTGGAAAATAAAATGGTTTAATAAAAAAAGGATGATGGATGTATTTTGTAAATGGATGAGAATGGATATGAAATGGATTATTCAGCCCAAAACCAAATCCTGATTTTTTTCACAAGCCACTGATTAGAATGAAAACAGCCATTACTGAACCACTGAATGAATCGCAACTTTGTCACTTAAGCCACAACCACTTGAATCATCTGAAAATTTCCCTGATAATTCAAATCCACACTGAGGAAAATAAATCCTCAGATGAACCATTGATGAACTGATGAACTTGAAGATTCGAACCAAACTTCGCACAAATCACTGCCTGATAAACCAAAGAATTTTGCACACAACACAGCTTGAATTTTTTTTGAATACCCATCATCTGAGAAATAAACCACTGGCACAAATAACTTGCAGTCGAAACGATTTTTTGATAGTTGGACCAAGATTAGGTCAAACATCCATCTGAATCGAATCATGATTGAACAAACGCATCTGAATTGAAATCACAACCTTGTCTTTGAAATCCTGCAACACAGAAGAAGAAGAAGCAACTGCAACATATTTTTTTTGTTTTGGTTAGAGGTTAGTAAATATAAACAAATAACGGAAATTAAACATGGCGATCCTCTGCAAGGCATAGACCTGCACCTGAAAAAGGATAAACGAACAGTGTGAGATCTTGTTTGTATGAGAAATGCAGATAAGATGCGAAAAATCTTAGGGTCAAAAATTAGGGTCTGACAGATGCCCCTATTTAAGTTTCTTCAATCCAGAGATAATGAAGATTGAAATCTTCGTTTCGACAAGATGGAAGATACTTAAATATAAAAAAACCCAATTTTTAATCCTAAGATGCCAAAAACTGGAATGAATTGAAATGAAATGAAATGAAACAAAACGAATGATGTGAAATGATATGAAGATGACATGGAAATGATATGAAACATATGAAACTGTATGAAGGCACATGAGATGTTATGAGAAAAAATATGAAATGCAGAGAAAATATGTAACAACATATGAAATGTTATGAGAAAATTTATGAGATGATATGAAATGTATCTGGAACCAAATGAAATGCAGAGAAATCCATGAAGGACAAGACGACACATGAAATAAAATAAACGCTGGGGATAAGGATCATAAGACTCCACTGGGAAAAACAACATGCTAGAGACCAACACATGGCTCAGCTGAGGCGAAAATGTCCAAGAATGGCAATTGGACAGAAAACATCACAACATCTAGGAATGGCACTGAATTAAGTGAGAAAAATCCCGAAAAAGTACATCAGAAGCATCCAAGGATGACATTACTGACTATGCTAGAGATATCCGAGAATGTCATCGGAAAAAGGTAATCACAACATCTGAGAATAGCAATCAGATAAAAATGAATTTCAACATTCAGGAACAACACTGAATGAAATGGGAAAATTCGGGAAAATACATCAACTTAATGATGACTCCAACATGGAAATCCAAGAATAGCAATCAGAAGGCAAGTGATCACAACATCTGAGAATGGCAATCAGATAAAAATATGAATCACAACATTCAGGAACAGAAATGAATGAGATGGAAAAAGGTCCGGGACAGTACATCAAATCACTGATGACTTCACTATGGACATCCGAGAATGGCAATCGGAAGGCAAGTGATCACAACATCTGAGAATGGAAATCAGATAAAATGTGAATCACAACATTCAGGAACAGAACTGAATGAAATGGGAAAAATGGTCCGGGACAGTGCATCAAATTAATGATGACTTCACTATGGACATCCGAGAATGGCAATCGGATAAAAAGGGTGTAATATCTGAGAGAAGCAGCAAGTAGGTGAATAAAAAGTTCTGGAGAGACAGACAAATGCCAAGTAAGTTGGACATTGACCAAAAAGTAAGAAGTTGAAAACAACAAGACTTCGAGAAATGCATATAGGGACTAAAACACTCAGTATGCGGACATTTACGAAAATGGGGACTAAAACATCCAAGAACACGCATAATGAGGACTAAAACACTCAACTATGCAAACATCAACAAGAATGGGGAATAACACACCCGAGAAAATGCATAATAAGGACTAAAACACTCAAGAACATGCATAATGAGGACTAAAACACTCAACTATGCAAAGGTTAACAAGAATGGGGAATAACACACCCGAGAAAACGCATAATGAGGACTAAAACACTCAAATATGCAAACACAAACAAAACTGGGGAATAAAACACCCGAGAGAATGCATAATGAGGACTAAAACACTCAAATATGCAAACACAAACAAAACTGGGGAATAAAACACCCGAGAGAATGCATAATGAGGACTAAAACACTCAAATATGCAAAGGTAAACAAGAATGGGGAATAACACACCCGAGAAAACGCATAATGAGGACTAAAACACTCAAATATGCAAACGTAAACAAGACTGGGGAATAACACACCCAAGGAGATAAAATGAGAGAAAATGCTAACAACCAGTTTATACTCTTAGAGGAGTGGAAAAGAAAGAAGACTGATTCCTCAACACAGAAGTCATTGCCATTCTGCTCGGAAAATAGAGATGCTACCGCTGAACAAATCTCTGTCACACCAGTAAACTGTACCAAGTTGAAAATCTTTTGAGAGAAGTCATGCAAAGCTACTTGGGGATTCTTGAAGAAAAATTGCCCCAAGTTCAATGACTAATGAAGGTAAACTGATAATGGATTCAGTTCCTGCCTACTGCTGGAGAAAATACTCAAATCTTTGAAGTAACTATTGAGAAGAATAAACTGCTCATGGCTTCAATCCTTGAAATGAATGTTGAGAGAATAAACTGATCCTGGCTTCAGTTCTTGAGATGAATGCTGAGAAAATAACCCAGTATGACACTTGCAGAGAATCTTCTGACTAAACAAATCTGAGAACAACTTGCGCTGAGCAACAACTCTTGAACCATAGGAACTGAGAAAAACTTGCCCCTTGGTAGGATCACCGACCAAGTTTCTCAACTGTTTGAAAATTCCTTGATGAGGAAAGTTTATTTGCAAATAAAAAATGTTTGTACAAACTTGGTAATTTTAATGCAAAGTTCAATGCGAAGTTTGAAATCAAGAATCATTTTTGGAATGAAATTTATTGATGTAAAGTAAATGAAAACTTGTCACAACACGGCCGTTGAGACAAAAATTAAAGATAAAGCAATGGTAGGAAACAAATGATTGGTAAAGAACTTGGGAGTCAGTTTACGCAACCTCGTTGTAGTATGCTTTTCAAAAGAAACCTGGATTCAATTAGGACTTTTGAAGGTTGTAACGTGGTCTGGTTCACGGTTTATGAAACAAAAGATATAGGCTCAAAATTTATTTGTACCCAACCCAACTTCGTGATGAACTTCCAATCCTACATTCAATTAATTCAGCCTATGCATTCAAGTTCCCAGAAATTTAGGATTTCACAGATGAAGATGATTCATAAGCCAAAGGATTTTGAGGTAACAGTCACATCTTCCTTTTTGTTATTTCTGGTGAGGACTTTGGTCAACTCATCTTATTTTTGCTGAGGATTTTGATGACCTCTTGACAAATCTTACTCTTTATTATCCCTAATTTTTGCCTGAACTGTGTCATTTGAACTTACAGTCAGCGGGATACCCCAGTTTTTTGCCTAAGTCTCCTTCATAGGTTTTGACTTAGCGGGCTTTGATTTTTTCAATAATTTTTTCAATATCATTTTTTTTGAAAGATAATGACTGCATGGCTTAATGATTACAATGAACCATCATTGGCTTTGAGAAACATCTTCAACACTTCTTGATGTATGTGAAGGAAAACTTGAGATTGCAACCTTTATTGAAAGGTGTCTTAAATGATTCTTTTGTACTTGAATGCACATTCGAATTAATTGAGAACTACCCATCCCCGGGTTAAAATTGAGGTTTTTTTTCCGAATAGAAAGAAACTCCAACTTCAAAGTTCAAAGGGGTTGACAAGGGATTAACTTCCTTATTTCTCCAGTGTTTAGGATTTGAAACAATGCCTGTATATCATCAGCCAAGTCTCAATTGAAAGCATACCAACAACAATTATGGGTATCTTGTTTTCATCATCCCCCCTCCAATCATTGTAAAAACTTTGAGAAAAGATAAATGCACTTGAAATGTAAAGCATAAAGATGCAAATAGTAAATGAAATTGAATCAAAACAAAGGAATGCTCATTTCATTAAAATCAACATGAAAGTACAAACAAGCTTAAAAGCAAACAACTTAATATGATTGAAGAAAAATTGCAAACATGAAGAAACAATGGCCTAGTGATTCATCAACAACAAGAATGAGTTGTCCCGTCTGATATTCTGGCCTTGAAGAAAATTTGACAGTTGAAGTCTTCTAGAAGATTCACTTCCCAAGCTTCGGCAAAGGATTGTTGATAACATTGGGATTAAGGTCATTAAAGTAAAGGATGTTGTTCCTGATAAGTTCCTGCACTTTAGCCTTCAGTGCAAAGCAATGCTCTAAGTCATGACCAGTTCCACCTTGATGAAACTCACAGCGAAGATCCGATCTATAACCAACTGGAAGAGGATTTGGAACTGGAGGCGGAGGCCTAGTAGTAATTAAACCTTTCTCAATCAAGGAAGGAAACAATTCAGTGTAAGACATCGGAATAGGATCAAAGTTTGGCCTATTGCGATACTGATTTTGTCCAGCAGCAATATGAGGAGTCTGAGCTTGAGCTCGAATCTGAACCTGAGCTTGAGCTGGTCGAGCTTGACCTTGAGCTTGAGTTTGAGCAGGTTGAGTTTTAACAACAGGAGCGACTGCAGCTACATATGGTTGAACATATCGTTGTTGCGGGCGATAAGGCCTCCTCTCAGTTGAAACAGCATAAGCATCACCATCTCTTCTCTTGTGAGGATTCCCAAAAGACTTTCTTGCAGCATTAGGAGCTTCAGAATTGGTAATCTTACCCTTCTTGATACCTTCCTCTAGTCATTCTCCAATAGTGACTAGATCAGAAAAACCAGATGAAACACTTCCTACCATTTTCTCCCAAAAGAACGGTTGAAGAGTGTCCATGAACAAACCAGTCAATTCCTTTTCGGGTAAAGGTGGTTCCACTTGAGCAGCTAGTTCTCTCCAACGCTGAGCGTACTCCTTGAATGATTCTTTCTCTTTCTGTGACATGTTTTGAAGTTGACGACGGTCAGGCGCCATGTCCAGATTGTACTTATACTGTCTTACAAAAGCATCAGATAAATCTTTCCAGCTTCGAATGTGACTCTTCTCAAGTCCCACATACCATTTCATAGATGCACCACTCAAACTATCTTGAAAACAATGAATAAGCAATTTGTCATCTTTAGCATGCGCAGCCATTTTGCGACAATACATCAGCAGATGAATCTTTGGACAAGTATGACCATTGTACTTCTCAAATACAGGAACCTTGAACTTATCAGGAAGAACCAAGTCAGAAACCAAACACATGTCTATTGCAGCAGAACCAAAAAAATCTTTTCCTTCTAGACCTCTTACCCTCTTCTCAAGAGTCAAACATTGCTCTCTAACTTCATCCATATATCCAGGTTCACCCTGACTTTTAGCTTGTTGACCAGCAACTTGGTACAAGAAAGGAGAATTCTGATAAGTAGTTTGAGCAGTAGCGTGCACAACAGGTTGAGGTTCGACAAAAGTCGGAGCTGAGAAGACTGGCACAACAGATGGACCACCAATTTGAGCAGTAGCAGAAACTGGCACATAATCCAGAGGTAACCCATATTCTGGCCAAGTAGAAGCCGGTTGCTAAATGACAAGAGGATCAACAACGGCAGTAAAAACTTCAGAGATAGCAATCTTTTGAGGTGGTTCACCTCGAGCAATCAGAACTTGCATCATTTCAGTGAGCTTGGTCATACCGGCCTTTAACTCATCAATTTCCATTCGGACTTCCATGTTATGTTGTTCTTGGTGATCCATTCTCAATCTAATAGCTCTCAATCTGTTAGTAGCTCTAGTACCGTTTCTGTGATGAGGAGTCAGCTTGACGGATCAACAGACAACTGAGGAAAGAAACAACCGGGATGAGTTCCCACACAACTCGGATGAACGCAAGAATATGCGAGGATGCAATGATATGCAATGTTCACTTCCCTTTTCAGAAAAACAACTCGATTATTGCAAACATGGTCAATATCGAGAATACTTTCATGAAAAATCTTGACAAAAAGAATATTTATTCTTTCCAATATTTGCAATAATCGGAATTATTTTCCTTGAAAAATGGTTGTGAAGATGATCATGATGAATATGTAGATGCAACAAACACAAACAAGATTACGCAAAGCACACAGGTTCAAAGGTTCGAATCACGAGCATGGAGTCATGGGAACAGAACACCAACCCAAACAGGTATGTACTAAGGTTTGTCTTCATTGTACCTGCAAAAAACCAGAAGGGTGCTAACAGAGGTTCCCGGAGTTAACAGCCATCTTTAGAATATCATCGGTACGTTGGATTACTCCCCAACCGATAACATCCTTAAAATAGACCTCGTCCGAGTGTAGTATCGCGTGACAACCACCTTAGGTTTACACCCAGACAGTTTCCGCACTACGTTCCTAAATAGGCTTAGATTGGTTAAGGGTTCTACGGTCCTCAGTATGATCAGCTCAAAGTCGGAAAATAATGCCACGTACGATTACTCGTCATGACATTGATAGTCCAAGAGAGCCTAACCGAGTGGAGATTATCAAATTGATATCTCTTTGGACTACTCCATCGCATATCGCTTCGAATATCGCCGTCCTATCATAAGTTCCAACTCAGATCCGGGTTAGAATCTATCTCACAGAGAATCACCAAAACCGAAACAGAACAACCAAGTAACAAGCAAATCAAACTAAAGAAGTAAACAAATCAAAGTAGGCCGAATCCACTTAGAGATTAACTCCCCAGCAGAGTCGCCACTTTTCTGTAGCGGTAAAATCATGAGTGTAAGTTATTGATTAACTTAACTCAATATACACAGAGTCGCCACCGCGCTTTTATTTATTTCCACAAGGAAAAAGGCAAAAAGAACGAACAAAGCCTTAAAGAATCTTAAAAGCTAAAAAGCTCAAAGAATCAAATAGAGAATGGGTACGGGGATTGGTTACAAATCGGGAAGGTTTTAAGCACCCGACTTGTCCGTGGTACTCCACGGGAACCCTTTGAAATGTTTACTGCATTTTTGGTTTGAAATGGTTTGCTTGAAAAAAAGATTGAAGAGATGAGAAGAAGAATGTTTTTTAAGATTTTGGTGTTTGAAGAGACGAACGTCTCATGCCTACGTACCCACAAAGTGCAATGCGAGATCAAAACCCCGTAGTTCGTGGTACAAATTGTGAAAAGGCAAATGAGTTGGATTAATTTTAGAATGTAAAGATAAGTCATCATTCTTTAGCGAATAATTCCGCTAGAAAGAATGAATCATATCTAAACATAAAAAATGGTTAAAAAGAAAACGTGCACGAGGGCACAAAAACAATTGAATGAGTTTTGAAAGTTTTAAAGTTTTTTGAGAAAAAAGTTTCGATATGCTTATGTGGTTTAGCATTTATTAAGAAATGAAATGAAAAAAGTAAAAGCACATGACCGAAGTCAAGGTTTGATTGAGAAAATGTTTGAAGTTTGAAAACAAAGAAAGTTTTGAAAAGAGGAGGGAGATTTGAAAATTGAAGAAGATGGGAAGAGATGAAGGGACTATCCTAAGACTTGAAAATAAAAGCTAAAGGAAGAATGATCAAACCATATGACAAGCATCTTTGAAACAATTGGATTTCCATCTTCATGAACAAGTGAACTTAATCGGAGCCAAAGTCTTCAATCCATAACAATTCAAGCAAAGGAATGATCCTAGAATCTAAGTCCAAAACTCCAATGCTAAGGGTAGTAACCATAGTCCGAAATTAAAGTCACCAATTTTTTTAGATGTTTAATCCGTTATTAGTGTTTTTGTGTCCAAATGGACAAAGGAAAAATAACAAGCAACCATATAAACAATAAGCAATAATAAGAGAGATAGGGAACGAGAGATTGAAATAAAAGGATAAGGTGCGAGAGATTAAAATTAAATGTTAGTATTATTCACATTATTATAATATTTACAATATAAGTGGTATGATGAACTTAATCAAGCATAACCACGAAAAGAAAAATAAAATCGAGGCAACCGGATCCAAGTGGATCTTTAATCCGAATCGGGACAACTTTAGGTCTATGTTAAGCAATCGCCGAGTAATTTACGGAGTAATTACCCTACAAATGAGGCCGGCCACCACTAATTAAAGTGGAAAATATTCGTGTTAATACATGTTAGAGAAACGATATTATAGATCGTTCTCCGAAAACATGTCACACTAAAAGAAAGAGAACGGTCTAATCTTAATCGAGATTTTCGTTGAACTTCTCGAAGGCAACCTATCACGATCTCAAAGTATGGAAAATGATCCAAATGATCATTCATCCATAGATTTGAAATAATGAAGATTAAACCGATCAGAAATCAACAATCTACGAATCGGAGATTGTCATCGACCAAAAAGAAAAATAAGAGATCAAAAAAAAGAAAATGGATCTAAAATAAATCCATAAAAGAAATTAGAATATTTTTTAATCCTTTTCTTAAAACTCTTTTCTCTAAATTTATTTCTAAAATCCTTTTTTCTAAACTTCTTCTAAAATGTAATTTCTAAACAAAACCTTTCTTAAAATATGCTTCTAAAATCTCTTTTCAAAAAATGAGTTGGAAATAAAACCTTTAAAAGAAACAATAAGAAACTAAAGAAATGAAAAAATAAGAAAAAGAAAAAAGAAAGGGAAATGAGGGAGGGGGACACGCATGGTGGTGAGGTGGTGATAAAAAACAGATCTAAATGGATCCACCAACCAAAACTCTAAACCATCATTCTTTTCTTAAAATAAAAAAAATGAAAAAAAAAACACCAAATTATATAAAAAGGAAAAATCACAAAAGGAAATCAACAGAGCCTCTTCTCCCTAAACGCAAAAAGCGGAAATAAAATCCTCTTCTCTCTTGTTGAATACGCGGCGGAAACAGGGGGAGGCTTCATCCTCACCTTTAAAAAATCAAACCGCACAAACTCACTTCTTCTTCGATTCGAAACCGCATGACCTTCTTCTTCTCTTTCAAATCACCTCTGAACACTGTTCCGAATACGAGAGGCTTCTGTTTGGTTGCCATTCATGATTTTTCAGAATGATGAGGATTTATGGATTTGGAGATGGATTTATCCTTGGATCGGAATTGGAGAAAAGTTTGGAAGAAGATTTAAGTTGAAGCTTTTTGAGATTGATTTTGGCAGGGTTTTGATATGCTCTTTAAGCTTGAGAAAATGAAGAGTGGAAGGTTCAATTTATAGGAAGATCAGTGAAGAAATTGGAAACAAGTTGCGTTGCCGTTTTGGTTCGGATTTCGCGTTTTGAAGCTGTACTGATTTCGTGACTTGCTGCGGTAATTCTTGCGTTTTGAATTGAAATTCACTGTGTTTCACAAGGTCACGAGGATTGTGTGATGCAGCTTGCGTTTTGCTGCGTTTTAGGCCTCTGAGTTATTTCTCGTGTGCTGCGTTTTGTTTGAATTGACTTTGCGTTTTGCAGGTGCGGGTAAGCATGTGTATGCTGGGCTGTGAGAAGTATATTGGGTTTGAGGCATTGATGTGCAGCGGCTTGAAGTGTGCGACAAAGGCTGAGGCTTGCGCAGGAGGCTTACGGGAAGTGTGTACGGCTGGAGTGTTGGTAGCTGGCTGGAAAGCTGAAGCCTGGGTGTGTGAAGTTGGAGAGGCTTGCAACAAGTGTTGCTTGAGCTGCGTTCGGCTTGGATCTGAAGTTTGTGCAGCCTGCGGCTTGTGATGCTGCGTTTCACTCTTTTCCTCCATGCGTTTTGGTATGATGGCTGGCTGGAGAAAAAGTCACGTGATAAAATGGCTTTGAAAAGTCAGCGTGTGTGTGTAGTGTTTTGGCCTGCAGCTTGCGTGATTTGGGATGTGAGCCACGACGTGAAATTTGAAGAGGTTGGGTTGGGAAAGCTGTGTTTGGAAGCTGAATAAAGTTCTTGCTCAATCTCTTTTTCTTTTTGTTGTTGTTGTTGTTGTTGTTATTGTAAACTTTGTATGGGCCTAACAAAAAGGATATTGGGCTTTTAAGGATATTAATGGTAATGAACTTTTGTAATGTATTTTGGTAATGGTAATGGTTAAAAAGAAAATAATGATGGTAGTAATGAATGGCAAAAATGATTATTATGAAATAATTTATGAAATATGGATATGAAGTTTGGTTTTTAAAAAAAATGGTTATTGAATAACAATGGATAATAGAAATTGGAAAATAAAATGGTTTAATAAAAAAAGGATGATGGTTGTATTTTGTAAATGGATGAGAATGGATATGAAATGGATTATTCAGCCCAAAACCAAATCCTGATTTTTTTCACAAGCCACTGATTAGAATGAAAACAACCATTACTGAACCACTGAATGAATCGCAACTTTGTCACTTAAGCCACAACCACTTGAATCATCTGAAAATTGCCCTGATAATTCAAATCCACACTGAGGAAAATAAATCCTCAGATGAACCATTGATGAACTGATGAACTTGAAGATTCGAACCAAACTTCGCACAAATCACTTCCTGATAAACCAAAGAATTTTGAACACAACACAGCTTGAATTTTTTTGAATACCCATCATCTGAGAAATAAACCACTGGCACAAATAACTTGCAGTCGAAACTATTTTTTGATAGTTTGACCAAGATTAGGTCAAACGTCCATCTGAATCGAATCATGACTGAACAAACGCATCTGAATTGAAATCACAACCTTGTCTTTGAAATCCTGCAACACAGAAGAAGAAGAAGCAACTGCAACATATTTTTTTTTGTTTTGGTTAGAGGTTAGTAAATATAAACAAATAACGGAAATTAAAAATGGCGATCCTCTGCAAGGCATAGACCTGCACCTGAAAAAGGATAAACGAACAGTGCGAGATCTTGTTTGTATGAGAAATGCAGATGAGATGCGAAAAATCTTAGGGTCAAAAATTAGGGTCTGACACTTATTAAGTGCTTTGTATTTACAATGAAGAAGTGTGTTTTATGATTTTCTTGGTGAAGATGATATCCTAATCAGACTTGTGCATCACAAGACAAGCTTGTACTATCCCAAGATGGGAAGACTACAAGTGTCTCATGGGATAAGGCTATTGCTCAAGATATCACTTCATTCTTTATTAAGTGTCTTCTTTAGGGTTTTGAGATGAGAAGAGAAGAGAAACAAAAGGATCACAAAGGTAAAAGTCTAATGGGGGACTAATGAACCCTAATTGTTGTCATGCAATGGTAATCCTAGGTTAATGAGGTTTACTATCCTAAAGAAGAAAGAAAGAAAAAGAGAAGAAGGAGAAAGAAGAATAGAAGAGGGGTAAAGTAAGGCCTAAGCCCAACAAACACAAGGTTAGAAAAATAATAATAAGAAGAGAAGAGATAAGATTTGGAGATGTGGGAATCACATCCACACCTCTCACTTACCAAAGCCCCCGAAATGGTTAGTGACACAAGTATAAAGGCAATATAAAATGAACAAAATTCCATACCAAAGCTACACAACCAGAAGTGAAGTCATACACATAAATGTCAAATGCAAATTCAAGGCACAAGAATGAGAAGGGAACCACACAACTCATCATGAAGCAACATGAATCACCATGACAAAACAAAGCAAACATGATAAGATGCAAAGCAAAATAACCAAAACACAACCCAAGGTGCAAGACCAGAACCCTAATCATGTTAAAAGAGTGTCTAAGAAGCAAGAGAGATGAGGAGAAGAAGGGCACATAGCCAAGCATTTACATTATGAGAAGGAAGAAACAAAGGAAGTGAGGTGGATATACATAAAAGTGAATGAACTTCAAGAACAACCAAACACAAACTCCTCAAGGTACAAACCAAAACTCAAGATCAGAGAGGTATCCACATCCTAATAAGACTCTAAACAAGTTAAAGAAGTTGGCACAAGTGCCCTTCTAAGCTAAGGAGAGAACAAATGATCCAAAAGAAACAAAATGGGACAAGTCAAGAACAAAAATTCAAAACAAATCAAATGAGCATTCAAAAATTCCACAACCTTGCACAAATGACCTTCAATCATACTATAACAACATGCCAAAAGGAGGGAATGAGAATCAGAAGTTAAGCAAGTCAAATGAGGATACAAACATGGATTAGGGTTAGATGACTTCACCCATAAGTTAGAGATCAAAATCAAATAAACTAAATTCTAAAAATCAGAACAAAAATCACCAATAAACTACATCCTATCATGAATCTAGAGCAAAAAGAATCACCCAAAAATTCCAAATAAAGACCAAGATGGAAAATGGACAAGTCATCATGGTTCAAAATGAAATAAATTGAATTAATTAAAAGGAACAATTAAATCCCATGTGCCAAATAAAAATAAATGGAAAATAAAAATATCACAAATTAGAGAAAACTCAAAGAAGCATTCATGAATGTTTTTATAATTTTTGGAGACCTAAAACTATTTTTTAAAAATTGAAAACCAAACTGAAATTAAAATGAAATAAAAAGAAATAAAAATAAATGAAACAGGCTGGGGGTGCGTTTAGAAAGCCTTTTCAGTTCAAATCTCAATGGGCTCAAAGTTAGGGGGTGGCAACAGCAATGGAAGGCCCACTAGTCTCAGCGCAGGTTCACAGCATTTGTGTGGATATTCAATTAAATCAGGAAAATAAATGGACCATTAGATCAAGCCAACGCATCAGATTAGTCAACTCATTAAAACAAGTAATTAAAATGATTTGACAGAATGAGAGAACATGGTAATTATTGTGAGGTGAGAAACATATGGATTAATTCAGAAAATATAAAACCACGTGAGGGGGAGCACGCATCATTAATGTGCTGGCGCAACCAGGGCCATCCAGATGAAATAATCCAAGGGTTCATGCTCGTCTTCTTCATTAGAACTCAGGCCAACCAAAACGCAGAATCCGGTGACCGGAGCTAGGGCTCCGGTACTGGAAAACTCAAACTATGAACAAATCTCAATAGAAATTCATCAAAATGTCCAGATCAAACAATTAAACCACACTGAATCCAAAAATGGTCATGAAAAACACAATGGATCAAAGAATAGCTTGGATCGAAGACAAACAGATCTAACCATAAAACTTCAAATCATCATGAAACACTCAATTCTCAAGCATTTTCAAATCTAAAAGGTGCAGAATACTCAACAATATTCACAGATCACAATGCACACAATAAACACAAGTTTCAGATCCATGGATTTCAGAGCATACCTGAGATGGAACCAACTCAAAATCACCAAGATAATGCTCCAGATGCTGCAGATCTACTCCTTTTGATCTCCTCTTGCAAAATAAATGCAAGAGGAAGCTTGAGAGTGCTTGAATTTGAAACTTCGAATCAACCTGCCCTTGAATGGCACCTCTCCAATTCTTCACTTTCAGCTTGAATGAATGGTGGATTAATGAATGGTGGATTAGTGAGGGAGTGATGAGATTCGAAGAGAAATGCTTGAGGTGCAAAAACTCTAGAATGAACAAGTGTGATGGATCTGGGGTGAAATGAAACCCTAGTTTTCTTTTATATCATCCCAATATGCAATGCTGAAAGAATGAATAGAATTGTACGTGAGAGGAGAGTGTGAGGGTGAAATTGCAAAATTGGCAAGATTGGTGTGAAGTCATGCTTGGCTCGTGCATCCTTCTCATTCTATGCACATGTGAGATCACAATCTTGCCCTTGATTCAAAACTGAAATCATCTTGGCCCTTGGATGCGAGGGTCATGCATTTCTCATGATTATGCATTTTTCCCCTTATGGAATATTCTTCTTCTCATGCACGAATTTGGCAATATTTTTGGAGAAAAATTAACTCTTGGCAATGCTTTGTAAGTATGTGACCTCATTTGGTTCATAACATCACTCAAAAATAAGTTCCATGAGATCTTGCATTTGTGGAAGGCTTGAAACTTATGTCATGCCCTAAAATTCCTGAGATTTTCGAAGGGCTTTCCTCTCAAACCATAAGGGCTATGAAAATGCTCTTGTACTTTTTTAAAAATGGGAGGCTTTCATCTTCAAATTTCATGTTTGGTGGTGATCCATTTGAAGCTTTTTTCACCAAGTTATGCTCTTGTACTTTTCGTTGAGGATTTGTAGTGACTTCTTTTTTCTTTTGACTTTGTTATCCCTTCCTTTTGCCTGAACTGTTTGTTTCAAGATTACAGTCAGTGACATGTCTCAATTTTTACTAAGTCTCCTTCATAGGTTTTGACTTAGTTAGCTTTTCTTTTACTAGATATTGACTGTCAGACTTAAAGATTACAGGGAACCATCATTAGTTCTGTACAAAAGGACAACTGGCATAATTGAGTTAACCGAGGAACTACCCTGCCCCAGGTTATGATTGAGGGTTTTAATTTGCGTGAGAATGAAAAATCCTACTTCATAGGCTCAAAAGGGTTTACTAGGGATTAACTTCCTGATATCTCCACCGTTTAGGAGTCAAAACAATGCATGTACATCGTCAACATAGTCTGTTCAAAAGCATACTATATGAAATTATGGCATCATCTTCTTTATCCTTCCTCTAAAGGCTTACAACTTTAACAAGATTTGAATATCACAAAATAGAAGTAAGAAGCATAGTTTTAAATATAGTGAAGCGAATGGATTAATTCAAGACAAACATATGCAATGCATTATTGTGAAAACAAAATCTGACATAATAGTAAGTGTCTAAGCCGACAAAAGAAATTATAGATGAAAATTCAAATGTTCTCAAAGCATCTTCCTCTAAACTTGTCACTCTGGGTATCTGGCTGCTTTGATGTTTGATGAACAATAGGAGAATTCAATTTGGTCTTCTGGCTTAACCTCGAGGATTCCTTCGTCAATCAGGTCTTGAATCTTATTCTTCAATGCCCAACAGTTATCAGTGTCATGTCCAGGACAGTTGGAGTGATATGCACACCTTGTATTGGGATTATAGCAAGGAGAGGAAGTATTGAGCTTCTGAGGAGGGTCTTTCAAGGTAATCAACTTCATCTCCAACAAGCATTGCAAAGTTTGCGACATTGGCATGTTGATCTTGATAAACTGTCTTTTATGTTCCTTGTGTTGAGGCGGATTAACCATATAAGACCTTTATCCTTTAATTGAAGAACTATTAGTAGTAGTCTGTCTCTTTCCTTTTCTTATCCCCATCTTCCTTTCAACCAAGTCAGTTTGTTTCATCAGAGGTTGATTGATGGTTAGATTCCCGACTCCGTTATCTTGAAGTTTATTGACAAAGACTCTCAGCTCTTCTTGCCCCTGGGCTAAGCTTTGGATAAGAGCCACCTGGCCATTCATCTAGCTTCTTATCTCTTCCATCTCAGCTTGCAATTGTTCCAACTGATTACCTTTGTTGTCTTCAGGATTCTTCTTTTTCATGTCCTTAGTGAGGAGGGATTTCAACTCTTCTTGCCCCTTAGACAAATTCAGGATCACTTCTTGAAATTGGGCATTCTGAGTTTGGAGATCTTTGACAGTCTGTTTGAGAGCCATTTCCATTGAAATAAACAACGAGAAGATAAGAAACCTGTTATGCAATTGTATGGTATGTAGATGCATATGCAATGTTTTCAAGGACCACGTAGGATTTAAATTTGTTAAAGGAAAACAAAAATAAAACTTTATTAATAAGTTTAAAATATAATTTCCCCTTAGGCTTACAATGAAAGAAAACAAAAAGTTGTAACGAAAATAAGAACATCTTGTCGCTCCCGGGATTTTCATCCTAGTACAAAACGCGAAAATGGCGCGGAAAAGGTAGAGTCGCCAGCTGGACATTTTTATCCCGAAGGAACGGGAAAGGTAATGTTGCACAAACCTGAGGAAGAAGGAAAGGACGAGGCCTTGTGAACCAAAGATCTGGGTTCGGGAGTCGGTTACGAACTGGGAAGGTATTAGCACCCCAGATCATCCGCCGTACCCGACGGGATCCACGCTTGTTTGTTTGCTTCAAAGGGTGAGAAAAATACGAATGCTGCTGAATAAAACTGCTAACTGGAACTGGAACTGAAGTGAGAAAAGGAATTAAAAGAGAACAAAAAGAAAGAATGGGGAAAATGTAGGGAAAATAAAGAATGCGCTCGAATGGGCCCTACCCCACTGCCTACGTACCTCATCGGGATAAATGAGGATCAGAGACGGCGTAGTTCGCCTAACTAAGGCTGAAACTCGTTTGTATTTTTTAGGCTGACGTTGCCATAGCTCTAGCTCAGGTGTTACCGGCTCTGACTCGAGGGTGTTTACCGTATCGCCGTTTGAATTATCGAGGCAAGTCGCATTCGTCCGTGAAGATTAGGAGATGAGAAGAGAAGACGCAATTGTCTTTGTTGATTGTCTTTTATGAGAAGTGTTTTGGAGTTTGTTGTTTGTGAACATTCTCATACTAAGACTTATCCATCGTGGTAGGGACTTATGTCGCTCCCCGGATTTCCATCCTGGTACAAACGCGAAAGTGGCGCGGAAAAAGAATAGAGTCGCCAGCCAGGCATTTTTATCCCGAAGAAAGGGAATGGTAATGCTGCACAAACCAGAAGAAAGAAAGAGGAAGGACACAGGTCCTGCGAACCAAAGAGACTGAGTTCGGGAGTCGGTTACGACCTGGGAAGGTATTAGCACCCAGATCGTCCGCCGTACCCGACGGGATCCACGCTTGCAAAAAGAAACTGTTTCAAAGGGTGAGGGTATGAAAGCTGCAGCAAAAGAAATGAAGATGGAAAGAAACTGGAACTGGAAAAGAAACTGAGAAAAGCAATGAATATGAAACAAAGAGGAAAAATGTAGGGAAAATAAAGATTGTGCTCGAACGGGCCCTACCCCACTGCCTACGTACCTCATCAGGATAATGAGGATCAGAGACGCCGTAGTTCCCCTAACTAGGGGTAACAAAGGAAAATTGCTTGTGAATTAAGGCTTGAACTGCCTATGCCATTGCTCAGGTGTTGCAGGCTCGGACGACGAGTGCGTAACCGTCTTGCAAAGTGACATGTAGGAGCAAGTTCGCGTACAGAGCGAAGGAGATGAGAAAAGAATTCCCGAAGGAAAGACGCTTATTGTTTGTTTGTGTTTTTTAGAAGCTTTTATGAGTGTGTCACAAGGAAGTGAACTCAAGCTCTCTTCAATGGACTGTGCACTTGTCACTACATTCCAAGATGGAATAATAGAACAAGCACACTCAAGTAAGGAGAAGATCCCCAAAACTTGAACCCAAAGACTAGGGCTTAGGCTCACTAACTTGCTTGCTTATTAAGTGTTTTTGGTTATTTACATGAAGAAGTGTCTTTTATGCTTTTCTTTTATGAAGGAGATACCTTGATCAGACTTGTGCATCACAAAGTAAACATGTACTATCCCAAGATGGGAAGACTACAAGCATACCTCATGGAATAAGGCTATGGATCAATGTATCACTTCAGATTTATTAAAGTGCTTTTTTAGAGAATTATGGGATGAGAAGAGAAGAGAACCAAAAAGGATCATAAAGGTAAAAGCTAACGGGAAAAATCTAATCCTAATATTCACATGCTCGGATGGTCCTAGGTTAGTGAGGCTCACTATCCTAATGAAGAAGGAAGAAGAAGAGAAAGATGAAAAGAGAAACTCCATGGTGGCCTAAGCACACCTCAAGTTAGAAAGAAAAGAAAAAGATGAAATGGATGAAATAGAAATAAGATAAAGAGATGAGAATGCGATATGGAGTAATCGAACAATGCACAAACAGAGCCTACACCAGTAGGACTTCCAGATGCAGCAATATGCAATAAGATGAAATCGGGTCCCAGTGGTACCTAACGGAGAAGGTCCGTTGCCTCTTCAATAAGCGCAAAAGAAACTCAAGAAATAATGTCAAGTCCAGAACAGACTTATAAGTCAAGCGTAATTGTCTATTATCATGATACCAAGCAAACGTCCATCATCCAAAGCCAATCGACAAATGAAACCAGAGTTAATGTCAAGAATTGGTCCTCCCTGTATCAGGGACTAAATATAATCTGCACCCAAAAACTCATCAGTCTAAACAAAATTATGGAAATTAATCACAAGAAGATAATAATTAATCAAGAGATAATCACAAGTCTAAACCAAAAAAAAGATAATAATCATGAGTTTATAAAAATATTCCATTCTAATCAACCAAAGCTTTAATAAAAAATAAAAATCTGTGAAAAGAATAATAATAACATCTTAACTCAAAACTAGAATAACAAATAAGCAAAATCTACTCCATAATTAAAAACCTAAACTAAAATTCTAAACAAAGTTAAATTGTAATTAAAAAACACTTAAGCAAATAATCCAACAAAACAAAGGAGAATATTAAAGAAATGAAATAAAAAAAAAATGTTGTAAATGGGTCGGTGGTGTAGATAGCAGTGAGATGGTCCGAAACAAATGAGAAAGATTTGGCCCACGGTTGGCATAGCAAGAGCTCCTCACATCACTGAATATGACCTAACTTTACTCTTCTTCTCCAAATGAGCAAACACGAAGCCGTCAACATCCAACGCAATCGACCAATCGTCGCGACCTCTCACTCTCTGTGAATCCTCTATCGAAACCAAAAAGCATCACCACTTCCCAACCGTCTGAACTCCCTCTCCGTCGATTTCCTTTTTCAATCGCGAATCAACATGTCACGACTCTCACCCTGTTTAGGATTTTCCCAATTTCGTCATGACAGATTGAATCTATTCTTCTTCTCAGCTTCGATTTGGTGAGTTTCTAATCTCTCCGCCTCAGATTCTTCTCTCGTCACGATTCATCTCTTCAAAAACTATCTAAATCAAATTCTTCTTGTTTCTGGTCATTAGTTTGGATCCGTGTGAGTGTTGGTGGTGGCTTACTTGAGTTGTTTGAAGGGTGGAGGAATTGAAGTGATGTTGCGGTTCTGATTCGGTCGATATGGTGTTTTGTGTGAAAACGAAAAACGTATGGCTTGTTGTTTTTTTGTATCAGCCGAAGAAGAGAAGAAATTTTATTCTGTGTTTTTGTGTGTGAAGAACGTTTTGAGGGTATGCTGTTTGTTGGTGCGATGTATTGATTGAAGATTGTGGTTCAATTTGGTGTTGTTTATGTGTTGTTGGTGGAGTGAAAATTTAGAGAAGGCTTGTGGTTTGGTTATTGATGATGGAGGATTTCGGTTGAAGGTTTAAGGTTGGGGGTGGTTTATGAGGGAGGTGAGTGATGAAAGTTTGAGGGAGTAACAGAAGTTTGTTGCGGGAAGTGTGGCTTTGTGTGTTGGTTGTATGTGAGGGAATTGCTGTGTGTTGTTTTTTTTTTCGATTAAGAAAAGGTTTTGCGTTCTCTTTGTTGTTGCTATGAAGAGTGATGAAGGCGTGGAAAAAGAGTGGGGCTGGCGTATTGGTGTGTGTGGGATCGTACATTTGTGAGTTGGAGGAAAAAGAAAAATTGGAATGTTGTGCCCTTTGGTGAAGAATCCGCGAGTTGGTTATACGTTTGTGTACATGCTACGGAAAAATGAAAATGAAGTGTTGTTGAGGAGTGTGTTTGTGCGTTTCATTTGCGGAGTGGATGGTGAGTGGTGGGCCAGTGTAAATTCTAATTTTTCGGAAGCTGATGATGCTTTGTGGTCAATTAACAGGCTCTTTTTCTTTACTCTTTTTTTTTTGGGGGTTAATTTTGTTATAGAGATAAAGGTGAATGGTGGCAGTAAATTTTTATAACATGGACTTATTCTCCTCTTGTTTCCATGAGCCTCTTTCTAGAACTTTTTAGAAAGTGATAGATTTCATACATAAATAAAACAAATGGGCCTTGTTGTAATTGGATTTTATAAACACACCCTCCATATTATTTGGTAAAGAGAAAATTTGGAAATGTAATTAGATCTGAAATGATGATGAACAAAGAAAACCGATTGACTTCAAATTAACCTTGAGAAATGAACCGAATTGATCCTTAACTAAATATCTTAAAATGATTCCAAACGCACCACTTAACCCCAATCTTGAAACCACACATATACATGCTAACTTCAAATTTCCCAGAATAAAATCTTGAATTTCTTTTTGAGAAGTAAAATCAACTATAAATCGATCTTGGCCTTAAACGAGTTAAAGCTTCTTAAACCAATTCAAATTGATCTTTCTTGAACACAAATATGAACTTACGAACATGATTTGAGATCAGAGAATCAGGATTTGAAATATGGATTGCACTGCAACTTGCACCAAACTCCAATTAAAACTATATTGGTTCTAAATGATCTCTCCCATGTGACACTCGAATTCACATTTAACCTGAGTATTCACCAAATTTGGACTTGCTCCGACAAAACTCTGAATCATTAATAATAAACTCTGAATCATTTGAATTCGTCACTTCCCAATAACCTGCAGAAACTCCACCCATAACATTTGAATCTTGGACGCACACTGGTTGAGAAATAGTCCACTGACATTGATAACAAAATCCTGAGAGGCTGAGAAAAGAAGAAGAACAACCTTGTGACTTGATGAAGAATAGAATGTCTTGATGAAGAAAAGAACATCTTGATGAGAGGACAGATGCATAAGTGAACAGTCTTCAGACATGAAGTCCTTAGAAACCACCAAATCAGGGAAATAAACCCTAATTCCTCAGAAAATATTGAAACCATGCCTTATGCACATGATGTGAATTCTAAATGTTAATGACCTAATGGAAATGTATATGAGATGCAAACGAACAACGGAAAATGATAGAAAAACCAGAGGGCAAATTTAGGGTGTCTACAGCTGCCCCTATTCAATCAACTGTTAATCTGAAAAGGGTGAGAGCGACGGCTATCAGACGTTCGAGATAAACAGTGATCGAATACCAAAAAAGACCCCGAAATTTTGCACTCTGACGAAGAATGCAGAACATTGTGAAATAAACCCAACCAGATGACGCTCTGGGGACTGCAGGGGAGAAAGAGGCAGACGAGCTTCTTCCAAGTTGAAACTGATATCTGGAATAAGAACATGTTGACAGACGAGTCTTCGAATGACCTGTGACGCCAGGTGCAGAGAGCAGACGAGCCCTTAAGAATCTTCAAAGTAACCTGAGATAGACGAATCTCCTTCACTAATCCTTATGCAGATAAGTGGAATAAGACGTACGAGTCTTCTTCGGATAACCCTTACGCAGGTTCCGGGAATGCATACAAGTCTGTGGGATAGACATGCAACTAGGATGGATGAATCCTCTTCACGAATCCTTACGCAGATAAGTGGAATAAGACGAACGAGTCTTCTTCGGATAACCCTTATGCAGGTTCCGGAAAATAGGATAGACGAACCCTCTTCACGAATCCTTACGCAGATAAGTGGAATAAGACGGGCGAGTCTTCTTCGGATAACCCTTACGCAGGTTCCGGCAATTGTTTTGACGCTTTAATCCCACCGTCAGGATTTTCAACCTCTTCAATGCGGACGAGCATTGGAATGATCATCAAAGAAACACAGACGAGTGTCAAAAGTCGACGATACAGACGAGTACCGGACGATGATCCAAGAAACACGGACGAGTGCTTCTGATAGTGATACGGGCGAGTGTCGAAGGATGCGGACGAGCAATCTTCAAAGGAGTAACAAGCACGTACGAGTGCTAAGAGATGCGGTCGAGCATCAAATAAAGATGCGAGTACGGACGAGTACTGGCGACCTTCTTGGGGATATGCCTCAAATAAAGAGGAATCGAAAATAAAATGCACGGACGAGTACTGGCAGGGATGCGGACGAGCACCAAATAAAGATGCGCGCACAGACGAGTACAGGCAACTTCGCTGGGGAAAAAACTTCAAAGACTAATAAGCACGGACGAGTGCCGAGAGCTGCGGACGGTCATCAAATAAAGATGCTAGCACGAACGAGTGCTGGGGAATACCTCAAATAAAGAGGAATCTGCTGAGGAAAAGGCACGGACGAGTGCTGAAAGAGGATGAGCATCAAATAAAGATGCGAGCACAGACGAGTGCTAGTAGATATAGACTCTACTGGGGAAAGCAAACGAGCAATATCACAGAGCTAACACATACGAGTGTTGAAATATACATACGAGCAGCAATAAAGCATGATATATCACTGCTGGGGATAACTCTGCTTAGAGATAACACAGACGAGTGTTGACAAACGCAGACGAGCGGTAGACAAATGCCTGATTGGCCACCGAGAGTTGCAACTCTGCAGGGGAAGATAAATCTAGAGGTCTGACTACCCATCTCTGACTGAGGTGATATATACCTGCCTGTCATCAAATTGGCCCAAAAGTATGGCAACTTTGCTGGGAAATATTTCACTGCCGGAAGTGAAGATCAGACATGAACTCTGTGGGGAAAGATCATCTTCAGACTTGGCTAGGGAAGATGCTTTGTCAAATAACTCTTGCTGGGACCCTTGCTGGAGAGAGAGAGCTCTAACAATTCTAACTTTGTGGGGAAACAAGGCCTTCAGCTGCCTGTTGGGAAAACTTCACTGTGGACAGATAAATCCGCTCGGGGATGAGAATGATTCAATTAGCCTCGAAGTTCTGCTAGGGATATCGTCTGTTCTGACTCAGCTGGGGATGTCAACCTTCCGGCATGGCTGAGACATATATGGCAATGCTCTGCTGAGGAAATGCTTTGCTGGAGAATTAGATCACAATAAACAAAATTGTGCCCCAGGTATAGTATGACGACTGTGTTGGGAAAATATGCCAATGAAAATTGGGCCTTGACTGAACACGAATAACCAACTCCTCATGAGGAAACCTTGTCGGCTGAAAGAAAATTCTCTGCTTGAGGATGAAATCTTCCAATGCCCAGTCAGAGTGAGTCAAGTCGCTTCCACGCTCATACCGGGGCAAAATAATTCCAGAGCTCACTAAGTGCAACTCTCCTAGAGAGGACATCCAAGTCCGCCATGCCAAGAATTGGATAATTAGTGACAGTCTGTTCAGAGACTCGCCCAACAGGGGCAATTTCAGCTACACAAACCAAGTTATATCAGTAATCTCAGAGTTCGAGATGAGTGTCGGGAAATCATGCTACCCACCGTCGCCTTTGTCACCCTTCTCAACCGGAAGCCTTGTCATTAAGACCTTTCTTCCCATCCTCGGGAGTTTTTTCGGCTTGTCATAAGCATTGCATAAGTCATTTGCATACGTTATTCATGTCGCTCGAGCATCTAGAGCATACGCATCATAAGTGCATTGAGCATAACCTCTTCAACTTCAACCAGACACCCAGGGCCTCGTACCCCCATTTTCTTATCAACCTAAAGTCCAGTTCTCGTCTGGCGAACCTTTCAAAGTCCAGTTCTCGTCTGGCAAACCAACTTCAAATACCAGTTCTCGTCTGGTAGGCGAATCTTTTAACCAGTTCTCGTCTGGTCACCTTTTCATTTAACCTGTTGAACGCCAGTTCTCTGTCGCTCCCGGGATTTTCATCCTTGGACAACAGAAATTTCGGGTGGCCTGCCCCTGTTTGGCAGATTCATCTCTGATCAACTGACTTTGAATGGCGTTCCTCGATCAACTGATGCTTGGGAACTCTCTTTACCCTGACAAATTCCTTGGTCAACAAAACCACTGGATAACATGCCCCTGATTCATAGGCCAACAAGATACTTTTGATTCTGGTCATCATTGTTGAATGATCAAATTCTCCTCTGATTGCCCTTTGTAGGAACTTCCCTGATGTCACAGACTAACTTGCAATTAAAACTGTTCATTCACAAATGGTAATTCTAATGCAGTGCACATTCAAGTTTTGAAAATTTATTTACTTGAATGATGTGACAGTGTGTGACGAATGGACGATTAATCCAAACGTAGTGTTGAGTTAACAAATCATTAGGAGTCAGTTTACGCAACCTTGTCGTAGTATGCTTTCAGAATTGAACCTGATTCAATTAGGACTTTCAAGGGTTGTAACGTGGTCTGGTTCACGGTTTTAGAAAGAAGGATTTATAGCTCAAAGTTTATTTGTGCCCACCCATTCTCCTTGATGTTCTCCAGTCCTATGTTCAGCTAATTCGACTTAAGCGCTCGCTTCTCACAAGGGTTTTGTAATGATTGAGGAACCAATGACGTTGATGGTTTACGCACCAATGAGGTTTCTTGGAGTAACAGTCACCCCTTCTGACTTTGTGTCTGGTCACACAATTTTGTTCTAATGGAGGATTTTTCTTTCTGATTTTTCTTTTACTCCCTAACTTTTTCCTGGACTGAATTTTTTTGAATTTTTTCGATTTTGAAGTCCAGCGGGATGCCCTAACTTTTGCCTAAGTCATTTGTTTTCACATTTTTTCTTTTCGACTTAGCGGGCTTCATTTCTCTTTTCTTTTTTTGCTTTTGATTTTTTTTTCTTGAACAAATTGTGTGACACAGGCTTGTCATGACTTGCTGAAAGGGTTGATTGCCTCATTCCTTTGTTGGTGAGGGATAACCATTGTGGTTTCACATCTCTTGACCTTTTGAGGTGTACTGAAGAAAAGGTAATGGATCCTCGGATGCTCACTCCTTTGGAAATTTGAACGCTCGGTCAAATTAACTGATGACTACCCTGCCCCGGGTTGGATGTGAGGGTTTTTTCGTTTAGAAAAGAAACTCCTACTTCAAGGCTCAAAGGGGTTGACGAGGGTCTATCTCCCTTATATCTCCGGTGTTTGGGAATTGAAACAATGCCTGTACATCGTCAGCAGGTTCTACCCTGAAAGCATACCTTCAACAATTATGGGTATTCAGTTGTCATCATCCTCCCTCAAACCTGCTAAACAACAGTGAAATAAATGGGAGGTATATGGATGCAATTTTTTTTTTTTTTTTCATGCAAGTAAAGAAAAATGAGCGAATGCGACATAATTGATTCAAAAAGTTTAAGATCGCTACATTAACATTACCATTTAAAACAACAATGCTTAAAAGACAAGTAGCTGCTAACAGGAAAGAAACTACAATGAAAATGATAAAAAGGATACGATGATCACCAACTCTGATGACATTTTTCCGAGCCACTGAATCAGGAGACGTTTCTTTGAAGTCTTTGAACTCAAACAGGCGAGAGGTTGACGTGCACAACCAAGCTTCCTTCTGGAAAGGATATGTAGCCCTTATCGATCAACTGTTGTACTTTGGCTTGAAAAGCTTTACAATCTTCAGTTGAATGCCCCATTGATCCACCATGATACCCACATAGCTCATGAGGATTGTACCCTGGAGGGTACGGCTCTGGCAACGACTTAAGAAGCTTAGGAACCACCAAAGAGCTCTGAATTAGATATGGCAAAAGTTCACTGTATGCCATGGGAACTGGATGAAGAGGAGCATTCCTTCTTTCCAGATTGTTGCGAGGCCTTGGCTGGCCCTGGAGTTGATTATGAGGTCTTCGATCATGAGCTTGCGGATTTGGACGAGGAGGAGTCCAGGGCTTCTGATATGGTGCTCTGAGCATTGCCGAATGCCCATAAGTGTAAGCAGACCTAGGAATAGATGATCTCTGAGAAGATGTTGGTCTAGAATATTCGATATTGGCCATGACTGCACTGGTGTCATACCATTCTTCCCCTTGGGAGCTAACAACAGACTCATCTTCACTAGTTGGGATATTCGAAGAGTCTTGGATCTTTCCACTTTTGCGCAGGCTTTCGATGCGTACTCCAACTTTTATCAAATCAGAGAAGCTTGATGTCCAAATGCTACTCATTCTTTCCAAATACGGACCTTGCAACGTGCCCACAAACAGGTCCACTAATTCTCTGTCTGAAAGTGGTGGTTGCACTTGGGCTGCCAATTCTCTCCACCGCTGTGCATATTCTCTGAAAGATTCACCACTCCTCTGAGATAGGCTCTGCAAGTGCATGCGACTAGGCGCCATGTCCACATTGTACTGGTATTGCTTTACGAAAGCTCTGGATAAATCATTCCAAGATCGGATACAGCTGCTTTCCAAATCCATATACCAACTTAAAGATGCCCCACTTAAACTGTCCTGAAAGCAATGAATCATCAGCTTATCGTTGCGAGCATGAGAAGTCATTTTTCTACAGAACATCACCAAATGACGCTTCGGGCAACTGACACCAGTGTATTTCTCAAATTTTGGAGTCTTGAAATCTGGAGGAATGACAAGACTAGGCACCAAACACAGGTTTAGAGCATCAAAACCAAAGGCGTCAGGATCTACTAAGGCTTTGAGTTGCTCGTCTAACACACGAAATCTTTCAGCAGGATCAAAAGCTTGTGGATCCTTGGTTTTCACAAGAGGGATTGCCCCTTGGAAGTTCGACATAGGGAAGGCAAAACTCTGATAATCCGTAGCATCAGAAGAAGATGAAGGTCCACCCCGAACAACAGATGGTTCAGGTACACTCTGATTCACGATCGTGGTCTGTACAGGCTGAGCTTGAGTAAGATTATTCACTTGTGGGAGATCCTCATCAGGAGAAAGACCATACAAAGGATTGGTCATCGAGGTGAAACCAGGTGGAAACTCAACACTCTGACGGTTGCTCTCTGACATAGCTACTGATGACTTCGAATATGACTTTTTACCTCTTGACAACTGCTCAGTCAAACTTCAAACAACTTGTCGTCTTCCAACAGTTACCACTTGTTCAAACTGAGTACCGGGAAATCAGCTGGCTGGTCATGGACAAAAGGAGAAGGATGAGCTCTCTGGAAGAGGAAAATGCAATGCAGATGCAAAATGCAATATGATGATGCAAAGATGCAAAGACATGGGATCACAGCTGGAAACTGCCTGGAATCTGGAATACTGAGCCAAGGATCGAGTGTCTGTAACCACAAGATTTCTGTATAGTAACCCGAAATAGTAACTGAAAACCAGAGGTCAATAACTCCAGGATCATAGTGATCGAATCAAAACAATAAGACTGTACTGGCAATGAGGGTATGTTGAGGTCATGGGTTCCTGCAAACCTGTAAACCCCTCCCAATCTCACTGGTAGGCTCCGGGTCAAACATCACGGACTCTCAAAGCCGAATAGCAATAATACTTTCACCATCTCCGAGAAGTGGCTCATGACCAGATCAGGGAATCGGTTTGGCATTATGTACTACGCAGGGAGGCCTCAGCTGAGTCCAGGACACAAGGTCATCCTATGCGATCCCCAGGTGGGCCCTCGGATGCGAATGGGTTTGCCACAAAATGTGGGTTGCCACTGTCATCACTAAAGAGGGATGTTTCCACAAGGTTCTCAATGATCGGTCCCCAGCTGCACATAACTGTCAGGGTTATGTAATGAGAGAGGAAGATCCCCAAATCAAGACATTTCCAAGACAATCGCAACCTGGGTGTGGAACTCACTACTACCCCCATGACAAGATCTCATGAGGCCAAAGTGGAACCACTCTAAGTCCTATGGTGCACTCGAGCCGGGTACTTGGCTCATATCTCTCAAGAACCAGTAACACCCATCCCACCAAAGAAAACCAGTCCAGACAGTCCAGTATATACATGATGCATAAAATAACGACTGAAAACTGTAAATAAAGCTATAAATAAAGCTGTAAATAAACAACAATAAAATACAACAAGCCACAGCAAACAAACATCACCCGATGAAACAGCAACAAACAAGCGCTAGGAGAGACTCACAGGGGAACCAGAGATTCTGGGTTCGGTCCCCAGCAGAGTCGCCAGCTGTCGCTCCCCGGATTTCCATCCTGGTACAAACGCGAAAGTGGCGCGGAAAAAGAATAGAGTCGCCAGCCAGGCATTTTTATCCCGAAGAAAGGGAATGGTAATGCTGCACAAACCAGAAGAAAGAAAGAGGAAGGACACAGGTCCTGCGAACCAAAGAGACTGAGTTCGGGAGTCGGTTACGACCTGGGAAGGTATTAGCACCCAGATCGTCCGCCGTACCCGACGGGATCCACGCTTGCAAAAAGAAACTGTTTCAAAGGGTGAGGGTATGAAAGCTGCAGCAAAAGAAATGAAGATGGAAAGAAACTGGAACTGGAAAAGAAACTGAGAAAAGCAATGAATATGAAACAAAGAGGAAAAATGTAGGGAAAATAAAGATTGTGCTCGAACGGGCCCTACCCCGCTGCCTACGTACCTCATCAGGATAATGAGGATCAGAGACGCCGTAGTTCCCCTAACTAGGGGTAACAAAGGAAAATTGCTTGTGAATTAAGGCTTGAACTGCCTATGCCATTGCTCAGGTGTTGCAGGCTCGGACGACGAGTGCGTAACCGTCTTGCAAAGTGACATGTAGGAGCAAGTTCGCGTACAGAGCGAAGGAGATGAGAAAAGAATTCCCAAAGGAAAGACGCTTATTGTTTGTTTGTGTTTTTTAGAAGCTTTTATGAGTGTGTCACAAGGAAGTGAACTCAAGCTCTCTTCAATGGACTGTGCACTTGTCACTACATTCCAAGATGGAATAATAGAACAAGCACACTCAAGTAAGGAGAAGATCCCCAAAACTTGAACCCAAAGACTAGGGCTTAGGCTCACTAACTTGCTTGCTTATTAAGTGTTTTTGGTTATTTACATGAAGAAGTGTCTTTTATGCTTTTCTTTTATGAAGGAGATACCTTGATCAGACTTGTGCATCACAAAGTAAACATGTACTATCCCAAGATGGGAAGACTACAAGCATACCTCATGGAATAAGGCTATGGATCAATGTATCACTTCAGATTTATTAAAGTGCTTTTTTAGAGAATTATGGGATGAGAAGAGAAGAGAACCAAAAAGGATCATAAAGGTAAAAGCTAATGGGAAAAATCTAATCCTAATATTCACATGCTCGGATGGTCCTAGGTTAGTGAGGCTCACTATCCTAATGAAGAAGGAAGAAGAAGAGAAAGATGAAAAGAGAAACTCCATGGTGGCCTAAGCACACCTCAAGTTAGAAAGAAAAGAAAAAGATGAAATGGATGAAATAGAAATAAGATAAAGAGATGAGAATGCGATATGGAGTAATCGAACAATGCACAAACAGAGCCTACACCAGTAGGACTTCCAGATGCAGCAATATGCAATAAGATGAAATCGGGTCCCAGTGGTACCTAACGGAGAAGGTCCGTTGCCTCTTCAATAAGCGCAAAAGAAACTCAAGAAATAATGTCAAGTCCAGAACAGACTTATAAGTCAAGCGTAATTGTCTATTATCATGATACCAAGCAAACGTCCATCATCCAAAGCCAATCGACAAATGAAACCAGAGTTAATGTCAAGAATTGGTCCTCCCTGTATCAGGGACTAAATATAATCTGCACCCAAAAACTCATCAGTCTAAACAAAATTATGGAAATTAATCACAAGAAGATAATAATTAATCAAGAGATAATCACAAGTCTAAACCAAAAAAAAGATAATAATCATGAGTTTATAAAAATATTCCATTCTAATCAACCAAAGCTTTAATAAAAAATAAAAATCTGTGAAAAGAATAATAATAACATCTTAACTCAAAACTAGAATAACAAATAAGCAAAATCTACTCCATAATTAAAAACCTAAACTAAAATTCTAAACAAAGTTAAATTGTAATTAAAAAACACTTAAGCAAATAATCCAACAAAACAAAGGAGAATATTAAAGAAATGAAATAAAAAAAAAATGTTGTAAATGGGTCGGTGGTGTAGATAGCAGTGAGATGGTCCGAAACAAATGAGAAAGATTTGGCCCACGGTTGGCATAGCAAGAGCTCCTCACATCACTGAATATGACCTAACTTTACTCTTCTTCTCCAAATGAGCAAACACGAAGCCGTCAACATCCAACGCAATCGACCAATCGTCGCGACCTCTCACTCTCTGTGAATCCTCTATCGAAACCAAAAAGCATCACCACTTCCCAACCGTCTGAACTCCCTCTCCGTCGATTTCCTTTTTCAATCGCGAATCAACATGTCACGACTCTCACCCTGTTTAGGATTTTCCCAATTTCGTCATGACAGATTGAATCTATTCTTCTTCTCAGCTTCGATTTGGTGAGTTTCTAATCTCTCCGCCTCAGATTCTTCTCTCGTCACGATTCATCTCTTCAAAAACTATCTAAATCAAATTCTTCTTGTTTCTGGTCATTAGTTTGGATCCGTGTGAGTGTTGGTGGTGGCTTACTTGAGTTGTTTGAAGGGTGGAGGAATTGAAGTGATGTTGCGGTTCTGATTCGGTCGATATGGTGTTTTGTGTGAAAACGAAAAACGTATGGCTTGTTGTTTTTTTGTATCAGCCGAAGAAGAGAAGAAATTTTATTCTGTGTTTTTGTGTGTGAAGAACGTTTTGAGGGTATGCTGTTTGTTGGTGCGATGTATTGATTGAAGATTGTGGTTCAATTTGGTGTTGTTTATGTGTTGTTGGTGGAGTGAAAATTTAGAGAAGGCTTGTGGTTTGGTTATTGATGATGGAGGATTTCGGTTGAAGGTTTAAGGTTGGGGGTGGTTTATGAGGGAGGTGAGTGATGAAAGTTTGAGGGAGTAACAGAAGTTTGTTGCGGGAAGTGTGGCTTTGTGTGTTGGTTGTATGTGAGGGAATTGCTGTGTGTTGTTTTTTTTTTCGATTAAGAAAAGGTTTTGCGTTCTCTTTGTTGTTGCTATGAAGAGTGATGAAGGCGTGGAAAAAGAGTGGGGCTGGCGTATTGGTGTGTGTGGGATCGTACATTTGTGAGTTGGAGGAAAAAGAAAAATTGGAATGTTGTGCCCTTTGGTGAAGAATCCGCGAGTTGGTTATACGTTTGTGTACATGCTACGGAAAAATGAAAATGAAGTGTTGTTGAGGAGTGTGTTTGTGCGTTTCATTTGCGGAGTGGATGGTGAGTGGTGGGCCAGTGTAAATTCTAATTTTTCGGAAGCTGATGATGCTTTGTGGTCAATTAACAGGCTCTTTTTCTTTACTCTTTTTTTTTTGGGGGTTAATTTTGTTATAGAGATAAAGGTGAATGGTGGCAGTAAATTTTTATAACATGGACTTATTCTCCTCTTGTTTCCATGAGCCTCTTTCTAGAACTTTTTAGAAAGTGATAGATTTCATACATAAATAAAACAAATGGGCCTTGTTGTAATTGGATTTTATAAACACACCCTCCATATTATTTGGTAAAGAGAAAATTTGGAAATGTAATTAGATCTGAAATGATGATGAACAAAGAAAACCGATTGACTTCAAATTAACCTTGAGAAATGAACCGAATTGATCCTTAACTAAATATCTTAAAATGATTCCAAACGCACCACTTAACCCCAATCTTGAAACCACACATATACATGCTAACTTCAAATTTCCCAGAATAAAATCTTGAATTTCTTTTTGAGAAGTAAAATCAACTATAAATCGATCTTGGCCTTAAACGAGTTAAAGCTTCTTAAACCAATTCAAATTGATCTTTCTTGAACACAAATATGAACTTACGAACATGATTTGAGATCAGAGAATCAGGATTTGAAATATGGATTGCACTGCAACTTGCACCAAACTCCAATTAAAACTATATTGGTTCTAAATGATCTCTCCCATGTGACACTCGAATTCACATTTAACCTGAGTATTCACCAAATTTGGACTTGCTCCGACAAAACTCTGAATCATTAATAATAAACTCTGAATCATTTGAATTCGTCACTTCCCAATAACCTGCAGAAACTCCACCCATAACATTTGAATCTTGGACGCACACTGGTTGAGAAATAGTCCACTGACATTGATAACAAAATCCTGAGAGGCTGAGAAAAGAAGAAGAACAACCTTGTGACTTGATGAAGAATAGAATGTCTTGATGAAGAAAAGAACATCTTGATGAGAGGACAGATGCATAAGTGAACAGTCTTCAGACATGAAGTCCTTAGAAACCA
This sequence comes from Lathyrus aphaca, assembly GCA_963966055.1. Taxonomy (NCBI): domain Eukaryota; kingdom Viridiplantae; phylum Streptophyta; class Magnoliopsida; order Fabales; family Fabaceae; genus Lathyrus; species Lathyrus aphaca. Next base: position 45,969,556 of record OZ014520.1, read on the forward strand.
CCAAATCAGGGAAATAAACCCTAATTCCTCAGAAAATATTGAAACCATGCCTTATGCACATGATGTGAATTCTAAATGTTAATGACCTAATGGAAATGTATATGAGATGCAAACGAACAACGGAAAATGATAGAAAAACCAGAGGGCAAATTTAGGGTGTCTACAACTTACACCTCGCCCCGAAACATGACATGTATAAGAACTCCGCAACAAAGTCTCGTGTCGTATGAGAACGTTTAACCTTTATTAGGTGCGTTTTATTGTTTGTCTTTATGGGATGAGAAAGAGACTCAAATCGAAAAAGGAAAAACTAAGGGGGACTAAGACCAACCCTAAGTTGTTTATTCAATATCAAGGAGATCCTAAAGGTTAGTGAGGTTTCTAATCCTAAGGAGGAGAGGAAAGAGGAAGAGAAAAGGAAGAAGAACACAACTTACTTCCTAATGAAGTTAAGTTGGTTCCAAAAGGGGAAAACCTAACAAGCACAAACATTATGTAAGGCAAAATGGTGCAAATTAAATGCATTAGAAATACCAAAGAGGATAGGGTTTTTAGACATACCTTGCCCTCCCTACAAAACAAAGGTTAGCATGGTAAACATGATAAAAATAAGGCAAACAAAATTACCTAATTAATTCCTAAGGGAACTAGGACCTAAACTAGACTCAATCTATAGTTTAAAGGACCTAAAGCTAATGCAATGCAAAATTCAGCAACTTATTTACAACACTTAATGCACAAACAGCTATGAAATGCACTACGCAATAACAGCTTTTTACAGCACCTATATGTATGCAAAAACAGGTGTTAAAAGTCACAAACAGCATGAACTTTTAACAAACAACATGTATTCTATAGCACGTATATGCAAAACAGCTATCAAATGCAAATTCTAGATTTTATGTTTTTCACTTGTAATGCGCAAATTCAATGCAAAGTACACCAATCAATCATGATTATGCAATAATGAACATGTATAAAGCACATGATTTAGATGAACATTGTTATTCTTAATGGAGTATGCAAAAATGCATCATTATGCAACAAGCATGCAAAACATGAACATGGCATATGAAGATGCTCTACATTGATCATGAATGTGCAAAATGATGGATCAACAAAAGTGCTAATCTTAATGCAAAAACCATAATTTTATTGATGTAGGAATGTGATCAAGAATGCGATTAAAATGCAACAAATGCAACACATTGTGCTTATGCATAAACATGCTTATGAACATGCAACATTTGGTATATGTTGCAAGGATGCGAATGCATTAACGATACATGCGAATGATGCGAGAATTGGAATGCAACATGATCATTTATATGCTAAAGAATGTATGGGTATGGCAAGAACATGCAATAATTCAAGTTATGCATTAATGGACACAAACATACATAACATGCGAAATGGACGGAATCGTGTCGAATCGACTCGAAATGGGGGAATGGGATATTGAAACTAACCTAGAAATTTCCCTAAAATCAGTACCTAAACATGTATGGGGGATGATAGGTATGAAGATTTAAGACTAAGCTATCAAATAAGCTAAAATCTAAATTCCTACGACGAGAACTGTTTTTCCTATTTACAAGGGATTCTTTACACCTACTAGGACCTAGATTAGACTACAAATCTAATTCCTAATAATCCAAATGCAAATTGCAAGCAAGAAAGCAACAAAAACGAAAATGAACGGTACAACATAAACATAATCGAAAATCATGCGGAGAATGCCGTTAAAGCGAGATGAAGAGGATAAATTAAGGCATAATGGTTAAATCACCAACCTACGAAACGGAGGAGTGTTTCGGTAATTGTTGCAATGAATCGGAGTGCGAATGGAGAAGAAAACCGGAGAATCCGCGAATGCAAAATAAATGCGATTCGGTCTTGACGCTTCTCGATTAATCACTTCCGATAAGTCGCAATCTCCACCAAAAACCAGTAGCTTCTTATTCCACAATGCTCAATTCAATGGAGGATGGTGGCTAAACTTTAAGACCTTCAAGTTTCAATGTGAAACTTGAAGAACTTTTGTTGAAAAGCTATGGTGAAAATGGTGGAAAAGTGGGAGAGAAAGTAATGGATTTTGAGATTGTGAAAATGGTGATTGAGTGAAGAATGAGGGAGAGAGTGATTTGTGGTGATTACCTTTAGCTTTGGGAGGAGATGGATTTATATAATGCATTGGTTTGGCATGAGGTTTGGGCTTGGAGGTAGCTTAGGAGTTAGCTTAGGTCAGGAGTTAGTTGGGATTCTAGAGAATTCTAGAACTCCTTGGAAGGTTGTAGAAAACTCTAGAATGTGGTAGAAGAGGGTGAGCTGGCTCTTCTAGAACTTTCTTTAGTTGGGATCAATCCAATGCATCAAACACCATGAAGCTTATGATGGAGATTAGTGAAGTGAAACACAAGCTTAGTTATTCAAGGACTGCATCTTGAGTTTGCTCTCTTGATTATGGAATGCACAATAATTAGAATGGACCTGCATACATTCAATGATAACTTGCTGATGTAGCAAAGATCAATGGCAAAATTCAGCTTGAAACCAATGAATCTAGTGTACACTAGCTCATGAACATTTGTGGTGAAGACCACTTTGATGTAGCAGCAATGGTGAAGCTTGAATTGAGGCCAAAGTGAAGCTAAATGAGCTATAGAATGTGTACCAATCATTTCCAAGTTCAACCCCAAAGATAACATTGCATTCCCCCTTGTTTTGCATTAAAACAGCAGCAAAATGGCAAAAAACAGCATCATGTATCAATACATAAGGTTATGCATCGATACATACTGAAGAGAAGGCTAAATTCAGCAAAAAAACACATTATGTATCGATACATAACACGTATGTATCGATACATAACAGGTTTTTAACTGTTATGTATCGATACATAACACAGATGCATTGATACATCCTGTTTATGTATCAATACATCCAGCTTATGTATCAATACATAGCCAGCACACATGTATCGATACAAAACTCGTATGTATCGATACATGGCCCCCAAAAACTGTTTTTTCCTTGATTTTTTCCACTCTTTCTTGCTCAAACTTCATCCACAAGTCCCTTATGACCAAGATTTCATGTCCTTGACCTTAAGAAGTCAAGAGTTGACTTTTTGCTCCGTCTTATTGGCTCCTCTGATTAATCCACCATATTTGAGAGATCCTAGGAACTTTTTATTGCCAGTTGGTAGTCACCACTTGTCCCAATCAATGCTCTAGAACATGCTATGAATTATGCTATGAAAATGCAAAGTGATATGCTAAATATGAAAATGAGAGGGCAAATTTTGGGGTGTTACAACTGCCCCTATTCAATCACTGTAGACTTGAATGAATGATAGCAGTTGCTTTCAGACGTTTGAAGTATGCAGGGATTGAATACTAGAACAACCAGAAAATTTGCACTTGGTGGAAAAGAACAGGGAAATAAACCCAACCATCTGAACTCTGCTTGGGGAGAACTTGGATGTGAAGAGTAGTGAATCTGTGAATGTTTCGGAATAATGCCGGGAGATTGCTGATCTGCCACGCTACGGGTGGACTTTTGCTGGGATTTTAATGACATGCCACACAACAGGTGGTCTTCTGAATGCTTTGCCACACTACAGGGGTCTCTGCTCGCTACGGGAGACCTTTGATGGACTTTCGCTCACTCTGCGGGGATATTCTGCCACACTGCGGGGGCTTTGGAAATCTTGCCACACTACGGGGGCACATTGCTCGCTACGGGAGTCTTTCAGAAACTTTGCCACACTACGGGGCACATTGCTCAGCTACGGGAGACTTTCAGAAAACTTTGCCACACTGCGGGGCACCTTGCTCAGCTACGGGAGACTTCAATGTGGTGACTTCACTGGGGATACATTGCTCATATACGAGAGACTTATGCTCACTACGGGAGACCTTGCTGTTTTGCCACACTACGGGGGCTGCTGCTCGCTACGGGAGACTTCTGCTCACTACGGGAGACTTCTGATTTCTCGCCACACTACGGGGGCTGTTGCTCACTACGGGAGACTTCTGCTCACTACGGGAGACTTTGATTTCTCGCCACACTACGGGAGCTTCGGATGATTGCCACGCTGCGGGTGGATTTTAAGAATTTGCCACCCAGAGGATGGACTTCGGCCAATCTGCGGTTGGACTTTGAATAAATTGCCACGCTGCGGGTGGACTTTGAGAATTCGCCACCCGAAGAATGGACTTTGGCCAATCTGCGGCTAGACTTTACAAATTTTCCACCCAGAGGATGGACTTTGGATAAATTGCCACGCTGCGGGTGGACTTGGGATAAATTGCCATGCTGCGGGTGGGCTTTGGATATTAACCTTGGATTTAATACACACATGCTGAATTGTATGACATGATGCCCCATGACACTGAGAGATAGGTACGAAGGGGATTCCTGACACGGAAATAACAAACCCCTGCTGACTCTGTGGGGAATACAGATGATGGCCGATATTTCTGTTGGAGAAGAGTGTGACTAGTCTGTCTCGACTTATTACCTTTGCCAAAAATAAATTGGACTTTAGATTTGAAGACCCTGCTAGGGGATGCCTCAACTGCTGGGGATTGAATCTCAACTCGCAGACTCCGCTGGGTGATCTTCAACTCTTCGACTTAGCTGGGAAAGACCTGTCACGGCTCTGCTAATGAGAACTCTCTCGTCTACCTGAATTTTCCAAACCTCTATGGGGAAGGGAACCGTTCAGCCAACTTCCGTGAATTTCTGGATTCTTGTAAGAAGTGTTTCACTACGGGAAGATGACTCTTGCTAGGGATGATCCTTACTACTCTGCTGTGGAAGAGAAGGATTTTGTTTGAGATTCGCTGGGAAATAAGATCAAGGAAACCTGCTGGAGAAAAGTTTGACGACTTTACTGGGGATAACTTCCATGCGTCTGTTGGGGATAACGAAACTGAACCGCGTCCTGCTGAGGAGGAAAGATTTCAAATAGTCTCGTGCTAGGGATCATTCGCTTTGATTCGGGCTTTACCTTAAGAGGATTTTACAAAAGACCTGATGTCTTTAAACTCTTCAGGAGTATAATTGCCCCGGTATTCTGAACTTCCGATCATCTGTCTTCGGGAAAGAATGAATCCTCGTGCGATTGGGGTGGCTTGCCCCAATATGAATCTTTGGTCAATTGCTTTGTGAGAGATCTGAATCTCGAGGTAACTGCCCCAGATTGGCTGACTCTCGAGGACATTGCTTGACATAACGGCCCCAGATTGGTTGGCTCTTACCATGACTAGTCAGGAAAGTCCCTGCTCAATGAAGCTTTTTCGGAAAAGTGCACCTCGACGTGACAGTCTTTCAGAAGTTTTAGACTTCTCAACTTTGGCAAGCTTTAGCTTCTGGATTGAATTTCCGTCTGTGAACCATTTATGATGCCAAACCAATGTATGCAAGCAAAAAATGTTTATTCTTAGAATGAAAAATTCTAATGTAACACACATGTAAATCTCGAAGTTTTGAAAAGGGATCGCAAACCTTTGTGAGCGAAGCACTGGTTAAGATACGACCTTATTTTGAATGAAAGTATGTACATGCAATACCAACAAATTTCTTTTAGCACAACTCATAGGAGTCAGGAACGCGACCTCGTAGTAGTATGCTCTCAAATTAGCCCTGTTTCAGTTAGGACTTTTGAGGGTTGTATCGTGGTCTGGCTCACGGTTATAGAAACAAAGGATATAGGCTCGAAGTTTATTTGTACCCACCCCTCTTCGTGATGTCCTCCATTCCTACGTTCAGCTAGTTTTCACAAGCATTCACCTTTCATAAGGGTTTCGTGTTGATTGAGGAACCATTGCTGCTATCGGTTCAAGCACCAATCAGGTTATTGTTGTGAGTCAGTCACCCTTTTTCTCTTTCGCGTCTGTGCCACACGACTTTGTTCTCATTTGAGGATCTTTCTTGTGTAATCCTTTTCGTCTTTCGCTTTTGCGTTATTTTGCTTATCCCTGACTTTTTCCTGGACTGATTCTTGTGAATCTTTGATTGTGAAGTCCAGCGGGATGCCCTAACTTTTTCCTAAGTCGCTTGTTTTCAAGTTTCGACTTAGCGGGCTTTTTCATTTCCCTTTTTTTTGAATAAATCGTGTGACACTGTTTGTCTTGATTGCTTTGCGAGGGTCGTGACTGCCCCATTCTTTGGTCGACGAAGGATAACCATTATGGTTTTCAATCTTTGGACCTTTCGACTTGGATAACCATTGTGGTGTCGGGTCTTTGGACCTCTTGATTAGCATGATGGAATGTAATGGATCCTCAAATACACTCCTTTATGAAAGCCCGAACGCTTGGTCCGACTAGATGACATCTACCCCGCCCTTGGGTTACATGTGAGGGTTTTTCATGCGAGAAGAAAACTCCTACTTCAAGGCTCAAGGGGGTTAGCGAAGGTCTATCTCCCTTATATCTCCAGTGTTTAGGAATTCGAAACAAAGCCTGTACATCGTCAACAGGGTCTTATTCGAGAGCACACAAATAGAGATTTTGCGTTTTTGCTTCGTCATTCTCCTTCATAGAGTTTAAGCACGACAATTGGTATTGCAATGTAAACATGCAAAATTAACTTGACAAATGAATTAATTCAAGAAAAACATGTGATTTTTATTATTGATAACATTCAAAAGCAAACAACTTTCATACATGTATACAAATGTTTAGCCAATAAAAGAACTACTAATGGAAATGCAGTAAAGAAGCTGAATATTGCCGTTGTTGAGGAGGCTTGACTCCGTCTGGACCTGTCAGTCTTGGATACTATCAGTGATCAATAGCTCTTTCATAGACTTGTAATCTTCTAGTTGCAGCCGTATACCCAACCATGGCAGTCATGCTTCTTCTTCTAGCTTATTATGACTCTGACACGAGACGTCTAAAGGAAAAAGTGAAGCTGGGGAGTAAAGTTATCCCATAAGGTTGCTCGGAAAGATCTGGCGATCTTCTGCCTACGTATCTCCATTGATCAAAGACCAATGAAGAATAAGAGTGACGTAGTTCCCCTCAATAGGGATGAAAAAAGCATTGAAGAAACACAAACAAATAGTTGCCATTGCTGAGAGTATCTGGATACTGATGGCTTTATTTGCTTCCTGAAGATTCCAGCTTAACGTGGACCATCTGGTAAAATAACCGTGACATCGGTTCCGTTGTGATTAGGCATTGGATTCTGGAGTACATTTGGGAGAGGCGCAAAATTGATCGCCTTGGAGTCAATTAGGTCATGTACCTTGTTCTGAAAAGCCCAACATTTCTCAATACTGTGGCCCTAGGCACCCGAGTGGAATTCACATCTGGCATTTGCATCAAAGTTCTGAGGTAGATTATCAGGAGCAGGGGCTCTCATGGTACGAAGCTCGACTATGTTCAACTTTAGCAGCTCTGGGAGCAATACAGCATATGGGCATGGGACGGGATCAAGTCTGCGGTTTCTCGCTCTTGTCCTTTCCTGATTTGGTCTCTGCGCCCGATATTGCTGACCTTGAGGTTGTGGTTGAGCCTGAGGAGTAATAGTCACAACAGCTGTTTGGTAGTAACCTTGAGAACGACCTCTATCTCGGCCCCTATACACGGCATTGGTCTCACCTTCTCTTCGCCTTTGGCCATTGCCAAAAGGTTTCTTCACACCAGAAGAACTAGCACTGCTTGCATCCTGGATCTTTCCTAATTTCAGGAAGTTTCTATCCTTTCTCCAGCAATGACAATATCAGAAAAAACCAATGGACGGGCAGGCAGCCAGACGATCCAAGTAAACACCTTGCAAGGTGCCCATAAACATATCGGCCATTTCCTGATCCAGCAATGGAGGTTGAACCTGTACGGCCAGCTCACGCCACCTCTGGGCATACTGCTTAAAATTTTCCTTGGGTCCTTGAGACAAGTTCTGCAACTGGGTGCGGTTTGGAGCCATATCAATATTGTATTGATACTGCTTGAGAAAAGCTTCAGCTAAATCTTTCCAGCATCGAATAGAGACCCGACTTAGTTTCATGTACCAGCTCAATGAAGCTCCAAATAGACTATCTTGGAAGAAATGCATCCAAAGTTTCTCGTCATCAGTATGAGCCGAGATTTTTCCAAAGTATGCATGAATATGAGTTCTAGGGCACGTGTTGCCGTTGTACTTGTCAAATGATGGCACATTGAACTTAGGAGGGATTCTGACTCCTGACACTAACCCTAGATTGGTTACATCGATGCCCAGGGAGTTCTGACAATCCATGGCCTTAATCTTCTCCGCCAGCTCTTCATACCTTAGATTGTTGACCTCATTCATATTACCCACATCAGCATCCAGTAGATTGAACTGGTCTTCCTGAGTGTCTTCATTATGGGCCGCCGTCCCATTTAGATTCGTCCCTCCGTTACGGGCAGCGTTAGGATCCACATTCTCAGTCGGTGTTCCAGCATTAGCATTCCCACGGGGCTGCTCAACCATCAATCTGAGACGCTCTTGATTCTGCGCAATGCCGGTCATCATGTCCATGAACTGATCCATCCTCTGTCGGAGCTCATTGAGATCAGTCTGCATTCGTTCAGCCATTCTCACTCGGTTTCTTTTTGTTGGATACCGATGAACGTGTTGACCAGCTATATTGCCTGAAGTTGAATAAGTTAGGAAGTCCGAATGACCTGCAAAAATGCAAAATATGCAAATCATGCAGTAAATGCGTATGATATGTTCATGAGGATGCGACATGCGGCCCTACAAATGAGTAAGCATGTGTTAGTAATGCAAGCATGCAGAGGATGTTATGCAATGCACTGGTGTGTGATCAAAGGTCTGGCAATCACTGGTCTGACATTGGTGTCGAGAATACAATCATGTGCTGGTGAAGAGTCGTAATAACAATACCACCGAAATCCCGAATTTCAAACCAAAGGACCATGTGCTGGCAAAGTGGGGTATGTTGGAAGTTTTAGGGTTCCTGCAAACCTGTAAACCCCTCTCATCTCACGGGTATGCTATACTGAGTCAACATCACAGACTCTCAAAGCCGGATAGCAATAATACGTTCACCATTTCCGAGAAATGGCTCATGACCAAATCAGGGAATCGGTTTGGCATTATATACTAACCAGGGAGGTCTCGGCTGAGTACGGGGAAAACAAGCATCCCTCATAAGTCCTCAGCTTCAAGCACTGAATCGAGAAACAATAGTACATTCACCCCGAAGGGTACAATACTACCATCATACGAACAGTTTGCTTTAACTGAATTCCTATGAGAGAACCAGGCCATCCTATGCGAGTTCCCAGTGGGCCCTCGGATGCGAGTGGGTTTGCCAACAAATGTGGTCTGCCACTGTCATCACTGGAGAGGATTGTTTCCATTAAGGTCCTCGAAGATCGGTCACCAGATGCACATAACTATCACGGTCGTACCCTAAAGTGGGGTAATCCCCACACATAATAGTTCCAATACGGTCGCAATCTGGGTGTGGAACACATCGCCACTCATCATGGTGAGATACCATGGGAGTACAATGTATGTCCACGTTAATCCTATAGTGCACTCAAGCCGGGTATTTGGCTTATCTCACAGTAACTCCCAATCCACAGAAAAAATGAAAACCAATACAGCCAGACAGTGATAATGATGCATGATAAATACTGAAAGCAGTAAATAAATGCAGTAAAGTAAAGCTGTAAAGTAAAACTGTAAATGAAAACAGTAAAGCTAAACTAAAGCACGCAGCAGCAAACAAATGAACACCGAAAGAAACAAAAACAAACAAGCGCTAGGATTGACTCTACAAGGGAAACCAGAGATTCTAGGTTCGGTCCCCAACAGAGTCGCCAGCTGTCGCTCCCGGGATTTTCATCCTAGTACAAAACGCGACAGTGGCGCGGAAAAGGTAGAGTCGCCAGCCAGACATTTTTATCCCGAAGGAACGGGAAAGGTAATGTTGCACAAACCTGAGGAAGAAGGAAAGGACGAGGCCTTGCGAACCAAAGATCTGGGTTCGGGAGTCGGTTACGACCTGGGAAGGCATTAACACCCCAGATCGTCCGCTGTACCCGACGGGATCCACCCTTGTTTGTTTGCTTCAAAGGGTGAGAAAAATACGAATGCCGCTGAATAAAACTGCTAACTGGAACTGGAACTGAAGTGATAAAAGGAATTAAAAGAGAACAAAAAGAAAGAATGGGGAAAATGTAGGGAAAATAAAGAATGCGCTCGAATGAGCCCTACCCCACTGCCTACGTACCTCATCGGGATAAATGAGGATCAGAGACGACGTAGTTCGCCTAACTAAGGCTGAAACTCGTTTGTATTTTTTAGGCTGACGTTGCCATATCTCTAGCTCAGGTGTTACCGGCTCTGACTCGAGGGTGTTTACCGTATCGCCGTTTGAACTGTCGAGGTAAGTCTCATTCGTCCGCGTAGATTAGGAGATGAGAAGAGAAGACGCAATTGTCTTTTATGAGAAGTGTTTTGGAGTTTGTTGTTTGTGAATATTCTCATACTAAGACTTATCCATCGTGGTAGGGACTTACACCTCGCCCCGAAACAGGACGTGTATAAGAACTCCGCAACAAAGTCTCGTGTCGTATGAGAACGTTAACCTTTATTAGGTGTGTTTTATTGTTTGTCTTTATGGGATGAGAAAGAGACTCAAATCGAAAAAGGAAAAACTAAGGGGGACTAAGACCAACCCTAAGTTGTTTATTCAATATCAAGGAGATCCTAAAGGTTAGTGAGGTTTCTAATCCTAAGGAGGAGAGGAAAGAGGAAGAGAAAAGGAAGAAGAACACAACTTACTTCCTAATGAAGTTAAGTTGGTTCCAAAAGGGGAAAACCTAACAAGCACAAACATTATGTAAGGCAAAATGGTGCAAATTAAATGCATTAGAAATACCAAAGAGGATAGGGTTTTTAGACATACCTTGCCCTCCCTACAAAACAAAGGTTAACATGATAAAAATAAGGCAAACAAAATTACCTAATTAATTCCTAAGGGAACTAGGACCTAAACTAGACTCAATCTATAGTTTAAAGGACCTAAAGCTAATGCAATGCGAAATTCAGCAACTTATTTACAACACTTAATGCACAAACAGCTATGAAATGCAATATGAAATGCAACAGCTTTTTACAACACCTATATGTATGCAAAAACAGGTGTTAAAAGTCACAAACAGCATGAATTTTTTACAAACAGCATGTATTCTACAGCACGTATATGCAAAACAGCTATCAAATGCAAATTCTAGATTTTATGTTTTTCACTTGTAATGCGCAAATTCAATGCAAAGTACACCAATCAATCATGATTATGCAATAATGAACATGGATCAAGCACATGATTTAGATGAACATTGTTATTTTTAATGGAGTATGCAAAAATGCATCATTATGCAACAAGCATGCAAAACATGAACATGGCATATGAAGATGCTCTACATTGATCATGAATGTGCAAAATGATGGATCAACAAAAGTGCTAATCTTAATGCAAAAACCATAATTTTATTGATGTAGGAATGTGATCAAGAATGCGATTAAAATGCAACAAATGCAACACATTATGCTTATGCATAAACATGCTTATGAACATGCAACATTTGGTATATGCTGCAAGGATGCGAATGCATTAACGATACATGCGAATGATGCGAGAATTGGAATGCAACATGATCATTTATATACTAAAGAATGTATGGGTATGGCAAGAACATGCAATAATTCAAGTTATGCATTAATAGACACAAACATACATAACATGCGAAATGGACGGAATCGTGTCGAATCGACTTGAAATGGGGGAATGGGATATCGAAACTAAACTAGAAATTTCCCTAAAATCAGTACCTAAACATGTATGGGGGATGATAGGCATGAAGATTTAAGACTAAGCTATCAAATAAGCTAAAATCTAAATTCCTACGACGAGAACCGTTTTTCCTATTTACAAGGGATTCTTTACACCTACTAGGACCTAGATTAGACTACAAATCTAATTCCTAATAATCCAAATGCAAATTGCAAGCAAGAAAGCAACAAAAACGAAAATGAACGGTACAACGCAAACATAATTGAAAATCATGCGGAGAATGTCGTTAAGGCGAGATGAAGAGGATAAATTAAGGCATAATGGTTAAATCACCAACCTACGAAACGGAGGAGTGTTTCGGTAATTATTGCAATGAATCGGAGTGCGAATGGAGAAGAAAACCGGAGAATCCGCGAATGCAAAATAAATGTGATTCGGTCTTGACGCTTCTCGATTAATCACTTCCGATAAGTCGCAATCTCCACCAAAAACCAGTAGCTTCTTATTCCACAATGCTCAATTCAATGGAGGATGGAGGCTAAGCTTTAAAAACTTCAAGTTTCAATGTGAAACTTGAAGAACTTTTGTTGAAAAGCTATGGTGAAAATGGTGGAAAAGTGGGAGAGAAAGTAATGGATTTTGAGATTGTGAAAATGGTGATTGAGTGAAGAATGAGGGAGAGAGTGATTTGTGGTGATTGCCTTTAGCTTTGGGAGGAGATGGATTTATATAATGCATTGGTTTGGCATGAGGTTTGGGATTGGAGGTAGCTTAGGAGTTAGCTTAGGTCAGGAGTTAGTTGGGATTCTAGAGAATTCTAGAACTCCTTGGAAGGTTGTAGAAAACTCTAGAATGTGGTAGAAGAGGGTGAGCTGGCTCTTCTAGAACTTTCTTTAGTTGGGATCAATCCAATGCATCAAACACCATGAAGCTTATGATGGAGATTAGTGAAGTGAAACACAAGCTTAGTTATTCAAGGACTGCATCTTGAGTTTGCTCTCTTGATTATGGAATGCACAATAATTAGAATGGACCTGCATACATTCAATGATAACTTGCTGATGTAGCAAAGATCAATGGCAAAATTCAGCTTGAAACCAATGAATCTAGTGTACACTAGCTCATGAACATTTGTGGTGAAGACCACTTTGATGTAGCAGCAATGGTGAAGCTTGAATTGAGGCCAAAGTGAAGCTAAATGAGCTATAGAATGTGTACCAATCATTTCCAAGTTCAACCCCAAAGATAGCATTGCATTCCCCCTTGCTTTGCATTAAAAACAACAGCAAAATGGCAAAAAACAGCATCATGTGTCGTTACATAAGGTTATGCATCGATACATACTAAAGAGAAGGCTAAATTCAGCAAAAAAAAACACATTATGTATCGATACATAATATGGATGTATCGATACATAACAATTTTTAACTGTTATGTATCGATACATAACACGGATGCATCGATACATCCTGTTTATGTATCAATACATCCAGCTTATGTATCAATACATAGCCAGCACACATGTATCGATACAAAACTCGTATGTATCGATACATGGCCCCAAAAAACTGTTTTTTCCTTGATTTTTTCCACTCTTTCTTGCTCAAACTTCATCCACAAGTCCCTTATGACCAAGATTTCATGTCCTTGACCTCAAGAAGTCAAGAGTTGACTTTTTGCTCCGTCTGATTGGCTCCTCTGATTAATCCACCATATTTGAGAGATCCTAGGAACTTTTTATTGCCCGTTGGTAGTCACCACCTGTCCCAATCAATGCTCTAGAACATGCTATGACTTATGCTATGAATTATGCTATGAAAATGCAAAGTGATATGCTAAATATGAAAATGAGAGGGAAAATTTTGGGGTGTTACACATCTGAGACTCAAGTCTCCCATGGACGCTTTCTCTTTGGGTTGAGATATCTATTAAGGTTCCACTCTTTGTGAAGTTGCCTTGTTATCTGCAACACATTCTCTTTGTGAGCATGAAACTGACCTTCAAAAGTATCCCTTTCCTCCTTCATTTGAATCCAAGATTTCTTCAGCTCTTCCAGACCCGTAGGCATGTCAGGATGAAGAATGGTATAAGGAACATCCCCTTCAACAATTGGCTCAACAGTTACTGGTAGAATAGCAGGATATGACATCATAAGAGTCTGAGCAAGATATCGCATCCATCTGAGGTAAGGTTCCATAGGAATGGAGCATTTTGGTTCCAGAGTATTGTTGTTTATCTTATTCACCATAGTCCAAGCTCGTATAAACCTTTGACGGTAACCTTGAAGATCATTGTCATAATCGAACACAATACCTTGAATAATCATATCATGAGGACCATTACTCTGAGCATAACCAAACTGACATAGTGTTAACGAAGGATTGTAGGTAATGCCCCCTCTTATGCCAAGGAGTGGCACATTAGAGAATTCCCCATAACGGTCAATGATAGTAATATTCTCCATAGATCGAGAACACCAATGAATATCTGAATGAGAGAGTGACATTATCCTTCTAAACCACCTTAAACCTTGTTCATTCTTCATTACAGATCGAGGAAGGTGTGAAATAAACCACCTTGATAGTAGAAGTATGCAACACATCAGAGTTCCTCGCGCCTTCGTAGTACGAGTGTGGAGAGAGTGCAAGATATCCCCAAGCAAGGTAGGCACCAGATTGTGAGTCATAAATATGTTTATGGTGTGTACATCTATGAATTGGTCTGGATTAGGAAATAATACCAAACCATAAATCAACAAGGCTAAGATATCCTCAAAAGCATTATAACTCATAACATTCAAGAACACCTAAGCTTTCTCTATCAATACTCTGGAAAGAATACCCTTAACTCTGCTTCTTGTTTCTATGACAATGTCTGATTTCTTCAAATGTATGACTGCATCAATGACTTTAGGTTTAGGCTCTTTCTCTAAGCCTGTGAAAGGTTTCTGGTCAAGGATAGGCACACCAAGTAATTTGGAGAAGTCTTCCATTGTAGGCACCAGCTGATAATCGGGAAACGTGAAGCAATGATGTTTAGGATCAAAGAACTGGAATAGGACACTCATCATATCTTCATCAAATCCTGATGTAACCAAGTAAAGTAGATAACCATGCTTCTTGATGAATTGGGAGCTTTCAGGAAGTTTTGAGACCAAATCCTTAAGCCTGGAAGGTATCCCTACAAAGTTGACCCGAATAGTGTTCCTACGAGTGGAAGCCATAACCTGGAACAAAGAACAAAGATAAATCCTTTGGTCCTTTAAATGGTTAGTGATAATGATATGCTTATGATTTCATGATGTTATGATGTTATGTTCAATCACAAACGAGTGGCACACACAAGCAAGTCACGCAATAGCCCTAGGTTTAGAGGCTTGCATGAGGTTTAAAGGAAAGTACCCTCCCTCTGAAGTTTAGTTGGTTCATCCTGTCTTAGTAAAAGTAACCGGGTTCTAAGGGATCTCAATATCACTGATCCTTCTCAAGGGTTGTTGTTCAGTAGGCAACTGACTTGCCAACCAAAACCCCCCAAGATTAGAATCTCAATGAGCGTAGCATTGAGTATCAACCAAATTTATACTTCACCAAAGTCGGCTATCTCACTACTTTCTAAAGGCCAAGATGGGTCAATTAGGGTTCTAAATGGTAGTTAGTGTTAATGACAATGTATAGCAGCCTCATATTATCCTCAACTTACTTAAGGAACATAAGCACCAACCATGAAGTCACACTAACTGTAGCCACCAAATCAACCATATCGATATACGCCATACAATTTCCTTGGTCTATTGCCACTTACCTAAGGTACACTAGATCCTGGTTAGAATCTTTCACACAGTTATCCCACAAAAATCCCTTAAAGATAAAGCAAGCAAATCAAACAAGTAAGTGATCTAATTCCGAAGATAACCCCTGTTTTACTTAGTACTCCCCAGCAGAGTCACCAGTTCTGTAACACGATGGGAAAACTGACCTGGGTGTTTTTGTTTGACAAAAACATGTGCGGATAGCAAGAGTCGCCACCAACTTTTATTTTATCCAATTTAGGAAAGGGTATAAAAGAACAGGAAAAAGCCTAAAAGATTTGAGTTCGGGGGGTAGGTTATATAAAGGGAAGGTGTTAGCACCCTTTATATCCATGGTTATCCATGGGCTCTTAATTACTTAGCTCACTTTAGCTTGTTTGAAAAAGGTGTAGTGTGTGATTAGAAAATTTTCATAAGTCTTTGTAATGATCCTCGTATGGATGTATACAAAGTCTTGAGTTTGGAAAGATTTTTTTAAAAGTGGGGTGTGAAAAGAGTTTTTGAAAGTGTGAGCAAGTAATTAAGCGCTACCTACCATAAATTGGTCTTTCATGTTTCTTTATTTCCTTTCAAGGGTAAGACTGTCCTTACTATTAAGGAGTAAGTAGTCATTACCTTGTATTTATTAAGGGACGGGCGTAGGATCATCGTATGGTCAGAGAAAACAACTTGTAGGGGTGTCTTTAGCAATTCGTATGGACTATCATCATTTGTTTCATAGGGTCATCGAGGGACGAGATCATTTATTCCGTAGGTAACTTCAAATGGACTATGATCTTTTAAACTTTGAAGGGACTTGATGATTTTTTCGTATGAAGGGACTTTGCTTTTAAGACACCCCCATTTTTGATGGACTTGACCATTTGTTTAAGGCAACCAAGAGGGGAACCCTAGGAAGTGCAGATGGCGATCGTAGAATGATCGACTTACGTGTGTGAATCTTATTTTCAAATAATTATCTTGATATTAGTTTTCTAAGTCCATATTGTTCATTTAATTCTTTTCACGCCCTAGATTATTAACCACGCAGTGAATATAAAGGCAAAAATTAAAAGGCAGAAATCAAATGATTCCTACACTATTAAATGGCTTTGGGGCAGTTACATAATAATTAGGCATAAAATAAAGCTAAATTATTACAAGTGCGAAACAATTACATAAGAAGGCGAACAATAAATGAATAACATAATAATAAATGAAAAATAGAAAATAGGTTTGCAGATTAGGCTAAAGAAAAAAAATAGGGTTAGGGTTTGAGAAAATTTTTAAGGTTTAATAAAAAAATTTAGGTTTAGGAAAAATTTTAGGGTAAATATTAGGGCTAAATTTTTAGGTTCAAAATTTAAGGTTTGAGGCAAGAAACTCAGGGTTTATGAAAAAAATTAGGGTTTTAGAGAAATTTTAGGGTTAAAATTAGGGCTAAATATTTAGGTTCAAAATTTAAGGTTTGAGGCAAGAAACTAAGGATAGTTAGTTAAAAAACCTAAATAACACTAATTAATCAATTTTCATAAAATATTAACCTAATAATAAAGCAATTTAATAAATTAAATAAATTAAATAATGAAGAATTATGAAACTTAATTATTTTAAAAAAGTTAATTTTTAGGTTAAGAGTTAATTAATATATTTTTTAAATTAAGAGTTTAATTATGAAAATAAATATAATTAAAGAAAAGGCTAAGAAAAGAGGAAAAAAACCAAGGTTGTAAAAAAGTGTCATGAGGAGGAGTTGAACCCATGCCCTTGAGTTTCTAACCTTCAGTCCCCATCCACTAAGTTGCCTGCATCCTTTGTGAATAAACTTGGAATAAATTAATAATATAACAAAATTAAAGAAAACCACAAGTTATAAAAAAAATGTCCAAAGGTTGGGTTTGAACCCACGCCTCATTGCCTGTAGACGCCTTCTTCCTTCGGACCTGCAATATTTCCTGCGGGTTTTGCTATGGAATTTGCTGCGGATTTTTTGTGTGTAGGAAAACCTGCAAACATCATAACATTCGAACCATGTACGATTTGTCCAAATTGATCATACCAAATTAATCCCCACATCACACACAATACAAATATGTTGTTAGAAATCATTTAAATGATCTAAATTGTAAAACCCTCATTTTAAGGTTTAAACCCTAACAATGGTGTCCTACGGATTCGACCATGAATCTTCAAATAAATCATCTAGAAACCATTTATACAATCATTCAAACAAGAAAACATGATCAAATTTCATTAGTTATGCATTAATAATCATAATCGAAAAATCAAAAAATCAAGAATAAAGAGGATTCGGTTTATGCAATAGGTCGTGAATTTGATGATGATGATGTTGGGGATAGCTTTTGGGAACCTCCAAGAACGATTTACCACCTTTTAATTGTTTGGAAGGTGCTTAAATCCTTGAAACCGAATTTCAAATTTCTTTGATTTTTTTGAAGTTTGAAAGTGCACTCTTGTCTGAATTTTTTCATCCCCAATCTTTGTCTTTCTCTTATGTCTTTATAGTGAAACTTTTTAGGTCAAAAGAATGGGCCTTGGTGAAGCTTTATGGGTTGCTTGAAGATGAAGAAACCAATTATTCATAATTGTCGAAAAAATCAAATTAAATCATGCTAAATTGGTCTTGTACGAATTTGGAGGATTTCAATCACTTTGAATAGCTTATATATGATCCCAAAATAAATTTCAAATCAAATCTTTGATTTTTATAATTTATTTTAATTAAAAATGATTTTAAATGATTAAAATAAAAAATAAAAAATAAAAAATAATAAAAATCAGAAAATATGGTCATTGGGTCGTGAATGGACTTATCTTTGAGTTTGGATTGAAATATTGTAATAATCAAAAGATATCCTACATGATCAAAGACCTCTAAAGTCAGTAGCTAAATCCTACTAAGGTGTTCTAAGGTTATAAGATCAACCAACAACAAACTATGCCCAAACTAGGTACTAAACACCAAAGAAGTTCAAGGTGAAGTTAGATGAAGAAGATTGAATGATTATGCAAGATGAACATGTATTAAAGCATGGTTAAGTGTTAAATTCAAAGCCTAACATCAATTATAAGTGTCTCATAAATCATTGTTCCCACAAAGTAGGATAATGAATGCTCATGTACAAGAGATTAGATGAAGAAAAAGTGAGAAGTGGAACAAGTATCACATATGATTAACAATGATGCAAGTTAAGGACGAATGACATATGAATATGCATGAGACGCTTATGGGTCAGTAGCATACAAGGTATGAGATGAAATTAGAATTAATTAATAGGCATTTATGATTCCCACATAAGTCATGTTAACATTTAGAGGAGAAGAGAAACAAGTTTAGGTTAAACATGTTCAAGTAAGGATGCACTTTGAAACACAAAAACATACCAAATGAAGATGGTTCAAGAAGTGACCTATAATTGGAATTAAAGAACTAAATGTGACATATAATTAACTCCTAAAGGTGACCACAAAGTATCTCAATCAAACGGCATGAATGCCTTCCTAACATCTAGGGTATGGAACAAGAAAACACATAAATGGACCTATAATCTAGGTGACATAAAAAATAGTAAAAAGGCTTGAAAAATTATGAAATTAAATCCCAAGCATGTTGAAGTCAGTAGCTTATATTGTCTAAAATTAATTCACAAAATTATTCACTAAAGTGTCAAAATAATTCACTTAATGGGCAAGATAACAAGGCATGATTGCCGAAACACAACTCCACAAAGTGGATCCAAAATGGCACTAAAAATTATGTAAAATTACCAAGTAGCATCAAAATGTCACAAATTCCAGTGGTTAGTCACACACACAAAAATGGTTTCACCTCTATTGTAAAAAAAAATATTTCCGGTCCCTTAAACCAAAACAATGCATTTTAGGATAGCTTGGAATGAAAAATCCAAATTAATTACTAAAACCATCCAAATCTGGAATAAAAAAATATACAAAATTAATTAAGAGGATAAGGATTACTCATTATTTTTCCACAATTTTATCACACCTGAAACTATTTTTAAAATTTACAACGAAACGGGCTAAAAATGGTGATTAAGGGAAAGTGAGAGAAAAGCGAATTATATCATCGTATCCTAATCCCTAAGCTTCGATATCATCACACACCATCATGAATCACAAATAAATCTAGTGCCTTAGGTGGGAGGGCTCAATATGCTCCTTACATTATATGATCCTAAGCCGCATACAACTAGAATGATGCGTTAAAGTCGAGAAAGTCAAGTTTCTTACTTGATTGAAATGCTGATTCTTCACATAAAAGAAACCCAAAAACTTCGTGCAAGATCTTGGAATCTCCAATAAGCAAAATAAATGCTTAGTCTTCCTTAATTATCTTCATGAACCTCCACCATAACTAAAATCGATCCATGTCGATCAAAAACATCATGAGCACTAACAACAATTAAGACTTTAACAAAACATTTTATCAAAATCCTAACAAAGAAATCAACACTTACTAGTTAAAGATTCCCATAGAAATTTAACTAAAATAGTTAATACACAATTTAATAGCAAGAAAAAATAATTAACCAAA
This sequence comes from Lathyrus aphaca, assembly GCA_963966055.1. Classification (NCBI taxonomy): domain Eukaryota; kingdom Viridiplantae; phylum Streptophyta; class Magnoliopsida; order Fabales; family Fabaceae; genus Lathyrus; species Lathyrus aphaca. Next base: position 45,989,728 of record OZ014520.1, read on the forward strand.
GTCAACAGGGGTATAGTAAGTAGAATAGGGAGCCTGAATAGGATTTCCATGGAGGAAGCCCTACCCAAAATACAAGGCGCAAATATTGGTGGATTAAGTGAAATGAATGTGTGGATAATAGAACCATGGAGCTTTCAGCCCAATTCGTGTTTGTCGTTTAACGCAAACTTATCAAAACCCTAGAACTACACAAAGGCCATACGTTTTTCTTCCTCAATGCAGTAATCGTTCTTCTTCTTATCACCTTCCTTGTCTTCTATCCCTCTCACCCAAGAAAGTTGTGCCACCGGAAAAATAAACATAACCACTGTACGAGTTTGCCGTCGCGACCTAATCATCATCTTGACGCGTCCATCCCATATGTGCTTCATCTTCACCAGCTCGTGATTTATAACATCATGGATACATAATACCCACCGCACCGAGATTCCTCATTGACGGTGGTGGAATGACACCCTCAATCACTCATTGTAATCGCCTAAATCATGTCTGCCACAACCCTTCTTTCAGCTATTTTCGTCTGTCGCTCCCCGGATTTTTATCCTGGTGCAAACGTGAACTATCGGCGATGTTGGAGGTTGAGGTTGAATAGAGTCGCCAGCTAGGCATTTTTATCCCGAAGGAAAGGTAATGCTGCATAAACCTGGAAGGATATGGATAAGACGATTGCGAACCAGAGAAACTGAGAAAGGGGGTTGGTTACAACCTGGGAAGGTATTAGCACCCAGATCATCCGTCGTACTCGACGGGATCCACGCTTACTTGATTGTGTTTAAAAGGGGGTAGTATATGTGCTGACTGTGCATAAAAATCTAGGGAGAAAAGAATGTGTGTCAGTGCAAAAGAGAGGTGAGATGCTCAAGACTAAGGCTTAGAAATCTGGAAGGAGAGGGGAGACAAAGAGACTTTTGTTCGATAACTGTTAAGTTATGCCTACGTATCCTCTCGTGCAATGAGGAAGTCATAACACCGTAGTTGACTCAAAGAGACTGGAATGATTTGACTGTGAATTGCTTGCTTGTCTATGCTCAAGTGTATGACTCATCTGGCTCGAGTGCTAATTGTCTTGCATTAGACGGAAGAAGCAAGTTCTCGTTTGTGAATGAGTGTGATGAGAAAAGAATCCCGAAGGAGACGATTATTGTTTGTTTTTGGTGTTTTCAGTTTTTTATTGTTTGTGATGTTTTGCATAAGTTAATGAGCTTAAGCCTAAATCAAGGGTTTGTAAACTCATTATATCACCCCTGATTAGGGATAATGAGCCTACTTAAGTGTGAGATAAGCATCTCAACTTAATTACCTTAATGATGAAGGATTAAGATCATTAACCTACTTGTAATTATTAAGATGTTTTTGTATTTTTGTTTAGTGTTAAGTAATGAGTTTAATCTTCAATCAAGGATTAGTGAACTCATTACACCATCCTAAGAGAAGGATGATAAATGAGAACACTTAAGCTGAGAAAGACTCCTCAACTTAATCCAGGGTTAGGTATTAAATTCATTATATAACAAACCTTTATTAAATGGATTTTAATTAAAGGGTGAGATTAAGAAGTGGATTTTATGGTTTGTAAGACAACTTGAGGGGGACTTGTCCATTAAACACTAGGGTTAGTCCCTCTTAACCATAAGGAAGAGATAGAACCCTAATGTAAGGCCCAAGTTACAAGATAAAGTCTTAGTGATTATTAATGTGTTCTGATTAAGAGGTGTAAAAAAATTAAAGGTTTAACACTAAGGATTAAAGTTATACACTCCATCATAAGATAAGGATACAAGCATAACCCTAATTCCAAAGTCCTAAAGCTTTAAAAGTTTAGCCTCTGATTAAGAGATGAGAAGAGAGACTCAATGAGACTCAAAGGTAAAAATCTAGGGGAAACTATACACAACCCTAAAAATTATCATGCTTGGATATCCTATGGTTTGTGAGGCTTAAGAGAAAAGATCTTCAAGGCCACCAAGGAAGGGAAGCAGATGAAAAGAGAAGAGAGGAGAGAATAAGTTACTTACTTCCTGAAGAAGATAAGTAACTTAGGAGAAAAGAAAGGAGCAAGATAAAAACAAGTGAAGCAAGTTCACTCCAAAGACAATTAAAGGATGCAAATGCAAAGGAAATAAAAGGTGGGAGGTGAAGGCAAATTGTCGCTCCCTATAAGTGACACCAGGGTCAGATGAAGGTACAGACGCGAACGGTCGGCGAAGGGAACAGTGAGAACACACAGCCGTGAACTCACTGGAGATGAATAGAGTCGCCAGCTAGGCATTTTTATCCCGGGGGAAAGGCAATGTTGCATAGGCCTAGAAAAAGATGGGTAAGACGGTTTGCGAACCAGAGAGACTGAGAAAGGGGGTTGGTTACAACCTGGGAAGGTATTAGCACCCAGATTGTCCGTCGTACTCGACGGGATCCACGCTTAAAAGATTTGTGTTTTAAAGGGGTAGTGTCAGTGCAATTTGTGTATAAAAGAGCTGAAAAAGGATGGACAGGTGTCAGTGTAGGAAGTGTGAAGTGTATAAATGTACAGTGTCAGTGTAAGAACAGGAGCGAAATGAATTGCTCAGGATCATGAGGCTAAAGAATAAAGCTGGGAGGAGGGGGGATGTACAGAGACTTTTGTTCGATAACTGTTAAGTTATGCCTACGTATCCTCTCGTGCAATGAGGAAGTCAGAACACCGTAGTTCGACCCAAAGAGACTGATAGATGAATTGACTTGTGAACTGCTTACTTGCCTATGCTCAAGTGTATGATCTGTCTGGCACAGATGCAAACTGTCTTGCATTAGACGGAAGAAGCAAGTTCTCGGTTGTGAGTGAATGAGATGAGAAAAGAATCCCGGAGGAGACGATTATTGTTTGTTTTTGAGTTTTCAGTCTTTTATTGCTTTTGAAAGTTTGTCATAAGTTAATGAGCTTAAGCCTAAACCAATGGATTTAGTAAACTCATCACATCTTCCCTCTGATTAGGGGTAATGAGAATACCTTAAGTGTGAAGTCAGATTCTCACACTTAATCACCTTTTGATGTAGGATTAAGATCATTAACCTACTTGTGATTATTTAGATGTTTTTGGGATTTTGTTTAGTGTTGAGTAATGAGGTTAAGCCATAATCAAGGATTAAACAGACCCATTACACTATCCTAATAGAAGGATAATAGATGAGAATGTTTAAGCTGAGGAAGACTCCTCAACTTAATCCATGATTAGGGATTAAACCCATGACAAAACAAACTTTTGATTAAGTGAATTTTAGATTAGTGGTATGATGATGAAGTGATTTTTATGGTTTGTAAGACAACTTGGGGGGGACTTGTCCATTAACACTAGGGTTAGTCCTTCTTAACCACTTAAGGAAGAATTAGAACCCTAATGCAAGGCCCAAGTTACAAGTGTGATGTCTTGATGATTATTAAGTGGATTGATTAAGAGATTTAAACACCTTAAGGGTTCAAGACTTAGGATTAAAGTTATACACTCCATCCTAAGAGAAGGATGCAGGCATAAGCTTAATCACAAAGTCTTAAAGCCTTTAGGGTTTAGTCCCTGATTATGGGATGAGAAGAGAAGACTCAAGAGAGACACAAAGGTAAAACTAATGGGGGGAGACTAATCAAAACCCTAATTCATTGTCATGCTTGGTTGTTCCTAAGGTTTGTGAGGTTTACAAGAGCAATCTTCAAAGGAGCCACCAGGAAGCAGATGAATAAGATCAGGAGAAGCAAAGTGACTTGCTTCATTCAAGAAGTCAAGTCACTTGAAGAAAGAAAGTGGGAGGAAGAAGAATGAGCAAGCTCAATCTCAAACACATATAGGAATGCAGCAATGGATGCAAGAGAGATGAAAAGAAAAGTTATGAGAAGTGAAGGCAAATTCACTTCTCAAGTTACTTACCACCTGAAATGTTAGAAAGAAATGCAATGCAAAGCTAAATGAAATGAAATGACATGATGCTAGACCAAACCAGAAGCATGTTGATGATGAAAATGATGCTATGAGGTGCTGCAAACATGAGGCAAGGCATGGAGATGCTCATACAAGGTTATGAATGCAAATGATGCAAGTTAAGGAGCATGAATGAACATGAAAAGTTATGAAGCATACAAGACAAATGACATGGCAAATATGTGATGCAATGATCAAACATGCTTTCTATATGTCTTAAGATGTCAAATGGATCACAAGAATGCACAAAATGCAAAGACAAGTCATGTTATGCAAGAGAATGTAAGAAAGATGCAAAAGAAAGCCCAAATTAGGGTTCATGGATCAAACATCAAACCAAAATCCAAAACAGAAACAAACCCTAAGATAAAAAATGGAAAATGGCAACCAAAGAAACCCTAAACCTATACTAATCCACTGCCCAAAGGGGAACTCTCAACTCTCAACCAAACTCAAGTTATGAATTTTCTAAGTTATTAGGGTTTTTTAGGGTTCTTAACAAAAGAAATGTCAAACAATTGGAAAATGCAAGATCAAATCATGGCCATTTTACCCTAGAAACCACATGCTAAACATAACACAATGCAAGAAGAATCAATGTCTCAACCTTCTCCAATAGACAGAAATGAATTTTTGAAAACATGATCAAAATAATGCACAAAATATGATTTAATTCAATGAAAAATTCTTAAAATGCATCAAGATCAAAAAAGAAATTTGGTTTGAAGGTTGGACAATGTTTCTAAATGTCTTAGAACATTTCATGAATTTTTTGTAATTTTTAAATACCCAAAAGTATTTTTAATTAATTAATTCCCATTAATCAATTAAAAATAATCTCTTAAATATTTAAAAATACTTTTTTGATGATAAAAAATAAAATAAAAATATTTTTGGGTCTTAAAAATTAATAAAACTTTAAAGAAAAAGTTTCATAATTTTTAAGACATTTTTGCTATTTTAAAATAATTATGCAAAACAAAAGAAAAATAAAAGAAAATAAATGAATTAAATCTGATTTAATGAAAAGTATTCAAATCCTAGGGTGGAGATTTAAACTGGCCAGCGCGCGCATTGACTCCCCGCCACATCTCACGGTTCAAATTCAAACTTGCTAATCACCCTGATTAAACCCTAATTGTGCCCTAATGACAATCAGGCGACCGGAACAGTGTTCCGGTCGTCTTCTCCGGCCATCCCCAGAATCAATCTCTCTCCCTAGGCCATTTCAAAGGCTCTAAATCTCCAGAAATCACCTTCCACTCACCCTAAACACGAATCCAGCATCAAATCACATTTAAACTCACACACAAACAAGAATCGAAGCAATGAAATTTTTAGGTCAAACTTTCAGAAAAGCAATACATACTCATTTCTGGCTTATTTTCAAAAGTAAAGAGATCCCAATGATCAGTGTAACATACACAACAAGATTTTAACAAGAGAAATGAGTTCTGGGAAAAAAGTTCATGGAGTCACCTGAGGTTTAACTTCTGATTCAGGAGCTTTTTGGGTGGTCCTTTGGCTCAAACAGGTCCCAATGATCTCCCTTTGAAGCTTTGGATGCTTAGTTGGAGTTTAAACAACCTCCTGAGAGAGTTTGCAGAAGCTCTGACCAAGGAAGTGTGAAAATCGTATTTGAGATATAGGGTGTTTCAGGCCAAAGTAGTGGGTGGTTTCTGGTCAGTGATGCAAGGTGAGTTGGTGTGTGGGGTTTGTTTAAGTGTTCATGGCTTGTGGAGAGAGATTCGATAGAAAATGCAGGCTGAGGTGAAGAATGGCAATGGGGGATTCTTGCTGTTTCAAGCTTGTGTCCTTGATGCTTTTTGGTCTATGGAGCAAGGTAAGATGATTAGTGAAGTTGGCTTGAGTGTTTGGTGGCTGTGGAGGCAGATTCGAAGCAAGTTGCAATGTGGTGTGTTTTTGTGAATGTCCTGAATGAGAGAGCTTCAGCCTTGCCTTGTACATGAAATGGCTTGCAAATTGTCCACAAAAACCTCTCTCATTGGTCAGAGGATGTGACTTGTGCTTTTTTGGATAGGTGTAGCCACTTTTGCAAATATGTCAACTTCTTGTAAGATAGGGCATGGGCAACTTCTAGCCAAGTACAAAGGGCAGGGCTGGCGCAGCATGGTGTGGTGAGAGAGCCAGCAAGGTTCAAAGGCCAAGGCAACAAGTTGAGGGAAGTGTCATGAGTGTTTTGCAACTTGGTTACTTTATGGATTTTCATGATAAAAATGCCTTGTTACATGAACTAAACACATGTGATCTTGGTTCAAATCTGATTTTTAGGACTTAGAGAATGTTTATGTGCTGGTTTGATACCAATTAGAAGTCACATAATGCATTGGTTTAAGATTTTGCAAAATTCTCACTTAGGGCATGCCTTGAAAATAAGTGATTTTTGCCAACTTTGCATTGCCATAACTTTTGATCCAAGAAGAGTTTGATCATGTTCTTGTACTTTTTGAAAAGGGAAAGATGAGATCTACAACTTTCATGACCAAAGTTTTTCCATTTGAAGCTTTTTTGGATCAAGAATCATGGCTTGAAAAATGACCTAAAATGATGCAATCTTGAAAAGTCAACTATGCCCAAAAAGTCAACATTTGCAAAAACCCTAAATTCTTGATTTCTATGAACTTCAACCTTCTTCCATGATCAAATAAAGATCATATACACTCAAAATGATGAAGATCACCCATTGGTTGGGTCATTGGGGGCCTCGGATGCCCTGATTTTACACTGACTTGTCTGAAAAGTCAACCTTTGATCAGATGACTTCCCCATGGAATTTCTTCATGAAAATTGATATGCATACTCCCTATACCATATAGAGATCAATGGAAACAAGAATGACCAAAAAATTTGGAGTTATGGCCTCTGAAACCAAAACCCTAATTTTCAGTCAACTGTGCAGTTCAACCTGGCTCTGCCTCACTCAAACCCTAGTTCTTGTGATTCCTCTGCATTTTTGACTTTGAAGAGATGGAATATGATATATGAACACACATGGACCACTTTGAGTTGATTGGTGGCCTTTGGAGTGGCCCAAGAAGCTTTGGGATTGCTCAGATCACAAACCCTAGGTGCAGATGCCTTAGAAACTATGCAGTGAATCAAAAATGAGATGTGAGATGATATGATTGTGTTTATGCATATGAGGATGATCACAAGCCATGGTGTGAATGGGTGAGGGCAAATTTGGGGTGTTTACAGCTGCCCCTATTCAAACATGAGTTAGCTGTGCTGGATGTAAGCGACGGCTTAACGGGCAAACAAGATAACTTGTGGTTGAATACCAAAGACAGTCCAAAATTTGCACTCACAGAATGAAGAAGAAAAGGGATATAGATTGTAAAAGGAAAACAAAGTATATTGTAAAGTGTGGGCGACGGAGGACGACCGTCGAGCAGAGGACGAATGCTGGGTAAATAGCAATGACGGGGACGGCCGACATGCTGGAAAAATGTGAAGTAAAGCGATGACGGGGACGGCCGACATGCTGGGGATAAAAGGTAGAGCTAAGACGGGGACGGCCGACTAGCTGGCAAAATAAAATATCATGATGGGGACGGCCATCAAGATAAAGCTGTAAAATTCTCTGGAAATTAATGAAACATGACGGGGACGGCCATCACGTTCATAAAGCAAAGCAACCGACGATGGGGACGGCCATCGGGTTAAAAGGAAAAGGGACCACGACGGGGACGGCCATCGGGTTAAAGAATAAATGAAATAAACAGATGATGGGGTACGGCCATCAAAGGTGAAGGACGATCACCTAGCAGGGGACGGCTGCTCTGTTGGGGATAAAAGAAATATGATGGGGACGGCCATCAAAGGTGGAGGACGACCACCTGGCAGGGTACGGCTGCTAAAATATCAACGATGGGGACGGCCATCGGATAGAAAAGGTCAACGATGGGGACGGCCATCGGATGAGCATGATGGAGGACGACCATCAAGAAGTGGAGGACGACCACTCAGCAGGGGACGGCTGCTCTCAGGGTTATCGTAACACAGGACGAGCGTTAGATAAAAAGAAAATTTGTTGGTGATCTACTGGGGATAATGTAAACACGGACGAGCGTTTACATCCAAGAAACAAAAGGTATAAGTGTTTGGGTATTGTGTATAGATTAAAGATGCGGACGAGCATCCTTAAGACTATGATACGGACGAGTATCATGTAGAAACAAACTGACACACGTTCAGAGATGATGATACGGACGAGTATCAACTGGTTAACAAAGAACACGGACGAGTGTCGCATCTGAAAGAATCCTTCTGGGGAATAGCGGACACAGACGAGTATCTATATTCAAGAAGACCTAAGTGTTTGACACGGTGTATGGGTTAAAGATGCGGACGAGCATCCCTAAGACTATGATACGAGCGAGTATCATGTAGAAACAAACACTGGACGCAATGTTCTGAGATGATGGTACGGACGAGTACCAACTGGTTAACAAAGAACAAGGACTATTGTCGAATCTGTGGGGATATGAGTGATGATGTATACAAGATACGGATGAGTATCTGTATAAGCGTACCATGAGTAGTGAGTATTGTATATAAGATGAGTGTTTTAACTGCTGGGGAGAGTGACACGGACGGGCGTCAAAAGAGAAAAGTATAGCATTATCAAGTGTATGGGTGATAAAGGTGTAAGCGACTGCGCTGGGGATATGACACGGACGGGTGTCAAGAAAGTGTATATACAAGTATATGTGAGTGCAAAGAGGATGTCTTTGGCTTTCTGCTGGTGATTTGACACGGACGGGTGTCAGGAAGTACCTGTAGTACGGGTGATCTTGTTCGTAAAGATGTTTGGGCGACTTTACTGGGGAGTGATGACACGGACGGGTGCCAAAAGGTGTATATACTGGTGTTCGTGATTGTGAGGCAACTGTTTTTTTGCTGGGAACCCTGGTGGGGATTTTTTTTGTATAATGATGATGAACGGTTTATTATTCACAAGTGTTCAATTCACAACATGACTTATGATTATGCTATGCATTTGATTTTTGCCGTAATGCTCCGTATTAGACGGAATGCTACGCTCTGAGGGGATGGTATGATGCAAATGTCATGATTATGCAAAGAGGCCCCGATCCGGGATTCGGATCCCATTGCTGCGAAGATCTCTGGATGATCTGCTTGAAGTGAACATCCCAGCTGGGGATGAGATCATCGGTAGATCTAATGATGTATCTGTTTGGGGATATAGGTCACTGATTGACATATCCTTATAATACGGGACCCAGCTGGGATTTGTAGAAGCTTTTTGTACTCTGTTGTGACTTCTTCGCGCGTGGCTCTTCTGAATAGAGGCTGGGGATTCTGTGGGGAGATGATTCCCTGATTTCTGCATTCTGTTGAGGAAGAATGGTTGGTACTTCAACTGGGGAATGCTGTTGGTAACTCAGCTGGGGAGAGTAATGAGAGGCAACTCGGCTGGGGAGAAAACATCCTGAGTGTTAAGCCTGTTTGTTGATTTGGCAACTTTGCTGGGGAAGTGGGCACTCTCCAATGCCACGTGGAAGATAGACCGAGTTGGTAATGATTCGCCAACTTGCTGAGACGTAACCTGCATGCCCCAGGTTGCGTTCTGGATACCTGCAATCCTGCAACGGTAAGGAAACGTACAAAAGGTCCCGAGGTATCCCTTACTGGATTCCGTCATAGGAGTTAAGTACTTTCGAGAATAATCACATTCCCTGTAAGCATGTGTTTTATTTTTAGAGAAAGGCATCTGTACTTATGCAATTGTATTTTTAGAGATATCAGACAACTCTTTGCAAAACATAAATGTAAAAAAAACGAAACATGACTGAAAATCTGGTTTTATTAATTCCATGTGCCCTGAATTGGCAAGATACAGTCAAAGAAACATATCTCCTGAAATGAGGAGATTGTTACAAATTGAGAAACAAAATGCTGGCGATGTTGACGAGGCTTTCAGGGAGCTTCCTCTTCTGCTATGACTCGTATGACAATGACGTTCTTCTCGTCTTGCTTTCTGGAGAGAGTTGATTCTGATTGAAGCTTGATCCTTTGAAGCTTACCAAGTTGTAGGTGATACAGACGAATTCAGAATGCAGTTGTTCGCTTATTCCCTTATTTTGCATGGATCGCCCTTTCGGGTTTTCAATCCATCGGGATACCCATTTTTGCCTGAGTTGTCCAATGCGGCTTTTCAACTCAGCGGGTGTACATTTTTTCATTTATTTCCCTTATTTTTGCCTGAGTCTTTTATTCTGTTTTTGACTCGCCGGGATGCCCTATTTTTGCCTGGACTCACGTTCTGTTTTTATGTCCAGCGGGTCATTTTATGCGAAGTATTTTTTAACTGCATCTGAATTCACAGGGGATGGGAAATCTTCACCATCCATGGTGCTGAGCATCAGTGCTCCACCAGAGAAAACTTTCTTTACAACGAATGGTCCTTCATAATTTGGAGTCCATTTTCCCCTGTGGTCTGTATGAGGAGGGAGGATTCTTTTCAACACAAGATCCCCTACTTGGTACTCTCGGTGCCTGACTTTCTGATCGAAGGCCTTCTTCATTCTCTTCTGATATAACTGCCCGTGGCAGATTGCAGCCAATCTTTTCTCTTCGATCAGACTTAGTTGTTCGAATCGGGACCGTACCCATTCTGCTTCACTCAGTTTTACATCCATCAATACCCGTAGAGAGGGTAATTCAACTTCAACAGGTAGGACTGCTTCCATACCATATACAAGCTGATACGGTGTTGCCCCAGTGGACGTTCTGATTGATGTGCGGTACCCATGCAAAGCAAATGGTAGCATTTCGTGCCAGTCTTTGTATGTGATTACCATCTTCTGCACAATCTTCTTGATATTCTTATTTGCTGCCTCAACAGCGCCGTTCATCTTTGGCCTGTAAGGAGAAGAATTGTGATGTTGGATCTTGAAGTCCCGGCATAGCTCTGCCATCATCTTGTTGTTCAAGTTGGAACCATTATCAGTAATGATTCGCTCGGGCACTCCATACCGACAGATGATATCTCTCTTCAGAAATCGGGCTACCACTTGTCTTGTGACATTTGCATATGAGGCTGCTTCAACCCACTTGGTGAAATAGTCGATGGCAACCAGGATGAATCTGTGACCATTCGAAGCAGTTGGCTCAATCTTGCCAATCATATCAATGCCCCACATAGCAAAGGGCCAAGGTGAAGACATGATGTTCAAAGGATTGGGAGGCACATGCACCTTGTCTGCATAAATCTGGCATTTATGACATTTCCTGGCGTAAGCACAACAGTCTGCATCCATTGTGATCCAATAATAGCCTGATCTTAGCAATTTCTTAGCCATGGCATGCCCTCCTGCATGAGTACCAAAAGATCCTTCGTGTACTTCGTGCATCAACAAATCTGCTTCCGTCTTGTCAACACATCTGAGGAGTACCATGTCAAAGTTCCTCTTGTATAAAGACCCATCAGTGTTCAGAAAGAAACTACCAGCAAGCCTTCTCAAAGTCTTCTTATCATTGGAAGATGCCCCAGGTGGGTATGTTTGATCCTCCAAGAAGCATTTAATGTCATGAAACCAAGGCTTATCGTCCTTGACAACTTCTGCTGCAAATACATATGCTGGCCTGTCGAGTCTGGACACTGATATCTGGGGTATAAAGTTAGCAACTTGAACTTTGATCATGGATGAAATGGTAGCAAGAGCATCTGCAAACTGATTCTCATCCCGAGGGATATATTCAAGTTTGACTGTTGTAAAGAAAGTCAGTAACCTTCTTGTATAATCCCTGTACGGTATCAGATGATCCTGGTGGGTGTACCATTTCCCGTTGGTTTGATTGATTACCAAAGCTGAATCCCCGAATACGGTCAATGTCTTGATCCTGAGGTCAATGGCTTCCTCAAGACCCATAATGCAGGCTTCGTATTCAGCTTCGTTGTTAGTGCAGTTGAAAGTGAGTTTTGCCGAGAAAGGCAGATGAACCCCTTTGGGTGTAATGAGTACTGCACCAACACCACGACCATTCATGTTAACAGCCCCATCAAACATCATAGTCCATTCTTCCTCCGGGTCAGGCCCTTCGGTGTGAATAGGCTCCTCGTGATCTTTTGCTTTAATGAACATGATGTCTTCATCAGGGAAGTCAAACCTCATAGGCTGGTAGTCATCAATGGGTTGCTCAGCAAGATATTCAGATAGTACACTGCCCTTGATGGCTTTCTGAGAGGTGTACTGTATGTCGTATTCTGTGAGAATCATCTGCCATCTTGCAACCCGCCCGGTAAGAGCTGGCTTCTCGAAAATGTACTTAACTGGATCCATTTTTGAGATTAATAAGGTAGTGTGGGTCAACATATACTGTCTCAGTCGGCGAGCAGCCCACGCTAAAGCACAACAAGTTTTCTCGAGCAGTGAATAACGTTGTTCACAGTCGGTAAACTTTTTGCTTAGGTAGTATATTGCATACTCTTTTCGACCAGACTCGTCATGCTGGCCCAACACACACCCCATCGACTCTTCTAATACTGTCAAGTACATAATCAGAGGTCTTCCTTCAACTGGCGGCATGAGGATTGGAGGTTCTTGTAAGTACTCTTTGATCTTGTCAAAAGCCTTCTGGCAATCTTCGTTCCACCTGACCGTCTGTTCTTTTCTTAACAGCTTGAACAAGGGTTCACAGGTCGCTGTAAGGTGAGATATGAACCGTGAGATGTAGTTCAATCGACCTAAGAACCCTCGAACTTCTTTCTCTGTCTTCGGTGCAGGCATTTCTTGTATAGCCTTGACTTTATCAGGATCAACCTCAATCCCTTTCTCGCTTACAATAAAGCCCAGCAACTTACCGGATCGCACCCCGAATGTGCATTTGTTGGGGTTCAGCTTTAGTTGATACTTCCTCAGACGCTTGAACAACTTCAGCAGATTCACCAGGTGATCTTCCTCTGTAAGGGACTTGGCGATCATATCATCCACATAACATTCTATTTCCTTGTGGATCATATCATGGAATAATGTCACCATAGCCCGTTGATATGTTGCACCAGCATTCTTCAGTCCAAATGGCATCACTTTATAACAGAACGTGCCCCAGGGTGTGATGAAGGTTGTCTTCTCCATGTCTTCAGGTGCCATCTTGATCTGGTTGTATCCTGAAAATCCGTCCATGAAGGAGAATACCGAGAACTGAGCCGTGTTATCCACCAATACGTCAATGTGAGGTAATGGGAAGTCATCTTTTGGGCTGGCTCTGTTCAGATCCCGGTAATCAACACACATCCTTACTTTGCCATCCTTCTTAGGCACAGGTACTATGTTAGCAACCCACGGCGGATAGCTAGTCACAGCAAGGAACCCGGCGTCCCATTGCTTTTGTACCTCTTCTTTGATTTTCATAGCCATGTCTGGGCGAGTTCGGCGCAACTTCTGTTTGACCGGTGGGCATTCTTCCCTCAAAGGCAGCTTGTGCACGACTATATCGGTGTCCAACCCTGGCATGTCTTGATACGACCAAGCAAACACATCAACATACTCTTGAAGCAGATCTATCAGTTGTCTCTTCACTGAGTCTTGCAGGCAGGCCCCGATTTTGACTTCTTTCACGTCTTCCTCCGTACCAAGATTAATCACTTCAATCTCTTCCTGGTGAGGAGTATTAACCTTTTCCTCTTGTCTCAACAACCTGGCTAGCTCTTCAGGAAGCTCATATTCTTCATCAACCCCTTCATCAGCTTGATTGATTGGATTGTCAAAGTCATACGATGTCATAGCCGTGCTGTTGTCGGTGCTGTCTGGAAGGCACTCTCTGCAAGGGTTAAGTTTGTTCATTTTAGTGATTGATTTTAATCTTGCTTTAGAAAAAAGTGAAATGAAGTTATCATTTTGAAAACACCGCCATTTATTTTTGTACAAAAAGAAAAATGGAAAAACAGTGAGCAGAAAAGAAAAAGACTTGTTTGCAAAAAGATGTCTGATATTTCATTAATTTAATCTTGTTTGCACAAAAGTACAGATGGCCCTGATTACAAAATGAGTCTTGTCATCTTGGGCAAGATGCAAGACTTTGATGCATGCTATAAAAATACAGGAAATAATAATTACTCTGCATGAGTAACTCTTATAATTTCCTGGGAAGACCAGTTCGAGACACTGCTCCCCGGGATCTTTGGACGAATCCAATTCTCCAGATTGCGCTCCTCTTCCAGCTCGTCTTCCAGACAGTTGATAGCATCGGGGGTAAGCATCCCCCACTGACAAAACCTGGCTCTGCAGCAGCCTTTGCTTGATGTTGAGTTGGTTTGTAACCCAACCCAAATTTGTCCTTCTTCTCCTCCACAGCTAATACCTTGCCCCAGCCTAGGGCAGTTCCTTCCTCAACAACCTTCCGGGCTTGTTGGTAAGACGACATGGAGATCCCCGATACAGCAGATGCTTCATTGACGTTCAAGGCTTCAAAACCTTGGCTCATTGTTTCATGGATCTCTCCATCCATCTCAATGTACTTGTAGGTAGCCAGATGGCTAACGAAAATATCCTCTTCCCCACAGATTGTGACAACTTGACCCTCCCACTCAAATTTTAACTTTTGGTGAAGGGTGGACGTTATTGCGCCGGCGGCGTGAATCCAGGGTCTACCCAACAAACAGCTGTAGGCGGGCTGAATGTCCATCACATAAAAGATAGTTTTAAAGGTCTGCGGGCCAATTGTCACAGGCAGCTCAATCTCTCCCAGAACCGATCTCTTCGAACCATCAAAGGCTCTTACCACCAGGTTGCTGGGTCTCAATGCCAATCCGTCATATTCTAATTTCACCAGAGCCTTCTTTGGTAGGACATTCAGGGAAGAACCTGTGTCCACCAACACATGAGAAAGGACAGCTCCTTTGCATTCCATGGTTATGTGCAAGGCTTTGTTGTGATTGCGGCCATCCGCTGTCAAGTCAGAATTGGTAAACCCTAGCCCATTGCTAGCAGTAACATTTCCAACCACGGTTTCCAATTGGTTGACAGTAATCTCCTCAGGCACGTAAGCTGCGTGCAGGACTTTAAGTAGTGCATTCCGATGGGCTTCGGAGCACATAAGCAGTGAGAGGATAGAGATTTTGGATGGCGTCTGGTGAAGCTGATCCACAACTTTATAATCGCTCTTTTTGATGATCCGCATAAACTCATCAACTTCCTGATCGAATGGAGTTTTCAGGGCTTCTTTGGCAGCTGGATCTTCCTGCACCGGGCCTTTTCCCTTTGCCTTGGCGGCAGCTTCTGCCTCGGCAGTGGGTCTTTGAACTTGTGAAGCAAAGAGACGTCCGCTTCGAGTGAAGCCTCCGCCTCCCCCCACATTATCTACTTGTGGTGCAGGTGCTGATGTTTCAAGAGTGATTCTTTTCCCTTCACAGTACACGTCAGAGCCATAGTGCCAAGGGATGGCCCTATTGCTTTCATATGGTACTGGTCCAGGCACCGTGACAGTGACTGGACTGATTGCTGCTGCTGAAGGGACTGTTATTGTTTGTGGATCATAAAAGATTGTAACTGGTGCTCTGGTGGGAGCAGCACCTTCTGAATGGTAAGCGGAGTTATTTTCAGGATCGTAGAATATGGTAACAGTAGAGACATCTTCATGATTGATTGCTGGTGTTGTAGGAGGTTCTGTTGGAAGGACTGTTGTTGTTGTTGATGGAGATTCGAAATGGAATGAAGCTGAAGTTGTAGCAGGAAAAACTGTTGAAAACTGATCATTTGGGAGGACAGACGAAGTACTTGTTGATGTTGCTGGTGAATTGTCGGGAACAATAGTTGCTGCGGTTGTAGGAGGTTCTGAAACCGTTGTTGATGAAGTTGCCGGATTTGTCGGGAACGATGTAGTAATCTGTAGCAGGCCACTCTGAATAAGGCTGTCAATGCCATTCCTCAGGTCCTCACACCCATTCCATGAAATATTGCAGTAGGGACATCCTAGTTCACACCCCGGAAATATTTGGCTTTCACGGAGTTGAGCTTTGATTTCCACCAATGGTGTCCTGATCTGATCCACACTGGTTATTAAATAAGACGGTTGGTCTTCTTCAATAGCGTTAATTCGGGGACCACCATGGTTTGGCATTGGGTTTTTATTGACATTGGGCGGAGGTGCAAAATTCAGAGCCTTGGAGTCTACCAAGTCTTGTACCTTCATATGCAGAGCCCTGCATTTTTCTGTACTGTGACCAGGTGCGTTTGAATGAAAAGCACACCTAGCATTGGAGTCATAGTTTCTTGGTAGACTGTTGGGATCTGGAGGTGCCAACGTTCTTAGCTCAACTAGGTTAAGTTTCAGAAGTTGTGGCAGCAAGGCAGCATACGGCATTGGGATCGGGTCGATCACTCTGTTAGCTTGGGATGGCCTTTGTTGGAATGGCCTCTGTTGATTGTTGTTGTTGGAGTTGTTGTTGTTGTAGTTCCTTGGAGGATACTGATTCTGATGATACTGAGGTTGTTGTTGGAAGTTTTGTTGAGGAGGTTGATAGACTGGCTGAGGATGAGCTGGAGCAGGGATAGTGACTGCTGCTATTGACCTTTGAACATATTGAGGCCTACCCCTATTGGTGTGAATGGCATTGGTCTCGCCAGCTCTTCTCGGGCCTGCAAAAGGCTTTCTTGTACTGTTGGACGAACTGGCACCATTATCGGAAATTTTGCCCATTTTCAACAGGCTTTCAATTCTCTCCCCAACTATGACAACATCTGCGAAGCTAGTGGAAGAGAAAGCAGCCAACCTGTCAATATACGTCCCCTGGAGAGTGTTCATAAACATGTCTGCCATTTCTCTCTCAGACATTGGTGGTTGAACGGCAGCAGCCAATTGCCTCCATCTCTGGGCATATTCCCGGAAACTTTCCCTTGACGACTGTGACATTCCCATTAGGAGAGTCCTGTTGGGTGCCATGTCTAGATTATACTGATACTGTCTGATGAAGGCTTCTGCCAGGTCCTTCCAGCATCTTATAGTTGCTCTTGTCAGATGGGAATACCATTCCCTTGATGCTCCAGTCAAGCTATCTTCGAAGTAGAACATCCAAAGTTTCTCATCCATTGTATAGGCCTTCAGCCTTCCCAGAAATGATTGTAGATGAGTCCGGGGGCATGAAGTCCCATTATACTTTTCGAAACAAGGAGGCTTGAACTTATGGGGGATCCTGACCCCGTCTACCAAACCCATGTCCATGACGTCGAAACCCAAAGAATTTTGAGATTCCAGTGATCTCAACTTCTCAGCTATTTCATCCAATCGTCTATCATAAGCTTCCTCTCCAGCACCCATTACTGTAAATTGGTCCTCCTGAGGATCTTCTTGAAGTACTCTGGCTGCAGTGGCTGTTCCTTGAATGTTTGCAGGAATATTAACCTCAGGATGTAGATGTGGACCAAACACAGGGGGGTTAACATGTGGTTGCACCCTTTCATTGTTACTTGTGCCAGCAGTCCCCACATGGGGCTCCTCTTGATTCCTTCCTTCTACCAAAGATCTGAGCCTCTCCTGGCTTTGAGCTAAGTTGTTCATCACTTCCATGAATTGTGTTATCTGGGTTCTCATCTCCAGCCTTTCGTTGGCCATCTGGTTTCTGACCTCTGTAAGGTCTTGCTGCATCTGATCCATCTGAATTCCCGGAAGGTTGTTTCTAGTTGGGTACCTGTGTGGCCTGTTGAGAGGAAATACCCGGCGGCGAGCAATAATTCCTGAGATTCACAACAGAGGTTAGCAACAACAAAACAAAAACCTACAAAACAAACAAAAGGGTTAGCATGCAATGCAGTTATGCTTATTTGCTCTCAAGGTATCCGGTTTGGCTTTCAGTTTTGACCCTTCCAGACCCTTGAAGATGCTGCTGTTGAAATTGCTTTTGAAGTAACCCAGATGGAAACTAACACAAATATATTACAAAATGTGAAATAATACAACTTGTTCATTTTACAACATAAACCCTTAAAGGGGGTCAAAATACATCACAAAAAACAAAAGTACATGGAAAAGGAACAACAACAAGCAAATGATCAAACTCCAAGGCCAAACTCATCCTCACGAACTTCCTTGAGAAGTGCTTCGGTCACAGGATCAGCCGGACGCTCCGTGAGATTTCTGATGAGAAGGTTTCTTGTTGCAACAGCTGCAGTCAACTTCTTGTTCTGACTTTGGTCCTTAGACCTCTTCACTCCAGCTCTGATTTCTAGCTCTGATATTTCCTTCTGGGCTGCTGCCAGGGCTTTTTCCATCTGTTCCATCTTGTCCTGGACTCTCTTGTCTTCTAGAGTACGGGCCTCAGTGATCCGGACCCACCTGGCCTGACTCTCTTTCAAATACAAGTCTGTTCTTGCTCTCTGGAACTGGGCTTCTTTACAAGCATTCTTCAGAATCTGCTCACCAGCCTTAGACTTGTTGATATAATCTCCAGACTTCTCAATTTTGGTCAAGTGTTCCACCCTCAACTTCTCCAATCTCTCAATCTCCCTCACACCTTCACTCCTCTCCCTGAGGGTCTTCTGCAAGGCTTGGGTTAACTTCTCATTTCTTTCCTTCAAGCTCTCAAACTCTTCCAAACTGATGGTGGCAGGGGGTGGTACTGAAGATGACTCAGGCATGTCTTCTATAGTGAAGGGCATTCCAGAGAATTGGGCCCTAGCATGAGACCACTCATAGTATTGGACTGATGCCACATTATTGCACTTCCCCAGAATGGTGATTCCCTTGGTTTGAACATGATCCCAGGCCCAGGCAGCCTGCCTAACAGTTACCAGACTGATCTTGTTCTCACAGTAGAGGGTCTCAACTAGGTCCTGCTCCCTAGGAGTATGAACTAGTGCATAGCCCAATTGCCTCTTGAACAGCAGAGGGTTGTAGTTGATACTTCCCTTAACTCCTATTAAGGGCACATTGGGAAAGTGCCCACAGCTGGTGATTATATCTCTGCCCTTGGTGCTTTGAGTACACCATCTGATATCTGCTGAAGTGAGAATAGTGAGCCTCTTAGCCCAGTTGCTTTGCTGATGAGGATTTAGAAATGCATCTGTCTTGGGCAGATGCCTGAGAAGCCAAGCATGGAATAATGGAGCACAACACCTCACTAGCCTTCCCCTCTGCTTCTCATTCTTCTGATGTACTGAGTAATAGAGATCACCCAATAAAGTTGGCACTGGGTTTTTCAGGATGAACAAATGGATTGCATTCTTGCTAATGAATCGGGGCTCATCTGCAAACAACACAATTCCATATACACTTAAGGCCAACAGAGCACAAACAGCTTTCCACTCCCCCAGGGAGGCCTTCAGACTAGCTTGAGAAATCAGGAAGTCCAGATGAAATCCAGGGATCCCAGCTTTAGAGGTCATATGTTGCTCAATCAAAGCAGGTTCCAGGTGCAAAGCTTTTGCTACCTCTCCATTGCTGGGAGAGACCATTTCAGGGTTGAAAGGGATTTCTCTTTTGATAGGCAGACCAATCAATGATGAGTATTCTTCCAGAAGAGGACCCAACTGAAAGTCTTGAAAGGTGAAACATCTCAACGGGGGGTCATAGAACTGAATACAGGTATGGATCAGGCTTCTCTGAGATGGGTCCAGATCCATGACCAAGTCAAGTATATCCCCATAATGCTCCCTGAACAAAGGCATGTGATCTGGAGTGATCAGGGTTTGGATCCTCCTGATGTCTGATAAGTCTGGTTGGAAGAAATGATAAGTGATGTTGCTTTTCTTTGGAGCCATGATGCTGAGGACTGAGTAGGATAAGTGCTGATGAAGATGCTGAGGAGTGGGCCACTGGCTGGCTAGTGCTAGTAACTGAAGTATATGGTTGACAAGCTGAAGCAAGTGCTGGTGGAGACAGGTCAATATAGCAGATGGGGTCAAAACCAAAACCAGAGATGAAGGTGGATACCCTGAAACACAAATAAGCAAATGTTAATATGATGCAATGGGTATGTATGCAGATGATATGCAAGGGTTTGTGACTGAGCTGGATCTGATTAACTGCCTTGGTATAGATCCATGTGTGTTCAAGAATTCCAGGTGGAGGTCTATAAATTCAGTAACCAGGGTAGGGGACTCAAATAAAGAGCCACAAGTCCAAGGTTTTAGAATCACAAGAACTGTCCAACATGGAGCATTCTTAACAAAGTCAAAGTAACAGGGTATTCTGAGGTCAAGGTACCTGCAAACCTGTAAACAGCCCAACCCCCTCACAGGTGGTGATCTAGAACAAGGATCCTCAGACTTGGATCAGTTATGAGAAGTGTAAACACTTCTAACCCGGAGGTACAGTGTTTACAATAACCATAACAATTCCTCCTCTAATTCACCTCAGTTTCTGAAGGTCAGTACTAAAAGGTCATCCAGACTTAGCAGGCTTCCCAGATAGCCCTAGCATTGCAGGAAATCTGCAACACAGAGTTCTCAAGAAGAAACCCATATCTGAACCGTGTTTCATATTCCCGCACCAGACCGAAATGGAATGGGAAAGAATATGATTCACTCTAGCCTAGGTGTCACTCAGGTCCCAGGTATAGGACCTTAACTCTCAATGAATCACCCACCCACCAAAACAAGAAACCAGATCCAGCCAGCAACAATGACAGTATGATATATAAAAAACAGTAAAGAAAGCAATAAATAAAGCTGTACAGAAAGCAGTAAATAAAGCAAATATACACATACAGATAGCACATAACACCCCCAATAAACACAAATCAAACAAGCGCTAGGAGGAACCCACAAAAAGAACCAGAAGCCCTGGTTGCAGTATAAGCATCCCCAGCAGAGTCGCCAAGCTGTCGCTCCCTATAAGTGACACCAGGGTCAGATGAAGGTACAGACGCGAACGGTCGGCGAAGGGAACAGTGAGAACACACAGCCGTGAACTCACTGGAGATGAATAGAGTCGCCAGCTAGGCATTTTTATCCCGGGGGAAAGGCAATGTTGCATAGGCCTAGAAAAAGATGGGTAAGACGGTTTGCGAACCAGAGAGACTGAGAAAGGGGGTTGGTTACAACCTGGGAAGGTATTAGCACCCAGATTGTCCGTCGTACTCGACGGGATCCACGCTTAAAAGATTTGTGTTTTAAAGGGGTAGTGTCAGTGCAATTTGTGTATAAAAGAGCTGAAAAAGGATGGACAGGTGTCAGTGTAGGAAGTGTGAAGTGTATAAATGTACAGTGTCAGTGTAAGAACAGGAGCGAAATGAATTGCTCAGGATCATGAGGCTAAAGAATAAAGCTGGGAGGAGGGGGGATGTACAAAGACTTTTGTTCGATAACTGTTAAGTTATGCCTACGTATCCTCTCGTGCAATGAGGAAGTCAGAACACCGTAGTTCGACCCAAAGAGACTGATAGATGAATTGACTTGTGAACTGCTTACTTGCCTATGCTCAAGTGTATGATCTGTCTGGCACAGATGCAAACTGTCTTGCATTAGACGGAAGAAGCAAGTTCTCGGTTGTGAGTGAATGAGATGAGAAAAGAATCCCGGAGGAGACGATTATTGTTTGTTTTTGAGTTTTCAGTCTTTTATTGCTTTTGAAAGTTTGTCATAAGTTAATGAGCTTAAGCCTAAACCAATGGATTTAGTAAACTCATCACATCTTCCCTCTGATTAGGGGTAATGAGAATACCTTAAGTGTGAAGTCAGATTCTCACACTTAATCACCTTTTGATGTAGGATTAAGATCATTAACCTACTTGTGATTATTTAGATGTTTTTGGGATTTTGTTTAGTGTTGAGTAATGAGGTTAAGCCATAATCAAGGATTAAACAGACCCATTACACTATCCTAATAGAAGGATAATAGATGAGAATGTTTAAGCTGAGGAAGACTCCTCAACTTAATCCATGATTAGGGATTAAACCCATGACAAAACAAACTTTTGATTAAGTGAATTTTAGATTAGTGGTATGATGATGAAGTGATTTTTATGGTTTGTAAGACAACTTGGGGGGGACTTGTCCATTAACACTAGGGTTAGTCCTTCTTAACCACTTAAGGAAGAATTAGAACCCTAATGCAAGGCCCAAGTTACAAGTGTGATGTCTTGATGATTATTAAGTGGATTGATTAAGAGATTTAAACACCTTAAGGGTTCAAGACTTAGGATTAAAGTTATACACTCCATCCTAAGAGAAGGATGCAGGCATAAGCTTAATCACAAAGTCTTAAAGCCTTTAGGGTTTAGTCCCTGATTATGGGATGAGAAGAGAAGACTCAAGAGAGACACAAAGGTAAAACTAATGGGGGGAGACTAATCAAAACCCTAATTCATTGTCATGCTTGGTTGTTCCTAAGGTTTGTGAGGTTTACAAGAACAATCTTCAAAGGAGCCACCAGGAAGCAGATGAATAAGATCAGGAGAAGCAAAGTGACTTGCTTCATTCAAGAAGTCAAGTCACTTGAAGAAAGAAAGTGGGAGGAAGAAGAATGAGCAAGCTCAATCTCAAACACATATAGGAATGCAGCAATGGATGCAAGAGAGATGAAAAGAAAAGTTATGAGAAGTGAAGGCAAATTCACTTCTCAAGTTACTTACCACCTGAAATGTTAGAAAGAAATGCAATGCAAAGCTAAATGAAATGAAATGACATGATGCTAGACCAAACCAGAAGCATGTTGATGATGAAAATGATGCTATGAGGTGCTGCAAACATGAGGCAAGGCATGGAGATGCTCATACAAGGTTATGAATGCAAATGATGCAAGTTAAGGAGCATGAATGAACATGAAAAGTTATGAAGCATACAAGACAAATGACATGGCAAATATGTGATGCAATGATCAAACATGCTTTCTATATGTCTTAAGATGTCAAATGGATCACAAGAATGCACAAAATGCAAAGACAAGTCATGTTATGCAAGAGAATGTAAGAAAGATGCAAAAGAAAGCCCAAATTAGGGTTCATGGATCAAACATCAAACCAAAATCCAAAACAGAAACAAACCCTAAGATAAAAAATGGAAAATGGCACCCAAAGAAACCCTAAACCTATACTAATCCACTGCCCAAAGGGGAACTCTCAACTCTCAACCAAACTCAAGTTATGAATTTTCTAAGTTATTAGGGTTTTTTAGGGTTCTTAACAAAAGAAATGTCAAACAATTGGAAAATGCAAGATCAAATCATGGCCATTTTACCCTAGAAACCACATGCTAAACATAACACAATGCAAGAAGAATCAATGTCTCAACCTTCTCCAATAGACAGAAATGAATTTTTGAAAACATGATCAAAATAATGCACAAAATATGATTTAATTCAATGAAAAATTCTTAAAATGCATCAAGATCAAAAAAGAAATTTGGTTTGAAGGTTGGACAATGTTTCTAAATGTCTTAGAACATTTCATGAATTTTTTGTAATTTTTAAATACCCAAAAGTATTTTTAATTAATTAATTCCCATTAATCAATTAAAAATAATCTCTTAAATATTTAAAAATACTTTTTTGATGATAAAAAATAAAATAAAAATATTTTTGGGTCTTAAAAATTAATAAAACTTTAAAGAAAAAGTTTCATAATTTTTAAGACATTTTTGCTATTTTAAAATAATTATGCAAAACAAAAGAAAAATAAAAGAAAATAAATGAATTAAATCTGATTTAATGAAAAGTATTCAAATCCTAGGGTGGAGATTTAAACTGGCCAGCGCGCGCATTGACTCCCCGCCACATCTCACGGTTCAAATTCAAACTTGCTAATCACCCTGATTAAACCCTAATGGTGCCCTAATGACAATCAGGCGACCGGAACAGTGTTCCGGTCGTCTTCTCCGGCCATCCCCAGAATCAATCTCTCTCCCTAGGCCATTTCAAAGGCTCTAAATCTCCAGAAATCACCTTCCACTCACCCTAAACACGAATCCAGCATCAAATCACATTTAAACTCACACACAAACAAGAATCGAAGCAATGAAATTTTTAGGTCAAACTTTCAGAAAAGCAATACATACTCATTTCTGGCTTATTTTCAAAAGTAAAGAGATCCCAATGATCAGTGTAACATACACAACAAGATTTTAACAAGAGAAATGAGTTCTGGGAAAAAAGTTCATGGAGTCACCTGAGGTTGAACTTCTGATTCAGGAGCTTTTTGGGTGGTCCTTTGGCTCAAACAGGTCCCAATGATCTCCCTTTGAAGCTTTGGATGCTTAGTTGGAGTTTAAACAACCTCCTGAGAGAGTTTGCAGAAGCTCTGACCAAGGAAGTGTGAAAATCGTATTTGAGATATAGGGTGTTTCAGGCCAAAGTAGTGGGTGGTTTCTGGTCAGTGATGCAAGGTGAGTTGGTGTGTGGGGTTTGTTTAAGTGTTCATGGCTTGTGGAGAGAGATTCGATAGAAAATGCAGGCTGAGGTGAAGAATGGCAATGGGGGATTCTTGCTGTTTCAAGCTTGTGTCCTTGATGCTTTTTGGTCTATGGAGCAAGGTAAGATGATTAGTGAAGTTGGCTTGAGTGTTTGGTGGCTGTGGAGGCAGATTCGAAGCAAGTTGCAATGTGGTGTGTTTTTGTGAATGTCCTGAATGAGAGAGCTTCAGCCTTGCCTTGTACATGAAATGGCTTGCAAATTGTCCACAAAAACCTCTTTCATTGGTCAGAGGATGTGACTTGTGCTTTTTTGGATAGGTGTAGCCACTTTTGCAAATATGTCAACTTCTTGTAAGATAGGGCATGGGCAACTTCTAGCCAAGTACAAAGGGCAGGGCTGGCGCAGCATGGTGTGGTGAGAGAGCCAGCAAGGTTCAAAGGCCAAGGCAGCAAGTTGAGGGAAGTGTCATGAGTGTTTTGCAACTTGGTTACTTTATGGATTTTCATGATAAAAATGCCTTGTTACATGAACTAAACACATGTGATCTTGGTTCAAATCTGATTTTTAGGACTTAGAGAATGTTTATGTGCTGGTTTGATACCAATTAGAAGTCACATAATGCATTGGGTTAAGATTTTGCAAAATTCTCACTTAGGGCATGCCTTGAAAATAAGTGATTTTTGCCAACTTTGCATTGCCATAACTTTTGATCCAAGAAGAGTTTGATCATGTTCTTGTACTTTTTGAAAAGGGAAAGATGAGATCTACAACTTTCATGACCAAAGTTTTTCCATTTGAAGCTTTTTTGGATCAAGAATCATGGCTTGAAAAATGACCTAAAATGATGCAATCTTGAAAAGTCAACTATGCCCAAAAAGTCAACATTTGCAAAAACCCTAAATTCTTGATTTCTATGAACTTCAACCTTCTTCCATGATCAAATAAAGATCATATACACTCAAAATGATGAAGATCACCCATTGGTTGGGTCATTGGGGGCCTCGGATGCCCTGATTTTACACTGACTTGTCTGAAAAGTCAACCTTTGATCAGATGACTTCCCCATGGAATTTCTTCATGAAAATTGATATGCATACTCCATATACCATATAGAGATCAATGGAAACAAGAATGACCAAAAAATTTGGAGTTATGGCCTCTGAAACCAAAACCCTAATTTTCAGTCAACTGTGCAGTTCAACCTGGCTCTGCCTCACTCAAACCCTAGTTCTTGTGATTCCTCTGCATTTTTGACTTTGAAGAGATGGAATATGATATATGAACACACATGGACCACTTTGAGTTGATTGTTGGCCTTTGGAGTGGCCCAAGAAGCTTTGGGATTGCTCAGATCACAAACCCTAGGTGCAGATGCCTTAGAAACTATGCAGTGAATCAAAAATGAGATGTGAGATGATATGATTGTGTTTATGCATATGAGGATGATCACAAGCCATGGTGTGAATGGGTGAGGGCAAATTTGGGGTGTTTACACAAATCCACTTCCCAGACAACTTACCAAAAGTTCCTGAAATGTTAGCACAAGATGCATAAAATGCAAATGCAAAAGGAAACAAAGCATATGAAGGTGCAAAGACCACAACCAGAAGTGCAAATGAAATGAAAATGGTGTATAAAATGATTCAAAGGCATAAACATGTCATTTATATGATCATACAAGAGAATGAGTGCAAATGAAGCATGTTAGGAGCATGAAAACACATAGAAGTTCATGAAACAAAATGAATGCAAAGCATGCCAAAATGACGCAACAATGATCAAGCAATGTTTCAAACATGTCCTAAGATGTCTAATATGACATACAAAAGAATGGAATGGCATGACAAGTTCATAAGTTCATGATATGCAAAGAAAAATGCAAATGAAGATGCAAAATTAGGGTTTTATGAACAAGCATGATGCATATGACCAAAACAAAAGCATACATCATGATAAAAAATTTAAATTGAGCTCAAACAAACCCTAAACACATACAAGATCACACCCCTAAGGAGAAAGTCAGAAGCTAATCATAGGCAAAGTTATGGATTTCTTAAGTTAACAAGGTTTTTTGGGTGATTCTTAAGGAAAAATGCAAATCAAATTGAAAATGCAATGCAAAAATGTGAGATAAATAACCTAGAAACTAGATGAAATATGAGAAACAATGAAAAACGAATCAAGTTCAAACTCACCATGGTTAGGCAGAAATGAATTTTTCAAGTTAGGGTTAAAAAATGTGAAATTTAAGAACCCTAATTCAAAGAAAATTGTGAAAATGTGACCAAACATAAAAAGAAATTTGTATGGTGAGTTTGAAAATGTTTCTAAATGCTTAAGAATGCTTCATGAATTTTTTGGTGATATTTAGAAACCTAAATGCATATTTAATTAATTATAATTAATTAATTAATTAAATAAAATATTTAAATATTTTAAAAATACTTTTTTAATGCAAACATTAAAATAAAAAATGTTTTTAGGTTAAGAAAATTATTTGAAACAAAAGTGTAGAAAATGATATTTTTTGTAAGTATTTTGATATTTTAAATAATTATGACAAACGAAATGCAATAAAATAAAAATAAAAATGAAATTTAAACTGGGAGTGACTGGGTTGACTGCGCGCGCTATCCAATGGCCAACATTCAAACTGAGTTAATTAATTAGGATTTATTTTAATTAATTAAATTAGGGCTAATGACATGATCTGGGCCATTCATCCACTAATTAAAACACACATCCAATGGTCCACATTAAATTTGGTACTTAAACCCAAATTAAAACCCTAAACCCTAAACCCTTAAACCCTAATTTGTCAATCTGAGCTTTCTGGCCTTTCCTTTGATGCTAATCCACTCCACTTGATCCCCTTGTGCTTATGAAAGGCTTGAATGAAGTTTTTATGGCTTGGTTTGTGTGTTTCAGTTCTGATAACTCAGAAATCGTATTCTTGTTTGAGGAGCTTTCAGGCTATTGTAAGGGTTGATTTGTGTTCTATGATGGATTTTGAGATGATTGGTGGAAGAAGTTTGGATGTTTGAGGCTTGTGCAGTGAGAATCGAAGGAATGAATGTTTATGGAATTTTTGGCAATCTGAGCTTAGCAATGGATTCAGGCTTGTGTGTGTTATGAAATGAGTTGCTTGAGGCTTGTATGTGATGTCCTGATTGGCCAGAGGAGTTGGTGTGGCACAATTTGATTGGCATGGGCAAATTACAAAAAAGTCAAAAGTTTTGTACCACAAGCATGGGCCATGGCAGAAGTTGTTTGAAGGGATGTCTGGCCTCAGCTGAGTTCATGGATGGCCCTTGGATGGAGTTTGTGCAGCTGGATCACTTGGATTAAGAGATATCATGGGTTTTTTCAAATTTCCCTCTTTGGAATTTCTTGAAGTGCAAGGCATAGAATCTTGTGATTTTTGGTGAAATCTTGATCAAAATGTGTTGCATTATGTTGGTATGATGTTTAGAAGTTGATTAGAGGTCTTGAAATGGCTTGGCAAGTGAAATTGCAAAAATCCCTCTTTGGTGCACACTTAAAAATTATAGGTTTTTTGTCAACTTTGAAAGGCCATATCTTAAGTTATAGGATGAATAAAGACATGTTCTTGTACTTTTTGAAAATGGGAAGACATAATCTACAACTTTCATGTTTAAAGGTTTTTCATTTGAAGCATATTTGGTCATGAAAGGATATGTTGAATATCTTTCCCAAAATGGAAAGTTTCCATTACAAGTCATTTCCAAAAATAACAAGTTTGCATTTTGTAAACACCCCAAATTTGCCCTCACCCATTCACACCATGGCTTGTGATCATCTCATATGCATAAACTCAATCATAGCATCTCATATCACATTTTTGATCCACTGCATTGGCCCTAAGTCATCTGCATCTAGGGTTTGTGATCTGAGCAGTCCAAGAGCCTCTTGTGCCATTCCAAAGGTCATCAATCAATTCAAAGGGGTCTATGTGTGTTCAAGCATCATATTATATCTTCTCAAAGTCAAGAATGCCCAAAGAATCACAAGAACTGGGATTGGTATGGATGCAGAGCCAAGTTTGACTGCACAGTTGACCTAAAATTAGGGTTTTGGTTTCAGAGGCCATAACTCCAATTTTTTTGGTCATTCTTGTTTCCATTGGTCTCTATATGGTATAGGGAGTATGCATATCAATTTTCATGAAGAAATTCCATGGGGAAGTCATCTGATCAAGAGTTGACTTTCTGGACAAGTCAGTGCAAAATCAGGGCATCTGAGGCCCCCAATGACCCAACCAAGGGGTGATCTTCATCATTTTGAGTGTATATGATCTTTATTTGATCATGGAAGAAGGTTGAAGTTCACAAAATTCAAGAATTTGAAGTTTTTGCAAAGTTGACTTTTTAGGGCATGGTTGACTTTTAATGAAATGTCATTTTATGCAACTTTTTCAACCCTTGCTTTTTGATCCAAAAATGATTCAAATGGAAAAAATTTGGTCATGAAAGTTGTAGATTAGATCTTTCCCTTTTCAAAAAGTACAAGAACATGACCTAATTCATTTTGGATCAAAAGTTATGGTGTGTCAAAGTTGGCAAAAATCACTAATTTTCAAAATATGTACCAAATGGAAAACTTGCAAAAACTTTGTACCAAGGCATTTGTGACTTTTAATTCATGTCTAACCATTACACAAACATCACATGTGACCTAAAGTTCAGAATGGACCAAGAGTTTCTCATGTTTCATGGTTTGTATAGCAAGATCTTTCCATATGAACCAAAAGGGAACCAAGTTGCAAAACCATCATAACACTTCCATCCACTTGTTGCCTTGGATGCTGAACCAGCCCTAGCCTTTCCCCTCACCATGCTGCGCAGCCCACACCACTTGTACTAGCCTAGAACACAACCCATGCTTCTCTTACACAAGAGTGGACTTTTTGCAAAAGCTAGCACACCTATCACAGCAGGCCAAGTCACATCCACTGACCAATATCATTTGTTTATACAAAGAAAATGCTAGCCATTTCACACAAAAAAGCAAGCCTGAAGCAAGCCATAGCATCACACTCCCATTTTCCACCCTTGGAGCAAAAACCTTCGAAACTCAGAAAACAAGCCACAAACACACAAACCCACTTCATAGATCAACTCAACATGTTCCTCTGATCACAAAGCATCCATCACCATAGCCTAAAACCCTCAGAATCACAAATACGATTTCTGCCCTCCATTGAACAGAACTTGTTCAAACCTCAAAACCGGCCATCACAAACTCTTTCCAAGCACTGAAAGCTTCTCAGGAGGTCAAGTGGAGTTGATTGCAAGCAGGAAAGCACCCAGAAAGCTGTGAACTGAAAGCTTCGAAACTCAGGTAGCTCAAGAACATTTTTTCCAGAAATCCTTTTTTAAGTTCTAAATAGATTCTATATGTTCTCCTGATCATCCTGATGTCTTTAGTTTTGAAAATGGTGGAGAGATGAGAGTTTAACATGCTTCTGAAACTTTTTGCCCTAAATGTTGTTTGATTCGATTCAGTCATTTCAGGAATGATAAATTTGTTTTGTGTTAGGGTTTTGATTCAGTGAGTTGTGGGAATCATTTCTGTGTTTTTAGATTTCATTTTAGAAGCGTTTAGAGTGAGATTAGGTTTTGGGGTGAACGGAGAAGATGACCGGAACACTGTTCCGGTCACCTGAGGGTGATTAACGGTAGGATTAGGGCATAATCATTAATTAGCTGAGTTTGAATGCTGGCCATAGGATCTGGCGCCAAGTCAACAAGCGCGCGTTTCAGTTTGAATCTGGTCCCTTGGATCTGATTACTTTCTATTTTTCAGTTAAAAAATCCATTTTATTTTCACATTATTTCATTTATCTTCCATAATTTATTTAAAATAGTAAAAACCATTTAAAAATTATGAAATTTTTTACCCAGGGTTTCATTAATTTTTAAAATACAAAAATATTTTTATTTTCATTTTTTGAATTTTAAAAGTATTTTTAAATATTTAAAAGTTTCTTTTTAATTAATTAATGAGAATTAATTAATTAAAAATACTTTTAGGTATTTAAAAATCACCAAAAAATTCATGAAATGTTTTAAGACATTTAGAAACATTGTCCAACCTTCAAACCAAATTTCTTTTTTGATCTTGATGCATTTTGAGAATTTTTCATGGAATTAAAATCAATTTTATGCATTATTTTGATCCAAACTTCCAAAAATCATTTCTGCCTAACCCTAAAGATTTGGACCTTGATTCTTTTTGCATTGCATTGTGTTTAGCATGTAGTTTGTGAGATTAAATGGTCATGATTTGATCTTTCATTTTCAATTTGTTTGTTAATTTTCTTGTTAAGGAACCCTAAAACCCTAGAAAGCTTAGAAAAATCATAACTTGAATTGGGTTAAGAGTTGAGACTTCTCCTTTGGGCAGTGAGTTAGTATAGGATTAGGGGTCCTTTGAGTGCATTTTCAATTTTTTATAATGTTGTTTGCTTCTGATTTTGGTTTGTGCTTGATGCTTTGATCATAAACCCTAATTTGGGCTTCCATATGCATCCATTTTGTATTTGCATTCATACCTTGACTTGCCATGATACTTTATGCATTCATGTGATTCATTTAACATCATAGGACATATTGAAAGCATGTTTGATCATTGCATCTTGCATTTGCCATGTTGTATGCCATATGCATCTCATAACTTTTCATGTATGTTCATGCTCCTTAGCTTGCTTCATTTGCATTCATGAACTTGTATGATCATTCTCATGTGTTGTCTCATGTTTGAATCATCTCATAGCATCATTATCATCATGTATGTGCTTCTGGTTTGGTTTTTCATCATACCATTTCATCTCATTTTGCAGTGCATTGCATTTTCTTTTCTAACTTTTCAGGTGGTAAGTTACTTTGAGAAGTGAATTTGCCTTCACTTCTCACAATTTCTTTTCATCTCTCTTATGCATCATTGCTTCATTTTGTCTTGTGTTTGAGATTAAGCTTGCTCTTTCTTCTTCTCCTCACTTTCTTTCCTCAAGTGACTTGCCTTCTTAAATGAAGCAAGTTACTTTGCTTCTCTTTGCTCCTTTCATCTGCTTCCTGGTGGTTCCTCTGAAGATCTTTCTTGTAGACCTCACATACCTTAGGAACAACCAAGCATGACAATAATTAGGATTTTGATTAGTCCCCCCCATTTAGATTTTACCTTTGTGTCTCATTGAGTCTTCTCTTCTCACCTCATAATCAGGGACTAAACCCTAAAGGCTTTAAGGCTTTGTGATTAAGCTTATGCCTGCATCCTTCTATTAGGATGGAGTGTATAACTTTAATCCTAAGTGTTAAACCCTTAATGTGTTTAAATCCCTTAATCAATTCACTTAATAATCATCAAGACATCATACTTGTAACTTGGGCCTTGCATTAGGGTTCTAATTCTTCCTTAATTGGTTAAGAAGGACTAACCCTAGTGTTAATGGACAAGTCCCCCTCAAGTTGTCTTATAAACCCTAAAACTCACTTCATCATCATATCATTAACTAAAATACACTTAATAAAGGCTTTGTTTTGTCATGGGTTTAATCCCTAATCATGGATTAAGTTGAGGAGCTTTCCTAAGCTTAAACATTCTTATCTATTATCCTTCTATTAGGATGGTGTAATGAGTCTGTTTAATCCCTGATTATGGCTTAACCTCATTACTTAACACTAAACAAAAACAACAAAAACATCTAATTAATCACAAGTAGGTTAATGATCTTAATCCTACATCAAAGGTGATTAAGTGTGAGAATCTGACTTCACACTTAAGGTATTCTCATTACCCCTAATCATAGGGAAGATGTGATGAGTCTACTAAATCCATTAGTTTAGGCTTAAGCTCATTAACTTATGACAAACTCCAAAAAGCAATAAAAGACTGAAAACTCAAAAACAAACAATAATCGTCTCCTCCGGGATTCTTTTCTCATCTCATTCACTCATAAACGAGAACTTGCTTCTTCCGTCTAATGCAAGACAGTCTGCACCTGAGCCAGACAGGTCACACACTTGAGCATAGACAAGCAAGCAGTTCACAAGTCAATTCACCTTTCAGTCTCTTTGGGTCGAACTACGGTGTTCTGACTTCCTCATTGCACGAGAGGATACGTAGGCATAACTTAACAGTTATCGAACAAAAGTATCTGTATATTCCCCCTCTTTCCAGCTATTCTTTAAGCCTCATGATCATGAGCATTTCACTCTTGTTCCTGCACTGACACTGTATATATCACACTTCACATTTCTCTTACACTGACACCTGTACATTCTTTTCCAACTATTTTATACACAGATTGCACTGACACTACCCCTTTAAAACACAAATCTTTTAAGCGTGGATCCCGTCGAGTACGGCGGACAATCTGGGTGCTAATACCTTCCCAGGTTGTAACCAACCCCCTTTCTCAGTCTCTCTGGTTCGCAACCGTCTTATCCATATCTTCCTAGGTCTATGCAGCATTGCCTTTCCTCCAGGATAAAAATGCCTAGCTGGCGACTCTATTCATTCCCAGTGAGTTCACGGCTGTGTGTTCTCATTGTCCCTCTCGCCGACCGTTCGCGTCTGTACCTTTATTTGGGCCGGTCCCATCTATCGGGAGCGACAGCTTGGCGACTCTGCTGGGGACCCTTATACTGCAACCAGGGCTTCTGGTTCTTTTTGTGGGTTCCTCCTAGCGCTTGATTGATTTGTGTTTACTGGGGTGTTATGTGTTATTTGTGTTTGTATATTTGTATTTGTTTTTGCTTTATGTACAGTTGTTTACTGCTTCCTTTATAGCTTTGCATTATATCATACTGTCATACTGTGCTGCTGGCTGGATCTGTTTGTTTGTTTTGGTGGGTGGGTGTTCCATTGAGAGTTAAGGTCCTATACCTGGGACCTGAGTGACACCTAGGCTAGAGTGGTTCATATTCTTTCCTATTCCATCTCGGTCTGGTGCGGGAATATGAAACACGGTTCAGATATGGGTTTCTTCTTGAGAACTCTGTGTTGCAGATTTCCTGCAATGCTAGGGCTATCTGGGAAGCTTGCTAAGTCTGGATGACCTTTAGTATTGACCTTCAGAAACTGAGGTGAATTAGAGGAGGAACTTTTATGGTTATTGTAAACACTGTACCTCCGGGTTAGAGGTGTTTACACTTCTCATAACTGATCCAAGTCTGAGGATCCTTGTTTTTAGTACACCACCTGTGAGGGGGTTGGGCTGTTTACAGGTTTGCAGGTACCCTTGGCCTCAGCATACCCTGTTACTTTGTTTGATAAGAGTACTCCATGTTGGAACAGTTCTTGTGATTCTAAACCCTGGACATGTGACTCTTTATTTGAGTCCCCCACCTTGGTTACTGGACTTATAGACCTCCATCTGGATTTCTTGAATATACCTGGACTTATATCAGAGCGCTTGATCAGATCCAGCTCAGTCACAAACACTTGCATATCATTTGCATACATAATCATTGCATCATTTTGACATTTGTTTATTTGTTTTTCAGGGTATCCATTTTCATTTTTGGCT
Source organism: Lathyrus aphaca (assembly GCA_963966055.1). Taxonomy (NCBI): domain Eukaryota; kingdom Viridiplantae; phylum Streptophyta; class Magnoliopsida; order Fabales; family Fabaceae; genus Lathyrus; species Lathyrus aphaca. Next base: position 46,023,556 of record OZ014520.1, read on the forward strand.
CGGTTTTGACCCCATCATCAGTATTGACCTATCTTCATCAGCATCTGCTTCAGCTATCAGCTACCTGTTTCAGTCACCTGCACCAGCCAATCAGTGGCCCTTTCTTCAGTGTTATCATCAGCACCTGTCTCCACTCATCCTCAACATCATGGCACCTAAAAAGAGTAACATCTCCTACCACTTCTTCCAGCCTGAGCTAGCTGACATCAGGAGGGTTCAGACCCTGATCACTCCAGACCATATACCGCTGTTCAGGGAACATTATGGAGATATACTTGATGTGGTTATGGATTTGGACCCTTCACAGAGGAGCCTGATTCATACTTGCCTTCAGTTTTATGATCCCCCACTGAGGTGTTTCACTTTTCAGGACTTTCAGTTGGGCCCTTTATTGGAAGAATACTCATCGTTGGTTGGTATACCTATCAGGGGTGGAGTCCCTTTCAACCCTGAGATGGTCTTTCCTGGTAATGAAGAGGTAGCAAAGGCCTTGCATCTGGAATCAGTTCTGATTGGGCAGCATATGACTTCTAAGGCTGGAATCCCTGGTCTGCATCTGGATTTCTTGATCTCTCAAGCTACCCTGAAAGCTTCTTTAGGAGAGTGGAAAGCAGTCTGTGCTTTATTGGCCCTGAGCATATATGGGATTATATTATTTGCAGATGAGCCTCGATTCATTAGCAAGAATGCAATCCATCTGTTCATCCTGAGGAACCCAGTGCCCACTTTATTGGGGGGATCTCTACTACTCAGTGCATCAGAGGAATGAAAAGCAGAGGGGAAGATTAGTGAGGTGTTGCGCTCCTTTGTTCCATACTTGGCTTCTCAGGCATCTACCCAAGACAGATGCATTTTTGAATCCTCATCAGCAGAGAAACTGGGCTAGAAGACTCACTGCTCTGACTTCAGCCGATATCAGATGGTGCACTCAAAGCACAAAGGGCAGGGATATCATCACCAGTTGTGGGCATTTTCCCAATGTGCCCCTGATAGGAGTTAAGGGTAGCATTAATTACAATCCTCTGCTGCTCAAAAGGCAACTGGGCTATGCACTGGTCCACACTCCCAAGGCACAAGACTTGGCTGAGACTCTTTATTGTGAGAACAAGCCTAATCTGGCTATTGTTAGGCAGGCAGCCTGGGCCTGGGACAATGTTCAAACTAAGGGAGTAACCATTCTGGGGAAGTGCAACAATGTAGCATCAGCACAGTACCATGAGTGGTCCCATGCCAGGGCTCAATTCTCTGGAATGCCCTTTACCATGGAGGATATGCCTGGATCATCCTCAGCACCACCCCCTGCCACTGTCAGTTTGGAGGAGTTTGAGGGCTTGAAAGAGAGAAATGAGAAGTTGACTCAGGCTTTGCAGAAGACCCTCCGGGAGAGGAGTGATGGTAGGATGGACATTGAGAGGCTAGAGAAGCTGAAAGTGGAGCATCTGGCTAAAATTGAGAAGTCTGAGGATTACATCAAGAAGTCTAGGGCTGGAGAACAAATTCTGAAGAATGCTTGCAAGGAAGCCCAGTTCCAGAAAGCCAGGACAGACTTGTATCTGAAGGAGAGTCAAGCTAGGTGGGTCAGGATCACCGAAGCTCGTACTCTGGAAGATAAGAGGACTCAAGACAAGATAGAGCAGCTGGAAGCTAGTGCAAAAGAGCAGCAGGAAGCCCTGGCAGCAGCCCAGAGGGAGATATCAGAGCTGAAGATCAGAGCTGGAGTGAAGAGGTCAAAGGACCAAAGTCAGCACAAGAAGCTAACTGCAGTTGTTACTACCCGGAACCTCCTTATCAGGAATCTCACGGAGCGTCCAGCTGATCCTGTGACCGAAGCACTTCTCAAGGAAGTTCGGGAGGATGAGTTTGGTCTTGGTGTTTGACCATTTGCTTGTTGTTGCTTTCATTTCATGTACTTTTATTTTCTTGTAATGTATTTTGACCCCTCAGAGGGCTCGTATTTGTAAACAAACTATGTACCATTTGCCTTTTGTAATATATGTATCAGTTTGTTCCATCCAAGTTTACTTCAAAAGCAACATCAGCAGCATCTTCAAGGGTCTGGAAGGGTCAAAACTGAATGCCAAGCCGGATACCTTGAAAACAAATAAGCATACTGCATTGCATGCTAACCCTTTGTCTGTTTTGTAGGTTTTTGTTTTATTGTTGCTAACTCTATTGTGATGTTCAGGAACTATTGCTCGACGCCGGGTATTTCCCCTCAACCGTCCGCACCGATATCCAACCCGTAACAACCTTCCGGGCATACAAATGGATCAGGTACAACAGGACCTTGCAGAGGTCAGAAACCAAATGGCAAACGAAAGATTGGAAATGAGAACCCAGATGACGCAGTTTATGGAAGTGATGAAAAACATGGCTCAGAGCCAAGAAAGATTGAGAGCAATGGTGGAAAGGCAGAATCAAGAAGATCCCCATATAGGGACTGCTGGCACAAGCAACAATGAGAGGGTCCAACCTCATGTCAATCCCCCTGTATTTGGTCCCCACCTTCATCCAGAGGTTAACATTCCTGCAAATGTTCAAGGGACTGCCACTGCAGGCAGGGTACTGCAAGATGTAACACCCTTCTAAACCCCGCGGAAAATATATAAATAATCAGAGTAATTATCATGCATATCAAAGAAGGATGTCACACATAATTCAAAACATCACACATACACCTGTCATGCTCAATAACACTTGAAATAAATTCATGCTTTCATATACTTTCACATTAGTATGTAGCAGCGGATCACTTTCATTAAGAATCTCATGACATTCAAGTCTCAAATAAACTTCATTCATTAAATCAACTTGGGCATAAAAGCCACTTCACCATAAAATTTAGATTCAATTAACAAAATAGATAGAGTATACAATTGTATCTCTTAAGACATGAATCAAACATTCCCAGTGTTACATGATCAGAGCACGACTCGACCCAAAATAAATATGAAACTAAAATAGGTTACTCCATCAGCTACTCTCTTGCTAGAAGCAACTCTAATCTTCAGTACCTGAGCGATGTCGTATAAAACATCATTCCAACAGAAGGGTGAGAATTCACATAATAACTGAAATCATAAGATAATATATAATTTAAGGTGTACAAGCATAATCACAATTATTCTCACACTTCAAAAGTTTCATCAACATAATATCACTCAAGTAGTCATACTATTAACAAGTACATACTCACAAATCCATGATTCACCAATTCAACAATTCACATAACACATATAATCTCACATTGTAACCATAGACTCAATAAGACTCAATGCAAGACTCAAATGCAACTCATGCATGTGGTACCAATCTCTTATTATCATTTTTCGGTTTTTACATTTAAACCGGGTCCATCCTCTAGACCGATAACACAACAAAAGCCCGTCCTCTAAGCTTTCAAACCCGTCCTCTAGGTTTGGGACAAGTCACTAGCTCCCACGGAACTAGCAAACATTGTCTCTTGACACAAATGATGCATGTGCAAGTTCAACAACCATATACAATTAAGACCATCCTCTAATCTTAATATTCTTGCATATCTTCAATAATTCATCACATTTGAATTACCATACAATTACACATACGTGCACATACTTATGCATCATCCACACAAATCATTTTCAATTCACAATATTCATTATTACTCCAATATTGTCACCACACTTAGCAAATAATACTCAAGATTTCAACACAATTCAATCTCAATTCGCAAACTACACAATACCAATTAAATTTAGAATAATTGATCTATGAAATAATAACCAAATTAATCACCAAAATAATCTCTAAATTAATATTTAAATCAATCATCAAATTAATCTCTAAATTAATCATGAAACTAATCACCAAATTAATTACTAAATTAATTATAAATTATAAATTAATATGGATAATGATATATTCCTAAACAATTATTTTATACAATAATATTAAATTATTGTTATTATTATTATTATTAATAAGAAAATATATTATATATGTATACATATGCATCAGTAACCTTACTTCAATCTGTTTCATCCATCAAAGTATATAATGTTCATTACAGTAGCATGATAAATGATCCTCACCTTTCTATTTCATGTGTTGTTACTATTCAAAATTTAATATAAGGCCATCCTATTTTATTTTTCTATGAAGTGGGTTATCAGTCACTAATATATACTATATATCTATTTCTTGTGCTAGTTTACAAATTATTGCAGTATTAAATGGTTCATTCCTAAAACAAATAAGACTACATGGAATTGATTTGTTTCAAAGTCATAAAGTGGCTTTATTTAATAAGATATAATTCATTTACTAATCAAATAAAGTGGTTATATCTTTTCCTGGCTACTCACCTGCACTAGTTCTATATACATATGATCATCATCATTAATATATTTATGCTACCTCACAAGCAAATGAAAAGGGGTCTGCCCTGCACTAATAAACAGAAAAATGGAGTTTCTCTTAAAGTTCCTTCATCACCTATTTTTTTTTCTCTATATTTCTTTACTAAGCAAAGCCATAGTTCAATATTTCATTTATTACAGGAATTTGGAAGAAAAAAAAAATAAGAAAAGAAAAATATAACATCTAATATGGGTTACTCTACTGTTATGAATATTTATACCTATTCAACTAAACTCTTATACCAGGGTATTAACCAAATAGTTAATAATACATTATCAACAATGAAAATAGTGAATTAAATTTTTTCTAAGCTAACAGTCACTCTACTCAATGCCTGCACTACAATCTAAGTTAAAGTAACATCATGATTTGATTCTCATCAATAAAAATAAGTTCTATAAGAATAAGTATTCCAGACTCTTATCAATCAACCACATGTACATCGGTTACTACATAGTGTATTACATTTACTAAGTTTTCTCTTTCAATCAATAATTGCAAACAACGATAAATATATGGGTAGAACTTAGAAAATCGTCACCGCATACAGAGTAATTATAAGTCCTGTTTCATTTCCAATTCATAATGGGTCTCTAAAATATACCAATATTCCAATTCCAACATAATATTTCATCACAATTCAAAGATAATTAGTAAAACCTAAAAATCATAGAATTATAGAAAAATTGGGGTTTTATCCTAACCACATTTTTACCCATTACATATTATTCAATAATCCCAATAATTTCATGAAAACTCACCCTTACCTTGGATTTTCTTGAACTTCTCTAACTTGTTCTTGAGCTTCTCTTCACTCTCCCTTCTCCTAGCCTCTTCTCTATTTTCTACTCTTTCTATTCTTTTCCTCTTTTATTAAACTCTAACCTAACTTTTCTCATAATCATTTTATTCTCTTATTGGGCTCATTGACCCACTCCCACATTTCTATTCACACTCCTAACCTAGACCCAATTATTTTAATCTTACTAGATATCTATTTTATTCCAACAAATAAAATAATTCAATAATTCAATTAAATCAAATAATTAAATTATTTCAAATAAACCAAATAGATCAATTCAATTAATTCAATTTTATTCAAATAAATCAAATAATTCAATCATATCCAATAATCCAATTAAATCAATTAATTCAAATAATTAATTTAAATTAAATAATTTCAATAAATCAATTAAATCAATTAGGCACAAAATCACACAATTAATCAATTAATATAATAAATAAATAATTACTAAAATCGGGATGTTACACAAGAAGACCCCCAGGAGGATCAATTCACAGTAATGGGTGCTGGGGAAGAAGCTTATGACAGAAGGCTGGATGAGATAGCTGAGAAATTAAGATCCTTGGAGTCTCAAAACTCTTTGGGTTTTGATGTTATGGACATGGGCTTGGTAGACGGGGTCAGGATTCCCCATAAGTTCAAGCCTCCTTGTTTTGAAAAATACAACGGGACTTCATGCCCCCGGACCCACTTACAATCCTTTCTGGGGAGGCTGAAGGCCTATACCATGGACGAGAAGCTCTGGATGTTTTATTTTGAGGACAGCTTGACGGGAGCTTCAAGAGAATGGTACTCTCATCTAACAAGAGCAACTATCAGGTGTTGGAAGGACCTGGCAGAAGCCTTTATCAGACAGTATCAGTACAACTTAGATATGGCACCCAACAGAACCCTCCTAATGGGAATGTCACAGTCGTCGAGAGAAAGTTTCCGAGAGTATGCCCAGAGATGGAGGCAATTGGCTGCTGCTGTCCAGCCACCTATGTCAGAGAGGGAGATGGCAGATATGTTTATGAACACCCTTCAGGGAACATACATTGACAGGCTGGCTGCTTTCTCCTCTACCAGCTTTGCAGATGTCGTGATAGCTGGGGAGAGAATTGAGAGCCTGTTAAAGATGGGCAAGATTTCTGACAATGGTGCCAGCTCATCCAGCAACACAAGGAAGCCTTTTGCAGGCCCAAGAAGAACTGGTGAGACCAATGCTATCCACACCAACAGGGGCAGACCCCAATATGTTCACAGGTCCGTGGCAGCAGTCACTATTCCCGCTCCAGCTCATCCACAACCAGCTTATCAACCTCTGCAACAAAATTATCAGCAACAACCTCAGTACCAGCAACAAACTCAGTATCCTCCGAGAAACTACAACAACGCCAACAACAACAATCAGCAAAGACCATTCCAACAGAGACCTTCTCAGGCCAATAGGGTAATCGATCTGATCCCTATGCCATATGCTACACTATTGCCACAACTCCTGAAACTCAACCTAGTTGAGCTAAGGACGTTGGCACCTCCAGATCCTAATAGTCTACCCAGAAATTATGACTCCAACGCCAGATGTGCTTTTCACTCAAATGCACCTGGCCACAGTACAGAAAAGTGCAGAGCCTTGCACATGAAGGTACAAGACCTGGTAGACTCTAAGGCCCTGAATTTCGCACCACCACCCAATGTTAACAAGAACCCTATGCCAAACCATGGTGGTCCCAGAATCAATGCTATTGAAGAAGACAAGCCGTCTTATTTAATAACCAGTGTGGGTCAGATTCGGACACCGTTGGTAGAGATTAAGGCTCAACTCCTCGAATGTCAAATGTTCCCGGGGTGTGAGTTAGGGTGTGCTTACTGCAACATTTCAGTGAATGGTTGTGATAACTTGAGGGATGGCATAGATGGTCTCATCCAGAGTGGCCTGCTTCAAATTACAACATCAATTCCAACAAATCCAACAATCTCATCAGCAACAATTCCAGTATCTCCTACAACTGCAACAACCATTGTTCCCGACAACTCTGCAGCTTCATCAACAAATGTTTCATCTGTCATTTCAACTGACCAGATATCAACTGACATTCCTTCTACAACTTCAGCACCACTTTATTTTGAAACTCCTACAACAACAACACCCATCCTTCCAACAATGTCTCCTACAACATCAGCAACAAACCATGAAGATGTCTCAACAGTTACGATTTATTATGATCCTGAAAATTACTCCGACTCACAAAGTGCTACTCCCATCAGAGCACCAGTCACAATATACTACGATCCACAGACTATCACAGTCCCTTCCGCAGCTGCAATCAGTCCAGTCACTATCACAGTGCCTGGACCAGTACCTTATGAAAGCAGTAATGCCATCCCCTGGCATTACGACTCTGATCTATACTGCGAAGGACAAAAAATCACTTTTGAATCATCAACCCCTGCACCACAAATAGACAATGTGGGAGGAGGCGGAGGCTTCACTTGAAGCGGACGTCTCTTTGCTCCACAAATTCAGAGACCCACTGCCGAAGCAGAAGCTGCTGCCAAGGCAAAAGGGAAAAGCTTGGTGCAGGAAGAGCAGATTGTTAAAGAAGCTTCGAAAACACCCTTTGATCAAGAAGTTGATGAGTTCATGAGAATCATCAAGAAAAGTGATTACAAAATAGTGGATCAGCTTCACCAGACGCCTTCGAAGATCTCAATCCTATCATTGCTTATGTGCTCCGAAGCCCATCGGAACGCACTACTAAAAGTTTTGCACGCAGCTTATGTGCCTGAAGAGATCACCGTCAATCAGTTGGAAGCTGTGGTTGGAAACGTTAATGCTAGTCATGGACTAGGGTTCACCAACACTGATTTGACTACAGAAGGCCACAACCATAACAAGGCTTTGCACATTACCATGGAATGTAAAGGTGCAGTCCTTTCCCATGTGCTGGTAGCCAAAGGGGGAGTTTGTAGATGTTTAAGAATTGGCAGAATTTTTGACCAAACAAGAAATGTTAAATTCAGTTCAGAATGTCCTATCAGATGTTGGGACATTATCAAACAGAGTATGTGAATTTATTTCAGGATGTCTCATCAGATGTTGGGACATTGTGTGAATAAATTAAGTTCAGTTTTTCAGGATGTCCCAACAGATGTTGAGACATCTCAGACCTGCTATCAGAATTAATTAATGATTAACTGATCAGAGATATTTAAGGAGAAGTATCTGGAATTAATTAATGATGGATAAAAACAGAACAAGGCGCATCTGTAGGGTGTTTTATATTGAAGATTCAGATTAAAACAGAAGACCTAAATCACCTAGAATATAGGAGGTAACAAACCCTAAATTCAAGGTGACAGTTGCTGCACATTAGGGCTGGATCATTCTACAGAAAGCCCAAAATTCAGATACCTATTTAAGCAACAGAAACTCATAGAATTGAGGACGAATTTCAGAAGACCAAATAGGGTGTCTAGTGTTTTAATAGCAGGTTGTTTTTATGTACCACTTTATGAGCTTTTAAGCAAAAGTGCATTTGTGACTTGATTGAAACTGTTAAGTAAGATCAAGCTGTTTTGTTTGAAGGATGTCTTCAATTTCAGTAAACTTGTAATCTTGATCACTGGGTGATTGAGGGGGAGTGAGTAGGGTACTCTTATCTAAGTGAGTCTTAGGTAGAAATTGCATTGGGTAAGTATTAAGTGATAGATTAAACAGGGTGGTTTAAGTCTAGAATTAATATTACTAATAGTGGATTTCCTCCTGGCTTGGTAGCCTCCAGATGTAGGTGTGGTTATACACTGAACTGGGTTAACAAACTTCTGTGTTGTTTACTTTTCCTGCTGTTTAAGTTTTGGTTAAATTTGTCAAATGTCCTATTAAGTGTTGGGACATCTCTTAGGACATCTCATACCTGATCACAGAATTTCAATTGGCATCAGAGCAGGCACCCTGCCTGTTTATACTGGGTGAGATCTAGGGAAAACAAATTCTGTAACATGGACAGAGATATAGGGTCAGTAAATAGACCACCTATACTGGATGGTTCTAATTATGACTACTGGAAGCCAAGAATGATTGCATTCTTAAAGTCACTTGACAACAGGGCATGGAGAGCAGTAAATGTTGGATGGAAACATCCTGTTCAAGACACCAAAGATGGATCAATAGTTCTGAAACCTGAAGAAGAATGGAGTAAAGAGGAAGAAGATTCAGAACTAGGCAACTCAAAAGCCCTAAATGCTTTATTCAATGGCATTGATAGAAATATTTTCAGACTAGTGCATCATTGTGAGCTGGCCAAAGATGTGTGGGATACCCTCAAGACAACTCATGAAGGAACATCAAAAGTAAAAATGTCAAGACTTCAACTTCTCACCACCAAGTTTGAGAACTTGAGAATGAAGGAAGATGAATCAATTCATGAGTTCTACTTGAACATCTTGGATATAGCCAATACTTCTGGAGCCTTGGGAGAAAAGATGACTGATGAAAAGCTTGTAAGGAAGATTCTCAGATCTTTGCCAAAAAGATTTGACATGAAAGTCACAGCAATAGAAGAAGCACAAGACATATGCTCCATGAAAGCTGAAGAACTAATTGGTTCCCTTCAAACTTTTGAGATGGGAATGAATGACACACATGCTAAAAAGAACAAAAGCATTGCCTTGGTTTCAAATGCAGATGAAGAAGAAGATAATGAACTAGCAAATGATAAAAGCTTATCAGAAAACCTTGCATTGATTACAAGACAGTTCAAACAGATTCTCAGAGGTATGGAAGGTAAATCAAATTCCAGTGGAAGATTCACAAACTCTTCTGAAAACAAGAGAACCTATGATGCTAACAGAAGATCAAATCTTGCTGAAAAGACCAGTCAAGAAAAAGGAATCAAGTGCCATGAATGTGAAGGATATGGACACATCAAGAAGGAATGTCCTAACTTCTTAAAAAGACAAAAGAAGGGACTATCTGTAACCTGGTCTGATGAAGACTCAGGAGGAGATTCAGAAGAAGAATCAGCTAAGCATATTACTGCTTTAGCTGGACTGTGTGAATATGATAGTGATTCCAGTTGTGGAGAGCTTACTTATGAACAACTTGAGCAAGCATTCAAAGATCTATACAAAAGAAGCTCTGAAATATGCAGTGAGGTTATAAAGCTAAAGAAGCAGAATGAAGTACTAGAAGAGGAAAAAGCAAGTGATCAAGTAATCATTGATACCTTGAAAAGTGAAGTAACTCTTCTCAATTCTAAGATGGAACTTATGTCCAAATCTGTTAGAATGATGAACAGCAGCTCAAATACTCTGGATGTTATTCTTTGCAATAATAAACATTCAGGGGACAAAAGTGGACTGGGATATAACAGAGATGAAGCCAGCTCTAGCAAAGCTACTTCAAAAATTACACAGTCAAACAAGATGTCCCAACAAATGCTTCAACATCAGAACACAAAGACTAACATAATGTTCCAACAGATGTCTCAACATTCTGGAAAGAACAAAATGAAGAAGAAGTATCAAAGATGGAGATGCCATCACTGTGGAAGATTTGGGCATATCAAACCTCACTGTTATAAGTTACATGGATATCCAAATCAGATGTGTCAGCAACCTTCCAAGCAGAAAGTAGAAGGTACCAAGAAAGTGCTGCTTAGAAATCAGCAACCTCCTAAGCAAAAGACAGAAGTAATCAAGAAAGTTTGGAGACCAAAAGCTGACATTCAGACTGATCAAAGCCACATACCCAAGAACAAGATCAACAATCAAGCTTGGAGATCAGCTGAACAACACTCAGAGCAGAGGCATCAAAAGAAATCTCAACTCATCTGGTCAAATAAAAGTACTGCATACATAGCACATACATCATTGAAAGTATCAGCTAAAGAAGACTGGTACTTTGACAGTGGATGCTCAAGACACATGACTGGATTGAAGAATTTGCTAGTAAACTTAAAGCCACATTCATCCAGGTATGTTACCTTTGGAGATGGAGCTAAAGGAGAGATCAAGGGAGTTGGAACCTTGGATTGTCAAGATGTTCCAAGATTAGATGATGTGCTGCTTGTTAAAGGTTTAACTGCTAATCTGATCAGCATAAGTCAACTATGTGATCAAGGATACAGTGTAAACTTTACCAAATCTGAATGCATAGTGACTAACAAAGAACAAGAGGTTGTCATGAAAGGAGCCAGATCTAAAGACAACTGTTACATGTGGGAGCCACTAGACTTCAGTCCCACTTCAACTTGTTCTCTAGCTAGAGAAGAAGAAGTAAAACTATGGCACCAAAGGCTAGGTCATCTTCATTTCAGAGGCATAAAGAAGATCATATCTATGGATGCTGTAAGAGGTATCCCTAAACTGAAGATTGATGATGGCAAAATCTGTGGTGAATGTCAAATAGGCAAACAAACCAAGATGTCCCATCCAAAGCTCCAACATCTGACAACTTCCAAAGTTTTGGAATTGTTACATATGGATCTCATGGGACCTATGCAAGTTGAAAGCCTTGGTGGTAAGAGGTATGCATATGTGGTGGTTGATGACTTTTCAAGATATACATGGATAAATTTCATTAAAGAAAAGTCAGATGTCTTTGATGTATTCAAGGAATTATGTCAAAGATTACAAAGGGAAAAATCCAGCTGTGTGATCAGAATTAGAAGTGATCATGGAAAGGAATTTGAGAATCAAAAATTCTTAGATTTCTGCTCTTCAGAAGGAATCAATCATGAATACTCTTCTCCTATCACTCCTCAACAGAATGGGATTGTTGAGAGAAAAAATAGAACTATTCAAGAATCTGCAAGAGCTATGATACATGCTAAAAAGCTACCTCTGTATTTCTGGGCTGAAGCCATGAACACTGCCTGCTATATCCATAACAGAGTTACCTTGAGAAAAGGAACTTTGTCCACAATATATGAAGTCTGGAAGGGCAGAAAACCCACTGTTAAGTATTTTCATGTATTTGGAAGTAAATGCTATATTCTGGCAGATAGGGAGCAAAGGAGAAAAATGGATCCTAAAAGTGATGAAGGAATTTTCCTTGGATACTCTATAAACAGCAGAGCATATAGAGTATTTAACTACAGAACAAATGTTATCATGGAGTCCATAAATGTGATAATTGATGATGCTCCTACAGATGTCCCAGAAGATGTTGGAACATCTGCTGATATCAAGATTGAAGCTGAAGAAAAGAATGATCAATATAACTTCACTCAAAATGATACAAGGTCAGAAGATTCAAGCAAACCTCCCTCCATCAGAATACAGAAGGATCATCCCAAAGATTTAATAATTGGTGATCCCAACAGAGGTGTGAGCACTAGATCAAGAGAAGTGATTTCAGGATCTTGTTTTGTGTCCAAAATAGAACCTAAAAACATCAAGGAGGCTCTCACTGATGAATACTGGATTTGTGCTATGCAAGAGGAATTAGGTCAATTCACAAGGAATGAAGTGTGGAATCTTGTTCCTAGACCAAATGACATAAATGTGATTGGTACAAAATGGGTGTACAAGAACAAGTCAAATGAACAAGGAATTGTTACAAAGAACAAAGCTAGACTTGTGGCTCAAGGATACACTCAAATTGAAGGAGTAGACTTTGATGAAACCTTTGCACCAGTAGCAAGGCTTGAATCAATAAGACTACTGTTGGGAATTGCTTGTATCTTAAAGTTCAAGCTATTTCAAATGGATGTGAAAAGTGCCTTTCTTAATGGTTATCTTAATGAAGAGGTATATGTAGAACAGCCTAAAGGATTTGTTGATCCAAGCTGTCCAAATCATGTATACAAACTCAAGAAAGCACTTTATGGTCTGAAGCAAGCTCCAAGGGCATGGTATGAAAGACTTACCACATTTCTTATCAAGCAAGGATACAGAAAAGGTGGGATTGATAAAACCCTGTTTGTTAAAGATGAAGAAGGAAATGTCATGATTGCACAAATATATGTTGATGACATTGTGTTTGGTGGGATGTCTGATAAGATGGTCAAACATTTTGTCAAGCAGATGGAAGCTGAAATTGAAATGAGTCTAGTAGGTGAATTAACCTATTTTCTTGGTCTGCAAGTTAAGCAAATGGAAGACTCAATGTTCATCTCACAAAGCAAGTACTCCAAGAACATAGTGAAGAAATTTGGAATGGAAAATGCTTCTCATAAAAGAACTCCTGCTCCTACACATTTAAAGCTGACTAAAGATGAGAAGGGTGAGAATGTAGATCAAAGTTTATATAGAAGCATGATTGGAAGCTTGTTATACTTGACTGCTAGCAGACCAGACATTGCATTTGCAGTAGGAGTTTGTGCAAGATATCAAGCTGATCCAAAAGTCAGTCATCTCAATCAAGTCAAGAGAATCCTTAAATATGTTAATGGTACTTGTGACTATGGCATAATGTACTTTCATGGTTGCAAACCTATTCTCACTGGCTTCTGTGATGCTGATTGGGCAGGAAGTGCTGATGACAGAAAAAGCACTTCAGGAGGATGCTTCTTTCTAGGAAACAATCTGATTTCTTGGTTCAGTAAGAAACAGAATTGTGTATCCTTGTCTACAGCTGAAGCTGAGTACATAGCAGCAGGTAGCAGTTGTTCACAGTTGGTCTGGATGAAGCAGATGCTCACTGAGTACAATGTCCCACAGGATGTCATGACATTGTACTGTGACAACTTAAGTGCAATCAACATATCAAAGAATCCTATCCAGCATAGCAGGACCAAAAATATTGATATTAGACATCATTTCATTAGAGATCTTGTAGAAGAGAAGGTGATTTCATTGGAGCATGTTGCTACAGATCTGCAATTAGCTGATATATTTACCAAAGCATTGGATGCTACACAATTTGAGAACTTAAGGGGCAAACTTGGAATCTGTTTATGTGATATCTGTAAACACCCCAAATTTGCCCTCACCCATTCACACCATGGCTTGTGATCATTCTCATATGCATAAGCACAAACGTATCATCTCATATCTCACTTTTGATTCACTGCATAGCTTCTAAGGCATCTGCACCTAGGGTTTGTGATCTGAGCAATCCCAGAGCTTCTTGAGACACTCCAAAGGCCACCAATCAACTCAAAGGGGTCCATGTGTGTTCTTATATCATATTCCATCTCCTCAAAGTCAAAAATGCAGTGGAATCACAAGAGCTAGGGTTTGAGTGGATGCAGAGCCAGGTTGAACTGCACAGTTGACTGAAAATTAGGGTTTTGGTTTCAGAGGCCATAACTCCAAATTTTTTGGTCATTCTTGTTTTCATTGATCTCTATATGGTATAGGGAGTATACATATCAATTTTCATGAAGAAATTCCATGGGGAAGTCATCTGATCAAGAGTTGACTTTTCAGACAAGTCAGTGTAAAATCAGGGCATCTGAGGCCCCCGATGACCCAACCAATGGGTGATCTTCATCATTTTGAGTGTATATGATCTTTATTTGATCATGGAAGAAGGTTGAAGTTCATAGAAATCAAGAATTTAGGGTTTTTGCAAATGTTGACTTTTTGGGCATAGTTGACTTTTCAAGAATGCATCATTTTAGGTCATTTTTCAAGCCTTGATTCTTGATCCAAAAAGGCTTCAAATGGAAAAACTTTGGTCATGAAAGTTGTAGATCTCATCTTTCCCTTTTCAAAAAGTACAAGAACATGATCAAACTCTTCTTGGATCAAAAGTTATGGCAATGCAAAGTTGGCAAAAATCATTAATTTCTAAGGCATGCTTCAAATGGAAATTTTGCAAAAACCTTGAACCAATGCATCATGTGACCTCTAATTCATTTCAAACCATTACACAAACATTCTCTAAGTGCTGAAAATCAGAATTGGATCAAGTTTTCCTATGGTTTGGTTTGTGTAACAAGGTTTTCTTCACATGTGAACCAAAATGTCACAAGTTGCAAAACACTCATTTCACTCCCTACCACTTGCAGCCTTGGATGCTGGACCAAGCTGACATTTCCCCCTCATCTTGCTGCGCATAGCCCATGCCTTGTACCAAGCTAGCACCTCACCATACTTTCTCTTACACAAGAGTTGACAAATTGCAAAAGTTGCCTCACCTATCCATAAAGCACATGTCAAATCAACTGACCAATGAGAGAGAGTTATGTGGACAATTTGCAAGCAAAACATAAGGGCAAGCAAGGCTGAAACTATCAGATTCAACACATTCACAAAAACCTTCCATTTTGCAACTTGTTTCGAATTCCTCTCCACAGCTTGCAAACACAAAAACCTTTTCCTCCATTCAACTCACCATGTATCATTGAGTAGAAACCACCCAAAGCATAAGCCTGAAACAACCAAAGCACCCCACTGCCATTCTTCACCCTCATTCTGCAGTTCCATTCGAATCTTCCATCCTAGCTCACAAACAACCAAACAAACCTTGCAAAGCTTCTCCATACATCATCTGGACCATAAACCATCATTCACAGTGGCCTGAATCAGTCAGAATCACCATAGCCATTGTTGACTGAGCTTGAAGCAGGAGCTTTCGAAACTCATCAACCAGCCTACATAAATTGTTCTAAGGCATTCAAACATCATCAAGGGGTCCTAAGGAGTGGTTTGCACATAAAGAGAAGGCCAGAAAGTCCTCAAGTGGAAAGCTTCAAATCTCAGGTAGCCTGAAATTTATTTTTCCAGAAATGATTTTGCTTGTTACAAACTTGTTCTATTTGTTTCACTGATCATTCTGGTACCATTGGTTTTGAAAATGGTTGTGATTTGAGCATTTAATTTGTTTCTGAAGCTTGCGTGACCTAGAACTTTTTCTCTTCGATTCAGTTGATTTAGGAAATATAAATTTGTTTTGAGAGAGGGGTTTGGTTCGTGAGAGGATGAGGATCATTTCCATGTTCTTGGTTTTCATTTTTGGTACGTTTTGAGAGGTTTGGAGATTTTTCAGGTGAGGTGCTGGCCGGAGAAGACGACCGGAGGTCTTCTCCGGCCACCTGAGAGTGATTTGCCCTAATTACAGTCATTAATGCTAGTTTGAATTTGGGCCATTGATTGCCATTGACTTGTTGACTGCGCGCGCAAGGGAAAGGCCAGGATCTCTTTGATTAGCCCTAATTTTATTATTAGTTTTAATTAAATGTAATTAACTCAGAACCAATCCTGGCCACAAGATCACGCGCCAGTCAACCAATTCAAATCCTAGGCTCATCCTGGCCCTCCATTCCTCTGACTTTTATTTTATTTATTTTTTAATTCATTTTCTTTCATTTAAATTGCATATTTAATTTAAAATAGCAAAAAATTCTTAAAAATTATGAAACTTTTTCTTTAAAGTTTTATTAATTTTTAAGACCCAAAAATATTTTTTTATTTTATTTTTATCATTAAAAAAGTATTTTTAAATATTTAAAAGATTATTTTTAATTGATTAATGGGAATTAATTAATTAAAAATACTTTTAGGTATTTAAAAATTACAAAAAAATTCATGAAATGTTCTAAGACATTTAGAAACATTGTCCAACCTTCAAACCAAATTTCTTTTTTGATCTTGATGCGTTTTAAGAATTTTTCATTGAATTAAATCATTTTTTATGCATTATTTTGATCATGGATTCAAAAATTCATTTCTGCCAATTGGTGAAGGTTGAGACATTGATTCTTCTTGCATTGTCTTTTGTTTTGCATGTAGTTCCTAGGATAAAAAGGCCATGAATTGTTCTTGCATTTTCAAATTGTTTGGCATTTGTTTTGTTAAGAACCCTAAAAAACCCTAATAACTTGCAAAATTCATAACTTGAGTTTGGTTGAGAGTTGAGAGCTCCCCTTTGGGCAGTGGTTTATTATAGGTTTAGGGTTTCTTTGGGTGCCATTTTCCATTTTTATCTTAGGGTTTTGTTTCTGTTTTGGATTTTTGTTTGATGTTTGATTCATGAACCCTAATTTGGGCTTTCTCTTGCATCCTTCTTGCATTTCCTTGCATAACATGACTTGTCTTTGCATTTTGTGCATTCTTGTGATTCATTTGACATCTTAAGACATATAGGAAGCATCTTTGATCATTGCATCTCATATTTGCCATGTCATTTGTCTTGTATGATTCATAACTTTTCATGCTTGTTCATGCTCCTTAGCTTGCATCATTTGCATTCATGATCTTGTATGAACATCCCCATGCCTTGCCTCATGTTTGCAGCACCTCATAACATCATAATCATCATCAACATGCTTCTGGTTTTACTTAGCATCATATCATTTCATCTCATCTTGCATTGCATTGCATTTTCTTTCTAACATTGCAGGTGGTAAGTAAACTTGAGAAGTGGATTTGCCTTCACTTCTCATACCTCTTCTTTTCATCTCTCTTGCATCCATTGCTGCATTTCTATTTGTGTTTGAGATTGAGCTTGCTCATTCTCCTTCCTCCCACTTTCTTTCTTCAAGTGACTTGACTTCTTGAATGAAGCAAGTCATTTTGCTTCTCTTGATCTTATTCATCTGCTTCCTGGTGGCTCCTCTGAAGTTTGTCCTTGAAAACCTCACAAACCTTAGGACCAACCAAGCATGACAATGATTAGGGTTTTGTTTAGTCTCCCCTCTTAGTTTTCACCTTTGTGTCTCTTTGAGTCTTCTCTTCTCATCTCATAATCAGGGACTAAACCCTAAAGGCTTTCAGGCTTTGTGATTAAGCTTATGCCTGCATCCTTCTCTTAGGATGGAGTGTATAACTTTAATCCTAAGTGTTAAACCCTTAATGTGTTTAAATCTCTTAATCAATTCACTTAATAAATCATCAAGACATCACACTTGTAACTTGGGCCTTGCATTAGGGTTCTAATTCTTCCTTAATTGGTTAAGAAGGACTAACCCTAGTGTTAATGGACAAGTCCCCCTCAAGTTGTCTTACAAATCATAAAAATCACTTCACCATCATACCATTAATCTAAAATCCACTTAATCAAAGGCTTGTTTTGTCATGAGTTTAATCCCTAATCATGGATTAAGTTGAGGAGCTTTCCTCAGCTTAAACATTCTCATCTATTATCCTTCTATTAGGGTGGTGTAATGAGTATGTTTAATCCTTGATTATGGCTTAACCTCATTACTTAACACTAAACAAAAACACCAAAAAAACATCTAAATAATCACAAGTAGGTTAATGATCTTAACCCTATATCAAAGGTGATTAAGTGTGAGAATCTGACTTCACACTTAAGGTATTCTCATTACCCCTAATCAGAGGGATGATGTGATGAGTTTACCAAATCCATTGGTTTAGGTTTAAGCTCATGACAAACTTTCAAAAGCAATAAAAGACTGAAAACTCAAAAACAAACAATAATCGTCTCCTCCGGGATTCTTTTCTCATCTCATTCACTCACAACCGAGAACTTGCTTCTTCCGTCTAATGCAAGACAGTTTGCACCTGAGCCAGACAGGTCATACACTTGAGCATAGGCAAGTAAGCAGTTCATCAAGTCAATTCACCTTTCAGTCTCTTTGGGTCGAACTACGGTGTTCTAACTTCCTCATTGCACGAGAGGATACGTAGGCATAACTTAACAGTTATCGAACAAAAGTCTCTGTATATTCCCCCTCTTTCAGCTTCATTCTTTTAGCCTCATGATCATGAGCAGTTCTTTCTCATTCTCACACTGACACTTTCATACTCCGCATCACTTATACACTTTACACTGACACCTGTACATCTTTTCCAGCTATTTTATACACAGATTGCACTGACACTACCCCTTTAAAACACAAATCTCTTAAGCGTGGATCCCGTCGAGTACGGCGGACAATCTGGGTGCTAATACCTTCCCAGGTTGTAACCAACCCCCTTTCTCAGTCTCTCTGGTTCGCAACCGTCTTATCCATCTTTTCCTCGGCCTATGCAGCATTGCCTTTCCTCCGGGATAAAAATGCCTAGCTGGCGACTCTATTCATCTCCAGTGAGTTCACGGCTGTGTGTTCTCATTGTCCCTCTCGCCGACCGTTCGCGCTTGCACCTGGATGCAAATCTTTGGGAGCGACAATATCTAGCAGTTAATGAGATGTGCCAACATGTCATATGACATTGCATGGCATAAGTTCCAGATGGCAAAGCTAGTCTGGACTAGATCCTTGGGAATTTCATTCCTAATCATTTGGACTGTAACGGCTACTTATTTAGTAATTCCTTATAAGCAGCTATCAAGAGTCTTATCACACCATCGCAAGCAAATCACATTAACTAGTAATCCTTCAGAAATCATAAACCCTAAAGTTGCACATTCATCTTCTTCAACAATGTCTCAAAACCCTAAAACAGCTGATGAAGTTCTTAACCAGGAAGACGTGGTTCATGCCACTCCTATTTCTATGGTACCAATGCAATCAACACCATTAGACGAGCTCAGGGGAAGCGCCCCTCACACTAAGAAGGCAAGAACACCAAAAAGAGGTAAAGATCAAATCAGAAGCAAAGCTAAAGACATTCCTTCTCATGCTAAATACTCCAAATATGTTGATGATTCCATCAAGGAGATTGTCAACCAAGTTTTCTCTGAACAAAGAGTAGTGAAAGGAATCTCTGTTCCCTTGAACACCATTCCTGCACCTCAAGAAGAACCAGCTCAAGATACAAAGAACACTGCTGCAGAACAAGATGTCCCAACAGATGTTGGAACATATGCAGATGAGAAAGCAAACTCATCTGATGCTGATACTGAACAGACTGAGAACAAGAAAGAGGTATCAAGTGAAAGTGATAAAGAAGTTTCTGTGGAACAGGCTAAAGACTCAAATGAAGATCAATCTTCTGCTGATCAACAAGCTGATGAGGAGACTGCTCAATCTCCTCCAGTAGTCAATCTGGAACAGGAGTCTGATGCAGAGATCATATCATCTGTGAAACCCAGCATTGCTAAAAGACTAAGGTCCAGGAAAGGAAAGATGCAAGATGAACCTGTCATCCCTGAGACTAAGAAGGCTAGTCCAAAGAAAGGCAAAGCTAAAGCTACCTTTGGTCCAACAAAACCCTGGAGCAAAGTCCAATCTCAGAAGAGAAAAGCTTTCACACCATCAGATTCAGATGTTGAATCAGATGTCCCAACATCTCCTCCAAAGAAAAGACCAACATCAGCAAGAGCTTCAACTGCTGTTCCAGAAGCTCCCCTGGACAACATATCATTTCATCTTGTCTCTAGTGTCAACAGATGGAAGTATGTGTACCAAAGAAGGGTTGCCCTGGAAAGAGAACTGAGCAGCAATGCACTTGAGTGCACAGAACTCATTGACCTAATCTCTGCTGCAGGATTATTCAAGACAGTCTCAGAGTTCTCTCCCTGCTATGAACTTCTTGTCAAAGAGTTCATTGTGAATCTTCAGGAGGATTGCTCAAATGGTAAGTCCTCAGAGTTCAGAAAGGTATTTGTAAGAGGTAAGTGTGTTGAGTTCTCTCCCCAAATCATTAATCAGTATCTAGGAAGGGACACAGATGGACCCAATGAGCTAGGGAAAACAGATAATCAAATCTGTAAGGTGATCACTGCAAACCAGGTCAAAGCTTGGCCTGTGAAGGGAAAGCTCTCTGTGAGCATGCTTACTAGAAAGTATGCCATGCTTAACAGGATTGGAACTGCAAACTGGGTGCCTACCAATCACACTTCATCAATCTCAACTGGTCTGGCCAGATTCATCTTTTCTGTGGGGACTCAAACCAAGATGGATTATGGAGCATATATTTTTGATCAGACTATAAAGCATGCCATCTCTACTGCAACAAAGCTGCCAATAGCTTTTCCATCATTGTTGTGTGGTATTGTACTCAATCAATATCCTGGGATTTTAACTGACAAGGATACTGCCTGCAAGAGAGGGAGCTCCCTGGCTTTTCACTACAAGTTATTCCTCAGTCATCATGCTGCAGATGTTGAAGCTCCTTCTAGGACATCTGCTGGTCCATCCACTGTTAAGAATCCAATCTCCAGGAAGACTTTAATTGCTGAACTCAAAAGCACCTGCAAAGAGCTTGAAGCTAGAAAGCAGAAGCTTGAGGAAATAATTCAAAGGTTGGATAATGAAGAAGATCTGAAAGCAAACTCTGATAAAGACAATGCTGCTGATGAAGAAACAGAAGCTGATGAAGAGACAGAAGTTGAGGAGGGAACTGAGAGTGATGATTCTGAGTGATCAAATGTATGTGAGGCAAATGTAATGACAGCAATGTAATGACTGAAATAGTGTCTTTGGCCCCTAATTTTGTGTCTACCAAGGGGGAGAACAACATCAAATGTAATTGTTGTTTAAATGAATGAAAAAATTCTGTTTGTTTGCTTCTGAACTGAATAAGTTTTTCTGTTGGAACAAGACTGGATAAAGACAAAGACTGGATAAAGACAGGACACATGTATGTTTGAGGGGGAGTAATCTCAAATAAAAATCAACAGAAAAGTAATGATATACTCTGATAAAAAGAACTTCTGTTGCACTCTGAAAACCAGGAAAGATGTTAGCCAAAAATTAGCCAAAGGGGGAGTTTGTAGATGTTTAAGAATTGGCAGAATTTTTGACCAAACAAGAAATGTTAAATTCAGTTCAGAATGTCCTATCAGATGTTGGGACATTATCAAACAGAGTATGTGAATTTATTTCAGGATGTCTCATCAGATGTTGGGACATTGTGTGAATAAATTAAGTTCAGTTTTTCAGGATGTCCCAACAGATGTTGAGACATCTCAGACCTGCTATCAGAATTAATTAATGATTAACTGATCAGAGATATTTAAGGAGAAGTATCTGGAATTAATTAATGATGGATAAAAACAGAACAAGGCGCATCTGTAGGGTGTTTTATATTGAAGATTCAGATTAAAACAGAAGACCTAAATCACCTAGAATATAGGAGGTAACAAACCCTAAATTCAAGGTGACAGTTGCTGCACATTAGGGCTGGATCATTCTACAGAAAGCCCAAAATTCAGATACCTATTTAAGCAACAGAAACTCATAGAATTGAGGACGAATTTCAGAAGACCAAATAGGGTGTCTAGTGTTTTAATAGCAGGTTGTTTTTATGTACCACTTTATGAGCTTTTAAGCAAAAGTGCATTTGTGACTTGATTGAAACTGTTAAGTAAGATCAAGCTGTTTTGTTTGAAGGATGTCTTCAATTTCAGTAAACTTGTAATCTTGATCACTGGGTGATTGAGGGGGAGTGAGTAGGGTACTCTTATCTAAGTGAGTCTTAGGTAGAAATTGCATTGGGTAAGTATTAAGTGATAGATTAAACAGGGTGGTTTAAGTCTAGAATTAATATTACTAATAGTGGATTTCCTCCTGGCTTGGTAGCCTCCAGATGTAGGTGTGGTTATACACTGAACTGGGTTAACAAACTTCTGTGTTGTTTACTTTTCCTGCTGTTTAAGTTTTGGTTAAATTTGTCAAATGTCCTATTAAGTGTTGGGACATATCTTAGGACATCTCATACCTGATCACAGAATTTCAATATCAACAAGCCCGGAAGGTTGTTGAGGAAGGAACTGCCCAAGGCTGGGGCAAACTGTTACCGGTGGAGAAGAAAGAGGATAGATTTGGGTTGGGTTACAAACCAACTCAACAAGATCAAGCAGAGGCTGAAAAGGAGCCCAACTTTGTTAGTGGGGGGATGCTCACCCCTGATGCTGTCAACAATTTGGAAGACGAGGATAAAGAAGAACGCAATCTGGAGGATTGGATACGTCCAAAGATCCCGAGGAGCAGTATCTCGAACTGGTCTTCCCAGGAAATTATAAGAGTTACTCATGCAGAGTAATTATTATTTCCTGTATTTTATAGCATGCATCAAAGTCTTGCATCTTGCCCAAGATGACAAGACTCATTTTGTAATCGGGCCATCTGTACTTTTTGTGCAACAAGATTAATCAATGAAATATCAGACATCTTTTTGCAAATGAGTCTTTTTCTTTTCCGCTCACTGTTTTTCCATTTTTCTTTTTGTACAAAAAATAAATGGCAGTGTTTTCAAAATGACAACTTTATTTCACTTTTCTAAACAAGATTAAAATCAAATCACTAAAATGAACAAACTGAACCCTTGCAGAGTGTGTCTTCCAGACAGCACCGACAACAGCACGGCTATGACTTCGTATGACTTTGACAATCCAATCAATCAAGCCGATGAAGGGGTTGAAGAAGAGTATGAGCTTCCTGAAGAGCTAGCCAGGTTGTTAAGACAAGAGGAAAAGGTTATTACTCCTCACCAGGAGGAGGTTGAAACGATCAATCTTGGTACAGATGAAGACGTGAAAGAAGTTAAAATCGGGGCCTACTTACAAGACTCAGTGAAGAGACAACTGATTGACCTGCTTCAAGAGTATGTGGACGTGTTCGCTTGGTCTTATCAAGATATGCCAGGGTTGGATACCGACATTGTCGTGCACAAGCTGCCTTTGAGAGAAGAATGCCCGCCGGTTAAACAGAAAATGCGCCGTACTCGCCCGGACATGGCAATGAAAATCAAGGAGGAGGTACAAAAGCAATGGGACGCCGGGTTCCTTGCCGTAACTAGCTATCCACCGTGGGTTGCTAATATAGTACCTGTGCCTAAAAAGGACGGCAAAGTAAGAATGTGTGTTGACTACCGGGATCTGAACAGAGCTAGCCCGAAAGATGATTTCCCTTTACCTCACATTGATGTATTGGTGGATAATACGACTCAGTTCTCGGTATTCTCCTTCATGGATGGATTTTCAGGATACAATCAGATTAAAATGTCACCTGAAGACATGGAGAAGACAACCTTCATCACACCCTGGGGCACGTTCTGCTACAAGGTAATGCCATTTGGGCTCAAGAATGCCGGCGCAACATATCAACGGGCTATGGTGACATTATTCCACGACATGATACACAAAGAAATAGAATGTTATGTGGATGACATGATTGCCAAGTCCCTCACCGAAGAAGACCACCTGGTAAATCTGCTGAAGCTATTCAAGCGTCTGAGGAAGTACCAACTGAAGTTGAACCCCAACAAGTGCACATTCGGGGTACGATCTGGTAAGTTGCTGGGTTTTATTGTAAGCGAGAAAGGGATTGAAGTTGACCTTGATAAAGTCAAAGCTATTCAAGAAATGCCTGCACCGAAGACAGAAAAGGAAGTTCGAGGGTTCTTAGGTCGATTGAACTACATCTCACGGTTCATATCTCACCTTACAGCAACCTGTGAGCCCTTGTTCAAATTGTTGAGAAAAGAGCAAACGGTCAGGTGGAACGAAGACTGCCAGAAAGCTTTTGACAAGATCAAGGAATACTTGCAAGAACCTCCAATCCTTATGCCTCCAGTTGAAGGGATACCTCTAATCATGTATTTGACAGTATTAGAAGAGTCAATGGGGTGTGTGCTGGGCCAACATGACGAGTCTGGTCGAAAAGAGTATGCAATATACTACCTAAGCAAAAAGTTTACCGACTGTGAACAACGTTATTCACTGCTCGAGAAAACTTGCTGTGCTTTAGCGTGGGCTGCTCGCCGATTGAGATAGTATATGTTGACCCACACTACTTTGTTGATCTCAAAGATGGACCCAGTCAAGTACATATTTGAGAAGCCAGCGCTTACCGGACGGGTTGCAAGATGGAAAATGATCCTTACAGAGTATGACATCCAGTACACATCTCAGAAAGCCATCAAGGGCAGTGTATTGTCTGAATATCTTGCTGAGCAACCTATTGATGATTACCAGCCTATGAGATTTGACTTCCCTGATGAAGACATCATGTTCATAAAAGCAAAAGATCATGAAGAGCCTGTTCACACTGAAGGGCCTGACCCGGAAGAAGAATGGACTATGATGTTTGATGGGGCTGTTAACATGAATGGTCGTGGTGTTGGTGCAGTACTCATTACACCTAAAGGAGTTCACATGCCCTTCTCGGCAAAACTCACCTTTAACTGCACTAACAACGAAGCTGAATACGAAGCTTGCATTATGGGTCTTGAGGAAGCCATTGACCTCAGGATCAAGACATTGACTGTATTCGGGGATTCAGCTCTGGTAGTTAATCAAACCAACGGCAAATGGTACACCCACCAGGATCATCTGATACCCTACAGGGACTATACAAGGAGGTTATTGACTTTCTTTACAACAGTCAAGCTTGAGTACATCCCTCGGGACGAGAATCAGTTTGCAGATGCTCTGGCTACAATTTCGTCCATGATCAAAGTTCAGGCTGCCAACTTCGTACCTCAGATCTCAGTGTCCAGACTTGACAGGCCAGCATATGTATTCGCAGCAGATGTTGTTAAAGATGATAAGCCTTGGTTCCATAATATCAAGTGCTTCTTGGAGGATCAAACATACCCACCTGGGGCATCTTCCAATGATAAGAAGACTTTGAGAAGGCTTGCTGGTAGTTTCTTCTTGAACACTGATGGCTCCTTATACAAGAGGAACTTTGATATGGTACTCCTCAGATGCGTTGATAAGACAGAAGCAGACTTGTTGATGCATGAAGTGCACGAGGGATCCTTTGGTACCCATGCGGGAGGGCATGCCATGGCTAAAAAGTTGCTAAGATCAGGTTATTACTGGATCACAATGGATGCCGACTGTTGTGCCTATGCCAGAAAGTGCCACAAATGCCAGATCTATGCAGATAAGGTGCATGTGCCTCCCAATCTTCTGAATGTGATGTCTTCACCCTGGCCCTTTGCTATGTGGGGCATTGACATGATTGGTAAGATTGAGCCAACTGCTTCGAATGGCCACAGGTTCATCCTGGTTGCCATTGACTATTTCACCAAGTGGGTCGAAGCAGCATCTTATGCCAACGTTACAAGACAAGTGGTAGCCAGATTTCTGAAAAGAGATATCATCTGTCGGTATGGAGTGCCCGAGCGAATCATTACTGATAATGGTTCCAATCTAAACAACAAGATGATGGCTGAGCTATGCCGGGACTTCAAAATTCAACATCACAATTCTTCTCCTTACAGGCCAAAGATGAACGGCGCTGTTGAGGCAGCAAATAAAAACATCAAGAAGATTGTGCAGAAGATGGTAATCACCTACAAAGACTGGCACGAAATGCTACCATTTGCCTTGCATGGGTACCGCACGTCAATCAGAACATCCACTGGGGCGACACCGTATCAGCTTGTATATGGTATGGAAGCAGTCCTACCTGTTGAAGTTGAATTACCCTCTCTGCGGGTACTATTGGATGTTAAACTGAGTGAAGCAGAATGGGTTCGGGCCCGATACGAACAACTGAGTCTGATTGAAGAGAAAAGATTGGCTGCAATTTGTCATGGGCAGTTATATCAGAGGAGAATGAAGAAAGCCTTCGATCAGAAAGTCAGGCACCGAGAGTACCAAGTAGGAGATCTTGTGCTAAAAAGAATCCTCCCTCCTCATACAGACCACAGGGGCAAATGGACTCCAAATTATGAAGGACCATTTGTGGTAAAGAAAGTTTTCTCCGGTGGAGCACTGATGCTCAGCACCATGGATGGTGAAGATTTCCCGTCCCCTGTGAATTCAGATGCAGTTAAAAAATACTTCGCATAAAAATGACCCGCTGGACACAAAAACAGAATGTAAGTCCAGGCAAAAAATAGGGCATCCCGGCGAGTCAAAAACATAATAAAAGACTCGGGCAAAAGTAAGGGAAAATAAACAAAAAAAATGTACACCCGCTGAGTTGAAAAGCCACATTGGACAACTCAGGCAAAAATGGGTATCCCGATGGATTGAAAACCCGAAAGGGCGATCCATGCAAAATGAGGGAATAAGCGAACAACTGCATTCTGAATTCGTCTGTATCAATTACAACTTGGCAAGCTTCGAAAGGATCAAGCTTCAATCAGAATCAACATTCTTCAGAAAGCAAGATGAGAAGAACGTCAAAAGTCATACGAGTCATAGTAAAGAGGAAGCTCCTTAAAAGCGTCATCAACATTGCCAGCCTTTTGTTTCTCAATTTGTAACGATCTCCTCGTTTAAGGGGATTTGTTTCTTTGAATGTATCTCGCCAATTCAGGGCATATGAATTAATAAAATCAGATTTTCAGTCATGCCTCGTTTTGTACGTTTTTATTTGCAAAAGGTGTCCGATGTCTTAAGAAAAAACCGATTGCACAGAATACAGATGTTTATCTTCAAATAAAAACGTGCTTGCAGGAAATATACTTACTATCAGAAGTGTCTAAACTCCTATGACGGAATCCGGTAAGGGATACCTTGGGATCATTTGTGCGTTCCTATAGCTTTGCAGGATTGCAGGTATCCAGAATGCAACTTGGGGCATGAAAGCTTCACTCCAGCAAGCTGGCAAATCAGTACTCACTCAGCCTCAGCACCCAAAGTATCTTCTCCCCAGCTGAATTGCCATTTATTACATATCCCCATCAGAGTTGCCAGACATCACTTCTCCAACAGGGCAATACCAAAAGGCGCCCATATCCCCGGTTGAGTCAAGAACCCTCCTCAACAGAATCTCTAGGGAGATCTGTCAGTGATCCCTCTTTCTCCCCAGCCGAGTTACCATTTCATACAAAAGTCAGGGAACCATCTCCCCACAGAACTCCAGCCTCTATCCAGAAGAGCAGCGCATGAAGGAATCACAACAGAGCGACGAAATCTTCCACAAGCTCCCAGTTGGGTCCCTCATTATCTGAGACAGGTCTATCAGTGACCTGAATCCTCAAGCAGATATCATCTCATAAGATCTACCAGTGATCTCATCCCCGGCTGGGATGTCCATTTCAAGCAAATTGATCTGAAATCTTTACAAGCAGTGGGATCCGAGCCCCGGTTTGGTATTTTTGCATAATTATAAGCATTCACATCATATTCACCCACAAAGCGTAGCATTCTGTCTAATACGGAGCATTACGGCAAAAATCAAACATATAGCATAATCATAAGCCGTGTTTTGAATCAAACACTTGTGAATAATAATGACATTTCAACAGTATACAGAATACTTCCCCAAAATCCCCAGCAGAGATTCCCCAGCAAAAGCAGTTGCCTCACATTCAAAAACACCAGTATATACACCCTTTGACACCCGTCTGTGTCATCACTCCCCAGTAAAGTCGTCTGAACACTCTGTGGAAACAGTACCACTCGTATTACAGATACTCGTTGACACCCGTCCGTGTCATATCCCCAGCGCAGTCGCCTACACTTTGTATATCAGATACTTGTTCATATCACACTCTTCTCCTTTTGACACTTGTCCGTGTCACTCTCCCCAGCAGTTAAACACTCATCTATACACCACTCACACTTATACAGATACCCGTCCGTATCTTGTATATACCACTCAAATCCCCTCAGAGTCAACACTCGTCCGTGTTCTTTGTTAACCAGATGGTACTCGTCAGTACCATCATCTCAGAACATGCGTCAAGCGTTTGTTTCTACCTAATACTCGTCCGTATCATAAGTCTTAAGGATGCTCGTCCGCATATTTAAATCCATACACCGTGTCAAACACTCATGTCTTCTTGAATTTAGACACTTGTCTGTGTCTACTATTCCCCAGAAGAGTCCTTTCAGATACAACACTCGATTCGTGTTCTTTGTTAACCAGTTGATACTCGTCCGTATCATCATCTCTGAACACGTATCAGTATTTGTTTCTACCCGATACTCGTCCGTATCGTGATCTTAAGGATGCTCGTCCGCATCTTTAATCTATACACAGCGTCTAGACACTTATACCTTTTGTTTCGTGGATGTAAATACTCGTCCGTGTTTACTATTCCCCAGTAGATCGCCAACAAAGCAAATTTTCTTTTTTATCTGACACTCGTCCTGTGTCATGATAAACCCTGAGAGCAGCCGTACCCTGCTAGGTGGTCGTCCTCCACCTCCTGATGGTCGTCCTCCATCATGCTCATCCGATGGCCGTCCCCATCGTTGATTTTCTATCCGACATTCGTCCTATGTCGTGATATTTAGCAGCCGTCCCCTGCTAGGTGGTCGTCCTCCACCTTTTGATGATCGTCCTTCATCATTTTATCCAATGGCCGTCCCCATTGTTGATTTTGGTTATCTGGCATTCGTCCTATGTCATGATAAACCTTGAGAGCAGCCGTCCCCTGCTAGGTGGTCGTCCTCCACCTCTTGATGGTCGTCCTCCATCATGCTCATCCGATGGCCGTCCCCATCGTTGACCTCTTATCCGGCATTCGTCCTATGTCGCGATATTTTCGGCAGCCGTACCCTGCCAGGTGGTCGTCCTCCACCCTAGATGACCGTCCCTCATCTTAACCCAACAGAGCAGCCGTCCCCTGCTAGGTGATCGTCCTTCACCTTTGATGACCGTACCTCATCATCTGTTTATTTCATTTATTCTTTAACCCGATGGCCGTCCCCGTCGTGGTCCCTTTTCCTTTTCCTGATGATCGTCCTTCATCAGTTTAGCCCGATGGTCATCCCCATCGTTGGTTACTTTACTTTATGAACTTGATGGCCATACCCGTCATGTTCCATTAATCCCCGGAAAATCTTACAGCTTTACTTGATGGCCGTCCCCATCATAATCCCTTTTATCCCCAGCATGTCGGCCGTCCCCGTCATTGCTTTAGTTTCCGCACTTTTCCCAGCATGTCGGTCGTCCCCGTCATTGCTCTTTACCCAGCAGTCGTCCTCTGTTCGGCGGTCGTCCTCCGTCGCTCATACTTTACAATATACTTTACTTTCTTTTACAATCTATATCCCTTTTCTTCTCCATTCTGTGAGTGCAAATTTTGGACTGTCTTTGGTATTCAACCACAAGTTATCTTGTTTGCCTGTTAAGCCGTTGCTTACATCCTGCACAGCTAACTCATGTTTGAATAGGGGCAGCTGTAAACACCCCAAATTTGCCCTCACCCATTCACACCATGGCTTGTGATCATCTCATATGCATAAACTCAATCATAGCATCTCATATCACATTTTTGATCCACTGCATTGGCCCTAAGTCATCTGCATCTAGGGTTTGTGATCTGAGCAGTCCAAGAGCCTCTTGTGCCATTCCAAAGGTCATGAATAAATTCAAAGGGGCCTATGTGTGTTCAAGCATCATATTATATCTTCTCAAAGTCAAGAATGCCCAAAGAATCACAAGAACTGGGATTGGTATGGATGCAGAGCCAAGTTTGACTGCACAGTTGACCTAAAATTAGGGTTTTGGTTTCAGAGGCCATAACTCCAATTTTTTTGGTCATTCTTGTTTCCATTGGTCTCTATATGGTATAGGGAGTATGAATATCAATTTCCATGAAGAAATTCCATGGGGAAGTCATCTGATCAAGAGTTGACTTTCTGGACAAGTCAGTGCAAAATCAGGGCATCTGAGGCCCCCAATGACCCAACCAAGGGGTGATCTTCATCATTTTGAGTGTATATGATCTTTATTTGATCATGGAAGAAGGTTGAAGTTCACAAAATTCAAGAATTTGAAGTTTTTGCAAAGTTGACTTTTTAGGGCATGGTTGACTTTTAATGAAATGTCATTTTATGCAACTTTTTCAACCCTTGCTTTTTGATCCAAAAATGCTTCAAATGGAAAAAATTTGGTCATGAAAGTTGTAGATTAGATCTTTCCCTTTTCAAAAAGTACAAGAACATGACCTAATTCATTTTGGATCAAAAGTTATGGTGTGTCAAAGTTGGCAAAAATCACTAATTTTCAAAATATGCACCAAATGGAAAACTTGCAAAAACTTTGTACCAAGGCATTTGTGACTTCTAATTCATGTCTAACCATTACACAAACATCACATGTGACCTAAAGTTCAAAATGGACCAAGAGTTTCTCATGTTTCATGGTTTGTATAGCAAGATCTTTCCATATGAACCAAAAGGGAACCAAGTTGCAAAACCATCATAACACTTCCATCCACTTGTTGCCTTGGATGCTGAACCAGCCCTAGCCTTTCCCCTCACCATGCTGCGCAGCCCACACCACTTGTACTAGCCTAGAACATAACCCATGCTTCTCTTACACAAGAGTGGACTTTTTGCAAAAGCTAGCACACCTATCACAGCAGGCCAAGTCACATCCACTGACCAATAGCATTTGTTTATACAAAGAAAATGCTAGCCATTTCACACAAAAAAGCAAGCCTGAAGCAAGCCATAGCATCACACTCCCATTTTCCACCCTTGGAGCAAAAACCTTCGAAACTCAGAAAACAAGCCACAAACACACAAACCCACTTCATAGATCAACTCAACATGTTCCTCTGATCACAAAGCATCCATCACCATAGCCTAAAACCCTCAGAATCACAAATACGATTTCTGCCCTCCATTGAACAGAACTTGTTCAAACCTCAAAACCGGCCATCACAAACTCTTTCCAAGCACTGAAAGCTTCTCAGGAGGTCAAGTGGAGTTGATTGCAAGCAGGAAAGCACCCAGAAAGCTGTGAACTGAAAGCTTCGAAACTCAGGTAGCTCAAGAACATTTTTTCCAGAAATCCTTTTTTAAGTTCTAAATAGATTCTATATGTTCTCCTGATCATCCTGATGTCTTTAGTTTTGAAAATGGTGGAGAGATGAGAGTTTAACATGCTTCTGAAACTTTTTGCCCTAAATGTTGTTTGATTCGATTCAGTCATTTCAGGAATGATAAATTTGTTTTGTGTTAGGGTTTTGATTCAGTGAGTTGTGGGAATCATTTCTGTGTTTTTAGATTTCATTTTAGAAGCGTTTAGAGTGAGATTAGGTTTTGGGGTGAACGGAGAAGATGACCGGAACACTGTTCCGGTCACCTGAGGGTGATTAACGGCAGGATTAGGGCATAATCATTAATTAGCTGAGTTTGATTGTTGGCCATAGGATCTGGCGCCAAGTCAACACGCGCGCGTTTCAATTTGAATCTGGTCCCTTGGATCTGATTACTTTCTATTTTTCAGTTAAAAAATCCATTTTATTTTCACAATATTTCATTTATCTTCCATAATTTATTTAAAATAGTAAAAACCATTTAAAAATTATGAAATTTTTTACCCAGGGTTTCATTAATTTTTAAAATACAAAAATATTTTTATTTTCATTTTTTGCATTTTAAAAGTATTTTTAAATATTTAAAAGTTTCTTTTTAATTAATTAATGAGAATTAATTAATTAAAAATACTTTTAGGTATTTAAAAATCACCAAAAAATTCATGTTGCATTTTAAAAGTATTTTTAAATATTTAAAAGTTTCTTTTTAATTAATTAATGAGAATTAATTAATTAAAAATACTTTTAGGTATTTAAAAATCACCAAAAAATTCATGAAATGTTTTAAGACATTTAGAAACATTGTCCAACCTTCAAACCAAATTTCTTTTTTGATCTTGATGCATTTTGAGAATTTTTCATGGAATTAAAATCATTTTTATGCATTATTTTGATCCAAACTTCCAAAAATCATTTCTGCCTAACCCTAAAGAGTTGGACCTTGATTCTTTTTGCATTGCATTGTGTTTAGCATGTAGTTTGTGAGATTAAATGTTCATGATTTGATCTTTCATTTTCAATTTGTTTGTTAATTTTCTTGTTAAGGAACCCTAAAACCCTAGAAAGCTTAGAAAAATCATAACTTGAATTGGGTTAAGAGTTGAGACTTCTCCTTTGGGCAGTGAGTTAGTATAGGATTAGGGGTCCTTTGAGTGCATTTTCAATTTTTTATAATGTTGTTTGCTTCTGATTTTGGTTTGTGCTTGATGCTTTGATCATAAACCCTAATTTGGGCTTCCATATGCATCCATTTTGTATTTGCATTCATACCTTGACTTGCCATGATACTTTATGCATTCATGTGATTCATTTAACATCATAGGACATATTGAAAGCATGTTTGATCATTGCATCTTGCATTTGCCATGTTGTATGCCATATGCATCTCATAACTTTTCATGTATGTTCATGCTCCTTAGCTTGCTTCATTTGCATTCATGAACTTGTATGATCATTCTCATGTGTTGTCTCATGTTTGAATCATCTCATAGCATCATTATCATCATGTATGTGCTTCTAGTTTGGTTTTTCATCATACCATTTCATCTCATTTTGCAGTGCATTGCATTTTCTTTTCTAACTTTTCAGGTGGTAAGTTACTTTGAGAAGTGAATTTGCCTTCACTTCTCACAATTTCTTTTCATCTCTCTTATGCATCATTGTTGCATTTTGTCTTGTGTTTGAGATTAAGCTTGCTCTTTCTTCTTCTCCTCACTTTCTTTCCTCAAGTGACTTGCCTTCTTAAATGAAGCAAGTTACTTTGCTTCTCTTTGCTCCTTTCATCTGCTTCCTGGTGGTTCCTCTGAAGATCTTTCTTGTAGACCTCACATACCTTAGGAACAACCAAGCATGACAATAATTAGGATTTTGATTAGTCCCCCCCATTTAGATTTTACCTTTGTGTCTCATTGAGTCTTCTCTTCTCACCTCATAATCAGGGACTAAACCCTAAAGGCTTTAAGGCTTTGTGATTAAGCTTATGCCTGCATCCTTCTATTAGGATGGAGTGTATAACTTTAATACTAAGTGTTAAACCCTTAATGTGTTTAAATCCCTTAATCAATTCACTTAATAATCATCAAGACATCATACTTGTAACTTGGGCCTTGCATTAGGGTTCTAATTCTTCCTTAATTGGTTAAGAAGGACTAACCCTAGTGTTAATGGACAAGTCCCCCTCAAGTTGTATTATAAACCCTAAAACTCACTTCATCATCATATCATTAACTAAAATCCACTTAATAAAGGCTTTGTTTTGTCATGGGTTTAATCCCTAATCATGGATTAAGTTGAGGAGCTTTCCTCAGCTTAAACATTCTTATCTATTATCCTTCTATTAGGATGGTGTAATGAGTCTGTTTAATCCCTGATTATGGCTTAACCTCATTACTTAACACTAAACAAAAACAACAAAAACATCTAATTAATCACAAGTAGGTTAATGATCTTAATCCTACATCAAAGGTGATTAAGTGTGAGAATCTGACTTCACACTTAAGGTATTCTCATTACCCCTAATCAGAGGGAAGATGTGATGAGTCTACTAAATCCATTGGTTTAGGCTTAAGCTCATTAACTTATGACAAACTCCAAAAAGCAATAAAAGACTGAAAACTCAAAAACAAACAATAATCGTCTCCTCCGGGATTCTTTTCTCATCTCATTCACTCATAAACGAGAACTTTCTTCTTCCGTCTAATGCAAGACAGTCTGCACCTGAGCCAGACAGGTCACACACTTGAGCATAGACAAGCAAGCAGTTCACAAGTCAATTCACCTTTCAGTCTCTTTGGGTCGAACTACGGTGTTCTGACTTCCTCATTGCACGAGAGGATACGTAGGCATAACTTAACAGTTATCGAACAAAAGTCTCTGTATATTCCCCCTCTTTCCAGCTATTCTTTAAGCCTCATGATCATGAGCATTTCACTCTTGTTCCTGCACTGACACTGTATATATCACACTTCACATTTCTCTTACACTGACACCTGTACATTCTTTTCCAGCTATTTTATACACAGATTGCACTGACACTACCCCTTTAAAACACAAATCTTTTAAGCGTGGATCCCGTCGAGTACGGCGGACAATCTGGGTGCTAATACCTTCCCAGGTTGTAACCAACCCCCTTTCTCAGTCTCTCTGGTTCGCAACCGTCTTATCCATATCTTCCTAGGTCTATGCAGCATTGCCTTTCCTCCGGGATAAAAATGCCTAGCTGGCGACTCTATTCATTCCCAGTGAGTTCACGGCTGTGTGTTCTCATTGTCCCTCTAGCCGACCGTTCGCGTCTGTACCTTTATTTGGGCCGGTCCCATCTATCGGGAGCGACACATTTGGATCAAAATTATTCAACTTTGTGAACTTCCAACCACTTAAATAATCAAATAAAGATCATAGATACTCAAAATGATGATGATGACCCTTTGGTACCCTTGATAGAGGCCTCAGATGCCCTGATTTTGACATTACTTGCTCAAGAAGTTACCCAATGATCAAATGACTTCCACAATGAGTTTCTTCATCAAATTTTGTACAAATGATCCTTATAACATATTAAGACCATTAGAATCAAGAGTGACCAAAATATTTGAGGTTAAGGGCCTCAAACCCAAAACCCTAATTTTGGTCATCTGTGTAGGAAAACCCTAGCTCTGCCTGGACTTCTGTTCAATCCTTTGACATTTTGTGACTTCCAATCCTACTTGGAGATATAATAATACCATAGACCCCTCATGGACCCTCTTGGCATGCTTCAAGACCATTGGGATAGCTCAGATCACTTCTAAGATTCATCTGATCACAAAACCCTAATTGTGTAGTAATGCAATGATTTGATCAAGTTGTTTATGCAATGTGAGATGCAATGAGGTGTTTATGCAAAATGAGATCAAGCCATGGTGTTGGAAAAGGTGAGGGAAAATTTGGGGTGTTTATAGTTGCCCCTATTCAAGCATGAGTTAGCTGTGTAGGGTGTAAGCGCTCGGCTTAACAGACAAACAAGATAACTTGTGGTTGAATACCAAAGATAATCCAAAATTTTCACTCACTGGGGAGAAGAAGAAAAAGGATATAAATTGTAGAAGACAATATAGTATGCTTATCAAGTATAAGCAATGGAGGACGACCATCGAGCAAAGGACGACTGCTGGGGGTAAAATGGTAAGTAAAGCAATGACGGGGACGGCCATCATGCTGGGAAATAAAGAAACCACGACGGGGACGTCCATTGGGTAAAGTGATGAAGGATGATCATCAAAAAGAGAAAAGACCACGACAGGGACAACCATCGGGTAAAGAAATAAAACTCTCCGGGGATCGAAGAAGTGGAAAAACACTGATGGGGACGACCATCAGGCTGGAAAGTAAAGCAAACAACGATGGGGACGGCCATCGGGCAAAACTGATGAAGGACGATCATCAGAAAAAGGAAAAGGGACCACGACAGGGATGGTCATCGGGTTAAAGAATAAATGAAATATTTGACGAGGGACGATCATCAAAGGTGAAGGACGATCACCTAGCAGGGGACGACCTGCTCTTTATCACAACATAGGATGAATGCCGGATAGAAAAGATCAACGATGGGGACGGCCATCGGTCAAGCATGATGAAGGACGATCATCAAGAGGTGAAAGACGATCACCTAGCAGGGGACGACTGCTCTTGGGTGATTTTCTCGACATAGGATGAATGCCGGGTAACAACAACGATGGGGACGGCCATCGGATAAAATGATGAGGGACGGTCATCAAAAGGTGAAGGACGATTACCTGGCAGGGGACGGCTGCCAAAAATATCGCGACATAGGACAAATGCCGGATAGAAAGTTCCAACAATGGGGACTCCATTGGGGAAAGGATGAGGGACGGTCATCCAAAGGTGAAGGACGATCACCTGGAAGGGGACGGCTGCCGAAAGTATCACGACATAGGACGAATGCCGGATAGAAAAAGTTGTTTTGTTTCTGTAGGGATGTAAACATGGACGAGTGCTTACACTTTAAAATAAAAAGGTATAAGTGTTTGACAATGTGTATAGACCAAAGACGCGGACGGGCATCCTTAGAACCATGATACAGACGAGTAACGGTAGAAACAAACGTTGACACGTGTTTAAGGATGATGATACGGACGAGTATCAATCGGTTAAGAAAGGAACAAGGACGAGTGTTTGATCTGCTGAGGAGTGATATATACAAGATACAGACGAGTATCAAAGACTTCTGTATAAGTAAGATACGGACGAATATCAAAAGGATTATGGCGACTTCACTGGGGAAAGATGACACAGACGAGTGTCGAAAAGAGCATGTATAAATATGAACAGGCATTTGTATTTGAGAGTGCAAAGGGGATGTTTTGGCTTTTATCTGTAGGGGATATGAGTTTTATATATTGCTGGTGAAGTGATTTTGATATTTGCAAGTGACTGGCTCGAACCTGGCTTATGATTACGCAAATGTTTGATTTTTGTCGTAATGCTCCGTATTAGACGGAATGCTACGCTTAGTTAGGGGAAAATGATGTGAATGCTATGATTATGCAAATGAGAAAACCGATCCGAGATCCGGATCTCGCAAGGAGAAAGATCTCTGGGCGATCTGTCTGGAGGAAGAACTCCGCTGGGGAAAGAGATCATTGGCTGATCTGCGGGGAGAAAGGATCACTGAACGACCTTTCTATGGAACCCTGTGGGGATCCCTGTTGGGGAAGCTTTTGCTTGTGGAAACCTCATGCTGGGGAGGATTGATATCGGGCGACTCTACTGGAGATAGCCTTGCTGGAGACATACTGGGGAAGCTGAAGAATAGGGAAGCTCTAGCAACTTGCTGGGGAGAGCAGTTCAGGCAACTCAGCCGGGGAAAAGGGAAGTCCTGGAAACTCTGATGGGGAACAGACAGTCCTAGCAACTGGTTGAGGACAAGGAGAACTTTGGCAACTTGCTGGATAAAAGGGAGACCCTGGCAACTCAGCTAAGGATGAGAAAGTCTTTGTGACTAGCTGAGGAGAGAGTAATCCTAGCAACTCTGTGGGGGAAAAGAAGTTCGGGCATTGCTCGGGAGTTCTTGCTGATGATGTGACTGCTGGCTTAGCTAGGGAAAATGCCTGA
Source organism: Lathyrus aphaca (assembly GCA_963966055.1). NCBI lineage: Eukaryota > Viridiplantae > Streptophyta > Magnoliopsida > Fabales > Fabaceae > Lathyrus > Lathyrus aphaca. Next base: position 46,061,342 of record OZ014520.1, read on the forward strand.
TATGCCCCATCTTGTGAAAGATTGTCTGCCTTGAGTACCTGCAACCTGTTAAGACAAAGGAAATGCATAAGTGTCTCGAGGTATCCTCAACCGGATTCCGTCATAGGAGTCAGATTTGCTTAAGAATTCATATTTCCTGCAAGCATTTGTTGAAAATGGCCTATATGTTTTCATGCAAATGTTGTATTACGAACTCTGGACATTTTGCAAACAAAAACAAAAGGTAAAAATAAAGTGTGACTGAATATTCTGATTTTATTGATTTGTGTGCCCTGAATAGGCAAGTACAGTCAAAGAAGCGAATCCCCTGAAGGGAGGAGATTGCTGTAAATTGAGAAAATAAAAGTGTTGGTAATGTTGAAGATGATGCTCCAGTGAGCTTCTTTGCTATGACCCGTATGACCTGAACGCTCTTCTTATCTTGCTTTCTGAAAAAGGCTGATTCTGACCGACGTTTTGTCCTTTCGAAGCTTGCCATATTATGTGAGTGATACAGACGAATTCAGAAATGCAGTTGTTCACTTATTCCCTGATTTTGCATGGATCGCCCTTTCGGGTTTTCAATCCAACGGGATACCCATTTTTGCCTGAGCTGTCCGATGTGGCTTTTCAACTCAGCGAGTGTACATTTTTCCGGTTTTCCCTTATTTTTACCAGAGTCTTTTATTCTGTTTTTGACTTGCCGGGATGCCCTATTTTTGCCTGGACTTACATTCTGTTTTTATGTCCAGCGGGTCTTTTTATGCGAAATATTTTTTTAACTGCATATGAAATCACAGGAGATAGGTAGTCTTCGCCGTCCATAGTAGTGAGCATCAGTGCCCCACCAGAGAAAACGTTCTTTACTATGAATGGGCCTTCGTAGTTTGGCGTCCATTTGCCCCTGTGGTCTGTATGAGGAGGAAGAAGTCTTTTCAGAACAAGCTCTCCCACTTGGTATTCCCGAGGTTTGACTTTCTGATCGAAGGCTTTCTTCATTCGCTTTTGATATAACTGCCCATGACAGATGGCTGCTAATCTCTTTTCTTCCACCAGACTCAGTTGATTATATCGAGACCGGACCCATTCTGCTTCATCCAGTTTCACATCCATCATTACCCGTAAGGAGGGTAGTTCAACTTCAACAGGTAGGGCTGCTTCCATACCATACACAAGCTGATAAGGTGTTGCCCCAGTAGATGTTCTGATAGAGGTTCGGTACCCATGCAAGGAAAATGGTAGCATTTCGTGCCAGTCTTTGTAGGCGACTACCATCTTCTGCACAATCTTCTTGATATTCTTGTTGGCTTCCTCAACAGCGCCATTCATCTTTGGCCTGTAAGGAGAAGAGTTGTGGTGTTGAATCTTGAAGTCTCGACAAAGTTCTGCCATCATCTTGTTGTTCAAATTGGAACCATTATCAGTAATGATTCGCTCGGGAACTCCATATCGACAGATGATATCTCTTTTCAGAAATCCAGCTACCACTTGTCTGGTGACGTTTGCATATGAAGCTGCTTCAACCCATTTGGTGAAGTAATCAATGGCTACCAGGATGAGTTTGTGACCATTTGAAGCAGTTGGTTCAATCTTTCTGATCATATCAATGCCCCATATGGCGAAGGGCCAAGGTGAAGACATTACATTAAAAGGATTTGGAGGTACATGCACTTTATCTGCGTAGATCTGGCATTTGTGGCATTTTTTGACATAGGCACAACAGTCTGCATCCATCGTGATCTAGTAGTAACCTGATCTTAATAACTTTTTTGCCATTGCATGTCCTCCGGCATGGGTACCGAAAGAACCTTCATGTACTTCGTGCAACAGTAGGTCTGCTTCCTTCTTGTCAACACATCTGAAGATCATGTCGAAGTTTCTCTTGTATAAAGAACCATCAGTATTGAGGAAGAAACTACCGGCTAGCCTTCTTAATATCTTCTTATCATTTGACGATGCCCCAGGTGGGTATGTCTGAGCTTCCAAGAAGCATTTGATGTCATGGTACCAAGGCTTGTCATCAGTGGCAGTGTCCACAGAGAATACATATGCCGTTCGGTCCAGTTTGATACCAAAATCCGAGGTACATAATTAGCAGTTTGTACTTTGATCATGGATGAAATGGTAGCCAAGGTGTCTGCAAACTGATTCTCATCTCGAGGGATGTATTCAATCTTGACGGTTGTGAAGAAGGTCAACAATCTCCTCGTATAGTCACGGTAGGTAATCAGATGCTCCTGATGAGTGTACCATTTGTTGTTGGTCTGGTTGATTACCAAAGCTGAATCTCCAAATACATTCAAGGTTTTGATCCTGAGGTCAATGGCTTCCTCAAGACCCATGATACAAGCTTCGTATTATGCTTCGTTGTTAGTGCAGGCAAAGGTGAGTTTTGCCGAGAAAGACATATGAACTCCTTTGGGTGTAATAAGCACTGCACCAACCCCACGACCGTTGCAATTAACTTCCCCATCAAATATCATAGTCCATGCTTCTTTTGGGTCAGGCCCTTCAGTGTGAATAGGCTCTTCACAATCTTTTGCTTTTAAGAACATGATGTCTTCATCAGGGAAGTCAAATCTCATAGGCTGGTAATCATCAATGGGTTGCTCAGCCAGATAGTCAGACAATACACTGCCCTTTATGGCTTTCTCAGAGGTGTATTGAATGTCATATTCTGTTAGAATCATTTGCCATCTTGCGACCCTTCCGGTAAGTGCTGGCTTCTCAAATATGTACTTGAATGGATCCATCTTTGAGATCAATAAGGTAGTATGAGTCAACATATACTGTCTTAGTCGGCGAGCAGCCCACGCTAAAGCACATCAAGTTTTCTCGAGCAGTGAATAATGTTGTTCACAGTCGGTAAACTTTTTGCTTAGGTAGTATATTGCATACTCTTTTCGACCAGACTCATCATGCTGGCCCAACACACACCCCATTGACTCTTCTAATACTGTCAAATACATGATTAGAGGTCTTCCTTCAATTGGAGGCATGAGAATTGGAGGTTCTTGTAGATATTCTTTGATCTTGTCAAAAGCTCTCTGACAGTCATTGTTCCACCTGACTGTTTGCTTTTTTCTTAACAGCTTGAACAAGGGTTCGCAGGTTACAGTGAGATAAGGTATGAACCTTGAGATGTAGTTCAACCTACCTAAGAACCCTCGAACTTCTTTCTCAGTCTTAGGTGCAGGCATTTCTTGAATGGCTTTCACTTTGTCGGGATCAACCTCAATTCCTTTTTCACTTACAATAAAACCCAGCAGCTTACCAGAACGTACCCCGAATGTGCATTTGTTGGGGTTCAATCTCAGTTGATACTTCCTCAGACGCTCGAACAACTTCAATAGATTTACCAAATGTTCTTCCTTTGTAAGGGACTTGGCAATCATATCATCCACATAGCACTCGATTTCTTTATGGATCATATCATGGAGTATTGTTACCATAGCCCGTTGATATGTTACACCGGCGTTCTTTAGGCCGAACGACATTACCTTGTAACAGAACGTTCCCCAAGGTGTGATGAAGGTTGTCTTCTCCATGTCTTCAGGTGACATCTTAATCTGATTGTATCCAGAAAATCCATCCATAAAAGAAAATACCGAGAACTGAGTTGTGTTATCCACCAATACATCAATGTGAGGTAATGGGAAATCATCCTTCGGGCTGGCTCTATTCAGATCCCGGTAATCGACACACATACGCACCTTGCCATCCTTCTTAGGCACGGGTACAATGTTAGCAACCCAAGGCGGGTAACTAGTTACAGCGAGAAAACCGGCGTCCCACTACTTTTGTACTTCTTCTTTGGTTTTCATGGCCATGTCTGGGCGAGTACGGTGTAATTTCTGTTTAAATGGAGGACAACCTTCTTTCAATGGAAACCTGTGCATGACACTATCCGTATCCAGACCTGGCATATCTTGATAGGACCAAGAAAAGACGTCAACATATTCCTGAAGCATACTGATGAGTTGTTCTTTTACTAGAGCTTGCAGACTGGCCCCGATCTTCACCAATTTCACATTTTCCTCGGTACCAAGATTGAAAGTTTCAACCTCCTCCTGATGAGGAGCAATCACTTTTTCCTCTTGTCTTAACAACCTAGCCAATTCCTCATGAAAATCATAGTCTTCATCAACCCCTTCATCTGCTTGATTAATCGGATTGTCGAAGTCATACGAGGTCATAACAGTGTCGTTGTCGGTGCAATCTGGAGGATTATCTCTGCAAGGGTTGAGATTTGTTCATTTTAGTGATTGATTTTATCTTATTTAGGAAAAAGTGAATGGAGTTTTTTTAGGAAAAACATTGCCATTTATTGTTTTGTGCGAAAATAACAAAAATGAAAGACAGTGAGCAAAAAAAGATCGTTTGCTAAAGATGTCCATTGTTCATTAATCATTCATTTGCACAAAATACATTTATGGCCCTATTACAAAATGAGTCCTGACACCTTGGGCAAGATACAGGACTTGATGCATGCTTAAACAGGAAATAATAATTACTCTGCAGCAGTAATCCTTATAATTTCCTAGGAATACCAGTTGAGGACTTGTTGGCCTGAGACTCTTGGACGAATCCAACTTTCCAGGTTGAAGTCGCTTTCATCCTCGTCTTCCATATTGTTGATTGCATCTGGGGTCAGAATTCCCCCATTGATAAACTTGGGAGCTTCAGCATCCTCCTCTTGGACCTGTCGGGATGGTTTGTAACCCAACCCAAACTTGTCTTCCTTGACCTGAACTTGCAGCAGCTTGCCCCATCCTTGGGCATTCCCGTCTTCAACAACCTTTCGAGCTTGCTTGTAAGAGGAGATTGAAGTTCCAGACACTTCATTTTTGCTTCATTGACATTGAGTGCATCAAACCCTTGGCTTATTGTCTCATGGATCTCTCCATCCATCTCAATATACTTGTAAGTAGCTAGATGACTGACGAAGATGTCCTCCTCCCCACAGATTGTGATAACTTGGCCCTCCCACTCGTATTTTAACTTCTGGTGAAGGGTCGACGTTACGGCGCCAAAGGCATGAATCCATGGTTGACCCAACAAACAGTTGTAGGCAGGCTGAATGTCCATCACGTAGAATATAGTTTTGAAGATCTGTGGGCCAATTACCTCAGGCAGCTCAATTTCCCCAAGAACCGATCTTTTAGAACCGTCAAAGGCTCTCACCACCTGGTTACTTGGACGAAGTGCAAGACCATCATATTCCATCTTGACCAAGGCTTTCTTTGGAATGACATTGAGAGATGACCCAATGTCAACCAAGACATGAGAAAGAACAACACCTTTACACTCCAAGGTGATATGCAAAGCCTTATTGTGGTTACGGCCCTCCGTAGTCAGATCAGCATCAGTGAAACCTAGTCTTTGACTAGTGTTGACATTTGAAACCACCGTTTCTAGCTGATTAACTGTAATCTCTTCTGGCACGTAAGATGCGTGCAGGACTTTGAGAAGTGCATTCCTGTGAGCTTCAGAACACATTAGCAGTGATAGAATAGAGATTTTGAAGGGTGTCTGATGGAGCTGGTCCACAACCTTATAGTCACTCTTCTTGATTATTCTCATGAAATCGTCTACATCCTGGTCAAAGGATGTCTTCTGAGCTTCTTTGGCAATTGGTTCTTCAGGCACCACACTCTTGCCTTTAGCTTTGGTAGCAGCTTCTGCCTCAGCATTAACATTTGGGAATTGTGAAGCGAAGAGACGTCTGCTTCGAGTGAATCCTCCGCCTCCCCCTACATTATCAATCTATGGTGAAGAAGTTGAAGAATCGAGAGTGGCTTTCTTTCCGTTGCAATACAAATCTGAGCCATAGTGCCAAGGCACGACACTGCTGCTATCATATGGAACTGGTCCAGGCACCATGATGGTAACCGGACTGATTGCTGCGGAATAAGGAGTTGAGACAATCTTAGCTTCATAATAGATTGTGACAGGAGGTCTGATGGGAGATGGTGCAGGTGATGAAGGTTGCTAATGTTGATGGAGATGTTGATGTGAGTTGTTGAAAGAATCTGGAACGTGGATCGTTGCCGGATCATAGTAAATGGTAACTGTGGAAATGTCTTCATTGATGGTTGTTGTTGTTGTAGAAGGATGTGTTGAACTGATGTCTGTTGAAGTTGAAGAAGGGATGGTTGTTGATGTTGTAGAACAATCTGTTGGAATGATTGTTGTTGAAGTTGTAGGAGTGATATCTGTTATATCTGATGAAATGATGTGTGTTGTTGTTGTAGGAGGAATGGTTGTTGATGTTGTAGGAGCTGGAACTGTTGAAGTGATCTATAAAATGCCTTCTTCGATAAGATTGTTGATACCGGTCTTCAAATTTTCATAACCATTGGTAGAAATCTTGCAAGTTTCGCAATGGGCTTCACAGCCTAGAAACACATGGCACTTCAAAAGCTGGGTTTTAACCTCGTCCAGAGGTGTTTGAATACTTGCAACATTGTTAATTAGGCTTACCGGTTGATCATCCTCAATGGCATTTATCCTAGGCCCACCATGGCTAGGCATAGGATTCTTGGTAACACTTTGAGGGGGTGCAAAGTTGACTTCCTTAGAATTAATCAAATCTTGAACCTTCATGTGTAAGGCCCTGCATTTCTCTGTCGTATGGCCAGGTGCATTGGAGTGGAATGCACACCTGGCGTTGATATCATAGTTTCTTGGGAGATTCTGAGGATCTGGTGGGGCCAGAGTCCTCAATTCGATCAGATTGAGCTTTAATAATTATGGAAGTAAGGCAGCATAGGGCATCGGAATAGGATCGATAACCCTGTTGATTTGTGAAGTTCTTTATTGAAACGGACGTTGTTGTTGGTTGTTATTGTTGTTATAGGACCTCTGTTGCAGGGGGAACTGTTGTTGCTGTGGATACTGTTGTTGAGGTGCTGGAGTTGGAATGGTGATAGCAGCCACTAATCTTGGCATGTATTGAGGCCTACCTCTGCCCATATGCACTGAGTTGGTCTCACCTGTCCTACGAGGTCCTGAGAAAGGTTTCCTTGCATTGCTGGAACTAGCACCATTGTCTGAAATTTTCTCCATTTTCAACAGACTCTCAATTCTCTCACCAGCTATAACTACATCAGCAAAACTGGTGGAAGAGAAAGCAACAAGTCTGTCAATGTATGTTCCTTGCAATATGTTCATAAACATGTCAACCATCTATCTTTCCGACATAGGAGGCTGGTGTAACACGGTGGGAGAACTGACTTTTAGTCATGTTTCGGATAGCAAGAGTCGCCACCGACTTTTATTTTATCCATAAGGAAATGGCATAAAAGAACAGGAAAGACCTATTTTAAAAGACTTGGGTTCGGGGGGTAGGTTATATAAAGGGAAGGTATTAACACCCTTTATATCCATGGTTATCCATGGACTCTTAGTTACTTAGCACACTTTAATTGTTTGTGTAGTGTGTGATTAGAAAAATTTCTTTAAGTACTTTGTAATGACCCTCGTATGGGTGTATACAAAGCCTAGTTTGAATTTTTTTTAGAAAATGTGAGGTGTGAAAGTAATTTTGAAGGTGTGAGCAAGTAACTACGAGATACCTACCCTAGATTAAGTCTTTCTTATCTTTTATGTTCTTTCAAAGGGTAAGACTATCCCTACTATGAAGGAGTATGTAGTCATTACCTTGGATGTGTTTAAGGGACGGGCGTAGGGTCACTGTATATAGGCAACTGTAGGGTGTCTTTAGCCACTTGGGAGGGACAATCATCTTTTAACTTGGAGGGACAAGATCATTTTTTAGGCAACATCGTAGGGACCTGATCTTTTAACTGTAGGGATAGACAAGATGATATTTGTTGGGATTTGCTTAAGACACCCCTACTTTCGAGGGACTTGACCATTTTATTTTAAGGCAACAGAGAGGTAACCCTTAAGAAGTGAAGTCGGCGATCTTAGATCGACTTACGTGTGTGAGTGTTTTTAATTATTTATCTTATTTAATTAATTATCTAATTTTAATTATTTGCAATTAAATTATCACTCCCTATTTTCTAACCAAGCAATTAAATAATATAACGAAAAAATAAAACTGCGCTATTACAAGGCTTCGGGGCAGATACAAAATAATCGGGTGAAAATAAATTACAAATAAATATAAACCTATACATTTTTCTAATAATTTAAATAAAGCAAGACTTAAATATAGTAAAGCAAAAATGAATAATAAAGCCAAAAATAAATAAATTAAGATAATAAAATAAATTAAGGTTAGAAATAAATTAGGATTAGAATTAAGTTAGGGTTAGAAAAGAAATTAGGTCCTTTAAGCAAAACTAGGATTAATTAAGAAAATTAAGCTTTAGAGGTAATTCATATTTTTTTAAAAAAAATTAAGCCAATTATCCATTATTAGAGATTTATAAGAATAACTATAATAAAAAATTAATTATATACATTATTTATTAAAGAAATTTTAATTAAAATAAAGTTATTTAGAAAAAAAAAATTTAGACAATATTAACTAAATTATTAATTATTTACAAATTAGAAAAATATTAACATTTAAGAAAGGAAATAATTTATGACATTTTTATTAAGAATATATATATATATATATATATATATATATATATATATATATATATATATATATATTATAATAGATTATAATTAGTTAATAGTTTTATTATTATAAAAAAAAAAGAAATAGTTAAAAATAATAAAAATAGAGAAATACAATAAAAATAAGAAATTTGCCCAAAAAGAAAGGACCTGGGAATCGAACCCAGGTCCCTTACCTCACAAGAACAAGCACCAAACCATCTGACCTAACGCATGCGTTGTATATGTACTGGGAAATAATCATTATATAATAAACCTGTGAAACAAATAGGTTAGAAAAAATAATTTGTATCAGCAAGGATCGAACCCCTGCCTTTGAAACCATACACACGCGCCTTGGCCATCTGAGCCACTATCACATTTATGAAATAAGATACAACGAATATTTAATAAAATAAGCTCAAATTTATTAACAGATTTTCGTGCCGAACTTCATCGTCTACCTCCAGCCGTCTGCTTAGGCTATAGTTACAGTTTTCCGTCTCTATAACTTATAGTGACAGATTTTTTTCGTCACTAAAACCCTGCACAAGTCAAACATCTAAAATACAATGAATCAATCAATTTTAATGGTTCAAATTAACTAATATGAGGTCCCTGAACACAAATATCAAATTAATTTTAACAGAAATTGATCCAATCATGCGCCCCCAAAAGAAATCTTCAAGAACCCTATTTATGGTTCTACCCTCATTCGGCCATGAAACTTCCAATTGAATACCCAGAAACGATCCTTTTAATGTCATAAACAGGAAAACACAATCAAAATTGGTTAGTAATGCATAAAAGATCAAAATTGAAAATCTCAAATTTCATGAAAAGTATGAATTTGGTTTAATCAATTCATGATGATTTTGATGATAATGATTATGGAGAAACACTCAGTGATGATTAGGGAACCCGTGGCAACCTTCAAATTACTTTGAAACAATCCCAAATGCCAAAACCGAATCTTGTCTTTTGTTGGAAATTTTGAGTTTTGAATGTGCCTTTAAGCTTCAGATTTTTCGTCCCTCAGCATTGCCTTATGTTCATGTACTTATGGTGAGTGAATTAGGTCAAAAAAAGTGATAGCTTTTTGGATGCCTTGATGATGAAGAAATCTCATTGCCAATTTGATTAATAAATCAAATATCTTCCTTCCTTAATGTTTTTACACGAATTTAAGTGATTCCAATCAATCTTAAATGATGTTTATGACCTTCTAGAATCAAAATCATGTCCAAATATTTGATTTTTATATTTGATTTTGATTTAATTTGCATTTTAATGAATAAAATTCAAATAAATACTAAATAAAAAATAAAAAATCAGATAATGCTTGGATTGGGTCGTGCTTGAGGCTATCATGAAGATTGGGTGGCAATTTGGTAGGCCCATTTTGCAAAAATTGGTTTTAAGGCCTCATTTGCTTCATATACCTCCCAAAAATTTCCCAACTTTGATAAGACACATATCCCTCAATTTTAAGGCTATGAAGGAGTTCTTGGAATTTTTAGAAAGTTTAGAGAGTCCTATAACCAACCCCTTTGGTCTCATGTCCATATCATTTACCATTTTCAAATTATGCCCTTTGGAAGATGTTGACTTTTTGTTGACTTTTAAAATGACCTATAATGTTTTGGTTCACACATTACAAATGAAGCATTTTTAGGCTTGACTTGTGAGACACAAAGTTGTAGAGAATTCAGTTTCCTTCAAAATGAGCTTTGAATGGGAAATTTTCGATGAAGCATGTGAAAGTTATGGCTGGTCAAAGTTCAGTTGACTTTTCCTGTGAAAACCCTAATTTAGAAACTCCTGATTCTTGATGATTCGATATCTCCTTGATGAATCATGATCAACCCTTGATCAAATGATGAATTTTTACTTCATAAACTTGATGTTGGCAAAAAATCATGAAGTTTGACTACAATTGACCTCAGTTTGACTTCAGTTTGACTTTTTAACTACTTTGACTGATTTTTGCATATCTGATCATCTGACTGAGCAAACCTTTTGGGAAAGCCTTGAAACTTGACATAGGGATTCTTGAAGACATATAGGATGTTATGAAGCTCACTTAGGGTCTTGAAAGTCCATTTATCCTGATGAAATCCAAAACCCTAGTTTAGGGTGCATTGCTTAGGAGGAGGCTTTGTCTGAGAGAACTTCCAAGCTTTCTGACTAATTGTGAACCTTGTGAACCTTGTGAACCTCTTGGGACACCTTGGTACACAATGCCTTGACTAGGGGAGGGCAAATTTTGGGGTGCAACAGCTGGACAACAGCAGCAAGTTGTCTCCATCATTGGGCATATTCCCTGAAGCTTTCTCTTGAAGACTGAGACATACCCATCAGGAGGATTCTATTGGGAGCCATATCCAAATTATATTGATACTGTCATATGAATGCCTCGGCTAAATCCTTCTAGTTTCTGACAGTTTCTCTTGATAGGTGAGAATACCACTCACGGGATGCCCCGGTCAAGCTATCTTCAAAGTAAAACATCCATAGCTTTTCATCCATGGTATAAGCTTTTAACCTTCCCATAAAGGATTGAAGGTGGGTACGAGGACAGGAGGTACCGTTCTACTTCTCAAAGCATGGAGGCTTGAATTTTTGAGGAATCCTTGTACGATCAAAGTGCGCCTAAGAGGGGGGGGGGGGGTGAATTAGGTGTTATCAAATTTTTCGATTCTTTTTCTTCGATGGATGGATTTTGAATTTTACGATTTATAGAATGAAAACGGTAAAGCAGGAAAGTAAAGATGACACGGAGATTTATCCTGGTTCCCTTCACAATCCGAAGGTACATCCAGTCCCCTTTCAACACGAAAGAGATTTCCACTAGTTTCTTTAGAACAGTACAACCTATCACACCTTCAATGGTGAGGCCTACTTTCTAACAAACTAAACAAACAAGTGTGCAAGAACAATCCTCTTGCCACACTTACCCTTATGTCCAAACAATCCTTGGAACACAAGTCACAAATAGAAAAAAACTTTCTATAATTTTTTGTTTGAGTGAGAGTACAATGATTGGTATCAATATAAATTGATATTCTCCTATATTCAAAAGTCACTACTTAAGATTCAATACAAGTGTTCAAGAAAATATGAAAATGATGAACTTATGAACACTTTTTGAAATATGAAAATTATTTGAATTTAGTGATTTTGATTTTTTGATAATATATGAAAATTCTAGGAGGTGTTTATGAATTTGAAATTTTAAGAATTTATAATAGTTGAAACACCTATTCAAAAAGGTATGAGAATTTAAAAAGAAATTCTTTGAAAAGGTATAAAAAAGTTATGAAATAAAATCATGATGAGGTATAACACTTAACAAAAATTTGAATTTGAAGAGAAACAATTTTTCAAAAATTCTACAGTTGTTAACCGGTTAACCATATGGGTTAATCGGTTAACGCCCAGAAACGTTACCACAGAATTGAAAAATTGAGACCGTTAACCGGTTAACCCATATGGTTAACCGGTTAACACTGTTAATGCACAGAAAAATATTTATGTTTTAAGTGTTAAAACCAGTTCCTATTTTTTAAAAAAAGATGCACATGCATTAAAAATCATGATAAATATTTTGAACACTTGTATATCATTTTAAGGAGTAAATTTTGATATACCTAAGCCTTGTGTCCAAGTCTTGAAAGTGTTGCACAAAAGCTTGAAACGAACGGAAGCATTCCATAGATGATGCATAGCCATGATCTTGATCGTTGTTGTCATCTCGACTTTTTGCAATCTGGAATGAGCTTGAATAATGTTGACGTCATCAAAAACATTGAGCTTGAAGTATGCTTCTACAATCCTGACTCCCTCAACTAGACCCATGTCCATTACATCAAATCCCAAAGATTTTTGGGACTCCAAAGATCTCAGCTTCTCTGTTATTTCGTTCAGACGATGATCATAGGCTTCATCCCCAGCACCAATTACTGTAAACTGTTCTTCTTGAGGGTCTTCTTTCAAGACACGACCTCCAGTGTTTCTTTGGGTATTTCCAATAACATTGACTTCAGGATTGAGGTGAGGCCCAAACTCTGGCGGATTTGTTCGTGGCTGCCCGTGATCATTGTTACTAGTACCTCCTGTGCCTGGATGATTCTCTTCTGGAGTTTTCCGCTCGACTAACTCTCTCAACCTCTCTTGGCTCTGATCCAACCTAGTCATTACTGCCATGAACTGGTTCATTTGAACCCTCATCTCAGTTCTCTCATTAGCCATCTGAGTTCTAACGTCAGTCAAATCTTGTTGAACTTGGTCCATCTGTAAGCTCGGAAGGTTGTTTCTGGTTGGATACTGGTGAACTCTGTTGACGGGGAGAACCCTCCTACGAGCAATGTTTCCTGAAACAATAGCAAAGTGAGAAAACTTCAACAAAAACACCTATAAAACAAAGAATGAGGTTAGTATGCAATGCATTACTTCTATTTGTCTTCCAAGGGTATCCAGTTTGGTTCTTTGGTTTTGACCTTCCAGACCTCTGGGAATGAAGGTGTTGAAGAGAAATGAAGTCCAAGAGAAAATCCAGGTAATACATAAACCATATATTACAAATGCAAAAGATACATAGTTTATGATTACAACAAGTTCCCATGGTGGGTTAAAATACAATTAAGTCGAGAAATACAACAAAATCACCATGAGAAATAAAGTACAACCAAAATAAAATACAAGTACAAAGAAATCAAACATCCAACCCAAAGTCATCCTCCTTGACTTCCTTCAAGAGAGCATCAGTCACTGGTCCAACTAGATGCTCTGTGATGGTCCTGATAAGAAGGTTCCTGGTGGAAATGGCACTTGTCAACATTTGGTACTTGTCTTGGTCTTTTGATCTCTTCAACCCTGCCCGGAGTTTCAACTTTGAGATTTCCTTCTGTGCTGCTAACAAGGCTTCCTGACTCTTCTTCTCATTAGCTTCCAACTACTTTATCTTAGCCTGTGTCTTCAGCATGATGCAACTTAGCATGAAAATATACACGAAAGCACAAATATAACAAAAACATAATTTGATTAAAACAGAAAAGCGTACGGAATCATAACCGAAACAAAATCAAAATTGCCTAACAAACTTAGGACTTATAACAGAATTTTAAAAACTAAATAAAAACAACACAAGTAACAAGACATGCATGTTCATTCCTCTTCCGACATATCATCACTTTCATCTTCACTACCGGCTTCACTTTCATCATCCTCTTCGGTTTGGTTGTGAGAACCGATAATCAGTTTCCGAAGACTTTTGAGAGTGCGTTGGGTTTCACGGTGGTTTTGTTGAGCTTCTCGGTGGTGTGTCATGATGGTGGTGTAAAGGAAGTCATTGGTTATGCCACCTTCGGGAATAGGAAAGGATGGAGCGGAGGAACCATCAGCATATTCATAAGAACCATCGTTGCGTAAAACAATTCCGGTATTCTTCACAATTGTAATCTCATTAATTTCATTCGCCGTAGCCTTCATGGCGATAAAAGGTTCCCTACCAATAACCAAGTCGGTTTGCTCAATGATCCTAGAAATGAGCCTAGCATACAGAAGTCTTGTCTTTCAAGATAGTTGTTGCTTCAAGTGATACATCATTGTGAGCATCCAATTAATCTTTACCCTTTTCTTGATAGCAAACAACACTTGCATCTCCAAGTCATTGATTTGAGAGTGGTTTGAATCCTTGGGAAGCAGCACATAGCAAATGATATAGTGTAACAACCGATCATCAACGGTCAAATTCTTTGCATAGCATAGAGTTCTTGAAGTGCGATGTCCCGATGTCACAACATCCTTTGGAAAACGGCAGATTGAGTAATAATACTCCATTTTGTTGTAGCCGGACCAAATATCATCAATGTGATTCACGCCTTTGCGGAGAAACACACCGGAAAATGGAATGTTCAAGGATGCAGCCAAAGCACCTAAATCCTCCTTAATTTCACAATTTCTAACAAGAGTATGCAACTTATGTTTACCATGCCTATCCATGTTGAGATAAAAGTTATGCATAAAGGATTGGACCAAATCCGGGTAAACTCTCCCGTTGTCAGCAACAAAGTCACTCATCCCTTGAAATTCTAGCAATGCAGGAAATTTAAAGGTTGGAGGTTTGAAGGATTTCCGAAGAACATATTTACCCTTAAGCAGTGGTCTGACTCTGACTTTGAAATCCAGCCTCCTCTTCTTGGTGGATTCCATTGTTTCTGCAGCTGGAGCTTCTTCTGACACTGAGGCCGGTTCCTTTCCTTTCCTTTGGGGTGCCATGAACAATGATGGAGTTAGGGTTTTGGAGGAGATGATATTTTCGGATTTGATGTTGGGTGAGTTGAATGTAGTTTGAAGAGTGTTATAAAGATGAAGAGATAGTGGGTTTTAATGGGGGTTTAAGTTGTTGAAGGTTGGAAGTTGGAAGAAGATGATAAATAGAGTTTATGGTAGTCAAATAGTTGAAGAGTTAAAACATGTGGAAGTGAATGAACCAAACATGTAATGCAATGTACTTGAAGAATATATTAAAAACATAGTAAAACAAAAAAACAAAAAAAAATAAAAACACAGAGTCTGAAATCTGCGCTGGAAATCCATGTTTTGGATGTGTTAACCGGTTAACCTATTACGTTAACCGATTAACGGTTAAAAAATTTGAATTTTTTGAAAAATCTAGCATCATGTTTTAGACCAAAAATAACCACTTTTTCATAAAAATTATTCCATAAAGTGTTAGCACTCATCAAAATGCAACTTTCGATCAAAAAAGTTTTTGAAACCGATTATTTTCGGGTATACGAAGGTGAGAAAAACGAAAATCGGCGAAATGGAAGTCCTAGCATTTTATGACTAAAAAGTGAACAAACATACATATAATGCAACAAAAACATACACTAAGCAATTTTAAAGTTAAGGTTAGATGTCACCTTCATTGAGAATACCAAGTTCTCGTCGAATCTTGTAAAATTTCACTTTAGCCAATGGTTTAGTGAATATATCGGCGAGTTGATTTTGTGTATCCACGAATGTAACATTGACATATCTATTTAGAACGTGATCTCGAAGGAAGTGATGCCGTATATCTATGTGCTTTGTTCTTGAATGCATGATCGGGTTCTTCGTGATATTGATGGCACTTGTGTTGTCACACCGGAGAGGGATACAACCGAGGTCTATACCGAAATCGAGGAGTTGTTGTTTAAGCCAAAAGATTTGAGCACGACAACTTCCTGCTGCGATGTACTCTGCTTCGGCCGTGCTAAGTGCAACGCATGCTTGCTTCTTACATGCCCACGACACTAGTGCATTCCCGAGAATGTGACAAGTACCACTTGTACTTTTTCTATCGGTCTTACATCCTGCATAATCAGCGTCAGAATAACCAATTAAAGTACAAGTACTACCTTTAGGATACCATAATCTGACGTGCGTCGTTCCTTTGAGATACTTCATGATCCTCTTCACAGCAGTGAGATGTGATTCCTTCGGATTAGCTTGAAAGCGTGCACACAAACAAACACTAAACATAATGTCAGGACGGCTTGCCGTCAAATATAAAAGTGAACCGATCATACCTCAATACTTTGTAATATCTATTGACGTGCCGGAAAGATCTTGATCAACATACGTTCCGGATCCCATTGGAGTAGACATTTCTTTACAATTGTCCATATCAAATCTTTTCAATAATTCCTTGCAATACTTGGATTGGTTGATAAAGATGCCATCTTTTGTTTACTTGATTTGTAAACCAAGGAAGTAGTTCATCTTTCCCATCATGGACATCTCGAATTCGCCTTGCATCATAAGAGAGAATTCTTCGCAAAGATCTTTGTTCATTGAACCGAAGATGATGTCGTCGACATAGACTTGAACAAGTAAAGTGTTGCCCTTGAGATTCTTGATGAACAAAGTCTTGTCAACCTTTCCTTTCGTAAAACCTTTCTCACATAGGAAGTTGCTAAGGCGATCATACCAAGCCCTTGGTGCTTGCTTTAAGCCATAAAGAGCCTTCTTCAACTTGTAGACATGAGAGGGATTCTTGAAGTCTTCAAAACCTGGAGGTTGTTTGACGTAGACTTCTTCATTGATGTAACCTTTTAGGAAAGCGCTTTTGACATCCATCTGGTACAACTGAAAATTCATTGAACAAGCACAAGCGAGTAATAGTCTAATAGCTTCTAACCTTGCTACCGGAGCGAATGTTTCATCAAAGTCAATTCCTTCTTCTTGGTTGTAGCCTTGTGCGACCAATCTTGCTTTGTTACGAACTATGATCCCATTCTCGTCAAGTTTGTTCTTGAACACCCATCTTGTGCCTATGATATGTTTGTTGTCCGGTCTTGGTACAAGAGTCCAAACTTGGTTCCTTTCGAATTGGTTGAGTTCTTCTTGCATAGTTATTATCCATTGATCGTCGCCAAAGGCTTCATCGATTTTTGTTGGTTCAATTTGAGACACTAACGCCATGTTGAGACAAGCATCCTTGAGATTGAGTCGAGTTGCAACGCCTTGGATAATATCACCAATCACTTTATCTATCGGGTGATCTCTATGAGTTCTCCATTCTTTTGGAAGATCTTTATGTTCTTCAATGGTTGGTGAGTCATCTTCTTGTGATATTGCTTGTTCTTTTGATGTCTCCTTTTGTTGTTGTGATAGATCTACTACATCATCATCATCATCCACAATAATATTATCCTCTTTCGAGGGGTTAGTCTCATCAAACGAAACATGTATAGATTCTTCAATAGTAAGTGTTCGTTTATTGAAAATTCTAAAAGCTTTACATGATAGAGAATAGCCAAGAAATATACCTTCATCGGATTTCTCATCAAACTTATCAAGGTTGTCCTTGCCGTTGTTGAGAACGAAGCATTTGCATCCGAATATGTGGAAGAAAGATATGTTGGGTTTCCTTCCCTTGAACAACTCATATGGGGTCTTCTTGAGAATAGGTCGAATATTGACACGGTTACTTACAAAGAAAGCCGTGCTAACCGCATCCGCCCAAAAATATTTAGGAAGATTTGAGTCGCTAAGCATTGTCCTTGCAAGTTCCACTAATGCCCTATTCTTCCTCTCTACGACACCATTTTTTTGAGGAGTCCTTGGTGCGGAGAAATTGTGAGAGATTCCATGCTCTTCACAAAAATCTTCAAATGATGAATTTTGAAATTCGCCACCATGGTCGCTTCTTATGGAAACAATTGAGAGTGACTTCTCATTTTGAATTTTCTTGGTGTAACACCCCAAATTTTCCCCTTCAGTTTAAGCATCATATCATATCATATTCATCATGAACATACCATTTTCTTAGCATCATATCATGGAAAGATGAGGCATAACATCCTTCATGTCCTAGCATCAAGCATATGGTCATCTGTGGAGGTCTTTGAAGTATTTCAGGCCATGACAAGGGTCCCAATGGTTGTATACAAGTCTTATGGTGAGTCTACACTCCATTTACAAGATTAAGTCCATTGGCAAAAGCTCAGAAGATTGCATGATCATCAGAGATCTCAGGGCAAAATCAAGCTCCTATACAAGGCACCCAAATTAGGGTTTGAGATTCAGGCACCAAAATCTCACATCTTTGGCCATTTCATTTGGGAAAAGTCTTCTATATGTTAAGAGGATCCTAGGTGTCAATTTTCATGAGAAAATTCCATGTGGAAGTCAGACAATGCCTCAGTTGCTTTCAGATGAAGTAAAAAGTCAACTGTGCCCTTAAAAAGTCAAGTGTATGATTTCAAGGGGTCTAACCCAATTTTTTTGTCCAAGAGGGGTCCTTACAATGTTATAAGAGGTTTGGAATGATCAAAGTTCAAGAATCATGGAGATTTGAAGGGTTTTGCAAAAATGGTACAAAGTTGGTTTTTGAGATTTTCCAAATTTGGCAACTTTTGCCCTAATTTTCAAATGGCCTTAACATGATCAAAAATTCTTCAAATGGACCATAGTCAAACATGAAAGTTGGAGAGTAAGGGCTCCCATTTTCAAAAAGTACAAGTACATTTTCATAGGATTTGTGGTTCATCCTATAGGGCACTCGAAAATTGGCTGAATTTAGGGCAAAATCAAGCTTTCATGCATGCAACCAAAAGCAAAAGGCCTCAAAACTTAATTGTATGACTTGGTATGGTTCAAATTGGTTTCTAATGTTACAATACATTGAATTATGGTTAATTTGCTCCAAAGAAAGTCCCATTTTCGTGCACAATAAGAAAGTCACTCAAAATATGCAAAATTGGCCAATTCATGAGAAAAGTGTGAGGGCTTAATCTAAGGGCCAGGATTGATTACTTTTTGATCAAGGGTTGGAAAGGCATTGCACATGGACTGAGAATGCAAGAAAGGCATGAGGGAGGCATGCTTATCTCACAAATTGCACAAATTGCAAAATCACACAAAGTTCATGATTGACACGTGCATTTGAACCAATTCTTTCAGCATTGTATTGTGACCTCATACATAAGCAGCTAGGGTTTCAACAAGCCCCAGCTCTCTCTCATTCTCTCATTCTCAATTTTATGCAACATTTGCATTTTCTCCCATTTCTATTCATTCAAGCACCCAATCTCAAAACAAATTGTGGATCTGTAATCAGGGAGAGCTAAGGATCATTAAGCAACCATTCATTCAAGTTTTCTCTCAAGTTAAGCCAGCTTACCATTTCAGGGAAGGTGTGATCAAACCTCAAGATCCAGCTTCATTCAAGACCTTAGAGACATTTATTTTGCATCTAGGGTGAAAGAGGAGTGCATTGCATCCATTATTTGGTCTTATACCTCACTGAATCAAGATCTTCACCTCAGGTATGGCTCAAATTCTTTGGATCTGGAAATGAAATTAGTTATACATTTTGTAATCCTTGATCTTCATTGAGTATTCTGCAAGCATTGGTTTCCATTTTAGTGCATTTTTGAGTGAGTTATGTGAATTTCAAGTTTGATGGTGCAACTTTATTTGCTTCAATCCCTTTGATTTATTAGGTTTTAGGAGTTTTTGATGTCATATTTGAATTCAGTGATGTAGATTTAGTGGATCTGGGCTGTTTTTGTTCTTTAATTGGGTTATTTAGGCTGCTGTTACGAATTCCGGTGCCGGAGCCCTAGCTCCGGTCACCGGAAACTGGGTTGGTGTTCTAGGGTTTGCTCAAGGAAGAAGATGAGTCCTGGCCTTTGGATCCCTCCATCGTACGCCCCAGACGCTGCCACCTAGCCCTAACCCTCCTCCCTCTCAAGTTTTAATTTCTGTTTTCATTTTAATACAATTTGTTACGCACACACCACAGTTACCATGTGTCTCTCCATTCACAATCAGCCAAACTGCCATATCATTTAATGAAAGTTCAAGCATGCGCGTTTGATTCATCTCACGTTCCTTGTTTTTTCCAGTTTTTAATTCAAAATACCACCATAAATATCATATTCCTGCGCAGATTGTGGGCTGGATTCGTGCTATGCGCACCCCCCTCATATTGGGCCCAACTCAAATCAACATGAAACTCCTGCTTCCTGCACCTCCCAGCCTGTTCTTTTATTTTCTTTTTCTTAATTTATTTTCTTTTTATTCATTTCAATTTCTAATTATTAAAAATAGTTCCCTTCATTAAAAAATTCCAAAAAAAATCATGAGTTATATTTAAAGTCTCTTTTATTTTTTCATATTTTTATTTTCTTTTTTTTCCATTTCCACGTGTCATATTTAAATCATTGTTTCAAGTAGCTTCTTTTTTAAGTTCATTTTGACCACACTGCCTTATCCATTTTCCATAGACTTCATTATTTTGAATTTTGATCCCATTCGTTTTGCTCTGGATTCTTAAGACAATGTATTTCTCATGTGATTTTTCTCTTGATTTTTAGAAATTTATTTTTTTAGTCTTGGTCCTTTTACTTGTGATGGAAGTTTGTAACCCTAGCTTTTGTTTAAGCCTCCATTTGACCTAGTTTGCTTCTGAATTTTTCCAAACCATTTTGGCCCATTGATATAACATGTTTAAAGATCACTTGACTTGAGTTGTGGAATTTTTAGATGATTGGTTGATTTAATGTGAATTTTATCTTGAACCTTGTCCCATTTTGCTTTGTTTGCTTCTTTAGGTCTCATATAAGCTTAGAAGGGCACTTGTGCCAACTTCTTCTTCTCATTTGGGGTTCTTTTGGGGTATGGGTACCTTCCTGGTCCTAGATTAGGGTTTGAGTCTTAGGAATTTTTGTGTCTTGCTTCTTTTTAAGTCATTTCTTTCCTTAAGTGTTTCCATCTCACTTCCTTACTTCTTTCACTCCCATTTTGTGATTGTTTGGTATTGTGTGTCCATTCTATTCATCTTGTTGGCTTCTTAAGCCCTTCTTCATCTTATCTTGGTTCTGACTTTGTACATTGAGTCCATGTGTATGCATATTTGCTTTGTATTTTCCTTAAGTGTGCATTTGTTTTCACATGTGTTCATGTTGCATCTTTTTGACTTGTGAGCTTCATCTCTCATTCTTTTGAGTTGCATGTGCATTTGTTCATATCATGTCACTTCTGTTTGTATGATGTTATTATGTTATCTTGTTCATTTTCACTTATATGCATGCTACTAACCTTGCAGGGGCTATGGTAAGTGTGAGGTGTGGAAGTTGAGTTCCACATCTCCAAATCTCATCTTCTCCTCTTATGTTTATTTGAGCTAACTCTTTTGTTGTTGGGCTTAGGCCTTGCTCATCCCTTATTCTATCTTCTTCTTCTTCTCTTCTTCTTCCTTATTCATTAGGATAGAAACCTCACTAACCCTTAGGACATCCATGCATGTTAACACTTAGGATTATTTAGTCCCCTTTTAGAATTTTTCCTTTGTGATCCTTTTGGTTCTTTTCTTCTCATCTCATAACCATAAAAAGCACCCTAATAATGTTTGAAGTGATGTCTTGATCCATAGCCTTATCCCATGAGGTATGCTTGTGGTCTTCCCATCTTGGGATAGTACAAGTTTACCTTGTGATGCACAAGTCTGATCAAGGTATCTTCTTCACCAAGAAAAGCATAAAAAACACTTCTTCATTTGTAAATAATCAAAAACACTTAATAATTCAACTAGTTAGTGAGCTTAGACCCTAATCTTTGGGTTCAAGTTTTGGGGATCTTCTCCTTACTTGAGTGTGCTTGTTCTATTATTCCATCTTGGAATGTAGTGACAAGTGCACATTCCATTGAAGAGAGCTTGAGTTCACTTCCTTGTGACACACTCCTAAAAGCTTCATAAAAAACTCAAACAAACAATAAGCGTCTTTCCTTCGGGAATTCTTTTCTCATCTCATTCACTCCTTACGCGAACTTGCTCATTCTTGTCACTTTGCAAGACGGTTACGCACTCGTCGTCCGAGTCTGCAACACCTGAGCAATGGCATAGGAAGTTCAAGCCTTAATTCACAAGCAATTCCCTTGTTACCCCTAGTTAGGGGAACTACGGCGTCTCTGATCCTCATTGTCCTGATGAGGTACGTAGGCAGCGGGGTAGGGCCCGTTCGAGCACAATCTTTATTTTCCCTACATTTTTTCCTTTTCATTTCTTGTTTAGTTTCCTCTTATCTTCTTTGTATCCAGTTCAGTTCATTTTCTTTGCAGCTGTTTTCATTTCTTCACCCTTTGAAACAATTTCTTTGCAAGCGTGGATCCCGTCGGGTACGGCGGACGATCTGGGTGCTAATACCTTCCCAGGTCGTAACCGACTCCCGAACTCAGTTTCTTTCGTTCGCAGGACTTGTGTCCTTCCTTTTCTTTTCTTATGGTTTGTGCAGCATTACCATTCCCGTTCCTTTGGGATAAAAATGCCTGGCTGGCGACTCTATTCTTTTCCGCGCCACTTTCGCGTTTGTACCAGGATGGAAATCCGGGGAGCGACACTTGGCATACTTTTTGAATGCTTTAAAGGCATCACTTTTATGCACTAAAAACAAAGTCCAAGTGTATCAAGAGAAATCATCAACAATAACTAGGGCAAAAACGTTACCTCCAAAGCTTTTTGTTCTTGATGGACCGAAAAGATCCATATGTAACAATTGTAGTGGTCTTGAAGTAGATATCACTTTCTTCGTCTTGAAGGATGTTTTGGTTTGCTTCCCCTTTTGACATGTGTCACAAAGCTTATCCTTGATAAACTTTATCTTCGGAAGACCAACAACTAGATCATGCTTTAATAATTTGTTCAAATGCTCCATGTGAATGTGAGCAATCCTCTTATGCCAAAGCCATGCCTCGTTGTTGTTTGCCATTAAGCACTTCACCTTCAAGGAAGAGTCATCAAAAGAAAACATAAAAATGTTATTAAATCGTTTACCTTTTAGCAAGAGTTCATGAGTGACTTCGTGTTCTATCAAGCATTCCTCCTTTGTGAAGTTGATTCGGAACCCTTTGTCGCACAATTGACTTATGCTAAGAAGGTTGTGTTTAAGGCCTTCCACATAAAGGACGTCTTCGATGATTGTATGAGGAGATGCACCAATGGTTCCAACTCCAAGAATTCTTCCTTTATTATCATCACCGTAAGTAACGTATCCTTTGGCCTTAAGTGTTAGACTTGAAAATTTGTTGATATCGCCCGTCATATGCTTTGAACAACCGCTATCGAGATACCATTGAGTAGAAGTTGTTTTCAAGCATACCTACGAAACAAAGTCAAGTATTGTTAGGTACCCAAATTGCTTTGGGTCCTTGATAGTTAGTACCCTTTTCAACCCACACATAATGCCCTTTAGCAACACCAATGTTGCGCACATAGCAAGCATTAGGTGTATGGCCTTTGATTCCACAATAAAAACAAGTAGGTTGAAATTTACTTTTAAATCTAGGAACATATTTTTGTTTCTTAATGATCCTTTTCCTTTTATGACTTTGATGCATAGTTTTAGAATTGTTAGTCTTTTCCTTAACAATTTGTTCACTAGCTTTTACGAAAACGGTTTCACTTGTGCTTGGTTTGGAAAACTTAGAATATCCTAAGCCACTTTTATCATTTGGATATCTTTGGTGCCTAAGAATTTCCTCCAAGCCAATTTGACCTTTTTCATATCTTTCTAAAACTCTTTTGAGTTGAACAATTTGAAAGGATAATGACTCACAATTTTTACATGCAAGGCTTTGTTTTTCATCCATTATCTTTTGTTTTTCATTTTCAATGTACTTTTCAAAAGATGTATTTTGTTCTTCTAAAGATAATATTCTTTTCTTTTGGGATGAAATATTTTTGTACAAAGTCTTGCATTCATTTAGAAGTTCATCTATGACTTCTTGTGCATAATTTTCATAAATTGAAAAGTTGCTACTAACCTCATCATTTTCTTCATCGGAGTGATGTGACGCCATTAACGCCATATTTGCACATTCATCGCTTTCCGATTCTGATGAGGAACTAACTTCATTGTCATCCCACGCGACATAAGCCTTTTTATTTTTGAAGTCCTTCTTGCCTTTGAATCCTCCTTTCTTCGCAAGTCTTGGACAATCCGGTTTTATGTGACCTTGCTTCCCACATTCATAGCATGTAACTTCTTGAATCGATGTGGATGCATCCTTCTTCCTGAAATGTTTATTCTTTTTAGGAAAAGAGGAATTATTATTTTTGTTAAAAAACTTACCAAGCTTCTTAACAAGAAGCATGAAGTTCTCATCTTCGGAAATCTCATCATCTTTGTCATCCTTCGTGTCAATCTTCAAAGCAATTCCTTTGGACTTTTTCTCTTGACTTTCGTGCTTCTCTAGCCTTCCAAGTTCCAATTCGTGCTCTTGAAGTTTGCCGAATAGAGATGCGGATGTCATTGTTGAGAGACTCTTCTTCTCCGAAATAGCGGTCACCTTCGGTTGCCATTCCCTTGTCAAAGACCTTAGGACTTTCAAATTGAGATCGTCGTTGGTGAAGGTCTTTCCGAGTGCAATCAAGTGGTTGGTTAGATGAACAATTTTTTTTATAAGGCTACAATAGATTCTCCGGGCTGCATGCGGAACATTTCATATTCTTGACTCAACGTGTTAAGCCTTGATCTTTTTACTTTTGTTGTTCCTTCATGTGTTTCTACCAAAGTATCCCAAATCTCCTTTGCCGATTTGCATTGTGATACGTGAAAGAATTCGTCCATACTAAGAGCTCTTTGAAGTATGTTGATTGCCTTCTTCTCATTTAGGATCATCTTTTTATCATCTTCATCATACATATTCTTCAACTTTGCGGTTCCAACGCCGTTGATCACATTAACAGGATTATGCGGACCTTCTTCGATTGCTTCCTATATGCCTTCTCCTTGGGCTTCAAGATGTGCCCTCATTCTGATTTTCCAAAAATCAAATTATTCGTCGGAGAAGAGCGGAGGCTTGTTGCTACTTCCACCATCTTTGAAGACAGGATTCGAGTTTGCGGAAGCCATAGGATCTTGTAGGAACAAGTTACCTAAACTCGCTCTGATGCCAATTGTAAGATCAAAGTGCGCCTAAGAGGGGGGGGGGGGGTGAATTAGGTGTTATCAAATTTTTCGATTCTTTTTCTTCGATGGATGGATTTTGCTTTTTACGGTTTATAGAACGAAAACGGTAAAGCAGGAAAGTAAAGATGACACGGAGATTTATCCTGGTTCCCTTCACAATCCGAAGGTACATCCAGTCCCCTTTCAACATGAAAGAGATTTCCACTAGTTTCTTTAGAACAGTACAACATATCACACCTTCAATGGTGAGGCCTACTTTCTAACAAACTAAACAAACAAGTGTGCAAGAACAAACCTCTTGCCACACTTACCCTTATGTCCAAACAATCCTTGGAACACAAGTCACAAATAGAAAAACACTTTCTATAATTTTTTGTTTGAGTGAGAGTACAATGATTGGTATCAATATAAATTGATCTTCTCCTATATTCAAAAGTCACTACTTAAGATTCAATACAAGTGTTCAAGAAAATATGAAAATGATGAACTTATGAACACTTTTTGAAATATGAAAATTATTTGAATTTAGTGATTTTGATTTTTTGATAATATATGAAAATTCTAGGAGGTGTTTATGAATTTGAAATTTTAAGAATTTATAATAGTTGAAACACCTATTCAAAAAGGTATGAGAATTTAAAAAGAAATTCTTTGAAAAGGTATAAAAAAGTTATGAAATAAAATCATGAAGAGATATAACACTTAACAAAAATTTGAATTTGAAGAGAAACAATTTTTCAAAAATTCTACAGTTTTTAACCGGTTAACCATATGGGTTAATCGGTTAACGCCCAGAAACGTTACCACAGAATTGAAAAATTGAGACCGTTAACCGGTTAACCCATATGGTTAACCGGTTAACACTGTTAAAACACAGAAAAATATTTATGTTTTAAGTGTTAAAACCAGTTCCAATTATTTTCAAAAAAGATGCACATGCATTAAAAATCATGATAAATATTTTGAACACTTGTATATCATTTTAAGGAGTAAATTTTGATATACCTAAGCCTTGTGTCCAAGTCTTGAAAGTGTTGCACAAAAGCTTGAAATGAACGGAAGCATTCCATAGATGATGCATAGCCATGATCTTGATCGTTGTTGTCATCTCAACTTTTTTGCAATCTGGAATGAGCTTGAATAATGTTGACGTCATCAAAAACATTGAGCTTGAAGTATGCTTCTACAATCCTGAATCCCTCAACTAGACCCATGTCCATTACATCAAATCCCAAAGATTTTTGGGACTCCAAAGATCTCAGCTTCTCCGTTATTTCGTCCAGACGACGATCATAGGCTTCATCCCCAGCACCAATTACTGTAAACTGTTCTTCTTGAGGGTCTTCTTGCAAGACACGACCTCCAGTGTTTCTTTGTGTATTTCTAATAACATTGACTTCAGGATTGAGGTGAGGCCCAAACTCTGGCGGATTTGTTCGTGGCTGCCCGTGATCATTGTTACTAGTACCTCCTGTGCCTGGATGATTCTCTTCTGGAGTTTGCCGCTCGACTAAATCTCTCAACCTCTCTTGGCCCTGATCCAACCCAGTCATTACTGCCATGAGCTGGTTCATTTGAGCCCTCATCTCAGTTCTCTCATTAGCCATCTGAGTTCTAACGTCAGTCAAATCTTGTTGAACTTGGTCCATCTGTAAGCTCGGAAGGTTGTTTCTGGTTGGTTACTGGTGAACTCTGTTGATGGGGAGAACCCTCCTACGAGCAATGTTTCCTGAAACAATAGCAAAGTGAGAAAACTTCAACAAAAACACCTACAAAACAAAGAATGAGGTTAGTATGCAATGCATTATTTCTATTTGTCTTCCAAGGGTATCCAGTTTGGTTCTTTGGTTTTGACCTTCCAGGCCTCTGGGAATGAAGGTGTTGAAGAGAAATGAAGTCCAAGAGAAAATCCAGGTAATACATAAACCATATATTACAAATGCAAAAGATACATAGTTTATGATTACAACAAGTTCCCATGGTGGGTCAAAATACAATTAAGTCGAGAAATACAACAAAATCACCATGAGAAATAAAGTACAACCAAAATAAAATACAAGTACAAAGAAATCAAACATCCAGCCCAAAGTCATCCTCCTTGACTTCTTTCAAGAGAGCATCAGTCACTGGTCCAACTGGATGCTCTGTGATGGTCCTGATAAGAAGGTTCCTGGTGGAAATGGCACTTGTCAACTTTTGGTACTTGTCTTGGTCTTTTGATCTCTTCAACCCTGCCCGGAGTTTCAACTTTGAGATTTCCTTCTGTGCTGCTAACAAGGATTCCTGACTCTTCTTCTCATTAGCTTCCAACTACTCTATCTTAGCCTGTGTCTTCTGATCCTCTTGCAAACGAGCCTCAGTGATCCTGATCCACCTAGCCTGACTTTCCTCTAGGTAATGCTCAACTCTGGCCTTCTGAATCTTAGCTTCTTTTCAAGCATTCTTCAATACCAATTCCCCTGTTCGGGCTTTTCTGATGAAGTCCTCTGTCTTTTCTATCTTGATCATATGCTCGATCCGGAGCTTCTCTAACCTTTCAATGTCCAGACGACCATCATTCCTTTCCCAAAGGGTCTTCTTTAGAGCTTCAAAAAGCTGGGTATTCCTCTCTTTCAGCTTATCAAATTCCTCCAGACTCACTGTAGCTATAGGCTCTACTGATGATGGCCCTGGCACATCTTCCAGGGTGAATGGCATGCGGGTGGTCTGTCCTCTAATGCGAGACCATTCAATGTACTGAGCTGAAGCTATGTTGTTACACTTGCCAAGAATAGCAATCCCTTTTGTTTGTATGTGGTCCCAAGCCCAGGCTGCTTGTCGGATGATGGCATGATTATTCTGAACATCACAGTAAAGGGTCTCTGCTAAGTCCTACTCTCTTGGTGGATGTACTAAGACATATCCTAACTGCCTTTTGAAAAGCAAAGGACTGTAGTTGATGCAACCCTTCATTCCAATAAGAGGTACATTAGGATACTGTCCACAGCTTGTAATTATGTCCTTTCCCTTGGTGCTCTAAGTACACCACCTAATGTCTTCTGAAGTAAGGGCAATCATTCTCTTAGTCCAATTCCTTGACTGATGAGGATTTAGGAAAGCTTCTGTCTTCGACATGTGTCTCAATAACCAACAGTAGAAAAGAGGTGCACAACATCTGACTAGTCTTCCCCTCTATTTCTCATTTCTCTGATGTACTGAGTAGTAGAATCTCCTAACAAGGTAGTAACTAGATTCTTCAGCAGGAAGATGTGGATAGCATTCTTACTTACAAACTTAGGCTCGTTTGCAAACAAGATGATTCCATATATACTAAGAGCTAGGAGAGCACAAACAATTTCCCACTTCCTAACTACAACATGACTGGTAGCCTGGGTGATTAAGAAATACAAATGGAGGCCTGGGATTCCAGCCTTGGTGGTCATATGCTGATCAATGATGGTGACTTCCAAATGTAAAACCTTTGCTATGTCTTCATTTTTAGGAGCAGTCATCTCAGGATTGAAAGGAATTCCTCTTCTGATAGGGACACCTAACAACATGGAAAACTCTTCCAACAAAGGACCTATCTGAAAGTCTGGGAAAGTGAAACATCTGAGAGGAGGGTCATAGAACTGGAGACAAGTGTGAATCATGCTCCTTTGTGATGCGTCCAAGTCCATGATCATGTCCATAATACCACCATAATGTTCTCTGAATAAAGGGACATGATCAGGAGTGATGAGAGCCTGAATCTGCCTGATGCCTGCCAGAGGGTACTCAAAGAAATGGTATGTGATGTTGCTCTTCCTGGTTGAGTCCATAATGACAATGGATGCTGATGAAGATAACTGAAGAAAATAACTGATGAAGATACCGGGATAAGATATCAGCTGAAGAAGATCTCTGATGAAGATAACTGATGAAGATGGCTAAGCAAAAGAACAGTCAAAACCAAACCAAAGATGATGTGGATACCCTGTTAAACAAATAGACAAATGTTAAAATGATGAAAAATGATGTATGCAGAATGATATCCAAGGGTTTGTGATCAGGTTCTAGATTTGTCATTTGCTTTTGATAGGGTCCATGAGTGTTCAGAATTCCGGATGAAGGTCTGAGAACCAGTAACCAGGTGGGGGACTCAAATAAAGAATCACTTGTCCAGGGTTTCATAGAATCAGTCCATAATCAGTATAACCTTAACAAAGTTCCAATAATAGGGTATGATGAGGCCAATGGTTCCTGCAAACCTGTAAACAACCCCACCCGCTCACAGGTATTGTTCTAGAACAAGGATCCCCAGATTCGGATTTATTATGAGAAGTGTAAACACTTCTAACCCGGAGGCACAATGTTTACCCTAATCATAAAGAATCCTCCTCTAATTCACCTCAGATGCTAAAGGTCATCTAAAAAGGTCATCCAGACTTAGCAGGCTTCCCAGATAGCCCTAGCACTACAGGAAATCCATAGAACAGAGTTCTCAAGAAGAAACCCATGTCTGAACCGTGTTTCATATTCCCGCACCAGACCGAAATGGAATGGGAAAGAATATGAAGCCACTCTAATCCTATGTCTGTCACTCAGGCCTTTGTGTTGGACCTTTCTCACTGGAATACCCCTCCCACCAAAGCAAACCAGCACATGATATGATAATAAAATGGAATGCATAAAGCGGTAAATGAAAACGATAAAGTAAATGCAGTAAATAAAGTTGTACAGAAAGCAATAAATAAAGCAAAAACAAAAGCACACATAGCACATAACACACCCAATAAACACAAACAAACAAGCGCTAGGAGAAACCCACAAGAGAAACAGAAGCCCTGGTTGCAAAGTTTTTCCCTATCAGAGTCGCCAAGTTGTCGCTCCCCGAATTTTCATCCGGGTGCAAACACGAACTATCGGCGATGTTGGAGGTTGAGGTTGAATAGAGTCGCCAACTAGGCCTTTTTATCCCAAAGGAAAGCTAATGCTGCATAAACCTGGAAGAGTATGGATAAGACGGTTGCGAACCAGAGAAACTGAGAAAGGGGGTTGGTTACGACCTAGGAAGGTATTAGCACCCAGATCGTTCGTCGTACTCGACGGGATCCACGCTTACTTGATTGTGTTTAAAAGGGGGTAGTATATGTGCTGACTGTGCATAAAAAGCTAAGGAGAAAAGAATGTGTGTCAATTCAAAAGAGGGGTGAGATGTTCAAGACTGAGGCTTAGAAAGCTGGAAGGAGAGGGGAGACAAAGAGACTTTTGTTCGATAACTGTTAAGTTATGCCTACGTATCCTCTCGTGCAATGAGGAAGTCAGAACACCGTAGTTCGACTCAAAGAGACTGGAATGATTTGACTGTGAACTGCTTTCTTGTCTATGCTCAAGTATATGACTCGTCTGGCTCGAGTGCTAACTGTCTTGCATTAGACGGAAGAAGCAAGTTCTCGTTTGTGAATGAGTGTGATGAGAAAGAATCTCGGAGGAGACGATTATTGTTTGTTTTTGGTGTTTTCAGTTTTTTATTGTTTTTGATGTTTTGCATAAGTTAATGAGCTTAAGCCTAAATCAAGCGTTTGTAAACTCATTATATCACCCCTGATTAGGGATAATGAGCCTACTTAAATGTGAGATAAGCATATCAACTTAATTACCTTAATGATGAAGGATTAAGATCATTAACCTACTTGTAATTATTAAGATGTTTTTGGATTTTTGTTTAGTGTTAAGTAATGAGTTTAATCTCCAATCAAGGATCAGTGAACTCATTACACCATCCTAAGAGAAGGATGATAGATGAGAACACTTAAGCTGAGAAAGACTCCTCAACTTAATCCAAGGTTAGGGATTAAATTCATTATATAACAAACCTTTGTTAAATGGATTTTAATTAAAGGGTGAGATTAAGAAGTGGATTTTATGGTTTGTAAGACAACTTGAGGGGGACTTGTCCATTAAACACTAGGGTTAGTCCCTCTTAACCATAAGGAAGAGATAGAACCCTAATGTAAGGCCCAAGTTACAAGATAAAGTCTTAGTGATTATTAATGTATTTTGATTAAGAGGTGTAAACAAATTAAAGGTTTAACACTAAGGATTAAAGTTATACACTCCATCCTAAGATAAGGATATAGGTATAACGCTAATTCCAAAGTCCTAAAGCTTTAAAAGTTTAGCCTCTGATTAAGAGATGAGAAGAGAGACTCAAGGAGACTCAAAGGTAAAAATCTAGGGGAAACTATACACAACCATAAAAATTATCATGCTTGGATATCCTATGGTTTATGAGGCTTAAGAGAAGAGATTTTCAAGGCCACCAAGGAAGGGAAGCAGATGAAAAGAGAATAGATGAGAGAATAAGTTACTTACTTCCTGAAGAAGATAAGTAACTTAGGAGAAAATAAAGGAGATAGAGAAACACAAGTGAAGCAATTTCACTCTAAATACAATTAAAGGATGCAAATTCAAAGGAAAGAAAAGGTGGGAGGTGAAGGAAAATCCACCTCCCAGACAACTTACCAAAAGTTCCTGAAATGTTAGCACAAGATGCATAAAATGCAAATGCAAAAGGAAACAAAGCATATGAAGGTGAAAAGACCACAACCATAAGTGCAAATGCAATGAAAATGGTGTATGAAATGATGCAGAGGCATAAACATGTCATGTATATGATCATACAAGAGAATGAGTGCAAATGAAGCATGTTAGGAGCATGAAAACACATAAAAGTTCATGAAACAAAATGAATGCAAAGCATGCCAAAATGATGCAACAATGATCAAGAAATGTTTCAAATATGTCCTAATATGTCTAAGATGACATACAAAAGAATGGAATGGCATGCCAAGCTCATAAGTTCATGATATGCAAAGAAAAATGCAAATGAAGATGCAAAATTAGGGTTTTATGAACAAGCATGATGCATATGACCAAACCAGAAGCATACATCATGATAAAAAAATTGAAATTGAGCTCAAACAAACCTTAAACACATACAAGATCACACCCCAAAGGAGAAAGTCAGAAGCTAACCCTAGGCAAAGTTATGGATTTCTTAAGTTAACTAGGGTTTTTTGGGTGATTCTTAAGGAAAAATGCAAATCAAATTGAAACTGCAATGCAAAAATGTGAGATAAATAACCTAGAAACTAGATGCAATTTGAGAAACAATGCAAAAATAATCAAGTTCAAACGCACCATGGTTAGGCAGAAATGAATTTTTCAAGTTAGGGTTAAAAAATGTGAAATTTAAGAACCCTAATTCAAAGAAAATTGTGAAAATGTGACCAAACCTAAAAATAAATTTGTATGGTGAGTTTGAAAATGTTTCTAAATGTTTAAGAATGCTTCAAGAATTTTTTGGTGATTTTTAGAAACCTAAATGCATATTTAATTAATTAAAAACAATTAATTAATTAAATAAAACATTTAAATATTTTAAAAATACTTTTTTAATGCAAAAATTAAAATAAAAAATGTTTTTAGGTTAAGAAAGTTATTTGAAATAAAAATGCAGAAAATGATATTTTTTGAAAGTGTTTTGATATTTTAAATAATTATGACAAAAGAAATGCAATAAAATGAAAATAAAAATGAAGTATGCAAATCCAATGGTTGAGATTTAAACTGGGAGTGATTGGGTTGACTGCGCGCGCTATCCAATGGCCTGCATTCAAACTGAGTTAATTAATTAGGATTTATTTTAATTAATTAAATTAGGGCTAATGACATGATCTGGGCCATTCGTCCACTAATTAAAACACGCATTCAATGGTCCACATTAAATCTGGCACTTAAACCATAATTAAAACCCTAAACACTTTCAGGTGACCAGAGCAAGCTCCGGTCATCTTCTCCGGCCAACTCTTCATCCTATCTCACTCCCTAGGCTACCCCAGACCCCCTAACTCTCCAGAATCATCCCCCAAACAACTCTAAACAAGAATCAAGCCATACAAATCATTTCTATTGCATCAAAATGGAGAATCGAAGAAGAATGTTTTCAGATCAAAAAGTTTCAGAGCAAGCATACATCTTGGTTTCTCAACCATTTTCAAAACAAATCATATCACCATGATCAGGGAGACATATAGAATCATATTATAACTTAAAATGGAGTTTCTGGAAAAATGTTTTGAGATGGCTACCTGAGATGGAGCTTTGTCAATCTGAGCTTTCTGGCCTTTCCTTTGATGCTAATCCACTCCACTTGATCCCCTTGTGCTTCTGAAAGGCTTGAATGAAGTTTGTATGGCTTGGTTTGTGTTTCAGTTCTGATAACTCAGAAATCGTATTCTTGTTTGAGGAGCTTTCAGGCCATTGTAGGGTTGATTTGTGTTCTATGATGTATTTTGAGATGATTGGTGTAAGAAGTTTGGATGTTTGAGGCTTGTGCAGTGAGAATCGAAGGAATGAATGTTTATGGAATTTTTGGCAATCTGAGCTTAGAAATGGATTTAGGCTTGTGTGTGTTATGAAATGAGTTGCTTGAGGCTTGTATGTGATGTCCTGTTTAGCCAGAGGAGTTGGTGTGGCACAATTTGATTGGTATGGGAAAATTGCAAAAAAGTCAAAAATTTTGTACCACAAGCATGGGCCATGGCAGAAGCTATTTGAAGGGGTGTATGGCCTCAGCTGAGTTCATGGATGACCCTTGGATGGAGTTTGTGCAACTGGATCACTTGGATTAAGAGATATCATGAGTTTTGCAAATTTCCCTCTTTGGAATTTCTTGAAGTGAAAGGCATAGAATCTTATGATTTTTGGTGCAATCTTGATCAAAATGTGTTGCATTATGTTGGTATGATGTTTAGAAGTTGATTAGAGGTCTTGAAATAGCTTGTTAAGTGAAATTGCAAAAATCCCTCTTTGGTGCACACTTGAAAATTATAGGTTTTTTGTCAACTTTGAAAGGCCATATCTTGAGTTCTAGGATGAATAAAGACATGTTCTTGTACTTTTTAAAAATGGGAAGACATAATCTACAACTTTCATGTTTAAGGGTTTTTCATTTGAAGCATTTTTGGTCATGAAAGGATAGGTTGAATATCTTTCCCAAAATTGAAAGTTTCCATTACAAGTCATTTCCAAAAATAGCAAGTTTGCATTTGGCTCAAAATTCTTCAACTTTGTGAACTTACAACCACTTCAATGATCAAGTAAAGATCATAGAGACTCAAAATGATGATGATGACCCTTTGGTACCCTTGATAGAGGCCTCAGATGCCCTGATTTTGACTTTACTTGCTCAAGAAGTTACCCAATGATCAGATGACTTCCATAGTGAATTTTTTCATCAAATTTGGTGCACATGATTCTTATAACATATTAAGACCATTAGAATCAAGATTGACCAAAAAAATTGAGGTTAAGGACCTCAAACCCAAAACCATAATTTTGGTCATCTGTGCAGGAAAACCCTAGCTCTGCCTGGACTTCTGTGCAATCCTTTGACATTTTGTGACTTCCAATCATCCTTGGAGATATAATAAGACCATAGACCCCTCATGGACCATCTTGGCATGCTTAAAGACCATTGGGATAGCTCAGATCACTTCTAAGATTCATCTGATCACAAAACCCTAATTGTGCAGTCATGCAATGATTTGATGAAGTTGTTTTTGCAATGTGAGATGCAATGAGGTGTTTGTGCAAAATGAGATCAAGCCATGGTGTGAGAAAAGGTGAGGGCAAATTTGGCGTGTTTACACCGCCGTGACACAATCGGTCGCATCATCATCATCATCTCGCGTCACCTCCATTTCTCTTTTCACGCAACTCTACGAGTTAAATTTAAAGCTTCCCTCTCGTTTCAATCCTCTTCCTGTTCTTCTCAAAGGGAAAAACTAACCTTAAACAACAATCATTGGTTGTCGGACACGAGAGACATTGCCGCTGCGAAGTTTTCTTGAGCCTCTCCGCCCTTGTGTTGCCATCATATCCACCTTCATCGATTCCTCCATTAATTCGGATCGTCCAGGTTAGACTTGTGCGATAGAGTTCTATTCCGCTTCTTTTCCTGCTTCTGGCTATGCTATTCTTGTGTTCTGAATCACGGACTTGCAGATGTGAAGTTGTTGTCGATACTCGTTCGTAAATCCTCATCTTCCTCCCGCTGCGGATCCGGATTGCTATGTTCTTGATGTTGAACTCTTTCCCTACAAATTATGCCTGAATATCTCTCTGTGCGAGTCTCTCATACCACTGATGTTTATCTGTTGTTGCATTTTTCGCAAAAATCTTCCTGAAGGTCGTTGATCGGTGGTGTTTTATCAAGTTCTTTCTTCAATGAAGATTGAAGTTGAAGGTTGAAGTTGAGCCGATGAAGATGTTGAAGCATAGTGGTGAGAGTTAGTGTAAAAGTATAATGAAGATGATTCTGATTTTGAAGCTTGAAGAGAAGGTTGTGTCTTGAAGAAGAAGATGGAAGCATTGTTTATTAATCGAAGATAGAGTTTTCTTTTTTTGATTGAAGAATGATGAAGGTTCAGAGGTTGATGAAGATTCAGGAAAATTGGGATTTGAGAGAGTTCAGATTGAAGATGGAGCGTTTTCTGTTTTTTTCTGAATTCTGTAGTTTCTATTTTTTTCCTTCTTATATTTTTGAGTTCTTATAAATTTTTCTGTTATAAGTTTTTTAGTGGTTGGTTAGAGTTTGAGGAAAAATATCTTATATCAGTTTATATGATTTCCATTAGAAGTTTGTGATGATTTCTCCTCTAAATTTCTCTGCTATCAGTTTGTATTGCAACTGAGTTTTTAGCTTGATAATTTTTTGTTATGCTTTTTTTAATCATCCCCTGTATTAATCTATTTTTTGTTCTTTTATGACATTAATTATTTTTCTCCTTTTTCTCATTTTTGTTGTCAAAACTAGCATAAGAACATAGGCTTAGCAAGAAAACAAATGGACTTTGGCAATTGGTTTTGGACAAAAATGAGACCAAGAAAGTGATTTAATTGGGCTTAAAGTATGGATAGAAATGGTTAAATGGAAATAAAGTTAGAAACGGTTAAATGGAAATATAATTAGAAATGATGAGGGAAATATAATTAATCGGTTCGGAAACAAGAATATGGATATGGACTAAGAATGAATCATGAAGGTCAATGGATACGATTCTTAGATATTAACTTTGATTTTGAAATGGGCATGACATTATCGTTTGGATAGGGTGTGGTTTCAATGAATTCGTATCTTCGAATTTCACTTAATCCATGCGACTCAACTTAACGTGTTTAAATCAACTCAAATGTTCAATCCATATCAAACTTGTATTTTCAATGAATCCACAAACTTTAATCAACTTCAATCTCGAACCTCATGAACTTGTACCCCCGTCAACGGACAACCAAGAGAACCATAATGACTTTATTATCACACGAGTCTTCCACTTGATCCCTTATACCATGAATATTACGATACCTTTGATATGAAACCTTGAACACCATTTTCAGTTGATTAAAATTATCAACAAAGCCATACTAGAGATGAGAACCCTTGAACCGCTTAAATTGAGTGCAACAGCCAGATAAACCACATATGAATAGAAAATTCAATCACAAGAAGATTCTTCAATTCCATGCCTTCGGAGCTCAACGATAATGCATGATTGTAGGCATTATAACCTAATGGAGATACAAATGAATGCGAAGCATAAGCCAATTAGGGGTTATAAATATGAGGGTAAATTTTAGGGTGTTACAGCTGCCCCTATTCAATCAATTGTAGACCTGAATGGATGATAGCAACGACTTTCAGATGTTTGAGGTATGGAGGGATTGAATACCCAAATAAACCAATAAAATTTCACTAAGTGGGGAGTAATATAACCTGACTTTCAAAGGGAGCAATGATAAAAGACCAAGCCAAATGTGGACTCAAAAAGTAAGACTATGCCGAAGGTAGACTTACAATAAGATTCGAGGACAAGCCGAAGGTGAGCTTGAAGAAGTAAGACCAAGCCAAAGGTGGGCTTACCAGGAGTGAGACTAAGCCGAAGGTAAACTCACGAAAGAATTCGAGATCAAGCCGAAGGTGAACTCGAAAAAGTAAGGTCAAGCCAAAGATGGACTTACAAGGAATGAGACTAAGCCGAAGGTAGACTCAAACAAGGATACAAGACCAAGCCAAAGGTGGAATCATAAACGTAATGCTAAGTCGAAGGTAGACTTACGAAAGAATTCGAAATCAAGCCGAAGGTGAACTCGAAAAAAGTAAGACCAAGTCGAAGGTGGACTTACAAATAATGAGACTAAGCCGAAGGTAGACTCAAACAAGGATAAGAGACCAAGCCGAAGGTGGAATCGTAAATGTAAGGCTAAGCCGAAGGTTGACTTACAAAATAATTCGAGATAAAGCCGAAGGTGAACTCAAAAAAAGTAAGACCAAGCTGAAGGTGGACTTACAAAGAATGAGACTAAGCCGAAGGTAGACTCAAGCAAGTATACGAAACCAGTCCGAAGGTGGAATCCTAAACGTAATACTAAGCCGAAGGTAGACTTACGATGAGATTCGAGGACAAGCCGAAGGTGAACTCGAAAAAGTAAGACCAAGCCGAAGGTGGGCTTACAAGGAGTGTCATGAAAGATGACTCTGCAAGGGACAACAAATACATGTGGGTAAGATTAAAAAATCCTGGACCCTTAGGTTATTTTGAAATCGTATCCGGGAATTTTCAGCGTAATTCTATGCAGGGGTATTCAAGCGTGAATGCTGATTCACAACTTTTGGGATCTCGTGCAAGATACCAAGACTAACCTATGCTTCGTATGCATATGTTTGGATTTTTCCATGGTGTAATGCTCCACAATGATGGAAATGCTACGCTTTATATGATGCAAAATGTAATAATGATTACTAAATTCAAATGCAAAGGTATCTCCTGATGGAGAGACGACAAGTTTTTGTCAACTTTACTGGGGAAGAAATAATCCTTGAATTGATGTAATGAATCCCTATAAGGAAATGCAACTCTACAGGGGACAATGCTAATGACACACTGGCTTTGAACTACAACCTTTGCCAAAAATAAATTGGACTTTGAGATATTTGAGGAATGAAGACCCTGCTGGGGAGTATCTTGAACTGGCTTGAACTTGATTAGATGACGCCACCCGTAGAACTCTTTTGGGGAAGTAATAACCTCCCGACCTGACTGAGGAAAGGATTTGTTGATATTCTGCTAAGGAAAAATTCTGATGGGGAATCCCTCGGGTACAAATCCCTCTATTGGAGGAGAGATTCCAATGAGGACCAAACTTTAGTTGGGGAAGGCTGTGAACAACCCCATGAAATAAGGAAAACCATTTGACTTCTCATTATCTTCACCACTGCTAGGGACTAAGGAATCTTTATGTACTACTAGGGATAAGAAGACTCTTGTGTGGAATACTCCTTCGTTGAAGGAAGACTCTCTGCTTGGGGAGAACACCAACCTTTTGTTGCCTTGCTGGGGAAGATTTCAACTTCCAGCTTTACTGGGGATGATAGAAAACATCAATGAGAATACTTTCTGCCGAAGATAAGATTTTTAGATTGCATCTTGCTGGGGATAAGAGATATAAAGTGTCTCATGTTGGGGATGAGAGATAACGATACCCTTTTCTCGGGGAATACCAAACCTCTTCTTGTTGCTCTACTGGAGGCATGGTCTAATGGGACTTTTGCTGAGGAATCATGCTTGATGAAACCTGTTGGGGAAAACCTTTTTTGATACTTCGGGAACATCAACCCTATTCTTGATGATCTGCAGGGGAAAAGATAGGCTGATGAGACTTGTTGAGGAATATAATTAATGAAGCCTGTTGAGGAATGAGCTCCTTGATGGGACTTATTGAGGGATATAAACCCAACCAAAGGGATCTCTTCTTGGAGATAAAGGTGATGCAACAATAACAACGAAGATCTGTCTTTTTGTACGAGGCCAGGTGACTACTGGTTTGATCAAGGTAGACGATCCACTGAGCCTAAATCTTGCATCTGAGACACGCTGAAAAGAAAATATGATTCACTAAGACTGAATCTTGCACCTGAGGCACGCTGAAAAGGTGCACTTTAGTCTATGGGATAGACATGCACATGATTCTGCATCTGAGATATGCGATGTAAGATTCTTTCCAAGGAAAAGACGTGCCATCTATCAAATATATAATCACTCTAAGATCGGTCCACTGAGACTGGACATTGAAATTAACCCACTGAGATTGGATTCTGAAGTTAAAAGTAACAAGGTGAATGACTTTGTATGGGGAGAATCCTAGTTATGAAACTCCGCTGGGAATGAGGACGTCCTGACTAACATCCTGACAAATCTGACTCTTGTTGAGGAATAAATGATCGCTAAAACGATTTCAGAAATCCGTAAGAGTATAACATCATGTTGAACAAATTTATCTGCTTCGACTTGTCATACCTACCAAAAATAAATTGGCGACTTCACTAGGGAATATCTCAATAATGAGAGTGAATCCCAATCATAACACTATGCAAGGGAATGACAATCTTCTGACTTGTCTGGGGAGATGCCTTGTCAAGACTTGATGGGAAAGGATTATGATAATTCTGGCTCTGTGGGGATTGAGAGTATTCAAACAGGCTTCTGGGAATACTCGATTATGTAATGATAACTCCGCTCGGGGACTATCGATTGTTCAATCATCTCCGGACTTTTGCTTGAGAAACCACCTGTTATGACTCAGCTAGGGAAGATTTCAATCTTAAACTCCGCTGGGGATGATGTATAGGAACCACCCCTCTGCTGGGGATAGGAGTTGTAAAGTGTCTCTTGCTGGGAGAAAATCTTCTTGGGGAATACCACCATTTAACATCTTTCTCTGAGAAGCACCTGAAATCTACGCAGATTCTAATTGGGAAAAAATCTTCACCATGTTATGTGCTGAAAAATGATGTTGTCTTTCAAGCCTTTGACTGTATTGTTTATGAGGAAATCGTCTCAAGAGGATTTTATAGGAGACTTGGCATCCAAAATGCCTCAGTGTATTCAAACTCTTGTAGAGATTCATCGGATCTTGAAATAACTGCCCCAGACTGAGCGGTCTATGAAAGTATTTGCCTTCTGAGGACTCATAAAAACCTCAAATCATTGTGAGAAATTATGCCCAAGTATCTAAACCCTGGATAGGTTGCTTCTGATTGACCATCTTTTAGAGAGAGTAACTTCTAGTGCTCTTACGATGGCCTGCCTCAGTACGAGCCTTTGAGTAATTGCCTCTGATTAAATAGTCTTTGAGTGAATACTTAGACTATATGCTCTTGGAGAGATTTGAATCTCGAAGTGATTGCACCAGTTGGCTGAATTGTGAAGAGATTGATCGACGTAACTACCTTAGACTGGTTGCACCTTAAAGAGATGGCTCGACTTAACTGCCCTATATTGGTCGACTCTTACCACAAGTGGTTGGGAAAGTCCCTACTCAAAAGAGTTTCTTTGAAAATTTCACCTTCATAAGCTTATCTTTCAGGACTTTCAGACTTCTCAACTTGGCAAGATTAAGCTTCTAGACTGAAGTTTTGTATGTGAGCTCCTATGATGTCAAATAAATGTATGCAAGCAGAAAATGTTTATTCTGGGAATGAAAATTCTAATGCGACACTGTTGCACCCCAAAATTTGCCCTCACAATACAAGACTTTGTGTGCTAAGAAGGTTCACAAGGTTCACAAGACCTTTCATGAGGTTCATGAAGTTTACAAAACACTTTATGAGGTTCACAAGGTTCACAAGATTCACAGGACTTACAAGACCTTTCATGAGGTTCATGAAGTTTACAAAACACTTTATGAGGTTCACAAGGTTCACAAGACCTCCCATGAGGTTCACAAGATTCACAATACCTACAAGACCTTTCATGAGGTTCATGAAGTCTACAAGACACTTTATGAGGTTCACAAGACCTCCCATGAGGTTCACAAGGTTCACAAGACATCTTATGATGGTTCACAAGGTTCACAAAGTTCACAATTGGTCAGAAGAGTTGACAATTCCCTCAGACAATGCACCTCCTAAGCAGTGCATCCAAAACTAGGGTTTTGACTTTAATCAGGCTAAATGAACTTCCAAGACTTAAAGTGAGCTTCATAACATCTTATATGTGTGTAAGAACCCCCATGACAAGTTTCAAGACTTTTCTCAAAAGTTTGCTCAGTCAGATGATCAGATAGGTCAAAATCAGTCAAAGCAGTTAAAAAGTCAAACTGAGGTCAACTGTGGTCAAACCAAAGTCAAACATCATGATTTTATGTCAACATCAATTATATGAAGTAAAGTTCATCATTTAATCAAGGGTTGATCATGATTCATCAAGGATATTTCAGATCATCAAGAATCAGGGGTTTCTAAATTAGGGTTTCCTTAGGAAAAGTCAACTGAACTTTGACCAGCCATAACTTTCACATACTTCATCACCAAGTTTCCATCCAAAGATCATTTTGAAGGAAATTGAATTCTCTACAACTTTGTGTCTCACAAGCCAAGCCCAAAAATGCTTCATTTGGAAGGTATGAGCTAAGACATTATAGGTCCTTTTGAAAGTCAACAAAAAGTCAACAACTTCAAAAGGGCATAACTTGAGAATGGTAAATGATATGGACATGAAACCAGTGGGGTTGGTTAAAGTACTCTTCAAGCTTTCCAAAATGTCAAAGAACACCCTCATAGCATTAAAATTGAAGGATGTGTGCCCTTGCAAAGTTGGGAAATTTTTGGTTGGTTTATGAAGAAAATGGAGGTTTAAAACTAATTTTTTCTAAATGGGCTTGCCATATGATGACCCAATTCATACCATTACCTCATGCACGACCCAAGACCTTAAAAATCAGATTTTTTATCATTTTATTTTTATTTATTTTGATTTAATTCATTAAAAATCATTTTAAATTAAAATAAAATATAAAAGTCAAAGATTTAAAAAGGATTGAGCTTCTAGAAAGTCATAAAAGTGATTGGTATCAAAGTGGTAAGAGAATCATGGTGATTTGCTTAAAATAGAAGGTGTTCATACAAGGATATTTGATTTTTAAGGCCTAATCTTTTTGAATCTTTTCCAATCAAATTTTCCACACAAACATCAACTTTTTCTGACCTAATTCATCACTCTATAAGTATATGACTTAACCCTACTCATTGGACGATTTCCAGCCTCCAAAGTGTAAATTTGCATTTTCAAAAAACCTCTCCAAACTCAAATTCGGTTTCAACTCCACAAGGCATTTGAAGGTATTTTGAGAACATAGCAATGATCCTTGGACATCCCTGAATCAAGACCAATACTTATTTGCATCCAAAACCACTCATATAGCATAAACCGAATCATGCTTTGTTCTTGAATATGAGTTTTTCGATTTCATATATTTGCTTGTTTTAAATGATATTTGATGATTGCAGGATGTTTGTGATAGTGCTAGGAACGTTTCTGGGCAGCAACCTTGAAGTTTAGTGACCTCAATCGCATCCCACCATTGTTAGGGTTTGAACGGCCAATTTAGGGTTTTGTGATTTGAACAATATAAATAAATTCTAATAACGTGGATTGACTATATGAATCATAAGGAATTCATTGATATAACCAATTTGATGTAATTGTACCATTTACTTGATGGTTGAGTTTCGCAGGGCATAAACATGGAAGAACACGCATGAAATTTCGCAGCAAAACTTGTATGAAATTTCGCAGGAACCCAGGAAGAAGAAGACCCCTGCGCGCGAATTTCATATTTAAAAATTGAATATAATATTTGTTTGTTGTTTTGATATTATTTCACAAATGCTGGTTGGCTCAGTTGGTTGTGTATGCGCGTGTATTGCTGAAGGGTCAGGGGTTCGATTCTTGAACCAAACCATCTTTTTCTTGCTTTTTCCATTTAATGAGCAGTTTTATTATATTATGAATTGTGATGGTTAGATGGACAGGTGCTCTCTCCCAGCTGGATTGGTTAAAGTGTTTGTGTGATGTTTAAAGGTCCTGGGTTCGATCCCCCCAGGCCTTTTGATTTGCTTATTATTTTATGATTTTCAGGTTTTAGGCAACAAAAGCAATTCAACCCCCTCATTTACTACCTGCGCACAGGCTGGCCCAGTGGTTGTTGTTGCTTTCTTAAGTGCTTGAAGGCAATAGGTGCTGGGTTCAACTCCCAGCCAGGTGAGTTTTCTTT
The DNA here is from genome assembly GCA_963966055.1 of Lathyrus aphaca. Lineage (NCBI taxonomy): Eukaryota > Viridiplantae > Streptophyta > Magnoliopsida > Fabales > Fabaceae > Lathyrus > Lathyrus aphaca. The sequence goes on from OZ014520.1 coordinate 46,104,505, forward strand.
TTTTTTTTATTTCTATTTGTTTTGTTTATTGTTAATGTTAATTAATTAAAATCATAATCTTAATTTAATAAAATCCTAATATGTTTCATAAATATAAATCCTAATAATATTTTCTAAAACAAATTGTTTTTTTATTATTAATATGTATATATGTAATTTATTTATATAATTAGATTAATATTTAATATTTAACATTTTTTTGTATATAAAACCCTAATTCTTTTTAAACCCTAATTTTTTCTTTTCCTATTTATTTAATGTTATTATTTGTATATATTATCTTCATAATTTAATTAAAATTCTTAATCTAATTTTTATTATTGTATAAATTGTTTATAATTTACATTTTTTTATATATGTTTAAAAATTAGAATTCTTAATATGATAATATGCTATAATTTGTTTAGAATTTAATTTTTGCATGTAAATAATTTTATTATATGTTTAAAAATATGTAAAAAAAAATTGCTAATTTAATTCTATTTTCATATTATGTTCATAATTAATTTTTCTATATAATTTACACATAACTTAAAAAAATTTATGATAATTAGTATAATTGTTTATATTATATGATAATTGTTTATAAAAAATTGAATTTTTTTAATTATTATAATATTCTTGTTTATTTCATTATTATTATTAATTATGTTTATTACTAACCCCATTAATTTGATATTGTTATTATTTTCTACTAAGCCAATTTTTATTATTATTATTTAATATTTTGCTTATTTATTTAAATTGCTTTTATTATTATTATGTAATTGCTCCTTGGTGTAATATTTATTTATAATGTTTATTATTTATATTTTGTGCTATGGTTAGTAAATAGGGAGTGTAACATGTATGTTTATTTAAAATTAATTTAGATCACTTAATTTAAAGATAAATATTAAATTGTACACTCACACACGTAAGTCGATCTTGGATCGCCATCTCACTTCCTTAGGGTTACCTCTCATTGTTGCCTAATCAAAAGGTCAAGTAGGGTGTATAAAGCAAAAGTCCCTCAAAATAAAGTCATCTAGTCCCTTAACAAATAAAAGATCAAGTCCCTTTCGAATGTTGCCTTAGTAATGATCTTATCCCTTCAAATAAAGATGACAGTCCCCCCAAAATTGCTTAATACACCCCACAGTTGCCTAAATAACAGACGACCCTTCACTTGTCCCACACATCCAAGGTAATGACTACCTATTCCTTAATAATAGGGATAGTCTTACCATTTAAAGGATTCAAGAACAGAAAAGACTCAAACTTAGGGTAGGTTCCTCTTAGATACTTGCTCACTCTTCAAAACATTTCAAACACTTCACATTTTCAAACAAATTTTCAAAACAAAGGTTTTATACGCATCCGTACATGGATCATTATAAAACACTTAAGAAAATTTCTATTCACACACTTCACATTTCAAAAACATTTTAAAGTGAGCTAAGTAACTAAGAGCCCATGGATAACCATGGATGTAAAGGGTGATAACACCTTCCCTTTACATAACCTACCCCCCGGACCCAAAAATCTTTTAAAAGGTCTTTCCTGTTCTTTTATGCCTTTCCTTTGGATAAAATAAAAGTCGGTGGCGACTCTTGCTATCCGCAACATAACTAAAGTCAGTTCTCACACCGTGTTACAGAACTGGCGACTCTGCTGGGGATTTAATATTAAAGAGGGGTACCCTTAGGAATTAGATCACTCTAAAATTGTTTGCCTTGTTTGCTTTATACTTATCTGTTGGGGTGCTCTTATGTGTGAAAGATCCTAACCCGGATCTAGTGTACCTTAGGTAAATGGAAATAGACCAAGGAAACTGTACGGCGTATACCGATATGGTTGATCTGGTGGCCATAGTTAGTGTGACTTCTTGGTTGGTGCTTATGTTCCTTAAGTCAAGTTGAGGATAATATGAGGCTGCCATATGTTGTCAACGCACTAACTAACTTTTAGAACCCTAGTTATCCCATCTTGGCCTTTAGAAAGTAGTGAGATAGCCGGCTTTGGTGAAGACTGAAGTTGGTTGATACTCGATACTACACTCATTGAGATCCTAAACTTGGAGGGTTTTGGTTGGCAAGTAAGTTGCCTACTGAACAACCACCCTTGTGAAGGATCAATGATATTGAGATCCCTTAGAACCTGGTTACTTTTGTAGGACAGGATGAACCAACTAACTTCAGGGGAGGGTACTTACCTTTGAACCTCATGCAAGCCTCTAAACCTAGGGCTATTGTGTGACTTGTTTGTGTGTGCCACATGATTGTGATTGAACATAACATCATGACATCATCATGCATCATAAGCATAACATTTTCACTAACCATTTCAAGGACCAAAGGATTTATCTTTGTTCTTTGTTGCAGGTCATGGCTTCTGCTCGTAGAAACACTATCAGAATCAACTTTGTAGGCATACCTGTTAAGCTTAAAGAGTTGGTTTCTCAAGTGTCTGATCATTCCCAGTTTATCAAGAGACATGGTCACCTATTGGATCTAGTCACTTCAGGGTTCAATGAAGACATGATGAGTGTTCTGTTTCAGTTCTTTGACCCTAAGCACCATTGCTTTACATTCCCTGACTATCAGCTGGTTCCTACAATGGAAGAGTTCTCTAAACTTCTGGGTATACCTGTTCTTGATCAAAGACCCTTCACAGGCTTGGAAAAAGAGCTTAAACCTGAAGTCATTGCTGCAGCTCTACATCTGAAGAAGTCAGACATTGTTTTAGAAATGAGAAGCGGAGTTAAGGGTATTCTTGCTAAGGTATTAATGGATAAAGCTCAAGTGTTCTTGAAAGCTATGAGCTATGATGCTTTTGAGGAGATCTTAGCCTTGTTGATATATGGCTTAGTGTTGTTCCCCAATCCTGATCAGTTCATAGACGTTCATGCCATCAATATATTCCAAAGTCACAATCCAGTACCTACATTGCTTGGAGACATCCTACATTCTCTTCATACCCGTACTACAAGGGCAAGAGGAACTTTGATGTGCTGCATACCTTTGCTTTCTAGGTGGTTTATTTCTCACCTTCCTTGCTCAGTAATGAAGAATGAACAAGGGTTCAGGTGGTCTAAAAGGATCATGTCACTCTCTTATTCAGATATTCATTGGTGCTCTAGATCTATGGAGAATGTCACTATCATTGACCGTTGTGGGGAGTTTCCTAATGTGTCACTTCTAGGCATAAGAGGAGGCATCACCTACAACCCCTCTTTAGCTTTACGACAGTTTGGTTACACTCGGAGTGATGGTCCTCATGACATGTTGATTCAGGGCATCGTGTTTGACTACGACAACGATCTTCAAGGTTACCGTTAGAGATTCATACGAGCATGGGGAAAAGTGAACAAAGTTGACAGCAAGACTCTGGAGCCTAAGTACACTATTCCTATGGAAGCTTATCTCAGATGGGTGCGATCTCGTGCTCAGACTCTCATGATGCCATATCCTGCTATCCTGCCAGTTACCATGGAACCTGTTGCTGAAGGAGATACTTCTTATACCATCCTTCACCCAGACATGCCTACTGACATGGAAGACTTACAGAGATCCTGGATCCAGTTGAAGGAGTAAAGGGATACTTTCGAGGCTCATTACAAAGCAAGCCAAGAAAGAATCCTGGAACTAACAAAGAAACTTCACGAGGAACGGAATCTCAACTCATACCTCAACACAAAGAGGAAACGTCCATGGGAGACTTAAAACCCCATCCCTTTGTATTTATTTCATTTCATTTTCTGTAAGCCCAAGAGGCAAAACAAATTTATTACTAATAAAAGTTTACTTTCTTGTTTGTTTAAGCAAATTTAAATCCTGCGGTCCTTGAAAACATTGCATATACATTCACATATCATTTCATTGCATCACAGGTTTATAATTGTGCACAGGTTTCTCATCTTCTCGTTGTTTATTTCAGCAATGGCTCTTGAACAAACAGTTAAGGATCTCCAAGAACAAAATGCACAGTTCCAAGAGCTGATCCTGAACCTGACCAAGGGGCAGGATGAATTGAAGACGCTGCTGGCCAAGAAGACTAAGAAGACTAGAAGGTCAGGTGGCCTGATCAACATGGGAAGAAGGTTCAAAGGTCTTGCCAAGACCAAAGAACCAGTTGAAGATTATGAGTCTGAAGAGTCTGAAAAAGAGGGAGGCAGTCTCCACAACACTATGGGGGACTCTGATTCTGAGGCTAATTACTACCATGAGCCTAATGAAGACAAATTCAAGATGCTGGTGGATAGAATGGATGCTATGGAGTTGCAGAAGTCTTCCGGGCTGGATTTTGAAGATTTGAGTCTGATATCTGGGGTAGTCATACCCATTGGTTTCAAGGTTCCTACCTTTGTTGTTTATGATGGGGTCTCTTGTCCCAAGCTACATCTGAGGTCTTATGTCAGAAGAATTCAACCTCACACTGCTGATAAGAAGTTGTGGATCCATTTTTTTCAAGAGAGCTTATCTGGAGCTCAATTGGAGTGGTATTATAAATTGGAGAGTGTCAACATCAGGGATTGGAGTGATCTTGCTGAAGCTTTCTATAAGCAGTATCAATACAATGTTGATTTAGCCCCCACTCGCATGCAGCTGCAAAGCATGTCTATGGGTGCCAAAGAAAGTTTCAAGGAGTATGCTCAGAAGTGGAGAGATTTAGCTGGAAGAGTACAACCCCCTTTAACTGACAGGGAGTTGGTTGATATGTTCATGTGTACACTGAATGGTCCTTTTTACAGTCATCTCATTGGAAGCTCATCATCTGGCTTCACTGAGTTGATAATGACAGGAGAGCGCGTGGAAAATGGTATAAAGAGTGGCAAGATCCAAGTGGGTACTTCTTCATCAGGTGCTGCAAAGAAGCCTCCCACTGGGAAGAAAGAATCCAATGCTGTTTATGGTCAACCTGATCGTAATAAAAGGCATCAGTCTGTGAGTGCAGTTCATATTTCAAATCCAACTCCTGCAACAACAGAGCAGCCACAGGGCAACCAATAGAGGGCTAGAAGGCAGTTCACAAAGATCAACATGTCAATGGCTCAGGCATTGCAACACTTGTTGAAGGCTGGACTTATTACGCTGAAAGAGGCTCCTCAGAATCCCAATGTTACCTCTCCCAGGTACAATCCCAATGCACGATGTGCATACCATTCAAACTGTCAGGGACATGATACTAATAGTTGCTGGGTCTTGAAGAACAAAATTCAAGATATGATTGAGGCTGGAGAAATTGAGTTTGACCCTCCGGGTACTCCAAATGTGATTACTGCTCCCATGCCAAATCATGAGAAGACTGTCAATGCCATTGATGAAGATTTACATATCTATTCAGTTGCAGAGTTGACCACACCATTGTCTGTTATCAAGAAGAAGTTAGTGCAAGCTGGGTTCTTTCCAGGTTGTCGTGAAGATTGTTTGTATTGTACCTATAAGCCGGATAGTTGCTGGAGATTGAGAGATGGAATTCAACGTCTCATGGATAAGTATACCATAGTGTTTGAGAGGACTCCATCGTCTGTAGAGAGTATGGTGGATCATATTATTCAAGGAAGAAGGACTGAAGAGGTTGACATGGTTGATAGAGTACCAGTAAGGATCACTTCAAAGGGACCTGTTAAAATCACTCATAAGGGTCCAATTAAGATCACTGCTGAAGGCCCTGTGAAGATTGTTGCTGAAGCCAGAGTGGCTCCTATGGTCATTACTACTCCTGGTCCTATTCCGTATACGTCTGATAAAGCTGTGCCTTGGCATTATGGGTCTGATGTTTACATCCATGGTGTTAAGCAGGAACCCTTAGCTGATGTGCCTGTTGATGTTGATAATATTGCTGGGACAAGTAAGATCACACGAAGCGGAAGAGTCTTCTCTCCTCCAGTTACCTCCAAGAATGCAGGTACTCCTGCTACTACCTCCACCACTGATGCTCGGGGAAAAGGTCCTGTTATTGAGCCTATACCTACTGATGTACCAGTTGTTGATGACCTCTCTAATCAGATGGAAGAAGTATTGAAAATCATTCGCAAGAGTGATTATGACATTGTTGATCAGTTGGGGCATACTCCCTCCAATATTTCTATGCTATCCTTGTTGTTGTGTTCTGAGGTTCATACCAAGGCCTTGATTAAGTTTCTGAAGACTGCTCATGTACCCAATGCAATTTCTGTTGACCAATTTGAGAATTGTGTTGCTCACCTGACTTATGATAATGGGTTAGGGTTTTCTGATGCTGATTTGACTCCTGCCAAGAGGGATCATAACAGGGCTCTGCATATCTCAATTGAATGCAGGGGCACTACCCTGTCACATGTATTGATAGACAATGGTTCCTCTCTGAATGTGTTGCCCAAAGAAGTCCTGAACAAGCTGAGTCCTGAAGATGTTGTGCTGAAGCCCAGTAGTATAGTGGTGAAGGCTTTTGATGGTTCGAGAAGAGTGGTGCATGGAGAAATTGATCTGCCCATCAAAGTTGGTTCTCAGATTTTTAATGCTACATTTTATGTGATGGATATTCGTCCTTCGTACTCTTGTCTGCTTGGTCGTCCCTGGATCCATGGGGCAGGTGCTGTCACTTCTACATTACATCAGAAGTTGAGATATCCGGTAGAAGGAAAGGTTGTTACTGTCTATGGAGAGGAAGAATATTTTGTCAGCCATGCGAACACCTTCAAGTATCTGGAAGTGGAAGGAGAATACGTTGAAACTCCGTGTCAGACATTTGAAGTGGTTCCTTGGATTGTTAATGATTATGTAGCTCCTCCTGTTGTCAAGAAAGTTCCTACAGTCACCAGGATACCTCCAACAATGGCCTCCCTCAAAGATGCTAGAGCTGTGGTGGATGAAGGTGGTTGTACTATTTGGGGTCAGCTTCCTGATATCCCTTACAAGTCTGACAAATTTGGTTTGGGTTTCACTGCAGAGTCCCAGAAAGTTGTTCGTCGTGCTCGTGCTGTTCGTATCACCAATCAAGGGGTTATGAAAGATCAGATCAATGTTGTGGGTGACTATGATGAAGACTACAACTTGGATGCTTGGATTTTTCCTACTATGGGTGCTGAACTCAACAATTGGAAAGCTGAAGATGTTATCCCTATCTCCTTTAGTCAGGAGTAAATACTATCACTGTGTTATTGCGTTTAAGTTTGTAATTTCTTGAACAATTGAACTCTTAAGCCTTGTGCCTTACCCGGGGCACAATGGTGTGCTTGTTACGGGCTGTCATTTCATTTGCATACTTCATTCAATAAAAATCAGTGGACGTTTCGTTTTCGTAAATATTGTGTTCCTTGTCTTTCTTTTCTTTTATTTTTGTTTCATCAGCTATGTGTTCTTACACACACCCACATCACTAAAATGCAGATCCTCATCCACTCTGGATCCTGTTGATAACAGTTCTACTATTGCCAATTATAATTTCGAGAATCCAATCTATCAAACTGAAGACGGAAATGAGGACGATTGTGAAGTACCTGTATAGCTTGCTAGGTTGTTACAACAAGAAGAGAAAGCCATACAGCCACATGAAGAGCCAGTCGAAGTTGTGAATCTGGGAACTGAAGAAGACAGGAAAGAGGTCAAGATAGGGGATGATTTAAAGGATAGTGTCAAGAGCAGATTGATTCAGATGTTACGTGACTATGTGGAGATCTTTGCTTGGTCTTACGAAGATATGCCAGGGTTGGATACAGACATTGTGGTTCACCGTTTACCAGTGAAAGAAGATTGTCGTCCAAAGAAACAGAAGGTTCGTCGTATGCGTCCTGAAATGTCAGAGAAGATCAAGGCAGAGGTAATGAAACAGTTTGATGCAGGGTTCTTAGCTGTGACTTCTTATCCTCAGTGGGTTGCAAATGTGGTGCCGGTACCTAAGAAAGATGGTAAGGTACGTATATGTGTAGACTACAGAGATTTGAACAAGGCTAGCCCCAAAGATGACTTTCCACTTCCTCATATTGATGTCTGGTAGACAATACTGCTCAGCATAAAGTATTCTCTTTTATGGATGGTTTCTCTGGTTACAATCAAATCAAGATGGCACCTGAAGACATGGAAAAGACAACATTTGTTACACAGTGGGGCACTTTTTGCTATAAGGTGATGCCATTTGGTTTGAAGAATGCAGGGGCAACATATCAGCGTGCTATGGTGGCTTTGTTTCATGATATGATTCATCATGAGATAGAAGTGTATGTGGATGATATGATAGCCAGGTCTCAGAATGAAGAACAACATCTTGATCATTTGCATAAATTGTTTGAGAGGTTGAAGAAATACAAGTTGAGATTGAACCCAAACAAGTGTACTTTTGGAGTTAGGTCTGGTAAGCTCCTGGGTTTCATAGTCAGTGGAAAAGGTATTGAAGTGGATCCTGCAAAAGTGAAAGCTATACGAGAGATGCCAGCTCCCCGTACTGAGAAGGAGGTTAGAGGTTTCTTGGGACGATTGAATTACATTGCAAGATTTATTTCCCAATTAACTGCCATCTGTGAGCCAATCTTCAAGTTGTTGAAGAAAGATCAGGTGATGGAATGGAATGATGAGTGCCAGACTACCTTTGATGAAATCAAGAGATACCTGCTAGAACCTCCAATTTTGATGCCACCAGTTGATGGAAGACCCTTGATTATGTATTTAACAGTGTTAGACAACTCAATGGGGTGTGTCTTGGGGCAACATGACGAGTCTGGTCGAAAAGAGAAGGCAATATACTACCTTAGCAAAAAGTTTACCGACTGTGAAACAAGATACTCACTGCTCGAGAAAACTTGCTGCGCTTTGGCATGGGCTGCTCGCCGACTAAGACAGTATATGTTGACTCATACTACCTTATTGATTTCGAAGATGGATCCTATCAAGTACATATTTGAGAAACCTGCTCTCTCCGGAAGAATTGCAAGATGGCAAATGATCTTGACAGAATATGACATACAATATACTACTCAGAAGGCCATTAAAGGAAGTGTTGTGGCTGATCATTTGGCTCATCAAGCAGTGGATGATTACCAGTCAATGAGTTTTGAGTTCCCTGATGAAGACATTATGATTATCACCAAAGAACCTGGACAATATGACGGACCTGAACAAAGATCCCGATGGACTATGGTTTTTGATGGTGCCTCTAATGCACTTGGTAATGGTGTTGGTGTTGTGATTAGTTCCCCTGAAGGTTGTCATACCCCGATTACTGCTAGACTTTGTTTCTATTGTACCAATAACATGGCTGAGTATGAGGCATGTATCCTGGGTATTAAAGCTGCCATTGATATGAAGATTCAGTTCCTTGATGTGTATGGAGATTCAGCCCTGGTAGTAAGTCAGATTAAAGGAGATTGGGATACCAAGCATGATAATCTCATTCCTTACAGAGAGCATGTGTTGTCTTTAATCCCACATTTTAAAGAGATTACCTTTGGACATATTCCACGAAGAGAGAATCAGTTGGCAGATGCATTAGCCACCATGGCATCCATGTTTGAGATCAGCTGGGATGATGAAGCTCCCAAGATTACTATTGATAGATTTGAGAAGCCTGCCTACTGCAACGAGATTGACACAGAAGGGGCAGAGGAGAAGCCTTGGTTCTATGAAGTAAAAAGATATCTTGAAGCTCAAAAGTTCCCTGAAGGGGCATCTGTCAAAGATAGGAAATTCCTGAGAAGGTTTTCTGCTAAGTTCTTTTTGAGTAATGGGATTTTGTACAAGCGCAATCATGATTCAACTTTGTTCGTTGTGTGGATAAGAAGGAAGCAACTGAGATTATGGAGGATATGCATGATGGGATCTTTGGCACTCATTCTAATGGTCATACTATGGCAAAAAAGATATTGAGAGCAGGTTACTATTGGTCTACCATGGAAGCTGATTGTTATCAACACTCCAGAACATGTCACAAGTGTCAAATTTATGCTGATAAAGTCCATATACCTCCATCACCATTGAATGTGTTGACTGCTCCTTGGCCTTTTGCCATGTGGGGCATTGATATGATTGGTGAGATCAAGCCTACTGCTTCTAATGGGCATCGTTTCATCCTGGTTGCTATTGATTACTTCACGAAGTGGGTGGAGGCAGCTTCATTCGCATCTGTTACCAAGAATGTGGTGGCTCGATTCATTAAGAATAATCTCATATGTAGGTATGGCATCCCTGAAAGAATTATTACTGACAATGGTTCTAATCTGAACAACACTATGATTACTGATCTCTGCACGCAGTTCAAGATTAAGCATCACAACTCTTCTCCGTATCGTCCAAAGATGAATGGGGCAGTTGAAGCTGTCAATAAGAACATTAAGAAGATTGTACAGAAGATGACTGTTACTTACAAGGATTGGCATGAGATGTTACCGTTTGCTCTTTATGGTTATCGTACAACAATACGTACTTCAACAGGGGCAACCCCATTCTCCTTAGTCTATGGTATGAAAGCAGTTCTGCCTATTGAAGTTCAGATTCCCTCCTTAAGAATTATGAAGGATGCAGGCTTGGATGAAGATGAGTGGATTCAGACTCGACTTGACCAGATAAATTTGATTGATGAGAAGAGGTTAGCAGCAGTTTGTCATGGCCAGATGTACCAGAAACGAATGATCAAAGCTTTTAACAAGAAGGTTAAGCCAAAGGTATATCAGGCTGGTGACTTGGTGATCAAGCGTATCATATTACCACAGGGTGATCCTAGGGGCAAGTGGACTCCAACATATGAAGGACCATTTGTAGTCAAAACAGTATTCTCAGGAGGTGCCATGATACTTACTACTATGGATGGTGAAAACTTCCCACAGCCTGTAAACGCAGACATAGCTAAAAAATACTACGCATAAAAAGAGACCCGCTAGGTTGACTGGCCTAGTCAAAAATAAGGGCATCCCGGCAAACCAAAAGGGTTTGGGCAAAAATTAGGGATATATATAAAAAGATGTACACCCGGCAAGTCGAAAACCTGAAAAGGCGGCTTGGGCAAAAAAGGGTATCCCGGTGGATTGAAAACCTGAAAGGGCAATCCAGGCAAAAGTTAGGGATTAAAGCGTATGACTATGTCTCGTTTGGATCACCCATGTAACTACAACCAGTTGTACTACTTACTCAGTGCTCGAACAGATAAAGCTCAATTCAATCGTTTTCGTCTCAACAGCAGAAGATGAGATACTTGAAGATAATGGCAATAGTAGAATTGAAACTCAATAGGATTATTCCCCACATAGCTGACTTTCTTTGTTTTGTAAAAATTTTATGACAAAATCCTCTTACTAGGGTTTATGTCTCCTTGTACAAACTTACCCATGTATGGGTCACTTTTTGATATAAATAAAATTCCATTTTTGAATCCAGATTTACTTTTACCCTATTTACATAAGCGAAACGTCCATTGGTTGTGTTTGAATGTATGTATGCTTTTGAATATGATTGATGTTTACCAGAAATGCATGTATGCTTAACATGATTGATGTTTACCAAAAATGCATGAAAAGGCAGTAATAGTATTTACTAAGGACGAACGAGGAAAGGATTTCAACGAAGCTTCGCCGGTTCATCTCTACAAAACAGTTACAAACCCTCAGTAGGACAAATCTATCTTCACAAAGTCATATCTCCCCTGGAATTTATATCCATCTCTTTTATCCTCATACGGATATTCGGGAATTTACTTTCAAATAGGAGTACGACGAACAAAGACGGGAGGTTATGTATATCCTACTATCGATCGAAGACGGGAGGTTATATATACCTTACTATCCCCAGCAGACGGGAGGTTATATATACCTTACTATCCCCAGCAGACGGGAGGTTATGTATACCTTACTATCCCCAGCAGACGGGAGGTTATATATACCTTATTATCAAACAAGACGGGAACGAATTCCTCATATTCTTCAGCAACAAATCGGGATTTATTTTCCCTGGCCAGCAGTTGTTATACGAAGATATCCAGACGCCTCAGGCAGCATCATATCATACATACATCATTTACATCATACCATAACATACATATCCATAGATACATAATACATCACTTAAGTGCATCATATTATACATGCATACATAATGCATAACCTAATATTATCATACAGAATGCTACCTTGTTTTCAGGTTAATTCTCCAGCATATAGACTTCATTAACAAATTGTGACTATTGGGGCCGTTGTTTATCTTCCCAAAAGTTATACCTCGGGACGTTGTTTATCTTCCTGAAAGCATATCATTCCCTCAGGACTGCTTTATCCTCCTGAAAGCATATTATTACCTCAGGACTGCTTTATCCTCCTGAAAGCTTCTTATACCTCAGGACGTTGTTATCCTCCTGAAAGCATATTATCTCCTCGGGACGTTATTTATCTTCCTGAAAGTTATCATCACTTCCTCAAGGACGTTGTTATCCTCCTGAAAGCATATTATCTCCTCGGGACGTTGTTTATCTTCCTGAAAGCTATCATCACTTCCTCAGGATGTTGTTATCTTCCTGAAAGCATATTATCTCCTTGGGACGTTGTTATCTTCCCGAAGGCATACTATTACCTCAGGACTGCTTTATCCTCCTGAAAGCACTATTACCTCAGGATTGCTTTATCCTCCTGAAAGCATATTACTACCTCGGGACGTTGTTTATCTTCTTGAAAGCTATCATTATACCTTCGTGTCTTGGACTGCTTTATCCTCCAAGAAATGTATCTGAAGAACTTTTCTCCAAGTGGCATCTTTAAGCCCACTCAAGCATATTCAACTAGTCAGCTGTATCACTCTATGCACTGGTGAGTGCAAATTTTTGGGCTTTTGTGTTCAATCCCCTTCAACCTTCCAGGTCACGACTGGCAAATATACCAATCTAACCCCTCAGGTTTCAGAAAATTGAACAGGGGCAGCTGTTGCACCCTAAAATTTGCCCTCACAATACAAGACTTTGTGTGCTAAGAAGGTTCACAAGGTTCACAAGACCTTTCATGAGGTTCATGAAGTTTACAAAACACTTTATGAGGTTCACAAGTTTCACAAGATTCACAAGACTTACAAGACCTTTCATGAGGTTCATGAAGTTTACAAAACACTTTATGAGGTTCACAAGGTTCACAAGACCTCCCATGAGGTTCACAAGATTCACAATACCTACAAGACCATTCATGAGGTTCATGAAGTCTACAAGACACTTTATGAGGTTCACAAGACCTCCCATGAGGTTCACAAGGTTCACAAGACATCTTATGATGGTTCACAAGGTTCACAAAGTTCACAATTGGTCAGAAGAGTTGACAATTCCCTCAGACAATGCACCTCCTAAGCAGTGCATCCAAAACTAGGGTTTTGACTTTAATCAGGCTAAATGAACTTCCAAGACTTCAAGTGAGCTTCATAACATCTTATATGTGTGTAAGAACCCCCATGACAAGTTTCAAGACTTTTCTCAAAAGTTTGCTCAGTCAGATGATCAGATAGGTCAAAATCAGTCAAAGCAGTTAAAAAGTCAAACTGAGGTCAACTGTGGTCAAACCAAAGTCAAACATCATGATTTTATGTCAACATCAATTATATGAAGTAAAGTTCATCATTTAATCAAGGGTTGATCATGATTCATCAAGGATATTTCAGATCATCAAGAATCAGGGGTTTCTAAATTAGGGTTTCCTTAGGAAAAGTCAACTGAACTTTGACCAGCCATAACTTTCACATACTTCATCACCAAGTTTCCATCCAAAGCTCATTTTGAAGGAAATTGAATTCTCTACAACTTTGTGTCTCACAAGCCAAGCCCAAAAATGCTTCATTTGGAAGGTATGAGCTAAGACATTATAGGTCCTTTTGAAAGTCAACAAAAAGTCAACAACTTCAAAAGGGCATAACTTGAGAATGGTAAATGATATGGACATGAAACCAGTGGGGTTGGTTAGAGTACTCTTCAAGATTTCCAAAATGTCCAAGAACACCCTCATAGCATTAAAATTGAAGGATGTGTGCCCTTGCAAAGTTGGGAAATTTTTGGTTGGTTTATGAAGAAAATGGAGGTTTAAAACTAATTTTTTCTAAATGGGCTTGCCATATGATGACCCAATTCATACCATTACCTCATGCACGACCCAAGACCTTAAAAATCAGATTTTTTATCATTTTATTTTTATTTATTTTGATTTAATTCATTAAAAATCATTTTAAATTAAAATAAAATATAAAAGTCAAAGATTTAAAAAGGATTGAGCTTCTAGAAAGTCATAAAAGTGATTGGTATCAAAGTGGTAAGAGAATCATGGTGATTTGCTTAAAATAGAAGGTGTTCATACAAGGATATTTGATTTTTAAGGCCTAATCTTTTTGAATCTTTTCCAATCAAATTTTCCACACAAACATCAACTTTTTCTGACCTAATTCATCACTCTATAAGTATATGACTTAACCCTACTCATTGGACGATTTCCAGCCTCCAAAGTGTAAATTTGCATTTTCAAAAAACCTCTTCAAACTCAAATTCGGTTTCAACTCCACAAGGCATTTGAAGGTATTTTGAGAACATAGCAATGATCCTTGGACATCCCTGAATCAAGACCAATACTTATTTGCATCCAAAACCACTCATATAGCATAAACCGAATCATGCTTTGTTCTTGAATATGAGTTTTTCGATTTCATATATTTGCTTGTTTTAAATGATATTTGATGATTGCTGGATGTTTGTGATAGTGCTAGGAACGTTTCTGGGCAGCAACCTTGAAGTTTAGTGACCTCAATCGCATCCCACCATTGTTAGGGTTTGAACGACCAATTTAGGGTTTTGTGATTTGAACAATATAAATAAATTCTAATAACGTGGATTGATTGTATGAATCATAAGGAATTCATTGATATAACCAATTTGATGTAATTGTACCATTTACTTGATGGTTGAGTTTCGCAGGGCATAAACATGGAAGAACACGCATGAAATTTCGCAGCAAAACTTGTATGAAATTTCGCAGGAACCCAGGAAGAAAAAGACCCCTGCGCGCGAATTTCATATTTAAAAATTGAATATAATATTTGTTTGTTTTGTTTTGATATTATTTCACAAATGCTGGTTGGCTCAGTTGGTTGTGTATGCGCGTGTATTGCTGAAGGGTCAGGGGTTCGATTCTTGAACCAAACCATCTTTTTCTTACTTTTTCCATTTAATGAGCAGTTTTATTATATTATGAATTGTGATGGTAAGATGGACAGGTGCGCTCTCCCTGCTGGATTGGTTAAAGTGTTTGTGTGATGTTTAAAGGTCCTGGGTTCGATCCCCCCAGGCCTTTTGATTTGCTTATTATTTTATGATTTTCAGGTTTTAGGCAACAAAAGCAATTTAACCCCCTCATTTACTACCTGCGCACAGGCTGGCCCAGTGGTTGTTGTTGCTGTCTTGAGTGCTTGAAGGCAATAGGTGCTGGGTTCAACTCCCAGCCAGGTGAGTTTTCTTTTTTTTTATTTCTATTTGTTTTGTTTATTGTTAATGTTAATTAATTAAAATCATAATCTTAATTTAATAAAATCCTAATATGTTTCATAAATATAAATCCTAATAATATTTTCTAAAACAAATTGTTTTTTTATTATTAATATGTATATATGTAATTTATTTATATAATTAGATTAATATTTAATATTTAACATTTTTTTGTATATAAAACCCTAATTCTTTTTAAACCCTAATTTTTTCTTTTCCTATTTATTTAATGTTATTATTTGTATATATTATCTTCATAATTTAATTAAAATTCTTAATCTAATTTTTATTATTGTATAAATTGTTTATAATTTACATTTTTTTATATATGTTTAAAAATTAGAATTCTTAATATGATAATATGCTATAATTTGTTTAGAATTTAATTTTTGCATGTAAATAATTTTATTATATGTTTAAAAATATGTAAAAAAAATTGCTAATTTAATTCTATTTTCATATTATGTTCATAATTAATTTTTCTATATAATTTACACATAACTTAAAAAATTTTATGATAATTAGTATAATTGTTTATATTATATGATAATTGTTTATAAAAAATTGAATTTTTTTAATTATTATAATATTCTTGTTTATTTCATTATTATTATTAATTATGTTTATTACTAACCCCATTAATTTGATATTGTTATTATTTTCTACTAACCCAATTTTTATTATTATTATTTAATATTTTGCTTATTTATTTAAATTGCTTTTATTATTATTATGTAATTGCTCCTTGGTGTAATATTTATTTATAATGTTTATTATTTATATTTTGTGCTATGGTTAGTAAATAGGGAGTGTAACATGTATGTTTATTTAAAATTAATTTAGATCACTTAATTTAAAGATAAATATTAAATTGTACACTCACACACGTAAGTCGATCTTGGATCGCCATCTCACTTCCTTAGGGTTACCTCTCATTGTTGCCTAATCAAAAGGTCAAGTAGGGTGTATAAAGCAAAAGTCCCTCAAAATAAAGTCATCTAGTCCCTTAACAAATAAAAGATCAAGTCCCTTTCGAATGTTGCCTTAGTAATGATCTTATCCCTTCAAATAAAGATGACAGTCCCCCCAAAATTGCTTAATACACCCCACAGTTGCCTAAATAACAGACGACCTTTCACTTGTCCCACACATCCAAGGTAATGACTACCTATTCCTTAATAATAGGGATAGTCTTACCATTTAAAGGATTCAAGAACAGAAAAGACTCAAACTTAGGGTAGGTTCCTCTTAGATACTTGCTCACTCTTCAAAACATTTCAAACACTTCACATTTTCAAACAAATTTTCAAAACAAAGGTTTTATATGCATCCGTACATGGATCATTATAAAACACTTAAGAAAATTTCTATTCACACACTTCACATTTCAAAAACATTTTAAAGTGAGCTAAGTAACTAAGAGCCCATGGATAACCATGGATGTAAAGGGTGCTAACACCTTCCCTTTACATAACCTACCCCCCGGACCCAAAAATCTTTTAAAAGGTCTTTCCTGTTCTTTTATGCCTTTCCTTTGGATAAAATAAAAGTCGGTGGCGACTCTTGCTATCCACAACATAACTAAAGTCAGTTCTTCCACCGTGTTACAGATACACCTTTTAATCTTGAAGTTCTTATTGAAAAGATGTCGTAAACCTTTGTGAGTGAATCATTAGTTAAGATACGACATTGATTTTTTATGAAAGCATGTACATGCAACACTAACAAAGATCTTTTAGCACAACTCATAGGAGTCAGGAACGCAGTCTCATGGTAGTACGCTCTCAAAATAACCCTGTTTCAGTTAGGACTTTTGAGGGTTGTATCATGGCCTGGTTCACGGTTATAGAAACAAAAGACATAGGCTCGAAGTTTATTTATGCCCATCCCTCTTCGTGATGTTCTCCATTCCTATGTTCAGCTAGCTCGATACAAGCGCTCACCTTTCGTAAGGGTTTTGTGATGGTTGAGGAACCAATGACACTAACGGTCAAGCACCAATCAGGTTGTTGGAGTAACAGTCACCCCTTTTGACTTTTGTGTTTGTGTCACACAACTTTGTTCCTATTTTAAGGATCTTTCTTATGTAATCCTTCTTATCTTTCACTTCTGCGTTCTTTTGCTTATCCCTAACTTTTTCATGGACTGATTCTTATGAATCTTTGATTGTGAAGTCCAGCGGGATGCCCTAACTTTTGCCTAAGTCGCTCATTTTCGAGTTCGACCTAGCGGGATTTTTTTTTCATTTTTTTAATTTCATTTTTGAACAAATCGTGTGACACTGGTTGTCTTGATTACTTTACGA
This sequence comes from Lathyrus aphaca, assembly GCA_963966055.1. Taxonomy (NCBI): domain Eukaryota; kingdom Viridiplantae; phylum Streptophyta; class Magnoliopsida; order Fabales; family Fabaceae; genus Lathyrus; species Lathyrus aphaca. The sequence continues at coordinate 46,122,248 of OZ014520.1, forward strand.
GGGTTATGAATGCCTCCTTCTTTGATCGATGACAGATAACCCTTATGGTTTACGGTCTTTGGACCTCTTGATTTGGTACAATGAAAGGTAATGGATCCTCATATGCGCACTCCTTTAGGAAAGTCTGAACGCTCGGTCCAACTAGTTGACACCTACCCTTGCCCTAGATTAAATGAAAGGGGTTTTCCATGCAAAAAGAAACTCTTACTTCAAGGCTCAAAGGGGTTAATGAGGGTCTATCTCCCTTATATCTCCGGTGTTTAGGATTTGAAACAATGCTTGTACATCGTCAATAGGGTCTTTTTCAAAAGCACACAATCATAGATTTTTGCGTTTTCATTTCATCATTCTCTCTTAAGAGTTTAAACATGATAGTTGGTATTGCAATGCACACATACAAAATTATAAGTGAATACGAATGACTTACTTTAATAAAAACATGTGCATTTTATTATTGCTAACATTCAAAGACAAACAAGTTTCATGCATACATACAGATGTTTAAACAAACAAAAGAAACTACAAATGAAAATGCAGTAGAGAAGCTGAACATTTCTGTCATTAAGGAAACTTGACTCCGTCTGGACTTATTGCTTCTGAAGATGCCCTTCCAACCTGGGTACTCAATCTGGTGAGGAGGCTTTAGTGTGTGGGTAGACTTTCTGGCATGATGGCCTTTGAGTCGATCAAATTTTGCACCTTGTGCTTGAACACATCACAGTTGTCAATTGTATGCCTAAATTCTCCTGATTGGTACTTGCATCTGTCATTCACATCGTGGTTGCTATTATTGAGGAGGCTTGACTCCGTCTGGACTTATTGCTCTCGGATACTTTCAACTGTCAGCAGTATGGATGTTTATTCAATCACATTCGCGACTTTGTCTCTACCTTTTCCTCTGAAAGACTTGCAATATTCAATTAAAAGACTACATGCTCAACACCATACTTACTTCCCAATTATTCTGACCTTAAGCCTCTGAAAGTGACCACTAACACGAGATGTCGGGAAGAGAAAGTAAAGCTGAGAAATAAAGTTGCCCCATAAGGTTGCTCGCAAAGACCCGACGATCTTTTGCCTATGTATCTCCATTGACTGAAGTCCAATTAAGAATCAGTTCCCCTCACTAGGGATGACAACTGCTTCGTGTCCATAACACTGCATTCAAAATTTCCATAACCAAGCTCATCTAAGTCTTCATCTGATTGACTTCCTCTTTCAGCGGTTTCTGACTCTGAAATAAAGGTTGCACCTCTGCCATGAATTGCCCCAGTTGGGTCTTCATTTTGGTTACCTCCGTCCGGAGTTGTTCCAAAACCATACCTTGATGATTGTGATTCAAGTTAGCCATTTTGATGAGAAACCAAATCAGGATAATAATTTGTCTCTGAACACCTGTCATGAATTTGATGATGTATGCAAATGCCATGTTCCGTTATTTCCCAGGAATCTATCTGCTTAGATTCAAATTTTAATACAGAAAAAGTACAACGGCATGATTCAGATATGTGATCCTCAGAAATAACTGAACATGAATGCAAAAATGTTATGATGTCATGTATTCAGCAGACATGTGATCAATGATACGTGTCGGTGCTGGTGTTGATAAAAAAACCAAGTGTCTGTGAAGAGTCATAATAATATTATCTCTATGCAAAATCCCTGAACTCAGAACCAAAGAACCACATAAAACTGGATCACATCATAGAACAATCACTGATGAAGTGGGTATGTTGAAAGTTAAGGTTTCTGCAAACCTATAAATAATCCAAATCATAGGATCACTGATGTAGTTGGTATGTAAAAGGTCAAGGTTCCTGAAAACCTGCAAACCCTTCCAAATCTCACTGGTGTGCTCCGGGTCAAACATCACGGATTATCAAAGCCGAATAACAATAATACGTTCACCATCTCCTAGAAATGGCTCATGACCAAATCAGGGAATCTGTTTAGAATTATATACTACTCAGGGAGGCCTCAGTGTGAGTCCGGGAAAAACAAGCATCCCCTATAAGTCCCCAGATTCAAGCATTGAGTCGAGAAACAATAGTACATTCAGCCCTTGGGATATAGTACTATCGTCATACGAGCAATTGCTTTAACTAAGTTCTTATAAGAGAACCATGCCATCCTAAGCGAGTTCCCAGTGGGCCCTTGGGTGTGAATGGGTTTGCCACAGAATATGGTCTGCCACTGTCACCATTAGAGAGGTATGTTTCCACAAAGGTCATCAATGATCGGTCCCCAGATGCACATAACTATCAAGGTCGTGTAAAGAAGTAGGGAAGACCCCTATATCAAGACATTTCCAAGACGGCCGCAGTCTGGGAGTGGAACTCACTACTACCCGCATGATAAGATGTCATGAAGCCAAAGTGACTATCTATGTTAAGTCCTAGGGTGTACTCGATCCTCGGTTACGAGCTCATCTCACAGTAACCCCATCCCACCAAACAGAAAATCCAATCCAAACAGTCCAGTAAAATATGATGCATGAAAAATAAAATACTGAAACCGATAAATAACTGTAAAGTAAAACTGTAAATAAAATAGTAAACTAAACACACCCCAACAAACAACAAACACCCAATGAAACAGAAACAAAAAAGCACTAGGATTAACTCTCAAGGGAACCAGAGATTCTGGGTTCGATCCCCAGCAGAGTCGCCAGCTGTTGCTCCCAGGATTTTCATCCTGGTACAAATGCGAAAGTGGCGCGGAAAAGGTAGAGTCGCCAGCCAGGAATTTTTATACCTAACGAATGGAAAGGGTAATATTGCACAAACTGAAGGAAAAGGAAAGAGCAAGGTCTTACGAACTAGAAGACAACTTACTTCTCTAAAGAAGCTAAGTTGTTTCTAAGAGGGAGTAATGAAGTTAAGCAACCAAAGCACAAAGTGTTAAGGCAGACACAAACTTGAAAGCATAAAGAGATGAAGAAAGAAGTTGTTTGTGGGATACCCTCCCACACACATGACTTACCATATGCCCCTAAAAAATAAAGGTTATATAAACATTGCATATCTCAAGCAAATGGAACAAGTAAACACATAAATGGACCTATAATCTAGGTGAGATGAAAAATAGAAAAATAGCTTGAAAAATTATGAAATTAAATCCCTAGAATGGTGAAGTAAGTAGCTTATATTGGATAAAAGGAATTCACAAAATTATCCACTAAAGTGTCAAAACAATTCACTTAATGTAACAAGGCATGATTGCCGAAACACAACTCCAAAAAGTGGATCCAAAATGGCACTAAAAATTTTGTAAAAAATTCCCAAGTAGCATAAAAATGTCACAAATTTCAGTGGTTAGTCACAAAAAAAAAGGTTTCACATCTATTGGAAAAAATTGTTTTCAGTCCCTAAAACCAAAACAATGCATTTTGGGACAGCTTGGAATGAAAAATCCAAATTAACTACTAAAACCATCCAAATATGGAATCAAAAAATATAAAATATTAATTAAGAGGATAAGGATCACTCATGGATTTTTTCAGAACTTTATCACGCCCGAAACTATTTTTAAAAATTACAACGAAACGGGCTAAAAATGGTGATTAAGGGAAAGTGAGAGAAAAGCGAATTCTATCATTCGTAACCTAGAAAGTCGATATTTCTTACTTTATTAAAGTGTTGATTCTTCACATAAAAGAAACCCAAAAACTTCGTGCAAGATCTTGTAATCTCCAATAAGTAAAATAAATGCTTAGTCTTCCATAATTATCTTCGTGAACCTCCACCATAACCTAAATCGATCCATGTCGATCAAAAACATCACGAGCACTAACAACAATTAAGACTTTAACAAAACATTTTATCCAAATCCTAACAAAGAAATCAACACTTACTAGTTAAAGATTCCCATAGAAACTTAACTAAAATAGTTAATACACAATTTAATAGCAAGAAAAAATAATTAACCAAAGTCAAAAGGGGTATAGTAAGTAGAATGGGGAGTCTAAATAGGATTTCCATGGAGGAAGCCCAACCCAAAATAAAAGGCGCAAAGAGGGGTGGATTAAGTCAAATGAATGTGTGGATAATAGATCCATGGAGCTTTCAGCCCAATCCGTGTTTGTCGTTTAACCCAAACTTATCAGAACCCTAGAACTACACAAAGGCCATACGTTCGTCTTCCTCAATGCAGTAGTCGTTCTTCTTCTTATCATCTTCCTTGTCTTCTCTGTCTCTCACCCAAGAAAGTCGTGCCACCGAAAAAATAAACAGAACCACCATACAACTTCGTCGTCGCGACCTAATCATCATCTCGACGCGTCCATCCCATATGTGATTCATCTTCATCAGCTCGTGATTTATAACAACATGGATACTGTTGTACCCCAAAATTTGCCCTCACATCTTCAAGACAATATGTCTCAAGAGGTCTTCTAATGATCACAAGATTCTCAAATTGCTCAAAGGAATTCCACGTTTCATTAGACTAAGCCTCCTCCTAAGCAGCGGATCTTAAACTAAAGTTTAAGTTTCTCAAAGAAAATTGGACTTCCAAAGCCTCAAGTGGACTTCATGGTGTCCTATATACTTCATAGGATCCTCATGTGAAGTTTTAAGGCTTACCCTACAAGTTTAGTCAATAAGATGCTCAGATAATCAAAAATCTGTTAACTTGGTCAAAAAGTCAACTGTGGTCAACATACAGTCAAACTTCAATATTATTGGTCAACATCAATATTATGAGGTGAAATTCATCATTTTATCAAGGGTTTATCATGATTCATCAAGGAAACCTCAAATTCATCAAGAACCAGAAGTTATTAAATTAGGGTTTTTGCAGGAAAAATCAATTGTACTTTGACTAGCTATAACTTTCACATGCTTCATCAAAGATTTCTCATAAAAATCTAATTTTGAAGGAAATTAAATTACCTACAACATTGTGTCTCACAAGCCAAGGCCAAAAATGCTTCATTTGAGAGATATGAGCCAAGACATTACAGGTCCTTTGAAAAGTCAACAAAAAGTCAAAATTTTCAAAAGCTCATAACTTAAAAATGGAAGATCAAATGGGAATGGGACCAAAAGGAGTAGTTAAAGGACACTCTAATATTTCTAAAAATTCCTAGAACACATATATGAGATGAAAATTGAGAGTTATGCATTGTTGAAATGGGGCAATTTTGAGGAGGTGTATGAAGCAAAAATGGCCAAAACTCAAGTTTCTTCCAAATGGGCCCATATTTTTCCAATCCAAACTCAATTATAAGATCATGCACGACCCATAGTTCATAATATCTGATTTTTTATACTTATTTTATATTATATTGTATTTATTTTATTTAAATTCAATTTTAATTAAGATAAATATTGAAAAATCAAATATTTGATCCTAGGTCTATTTTGAGATCACATATTTGATGTTTATGATGATTGTAAGTGTCCAGATTCGTGCAAGACCAAAAAAGTATGATTTCATCTAATTTTTTGACCAAATTGGAAATATCTTTTCTTCATCCTCAAGTAACCTCTCAATCCATCACAAAAGCCCAAAATCTGACCTAAATTACACCCTCTAGAAATACTTATCATCTCCATAAGTCAAGAGGAATTTTTTTATCAAAGAGAGCATACAAAACTTCAAAAAACTCAAGAGTAAGTTGGATTCGGTTTTAGGGTTGCAACCATTCTCAAGAAGGTTTAAAGGTCCAAGAACATTCCTTAGACTCTTCTGAAGGCATACCAATGATCACATTGCTCCAAAACCTCATAAAACGCCATAACCGAATTTGCTTTTTTTTGGTCTTTTCAATTTTCGATTTCATATTTATTCGCATGATTGATAAGTGCATATTAGTGTTATTATTTAGTAGATTTTTTGGCACTTTTCAAGGGTTATTTTGATCTCTAATGCTTTTTCCCCTTTGTTTCTTATACTTATTCTTAGTTCAGTTTTAGTATTTTCAAAGCATCATTTATTTAACTTTCATTTTTGTAATTTTAGGATACACTGTAGAAATATGGAGCAAATTTCATCAAGACCTTCTTTGGAAAGTTTTGGAAGAAATTGAAGGATTCTTACTCGCTTCAAGCTCGCTCAGCGAGCTCCCAGCGAAGTTTCAAGAGATATTTTCGCTCAGCGAGGCCTTTTGTCGCTCAGCGAGCTGTCGCTTTTAATGAACTCTCGCTCAGCGAGACCTGTGATTTCAGCTTCTTTATAAGCATTTGTTTCACAATTTTCTTAGGATGTAACTTTTGATATTAGACCTAAAAATTCCTTAAACACTATTTCACCTTGTTCTAAGAAGATTGGGTGCATTTAAAGTCAAGAGATTGTCATTAATGCTCCATCTTCTTCATCTTTATCTTTTGTTGGAAGCTTCCATGGAAATGGAGAGCTAAACCCATAGTATGTCAAGGTTAAAAGGTAGATAGGTTCAATTTTGTATGTATTGACCTTGATCCTTTTGTATAAACTCTTGATGATGAATATATGATGAAAGCTTTGATTTTTATGACAAACCCTTTGTGTTGCTTCATGATTGAGAGATATGACCAACATTTGACCTAGGTTTTCATCACCCAAATACCATAAGCTAGAGATAGTTATGGGCTTTGGAGTTCACTTTGTATTGAACCTAAATGTTACCATTTTGATAGATTGAGTGAGAAATCATCAATGGATCAAAATGGTAAAGCTCACATTTTGTGGTAGAAATAAACATTATGAGAGGATATTGTGAATGTGTTCATTGTTGAAATGAGTTTATCTTTTGATCAAAACTATATATGCAAATAAACCTATCAAACCTTAACTTTGACATATGCTTTTTACAAATCTTTTACAAACCAATACTTTTAACTCTTAGAATTTATTTGAATGAAAAAGTCTATTTTCGATACAAATACTAAAACTTCTTTTGTTACCATTAAGTCTAAAACTTAAGGAATTGTAGAATGACATAAATATCATAAAACAATCTATGTGGTTTGACAATCAACACTTACTCATTTGTTCTTTCAACAAATTGGCGCTGTTGCCGGGGATTGTTATTTGATATTTAAAGCATAGCAATAGTTGTTAAGTTTTTGACTTGTTTTATTTGTTACTTTGTTACTATCACTCTTGTGTTTCACTTGGTTTGCTAGTTTTTTAGATTCTAGTGTATGCGTGACAAGGCTACCGAGGAGCAATTTTAATTCGACCCCGAAATTGAAAGAACACTTTGAAGGCTCAATAGAAAAACATGAAGAAGGAAGAAACTAGCCGAAGAGAGGAACCAGAGAGAAGAAGAAGCTACTTCTTCACTTGTTCACATTGAATAAGTGAGGGTAGAGACTTTTGAAGGTAACATGGTGGAAGGAGTCCGCTTAATTTGCTCGTGGTGGAAGAAACACAGAAATGAAGATCGGAATCCTCCAACTCCTTTATGCTAATCCATTCACCGGAATGGACCATGAAGATCCGTATACCCATCTCACCAAATTCTATGAGATTGCAGGATCTACGGGAATAGAGGAAGCGGAAGAGGAAGGTTTATTCAAAAGAATGTTCCCACACTCATTATTGGGGAAGGAAAGAGAGTGGTACCTTGACCAAGCTCCGAGGTTGATGATGGATTGGAATTTGTTGGAAGATAAATTTCTTGAAAGATATTTTCCTCAATCCCGATTCATGGGAGCAAAGACGGAAATTGCGGTTTTCAATCAATGCAAGCAACGAGTCTTTAAATGAGGCTTGGGAGAGATATAAATCAATGTTGAGAAAAATGCAAAGGCCATGGATTTGATGATCTTACTCAAATCCACATTTTTCTCAATGTGCTTCAATCACAACACAAGACACTTTTGGATGCTACCGCGGGTGGTTCTCTCATGTCAAAGACCGCGGATGAAGCTATAGTCATTATTGACCGTATGGCTCTCAATGATCTTCAAAGTCAACATGATCGTAGTCATTCACTAAGGAAGCCATGAGTTCTTGAATTAAATACCAATGATGCTCTCCTTGCCCAAAACAAGGTGCTTTCTCAACAAGTGGAGTTGCTAACTCAACAAATGGCCAAGCTTCCATAACAAATGAAAGAGATTCAAGGCTCACAATCAAGATATCAAGTGGCAAAGTGTGAATTGTGCCAAGGAGATCATCCTACCGGTTATTGTCCTCCTTTTGAAGAAGTAAGTTATGTGAACAACAATAATCAAGGTTATCAAAGGCCCCCTCAACAATACAACAATTCTTATCCAAGGAACAATCAAGGTTACCAACAACAATCAAGATTCAACAACAACAATTTTCAACACCAAAATCCATATCAAAACCCCAATCCTTAAGTCCAACAACAACAAGGTGGAAGTTCAAAGTTAGAGGACACCCTTACTCAATTCATGCAAGCCTCCATGGCTAATCAAAAAAGTAATGAGGCCTCCATCAAAAACCTCGAAAATCAAGTTGGGCAACTTGCTAAGCAACTAGCCAAAAATCAAGCGGGACCATCTTTTTCCGTAAACACTCATGTTAATCTGAAGGAGCATTGCAAGGCCATTGTTCTTAGAAGCGGGAAGGAGATGAGTCAACCAAAAGAGAAGAAATATGGTGTTGTGGAGGAATGTAGTGATGAAGAGGAGGTTGTGACGAAGAAAAAAATTGAGGAAGTAGTTGAAAAGGAGTTTGATGATTTGGAAGTAGTTAAAAATACACAAGTGGGGGATGAGAAGAGAAAAAAGGTGAGCAAAAGAGTGAGGAAGGGAAAAGAAGTAATGACACGAATTCCTACCAACATGCCTTACCCTTATGTGCCATCAAAGAGGGATAATGAGAGGCAATATGCTTGGTTCATGGACATTTTCAAACAACTTCAAATTAATTTTCCATTTTTCGAAGCACCTGAGCAAATGCCCAAATATGCCAAGTTTTTGAAAGATATCCTCTCAAAGAGACAGAAGTACACAGAACCGGAAATGGATATTCTAGCGGCAAATTGTAGTGTTATCATCCAACGCACACTTCCTAAGAAAGAAGCTGATCCGAGACGTGTCACTTTGCCGGTCACCATTGGTAACATGTTTGTCGGGAATGGTCTAATTGATTTGGGCTCAAGAATTAACCTCATTCCTCTCTCTATTGTTAAAAGGCTTGGCAACATTGAAATCAAAGGAATAAGAATGACTCTACAACTAGCCGACAAATCTACCACTCGCCCAATTGGGGTAGCTAGAGACGTTTTGGTAAAAGTGGACAAATTCTACTTTCCGGTTGATTTTATAGTTATTGATATGAAAGAGGATGATGACGCTTGATGGGAAAATAGCAAGTGTACTATTTTTGCCCATTGTAGTAATAATAGGGAAAATTCCCCGAATATCGATCTCGGGGACTACGTAGCAAATTAAGTTTTTTAACTGTTTCAATTGAACAAAAGTTCTTTAGGGTTGGTTTAGATATTATCAAAGGACTTGCAAACATAAAATTTAGGAAAATAATAAGGATGACAAATATGAGAATTATACTAGGGAAGGTGTATGAGAAATTCTTATAATGACAAATTATTTATAATTGTTAAAATAACACTGCAACTAAAACACTACCGCCTTTCAAATCTAGTTTTTAAAAGATTCCTCTAAGAAAAACCTTTGGTATTCCTTCTATACCCCAATTCCTTGATTGTATAGAAAGAACACCAAGCATTTGCACATCGAAAGTTTTTACGGTTAAATATGATATCTCAATTCCTTGGTCATATGTGATAAAAAGGTTTGATTGAAAAACATTAACAGTGGCATTCCTACCTACTGTTAACCGATGATTAAAAATCCCATTTTCCAATATTGATTTTTATAATAAGATCGGATCAATCAACACAATGAATATAGAAGCAGTGAAATTCATAAAATCAAATTCAATGTCATTACAATAAACTCAGGGACACCCCCTAGCATTGGGGTGTTTAGCCACTCATATTCAAAACAATGAAAATCACATACATAAGGAAAAAATATATTACACAATTCAAAGGATGGGTTGGATCGTCAATTGCTTCCGCCTTTGATCGATCATTCTTCTCCTATCTTAAACTGTTGTTCTCCTCCAAAGCGTGAAAATTCCCAAAATCAAAAGTGTTTTTCTTTCAGTCACGATCAACCTAATGTATCAGATTACAAAATTACATGTGAAATGCCTAAACTACCCTTAGCACAAGAGAATTTGGAAATGACAAAATTTTGCATCTAGGTACCATGACACGGGCACCCGTGTCAGGCTGCTGGAACCTTGGTTGTGTGCATCTTCACTTGGGGGACCATGGCACATGCCGTGTCATGTGACATAGGCACCCGTGTCATGCTTTTGTGCTGCATAAAACATTCTTCAAGTCTCAGCTCCATTGCCATCCTGACAAGGACCGTGTCAGGTGACACGGGCACCCATGTCAGGCTTCTGAAACCCCTTTTTTCCTCCGTTTCCTTGCAATCGGATCGCCATTGCATTAGTATCTGATCACCAGCTTGTTAAATGCCTGAAAACACACTAAAAACAACCAAATTAAACGCACCAACAATAGAAACAATGCACACATAACATACTCGCCACATAAAGGAATAACAAGAAACAACATAAACACAAATCTCGAAAGCACACAAAAACATAAAAACCAACAACTAAAATAGCTTGAAATATATGACTGAAAATCACTGATCAAACTCCCCCGAACTTGAACTTTTGCTTGTCCTCAAGCAGAAAGCTTGCATAAATGCACAAGTTAACCATTCGTTACTGAAACTTTCGAGATGAAATGAGGATACTCGTACTTGAGTTTTGTTCCAAGTCACTTGACTGGTACTTTTAGTACTTCTCTCTCAATAAAATTATCTTACAAACACCGAACCGCGGTAGCACCATGGACCTCAATCCTCGTTTTGGTAACCTCTTCGACTATGCTTTGGGCTTAGGTCTTCCTATCAATTTTCCCTCCTTTTCATTCGGACACTCGTTTTAAGGCTTTTTGTGATTTTTCATTGTATACACAAGATTGATCAATCAAAGAATTTTTTTTGAGACACCGTTATTTTCTTGTCACTTAAGGACGACTTTTAGGTTCAACCGCCGTTAGGTTGAATAACCGGTTGAGGGTTATCCAACTTAGAAGGATCAATTGTCTAATTGTCTCTTTTTTTTACGGTGTCTTTTCTCTCTTTTTGTTTTCTTTTTCTCAATCAACCTTGCACAACAATTAGTATAGATGAAGCCTAACTATCATGATAAACTAATAAGGGGGTACTTCTCAGATTAAAGTACCATAGCAGAAATCTACATGTAAGACTCGTTACTTAGCCAGAGGATTCAGTGTGTTTATGTTATACCTTCACATCAAGATTTTTCTAATTTCTTCACCTGGTTCCTTTTCACTTAACTCTCTACACTTTCTCCTCACCTCACTCGCAAGACAAATTATTATTTTAGTTCATCTCAGGGGTGCTTTCATAAATGATTACAATTATACATTCAAGCAGTACGGACTCGCAATTAGAATTAACAGCAAAAACATAAAACAACTAAATAAAACAAAATAACTAAATAAAACCCTCCCACACCAGAACTCAGCAGTGTCCTCACTGATGGAGAACTAGTGCGAACAAGGGACTCACAGGGACTACTGAGGTGGAGGCTAGTCTCACAGATGCATTTTCTTCAACCATTCGTGCATTTCTCCTATGAGTTTGCCTTGGCGGATTTGCCCTCTCCTTTGTCGGGTCTGCTATTCTCCTTGTTTTGTTTGCTCACTCCGGAGATAACACATTTCATTCTGCATCCACTCCCATACCTTTTCACTCATGCTCCACGAACCTGTTTCTTGATTACGCGAGTTATCAACTGGAGGTATAGGGGCCATTTCAGGTTGTAACCTTCTTCGCCATCCGTACCTGCAACATCCTCAAAAACAACTTCGTCGTCCTATAAAGGACTCTCATATAACCAATTAGCCTCATTTTCAATACTGATAAAATCAGGCGTAGGCAAGGCTAACAGGTGATGGTTACGGCTAACCAAAGAATAATAATCATTAAAAACCTTAATCATACCTTGTGTAGTGAGAGTAGCAAGGTCAATTTTTGTTTTACCTGCAACAGTTGGTTCCTCCCTCAGAAGAGCATCATATCCAAATTGGTCGGCAATTTGAGTTATCATGCCTCCCATCGATATCTCACCAGAATTAACATTCACCACTCGTTTCAGATGATCGACCGTAAAAGCCGCTACATTGATTAGCTCCTTGTTGGCCATGTCGTATAGCAGGTATAACTCCTTCTGAGTCGCTACTCCCGTGATGTCCCCTCTACATAACAGGGTATATGCCAAGCCTTTCTGTGCATATCTGTAGCACGGGTTGTGAATGCAAGATGCCTTTTCCTCCTTTGCAACATACTCAGGATTTCCTGTGATGGCTTTCCAAAAATCACCTGCAGAAAAAGTACTCGGGGGAGCTCCAGGTCCGAAGCTAGGAAGCTTCAGAACTTCTCCCAGTTCAGCCACACACAATGAATGATCAGTATTAAACAGACAGAACCTTAATGTCCCGAAATACTCTTCATCAGAACCCGTCCACCTGTGTTTAAGCTGAAACTCCAAAGAACTCAGAAATTCAAAGGTTATGCGCTTAAAGTTTGGCGCTTCAAATTGCATAAATTCAAGAATGCCAAGAGTATGAAACATTCTATGCACTTCAAATCTCAGTCATAAATTATCAAGAGTATCATTACAAATATACCTTTCTGGAATCAACTTACGCTTGACCAATACCGAGTATTTCCTCTGATGCTCAGGATCCTCGAACAAAATGTCGTGAGTGTTCGCCATACGGTGGGATCTCTTACAGGGGCGATATGGTTCAGCCACAGCCTTTCCAGTGTCCCTTTGTGGAGGCATTCTCAAATTCCTGCAAAAATAAACAAACGAAATTCGAAATTCGGATTAGAAGAAAACGTCACCGTAGGAGTGACAATTAAGGTGAGAGGAGCACTTTTTGTGAAGAGGGTATAGTGTTTGGGTGAGTGGGTGTTAGAGAAAATGAAGGTTTTTAGTGAGAAGAAAAATGGAGGTTAGGTTTTTAGAGATGAAGAGTTTGGAGAAGAAGAGAGATTTTTGTGAAAAAGAAAAGTAAAAATGATAAATGAGGGTAAATGAGTTGTGGAGGTTATAAATTTTATGGGCCCCACTCATTAAAGAGATAAGGATATTTGAAAATGTGAATCCGCCTCTCTGACACGGACCGTGTCGCGTGACATGGGCATTCGTGTCAGGCCCTTGCAAAAGAAGAACATTAGCATTCAATCAGAAGAAAAAAAACCCAGGACCTGCAACATGGGCCGTGTTGTGTGACACGGGCACCTGTGTTGCACCTTTGACTTTCACAAAACTCAGCAAAGCAATCATGTCCATGTATCCTCCTGACACGGGCCGTGTTGTGTGACACAGGCACCCGTGTCAGGGCCCTGATTTTGCTCAAACACGAGTCTCGTACGATATTTAGACCGTTTTTTAACTTTGTCTTTCCTCCACCGAATCTGTGGGAAATTTATTCAACCTACCTACAAAATGAACAAATAAAGATGAATAAAAAAACATTGTGGGTTGCCTCCCATGCAGCGCTGCGTTTAACGTCACATTGCTTGACGGCCACTCGTCCTATCGGGTAAGACGGATGACATTGGCATGATCTCTAGGTTGTCCTTGGAAATAAGGTTTCAACCTTTGCCAATTCACTTTGAAGATGTCTCCATTAGACTGATTTTTTATCTCGACCGCCCCATGCGGGAAGACGCGATGCACCTCAAAGGGTCCCGACCACTTAGATTTTAGTTTCCCAGGAAATAGTTTCAGCCTTGAGTTATACAGTAAGACAAGTTGTCCTTCCCAAAAGTCTTTCCTTTGAATTATCTTGTCATGCCATTTTTTTGTTTGATCTTTGTACACCTTGGCATTCTCATACGCCCGGTTCCAGAATTCCTCTAACTCGTGAAGTTGGAGGATGTGAGAGCTTCCGGCCTTAGATAGGTCCATATTCAAATACTTAGAAGCCGAAAACGCATTGTGTTCGAGTTCCAACGGTAAATGAAATGCCTTTCCATAAACCAACTGATATGCTGACATGTCGATCAGTGTTTTAAAAGCCGTTCATTATGCCCATAGAGCGTCATCCAACTTAATAGACCAATCCTTCCGAGATGAGTTCACTGTCTTCTCCAGAATTTGTTTGAGTTGTCTATTTGATACCTCTACTTGGCCACTTGTTTGTGGATGGTATGGAGTGGCTACCCGGTGTTTCACATTATACTTTTGTAGAAGCCTCTCCATGAGGTGATTTAGGAAGTGGGTTCCTCCATAACTTATTAAAGCTCTAGGCACACCAAATCTTGCGAATATATTATCCTTCAAGAATCTTGTAACCACTTTCGCATCGTTGGTGGGTAGTGCTACCGCTTCCACCCACTTTGATACGTAATCCACAACAACCAAAATGTATGTCTTTCCGAATGACTGAGGAAATGGTCCCATGAAGTCTATTCCCCACACATCAAATAACTCTACTTTAAGCATAGAGTTTTGGGGCATCTGATTTCTTCATGATATGTTCCTGGTCCTCTGACACCAGTCACACTCCTTCACCAACTACTGAGCATCTTTGAATAAAGTAGGCCAATATAACCCTGATTGAAGGACTTTAGCTGCTGTCCTGTCACCACTGAAATGCCCTCCATACTCGGAATCATGACATGCTTTTAGTACATCTTTATTTTCTTCTTCTGGTACACACATTTTGACCAAACCATCCACTCCTCTTTTATATAAAAACGGATCATCCCATAGATAAAACCTACAATCATGAACAAACTTTTTCTTCTGTTATAGTCAAAATCGTCAGGTATAATACCACCGACCAGATAGTTTGCATAATCCGCAAACCACAGAACACTAATCATAGATAAGATGTGTTCATCTGTGAACTCATCCTTTATAGGACGCTCGTCCTCATTTTCTTCAATAGGTGTCGCTCCCCCGAAAAGACACCGGGTCAGATAGGGTACAGACGCGAACGGTCGGCAAAGAGAGAAGATGAAATTGAAAATGAATAGATTCGCCAGCTAGGAATTTTTATCCCGAAGGAAAGGTAATGATGCATAAACCTAGAAAGATAAGGATAAGACGGTTGCGAACCAGAGAAACTAAGAAAGGGGGTTGGTTAAAACCTGGGAAGGTATTAGCACCCAGATTGTCCGTCGTACTCGACGGGATCCACGCTTAAAAGATTGTGTTTAAAGGGGTAGGTGTATGTGCTATCTGTGTGCAAAAGCTGGAAAAAGAATATACATGTGTCAATGCAAAAGGTAAATGCTCAGGAGCTGAGGCTTAAAAGAGAATGCTGAAAGAGGGGGAAGACACAGAGACTTTTGTTCGATAACTGTTAATTTATGCCTACGTATCCTCGCGTGCAATGAGGAAGTCAGAACACCGTAGTTCGACTCAAAGAGACTGAAAGATAAATTGACAGTGAACTGCTTGCCTGTCTATGCTCAAGTGTATGACTCTTCTGGCTCGAGTGCTGACTGTCTTGCATTAGACGGAAGAAGCAAGTTCTCGTTTATGAATGAGTGTGATGAGAAAAGAATCCCGAAGGAGACGATTATTGTTTGTTTTTGTGTTTTCAGTTTTGTTATTGTTTTTGGTGTTTTGCATGAGTTAATGAGCTTAAGCCTAAATCAAAGGCATGTAAACTCATTATATCCTCCCTGATTAGGGATAATGAGCCTACTTAAGTATGAGATAAGCATCTCAACTTAATTACCATGATGATGTAGGATTAAGATCATTAACCTACTTGTGATTATTTAGATGTTTTTGGGTTTTTGTTTAGTGTTAATTAATGAGTCTAATCTCTAATCACAGATTAATGAACTCATTACAACATCCTAATAGAAGGATGATACATGAGCACACTTAAGCTGAGGAAGATACCTCAACTCATTCCATGGTTAGGGATTAAATTCATTATATAACAAAGCCATTATTAAGTGGATTTTAATTAAGGGATGAGATTAAGAAGTGGATTTTAAGTTTGTAAGACAACTTGAGGGGGACTTGTCCATTAAACACTAGGGTTAGTCCTTCTTAACCATAAGGAAGAATTAGAACCCTAATGTAAGGCCCAAGTTACAAGATGAAGTCTTGGTGATTATTAAGTGATTTGATTAAGAGGTTTAAAAAAATTAAAGGTTTAACACTTAGGATAAAAGTTATACACTCCATCCTAAGAGAAGGATGTAGGCATAACCCTAATTCCAAAGTCCTAAAACTTTAAGAGTTTAGTCTCTGATTATTGAGATGAGAAAAGAGACTCAAGGAGACTCAAAGGTAAGAAACTAAGGGGGACTAATCACAACCCTAATTATTATCATGCTTGGATGTTCCTATGGTTTGTAAGGCTTAAGAAAGATCTTCAAGGAAGCCACCAATGGAAGAAAGCAGATGAAAGGAGGAGAAAGCAGAAGAAATAAGTTACTTACTTCCTAAGAAGATAAGTAACTTAAAGAAAGAAAGTGAGAGAGATGGAACAAAAGTGAACAATTTCACTTGCAAATACAAGTAAGAATGCATATGAAAGAGATAAGAAGAAGTGAGAAGTGAAGGCAAATCCACTTCTCAAAGTAACTTACCACCTGAAAATGTTAGCATGGATGCATAAAGTACAAAGCATAAAGAAATGAAGTGAAATGAGATGAAATGAAATGACCAAAGTCAGAAGTGTTTATGCAATGTAAATGTCATGTGAGATAATGAAAAGGCAAACAAAATGCATATGTGTGATCATACAAAGATGAGATGCAAATGAGACATGCTTTGAAGCTTGAAAACACATGAAAGTATATGAAATGAAATGAATGTTAATCATGGCAAATGAATGAAGAAATGATCAATCAAGGTTCTAACATGTCCTAAGATGTCTAATATGACATATGAATGCATGAAATGTCATGGAAAGTTCATGTAAGGATGCGTATGCAAGATGAATGCAAATGAACACATGAAATTAGGGTTTTATGGACAAGCAAGATGCACATGAATAAAACAGAAGCATATTATATGATAAAAAATTAAAACCAAACTCAAACAAACCCTAATCCCATACTAGGTCACACCCCAAAGGAGAAGGTCAGAAGCCTAACCAATCAAAAGTTATGATTTTCCTAAGTTTCTAGGGTTTTTGGGTGGTTCAAAGGGAAAAAATGAAAATCAAATTGAAAATGCAATATAAATTCATGAGGAAAATGTCCTATAAACTACATGCAATATGTAACACAATGCAAAAAGAATCATCTTCAAACTCTTCTTGGTTATGCAAAAATGATTTTTTTAAGTTAGGGTTCAAAAATATGATTTTAATGACCCTTAATTCAAAGAAAATTCACAAACTAAATGCATTGGGATGATTCATGATTTTTTGGTGATTTTTAGAACACTAAATGTATTTTTAATTAATTAAAAGACTTTAATTAATTAAAAATAACATTTAAATATTTTAAAAATACTTTTTTAATGCAAAAAATAAAATAAAAATCATTTTTGGAATGAGAAAAATATTTAAAGTCATAATGCAAAAGGAAATATTTTTGTGATTCTTTTTGCTATTTTAAATAAATTATGCAAAATAAATGAATTAAAAATGAAAATAAAATGAATAAAAATGAAAGTATGCAGATCTGATGGCCCAGATTCAAATGGAAAAGGAGGGAATTGACTGGCGCGCAATCCAGTGGTCAGAATTCAAACTGGCTTTTAATTAAGTTTTATAATTAATTAATTAGGATTAAACTTAATGGACTAATCTGAACCACTCAATGTCTAACCCTAATCACCATTCAATGGTCAGAAACGCATCTGGGCAACTAAACGTGGATTAGCCCTAATCACTTTCAGGTGGCCGGAGAGGACCTCCGGCCATCTTCTTCGGCTAACCCCTCACCTGAGTTTCCTCAAAACGCCACCCCAAGCCCCCAAAACCTCAAGAATCAATCAACTAACCTCCTTAAACACTAATCTGACCTCAAAATCCATTTATCATTCATCATCAACAAGATTCGAATCAAAACATCAAAACGGAAAATATTTCAGAACATCATGAAATGCTTAAAACTCAAGCATTTTCAAAAGTAAATACATCAGCATGATCAGTGAAGCATAAGGAATCATTCTATAACATGGAAACACATTTCTGGGAAAAAAGTTCATGATGACTACCTGAGTTGGAGCTTTGCAATCTGGACTTTCAGAGCTCTCCCTTTGTGCAATCCACTCCCCTTTGACCTCCTGAAGCTATTAGCAAGCTTGAATGAAGCTTAGAGTGGCTATTTTGAGGGCTTTGTTTCTGAAGTTGCAGAAATCGTATTTGTGATTGGAGGTGTTTTAAGCTATGGTGATGGGTGGGAAATGATCCTGGGGTGATGCTGAGTATATTGGTGGAAGAGTTTGTGATTTTTGTTGGCTGTGTTATGAAATTCGATGAAGGGAAGGTTTCTTGAGGTTTTTGTGATTCTGAGTGTGTGTATGGATTCAGGCCTCAATGTTGTGTGAAATGAGTTGCTTATTATCCACATAAACAATGTTGATTGGCAAGAAAGTTGTTGTGGCACAGGATGATTGGTATGGGAGTTTTTGCAAAAAGTCAAGATTTTGTCCTTTGAGGTATGGGCACGGGTCAGAGGAGATTTCATGGGGTGTCTGGCCTCAGCTGGGTTCAAGGATGGCCATGGGATTGGTTTTGATGTGCTGGAAGGCTTGGATGAAGAGTTATCACATATTTTGCAAAATTCCCTCTTTGAAGTTTCTTGGATCACAAGTCAAGGAAACCCTAAGCTCAATGCACAATTCTGATCTTTTAAGGTTTGTTTGACATATTGTGAAGTGTTTGTGCATATTAGAAGTCACTAGAATGCTTGAAAATGCCAAATTGCAAAATCCCTCTTTGACATGAAACTTGAAATTTTAGGATTTTTGCCAACTTTGAAAGGACATATCTTGAGTTCTAGGATGAATCAAGACATGTTCTTGTACTTTTTGAAAAGGGAAAGATCCAATATACAACTTTCATGACCAAGAATTTTTCATTTGAAGCATTTTTGGTTAAGAAAGAGGAGGTTGAAAAACTTTCCCAAAATGGAAAGTTTGCATTTCAAGTCATTTCCATTTTTGGCAAGTTTGTAATTGGCTCAAAATTCTTCAATCTTGTGAACTTCCAACCTCTTATAAGATCAAAAAAAAGATCATAGAACTTCAATTTGATGAAAATACCCCTTTGGTTCCATTGTTGGGGGCCTCAGATGCCCTGATTTTGACTTAACTTGCTCAAGATGTTACCCAGTGAACAAATGACTTCCACGATGAATTTCTTCATCAAACTTGGTACACATTATCCTTATGACATATTAAGAACATTAGAAACAAGAATGGCCCAAAAATTTGGGGTTAAGGCCTCTGAAACCAAAACCCTAATTTTGGTCATTTGTGTAGTGAAACCCTAGCTCTACTTCCATGCCTTTGCCAGTTCTTGTGATCTCTTGATTTCCATGGAATTTGAGGGACATAATATGATGATAGAACACACATGGACCCTCTTGGGAAGCTTTGATACCTTTGGGATGGCTCAGATGGATTCTTGGATTGTTCAGATCACAAACCCTAGATGCAGATGAACTTGAACTATGCAGATGAAACAAATATGCAATATGAGGTGTGATGCCTATGCTAATGCAAACATGAAAGATCACAAGACATGGTGTGATAAAGAGTGAGGGCAAATTTGGGGTGTTTACAGTTACCCCTATTCAAGCATGAGTTAGCTGTGCAGGGTGTAAGCGCCTGGCTTAACAGACAAACAAGATAACTTGTGGTTGAATACAAAAGACAGTCCGAAATTTGCACTTGCTGGAGAGAAGAGGACGACCATCGAGCAGAGGACGACTGCTTGGGATAAATTAGTAAGTAAAGCAATGAAGGGGATGGCCGACAAGCTGGGGAAATAAAGAGACCATGACGGTGACGGCCATCAGGTAAGGGAACAAGATTCTCTGGGGATTAAAGTGAAGGCAATGATGGGGACGGCCATCAGGTTTGCAAAGTAAAGTAAACAACGATGGGGACGGCCACCGGTTTAAAGAATAAATGAAATATTGATGAGGGACGGACATCAAAGGTGAAATACGATCACCTAGCAGGGGACGGCTGCTCTTTATCACGACATAGGACGAATGTTGGATAGAAAAGGTCAACGATGGGGACGGCCATCGGATAAGCATGATGAAGGACGATCATCAAGAGGTGAAGGACGATCACCTAGCAGGGTACAGCTGCTCTCGGGGTTTATCACGACATAGGACGAATGTCGGATAACAAAAACAACGATGGGTACAACCATCAGATAAAATGATGAGGGACGGTCATCAAAAGGTGAAGGACGATCACCTAGAAGGGGACGACTGCTCTTTATCACGACATAGGACGAATGTAGGATAGAAAAGGTTCCACTAATGGGGACTCCGTTAGGGATAAGGATGAGGGACGATCATCCAAAGGTGAAGGACGATCACCTGGCAGGGGACAGCTGCCGAAAATATCACGACATAGGACGAATATCGGATAGGGAAAAGTTGTTTCGTTGGTGACTTACTGGGGAACGGTAAACACGGACGAGTGCTTACGCTCAAGAATAAAAAGGTACAAGTGTTTGACGCTGTGTATAGATTAAAGATGCGGACAAGCATCCTTAGGACCATGATACGGACGAGTATCGATAGAAACAAACGTTGGCGCATGTTCAGAGATGATGATACGGACGAGTACCAACTGGTTAACAAAGAACATGGATGAGTGTTGAATCTGTTGAGGAGTGATATATAAATAAGATATGAACGAGTATCAAAGACTTCTGTATGGGTTTGTTGGTGAAGTATGAACAAGACACGAACGAGTGTCCGATTTGCTGGGGAATGCATGACACATACGAGTGTCAAATATAAATAGGCATTTGTTTTGAGAATGCAAAGGATATGCTTTGGCTTTCGGTGGGGATAGGATGACACGAACGGGTGTCGAAAAGAGTGTTATAAATAAGTACTTGGTTTGAGGAAAGTGTTCTAGCAAACGTGTTGGGGAGGTATGACACGGATGAGTGTCAAAAAGAGCATGTATAGGTATCTGCATTTGAGAGTGCAAAGGGGACGCTTTGGCTTATATCTGTAGGGGATATGAGTTTTCATATACATTGCTGATGAAATACTGATGGTAATTGCAGGTGACTGGCTCGAACCTGACTTGTGATCATGCAAATGTTTGATTTTTGCCGTAATGCTCCGTATTAAACGGAATGCTACGCTTATTTGGTGAATATGATGCAAATGCTATGATTTATGCAAAAAGAGGAAACCAATCTGGGATTCGAATCCCGCTGAAGATCTCTGGCTGATCTGCTTGGAGGGATAACCCAGCCGGGGAGAGATCATTGGTAGATCTTCCAGGAGGGAGAATCCTACTTGGGGAAATAGATCATTGGTAGATCTATCCGTAAGGGGAACTCTGTTGGGGAGAAGGAAACTTTTGTCACTTTGTTGTGTAAAGGTTTTAGGCATTGCTCTTCTAGGGAGAGAATGGAAACTCTATGGGGAGACAGTTCCATTAACTTTGTTGAGGATGAGAGATCTGTCACTCTGGTGGGGATCTCGGCTAAGGAAGCTCCTGTTGAGCAGACTTACGCTGGTGATGAGAAGGCTTCGACAACTTCGTTGGGGAAAAACAATTCAGATTTTTCTCGGGAGATCCTGCTCAGGGAGGAGGTAACTTCCGGGAGGTAGCATGATGGGGATGCGATGCTTGATGTGCCCCATGTTGCGTATTGAATACCTGTAATCCATTAAGACAAAAGAAATGCACAAGTATCCCGAGGTATCCCTTACCGGATTCCATCATAGGAGTTAGACTTTCCTGAAAGTAATATATTTCCTGCAAGCATTTATTAAAAACGGCTCATTTGTTTTATGCAAGTACTATATCATGAATGCTAGACATTATGCAAACGAAAATAAAATGTACAAAACGAGGTGTGACTGAAAACTCTGATTTTATTAATCTGGGCGCCCTGAATTGGCAAATACAGTCAAAGAAACACATCCCCTGGAATGAGGAGATTGCTATAAATTGAGAAAAGTAACAGTGTTGGCAATGTTGAAGATGACGCTCCAGTGAGCTTCCTTTGCTATGACCTGTATGACCCTGACGTTCTTCTCATCCTGCTTTCTGAAGAAGGTTGATTCTGACTGATGCTTTATCCTTTCGAAGCTTGCCGTGTTGTGAGTGATATAGATGAATTCAGAATGCAGTTGTTCGCTTATTCCCTGATTTTTGCATGGATCGCCCTTTCGGGTTTTCAATCCACCGGGATACCCATTTTTGCCTGAGTTGTCCAATGCGGATTTTCAACTCAGCGGGTGTACATTTTTTTAAATTCAGTTTTCCCTTATTTTTGCCCGAGTCTTTTATTCTGTTTTTGACTCGCCGGGATGCCCTATTTTTTCCTGGACTCACATTCTGTTTTTATGTCCAGCGGGTCATTTTATGCGAAGTATTTTTTAACTGCATCTGAATTCACAGGGGATAAGAAATCCTCGCCATCCATAGTTGTGAGCATCAGTGCTCCACCCAAGAAAACCTTCTTTACTATGAATGGACCATCGTAGTTTGGAGTCCATTTGCCCCTGTGGTCTGTATGAGGAGGAAGGAGTCTTTTCAGCACAAGATCTCCTACTTGGTATTCCCAAAGCCTGACTTTCTGATCGAAGGCTTTCTTCATCCTCTTCTGATACAATTGCCCATGACAAATTGCAGCTAATCTTTTCTCTTCGATCAAATCCAGTTGATTGTACCGAGACCGAACCCATTCTGCTTAATTTAGTTTTACATCCATCAGTACCCGTAAGGAGGGTAGCTCAACTTCAACAGGTAGGACTGCCTCCATACCATACACAAGCTGATAAGGTGTTGCCCCGATAGACGTTCTGATTGAGGTTCGGTACCCATGCAAGGCAAATGGTAGCATCTCATGCCAGTCTTTGTAAGTAACCACCATCTTCTGCACAATCTTCTTGATGTTTTTGTTAGCTGCCTCAACAATGCCATTCATCTTTGGCCTATAAGGAGAAGAGTTGTGATGTTGGATTTTGAAGTCCCGGCACAGTTCTGCCATCATTTTGTTGTTCAAATTGGAACCATTATCAGTAATGATTCGCTCGGGTACTCCATATCGACAGATGATGTCTCTTTTCAGAAATCTGGCTACCACTTGTCTAGTGACGTTTGGATAAGAAGCTGCTTCAACCCATTTGGTAAAGTAATCAATGGCCACCAGGATGAATCTGTGGCCATTTGAAGCAGTTGGTTCGATCTTTCCAATCATGTCAATGCCCCACATGGCAAAAGGCCAAGGTGAAGACATCACGTTCAAAGGATTTGGAGGCACATGCACTTTATCTGCATAGATCTGGCATTTGTGGCATTTCCTGACATAGGCACAATAGTCTGCATCCATTGTGATCCTGTAGTAACCTGATCTTAATAATTTCTTAGCCATTTCATGTCCTCCAGCATGGGTACCGAAAGATCCTTCATGCACCTCGTGCATCAGCAAGTCTGCTTCTTTCTTATCAACACATCTGAGTAGTACCATATCAAAGTTTCGCTTGTATAGTGAACCATCAACATTAAGGAAGAAACTACCGGCCAACCTTCTTAATGTCTTCTTATCATTGGATGATGCCCCAGGTGGGTATGTTTGATCCTCTAAGAAGCATTTGATATCATGGAACCAAGGCTTGTCATCTTTAGCAATGTCCACGGAGAATACGTACGCTGGTCGGTCTAGTCTGGATACCGAAATTCGAGGCACATAATTGGCAGTTTGAACCTTGATCATGGAGGAAATGGTAGCTAAAGCATCTGCGAACTAATTTTCGTCTCGAGGGATATACTCAAGTTTGACTGTTGTGAAGAAAGTCAATAATCTCCTCGTATAGTCACGGTATGTGTAACACGGTGGGAGAACTGACTTTAGTTATGTTGCGGATAGCAAGAGTCGCCACCGACTTTTATTTTATCCAAAGGAAAGGCATAAAAGAACAGGAAAGACCTTTTAAAAGATTTTTGGGTCCGGGGGGTAGGTTATGTAAAGGGAAGGTGTTAGCACCCTTTACATCCATGGTTATCCATGGGCTCTTAGTTACTTAGCTCACTTTAAAATGTTTTGAAATGTGAAGTGTGTGAATAAAAATTTTCTTAAGAGTTTGATAATGATCCATGTACGGATGCGTAAAAAACCTTTGTTTTGAAAATTTGTTTGAAAGTGTGAAGTGTTTGAAAAGTTTTGAAGAGTGAGCAAGTAACTATGAGGAACCTACCCTAAATTTGAATCTTTTCTGTTCTTGAATCCTTTAAATGGTAAGACTATCCCTATTATTAAGGAGTAGGTAGTCATTACCTTGGATGTGAGGGACAAGTGAAGGGACATTGTTATTTAGGCAACTGTGGGGTGTATAAGCAATTTTGAAGGGACTATCATCTTTATTCGAAAGGGACAAGATCATTACGAAGGCAACATTCGAAAGGGACTTGATCTTTTATTTGTTAAGGGACTAGATGACTTTATTTTGAGGGACTTTTGCTTTATACACCCTACTTGACCTTTTTGATTAGGCAACATGAGAGGTATCCCTAAGGAAGTGAGATGGCGATCAAAGATCGACTTACGTGTGTGAGTGTACAATTTAATATTTATTTTTAAATTTAATGATCTAAATTAATTTTAAATATACAAGTATGTTTACACTCCCTATTTACTAACCATAGCATAAATAATAAACATTATAAATAAAATATTACATCCAGGAACAATTACATAATAATAATTAAGCAAAATTAAATATAATAAGTAAAATAAATAATTATAATTGGGTTAGTAGAAAATAATAATAAGATTAAATGGGGTTAGTAATAATCATATAAACATAATTAATAATAATAATATAAACAAAAAACATTATAATAATTAAAAGATCAAACAATTATTTAAGAAAAAAAAATATGAACAATTATATTGATTATTATAAAGTTTTAAATTATTTGCAAATTATAAAAATTAAGTTAATTATAAACATATTATGAACATAAAATTATAATTACAAAAATTAAATTAGCAATTTTAACTATTTTTAAATATAATAAAAATTATTTACATACTAAATTAAATTCTATACAATTTATAGAATATTTACATATTATAAAAATAGGGTTAATTATAATTATATTTACAAAATTATATAAAATATGTACACATGATTAAATAATAAATTGAAAATTATAATAGAAAAAATTAGGGTTTATGAAATTTAATTAAAGTTTTTTTACAAAATATTTTAGATTTTATAAAATTAGGGTTTATATATATATTTTTTGAGTAATAAAATAACTATATACATAATTTCATAATATTAATAAACTACAAAATAAATAAGTTTTTATTATTAAAATGAATTTAAAATAAGATGAGCATCATATTCATTATTTGAATTTATTTAAGATAAAAAATTAACTAAATAATCAAAAACTAAAGAAAAGGATGAAGAAATAAAACCTGCTTGGGCTGGGATTTAAACCCAGTCCCTAAGCTTGCAACCCCCCAAGACTAGCCTTCCATCCACTAGGCCACGCGCGCGCTGGCGTTAGAAGCAGGGCTTCATTTGTTTTTGTGTCTTAATCCTGAAAAATCATAAAAAGAAAACAAAACAAAAGGCTTGGGGGGATCGAACCCAGGACCTTTATTCAATTCACAAATGCATTTACCATTCCAGCTGGGAGAGCGCACCTGATATTAATCTCATTATAACACATAATATATTATGTTTAACAATTAAAATGGAAAAACAATAAAAAACTGGTTGGAGCCAGGATTCGAACACCAGCCCTTAAGGAATACACGCGCATACACAACCAACTGAGCCAGCCAACCAACTGTGAAACAAAACAGCAACTAATTCATAAAATAATATGCATAATATTTGAATTCTGGAATACGCGCGCAGGGCATCATCTTCTTCCTTGGTTCCTACAAAATTTCCTGCGAAATTATACACAAATTTTCCTGCGAAATTCAATCTGCAGCAAAACCTATGAAACCTAACTATCATCAAAACAATGAAATTACATCAAATTAAAAACACAAAC
Organism: Lathyrus aphaca; assembly: GCA_963966055.1. Lineage (NCBI taxonomy): Eukaryota > Viridiplantae > Streptophyta > Magnoliopsida > Fabales > Fabaceae > Lathyrus > Lathyrus aphaca. The sequence continues at coordinate 46,148,519 of OZ014520.1, forward strand.
AGAGTCTAGAGATCAATTTGAATCGATCTGTGGTTTTAGAATTCGTTTATATTGGATGAATTGGAAAACCCTAAAGCTCACCCGAAACCCTAAACATGGTGGATTTCGTTCTATGTGATAGAACTTCACAAAACCTGCCCAGAAACAATCTATAACACACCACAAACACAAAGCATTAGTCAAAATTCATTAAGAACCAATCATTGTTTAGAATCGAAAATCAAAAAATCCATGAATGTGATGAATCGGATTATGCATATGAGGGTGATTTCGATGCTTTTGATGGCTGGGATTGGTTTATGGATGTCCAAGGAATCATTCCATGTCTTAAAATTACCTTCAAATGCCTTGTATAGTAGAAACCGAATTTGAAGTTTTGTGAGGTTTTTGAAAATTGCAAACTTACTCTTTGAGGCTGGATTTCGTGTCCAATGAGTAGGGTTAAGTTATGTACTTATAGTGTGATCATTCTAGGTCAGAAAACTTGATGTTTGTGTGAAAGATTTGATTGGAAAAGATTCAAAAAGATAAGGCTTTAAAATTCAAATATTCTTGTATGAACACCTTCTATTTTAAGCAAATCACCATGATTCTCTTACCACTTTGATACCAATCACCTTTATGAATTTCTAGAAGCTGAATCCCTTTTAAATCTTTGACTTTTATATTTTATTTTAATTTAAAATGATTTTAAATGAATTAAATCAAAATAAATAAAATAAAATGATAAAAAAAATCTGATTTTTAGAGACTTGGGTCGTGCATGAGGTAATGGTATGAATTAGGTCATCATATGGCAAGCCCATTTAGAAAAAATTGGTTTTAAACCTCCATTTTCTTCATAAACCAACCAAATATTTCCCAACTTTGCAAGGGCACACATCCTTCAATTTTAATGCTATGAGGGTGTTCTTGGACATTTTGGAAAGCTTGAAGAGTCCTCTAACCAACCCCACTGGTTTCATGTTCATATCATTTACCATTCTCAAGTTATGCCCTTTTGAAGTTGTTGACTTTTTGTTGACTTTCAAAAGGACCTATAATGTCTTAGCTCATACCTTCCAAATGAAGCATTTTTGGGTTTGGCTTGTGAGACACAAAGTTGTAGAGAATTCAATTTCCTTCAAAATGAGATTTGGATGGAGACTTGGTGATGAAGCATGTGAAAGTTATGTCTGATCAAAGTTCAGTTGACTTTTATTGAGGAAACCCTAATTTAGAAACTCCTGATTCTTGATGATCTGAAATCTCCTTGATGAATCATGATCAACCCTTGATCAAATGATGAATTTTACTTCATATACTTGATGTTGACAAAAAATCATGAAGTTTGACTTTGGTTTGACCACAGTTGACCTCAGTTTGACTTTTTAACTGCTTTGACTGGTTTTGACTTATCTGTTCATTTGACTGAGCAAACTTTTGAGAAAAGTCTTGAAACTTGTCATGGGAGTTATTACACACATATAAGATGTTATGAAGCTCACTTGAAGTCTTGGAAGTCCATTTAGCCTGATTAAAGTCAAAACCCTAGTTTTGGATGCACTGCTTAGGAGAATGCCTTGTCTGAGGGAATTGTCAAACTTCTGACCAATTGTGAACTTTGTGAACCTTGTGAACCATCATAAGATGTCTTGTGAACCTTGTGAACCTCATGGGAGGTCTTGTGAACCTTGTGAACCTCATAAAGTGTCTTGTAAACTTTATGAACCTCATGAAAGGTCTTGTAAGTATTGTGAATCTTGTGAACCTCATAAAGTGTCTTATAAACTTCATGAACCTCATGAAAGGTCTTGTAGGTATTGTGAACCTTGTGAACCTCATAAAGTGCTTTGTAAACTTCATGAACCTCATGAAAGGTCTTGTGAACCTTGTGAACCTTCTTAGCACACAAAGTCTTGTATTGTGAGGGCAAATTTTGGGGTGCAACAGCTGCCCCTGTTCAATTTTCTGAAACCTGAGGGATAGATTGGTATATGTGCCAGTCGTGACCTGGAAGGTTGAAGGGGATTGAACATAAAAGCCCAAAAATTTGCACTCACCGGTGCGTAGAGTGATACTGATGACTAGTTGAATATGCTTGAGTGGGCTTAAAGATGCCACTTGGAGAAAAATTCTTCAGGTACATTTTTTGGAGGATAAAGCAGTCCAAAATATGAAGGTATAATGATAGATTTCAGGAAGATAAACAACGTCCCGAGGTAGTAACATGCTTTCAGGAGGATAACAACGTCCTGAGGTAATAATATGTTTTCAAGAGGATAAAGCAGTCCTGAGGTAATAATATGCTTTCAGGAAGATAACAACGTCCTGAGGGAGTGATATGCTTTCAGAAAGATAAACAACGTTCTGAGGTAATAATATGCTTTCAGGAGGATAACGACGTCCTGAGGTAGGGGTGATAGCTTTCAGGAAGGTAAACAACATCCTGAGGAAGTGGTAACCTTTGGGAAGATAACAACGGCCCAAGGTAATAATATGCTTTCAGGAGTATAAACAACACCCTGAGGAAGTGATGATAGCTTTCAGGAAGATAAACAACGTCCCGAGGAGATAATATGCTTTCAGGAGGATAACAACGTCCTGAGGTGATGATATGCTTTCAGAAGGATGAACAACGTTCTGAGGTATAAGAAGCTTTCAGGAAGATAAACGACGTCCTGAGGAAATGATAACTTTTGGGAAGATAAACAACGGCCCAATAGTCACAATTTGTTGATGAAATTTGTCTACTGGAGAATTAACCTGAAAACAAGGTAGCATCCTGTATGGTAATATTAGTTTATGCATTATGTATGTATGTATGATATGATGCACTTAGGTAATGTATTATGCATTCATGGATATGTATGTTATGGTATGATGTAAATGATGTATGTATGATATGTTGCTGCCTGAAGCGTCTGGATATCTTCGTATAACAACTGCTGGCCAGGTAAAATAAATCCCGATTCGTTGTTGAAGAATATGAGGAACTCATTCCCGTCTTGTCTGATAATATATTATACATAACCTCCCGTCTTCGTTCGATAGTAGGGTATACATAATCTCCCGTCTGCTGGGGATAACAAGGTATACATAACCTCCCGTCTGCTGGGGATAGCAAGGTATATATACTCTCCCGTCTTCTTTCGTCGTACTCTTATTGGAAAGTAAATTCCCGAATATCCGTATGAGGATAAAAGAGATGGATATAAATTCCAGGGGAGATGTGACTTTATGAAGATGGATTTGCCCTACTGAGGGTTTTGTAACTGTCTTGTAGGGATGAACTGGTGAAGCTTCGTTGAAATCCTTCCCTCGTTCGTCCTTAGTAAATACTATTACTGCATTTTCATGCCTTTCTGGTAAACATCAATCATATTAAGCATACATGCATTTTTGGTAAACATCAATCATATTCAAAAGCATACATACATTCAAACACAACCAATGGACGTTTCGCTTATGTAAATAGGGTAAAAGTAAATTTGGATTCAAAAATGGAATTTTATTTATATCAAAGAGTGACCCATACATGGGTAAGTTTGTACAAGGAGACATAAACCCTAGTAAGAGGATTTTGTCATAAAAATTTTACAAAACAAAGAAAGTCAGCTATGTGGGGAATAATCCTATTGAGTTTCAATTCTACTATTGCCATTATCTTCAAGTATCTCATCTTCTGCTGTTGAGACGAAAACGATTGGATTGAGCTTTATCTGTTCGAGCACTGAGTAAGTAACACAACTGGTTGCAGTTTCATGGGTGATCCAAACGAGACATAGTCATACGCTTTAATCCCTAACTTTTGCCTGGATTGCCCTTTCAGGTTTTCAATCCATCGGGATACCCTTTTTTGCCCAAGCCGCCTTTTCAGGTTTTCGACTTGCCGGGTGTACATCTTTTTATATATATCCCTAATTTTTGCCCAAACCCTTTTGGTTTGCCGGGATGCCCTTATTTTTGCCTAGGCATGTCAACCTAGCGGGTCTCTTTTTATGCGTAGTATTTTTTAACTATGTCTGCGTTTACAGGCTGTGGGAAATCTTCACCATCCATAGTAGTAAGTATCATGGCACCTCCTGAAAATACTGTCTTGACTACAAATGGTCCTTCATATGTAGGATTCCACTTGCCCCTAGGATCACCCTGTGGTAATATGATACGCTTGATCACCAAGTCACCAGCCTGATATACCTTTGGCTTAACCTTCTTGTTAAAAGCTTTGATCATTCGTTTCTGGTACATCTGGCCATGACAAACTGCTGCTAACCTCTTCTCATCAATCAAATTTATCTGGTCAAGTCGAGTCTGAATTCATTCATCTTCATCCAAGCCTGCATCCTTCATAATTCTTAAGGAGGGAATCTGAACTTCAATGGGCAGAACTGCTTCCATACCATAGACTAAGGAGAATGGAGTTGCCCCTGTTGAAGTACGTATTGTAGTACGATAACCATGAAGAGCAAATGACAACATCTCATGCCAATCCTTGTAAGTGACAGTCATCTTCTGTACAATCTTCTTAATGTTCTTATTAGCAGCTTCAACTGCCCCATTCATCTTTGGACGATACGGAGAAGAGTTATGATGCTTAATCTTGAACTGCGTGCAGAGATCAGTAATCATAGTGTTGTTCAGATTAGAGCCATTGTCAGTAATAATCCTTTCGGGGATGCCATACCTACATATGAGATTATTCTTAATGAATCGAGCCACAACATTCTTAGTAACAGATGCAAATGAAGCTACCTCTACCCACTTTATGAAGTAATCAATAGCAACCAGGATGAAACGATGCCCATTAGAAGCAGTAGGCTTGATCTCACCAATCATATCAATGCCCCACATGGCAAATGGACAAGGAGCAGTCAACACATTCAATGGTGATGGAGGTATGTGTACTTTATCAGCATAAATTTGACACTTGTGACACGTTCTAGAATGTTGATAGCAGTCAGCTTCCATTGTAGACCAATAGTAACCTGCTCTCAATATCTTCTTTGTCATAGTATGACCACTAGAATGAGTGCCAAAGATCCCATCATGCATATCTTCCATGATTTCTGTTGCTTCCTTCTTATCCACACAACGAAGCAAAGTTGAATCATGATTGCGCTTGTACAAAATCCCATTACTCAAAAAGAACTTAGCAGAAAACCTTCTCAGAAACATCCTATCTTTGACAGATGCCCCTTCAGGGAACTCCTGAGCTTCAAGATATCTTTTCACTTCATAAAACCAAGGTTTCTCCTCTGCTTCTTCAGTACCAATCTCATTGCAGTATGCAGGCTTTTCAAATCTATCAATAGTAATCTTGGGAGCTTCATCATCCCAGCTGATCTCAAACATGGATGCCATGGTGGCTAATGCATCTGCCAACTGATTCTCTCTCCGTGGAATATATCCAAAGGTAATCTCTTTGAAATGTGGGATCAAAGACACTACATGCTCTCTATAAGGAATGAGGTTATCATGCTTGGTATCCCAATATCCTTTAATCTGACTTACTACCAGGGCTGAATCTCCATACACATCAAGGAACTGAATCTTCATATCAATAGCAGCTTTAATACCCAGGATACATGCCTCATACTCAGCCATGTTATTGGTACAATAGAAACAAAGTCTGGCAGTAATCGGGGTATGACAACCTTCAGGGGAACTAATCACAACACCAACACCATTACCAAGTGCATTAGAGGCACCATCAAAAACCATAGTCCATCGGGATCCTTGTTTAGGTCCGTCATATTGTCCAGGTTCTTTGGTAATAATCATAATGTCTTCATCAGGGAACTCAAAACTCATTGACTGGTAATCATTTACTGCTTGGTGAGCCAAATGATCAGCAACAACACTTCCTTTGATGGCCTTCTGAGTAGTGTACTGTATATCGTATTCTGTCAAGATCATTTGCCATCTTGCAATTCTTCCGGAGAGAGCAGGTTTCTCGAATATGTACTTGATTGGATCCATCTTCGAAATCAATAAGGTAGTATGAGTCAACATATACTGTCTTAGTCGGCGAGCAGCCCATGCCAAAGTGCAGCAAGTTTTCTCGAGCAGTGAGTATCTTGTTTCACAGTCGGTAAACTTTTTGCTAAGGTAGTATATTGCCTGCTCTTTTCGACCAGACTCGTCATGATGCCCCAAGACACACCCCATTGAATTGTCTAACACTGTTAAGTACATAATCAAGGGTCTTCCATCAACTGGTGGCATCAAAATTGGTGGTTCTAGCAGATACTTCTTGATTTCATCAAATGCTGTCTGACACTCATCATTCCATTCCATTACCTGATCTTTCTTCAACAATTTGAAGATTGGCTCACAGGTAGCTGTTAATTGGGAAATAAACCTTGCAATGTAATTCAGTCGTCCCAAGAAACCTCTAACCTCCTTCTCAGTACGGGGAGCTGGCATCTCTCGTATAGCTTTCACTTTTGCAGGATCCACTTCAATACCTTTTCCACTGACTATGAAACCCAGAAGTTTACCAGACCTAACTCCAAAAGTACACTTGTTTGGATTCAATCTTAACTTGTATTTCTTCAACCTATCAAACAATTTATGCAAATGATCAAGATGTTGCTCTTCATTCTGGGACCTGGCTATCATATCATCCATATATACCTCTATCTCATGATGTATCATATCATGAAACAAAGCCACCATAGCACGCTGATATGTTGCCCCTGCATTCTTCAAACCGAATGGCATCACCTTATAGCAAAATGTGCCCCACTGTGTAACAAATGTTGTTTTCTCCATATCTTCAGGAGCCATCTTGATTTGATTGTAACCAGAGAAACCATCCATAAAAGAGAATACCTTATGCTGAGCAGTGTTGTCAACTAAAACATCAATATGAGGAAGTGGAAAGTCATCTTTAGGGCTGGCCTTGTTCAAATCCCTGTAGTCTACACATATACGTACCTTACCATCTTTCTTAGGCACTGGTACCACATTTGCAACCCATTGAGGATAAGAAGTCACAGCTAAGAACCCTGCATCAAACTGTTTCATTACCTCTGCCTTAATTTTCTCTGACATTTCAGGACGCATACGACGAACCTTCTGCTTCTTTGGACGACAATCTTCTTTTACTGGTAAACGGTGAACCACAATGTCTGTATCCAACCCTGGCATATCTTCATAGGACCAAGCAAAGATCTCCACATAATCACGTAGCATCTGAATCAATATGTTCTTGACACTATCCTCTAAATCAGCCCCTATCTTGACTTCTTTCCTGTTTTCTTCAGTTCCCAGATTCACAACTTCGACTGGCTCTTCATGTGGCTGTATAGCTTTCTCTTCTTGCTGTAACAACCTAGCAAGCTCTACAGGTACTTCACAATCGTCCTCATTTCCGTCTTCAGTTTGATAGATCGGATTCTCGAAATTATAATTGGCAATAGTAGAACTGTTATCAACAGGATCCATAGTGGATGAGGATCTTCATTTTAGTGATGTGGGTGTGTGTAAGAACACATAGCTGATAAAGCAAAAATAAAAGAAAAGAAAAACAAGGAACACAATATTTACGAAAACGAAACGTCCACTGATTTTTATTGAATGAAGTATGCAAATGAAATGACATCCCGTAATAAGCACGCCATTGTGCCCCGGGTAAGGCACAAGGCTTAAGAGTTTAATTGTTCAAGAAATTTAAAAAGCAACAACACAGTAATAGTATTTACTCCTGTCTAAAGGAGATAGGAATAACATCTTCACCTTTCCAATTATTAAGTCCAGCACCCACAGTAGGAAAAATCCAAGCATCCAGATCGTAGTCTTCATCATAGTCACCCACAGCATTGATCTGGTTCTTCATAACCCCTTGATTGGTGATACGAACAGCACGAGCACGACGAACAGCCTTCTGGGACTCTGCAGTGAAACCCAAACCAAATTTGTCAGACTTGTATGGGATATCAGGAAGCTGTTCCCAAATAGTACAACCACCTTCATCCACTACAGCTCTAGCATCTTTGAGGGAAGCCATTGTTGGAGGTATTCTAGTGACCGTAGGAACTTTCTTGACAACAGGAGGAGCTTCATAATCATTAACAATCCAAGGAACCACTTCAAATGTCTAACACGGAGTTTCAACGTATTCACCTTCCACCTCCAGATACTTAAAAGTGTTTACATGGCTAACAACATATCCTTCTTCTCCATAAACAGTGACAACTTTCCCTTCTACCGGATATCTCAGCTTTTGATGTAATGTAGAGGTTACAGCACCTGCCCCATGGATCCAGGGACGCCCAAGCAAACAAGAATACGAAGGACGAATATCCATGACATAAAAGGTAGCATTGAAAACCTGAGAACCAACTTTGATTGGGAGATCAATTTCTCCATGCACCACTCTTCTTGAGCCATCAAAAGCCTTTACCACAATATTACTGGGCTTCAGCACAGCATCTTCAGGACTCAGCTTATTCAGAACTTCTTTGGGCAACACATTCAGAGAGGAACCATTGTCTATCAATACATGTGACAGGGTAGTGCCCCTGCATTCAATTGAGATATGCAGAGCCCTGTTATGATCCCTCTTGGCAGGAGTCAAATCAACATCAGAGAAACCTAACCCATTATCATAGGTCAGGTGGGCAACACAATTCTCAAACTGGTCAACAGAAATTGCATTGGGTACATGAGCAGTCTTCAGAAACTTAATCAAAGCTTTGGCATGAGCTTCAGAACATAACAACAAAGACAGCATGGAAATCTTGGAGGGAGTGTGCCCCAACTGATCAACAATGTCATAATCACTCTTACGAATGATCTTCAATACTTCTTCCATCTTCTTAGCAAGATCATCAGCAGCTGGCACATCAGTAGGTATAGGTTCAATAACAGGACCTTTGCCCCGAGCATCAGTAGTGGAGGTAACAGCAGGAGTAACTGCATTCTTGGAAGTAACTGGAGGAGAGAAGACTCTTCCACTTCGTGTGATCTTACTAGACCCAGCAATATTATCAACATCAACAGGCATATCAGCTAAGGGTTCCTGCTTAACACCATGGATATAAACATCGACCCATAATGCCAAGGCACAGCTTTATCAGACGTATACGGAATAGGACCAGGAGTGGTAATGACCATAGGAGCCACTCTAGCTTCAGCAACAATCTTTACAGGGCCTTCAGCAGTAATCTTAATTGGACCCTTATGAGTGATTTTGACAGGTCCCTTTGAAGTAATCCTTACCGGCACTTTATCAACCATATCCACCTCTTCAATCTTCTTACCTTTAGTTATATGATCTACCATACTCTCCACAGAAGGTGGTGTCCTCTCAAATACTATGGTGTAATTATTCATGAGGCGTTGAATTCCGTCCTTCAACCTCCAACAACTATCCGGTCTATAAGTACAATAGACACAATCTTCACGACAACCTGGAAAGAACCCAGCTTGTACTAACTTCTTCTTGATAACAGACAATGGTGTAGTCAATTCTGCAACTGAAGAAATATGTGAATCTTCATCAATGGCATTGACAGTCTTCTCATGATTTGGCATGGGAGCAGTAATCACGTTTGGAGTACCCGGAGGGTCAAACTCAATTTCTCCAGCCTCAATCAAATCTTGAATTTTGTTTTTCAATACCCAGCAACTATTGGTATCATGTCCCTGACAATTTGAATGATATGCACATCGTGCATTAGGATTGTACCTGGGAGAGGTAACATTAGGATTCTGAGGAGCATCCTTCAGAGTGATAAGTTCAGCCTTCAACAAGTGTTGCAAGGCTTGGGCCATTGACATGTTGATCTTAGTGAACTGCCTCTTAGCCCTCTGTTGATTTCCCTGTGGCTGCTCTGGTGTTGTAGTAGTTGGATTGGAAATATGAACTGCACTCACAGACTGATGCCTTCTATTATGATCAGGTTGACCATAAACAGCATTGGATTCTTTCTTCCCAGTGGGGGGCTTCTTTGCGGTACTTGATGAAGAAGTACCCACCTGAATCTTGCCACTCTTTATACCATTTTCCACGCGCTCTCCTGTCATTATCAACTCAATGAAGCCAGATGATGAGCTTCCAATGAGATGACTGTAAAAAGGACCATTCAGCGTGCACATGAACATATCAACCAATTCCCTGTCAGTTAAAGGGGGTTGTACTCTTCCAGCTAAATCTCTCCACTTCTGAGCATACTCCTTGAAACTTTCTTTGGCGCCCATAGACATGCTTTGCAGCTGCATGCGAGTGGGAGCTAAATCAGCATTGTATTGATACTGCTTATAGAAGGCTTCAGCAAGATCATTCCAATCCCTGATGTTGACACTCTCCAACTGATAATACCACTCCAATTGAGCTCCAAATAAGCTCTCTTGGAAGAAATGGATCCACAACTTCTTATCAGCAGTGTGAGGTTGGATTCTCCTGACATAAGACCTCAGATGCAGCTTGGGACAAGAGACCTCATCATAAACAACAAAAGTAGGAACCTTGAAACCAATGGGTATGACTACCCCAGATATCAGACTCAAATCTTCAAAATCCAGCCCAGAAGACTTCTGCAACTCCATAGCATCCATTCTATCCACCAGCATCTTGAATTTGTCTTCATTAGGCTCATGGTAGTAATTAGCCTCATAATCAGAGTCCCCCATAATGTTGTGGAGACTTCCTCCCTCTTTTTCAGACTCTTCAGACTCATAGTCTTCAACTGGTTCTTTGGTCTTGGCAAGACCTTTGAACCTTCTTCCCATGTTGATCAGGCCACCTGACCTTCTAGTCTTCTTAGTCTTCTTGGCCAGTAGTGTCTTCAATTCATCCTGCCCCTTGGACAGGTTCAGGATCAGCTCTTGGAACTGTGCATTTTGTGCCTGGAGATCCTTAACTGTTTGTTCAAGAGCCATTGCTGAAATAAACAGCGAGAAGATGAGAAACCTGTGCACAATTATAAACCTGTAATGTAATGAAATGATATGTGAATGTATATGCAATGTTTTCAAAGACCGCAAGATTTAAATTTGCTTAAACAAACAAAAAGGTAACTTTTATTAGTAATAAATTTGTTTTGCCTCTTTGGGCTTACAAAATGAAATGAAATAAATACAAAAGATGGGGTTTTAAGTCTCCCATGGACGTTTCCTCTTTGTGTTGAGGTATGAGTTGAGATTCCGTTCCTCATGAAGTTGCTTTGTTAGTTCTAGGATTCTTTCTTGGCTTGCTTTGTAATGAGCCTCGAAAGTATCCCTTTGCTCCTTCAGCTGGATCCAGGATCTCTGTAAGTCTTCCATGTCAGTAGGCATGTCTGGGTGAAGGATGGTATAAGCAGTGTCTCCTTTAGCAACAGGTTCCATGGTAACTGGCAGGATAGCAGGATATGGCATCATGAGAGTCTGAGCACGAGATCGCACCCATCTGAGATAAGCCTCCATAGGAATAGTGTACTTAGGCTCCAGAGTCTTGCTGTCAACCTTGTTCACTTTTCCCCATGCTCGTATGAATCTCTGACGGTAACCTTGAAGATCGTTGTCGTAATCAAACACAATGCCCTGAATCAACATGTCATGTGGACCATCACTCCGAGCGTAACCAAACTATCGTAAAGCTAAGGAAGGGTTGTAGGTAATGCCTCCTCTTATGCCCAGAAGTGGCACATTAGGGAACTCCCCACAACGGTCAATGATAGTGACATTCTCCATAGATCTGGAGCACCAATGGATATCTGAATGCGAGAGTGACATGATCCTTTTGGACCACCTGAACCCTTGCTCATTCTTCATTACTGAGCGAGGAAGGTGAGAAATAAACCACCTAGAAAGCAAAGGTATGCAGCACATCAAAGTCCCTCTTGCCCTTGTAGTACGGGTATGAAAAGAGTGTAGGATGTCTCCAAGTAAAGTAGGCACTGGATTGTGACTCAGGAATATGTTGATGGCATGAACGTCTATGAACTGATCTGGATTGGGGAACAATACTAAGCCATAAATCAGCAAGGCTAAGATCTCCTCAAAAGCGTCATAGCTCATGGCCTTCAAGAACATCTGAGCTTTCTCTATCAACACCTTGGCAAGAATACCCTTAACTCCGCTTCTCGTTTCTAGAACAATGTCAGACTTCTTCAGATGTAGAGCTGCAGCAATAACCTCTGGTTTAGGCTCCCTTTCCAAGCCTGTGAATGGTCTTTGATCAAGAACAGGTATACCCAGAAGTTTAGAGAACTCCTCCATGGTTGGAACCAGCTGATAGTCGGGGAATGTGAAGCAATGGTGCTTCGGGTCAAATAGGTGACCATGAAGTGACTAGATCCAATAGGTGACCATGTCTCTTGATGAACTGGGAGTGATCAGACACTTGAGAAACCAACTCTTTAAGCTTAGCAGGTGTGCCCACAAAGTTGATCCTGATGGTGTTTCTACGAGCAGAAGCCATGACCTGCAACAAAGAACAAAGATAAATCCTTTGGTCCTTGAAATGGTTAGTGAAAATGCTATGCTTATGATGCATGATGATGTCATGATGTTATGTTCAATCACAAACATGTGGCACACACAAACAAGTCACACAATAGCCCTAGGTTTAAAGGCTTGCATGAGGTTCAAAGGTAAGTACCCTCCCCTGAAGTTAGTTGGTTCATCCTGTCCTACAAAAGTAACCAGGTTCTAAGGGATCTCAATATCATTGATCCTTCACAAGGGTGGTTGTTCAGTAGGCAACTTACTTGCTAACCAAAACCCTCCAAGTTTAGAATCTTAATGAGCGTAGTATCGAGTATCAACCAACTTCAGTCTGCACCAAAGTCGGTTATCTCACTACTTTCTAAAGGCCAAAATGGGATAACTAGGGTTCTAAAAGTTAGTTAGTGCATTAACAACATATGGCAGCCTCATATTATCCCCAACTTGACTTAAGGAACATAATCACCAACCAAGAAGTCGCACTAACTATGGCCACCAGATCAACCATATCGGTATACGCCGTACAGTTTCCTTGGTCTATTGCCATTTACCTAAGGTACACTAGATCCGGGTTAGGATCTTTCACATATAAGAGCATCCCAACAGATAAGTATAAAGCAAACAAGGCAAACAATTTAAGGTGATCTAATTCCTAAGGGTACCCCTCTTTTATTAAATCCCCAACAGAGTCGCCAGTTCTGTAACACGGTGGGAGAACTGACTTTAGTTATGTTGCGGATAGCAAGAATCGCCACCGACTTTTATTTTATCCAAAGGAAAGGCATAAAAGAACAGGAAAGACCTTTTAAAATATTTTTGGGTTCGGGGGGTAGGTTATGTAAAGGGAAGGTGTTAGCACCCTTTACATCCATGGTTATCCATGGGCTCTTAGTTACTTAGCTCACTTTAAAATGTTTTGAAATGTGAAGTGTGTGAATAAAAATTTTCTTAAGAGTTTGATAATGATCCATGTACGGATGCGTAAAAAACCTTTGTTTTGAAAATTTGTTTGAAAGTGTGAAGTGTTTGAAAAGTTTTGAAGAGTGAGCAAGTAACTATGAGGAACCTACCCTAAATTTGAATCTTTTCTGTTCTTGAATCCTTTAAATGGTAAGACTATCCCTATTATTAAGGAGTAGGTAGTCATTACCTTGGATGTGAGGGACAAGTGAAGGGACATTGTTATTTAGGCAACTGTGGGGTGTATAAGCAATTTTGAAGGGACTATCATCTTTATTCGAAAGGGACAAGATCATTACGAAGGCAACATTCGAAAGGGACTTGATCTTTTATTTGTTAAGGGACTAGATGACTTTATTTTGAGGGACTTTTGCTTTATACACCCTACTTGACCTTTTTGATTAGGCAACATGAGAGGTATCCCTAAGGAAGTGAGATGGCGATCAAAGATCGACTTACGTGTGTGAGTGTACAATTTAATATTTATTTTTAAATTTAATGATCTAAATTAATTTTAAATATACAAGTATGTTTACACTCCCTATTTACTAACCATAGCATAAATAATAAACATTATAAATAAAATATTACATCCAGGAACAATTACATAATAATAATTAAGCAAAATTAAATATAATAAGTAAAATAAATAATTATAATTGGGTTAGTAGAAAATAATAATAAGATTAAATGGGGTTAGTAATAATCATATAAACATAATTAATAATAATAATATAAACAAAAAACATTATAATAATTAAAAGATCAAACAATTATTTAAGAAAAAAAAATATGAACAATTATATTGATTATTATAAAGTTTTAAATTATTTGCAAATTATAAAAATTAAGTTAATTATAAACATATTATGAAAATAAAATTATAATTACAAAAATTAAATTAGCAATTTTAACTATTTTTAAATATAATAAAAATTATTTACATACTAAATTAAATTCTAAACAATTTATAGAATATTTACATATTATAAAAATAGGGTTAATTATAATTATATTTACAAAATTATATAAAATATGTACACATGATTAAATAATAAATTGAAAATTATAATAGAAAAAATTAGGGTTTATGAAATTTAATTAAAGTTTTTTTACAAAATATTTTAGATTTTAAAAAATTAGGGTTTATATACATATTTTTTGAGTAATAAAATAACTATATACATAATTTCATAATATTAATAAACTACAAAATAAATAAGTTTTTATTATTAAAATGAATTTAAAATAAGATGAGCATCATATTCATTATTTGAATTTATTTAAGATAAAAAATTAACTAAATAATCAAAAACTAAAGAAAAGGATGAAGAAATAAAACCTGCTTGGGCTGGGATTTGAACCCAGTCCCTAAGCTTGCAACCCCCAAGACTAGCCTTCCATCCACTAGGCCACGCGCGCGCTGGCGTTAGAAGCAGGGCTTCATTTGTTTTTGTGTCTTAATCCTGAAAAATCATAAAAAGAAAACAAAACAAAAGGCCTGGGGGGATCGAGCCCAGGACCTTTATTCAATTCACAAATGCATTTACCATTCCAGCTGGGAGAGCGCACCTGATATTAATCTCATTATAACACATAATATATTATGTTTAACAATTAAAATGGAAAAACAATAAAAAACTGGTTGGAGCCAGGATTCGAACACCAGCCCTTAAGGAATACACGCGCATACACAACCAACTGAGCCAGCCAACCAACTGTGAAACAAAACAGCAACTAATTCATAAAATAATATGCATAATATTTGAATTCTGGAATACGCACGCAGGGCATCATCTTCTTCCTTGGTTCCTACAAAATTTCCTGCGAAATTATACACAAATTTTCCTGCGAAATTCAATCTGCAGCAAAACCTATGAAACCTAACTATCATCAAAACAATGAAATTACATCAAATTAAAAACACAAACAGAGTCTAGAGATCAATTTGAATCGATATGTGGTTTTAGAATTCGTTTATATTGGATGAATTGGAAAACCCTAAAGCTCACCCGAAACCCTAAACATGGTGGATTTCGTTCTATGTGATAGAACTTCACAAAACCTGCCCAGAAACAATCTATAACACACCACAAACACAAAGCATTAGTCAAAATTCATTAAGAACCAATCATTGTTTAGAATCGAAAATCAAAAAATCCATGAATGTGATGAATCGGATTATGCATATGAGGGTGATTTCGATGCTTTTGATGGCTGGGATTGGTTTATGGATGTCCAAGGAATCATTCCATGTCTTAAAATTACCTTCAAATGCCTTGTATAGTAGAAACCGAATTTGAAGTTTTGTGAGGTTTTTGAAAATTGCAAACTTACTCTTTGAGGCTGGATTTCGTGTCCAATGAGTAGGGTTAAGTTATGTACTTATAGTGTGATCATTCTAGGTCAAAAAACTTGATGTTTGTGTGAAAGATTTGATTGGAAAAGATTCAAAAAGATAAGGCTTTAAAATTCAAATATTCTTGTATGAACACCTTCTATTTTAAGCAAATCACCATGATTCTCTTACCACTTTGATACCAATCACCTTTATGAATTTCTAGAAGCTCAATCCCTTTTAAATCTTTGACTTTTATATTTTATTTTACTTTAAAATGATTTTAAATGAATTAAATCAAAATAAATAAAATAAAATGATAAAAAAAATCTGATTTTTAGAGACTTGGGTCGTGCATGAGGTAATGGTATGAATTGGGTCATCATATGGCAAGCCCATTTAGAAAAAATTGGTTTTAAACCTCCATTTTCTTCATAAACCAACCAAAAATTTCCCAAATTTGCAAGGGCACACATCCTTCAATTTTAATGCTATGAGGGTGTTCTTGGACATTTTGGAAAGCTTGAAGAGTCCTCTAACCAACCCCACTGGTTTCATGTTCATATCATTTACCATTCTCAAGTTATGCCCTTTTGAAGTTGTTGACTTTTTGTTGACTTTCAAAAGGACCTATAATGTCTTAGCTCATACCTTCCAAATGAAGCATTTTTGGGCTTGGCTTGTGAGACACAAAGTTGTAGATAATTCAATTTCCTTTAAAATGAGCTTTGTATGGAGACTTGGTGATGAAGCATGTGAAAGTTATGGCTGGTCAAAGTTTAGTTGACTTTTACTGAGGAAACCCTAATTTAGAAACTCCTGATTCTTGATGATCTGAAATCTCCTTGATGAATCATGATAAACCCTTGATCAAATGATGAATTTTACTTCATATACTTGATGTTGACAAAAAATCATGAAGTTTGACTTTGGTTTGACCACAGTTGACCTCAGTTTGACTTTTTAACTACTTTGACTAGTTTTGACTTATCTGTTCATTTGACTGAGCAAACTTTTGAGAAAAGTCTTGAAACTTGTCATGGGAGTTATTACACACATATAAGATGTTATGAAGCTCACTTGAAGTCTTGGAAGTCCATTTAGCCTGATTAAAGTCAAAACCCTAGTTTTGGATGCACTGCTTAGGAGAATGCCTTGTCTGAGGGAATTGTCAAACTTCTGACCAATTGTGAACTTTGTGAACCTTGTGAACCATCATAAGATGTCTTGTGAACCTTGTGAACCTCATGGGAGGTCTTGTGAACCTTGTGAACCTCATAAAGTGTCTTGGAAACTTTATGATCCTCATGAAAGGTCTTGTAAGTATTGTGAATCTTGTGAACCTCATAAAGTGTCTTATAAACTTCATGAACCTCATGAAAGGTCTTGTAGGTATTGTGAACCTTGTGAACCTCATAAAGTGCTTTGTAAACTTCATGAACCTCATGAAAGGTCTTGTAAACCTTGTGAACCTTCTTAGCACACAAAGTCTTGTATTGTGAGGGAAAATTTTGGGGTGCAACAGTATGGAATCAGATGCTCTTGGTGAGTGTATCATTTGCTGTTGGTTTGATTGATTACCAAAGCTGAATCTCTGAATACATTCAATGTCTTGATCCTGAGGTCAATGGCCTCCTCAAGACCCATAATACAGGCTTCATATTCAGCTTCGTTTTTAGTGCAGGCGAAAGTGAGTTTTGCCGAGAAAGGCATATGAACTCCTTTAGGTGTAATGAGCAGTGCACCAACTCCGCGTTCATTCATATTGACAGCCCCGTCAAACATCATAGTCCATTCTTCTTCGGGATCAGGCCCTTCAGTGTGAACAGGCTCCTCATGATCTTTTTCTTTTAAGTACATGATGTCTTCATCAGGGAAGTCAAATCTCATGGGCTGGTAATCATCAATGGGTTGCTCAGCCAGATAGTCAGACAGTACACTGCCTTTGATGGCCTTTTGAGATGTGTACTGAATATCATAGTCTGTCAGAATCATTTTCCATCTTGCAACCCTTCTGGTAAGTGCTGGCTTCTCAAATATGTACTAGACGGGGTCCATTTTTGAAATCAACAAGGTTGTGTGAGTCAGCATATATTGTGTTAGTCGACGAGCAGCCCATGCTAAAGCACATCAAGTTTTCTCGAGCAGTGAATAACATTGTTCACATTCGGTAAACGTTTTGCTTAGGTAGTATATTGCATACTCTTTTCGACCAGACTCGTCATGCTGGCCCATCACACACCCCATTGATCCTTCTAATACTGTCAGGTACATTATTAGAGGCCTTCCTTCAATCGGAGGCATCAGAATTGAAGGTTCTTGTAGGTACTCATTGATCTTGTCAAAATCCTTCTGAAAATCTTCGTTCCACCTGATCGTTTGTTCTTTTCTTAATAATTTGAACAGGGGCTCACAGGTTGTAGTAAGATGAGATATGAACCTGGATATGTAGTTCAATCTATATAAGAACCCCCGAACTTCTTTTTCAGTCCTAGATGCAGGCATCTCCTGAATGGCTTTGACTTTGTCGGGATCAACCTCAATTCCCTTCTCACTTACGATAAATCCCAGCAGCTTACCAGAACGTACCCCGAATGTGCATTTGTTGGGGTTTAGCTTCAGCTGATACTTTCTCAGACGCTTGAACAACTTCAGCAGATTTACCAGATGATCTTCTTCCGTGAGGGACTTGGAAATCATGTCATCCACGTAGCATTCAATTTCTTAGTGGATCATGTCGTGGAATAATGTTACCATAGCCCGTTGATAAGTTGCGCCGACATTCTTCAGTCCAAAAGGCATTACCTTGTAACAAAATGTGCCCCAATGTGTGATGAAGGTTGTTTTCTCCATGTCTTCGGGTGACATCTTGATCTGATTATAGCCAGAAAATTCATCCATGAAAGAAAATACCGAGAACTGAGTTGTGTTGTCGACTAATACATAAATGTGAGGTAATGGGAAATCATCCTTCGGGCTAGCTCTGTTCAGATCCCGGTAATCCACACACATACGTACTTTTCCATCCTTCTTAGGCATTGTTACACTGTTAGCAACCCACGGAGGGTAACTAGTTACAGCAAGGAAACCGACGTCCCACTGTTTTTGTACCTCTTCCTTAATCTTCATGGCCATATCTGGACGAGTACGGCGTAGCTTTTGCTTCACTGGAGGGAAATCTTCCTTTAATGGCAGCTTGTGCATAACAATATCCGTATCTAGGCCTGGCATGTCTTGATAGGACCAAGCAAAGACGTCGACGTATTCTCAAAGCATGTCAATAAGCTGTTCTTTTACTGAAGCTTGCAGACTGGCCCCAATCTTCACTTCTTTCAAATCTTCTTCGGTACCAAGATTAATTGTTTCAACCTCCTCCTGATGAGGAGTAATCACTTTCTCTTCTTGCCTCAACAACCTGACTAACTCTTCAGGCAACTCATAGTCTTCTTCAACCCCTTCATCAGCTTAATTAATTGGATTGTCGAAGTCATACAAGGTCATAGCAGTGCTGTTGTCGGTGCAATCTGGAGGATAATCTCTGCAAGGTTTGAGATTGGTTCGTTTTAGTGATCAATTTTAATCATGTTTAGAAAAATGAAGTTATTATTTTGAAAACATTGCCAGTTTATTGTTTTGTACAAAAGTGAAAAATAAAAAGACTGTGAGCAAAAAAAAGACTTGTTTGCAAAAGATGTCTGATATTCATTGATATTACATTTGCATAAAATTACAAATATGGCCCTATTACAAAATGAGTCCTGACACCTTGGGCAAGATGCAGGACTTGATGCATGCTGAAAAAAGCAGGAAATAATAATTACTCTGCAGGAGTAACCCTTATAATTTCCTAGGAAGACCAGTTAAGGACTTGGTGGCCCGGGATCCATGGACGAATCCAGCTCTCCAAGTTGAGGTCGCTTTCCGCCTCGTCTTCCAGGTTGTTGACAGCATTTGGGGGTGAGCATCCCCCCACTGATGAACTTGGGCTCTTTAGCAGCCTCTGATTGATCTTGTCAGAATGGTTTGTAACCCAAACCAAATTTGTCCTCCTTCTTCTCCACAGGTAGCAACTTGCCCCAGCCTTGGGCATTTCCATCTTCAACAACCTTTCGGGCTTGCTGATAGGAGACAATTGAAGTACACATCCTATCCTCCTGGGATGCAGCAAATACTTCAGTCGTCGCCTCATTGATGTTCAGAGCTTCGAATCCTTGGCTCATGGTTTCATGGATTTCACCATCCATCTCAATGTATTTGTACGTAGCCAGATAGCTAACAAAGATGTCCTCTTCACCACAGATGGTGATAATCTGTCCTTCCCACTCATATTTCAATTTCTGGTGAAGGGTCGACGTAACTGCGCCAGCGGCGTGAGTCCATGGTCGACCCAACAAACAGCTGTAGGCCGGCTGAATGTCCATCACATAGAAAGTAGTCTGAAAGACCTGCGGACCGATTATCACGGGCAGCTCCACCTCTCTAAGAACAGACCTCTTAGAGCCATCAAAAGCCCCGACCACCAGATTGCTTGGTCGGAGAGCTATACCATCATATTAGAGCTTGACAAGAGCTTTCTTCGGCAAGACATTGAGTGAAGACCCAGTGTCAACAAGAACATGAGAGAGCACAGCCTTTACACTCCAAAGTGATGTGTAAAGCTTTGTTGTGGTGACGTCCTTCTGTTGTCAAGTCAGCATTGGTGAAACCTAGCCCATAGCTAGTATTAACATTGGACACTACCTTCTCAAGCTGATTCACTGTGATCTCCTCCGGCACGTAGGCAGCGTGCAAGACTTTAAGTTGTGCATCCCGATGAGCTTCAGAACACAATAGCAGGGATAAGATGGAGATCTTGGAAGGAGTTTGGTGGAGCTGATCCACAACCTTGTAGTCACTTCTTTTAATTATCCTCATATATTCATCCACATCCTGATCAAAGGATGATTTATGGGCTTCTTTTGGTGCAGGTTCTTCAGGTGCTACACTTTTCCCTTTTGCTTTGGCAACAGCCTCTGCCTCAGTATTAGTTCTTAGAACTTATGACGCGAAGAGGCGTCCGCTTCGGGTGAAGCCTCCGCCTCCCCCGACATTATCCACTTGGGGTGTGAGAACCGAAGAATCAAGAAGGACTCTTTCTCTGTTGCAATAAAGGTCTGCACCATAGTGTCATGGTACAACACTGTCTTTGTCATATGGAATAGGCCCTAGCACTGTGATGGTAACTGGGTTGACTGTAGCAGAGGTGGGAACCATTATTGTTTGCGGATCATAAAAGATGGTAACAGGACTTCTAGTTGATATTGGTGGTGATGAATTGAAGCTTGGTTGTTGTTGAAACTGTTGCTGAGATTGTTGTTGATAATTGTTGGAGTTCGGGACCGTTGTAGGGTCATAATAGATAGTGACTATGGAGACATCGTTGTTGGTGGTTGCTGTAGTTGTAGAAGCAGGTGCAAATGAACTGTTGTTTGTTGAAGTGATGGAAGAGGTGGTTGCTGATTTTGTAGACGAGCCTGTAGGAACAATTGTCTTTGCAGTTGTAGGAGAAACACTTGTTGTTGAAAAAGGAGTTGCTGGCGTTGTAGAAGCAGTTGTCATTATTTGAAGAATACCCTCTCTGATCAAGCCATTGATGCCATTCCTCAAGCTTGCACACCCGTTCACGGAAACCTGGCAAGATTCACAACAGGCCTCACAACCTGGGAACGCCTGGCATTTTAAAAGCTGAGCTTTAACCTCTGCCAGAGGTGTCTGAATACTTGTAGTATCTTCAATTAAATTCACGGGTGAGCCCTCCTCTATTGCATTTATCCTTGGCCCACCATGGCTGGGCATAAGATTCTTCATGACATTAGGAGGTGGTGCAAAATTTAGGGCTTTTGAATCTACCAGATCCTGGGCCTTCATGTGCAGAGCCCTGCACTTTTCTGTGGAATGGCCAGGTGCATTAGAATGAAAAGCACACCTAACATTGACGTCGTAATTTCTCGGAAGGTTCTGAGGATCTGGTGGAGCCAATGTCCTTAACTCGACAAGATTAAGCTTTAGGAGTTGTGGCAGCAATGTGGCATATGGCATTAGTATAGGGTCAATCATTTTGTTGATCTGAGATGGCCGCTGCTGAAAAGGGCGTTGTTGTTGATTGTTGTTATTGTTGTTGTAGGATCTCTGTTGAGGAAACTGTTGCTGTTGAGGAAAGTGTTGTGGTTGTTGAGTGTATTGAGGAGGTGGAGTAGGAATAGTGACGGCGGCAATTGATCTTGGCAGATATTGGGGTCTTCCTCTACCCATATGTACAGAATTTGTTTCACCGGATCTGCGAGGTCCTGCAAATGGTTTCCTTGCACTGCTTGAATTGGCACCGTTATCAGAAATCTTTCCCATTTTCAATAAGCTCTCAATTCTTTCTCTAGCTATGACCACGTCAACAAAGCTAGTGGAAGAAAATGCAGCCAACCTATCAATGTACGTCCCTTGGAGGGTGTTCATAAACATGTCTGCCATTTCCCTTTCTGACATTGGGGGATGAACGACAGCATCCAATTGCCTCCATCTTTGAGCGTACTCTCTAAAGCTTTCCTGGGAAGACTGTGACATTCCCATTAGAAGTGTTCTGTTTGGAGCCATGTCCAGATTATATTGATATTGGCGAATGAAAGCCTCGGCCAGATCTTTCCAATTCCTTACTGTGGCCCTGGTCAAGTGAGAATACCACTCCCGGGATGCCCTTGTCAAGCTATCCTAAAAAAAAAACATCCACAGTTTCTCATCCATGGTGTAGGCTTTCAATCTCCCCAGGAAAGACTAAAGATGGGTACGTGGACAAGATGTGCCATTGTATCTTTCAAAACAGGGAGGTTTGAACTTGTGAGGAATTCTAACCCCCTCCACTAATCCCATATCCATGACATCAAAACCTAGAGAGTTTTAGGATTCCAAAGACCTTAGCTTTTCTACTATCTCATCCAACCGACGATCGTAAACTTCGTCTCCAGCCCCAACCACAGTAAACTGTTCTTCCTGAGGGTCTTCCTGCAAGGCCATCCCTCTAGTGTTACCTTGGATGTTTCTTATAGCATTGATTTCTGGGTTCAGATGAGGTCCAAACTCTGGGGGATCAGTATGAGGTTGTACGTGATCGTTGTTGCTGGTACCCCCTGTACCTGGATGGTTTTCCTCGGGAGTTTTCTGCTCGACTAACTCTCTCAATCTCTCCTAGCTCTGAGCCAATCCAGTCATCACTGTCATAAATTGATTCATTTGGGACCTCATCTCTGTCCTTTCATTGGCCATTTGGGCTCTCACTTCAGTCAAGTCTCGTTGAACCTGATCCATTTGTAATCTCAGGAGGTTGTTTCTTGTCGGATACCGGTGCACTCTATTGACGGGGAACACTCTTCTACGAGCAATGTTTCCTGAAATTACAACAAAGTGAGAAACAACAACAAAACAAAAACCTACAAAACAAAGAGAAGACGTTAGTATGCAATGCAGGATGTCTATTTGTCTTCCAAGGGTATCCGGTTTGGTTCTTTGGTTTTGACCTTCCAGACCTCGAGGAAATGATGATGTTGCAGAGAGATAAAGCCCATGAAATAATAAAAACCATATATTACAAAATGTGAAAATACATAGTTTGATTACAACAAAGTCCCCATGGTGGGTCGAAATACAACAACAAAATCAAGAGTAAAAACAAAAGGAGGTGCAAATACAAAGAAATCAAACATCCAGTCCAAAGTCATCCTCTCTGACTTCTTTCAAGAGAGCCTCAGTCATTGGACCAACTGGGTGCTCTGTGATGGACCTGATAAGAAGGTTCCTGGTGGCAATGGCACTGGTCAACTTCTTATGCTTGTCTTGATCTTTTGATCTCTTCAACCCAGCCCGGAGCTTCAACTCATAGATCTCCTTCTGTGCAGCTAACAAGGCCTCCTGACTCTTCTTCTCACTAGCCTCCAACTGCTCTATCCTAGCTTGGGTCCTTTGATCTTCCTATGCACGAGCCTCAGTGATCCTGATCCACCTAGCTTGACTCTCCTCTAAGTAATGTTGAACTCTGGCCTTCTGAGTCTTAGCTTCCTTGCAAGCATTCTTCGGCACTAACTCCCCTGCTCTAGCCCTTCTGATGTAGTCATCTGTCTTCTCAATCTTGGTCAAGTACTCAATCCAAAGCTTCTCTAACCTTTCATTATCCAGACGGCTGTCATTCCTCTCCCATAGGGTCTTCTTCAAGGCTTCAGAGAGTCTTCTTCAATGCTTCAGAGAGTTGAGTATTCCTTTCCTTCAATTTCTCAAACTCCTCCAGACTGACAGTAGTTGCAGGCTCCACTGTTGATGGTCCAGGTACATCCTCTAAGGTGAATGGCATGCGGGTGATCTGTCCCCTGGTACGAGACCAATCAAGAAACTGAGCTGAAGCTATGTTGTTGCACTTGCCAAGAATAGTTGTCCCCTTTGTCTGAATATTGTCCCAAGCCCAGGCAGCTTGTCTGACAATGGCAGGGTTGTGTTGGATGTCACAATAGAGGGTTTACGTCAAATCTTGCTCCCTTGGAGGATGTACCAAAGCATACCCTAATTGCCTCTTCAAAAGCAAAGGGTTGTAGTTGATGAAACCCTTTACTCCAATCAGGGGTACATTGGGGTACTGCCCACAGCTGGTGATGATGTCTTTACCCTTGGTGCTCTGAGTGCACCATCTGATGTCTTCTGATGTAAGGGCAATCAATCTCTTAGCCCAGTTCCTTGGATGATCAGGATTCAAGAAAGTGTCCGACTTAGGCAAGTGCCTTAACAACCAACAGTAGAAGAGGGGTGCACAACATCTGACCAATCTCCCCCTTTGCTTCTCATTCCTTTGATGCACTGAATAGTAAAAGTCTCCAAGCAAGGTAGGAACTCGATTCCTCAACAAGAACAGGTGAATAGCACTCTTGTTTACAAACTTAGGCTCGTCTGCAAACAAGATGGTTCCATATATGCTGAGTGCCAAGAGTGCACAAACAGTATCCCACTTCCCTCCTGCAGCATGCAGGGTGGCCTGGGAGATCAAGAAATCTAAGTGAAGGCCTGGGATTCCAGCCTTAGTGGTCATGCTCTGGTCAATGAGGGTGGGCTCCAAGTACAAAGCCTTATCTACATCTTCATTCTTTGGAGCAACCATCTCAGGGTTGAAGGAAATCCATCTCCTGATGGGGACACCTAACAACATAGAGAACTCTTCCATCAATGGTCCCAACTGAAAATCTGGGAAAGTGAAACATCTGAGAGGAGGGTCATAGAACTGGAGACATGTGTGGATCATACTCCTCTAGGATGCATCCAGGTCCATGATCATGTCCATAATGCCTCCATAATGTTCCCTGAACAAAGGGACATGATCAGGAGTGATGAGAGACTGGATCTGTCTGATGCCTGTCAGAGTGGGCTCAAAGAAATGATAGGTGATATTGCTCTTCCTGGATGTGTCCATGCTGACAATGGATGCTGGTGAAGAAGACTGAGAGTAATTGCTGATAAAAACAACTAAAGGAGATGCTGAAGAAAAATCTCTGATGAAGACAACTGATGAAGAGGCTGATGCAGATAGCTGAGGGAATCTGAGCAGTAGAACAGGTCAAAACCAAACCAAAGATAAGATGTGGATACCCTGTAAAAACAAATAGACAAATGTTAAATGATGCAAAATGATGTATGCAGAATGATATGAAAGGGTTTGTGATCAAGTGTTGGATCTGTTATCTGCTTTGACAGGATCCATGTGTGTTCATAAGTCCGGATGAAGGCTTTGAAAACCAGTAGCCAGGTAGGGGACTCAAATAAAGAGTCACAAATCCAGGGTTTCACAATAATAGTCCAAAAGGATACAACCTTAAAATAATATTAGTAACAAAGGGTATGATGAGGACAAGGGTTCCTACAAACATGTAAACATCCCAACCCCCTCACATGTATTGTTCTAGAACAAGGATCCTCAGACTTGGATCAGTTATAAGAAGTGTAAACACTTCTAACCTGGAGGCACAGTGTTTACAATAACCATAAAGGATCCTCCTCTAATTCACCTTAGATTCTGAAGGTCATAAAAAGTTCATCCAGACTTAGCAGGCTTCCCAGATAGCCCTAGTACTACAGGAAATCCGTAGCACAGAGTTCTCAAGAAGAAACCCATGTTTGAACCGTGTTTCATATTCCCGCACCAGACCGAAATGGAATGGGAAAAAATATGAAGCCACTTTATCCTATGTGTCACTCAGGTCCCCGGTATGGAACCTTAATCACTCAATGATCCCACCCACCAAAGAAAACAACAGATCCAACACAAATGATATGATAACAGTATGAAATGCATAAAACTGTAAATGAAAGCAATAAATAAAGCTGTACAGAAAGCAATAAACAATAAGCACAAGTAGCACATAACACCCCCGTAAACACAAATCAAACAAGCTCTAGGATAAACCCACAAAAAGAACCAGAAGCCCTGGTTACAAGATATAGTCCCCAGCAGAGTCGCCAAAATGTCGCTCCCCCGAAAAGATACCGGGTCAGATAGGGTACAGACACGAATATTCGGCGAAGAGAGAAGATGAAAGTGAAAATGAATAGAGTCGCCAGCTAGGAATTTTTATCCTGAAGGAAAGGTAATGCTGCATAAACTTAGAAAGATATGGATAAGACGGTTGTGAACCAGAGAAACTGAGAAAGGGGGTTGGTTACAACCTGGGAAGGTATTAGCACCCAGATTGTCCGTCGTACTCGACGGGATCCACGCTTAAAAGATTGTGTTTAAAGGGGTAGGTGTATGTGTTATCTGTGTGCAAAAGCTGGAAAACAAATATACAAGTGTCAGGGCAAAAAGTAAATGCTCAGGAGCTGAGGCTTAAAAGAGAATGCTGAAAGAGGGGGAAGACACAGAGACTTTTGTTCGATAATTGTTAAGTTATGCCTACGTATCCCCGCGTGCAATGAGGAAGTCAGAACACCGTAGTTCGACTCAAAGAGACTGAAAGATAAATTGACAGTGAACTGCTTGCCTGTCTATGCTCAAGTGTATGACTCGTCTGGCTCGAGTGCTGACTGTCTTGCATTAGACGGAAGAAGCAAGTTCTCGTTTATGAATAAGTGTGATGAGAAAAGAATCCCGAAGGAGACGATTATTTTTTGTTTTTGTGTTTTCAGTTTTGTTTTTGTTTTTGGTGTTTTGCATAAGTTAATGAGCTTAAGCCTAAATCAAAGGCATGTAAACTCATTATATCCTCCCTGATTAGGGATAATGAGCCTACTTAAGTCTGAGATAAGCATCTCAACTTAATTACCATAATGATGTAGGATTAAGATCATTAACCTACTTGTGATTATTTAGATGTTTTTGGGTTTTTGTTTAGTGTTAAGTAATGAGTCTAATCTCTAATCACAAATTAGTGAACTCATTACACCATCATAATAGAAGGATGATAGATGAGCACACTTAAGCTGAGGAAGATACCTCAACTCAATCCATGGTTAGGGATTAAATTCATTATATAACAAAGCCTTTATTAAGTGGATTTTAATTAAGGGATGATATTAAGAAGTGGATTTTAAGTTTGTAAGACAACTTGAAGGGGACTTGTCCATTAAACACTAGGGTTAGTCCTTCTTAACCATAAGGAAGAATTAGAACCCTAATGTAAGGCCCAAGTTACAAGATGAAGTCTTAGTGATTATTAAGTGATTTGATTAAGAGTTTTAAACAAATTAAAGGTTTAACATGTAGGATTAAAGTTATACACTCCATCCTAAGAGAAGGATGCAGGCATAACCTTAATTCTAAAGTCCTAAAACTTTAAGAGTTTAGTCTCTGATTATTGAGATGAGAAAAGAGACTCAAGGAGACTCAAAGGTAAAAACTAAGGGGGACTAATCACAACCCTAATTATTATCATGCTTGGATGTTCCTATGGTTTATAAGGCTTAAGAAAGATCTTCAAGGAAGCCACCAATGGAAGAAAGCAGATGAAAGAAGGAGAAAGCAGAAGAAATAAGTTACTTACTTCCTAAGAAGATAAGTAACTTAAAGAAAGAAAGTGAGAGAGATGGAACAAAAGTGAACAAGTTCACTTGCAAAGACAAGTAAGAATGCATATGAAAGAGATAAGAAGAAGTTAGAAGTGAAGGCAAATCCACTTCTCAAAGTAACTTACCACCTGAAAATGTTAGCATGGATGCATAAAGTACAAAGCATAAAGAAATGAAGTGAAATGAGATGAAATGAACAAAGTCAAAAGTGTTTATGCAATGTAAATGTCATGTGAGATGATGAAAAGCCAACAAAATGCATATGTGTGATCATACAAAGATGAGATGCAAAGGAGGCATGCTTTGAAGCTTGAAAACACATGAAAGTATATGAAATGAAATGAATGTTAATCATGGCAAATGAATGAAGAAATGATCAAGAAAGGTTCTAACATGTCATAAGATTTATAAGATGACATATGAATGCATGAAATGTCATGGCAGGTTCATGTAAGGATGCGTATGCAAGATGAATGCAAATGAACACATGAAATTAGGGTTTTATGGACAAGCAAGATGCACATGAATAAAACAGAAGCATATGATATGATAAGAAATTGAAACCAAACTCAAACAAACCCTAATCCCATACTAGGTCACACCCCAAAGGAAAAGGTCAGAAGCCTAACCAATTAAAAGTTATGATTTTCCTAAGTTTCTAGGGTTTTTGGGTGGTTCAAAGGGAAAAAATGCAAATCAAATTGAAAATGCAAGATAAATTCATGAGGAAAATGTCCTATAAACTACATGCAATATGTAACACAATGCAAAAAGAATCATCTTCAAACTCTTCTTGGTTAGGCAGAAATGAATTTTTAAAGTTAGGGTTCAAAAATATGATTTTAATGACCCTTAATTCAAAGAAAATTCACAAACTATGATCAAACCTAAAAAGAAATTTGTGTGAAGAGTTTGAAAATGTTTCTAAATGCATTGGGATGATTCGTGATTTTTTGGTGATTTTTAGAAACCTAAATGTATTTTTAATTAATTAAAAGACTTTATTTAATTAAAAATAACATTTAAATATTTTAAAAATACCTTTTTAATGCAAAAAATAAAATAAAATTCATTTTTGGAATGAGAAAATATTTAAAGTCAAAATGCAAAAGGAAATATTTTTGTGATGCTTTTTGCTATTTTAAATAAATTATGCAAAAGAAATGAATTAAAAATGAAAATAAAATGAATAAAAATGAAAGTATGCAGATCTGATGGCCCGGATTCAAATGGAAAAGGAGGGAATTGACTGGCGCGCAATCTAGTGGTCAGAATTCAAACTGGTTTTAATTAAGTTTTATAATTAATTAATTAGGATTAAACTTAATGGACTAATCTGAACCACTCAATGCCTAACCCTAATCACCATCCAATGGTCAGAAACGTATCTGGGCAACTAAATGTGGATTATCCCTAATCACTTTCAGGTGGCCGGAGAAGACCTCTGGTCATCTTCTTCGGCTAACCCCTCACCTGAGTTTCCTCAAAACTCCACCCCAAGCCCCCAAAACCTCCAGAATCAATCAACTAACCTCCTTAAACACTAATCTGACCTCAAAATCCATTTATCATTCATCATCAATAAGATTCAAATCAAAACGACAAAAATTTTAGAACATCATGAAATGCTTAAAACTCAACCATTTTCAAAAGTAAAGACATCAGCATGATCAGGGAAGCATAAGGAATCATTCTATAACATGAAAACACATTTCTAGGAAAAAAGTTCTTGATGACTACCTGAGTTAGAGCTTTGCAATCTGGACTTTCAGAGCTCTCCCTTTGTGCAATCCACTTTCTTTTGACCTCCTGAAGCTATTATCAAGCTTGAATGAAGCTTAGAGTGGCTATTTTGAGGGCTTTGTTTCTGAAGTTGCAGAAATCGTATTTGTGTTTGGAGGTGTTTTAAGTTATGGTGATGGGTGGGAAATGATCCTGGGGTGATGCTGAGTTGATTGGTGGAAGAGTTTGTGATTTTTGTTAGCTGTGTTATGAAATTCGATGAAGGGAAGGTTTCTTGAGGTTTTTGTGATTCTGAGTGTGTGTATCGATTCAGACCTCAATGTTGTGTGAAATGAGTTGCTTATTGTCCACGTAAACAATGCTGATTGGCCAGAGAGTTGTTGTGGCACAAGCTGATTAGTATGGGAGTTTTTGCAAAAAGTCAAGATTTTGTCCTTTGAGGTATGGGCACGGGTCAGAGGAGATTTCATGGGGTTTCTGGCCTCATCTGGGTTCAAGGATGGCCATGGGATTGGTTTTGATGTGCTGGAAGGCTTGGATGAAGAGTTATCACATGTTTTGCAAAATTCCCTCTTAGAAGTTTCTTGGATCACAAGTCAAGGAAACCCTAAGCTCAATGCACAATTCTGATCTTTTGAGGTTTGTTTGACATATTGTGAAGTGTTTGTGCATATTAGAAGTCACTAGAATGCTTGAAAATGCCAAATTGCAAAATCCCTCTTTGACATGAAACTTGAAATTTTAGGATTTTTGCCAACTTTGAAAGACCATATCTTGAGTTCTAGGATGAATCAAGACATGTTCTTGTACTTTTTGAAAAGGGAAAGATCCAATATACAACTTTCATGACCAAGGATTTTTCATTTGAAGCATTTTTGGTTAAGAAAGAGGAGGTTGAAAAACTTTCCCAAAATGGAAAGTTTGCATTTCAAGTCATTTCCATTTTTGGCAAGTTTGCAATTGGCTCAAAATTCTTCAATCTTGTGAACTTCCAACCTCTTCTAAGATCAAATAAATATCATAGAACTTCAATTTGATGAAAATACCCCTTTGGTTCCATTGTTGGGGGCCTCAGATGCCCTGATTTTGACTTAACTTGCTCAAGAAGTTACCCAGTGAACAGATGACTTCCACAATGAATTTCTTCATCAAACTTGGTACAAATGATCCTTATGACATATTAAGAACATTAGAAACAAGAATGGCCCAAAAATTTGGGGTTAAGGCCTCTGAAACCAAAACCCTAATTTTGGTCATCTGTCCAATGAAACCCTAGTTCTGCTTCCATGCCTTTGCCAGTTCTTGTGATCTCTTGAGTTCCATGGACTTTGAGGGACATAATATGATGATATAACACACATGGACCCTCTTGGGAAGCTTTGAGACCTTTGGGATGGCTCAGATGGATTTTTGGATGTCTCAGATCACAAACCCTAGATGCAGATGAACTTGAACTATGCAGATGAAACAAATATGCAATATGAGGTGTGATGCCTATGCTAATGAAAACATGAAAGATAATAAGCCATGGTGTGATAAAGAGTGAGGGAAAATTTGGGGTGTTTACAATAGGTGACATCCGCGAAAGGTGATTTGCTACAGTGTTCTCACAACCTTTCTTATCGTGAATCTCCACATCAAATTCCTGAAGGAGTAAAATCCACCTCAATAGCCTTGTTTTTGAATCCTATTTAGAAAAAAGATACTTCAAAGCAGCATGGTCAGTATAAACAATCACTTTTGAACCCAACAGATATTGCCTGAATTTATCAAAGGCATATACCACAACTAACAACTCATTCTCGGTAGTTGCATAATTCATCTGTTCAGGGTTCAAAATGTGACTAGCATAGTAAATAACATGCAACAACTTATTTTTTCGCTGCCCCAAAACAGCCCCGACAACAATATCACTGGCATCGCACATAATCTCAAAGGGTAGAGACCAGTCGGGGGCAATCACAATGGGCGCCGACACTAATTTATTTTTCAGTTTCTCAAAAGCATCGACGCACTCTTTATCAAACACAAAAGCCTTATCTTTAACCAATAGAGTAGTTAAAGGTTTGGCTATCTTTGAGAAGTCTCTTATGAACCTGCGGTAAAAACCCGCATGTCCTAAGAAGCTTCTTATACCTTTCTCATTAACAGGCGGTGGCAGCTTTGAGATTACTTCCACTTTGGCTTGA
The DNA here is from genome assembly GCA_963966055.1 of Lathyrus aphaca. NCBI lineage: Eukaryota > Viridiplantae > Streptophyta > Magnoliopsida > Fabales > Fabaceae > Lathyrus > Lathyrus aphaca. The sequence continues at coordinate 46,180,229 of OZ014520.1, forward strand.
TCGACTTCGATCCCTTTGTGAGATATCTTGTGACCAAGAACAATGCCTTCTCGTACCATAAAATGGCATTTTTCCCAATTAAGGATCAAATTACTCTCTTGACATATCTGTAAAACAAGTGAAAGGTTAGCTAAACAGTTATCAAATGAAGACCCAAACACAGGGAAGTCATCCATGAAGACTTCCATGTGCTTCTCAAGCATATCAGCAAAAATGGAGGTCATGCATCTTTGGAATGTAGCAGGGGCGTTACATAGCCCGAATGACATCCTCCTATAGGCAAAAACACCATACGGGCATGTAAATGCTGTCTTCTCTAGATCTTCCGGTGCAACCGCAATTTGGTTGTATCTGGAGTAGCCATCCAGAAAAAAATAGTAATCATGCCCAGCCAATCTTTCCAACATCTGGTCAATGAACGACAACGGAAAATGGTCCTTTCTAGTGTCCAAGTTCAACCTTCTATAATCAATGCATACTCTCCAACCAGTGACCGTTCTAGTAGGAATCAACTCATTTTTTTCATTGGTTATTACGGTTGTTCCTCCCTTTTTGGGCACCACATGGACCGGGCTCACCCAAGAACTATCTGATATAGGATAGATCAATCCTGCATCTAACAGATTAACAACTTCCTTTCTTACAACCTCCTTCATAACAGGGTTCAATCTCCTTTGGGGCTGCACAACCGGTTTGTGATATTCCTCCATGAGTATTTTGTGCATGCACACAATAGGACTTATACCTTTAAGGTCTTCAATTTTCCAACCAATGGCTCCCTTAAACTTTTTAAGAACTCCAATCAACTTGTCCTCTTGCACACTTTTTAAATTAGAGCTAATAATAGCGGGACATTTTTCTTCAGTGTCGAGAAAGACATATTTGAGATTTTCAGGTAGTTGTTTCAACACTGAGCTCTTTGGCTTGTCCTTATCTCCATCAAACACTATAGGTTGCCTTAGCTCTTCCCACCCGATGGGTTCTGGATCTTTTTAGGATGGGTTGACTTTCAAACATTGCTACCACTTCCATATCACTACTTTCAACTTCCTTATCATCCTCAAAAATAGACATGCTCAATACCCTCTCTAAATGTTCACTAGCTTCCACTTGGAACACACTCTCTAAATGTTCACTAGCTTCCACTTGTTCTAACACTTGTATGTTACTACTAGTCCCAACATCATCTTTATACTTCAAAGTGTTCCTCACGTCAATTTTTAAGTCTTCATCGTACACTTTCAAAGTAAGTGTTCCCCCTTCCATATCTATCAGAACTCTCTTGGTTTCCAAGAATGGTCTGCCCAAAATTAACGGAATTTCTTCATCTTCTGGCATTTCAAGAATCACGAAATCAACCGGAAACACAAAATTGTCCACTCTCACAAGGACATCATGAACTACTCCATAAGGCCGCCTCATGGAATGATTTGCAAACTGGAGAGTCATCTAAGTGTCTTGAATAACACCAATACCCAACTTTTTGTAGATGGATAGAGGAATTAAACTAATGCTTGCTCCAAAATCAATTAGAGCTCTCTTGAATGATCGGTCACCAATAGTGCATGGAATGGTGACAGCTCCTCTGTCCTTCTTCTTCACCGGAATCTTTAGTCCCTGCAAAATAGCACTATAAGTTTCGGTTAGAATAATAGGTTCAGCCTCCATGGTTCGCTTTTTAGCGATGATATCTTTCATGAATTTGGCATAGGTGGGCATTTGCTCAAGTGCTTCAAGTAATGGAATATTCAGATCCAGCTTCTTGAACAACTCCAGGAACTTCTCAAAATCCTTCTCTTGTTGTCCTTTCTTTTTATTTCTTGTTGGATAGGGAAGTTTAATCACCGGTTTTGGTTCCACCGTTTTTTCTTTAGTTACCGGTGTTGGGGTTACTCCTTCCTCTTCTTCAACAACTTCATTCTCTTTTATTTCTAGTTCCACTTCAATCATTTGATCATCACTCTCAGAATTATCTTTCACCTCTTCATTTTCTTTCCCTCTTTGCGTGGCGACTGCATTGACTTTGTGATTATCTTTTGGATTTGTTATAGTTGCACTTGGGAGGCCCCCTGGAGTTTGAGGAATTTCAAGATGTTGGGCAATTTGGCTCATTTGCACTTCAAGGTTCTTGATTGAGGCTCCAGTATTCCTTAAGTTACTCCTTGTTTCTTCTTGGAATTGAGAATTGTGAGCGGCCATCTTTTCAATGGCAATTTCCCAATTCGCCTTTCTTGGAACATGTGGTTGGTATTGTTGTTGTTGGGGCTGGTATGGTTGTTGGCCTTGAACCGGTTTCTGAATGTTCCCTTGTTGATCTTTCCATGAGAAGTTAGGGTGATTTTTCCACCCCGGATTATATGTGTTGACATACGGGTTGTTCTGCCTCAACATATTAATTTGTTCAGCCTGTTCTTGAGTTGCCAAACAATGCATGACAAAGTGTGGTCCACAACAAATCTCACAAATCACCGCTTGAATTGGTTCCACCTGTGCCACTGTATGTGTGCTAATATTCATTTTCTTCAACCTTCTTTCAACTTCTGCAGCGATTTGATCTTCCATTTAAACAACTTGCTCAGTCATCTTTAAATCAATCTTACCATCGGGTTGACTCACAGTGCGATCATACAATTCAAGATGCTCATTAGCAGCAATTGCTTCTATGATTATTTTGATAACAGTGGCTGTTGAAAAGTTTGTTGAGCCACCTGCAGCAGTATCTATAAGTTGTTTTGTCTTAAGTCGCAACCCATTCACAAAGTTTTGCATCTGCTCGGTCGCATCCATATTATGAGTAGGACACGCGGTCAGACACCTTTTAAATCTCTTGTATGCATCTCCAAGTGATTCACCCTCTTTTTGTTTAAAATTGACAATATCGTATCTTTTTCGGATGAAAACTGAAGTAGGAAAATATTCGTTGAGGAATGTTGTTTCCATCTCTTGCCATGTTGTGATACTCGCAGCTGGGAGTGAGTAGAACCACTCTTCTACATCATCAGTAAGTGTAAATGGAAACATCACAAGTCTTTTTGCCTCCTCATAGTGACCTTCAATCTTTAAAGATGTAGTGGTAGTAAGGAATCTATGAAGATGCTTGTTTGCATCCTCATTGATTCTTCCGGAAAAAGGTTTGCTCTCCAACTGGCGAATGGTGGAAGGATGTAACTGGAAATGTGAAACATTCACTGGTTGGTTAACAATAGTCATCCGGTTGGGTTGAGCATTAACTCATCCATAGTCACCTAACAGTCTTTCTATAGGAGGTTGATTTCCTGCCATGTTACCAAATCCTGGATTTGTCTCCCTATCGGAGTCAGAGTCACTGTGCTCAGAATGCACAGATATGTCATCTTTTGTTTCCTGATTCACGACACGGGGACCTGCACTAGCAGCTTCCAGTCTATCAATTCTTGCCTTGCGGCGTCTCTCGTGCAAAGCTCTTTCTGGTTCTGCGTCAAAGGAAAACTTAGCTGAGGTCTGACCTCGCATAAACAGTTAGACAAAAGTTAGAACAGATAACAAAATTTCAATAACACTTAAAATAGCAGAAAAATAAAATTTTAGTCGCAGAGCAACAAAATTTCAATTGAAATAAGAAAATAAACTTAATCTTTGGCAGTCCCCGACAGCGGCGCCAAAAACATGATGGGAAAATAGCAAGTGTATTATTTTTGCCCACTGTAGTAATAATAGGGAAAATTCCCTGAATATCGATCTCGAGGACTGCGTAGTAAATTAAGTTTTTTAACTGTTTCAATTGAACAAAAGTTCTTTAGGGTTGGTTTAGATATTATCAAAGGACTTGCAAACATAAAATTTAGGAAAATAATAAGGATGACAAATATGAGAATTATACTAGGGAAGGTGTATGAGAAATTCTTATAATGACAAATTATTTATAATCGTTAAAATAACACTGCAACTAAAACACTACCTCCTTTCAAAACTAGTTCTTAAAAGATTCCTCTAAGAAAAACCTTTGGTATTCCTTCTATACCCCAATTCCTTGATTGTATAGAATGAACACCAAGCATTTGCACATTGAAAGTTTTTATGGTTAAATATGATATCCCAATTCCTTGGTCATATGCGATAAAAAGGTTTGATTGAAAAACATTAACAGTGGCATTCCTACCTACTGTTAATCGATGATTAAAAATCCCATTTTCAATATTGATTTTTATAATAAGATCGAATCAATCAACACAATGAATATAGAAGCAGTGAAATTCATAAAATCAAATTCAATGTCATTATAATAAACTCAGGGACACCCCCTAGCATTGGGGGGTTTAGCCACTCATATTCAAAACAATGAAAATCACATACATAAGGAAAAAAGAAATTACACAATTCAAAGGATGGGTTGGATCGTCAATTGCTTCCGCCTTTGATCGATCCTTCTTCTCCTATCTTAAACTGTTGTTCTCCTCCAAAGCGTGAAAATTCCCAAAATCAAAAGTGTTTTTCTTTCAGTCACGATCAGCCTAATGTATCATATTAGAAAATTACATGCCAAATGCCTAAACTGCCCTCAACACAAGAGAATTTGGAAATGACAAAATTTTGCATCCAGGTGCCATGACACGGGCCGTGTCGTGTGACACGGGCACCCGTATCAGGCTGCTGGAACCTTGGTTACGTGTATCTTCACTTGGGGGACCATGACACGGGCTGTGTCATGTGACACGGGCACCCGTGTCATGCTTTTGTGTTGCATCAAACATTCTTCAAGTCTCAGCTCCATTTCCATCCTGACACGGACCGTGTCAGGTGACACGGGCACCCGTGTCAGGTGACACGGGCACCCGTGTCAGGCTTCTGAAACCCCTTTTTTCTCCGTTTCCTTGCACTCGGATCACCATTGCATTAATATCTGATCACCAGCTTGTTAAATGCCTAAAAACACACTAAAAACAACCAAATTAAACGCACCAACGATAGAAACGATACACACATAACATACTCGCCACATAAAGGAATAACAAGAAACAACATAAACACAAGACTCAAAAGCACAAAAAAACATAAAAACCAACAACTAAAATAGCTTGAAATATATGACTGAAAATCACCGATCAATGCTCCTTTGATTCTTGGCCAACCATTCATGAAAACGGCTCGTATGATGATTGATGTGGATGATGGTCTCATGAAAGTGAGGGTGTTAAATGAAGAACTTACTTTCAACTTGTTTGAAGCAATGAAGCATTCAAAAGAAAAACATGATAGCTTTCGAATTGATGCTTCCGATATGGCTATTTTGGAGGTCGCAACATATATTCATGTGGACACTCCATTAGAGCTAGCCTTAAGTGAAGGAGTTAACACACTCACTAGTGAAGAAGAAAGTTAGCTTGAAGAGTGTTTGAAGGAATTAGAAGTTTTAAAGGAGTTACAACCTTGGGAGGTGGCCATTGAAGAATTTAAGAGAGAGAAAAATGATGATAAAGTTGAAGTTGAATTGAAGGTGCTACCTTTGAACCTAAAATATGCCTTCTTGGATGAAAGTGGAAGGAAACCAGTGATTATTAGCAATGAATTGTCTCCCGATGAAGAATCTCGTTTGGTAGAGGTGCTTAAGAAAAATCAAGAGGCTTTAGGGTGGGTTCTTTCTGATATAAAGGGAATAAGCCCATCTTATTGTATGCACAAGATCCTTATGGAAGTTGACTTCAAAGAGGTGGCACAACCTCAACGCCGGTTAAACCCAACAATGAAAGAGGTGGTTAGGAAGGAGGTAGTAAAGCTACTTGATGCGGGGATGATTTACCCGATTTCAGATAGCCCTTGGGTGAGTCCCGTTCATGTAGTACCAAAGAAAGGAGGCATGACCGTTGTTAGAAATGAAAAGAATGAGCTCATACCGACAAAATTTGTGATGGGATGGCGGATGTGTATAGACTATAGGCGTTTAAACACGGCTACTAGAAAAGATCATTTCCCACTACCGGTCATGGATCAAAGGCTTGAGAGGTTATCCGGGCAAGAGTTCTATTGTTTTTTGGATGGGTATTCGGGCTACAACCAAATTGTGGTTGACCCGGCGGACCACGAGAAGACGGAATTCACATGTCCATTTGGAATTTTTGTGTATAGGAAAATGCCCTTTGGGTTGTGTAATGCGCTGACAACTTTCCAACGGTGTGTACAAGCTATCTTTTCTGATTTGATTGAAAAGACAATGGAGATTTTTATGGATGATTTTTCGGTATTTGGAGCGTCATTTGATTCGTGCTTGAGAAATTTGGAAGAAGTTCTTGAAAGGTGTGTGAAGACGGACTTGGTCCTAAATTGGGAAAAATGTCATTTTATGGTGAAAGATGGAATTGTGCTTAGTGTAACACGGTGGGAGAACTGACTTTAGTTAAATGTTGCGGATAGCAAGAGTCGCCACCGACTTTTATTTTATCCAAAGGAAAGGGCATAAAAGAACAGGAAAGACCTTAAAAGATTTTTGGGTTCGGGGGGTAGGTTATGTAAAGGGAAGGTGTTAGCACCCTTTACATCCATGGTTATCCATGGGCTCTTAGTTACTTAGCTCACTTTAAAATGTTTTTGAAAAGTGCAGTGTGTGTTTAGAAATTTTCTTAAGTACTTTATAATGATCCATGTACGGATATATATAAAGCCTTTGTTTTGAAAATTTGTTTGAAAAATGTGAAGTGTTTTGAAATGTTTTGAAAAGTGAGCAAGTACATAAGAGGAACCTACCCTAAGTTAAGTCTTTTCTGTTCTTAAATATCCTTTAAATGGTAAGACTATCCCTATTATTAAGGAATAGGTAGTCATTACCTTGGATGTGTGAGGGACAAGTGAAGGGACAATTGTGATTAGGCAATTGTAAGGTGTATTTAGCAATTCGAAGGGACTTATCATCTTTATTCGAAAGGGACAAGATCATTACGAAGGCAACCATGAAGGGACTTGATCTTTTTATCTGTTAAGGGACTAGATGACATAAATAACTGAAGGGACTTTGCTTTATACACCCTACTTGACCTTTTGTTTAGGCAACATGAGAGGGAACCCTTAAAAAGTGAGATGGCGACCCAAGATCGACTTACGTGTGTGAGTGTACCAATTCAAATATTTATCTTGAGATTAATGATCTAAATTCAATTTTAAATACAAACATGTTTTACACTCCCTATTTTACTAACCATGGCATTTAAAAGTAAATAATAAAAATTATTCTACAACTATTACATAAATTGAACAATTACATAATAATAATTAAGATAATTAAAATAAATAAGCAAATAAATAAATAATTAAATGGGTTAGTAATAATAAACAAAATAAATAAGTATAAGATTGTTAGTATAATAATAAATAATAAAAGTTCAATTTTGAATAACTAATTTTTTTTTTAAAGATTTTTTAATAAAAGAAATAAATAATAAATATTATATACTAATAAAATATGATTAATAGTCTAATAATTTAATTTTATATACATATTATAAAAAATATTTGCCAATTATAATTAAGTAAGCATATAAATTTAATAAAATAAAGTTAGGGTTTTTAATTGTTTTTTAGGAAAATAAATTAGAGTTAATTAATTAAATTATTTACACATAAAAATTATATACAATATGAACAAATTATAAAATTAAAATCTATAAACAAATAAATTAATATTTATAATATAATTAGGGTTCATAAAAAAAACATTAGGATTAATCAAAATAAATTATGGTTTATGAGTTTAGAAAATAGAATTAGGTTTTATAAAATTTTAGAGTTAAGTATTTAATATAAATATAATTAAATTACTTGCACAAAATATATAATATTACAAAAATAAATATTAAGTAATTTTAAGAATAAAGTTTAACTTTAAAAAATATGAATTTGAAATTATATACAAGAAAATAAAATAAACATTTTTTTTTGTTTTAATATTTATTAATTAAATTAATTAGAATAGAAACAAATTAAATAAAACAAGAAAAAAGTGAGAAAAAGAAACTTACCTGGGGCTGGGATTCGAACCCAGGCCCTAGGCTTTACTCCCTCAAGACTAACAAGCCAACCACTGGGACAAGCCATGCGCTTGTGTTATGGAATGGACACCAATACGTTTTGCTTCTTCTCCTGCAAACATGTTGAAAATAACCAAAAAAACAAAAGGGGATGGGGACGATTCGAACCCAGGACTCCTCATCCATCACACAAGCGCATCAACCGACTGAGCTACCAACGCATCTGTGAAATATATTGCAAATAATTCCATAAAATATTAAAACAACATTTGAAAATCCAGAAAGCGTGCACTGGACTTCATCTTCTACATTTGAATTTCCTGCAAATTCTCCCACAACTTTTCCTGCGAATTTACCTGCAGGTGAAATTAACAGAAAAACCTAGGTTTTTTGAAACCTTAGAAACACGTAAAATTAGAACAAATTGACAATAGCAAATGATTTCCCATATCTCATACAATTGAAACACAGTCTTAGAAGGTATTTAAATGGTCTAAAGAGGAAGATCCCAATTTGAAGGTCCAAACCCTAGCAATGGTGGTATGCGGATACGGCCATGAAACTTCAATCCAAACACATAAAAACAATCCACACACATCAATAAACAAATTTCAATGGTTAAAAACAGTTTATATATCACGAATTACTGGAATCGAAAATTTGAAAACTCAAGCCAATGTTGATTCGGTTTGTACGATTCATGATCTTTTGAATGCAAATGAGGGTTGGGAAAGCATCAGTGATGATCAAGGAATCTTTTGCAACCTTTAAAATGCCTTGAGAGAGCCTCTAAGTAAGAATCCGAATTGAGATTTTTGGATGAATTTTGAAAGCTTGAAACTTGTTCTTGAGGCTGCAATTTTTCGTCCCTTTGTGTTTGGATGAGTTTGTGTACATATAGTGGATGAAATTAGGTCAAGAAAAGTGGTTATTCTTTGGACTTTTTGGATAATTGAGATTGAGAAAGATCATGCCTTAAAATTCAAATATTCTTTGATATATCATTGCTATTTTAGGACAATCACCATAATTTTCATATCAATCTGATCCAAGCAATGTTTATGACCTTCTAGAAGCAATATCTCATCCAAATATTTGATTTATATATTTTATTTTGATTTAAAATGGTTTTAAATGAATAAAATCAAAATAAATAAAATAAAAATAATAAAAATCTGAATAAATGAGAATTGAGTCGCGCATGATGTTATGTTAAAGTTTGGATCACAAAATTGCAAGCCCATTTGGAGGAATTTGGTTTTAAGGCCCTATTTGCTTCATAAACCTCCCAAAAATTTCCCAACTTTGAAAGGGAACAAATCCTTCAATTTTAATGCTATGAGGGTGTTCTTAGACATTTTGAAAAGCTTAAAGAGTCCTCTAACCAACCACATTGGTTTCATGTACATATCTTTTACCATTCTCAAGTTATGCTCTTTTGAAGTTGTTGACTTTTTGTTGACTTTTAAAAGGACCTATAATGTCTTAGCTCATACCTTCCAAATGAAGCATTTTTGGGCTTGGCTTGTGAGACACAAAGTTATAGAGAATTAAATTTCCTTCAAAATGAGCTTTGGATGGGAAAAATTTGATGAAGCATGTGAAAGTTATGGCTGGTCAAAGTTTAGTTGACTTTTCCTGAGGAAACCCTAATTTAGAAACTCCTGATTCTTGATGATCTGAAATCTCCTTGATGAATCATGATCAACCCTTGATAAAATGATGAATTTTATTTCATACACTTGATGTTGGCAAAAAATCATGAAGTTTGACTTTGGTTTGACCACAGTTGACCTCAGTTTGACTTTTTAACTACTTTAACTGATTTTGACCTATCTGATCATCTGACTGAGCAAACCTTTGGGAAAAGTCTTGAAACTTGTCATGGGGATTCTTAAACACATATAAGGTATTATGAAGCTCACTTGAATCCTTGGAAGTCCATTTAGCCTGATTAAAGTCAAAACCCTAGTTTAGGATGCATTGCTTAGGAGGATGCATTGTCTGAGGGAATTGTCAAATTTTCTGACTAATTGTGAACCCTGTGAACCTTGTGAACCTCATGAGATGTCTTGTGAACATTGTAAACCTTGTGAACCTCTTAGTACAAAATGTTTTTTCTTGTGGAGGGCAAATTTTGGGGTGCAACAGCTGCCCCTGTTCAATTTTCTAAAACCTGAGGGGTTAGATTGGTATATGTGTCAGTCGTGACCTGGAAGGTTGAAGGGAATTGAACACAAAAGCCCAAAAATTTGCACTCGTCGGTGCATAAAATAACACTGATGATTAGTTGTATATGCTTGAGTGGGCTTAAAGATGCCACTTGGAAGAACTGGAGATGGGCTTAGAGATGCCATCTAAAATATCAGGATGTGATGATGTCTTTATGTTGATACTGGATATCAGTACTAGGTCTTCGTATAAGCCGTCTCTGAATTGTTTATGCAACATGGTTTGAATCGTTTAATGGACCAGTAGAAATAAATCTTCGTGACGATTATCTCTTCTGGGAAGTATCTTGGATTAGGGAATGGATCTTTGTACAGACCGTTTGCCTACTCTCCAAGGTCAAAAGAACGTCAGGATTAGTTCTTCTGAAAAATATCTTGAACCAGGGAATGGATCTTGGTATAGACCGTTTGCCTGCTATTCAAGGGTCAAAAGAACGTCAGGATTAGTTCTTCTGAAAAATATCTTGAACCAGGGAATGGATCTTTGTACAGATCGTTGCCTGCTATTCAAGGTCCAAAAGAACGTCAGGATTAGTTCTTCTGAAAAATATCTTGAACCAGGGAATGGATCTTGGTATAGACCGTTTGCCTGCTATTCAAGGGCCAAAAGAACGTAAGGATTAGCTCTTCTGAAAAATATCTTGAACCAGGGAATGGATCTTGGTATAGACCGTTTGTCTGCTATTCAAGGCCAGATAGATGAAATCTTCTGGAAGTATCCTGGATTAGGGAATGTATCTTCTTACAGACCGTTTGCCTGCTATTCAAGGGCCAATAGATTAAATCTTCTGAAAATATCTTGAACCAGGGAATGGATCTTTGTACAGACCGTTTGCCTGCTATTCAAGACCAGATAGATGAAATCTTCTGGAAATATCCTGGATTAGGGAATGGATCTTCTTACAGATCGTTTGCCTACTCTCCAAGGTCAAAAGAACGTCAGGATTAGTTCTTCTGAAAAATATCTTGAACCAGGGAATGGATCTTTGTACAGACCGTTTGCCTGCTATTCAAGGGCCAATAGATTAAATCTTCTGAAAATATCTTGAACCAGGGAATGGATCTTTGTACAGACCGTTTGCCTGCTATTCAAGACCAGACAGATGAAATCTTCTGGAAATATCCTGGATTAGGGAATGGATCTTCTTACAGATCGTTTGCCTACTCTCCAAGGTCAAAAGAACGTCAGGATTAGTTCTTCTGAAAAATATCTTGAACCAGGGAATGGATCTTTGTACAAACCGTTTTCCTGCTATTCAAGGGCATCTTGAGTAATGTATGGATCATTTATGACCTGTTGTAAATTGTTGATATAACTATCCTGCAAGGAAAATGTTAGTTTATGCAATATGTATGTATGCATAGTATGATGCACCTAAGTAAATGTATTATGTACTTATGGATGTATATGTTATGGTATGATGTAAATGATGTATGTATGCATCATGTAGCCTGAAACGTCCGGATATCTTTGTATAACAACTGCTGGCCCGGAAAAATAAATCCCGATTCGATACGGAAGAATATGAGGAACTCGTTCCCATCTCGTTTGATAACATAATATTCATAACCTCCCGTCTTCGTTCGATAGTATGGTATCCATAACCTCCCGTCTTCGTTCGATAGTACTCCTATTGAAAGAATAAATTCCCGACTATCCGTCTGAGGATAAAAGAGATGGATATAAATTCCAGGGGAGACGTGACTTGAAGTACTTATGAAGATGGATTTGCCCTACTGGGGGATTTGTAGTTGTCTTGTGAGAATGAACCGGCGAAGCTTCGTTGACTTCCTTCCCTCGTTCGTCCTTAGTAAATACTATTACTGCATTTTTATGCATTTTTGGTAAACATCAATCATATTAAGCATTTCATGCATTTCTGGTAAACATCAATCATATTCAAAAGCATACATACATTAAAACACAACCAATGGACGTTTCGCTTATGTAAATAGGGTAAAAGTAAATCTGGATTCAAAGATGAAATTTTATTTATATCACAAAATGACCCATACATAGGTAAGTTTGTACAAGAAAACAGAGATCCTAGTAAGAGGAACTTGTCATGAAATTTTTCCAAAGCAAAGAGAGTCAGCTATGTGGGAAATAATCCTATTGAGTTTCAATTCTACTATTGCCATTATCTTCAAGTATCTCATCTTCTGCTGTTGAGATGGAAACGATTAGATTGATCTTTATCTGTTCGAGCTTGAGTAAGTAGCACAACTGGTTGGAGTTATATGGGTGATCCAAACGAGACATAGTCATACGCTTTAATCCCTAACTTTTGCCTGGATTGCCCTTTCAGGTTTTCAATCCACCGAGATACCCTTTTTTGCCCAAGCCGCCTTTTCAGGTTTTCGACTTGCCGGGTGTAAAATTTTTTTTATATATATATCCCTAATTTTTGCCCGAACCCTCTTGGTTCGCCGGGATGCCCTTATTTTTGCCTAGGTCAGTCAACCTAGCAGGTCTCTTTTTTATGCGTAATATTTTTTAACTATGTCTGCGTTTACAGGCTGTGGGAAGTCTTCACCATCCATAGTAGTAAGTATCATGGCACCTCCTGAGAATACTGTCTTGACTACAAATGGTCCTTCATATGTAGGAGTCCACTTTCCCCTAGGATCACCTTGTGGTAGTATGATACGCTTGATTACCAAATCACCAGCCTGATATACCTTTGGCTTAACCTTCTTATTAAAAGCTTTGATCATCCATTTTTGGTACATCTGGCCATGACAAACAGCTGCTAACCTCTTCTCATCAATCAAATTTATCTGGTCAAGTCGAGTCTGAATCCACTCATCTTCATCCAAGCCTGCATCCTTTATGATTCTTAAGGAGGGTATCTGAACTTCAATGGGCAGAACTGCTTCCATACCATAGACTAAGGAGAATGGGGTTGCCCCTGTTGAAGTACGTATTGTAGTACGATAACCATGAAGAGCAGATGGTAACATCTCATGCCAATCCTTGTAAGTAACAGTCATCTTCTGTATAATCTTCTTGATATTCTTGTTAGCAGCTTCTACTGCCCCATTCATCTTCGGACGATACGGAGAAGAGTTATGATGTTTAATCTTGAACTGCGTGCAGAGATCGGTAATCATAGTGTTGTTCAGATTAGAGCCATTGTCAGTAATAATCCTTTCAGGGATGCCATACCTAAATATGAGGTTATTCTTAATGAATCGGGCCACCACATTCTTGGTAACAGATGCAAATGAAGCTGCCTCCACCCATTTTGTAAAGTAATCAATAGCAACCAGGATGAAACGATGCCCATTAGAAGCAGTAGGCTTGATCTCACCAATCATATCAATGCCCCACATAGCAAAAGGCCAAGGAGCAGTCAACACATTCAACGGTGATGGAGGTATATGTACTTTGTCAGCATAGATTTGACACTTGTGACACGTTCTGGAATGTTGATAGCAGTCAGCTTCCATGGTAGACCAATAGTAACCTGCTCTCAATATCTTCTTTGCCATAGTATGACCACTAGAATGAGTGCCAAAGATCCCATCATGCATGTCTTCCATAATCTCAGTTGCTTCCTTCTTATCCACACAACGAAGCAAAGTTGAATCATGATTGCGCTTGTACAAAATCCCATTACTCAAGAAGAACTTAGCAGAAAATCTCCTCAGAAACTTCTTATCTTTAACAGATGCCCCTTCCGGGAACTCCTGAGCTTCAAGATATCTTTTCACTTCATAGAACCAAGGCTTCTCCTCTGCTTCTTCAGTGTCAATCTCGTTGCAGTATGCAGGCTTCTCAAATCTATCAATAGTAATCTTAGGAGCTTCATCATCCCAGCTGATCTCAAACATTGATGCCATGGTGGCTAATGCATCTGCCAACTGATTCTCTCTTCGTGGAATATGTCCAAAGGTAATCTCTTTGAAATGTGGGATCAAAGACAACACATGCTCTCTGTAAGGAATGAGGTTATCATGCTTGGTATCCCAATCTCCTTTAATCTGACTTACTACCAGGGCTGAATCTCCATATACATCTAGGAACTGAATCTTCATATCAATGGAAGCTTTGATACCCAGGATGCATGCCTCATACTCAGCCATGTTATTGGTACAATAGAAACAAAGTCTTGCAGTAATCGGGGTATGACAACCTTCAGGGGAACTGATAACAACACCAACACCATTACCAAGTGCATTAGAAGCTCCATCAAAAACCATAGTCCATCGGGATCCTTGTTCAGGTCCGTCATATTGTCCAGGTTCTTTAGTAATAAGCATAATGTCTTCATCAGGGAACTCAAAACTCATTGACTGGTAATCATCCACTGCTTGATGAGCCAAATGATCAGCTACAACACTTCCTTTAATGGCCTTCTGAGTAGTATACTATATATCATATTCTGTTAAGATCATTTTCCATCTTGCTATTCTTCCGGAGAGAGCAGGTTTCTCAAATATGTACTTGATTGGATCCATCTTCGAAATCAATAAGGTAGTATGAGTCAACATATACTGTCTTAGTCGGCGAGCAGCTGTAAACACCCCAAATTTGCCCTCACCCATTCACACCATGGCTTGTGATCATTTCATATGCATAAACTCAATCATACCATCTCATATCACATTTTTGTTTCACTGCATAGATTCAAAGTCATCTGCACCTAGGGTTTGTGATCTGAGCAATCCAAGAGCTTCTTGAGCCACTCCAAAGGCCATCAATCACTTCAAAGGGGTCTATGTGTGTTCTTATATCATATTACATCCTCTCAAAGTCAAAAATTCCAAAGAATCACAAGAACTGGGATTGGTATGGAAGCAGAGCCAGGCTTGACTGCACAGATGACCTAAAATTAGGGTTTTGGTTTCAGAGGCCATAACTTCAAATTTTTTGGTCATTCTTGTTTCTATTGGTCTCTATATGGTATAGGGAGTATGCATATCAATTTTCATGAAGAATTTCCATAGGGAAGTCATCTGATCAAGAGTTGACTTTTTGGACAAGTCAGTGCAAAATCAGGGCATCTGAGGCCCCTAATGGCCCAACCAAGGGGTGATCTTCATCATTTTAGGTGTGTATGATCTTTATTTTATCATAGAAGAAGTTTTAAGTTCACAAATTCAAGAATCTGAAGTTTTTTGCAAAGTTGACTTTCTTGGGCAAGGTTGACTTTTAATGAAATGTCATTTTATGCAACTTTTTCAACCCTTACTTTTTGATCCAAAAATGCTTCAAATGGAAAAACTTTGATCATGAAAGTTGTAGATTAGATCTTTCCCTTTTCAAAAAGTACAAGAACATGACCTAATTCATTTTGGATCAAAAGTTATGGTTTGTCAAAGTTGGCAAAAATCACTAAATTTCAAGTTATGCACCAAATGAGAAATTTGCAAAATCTTGTACCAAGGCAATTTGTGACTTCTAATTGGTGTCAAACCATTACACAAGCATCATACAAGTCCTAAAGTTCAGATTGAACCAAAGAGATCACATGTTTTATGGTGTTTGGAACAAGATCTTTTCATAAGAACCAAAGGGAACCAAGTTGCAAAAACCATCATAACACTTCATCCACTTGCTGCCTTGGATGCTGAACCACACTAGCCCTTTCCCCTCACCATGCTGCACAAGACAAGCCCTTGTACCAAGCTAGCAAAGTAGCCCATGCCCTTCTTACACAAAGTTGACATTTTGGCAAAAGCAACCATACCTATCACAAAAGGACATGTCATGTCATCTGACCAATAGGATTAATTTATACAAACAAAATGCAAGCTGAACATCACAACACACAGGCCTGAAACCAGCAAGAACAACACATTCTCATTTTCCACCCTTGAAGCAAAAGCTTTCGAAATTCTTCATACAAGCCACAAACACTCAAACAAACTTCACAGACCTTCTCAACTCATCATCCTGATCACAAAGCACCCCTCACCCTTGCCTTAAACTGCCTGAATCCAAAACACGATCCTCACCTGAGTTTGAACAGAACCTGTTCAAACTCTCAAACCAGCTAGCACAAACCTTCTCTAAACATCCAGAGTTCATAAGGGAGGTCATAGGAGTGGATTGCACAAAGGAAAGAAGCCAGAAAGCTGCAAACTGAAAGCTTCAAAACTCAGGTAGCTCAAGAACTTTTTTTCCAGAAATGAATTTTTAAGTTCTCAATAGCTTCTACATGCTTCCCTGATCATGACTATGTCATTGGTTTTGAAAATGGTGGAGAGATGAGAGTTTAATCGTGTTCTGAAATTTTTGCCCTAGAAACTATTTTGATTCGATTCAGCCAGTTTAGGAATGATAAATGTTGTTTGAATGGGGGTTCTGATTCGTTTTTGAGTGGGGATCATTTCTGTTTAATTAGAATTCATTTTAGATGCGTGTAGAAGGAGTTGGTGATTTTGGATGATCGGAGAAGATGACCGGAACACTGTTCCGGTCACCTGAGGGTCATTAACGGTGGGATTAGGGCTAATTAATTAGGGTTAGTGAGTTTGAATGCTGGCCGTCCAGATGCGTGCCAGGTCAATTCGCACGTATTGGAGTTTGAATCTGAGCCTTCAGATTGGATTACTTTTCCTTTTTCAGTTTTAAATTCATTTTATTTTTCATATTAATTCATTTGTTTTCCACATTTTATTTAAAATAGTAAAATTTATTCAAAAAATCTGAAATTTTTTTATACAAGCTATTATTTAATTTCAGAACACAAAAATATTTTCATTTTTATTTTTAGCATTAAAAAAGTATTTTTAAATACTTAAAAGTTTCTTTTTAATTAATTAATGAGAATTAATTAATTAAAAATACTTTTAGGCATTTAAAAATCACCAAAAAATTCATGAAACCTTTAAAAACATTTAGAAACATTGTCCAACCTTCAAACCAAATTTCTTTCTTGATCTTGATGCATTTTGAGAATTTTTCTTGGAATTAAAATCATTTTGATGCATTATTTGGATCCAAACTTCCAAAAATCATTTCTGCCTAACCATTGAGAGTTGGACTTTGATTCTTTTTGCATTGCATTGTGTTTAGCATGTAGTTTGTGAGATTAAATGGTCATGATTTGATCTTGCATTTTCCATTTGTTTGGCATTTTTCTTGTTAAGGAACCCTAAAACCCTAGAAAACTTAAGAAAATCATAACTTGAACTAGGTTAAGAGTTGGAACTTTTCCTTTGGGCAGTGAGGTAGTATAGGTTTAGGGATCCTTTGTGTGCATTTTCAATTTTTTATCTTGATGTTTGCTTCTGATTTTGGTTTGTGTTTGGTACTTTGATCATAAACCCTAATTTGGGCTTCCATATGCATCCATCTTGCATTTGCATCCATACCTTGACTTACCATGACATTTTATGCATCCATGAGATTCATTTAACATCATGAGACATATTGAAAGCATGTTTGATCATTGCATCTTGCATTTGTCATGTTGTATGCCATATGCATCTCACAACTTTCCATGTATGTTCATGTGTCTTAACTTGTTTCATTTGCATCCATAAGCTTGTATGATCATCCTCATATGTTGTCTCATGTTTGCATCATCTCATAGCATCATTATCATCCCATATATGCTTCTGGTTTTGTCTCTCATCATGCCATTTCATTCCATTTGGCATTGCATTGCATTTCTTTTCTAACTTTTCAGGTGGTAAGTGGATTTGAGAAGTGAATTTGCCTTCACTTCTCATAACTTTCTCTTCATCTCTTTTATGCATCCATGCTGCATTTTGATATGTGTTTGAGATTGAGCTTGCTCTTTCTTTTTCTTCTTACTTTATTTCTTCAAGTGACCTGACTTCTTGAATGAAGCAAGTTACTTTGCTTCTCCTGATCCTTTCATCTGCTTCCTGGTGGTTCCATTGAAACTTCTTCCTTAAAACCTCACAAACCTTAGGAACAACCAAGCATGACAATGATTAGGGTTTTGTTTAGTCTCCCCTCTTAGTTTTACCTTTGTGTCTCATTGAGTCTTCTCTTCTCATCTCATAATCAGGGACTAAACCCTAAAGGCTTTAAGGCTTTGTGATTAAGCTTATGCCTGCATCCTTCTATT
The DNA here is from genome assembly GCA_963966055.1 of Lathyrus aphaca. Lineage (NCBI taxonomy): Eukaryota > Viridiplantae > Streptophyta > Magnoliopsida > Fabales > Fabaceae > Lathyrus > Lathyrus aphaca. The sequence goes on from OZ014520.1 coordinate 46,198,505, forward strand.
AGGATGGAGTGTATAACTTTAATCCTAAGTGTTAGACCCTTAATGTGTTTAACTCCTTTAATCAATCCATCTAATAATCATCAAGACAATAGCTTGTAACTTGGGCCTTGCATTAGGGTTCTAATTCTTCCTTAACTGGTTAAGAAGGACTAACCCTAGTGTTAATGGACAAGTCCCCCTCAAGTTGTCTTACAAACCCTAAAACTCACTTCATCATCTTATCATTAACTAAAATCCACTTAATAAAGGCTTTGTTTTGTCATGAGTTTAATCCCTAACCATGGATTAAGTTGAGGAGCTTTCCCCAGCTTAAACACTCTCATCTATTATCCTTCTATTAGGATGGTGTAATGAGTTTGTTTAATCCCTGCTTATGGCTTAACCTCATTACTTAACACCAAACAAAAACACCAAAAACATCTAATTAATCACAAATAGGTTAATGATCTTAATCCTACACCATGGTGATTAAGTGTGAGAAGCTGACTTCACACTTAAGGCATTCTCATTACCCCTAATCAGAGGGAGGATATGATGAGTTTACTAACCCATTGGTTCAGGCTTAAGCTCATTAACTTGTGACAAATTCTCAAAAGCAATAAAAGATTGAAAACTCAAAAACAAACAATAATCGTCTCCTTCGGGATTCTTTTCTCATCTCATTCACTCATAAACGAGAACTTGCTTCTTCCGTCTAATGCAAGACAGTAAGCACCTGAGCCAGACAGGTCATACACTTGAGCATAGACAAGCAAGCAGTTCACAAGTCAATTCACCTTACAGTCTCTTTGGGTCGAACTACGGTGTTCTGACTTCCTCATTGCACAAGAGGATACGTAGGCATGACTTAACAGTTATCGAACAAAAGTCTCTGTACATTCCCCCTCTTTCCAGCTTTATTCTTTTAAGCCTCATGATCTTGAGCATCTCACTCTTGTCCTTACACTGACACTGTACATTTGTACACCTCACTCCTCTTACACTGACACCTGTACATTTTCTTCCAGCTCTTTTTACACACAGATTGCACTGACACTATCCCTTTAAGACACAAATCTTTTAAGCGTGGATCCCGTCGAGTACGGCGGACAATCTGGGTGCTAATACCTTCCCAGGTTGTAACCAACCCCCTTTCTCAGTCTCTCTGGTTCGCAACCGTCTTATCCATCTCTTTCTAGGTCTATGCAGCATTACCTTTCCCCCGGGGATAAAAATGCCTAGCTGGCGACTCTTTTCATTTCCAGTGAGTTCACGGCTGTGTGTTCTCACTGTCCTCTTTCGCCGACCGTTCGCGTCTGTACCTTTATTTGGGCCGGTCCCATCTATCGGGAGCGCCAGCTTGGCGACTCTGCTGGGGAACCTTATACTGCAACCAGGGCTTCTGGTTCTTTTTGTGGGTTCCTCCTAGCGCTTGATTGATTTGTGTTTACTGGGGTGTTATGTGCTATTTGTGCTTGTATTTGCATTTATTTCTTGCTTTATGTACAATTGTTTTATTGCTTTCTTTATAGCTTTACATATATCATATTATCATACTGTGCTGGCTGGATCTGCTTTGTTGCTTTGGTGGGTGGGTGTTCTACTGAGAGTTGAGGTCCTATACCTGGGACCTGAGTGACACCTAGGCTAGAGTGGTTCATATTCTTTCCCATTCCATCTCGGTCTGGTGCGGGAATATGAAACACGGTTCAGATATGGGTTTCTTCTTGAGAACTCTGTGTTGCAGATTTCCTGCAATACTAGGGCTATCTGGGAAGCCTGCTAAGTCTGGATGACCTTTAGTATTGACCTTCAGAAACTGAGGTGAATTAGAGGAGGATCTCTTATGGTTATTGTAAACACTGTACCTCCGGGTTAGAAGTGTTTACACTTCTCATAACTGATCCGAGTCTGAGGATTCTTGTTTTAGAACACCACCTGTGAGGGGGTTGGGCTATTTACAGGTTTGCAGGTACCCTTGACCTCAGCATACCCTGCTACTTTGTTTGAATAAGAGTACTCCATTTTGGAACAGTTCTTGTGATTCTAAAAACCCTGGACATGTGGCTCTTTATTTGAGTCCCCCACCTTGGTTACTGGACTCATAGACCTCCATCTGAATTTCTTGAACATATATGGACCTGTATCAGAACAGTTAATCAGATCCAGCTCAGTCACAAACCCTTGCACATCATTTGCATACATCCTCATTGCATCATTTTAACATGTGTTTATTTGTTTTTCAGGGTATCCATCCTATCATTTTGGCTTGGTTTTGACCCCATCATCAGCTTAGACTTATCTTCATCAACACTTGCTTCAGCTATCAGCCACCTGCTTCAGTCACTTGCATCCTCAGTCTCAGCCTATCAGTGGCCCATCTTCAGTGTTGTCCTCAGTCATCATCATCAACACCTATTCTTCATCAACATGGCACCTAAGAAAAGTAACATCTCCTACCACTTCTTTGAACCTGAGCTGGCTAGCATCAGGAGGATTCAGACCCTGATTACTCCAGACCATATACCACTCTTTAGAGAACATTATGGAGGAATCCTTGATGTGGTTATGGATTTGGACCCTTCACAGAGGAGCTTGATACATACTTGCCTGCAGTTCTATGATCCCCCTTTGAGGTGCTTCACGTTTCAGAATTTTCAGTTGGGACCCTTGTTGGAGGAATATTCATCATTGGTTGGTGTACCCATCAGGGGTGGAATCCCCTTCAACCCTGAGATGGCTTTCCCAAGTAATGAGGAGATAGCAAGAGCATTACATCTAGAACCAGTTCTGATTGGGCAGAATTTGACATCTAAAGCTGGAATCTCAGGTTTTCATCTGGATTTCTTGACTTCTCAGGCTAGTCTGAAGGCCTCCCTGGGGAAGTGGAAGGCAGTCTGTGCTCTGTTGGCCCTTAGCATATATGGGATCATACTTTTTGCAGATGAGCCTAGGTTTGTTAGCAAGAATGCAGTCCATCTTTTCATCCTGAGAAACCCAGTGCCCACCTTACTGGGAGATCTTTACTACTCAGTTCATCAAAGGAATGAAAAGCAAAGGGGGAGATTAGTGAGATGCTGTGCACCCTTGTTCCATACTTGGCTGCTCAAGCATTTGCCAAAGACTGATGCATTCTTAAACCCTCACCAGCAGAAGAACTGGGCTAAGAGGCTTGTTGCTCTAACCTCAGATAACATCAGATGGTGTACTCAGAGTACTAAGGGCAGAGACATCATTACAAGTTGTGGGCAATTTCCCAATGTGCCTCTGATTGGAGTGAAGGGTTGCATCAACTACAACCCTCTGTTATTCAAAAGACAACTGGGCTATGCATTGGTCCATCCCCCTAGAGCACAGGATCTGACTGAGACCCTTTATGTTGAAATCAAGCCTAATCTGGATATTGTCAGGAAGGCATCCTGGGCCTGGGACAATGTGCAGACTAAGGGGGTAACCATTCTTGGAAGATGCAATAATGTGGCCTCAGCCCAGTACTATGAGTGGTCTCATGCCAGGGCTCAAATTTCTGGAATGCCCTTCACTATTGAAGATATGCCTGGACCTTCCACAACCCCACCTCCAGCAACTGTCAACTTAGAGGAGTTTGAGAAATTGAAAGAGAGAAATGAGAAGCTGACTCAAGCTCTGCAGAAGACCCTCTGGGAGAGGAGTGATGGTAGGTTGGATATTGAGAGGCTAGAAAAGTTGAAGGTGGAGCATTTGGCTAGAATTGAGAGGTCTGAGGATTACATTAAGAAGTCTAGGGCTGGAGAGCAGATCTTGAAGAATGCCTGCAAGGAAGCTCAGTTCCAGAAGGCCAGGACTGATTCGTATCTAAAGGAGAGTCAGGCTAGGTGGGTCAGAATCACCGAAGCTCGTACTCTGGAAGATAAGAGGACTCAAGATAAGATTGAGCAGTTGGAAGCTAGTGCAAAAGAGCAACAGCAAGCCCTGGCAGCAGCCCAGAGGGAGATCTCAGAGCTGAAGGTTAGAGCTGGTGTGAAGAGATCAAAGGACCAGAGTCAACACAAGAAGCTAACTGCAGCTGTTGCTACAAGGAATCTTCTCATCAGGAACCTTACAGAGCGTCCAGCTGATCCTGTGACTGAAGCACTTCTCAAAGAAGTTCAGGAGGATGAGTTTGGTCTTGGTGTTTGACTATTGTTTGTTGTTGCTTTCATTTCATGTACTTTTCTTTATGTTGTATTTTTGACCCCTCAGAGGGCATGTATTGTAAAAAAGCAAGTTATGTATCATTTACCTTTTTGTAATATATGTGTTGTTTGGTTTTATCTGAATTCTTCAAAGAAACACCAACAGCATCTTCTTCAAGGGTCTGGAAGGGTCAAGACCAAGTGCCAAGCCGGATACCTTGGAAACAAATAAGCATAACTGCATTGCATACTAACCTTTTACCTTGTTTTGTAGGTTTTTGATTTACTTGTTACTAACTCTGTTGTGATGTCAGGAACTATTGCTCGACGCCGGGTATTTCCACTCAACCGTCCACACCGATACCCCACCCGCAACAACCTTCCGGGCATACAGATGGACCAAATGCAGCAGGACCTTACAGAGGTCAGGAATCAAATGACCAACGAGAGGTTGGAAATAAGGAATCAGATGACACAATTTATGGAGGTGATGAACAATATGGCTCAAAGCCAGGAGAGGTTAAGAGCACTGGTAGAAGGGAGAAACCAGGAAGACCATCAGCCAGGGACTGCTGGGACGAGCAACAATGAAAGAGTCCAACCTCATGTCAATCCCCCAGTCTTTGGACCCCACCAACATCCAGAGATCAACATCCCTGTCAATGTGCAAGGGACCGCCACAGCAGGTAGAGTGCTGCAAGAAGACCCCCAGGAGGATCAATTCACAGTGATGGGAGCTGGGGAGGAAGCCTATGACAGAAGGCTGGATGAGATAGCTGAAAAATTAAGATCCTTAGAGTCTCATAATTCTTTGGGTTTTGATGTTATGGACATGGGCTTGGTAGACGGGGTCAGGATTCCCCACAAATTTAAACCACCATGCTTTGAGAAGTATAATGGGACTTCCTGTCCCCGGACCCATCTACAATCTTTTCTGGGGAGGCTGAAGCCCTATACCATGGACGAAAAGCTATGGATGTTTTATTTTGAGGATAGCTTAACTGGAGCATCAAGGGAATGGTACTCCCACTTGACAAGAGCAACCATCAGGTGTTGGAAGGATTTGGCAGAAGCCTTCATTAGACAATACCAGTATAATTTGGATATGGCACCCAACAGGACCCTCCTAATGGGAATGTCACAGTCATCCAGGGAAAGCTTCCGAGAGTACGCCCAAAGATGGAGACAGCTTGCTGCTGCTGTCCAACCACCCATGTCAGAGAGGGAGATGGCTGATATGTTTATGAACACCCTCCAGGGGACTTACATTGATAGGCTAGCTGCCTTCTCATCTACCAGCTTTGCAGATGTAGTCATAACCGGGGAGAGAATTGAAAGCCTATTGAAGATGGGTAAGATCTCAGACAACGGTGCAAGCTCATCCAGTAACACAAGAAAACCTTTTGTAGGCCCAAGAAGAACTGGTGAGACCAATGCTATCCATGCCAGCAGGGGCAGCCCCCAATATGTTCATAGGTCTGTGGCAGCAGTCACCATTCCCGCTCCAGCTCATCCACAACCAGCTTATCAACCACCACAACAAAATTATCAGCAACAACCTCAGTACCAGCAACAAACTCAGTATCCTCCGAGAAATTACAACAACAACAACACCAACAACAACAATCAACAGAGACCATTCCAACAGAGGCCCTCTCAGGCCAATAGGGTGATCGATCCGATCCCTATGCCCTATGCCACATTGCTGCCACAACTCCTGAAACTCAACCTAGTTGAGCTAAGGACGTTGGCACCTCCGGATCCTAACAGTCTGCCCAGAAATTACGATGCCAGCGCCAGGTGTGCCTTTCACTCAAATGCACCTGGTCATAGTACGGAAAAATGCAGAGCTTTGCACATGAAAATGCAAGATCTAGTGGATTCCAAGGCTTTAAACTTTGCACCACCACCAAATGTCAACAAAAACCCTATGCCACACCACGGAGGTCCCAGAATCAATGCTATTGAAGAAGACAAGCCGTCTTATCTAATAACCAGTGTGGGTCAGATTCGGACACCGTTGGTAGAGATTAAAGCTCAACTTCTCGAATGTCAAATGTTCCCGGGATGCGAGCTAGGGTGTGCTTACTGCAACATTTCAGTGAATGGTTGTGATAACTTGAGGGATGGCATAGATGGTCTCATCCGGAGTGGCCTGCTTCAAATTACAGCATCAATTCCAACAAATCCAGCAATCTCATCAGCAACAATTCCAGTATCTCCTACAACTGCAACAACCATTGTTCCCGACAACTCTTCAGCTTCATCAACAAATGTTTCATCTGTCATTTCAACTGACCAGATATCAACGAACATTCCTTCTACAACTTCAGCACCACTTCATTTTGAATCTCCTACAACAACAACACCCATCCTTCCAACAATGTCTCCTACAACATCAGCAGCAAACCATGAAGATGTCTCAACAGTTACGATTTACTATGATCCTGAAAATGATTCCGCCTACAACTCACAAAGTGCTACTCCTATCAAAGCACCAGTCACAATATATTATGATCCACAGACCATCACGGTTCCTTCCGCAGCTGCCATCAGTCCAGTCACTGTCACAGTACCTGGGCCAGTACCTTATGAAAGCAGTAATGCCATCCCTTGGCATTACGGCTCCGATTTATACTGCGAAGGACAAAAGATCACTTTTGAATCATCAACTTCTGCACCACAAATAGGCAATGTGGGAGGAGGAGGAGGCTTCACTCGAAGCGGACGTCTCTTTGCTCCACAAATTCAAAGACCCACTGCCGAAGCAGAAGCTGCTGCCAAGGCAAAAGGGAAAGGCTTGGTGCAGGAAGAGCAAATTGTTAAGGAAGCTTTGAAAACACCTTTTGATCAAGAAGTTGATGAGTTCATGAGAATCATCAAGAAGAGTGATTACAAAATAGTGGACCAGCTTCACCAGACGCCTTCCAAGATCTCCATTCTATCATTGCTTATGTGCTCCGAGGCCCATCGGAACGCGCTACTAAAAGTCTTGCACGCAGCTTATGTGCCTGAAGAGATCACCGTCAATCAATTGGAAGCTGTGGTTGGAAATGTTAATGCTAGTCATGGACTAGGGTTCACCAACACTGATTTGACTACGGAAGGCCGCAATCATAACAAGGCTTTGCACATTACCATGGAATGCAAAGGTGCAGTTCTTTCCCATGTGCTGGTAGACACAGGATCATCCCTCAATGTCTTACCTAAAAAAGCCCTTGTGAAGCTAGAATATGACGGATTGGCATTACGCCCCAGCAACCTGGTGGTGAGAGCCTTTGATGGCTCTAAGAGATCGGTTCTGGGAGAGATTGAGTTGCCTATAACGATTGGCCCACAAACTTTCAAAACGACCTTCTAAGTGATGGATATACAGCCTGCCTACAGCTGTCTATTGGGTAGGCCATGGATTCACGCCGCTGGCGCCGTGACCTCAACCCTTCACCAGAAGTTAAAATTCGAGTGGGAGGGTCAAGTCGTTACTATCTGTGGAGAGGAGGATATTTTTGTCAGCCACCTGGCTACCTATAAATACATTGAGATGGATGGGGAGATCCATGAAACGATGAGTCAAGGGTTCGAGGCCTTGAACATAAATGAAACTTCTGCCGTACCTGGAACCTCAATGACATCATACCAACAAGCCCGGAAGGTTGTTGAGGAAGGAACTGCCCAAGGCTGGGGCAAACTGTTACCTGTGGAGAAGAAAGAGGATAGATTTGGGTTGGGTTACAAACCAACTCAAGAAGATCAAACAGAGGCTGCCAGGAAGCCCAACTTTGTTAGTGGGGGGATGCTCATCCCCGATGCTGTCAACAACTTGGAAGATGAGTCGGAAGATGAACGCAACCTGGAAAGCTGGATTCGTCCAAAGATCCCGGGGAGCAGTATCTCAAACTGGTCTTCCCAGGAAATTATAAGAGTTACTCCTGCAGAGTAATTATTATTTCCTGTATTTTTATAGCATGCATCAAGTCTTGCATCTTGCCCAAGATGACAAGACTCATTTTGTAATCGGGCCATCTGTAATTTTTGTGCAACAAGATTAATCAATGGAATATCAGACATCTTTTGCAAATGAGTCTTTTTCTCTTCCGATCACTGTTTTTCCTTTTTCTTTTTGTACAAAAAATAAATGGCAGTGTTTTCAAAATGACAATTTTCATTTCACTTTCCTAAACAAGATTAAAATCAAATCACTAAAATGAACAAACTGAACCCTTGCAGTGAGTGCCTTCCAGACCGCACCGACAACAACACGGCTATGACTTCGTATGACTTTGACAATCCGATCAATCAAGCTGATGAAGGGGTTGAAGAAGATTACGAGCTTCCTGAAGAGCTGGCCAGATTGTTGAGACAAGAGGAAAAAGTTATCACTCCTCATCAGGAGGAGGTCGAAACGATTAATCTTGGTACAGACGAAGACGTGAAAGAAGTTAAAATTGGGACCTGCTTACAAGACTCAGTGAAGAGACAACTGATTGACCTGCTTCAAGAATATGTGGATGTGTTTGCTTGGTCTTATCAAGATATGCCAGGGTTGGACACCAACATTGTTATGCACAAGCTGCCTTTGAGAGAAGAATGCCCACCGGTTAAACAGAAACTGCGCCGTACTCGCCCAGACATGGCAATGAAGATCAAAGAAGAGGTACAAAAGCAGTGGGACGCCGGGTTCCTTGCCGTAACCAGCTATCCACCATGGGTTGCTAACATAGTACCTATGCCTAAGAAAGACGGCAAAGTAAGAATGTGTGTTGATTACCGGGATCTGAACAGAGCCAGCCCGAAAGATGATTTCCCATTACCTCACATTGATGTATTGGTTGATAATACGGCTCAGTTCTCGGTATTCTCCTTCATGGACGGATTTTCAGGATACAATCAGATCAAGATGTCTCCTGAAGACATGGAAAAGACAACCTTCATCACACCCTGGGGCACGTTCTGTTATAAGGTGATGCCATTCGGATTGAAGAATGCTGGTGCAACATATCAACGGGCTATGGTGACATTATTCCACGATATGATCCATAAAGAAATTGAATGTTATGTGGATGACATGATTGCCAAGTCCCTCACTGAAGAGGACCACCTGGTAAATCTACTAAAGCTATTCAAGCGTCTGAGGAAGTACCAACTAAAGTTGAACCCCAACAAGTGCACATTCGGGGTGCGATCTGGTAAGCTGCTGGGTTTTATTGTGAGTGAGAAAGGGATTGAAGTTGACCCTGATAAAGTCAAAGCCATTCAAGAAATGCCTGCACCGAAAACTGAGAAAGAAGTTCGAGGGTTTCTGGGTAGATTGAATTACATCTCAAGGTTCATATCTCACCTTACAGCAACCTGTGAACCCTTGTTCAAGCTGTTAAGAAAAGAACAGACGGTCAGGTGGAATGAAGACTGCCAGAGGGCTTTTGACAAGATCAAGGAATACCTGCAAGAACCACCGATCCTTATGCCTCCAGTTGAAAGAAGACCTCTGATAATGTACCTGACAGTATTAGAAGAGTCGATGGGGTGTGTGCTGGGCCAACATGACGAGTCTGGTCGAAAAGAGTATGCGATTTACTACCTGAGCAAAAAGTTTACCGACTGTGAGCAACGTTATTCACTGCTCGAGAAAACTTGCTGTGCTTTAGCGTGGGCTGCTCGCCGACTGAGACAGTATATGTTGACCCACACTACCTTATTGATATCCAAAATGGACCCAGTAAAGTACATTTTCGAGAAACCAGCTCTTACCGGACGGGTTGCAAGATGGCAAATGATTCTCACTGAATATGACATTCAGTACACGTCTCAGAAAGCCATCAAAGGCAGTGTATTGTCTGAATATCTTGCTGAGCAACCTATTGATGACTACCAGCCTATGAGATTTGACTTCCCTGATGAAGACATCATGTTCATAAAAGCAAAAGATCATGAAGAGCCTATTCACACTGAAGGGCCTGACCCGGAAGAAGAATGGACTATGATGTTTGATGGGGCTGTTAATATGAATGGTCGTGGTGTTGGTGCAGTACTCATTACACCTAAGGGAGTTCACATGCTTTTCTCGGCAAAGCTCACCTTTAACTGCACTAACAACGAGGCTGAATACGAAGCCTGCATTATGGGCCTTGAGGAAGCCATTGACCTCAGGATCAAGACATTGACTGTATTCGGAGATTCAGCTCTGGTAGTTAATCAAACCAACGACAAATGGTACACACACCAGGATCATCTGATACCTTACAGGGATTATACAAGAAGGTTATTGACTTTCTTCACAACAGTCAAGCTTGAGTATATCCCTCGGGACGAGAATCAGTTTGCCGATGCTTTGGCCACCATTTTGTCAATGATCAAAGTTCAAGCTTCCAACTTTGTACCGCAGATTTCAGTGTCCAGACTTGATAGACCAGCGTATGTATTTGCAGCAGATATTGTCAAAGATGATAAGCCTTGGTTCCATGACATTAAGTGCTTCTTGGAGGACCAAACATACCCACCTGGGGCATCTTCCAACGATAAGAAGACTTTAAGAAGGCTTGCTGGTGGTTTCTTTCTGAACACTGATGGCTCCTTGTACAAGAGAAACTTTGATATGATACTCCTCAGATGCGTCGATAGGACAGAAGCAGATTTGTTGATGCACGAGGTGCACGAAGGATCCTTTGGTACCCATACTGGAGGACATGCCATGGCCAAGAAATTGCTAAGATCAGGTTATTACTGGATCACAATGGATACAGACTGTTGTGCCTATGCCAGAAAATGCCATAAATGCCAGATTTATGCGGATAAGGTGCATATGCCTCCCAATCCTTTGAATATAATGTCTTCACCCTGGCCCTTTGCTATGTGGGGCATTGACATGATTGGTAAGATTGAGCCAACTGCTTTGAATGGCCACAGATTCATCCTGGTTGCCATTGATTATTTCACCAAGTGGGTTGAAGCAGCTTCCTATGCCAATGTTACAAGACAAGTGGTAGCCAGATTTCTGAAGAGAGATATCATCTGTCGGTACAGAGTTCCCGAGCGAATCATTACTGATAATGGTTCCAACTTGAACAACAAAATGATGGCAGAGCTGTGCCGGGACTTCAAGATCCAACATCACAATTCTTCTCCTTACAGGCCAAAGATGAATGGCGCTGTTGAGGCAGCAAATAAAAATATCAAGAAGATTGTGCAGAAGATGGTAGTCACCTACAAAGACTGGCATGAAATGTTACCATTTGCCTTGCATGGGTACCGCACGTCAATCAGAACATCCACTGGGGCAACACCGTATCAGCTTGTATATGGTATGGAAGCAGTCCTACCTATTGAAGTTGAATTGCCCTCCCTACGGGTATTGATGGATGTTAAGCTGAACGAAGCAGAATGGGTCAGGTCCCGGTACGAACAACTGAGTCTGATTGAAGAGAAAAGATTAGCTGCAATCTGTCATGGGCAGTTGTATCAGAAAAGAATGAAGAGAGCCTTCGATCAGAAAGTCAGGCACCGAGAGTACCAAGTAGGAGATCTTGTGCTGAAAAGAATCCTCCCTCCTCATACAGACCACGGGGGCAAATGGACTCCAAATTATGAAGGACCATTCGTGGTAAAGAAAGTTTTCTCTGGTGGGGCACTGATGCTCAGCACCATGGATGGTGAAGATTTCCCATCCCCTGTGAATTCAGATGCAGTTAAAAAATACTTCGCATAAAAATGACCCGCTGGACATAAAAACAGAATGTAAGTCCAGGCAAAAATAGGGCATCCCGGCGAGTCAAAAACAGAATAAAGACTCGGGCAAAAATAAGGGAAAATAAACAAAAAAATGTACACCCGCTGAGTTGAAAAGCCGCATTGGACAACTCAGGCAAAAATGGGTATCCTGATGGATTGAAAACCCGAAAGGGCGATCCATGCAAAATAAGGGAATAAGCGAACAACTGCACTCTGAATTCGTCTGTATCACTTACAGCCTGTTGAGCTTCAAAAGGATCAAGCTTCGATCAAAATCAGCCTTCTTCAGAAAGCAAGACGAGAAGAACGTCAAAAGTCATACGAGTCATAGCAAAAGAGGAAGCTCCTTAAAGCGTCGTCAACATTGCCATCATTTTGTTTCTCAATTTGTAACGATCTCCTCATTTCAGGGGATTTGTTTCTTTGACTGTATCTCGCCAATTCAGGGCACATGAATTAATAAAATCAGATTTTCAGTCATGTTTCGTTTTGTACATTCTATTTGCAAAAAATGTCTGATGTCTTAAAAGAAAAAACTGATTGCATAAATACAGATGCTTTTCTTCTAAAAATACATGCTTGCAGGGAATATACTTACTCTCAGAAGTATCGAAACTCCTATGACGGAATCCAGTAAGGGATACCTCAGGATCACTTGTGCGTTTCTCTATCTTTGCAGGATTGCAGGTATCTAAAAATGCAACTCGGGGCATGAAAGCTTCATCCCGACAAGCTGACAATACTCAGTCTTAGCACCCAAGGTGTTTTCTCCCCAGCTGAGTTGCCACTTATTGTTTCCCCAACCGAGTTGCCGATCATTCTTCTTCAGCAGAATACAAAAGTCAAGAAACCATCTCCCCACAGAGCTCCAGCCTCTATCCAGAAGAGCAGCGCACGAGGGAATCACAACAGAGTAGAGAAAGCTTCTGCAGATCCCCAGCTGGGTCCCTATTTGAAAGGATATATCCATCAGTGATCTATGTCCCCAAGCAAATGCTTCTCATCAGATCTACCAATGATCTCACCCCCAGCTGGGATGTCCATTTCAAGCAGATTGATCAGAGATCTTCGCAGCAACGGGATCCGAATCCCGGTTTGGTATCTTTGCATAATCATAGCATTCGCATCATATTCACCCGCAAAGCGTAGCATTCCGTCTAACACGGAGCATTACGGCAAAAATCAAACATATAGCATAATCATAAGCCATGTTTTGAATCAATACTTGTGAATAATGACAATCCGTCAATATACAGAATACTTCCCCAAAAATCCCCAGCGGAGGTTCCCCAGCAAAATCAGTTGCCTCACACTCACAAACACCAGTATATACTCTCTTTGGCACCCGTCCGTGTCAATACTCCCCAGTAAGGTCACCTAAACACTCTGTGCAAACAATACCACTCGTATTACAGATACTTTTTGACACCCGTCTGTGTCATAACCCCAGCAGAAAGACAAAGACATCCTCTTTGCACTCACATATGACAAACCTTTGACACCCGTCTGTGTCATATCCCCAGCGCAGTCGCCTACACTTTGTATATCAGATACTTGTTCATATCACACTCTTCTCCTTTTGACACTCGTCCGTGTCACTCTCCTCAGCAGTTAAACACTCATCTATACACCACTCACACTTATACAGGTACTCGTCCGTATCTTGTATACACTATATATATCCCCACAGATTTGACACTCGTCCGTGTTCTTTGTTAACCAGTTAGTACTCGTCCGTACCATCATCTCAGAGCATGCGTCAAGCGTTTGTTTCTACCTGATACTCGTCCGTATCATAGTCTTAAGGATGCTCGTCCGCATCTTTAATCCATACACTGTGTCAAACACTCTTGTCTTCTTGAATATAGACATTCGTCTGTGTCTACTATTCCCCAGAAGAGTCACTTCAGATTCAACACTCATCCGTGTTCTCTGTTAACCAGTTGATACTCGTCCGTATCATCATCTCTGAACACGTGTCAGTATTTGTTTCTACTCGATACTCGTCCGTATCGTAGTCTTAAGGATGCTCGTCCGCACCTTTAATCTGTACACAAACACCTAAACACTTATACTTTCATTTCTTGGTTGTAAACACTCGTCCGTGTTTACTATTCCCCAGTAGATCGCCAACAAAGCAAATTTTCCTTTTTATCTGACATTCGTCCTATGTCATGATAAACCCTGAGAGCAGCCGTACCCTGCTAGGTGGCCGTCCTCCACCTCTTGATGGTCGTCCTCCATCATGCTCACCCGATGGCCGTTCCCATCGTTGATATTTAGCAGTCGTCCCCTGCTAGGTGATCGTCTTTCACCTTTTGATGATCGTCCTTCATCATTTTATCCAATGGCCGTCCCCATTGTTGATTTTGGTTATCTGGCATTCGTCCTATGTCATGATAAACCTTGAGAGCAGCCGTCCCCTGCTAGGTGGTCGTCCTCCACCTCTTGATGGTCGTCCTCCATCATGCTCATCCGATGGCCGTCCCCATCGTTGACCCTTTTTTGTCCGGTATTCGTCCTGTGTCGCGATATTTTCGGCAGCCGTACCCTGCCAGGTGGTCGTCCTCCACCTTAGATGACCGTCCCTCATCTTAACCCAACAGAGCAGCCGTCCCCTGCTAGGTGATCGTCCTTCACCTGTGATGACCGTACCTCATCACCTGTTTATTTCATTTATTCTTTAACCTGATGGGCGTCCCCGTCGTGGTCCCTTTTCTTTTCTAGCCCGATGGCCGTCCCCATCGTTGGTTACTTTGCTTTATGAACTTGATGGCCGTCCCCATCATAATACCTTTTATCCCCAGCATGTCGGCCGTCCCCGTCATTGCTTTATTTTTCGCACTTTTCCAGTATGTCGGCTGTCCCCGTCATTGCTCTTTACCCAGCAGTCGTCCTCTGCCCGGCGGTCGTCCTCCGTCGCCCTTACTTTACAATATACTCTATTTTCCTTTTACAATCTATATCCCTTTTCTTCTTCATTCTGTGAGTGCAAATTTTGGACTGTCTTTGGTATTCAACCACAAGTTATCTTGTTTGCCTGTTAAGCTGTTGCTTACATCCTGCACAGCTAACTCATGTTTGAATAGGGGCAGCTGTAAACACCCCAAATTTTCCCTCACCCATTCACACCATGGCTTGTGATCATTTCATATGCATAAACTCAATCATACCATCTCATATCACATTTTTGTTTCACTGCATAGATTCAAAGTCATCTGCACCTAGGGTTTGTGATCTGAGCAATCCAAGAGCTTCTTGAGCCACTCCAAAGGCAATCAATCACTTCAAATGGGTCTATGTGTGCTCTTATATCATATTACATCCTCTCAAAGTCAAAAATGCCAAAGAATCACAAGAACTGGGATTGGTATGGAAGCAGAGCCAGGCTTGACTGCACAGATGACCTAAAATTAGGGTTTTGGTTTCAGAGGCCATAACTTCAAATTTTTTGGTCATTCTTGTTTCTATTGGTCTCTATATGGTATAGGGAGTATGCATATCAATTTTCATGAAGAATTTCCATAGGGAAGTCATCTGATCAAGAGTTGACTTTCTGGACAAGTCAGTGCAAAATCAGGGCATCTGAGGCCCCTAATGGCCCAACCAAGGGGTGATCTTCATCATTTTGGGTGTGTATGATCTTTATTTGATCATAGAAGAAGTTTGAAGTTCACAAATTCAAGAATTTGAAGTTTTTTGCAAAGTTGACTTTCTTGGGCAAGGTTGACTTTTAATGAAATGTCATTTTATGCAACTTTTTCAACCCTTACTTTTTGATCCAAAAATGCTTCAAATGGAAAAACTTTGATCATGAAAGTTGTAGATTAGATCTTTCCCTTTTCAAAAAGTACAAGAACATGACCTAATTCATTTTGGATCAAAAGTTATGGTTTGTCAAAGTTGGCAAAAATCACTAAATTTCAAGTTATGCACCAAATGAGAAATTTGCAAAATCTTGTACCAAGGCAATTTGTGACTTCTAATTGGTGTCAAACCATTACACAAGCATCATACAAGTCCTAAAGTTCAGATTGAACCAAAGAGATCACATGTTTTATGGTGTTTGGAACAAGATCTTTTCATAAGAACCAAAGGGAACCAAGTTGCAAAAACCATCATAACACTTCATCCACTTGCTGCCTTGGATGCTGAACCACACTAGCCCTTTCCCCTCACCATGCTGTGCAAGACAAGCCCTTGTACCAAGCTAGCAAAGTAGCCCATGCCCTTCTTACATAAAGTTGACATTTTGGCAAAAGCAACCATACCTATCACAAAAGGACATGTCATGTCATCTGACCAATAGGATTAGTTTATACAAACAAAATGCAAGCTGAACATCACAACACACAGGCCTGAAACCAGCGAGAACAACACATTCTCATTTTCCACCCTTGAAGCAAAAGCTTTCGAAATTCTTCATACAAGCCACAAACACTCAAACAAACTTCACAGACCTTCTCAACTCATCATCCTGATCACAAAGCACCCCTCACCCTTGCCTTAAACTGCCTGAATCCAAAACACGATCCTCACCTGAGCTTGAACAGAACCTGTTCAAACTCTCAAACCAGCCAGCACAAACCTTCTCTAAACATCCAGAGTTCATAAGGGAGGTCATAGGAGTGGATTGCACAAAGGAAAGAAGCCAGAAAGCTGCAAACTGAAAGCTTCAAAACTCAGGTAGCTCAAGAACTTTTTTTCCAGAAATGAATTTTTAAGTTCTCAATAGCTTCTACATGCTTCCCTGATCATGACTATGTCATTGGTTTTGAAAATGGTGGAGAGATGAGAGTTTAATCGTGTTCTGAAATTTTTGCCCTAGAAACTATTTTGATTCGATTCAGCCAATTTAGGAATGATAAATGTTGTTTGAATGGGGGTTCTGATTCGTTTTTGAGTGGGGATCATTTCTGTTTAATTAGAATTCGTTTTAGATGCGTGTAGAAGGAGTTGGTGATTTTGGATGATCGGAGAAGATGACCGGAACACTGTTCCGGTCACCTGAGGGTCATTAACGGTGGGATTAGGGCTAATTAATTAGGGTTAGTGAGTTTGAATGCTGGCCGTCCAGATGCGCGCCAGGTCAATTCGCGCGTATTGGAGTTTGAATCTGAGCCTTCAGATTGGATTACTTTTCCTTTTTCAGTTTTAAATTCATTTTATTTTTCATATTAATTCATTTGTTTTCCACATTTTATTTAAAATAGTAAATTTTATTCAAAAAAATCTGAAATTTTTTATACAAGCTATTATTTAATTTCAGAACACAAAAATATTTTCATTTTTATTTTTAGCATTAAAAAAGTATTTTTAAATATTTAAAAGTTTCTTTTTAATTAATTAATGAGAATTAATTAATTAAAAATACTTTTAGGCATTTAAAAATCACCAAAAAATTCATGAAACCTTTAAAAACATTTAGAAACATTGTCCAACCTTCAAACCAAATTTCTTTCTTGATCTTGATGCATTTTGAGAATTTTTCTTGGAATTAAAATCATTTTGATGCATTATTTGGATCCAAACTTCCAAAAATCATTTCTGCCTAACCATTGAGAGTTGGACCTTGATTCTTTTTGCATTGCATTGTGTTTAGCATGTAGTTTGTGAGATTAAATGGTCATGATTTGATCTTGCATTTTCCATTTGTTTGGCATTTTTCTTGTTAAGGAACCCTAAAACCCTAGAAAACTTAAGAAAATCATAACTTGAACTAGGTTAAGAGTTGGAACTTTTTCTTTGGGCAGTGAGGTAGTATAGGTTTAGGGATCCTTTGTGTGCATTTTCAATTTTTTATCTTGATGTTTGCTTCTGATTTTGGTTTGTGTTTGGTACTTTGATCATAAACCCTAATTTGGGCTTCCATATGCATCCATCTTGCATTTGCATCCATACCTTGACTTACCATGACATTTTATGCATCCATGAGATTCATTTAACATCATGAGACATATTGAAAGCATGTTTGATCATTGCATCTTGCATTTGTCATGTTGTATGCCATATGCATCTCACAACTTTCCATGTATGTTCATGTGTCTTAACTTGTTTCATTTGCATCCATAAGCTTGTATGATCATCCTCATGTGTTGTCTCATGTTTGCATCATCTCATAGCATCATTATCATCCCATATATGCTTCTGGTTTTGTCTCTCATCATGCCATTTCATTCCATTTGGCATTGCATTGCATTTCTTTTCTAACTTTTCAGGTGGTAAGTGGATTTGAGAAGTGAATTTGCCTTCACTTCTCATAACTTTCTCTTCATCTCTTTTATGCATCCATGCTGCATTTTGATATGTGTTTGAGATTGAGCTTGCTCTTTCTTTTTCTTCTTACTTTCTTTCTTCAAGTGACCTGACTTCTTGAATGAAGCAAGTTACTTTGCTTCTCCTGATCCTTTCATCTGCTTCCTGGTGGTTCCATTGAAACTTCTTCCTTAAAACCTCACAAACCTTAGGAACAACCAAGCATGACAATGATTAGGGTTTTGTTTAGTCTCCCCTCTTAGTTTTACCTTTGTGTCTCATTGAGTCTTCTCTTCTCATCTCATAATCAGGGACTAAACCCTAAAGGCTTTAAGGCTTTGTGATTAAGCTTATGCCTGCATCCTTCTATTAGGATGGAGTGTATAACTTTAATCCTAAGTGTTAGACCCTTAATGTGTTTAACTCCTTTAATCAATCCATCTAATAATCATCAAGACAATAGCTTGTAACTTGGGCCTTGCATTAGGGTTCTAATTCTTCCTTAACTGGTTAAGAAGGACTAACCCTAGTGTTAATGGACAAGTCCCCCTCAAGTTGTCTTACAAACCCTAAAACTCACTTCATCATCTTATCATTAACTAAAATCCACTTGATAAAGGCTTTGTTTTGTCATGAGTTTAATCCCTAACCATGGATTAAGTTGAGGAGCTTTCCCCAGCTTAAACACTCTCATCTATTATCCTTCTATTAGGATGGTGTAATGAGTTTGTTTAATCCCTGCTTATGGCTTAACCTCATTACTTAACACCAAACAAAAACACCAAAAACATCTAATTAATCACAAATAGGTTAATGATCTTAATCCTACACCATGGTGATTAAGTGTGAGAAGCTGACTTCACACTTAAGGCATTCTCATTACCCCTAATCAGAGGGAGGATATGATGAGTTTACTAACCCATTGGTTCAGGCTTAAGCTCATTAACTTGTGACAAATTCTCAAAAGCAATAAAAGATTGAAAACTCAAAAACAAACAATAATCGTCTCCTTCGGGATTCTTTTCTCATCTCATTCACTCATAAACGAGAACTTGCTTCTTCCGTCTAATGCAAGACAGTAAGCACCTGAGCCAGACAGGTCATACACTTGAGCATAGACAAGCAAGCAGTTCACAAGTCAATTCACCTTACAGTCTCTTTGGGTCGAACTACGGTGTTCTGACTTCCTCATTGCACAAGAGGATACGTAGGCATGACTTAACAGTTATCGAACAAAAGTCTCTGTACATTCCCCCTCTTTCCAGCTTTATTCTTTTAAGCCTCATGATCTTGAGCATCTCACTCTTGTCCTTACACTGACACTGTACATTTGTACACCTCACTCCTCTTACACTGACACCTGTACATTTTCTTCCAGCTCTTTTTACACACAGATTGCACTGACACTACCCCTTTAAGACACAAATCTTTTAAGTGTGGATCCCGTCGAGTACGGCGGACAATCTGGGTGCTAATACCTTCCCAGGTTGTAACCAATCCCCTTTCTCAGTCTCTCTGGTTCGCAACCGTCTTATCCATCTCTTTCTAGGTCTATGCAGCATTACCTTTCCCCCGGGGATAAAAATGCCTAGCTGGCGACTCTTTTCATCTCCAGTGAGTTCACTGTTGTGTGTTCTCATTGTCCCTCTCGCCGACCGTTCGCGTCTGTACCTTTATTTGGGCCAGTCCCATTTATCGGGAGCGACAGCAGCCCATGCCAAAGCGCAGCAAGTTTTCTCGAGCAGTGAATATCTTGTTTCACAGTCGGTAAACTTTTTGCTAAGGTAGTATATTGCCCGCTCTTTTTGACCAGACTCGTCATGTTGCCCCAACACACACCCCATTGAGCTGTCTAATACTGTTAAGTACATAATCAAGGGTCTTCCATCAACTGGTGGCATCAAAATTGGAGGTTCTAAAAGATATTTCTTGATTTCATCAAAGGCATTCTGGCACTCATCATACCACTCCATTACCTGATCTTTCTTCAACAACTTGAAGATTGGCTCACAGGTAGCAGTTAATTGGGAAATAAATATTTCAATGTAATTCAGTCGTCCCAAGAAACCTCTAACTTCCTTCTCAGTACGGGGAGCTGGCATCTCTTGTATAGCTTTCACTTTTGCAGGGTCTACTTCAATACCTTTTCCACTGACAATGAAACCCAGGAGTTTACCAGATCTAACTCCAAAAGTACATTTGTTTGGATTCAATCTCAACTTGTATTTCTTCAATCTCTCAAACAACTTATGCAAATGATCAAGATGTTGTTCTTCATTCTGGGACCTGGCTATCATATCATCCACATATACCTCTATCTCATGATGAATCATATCGTGAAACAAAGCCACCATAGCACGCTGATATATTGCCCCTGCATTCTTCAAACCAAATGGCATCACTTTATAACAAATAGTGCCCCACTGTGTGTCGCTCCCGATAAATGGGACTGGCCCAAATAAAGGTACAGACGTGAACGGTCGGCGAAAGGGACAATGAGAACACACAGTCGTGAACTCACTGGGGATGAAAAGAGTCGCCAGCTAGGCATTTTTATCCCGGAGGAAATGTAATGCTGCATAGACCTAGAAAAAGATGGATAAGACGGTTGCGAACCAGAGAGACTGAGAAAGGGGGTTGGTTACAACCTGGGAAGGTATTAGCACCCAGATTGTCCGCCGTACTCGACGGGATCCACGCTTAAAAGATTTATGCTTTAAAGGGGTAGTGTCAGTGCAATTTGTGTATCAAAGCTGGAAAAGAATGCAAGTGTCAGTGTAAAAAGAATGTGAAGTGTATAAGTGAGGTGTCAGTGTAAGGACAGAGTGAAATGCTCATGATAATGAGGCTAAAAGGATAAGGATAGAAAGAGGGGGAATATACAGAGACTTTTGTTCAATAACTGTTAAGTTATTCCTACGTATCCTCTCGTGCAATGAGGAAGTCAGAACACCGTAGTTCGACCCAAAGAGACTGAAAGATAAATTGACCTATGAACTGCTTGCTTGTCAATGCTCAAGTGTATGACCTGTCTGGCTCAGGTACAAACTGTCTTGCATTATACGGAAGAAGCAAGTTCTCGTTTATGAGTGAATGTGATGAGAAAAGAATCCCGGAGGAGACGATTATTGTTTGTTTTTGAGTTTTCAGTCTTTTATTGCTTTTGAAAGTTTGTCATAGGTTAATGAGCTTAAGCCTAAACTAATGGATTTAGTAAACTCATCACATCTTCCCTCTGATTAGGGGTAATGAGAATACCTTAAGTGTGAAGTCAGCTTCTCACACTTAATCACCATGATGTAGGATTAAGATCATTAACCTACTTGTGATTATTTAGATGTTTTTGTTGTTTTTGTTTAGTGCTAAGTAATGAGATTAATCCATAATCAGGGATTAAACAGACTCATTACACCATCCTAATAGAAGAAGAATAGATGAGAATGTTTAAGCTGAGGAAGACTCCTCAACTTAATCCATGATTAGGGATTAACCTCATGACAAAACAAAGCCTTTATTAGATGGATTTTAATTAATGATAAGATGAAGAAGTGAGTTTTATGGTTTGTAAGACAACTTGAGGGGGACTTGTCCATTAACACTAGGGTTAGTCCTTCTTAACCAATTAAGGAAGAATTAGAACCCTAATGCAAGGCCCAAGTTACAAGCTTGATGTCTTGATAATTATTAAGTGATTTGATTAAAGGAGTTAAACCCATTAAGGGTTTAACACTTAGGATTAAAGTTATACACTTCATCCTAATAGAAGGATGCAGGCATAAACTTAATCACAAAGCCTTAAAGCCTTTATGGTTTAGTCCTTGATTATGAGGTGAGAAGAGAAGACTCAATGAGACACAAAGGTAAAAACTAAGAGGGGAGACTAAACAAAACCCTAATCATTGTCATACATGGTTGTTCCTAAGGTTTGTGAGGTTTTCAAGAGAAGTCTTCAATGGAACCACCAGGAAGCAGATGAAAGGATCAGGAGAAGCAAGGTAACTTGCTTCATTCAAGAAGTCAAGTCACTTGAAGAAAGAAAGTGAGAAGAAGAAGGATGAGAAAGCTCAAACTCACACACATACAAAAAATGCAGCAAGGATGTAAAAAGAGGTGAAGAGAAGTTATGAGAAGTGAAGGCAAATTCACTTCTCAAAGTAACTTACCACCTGAAAAGTTAGTGAAAGAAATGCAATGCAATGCAAAATGAAATGAAATGGTATGATGTGAACCAAAACCAGAAGCACGTATATGATTGTTAATGATTTTATGTGATGCTACAAACATGAGACAAGACATGAGGATGATCATATGAACCAATGGATGCAGATGAGGCAAGTTAAGGAGCATAAACATACATGAAAAGTTATGAAATGCAAATGGCATACAACATGGGGAAATGCAAGATGCAATGATCAAACATGCTTTCAATATGTCTTATGATATCAAATGGATCACAAGAATGCATAAAAAGTCATGGCAAGTCAAGATATGAATGCAAATACAAGACAGATGCATATGGAAGCCCAAATTAGGGTTTATGAACAATACATCAAACAAAAACCAAAATCAGAAGCAAACAACATTACAAAAAATTGAAAATGCCCTCAAAGGATCCCTAAACCTATACTAACCCAAAGCCCAAAGGAGAAGTCCCAACTCTTAACCTAGTTCAAGTTATGATTTTTCTAAGTTTTCTAAGGTTTTAGGGTTCCTTAACAAGAAAAATGCCAAACAAATGGAAAATGGAAGATCAAATCATGGCCATTTAATCTCACAAACTACATGATATGCTAAACACAATGCAAAAAGAATCAAAGTCCAACTCGTCATGGTTAGGCAGAAGTGATTTTTGGAAGTTTGGATCAAAATAATGCATCAAAATGATTTTAATTCTATGAAAAATTCTCAAAATGCATCAAGATCAAAAAATAAATTTGGTTTTAGGGTTGGACAATGTTTCTAAATGTTTTTAAATGTTTCATGAATTTTTTGGTGATTTTTTAAATACCTAAAAGTATTTTTAATAAATTAATTCTCATTAATTAATTAAAAAGAAACTTTTAAATATTTAAAAATACTTTTTTAATGCAAAAAATAAAAATAAAAATATTTTTGTGTTCTGAAATTAAATAATAGCTTTCATAAAAAATTTCAGAATTTTTGAATGTATCTTACTATTTTTAAATAAATGTACAAAACAATGTAATTAAATGAAAATAAAAATGAATTTAAACTGAAATAAAGAAAAGTCAACAGATCCAAGGGCCCTCATTTAAACTCACACGCGCGCGCATTGACTTGGCGCCATATCCAAGGGCCAGCATTCAAACTCACTAACCCTAATTAATTAGCCCTAATCAGCCCTTAATGACTTTCAGGTGACCGGAACAGTGTTCCGGTCATCTTCTCCGATCACCCAAAACCACAAACTCCTTCTACACGCATCTAAAACAAATTCTAATTAAACAGAAATGATCCCCACTCAAAAACGAATCAAAACCCCCATTCAAACAACATTTATCCTTCCTAAACAAAGAGAATCGAATCAATCTAGTTCTAGGGCAAAAAGTTTCAGAGACTGCATACATACTCATCTCTTCACCATTTTCAAAACCAACAACATATTCATGACCAGGGAAGCATGCAGAAGCTATTAAGAACTTAAAAATTCATTTCTGGAAAAAAAGTTCTTGAACTACCTGAGTTTTGAAGCTTTCAGTTTGCAGCTTTCTGGCTTCTTTCCTTTGTGCAATCCACTCCTATGACCTCCCTTATGAACTCTGGATGTTTAGAGAAGGTTTGTGCTGGCTGGTTTGAGAGTTTGAACAGGTTCTGTTCAAGCTCAGGTGAGAATCGTGTTCTTGATTCTTTGAGTTTCAGGTTGATTTTAGGGGTGCTTTGTGATCAGGGTGATGTGTTGAGAAGGTCTGTGCAGTTTGTTTGAGTGTTTGTGAGTTGTATGAAGTGTTTCGAAAGCTTTTGCTTCAAGGGTGGAAAATGAGAATGCTGTGCTCTTGTGTGTTTCAGGCTTGTGTCTTGTGATGTTTAGCTTGCATTTTGTTTGTATAAACTAATCCTATTGGTCAGATGACATGACATGTCCTTTTGTGATAGGCATGGGTGCTTTTTGCAAATTGTCAACTTTGTGTAAGAAGGGCATGGGCTACTTTGCTAGCTTGGTACAAGGGGCTTGTCTTGCGCAGCATGAGGTGAGGAGAGGGATAGGGTGGTTCAGCAACCAAGGCAGCAAGTGGATGAGATGTTATGATGGATTTTGCAACTTGGTTCACTTTGGTTCTCATGAAAAGATCTTGTTCCAAAAACCATACAAACATGTAATTCTTTGGTCCAATCTGAAATTTAGATGCCACATTGTCATGTTATGTGAATTAGAAGTCCATTTGATAGCCTTAGAACACTTGATCAAGTCATTTTGCAAAATACCTCTTTGGTAGAAACTTTGAAATTTTGTGATTTTTGCCAACTTTGACAAGCCATAACTTTTGATCCAAAATGAATTAGGTCATGTTCTTGTACTTTTTGAAAAGGGAAAGATCTAATCTACAACTTTCATGACCAAAGTTTTTCGATTTGAAGCTTTTTTGATCAAAAAGTAAGGGTTGAAAAAGTTGCATAAAATGACATTTTCATTAAAAGTCAAACTTGCCCAAAAAGTCAACTTTGCAAAAGACTTGAAATTCTTGAATTTTGTGAACTTCCAACTTCTTCCATGATCAAATAAAGATCATATACACTCAAAATGATGAATATCACCCCTTGGTTGGGTCATTGAGGGCCTCAGATGCCCTAATTTTGCACTGACTTGTCTAGAAAGTCAACCTTTGATCAGATGACTTCCCCATGGAATTTCTTCATGAAAATTGGTATGCATACTCCCTATACCATATAGAGACAAATAGAAACAAGAATGACCAAAAAAATTTGGAGTTATGGCCTCTGAAACCAAAATCCTAATTTTAGGTCATCTGTGCAGTCAAGCCTGGCCCTGCTTCCACAACAATCCCAGTTCTTGTGATTCTTGGCATTCTTGACTTTGAGAGGATGTAATATGATACTTGAACACACATAGACCCCTTTGAAGTGATTGATGACCTTTGGAGTGGCTCAAGAAGCTCTTGGATTACTCAGATCACAAACCCTAGGTGCAGATGACTTAGAAACAATGCAATGACTCAAAATTGAGATATGAGATGGTATGATTGTGTTTATGCATATGAAATGATCACAAGCCATGGTGTGAATGGGTGAGGGCAAATTTGGGGTGTTTACAGCTGCACCTATTCAAGCATGAGTTAGCTGTGCAGAATGTAAGCGACGGCTTATCAGGCAAACAAGGTAACTTGTGGTTGAATACCAAAGACAGTCCAAAATTTGCACTCACGAAATGAAGAAGAAAAGGGATATAGATTGTAAAAGAAAATAAAGTATATTGTAAAGTATGGGCGACGGAGGACGACCGTCGAGCAGAGGACGACTGCTGGGTAAAGAGCAATGACGGGGATGGCCGACATGCTGGAAAGGTGCGGGAAATAAAGCAATGATGGGGACGACCGACATGCTGGGGATAAAAGAATTATGATGGGGATGGCCATCAAGTAAAGCTGTAAAATTCTCTGGGGATTCATGAAACATGACGGGGACGGCCATCAAGTTCACAAAGTAGAGTAACCAACGATGGGGACGGCCATCGGGCTAAACTGAAAGGAAAAGGGACCACGACGGGGATGGCCATCGGGTTAAAGAATAAATGAAATAAACAGATGATGAGGTACGGTCATCAAAGGTGAAGGACGATCACCTAGCAGGGGACGGCTGCTCTGTTGGGTTAAGATGAGGGACGGTCATCTAAGGTGGAGGACGACCACCTGGCAGGGTACGGCTGCCGAAAATATCGCGACATAGGACGAATTCCGGATAAAAGGTCAACGATGGGGACGGCCATCGGATGAGCATGATGGAGGACGACCATCAAGAGGTGGAGGACGACCACCTAGCAGGGGACGGCTGCTCTCAAGGTTTATCATGACGTAGGACGAACACCAGACAACCAAAATCAACAATGGGGACGGCCATTGGATAAAATGATGAAGGACGATCATCAAAAGAAGGTGGAGGACGACCACCTAGCAGGGGACGGCTGCTAAATATCACGACATAGGACGAATGTCGGATAGAAAATCAACGATGGGGACGGCCATCGGATGAGCATGATGGGGGACGACCATCAAGAGGTGGAGGACGACCACCTAGCAGGGTACGGCTGCTTTCGAGGTTTATCATGACATAGGACGAATGTCAGATAAAAGGAAATTGCTTTGTTGGCGATCTACTGGGGAATAGTAAACACGGACGAGTGTTTACATCCCAGAAACAAAAGGTACAAGTGTTTAGATGTTTGTGTATGGATTAAAAATGCGGACGAGCATCCCTAAGTCTATGATACGGACGAGTATCGGGTAGAAACAAAAACTGACACGCGTTCCAAGATGATGATACAGACGAGTATCAACTGGTTAACAAGGAACACGGACGAGTGTTGAATCTGAAGGGACTCTTCTGGGGAGTAGTAGACACAGACGAGTATCTATATTCAAGAAGACAAGAGTGTTTGACACAGTGTATGGATTAAGGATGCGGACGAGCATCCTTAAGACTATGATACGGACGAGTATCATGTAGAAACAAACTCTTGATGCATGTTCTGAGATGATGGTACGGACGAGTACCAACGAGTTAACAAAGAACAAGGACTAGTGTTGAATCTGCGGGGATATATAAATGGTGTATAGAAGATACGGACGAGTACCTGCATAAGTGAGAGTGGTGTATAGATGAGTGTTTAATCTGCTGGGGAGAGTGTGACACAGACGAGTGTCAAAGGAGAAGAGTATAGTATAAACGAGTATCTGGTATACAAAGTGTTTAAGTTACTGTACTGGGGAGAATGACACGGACGAATGTCAAGGAATTGTATATATAAGTATCTGTGAGTGCAAAGGGGACTATCTTTGGCTTTCTGCTGGGGGTATGACACAGGCGAGTGTCAAAAAGTGTCTGTAATACGAGTGGTATTGTTTGCACAGAGCGTTTAGGTGACTTTACTGGGGAATGATGACATGGACGGGTGTCAAAGGGTATATACACTGGTGTTTGTGAATGTAAGGCAACTGCTTTGCTGGGGAATCTTCGCTGGGGATTTTGGGGGAGTATTCTGTATGTTGATGAATTGTCATTATTTACAAGTGTTTGATTCAAAACATGGCTTATGATTATGCTATATGTTTGATTTTTGCCATAATGCTCCGTACTGAACGGAATGCTACGCTTTGCGGGTGAGTATGATGCGAATGCTATGATCATGCAAAGATACCCAACCGTGATCCGGATCCCGTTGCTACGAAGATCTTCGATCGTTCTGCTTGAAGCGGACATCCCCGCTGGGGATGAGATCATTGGTGGATCCGATGAGATGATATCTGCTTGGGGATATGGGTCAATGATGGACATATCCTTGTACTGAGGGACTCAACTGGGGTTTGAAGAAGCTTTCCTCACTCTGTTGTGATCCTTCATGCACTGCTCTTTCTGAATAGAGGCTGAAACTCTGTGGGGAGAGGGCTCCTTGACTTTTGTATTTTGGCTGAGGACGACATGGCAACTCGGCTGGGGGGAAAACACTTCAAGTGTTAAGACGGAGCGAGCACTGATTTGCCAGCTTGCTGAGATGAAGCTTACATGCCCCAAGTTGCGTTCTGGATACCTGCAATCCTGCAAAGATAGGGAAACGCACAAGTAATCCCGAGGTATCCTTTACTGGATTCCGTCATAGGAGTTAGACACTTTTGGGAGTAAGTATATTTCCTGTAAGCACGTGTTTTTATTTTTGAAGATAAACATCTGTATTTTATGCAATCAGTTTTTTCTCTTAAGACATCAGACATTTTTGCAAAATAAAAAATGTACAAGACGAGACATGACTGAAAATCTGATTTTATTAATTCATATGCCCTGAATTGGCGAGATACAGTCAAAGAAACATATCCCCTGAAATGAGGAGATTGTTACAAATTGAGAAACAAAATGCTGGCAATGTTGATGACGCTTTAAGGAGTTTCCTCTTTACTATGACTCGTATGACTTTTGACGTTCTTCTCATCTTGCTTTCTGAAGAAGGCTGATTCTGATTGAAGCTTGATCCTTTCGAAGCTTACCAAGTTGCAAACGATACAGACGAATTCAAAATGCAGTTGTTCGCTTATTCCCTTATTTTGCATGGATCGCCCTTTCGGGTTTTCAATCCATCGGGATACCCATTTTTGCCTGAGTTGTCCAATGCGGCTTTTCAACTCAGCGGGTGTACATTTTTGTTTATTTTCCCTTATTTTTGCCCGAGTCTTTTATTCTGTTTTTGACTCGTCGGGATGCCCTATTTTTGCCTGGACTTACATTCTGTTTTTGTGTCTAGCGGGTCATTTTTATGCGAAGTATTTTTTAACTGCATCTGAATTCACAGGGGACGGGAAATCTTCACCATCCATGGTGCTGAGCATCAGTGCTCCACCAGAGAAAACTTTCTTTACTACAAATGGTCCTTTATAGTTCGGAGTCCATTTGCCCCTGCGGTCTGTGTGAGGAGGGAGGATTCTTTTTAGCACAAGATCTCCTACTTGGTACTCTCGGTGCCTGACTTTCTGATCGAAGGCTCTCTTCATTCTTTTCTGATACAACTGCCCATGACAGATTGCAGCCAATCTTTTCTCTTCAATCAGACTCAGTTGTTCGTATCGGGACCTGACCCATTCTGCTTCGTTCAGCTTAACATCCATCAATACCCGTAGGGAGGGTAATTCGACTTCGACAGGTAGGACTGCTTCCATACCATATACAAGCTGATACGGTGTTGCCCCAGTGGATGTTCTGATTGACGTGCGGTACCCATGCAAGGCAAATGGTAACATTTCATGCCAGTCTTTGTAGGTGACTACCATCTTCTGCACAATCTTCTTAATATTCTTATTAGCTGCCTCAACAGCGCCGTTCATTTTTGGCCTGTAAGGAGAAGAATTGTGATGTTGAATCTTGAAGTCCCAGCACAGCTCTGCCATCATTTTGTTGTTCAAGTTGGAACCATTATCAGTAATGATTCGCTCGGGAACTCCATACCGACAGATGATATCTCTCTTCAGAAATCTGGCTACCACTTGTCTTGTAACATTGGCATAGGAGGCTGCTTCAACCCACTTGGTGAAATAGTCAATGGCAACCAAGATGAATCTGTGGCCGTTCGAAGCAGTTGGCTCAATCTTGCCGATCATGTCAATGCCCCACATAGCAAAAGGCCAAGGTGAAGACATCACATTCAAAGGATTGGGAGGCACATGTACTTTATCCGCATAAATCTGGCATTTATGGCATTTTCTGGCGTAAGCACAACAGTCAGCATCCATTGTAATCCAGTAATAGCTTGATCTTAGCAACTTTTTAGCCATGGCATGCCCTCCTGCATGGGTACCAAAGGATCCTTCGTGCACTTCATGCATTAACAAGTCTGCCTCGGTTCTATCGACGCATCTGAGGAGCACCATATCAAAATTCCTCTTGTAGAGGGAACCATCAGTGTTCAGAAAGAAACTACCAGCAAGCCTTCTCAAAGTCTTCTTATCATCGGAAGATGCCCCAGGTGGGTATGTTTGATCCTTCAAGAAACACTTAATGTCATGGAACCAAGGCTTATCATCCTTGACAACATCTGCCGCGAACACATATGCTGGTCTGTCAAGTCTGGATACTGAAATCTGAGGTACAAAGTTGGCAGCTTGAACTTTGATCATAGATGAAATGGTAGCCAGAGCATCTGCGAACTGATTCTCGTCCCGAGGGATATACTCAAGCTTGACTGTTGTAAAGAAAGTCAATAACCTCCTTGTATAATCCCTGTAAGGTATCAGATGATCCTGGTGGGTGTACCATTTGCCATTGGTCTGATTAACTACCAAAGCTGAATCCCCGAATACAGTCAATGTCTTGATCCTGAGGTCAATGGCTTCCTCAAGACCCATAATGCAAGCTTCGTATTCAGCTTCGTTGTTAGTGCAGTTGAAAGTGAGCTTTGCCGAGAAAGGCATGTGAACTCCTTTAGGTGTAATGAGTACTGCACCAACACCACGACCATTCATATTAACAGCCCCATCAAACATCATAGTCCATTCTTCTTCCGGGTCAGGCCCTTCAGTGTGAACAGGCTCTTCATGATCTTTTGCTTTTATGAACATGATGTCTTCATCAGGGAAGTCAAATCTCATAGGCTGGTAATCATCAATAGGTTGCTCAGCAAGATATTCAGACAATACACTGCCCTTGATGGCTTTCTGAGATGTGTATTGGATGTCATATTCTGTGAGAATCATTTGCCATCTTGCAACCCGTCTGGTAAGTGCTGGCTTCTCGAAAATATACTTGACTGGATCCATCTTTGAGATCAACAAAGTGGTGTGGGTCAACATATACTGTCTCAGTCGGCGAGCAGCCCACGCTAAAGCACAGCAAGTTTTCTCGAGCAGTGAATAACGTTGTTCACAGTCGGTAAACTTTTTTCTTAGGTAGTATATTGCATACTCTTTTCGACCAGACTCGTCATGTTGGCCCAGCACACACCCCATTGACTCTTCTAATACTGTCAAGTACATTATCAGAGGTCTTCCTTCAACTGGAGGCATAAGGACTGGAGGCTCTTGTAAGTATTCCTTGATCTTGTCAAAAGCCTTCTGACAGTCTTCGTTCCACCTGACCGTCTGTTCTTTTCTCAACAATTTGAACAAGGGCTCACAGGTTGCTGTAAGGTGAGATATGAACCTTGAGATGTAGTTCAATCGACCTAAGAACCCTCGAACTTCCTTCTCTGTCTTTGGTGCAGGCATTTCTTGAATGGCTTTGACTTTATCAGGGTCAACTTCAATCCCTTTCTCACTTACAATAAATCCCAGCAGCTTACCAGATCGCACCCCGAACGTGCACTTGTTGGGGTTCAACTTCAATTGGTACTTCCTCAGACGCTTGAACAGCTTTAGCAGATTTACCAGGTGGTCTTCTTCAGTGAGGGACTTGGCAATCATATCATCCACGTAACATTCTATCTCTTTATGGATCATATCGTGGAATAATGTCACCATAGCCCGTTGATATGTCGCACCGGCATTCTTCAGTCCAAATGGCATCACCTTGTAGCAGAACGTGCCCCAGGGTGTGATGAAGGTTGTCTTCTCCATGTCTTCAGGTGACATTTTAATCTGATTGTATCCTGAAAATCCATCCATGAAGGAGAATACCGAGAACTGAGCTGTATTATCCACCAATACATCAATGTGAGGTAATGGGAAATCATCTTTCGGGCTAGCTCTGTTCAGATCCCGGTAGTCAACACACATTCTTACTTTGCCGTCTTTCTTAGGCACAGGTACTATATTAGCAACCCACGGTGGATAGCTAGTCACAGCAAGGAACCCGGCGTCCCATTGCTTTTGTACCTCTTCTTTGATCTTCATTGCCATGTCTGGGCGAGTACGGCGTAGTTTCTGTTTAACCGGCGGGCATTCTTCTCTCAAAGGCAGCTTGTGCACAACAATGTCGGTGTCCAACCCTGGCATGTCTTGATAAGACCAAGCAAACACGTCCACATATTCTTGAAGCAGGTCAATCAGTTGTCTCTTCACTGAGTCTTGTAAACAGGCCCCGATTTTAACTTCTTTCACGTCTTCATCCGTACCAAGATTGATCGTTTCAACCTCCTCCTGGTGAGGAGTAATAACCTTTTCCTCTTGTCTCAACAACCTAGGTAGCTCCTCAGGAAGCTCATACTCTTCTTCGACCCCTTCATCAGCTTGATTGATTGGATTGTCAAAGTCATACGAAGTCATAGCCGTGCTGTTGTCGGTGCTGTCTGGAAGGCATTCTCTGCAAGGGTTCAGTTTGTTCATTTTAGTGATTTAATTTTAATCTTGTTTAGAAAAGTGAAATAAAGTTGTCAATTTGAAAACACTGCCATTTATTTTTTGTACAAAAAGAAAAATGGAAAAACAGTGAGCAGAAAAGAAAAAGACTCATTTGCAAAAGATGTCTGATATTTCATTGATTAATCTTGTTGCACAAAAATTACAGATGGCCCGATTACAAAATGAGTCTTGTCATCTTGGGCAAGATGCAAGACTTTGATGCATGCTATAAAATACAGGAAATAATAATTACTCTGCATGAGTAACTCTTATAATTTCCTGGGAAGACCAGTTTGAGATACTGCTCCCCGGGACCTTTGGACGGATCCAACTCTCCAGGTTGCGGTCGCTTTCATCCTCGTCTTCCAAATTGTTGACAGCATCAGGGGTGAGCATCCCCCCACTAACAAAGTTGGGCTCCTTAGCAGCCTCTGCTTGATCTTGCTGAGTTGGTTTGTAACCCAACCCAAATCTATCCTCTTTCTTCTCCACCGGTAACAGTTTGCCCCAGCCTTGGGCAGTTCCTTCTTCAACAACCTTTCGGGCTTGTTGATATGATGTCATTGAGGTTCCAGGTACAGCAGATGTTTCATTTATGTTCAAGGCCTCAAACCCTTGACTCATTGTTTCGTGGATCTCCCCATCCATCTCAATGTATTTGTAGGTAGCCAGGTGGCTAACAAAAATATCCTCCTCTCCACAGATAGTAACGACTTGACCCTCCCACTCGAATTTTAACTTCTGGTGAAGGGTCGAGGTCACGGCGCCAGCGGCGTGAATCCATGGCCTACCCAATAGACAGCTGTAGGAAGGCTGTATATCCATCACGTAGAAGGTCGTTTTGAAAGTTTGTGGGCCAATCGTTATGGGCAACTCAATCTCTCCCAGAACCGATCTCTTAGAACCATCAAAGGCTCTCACCACCAGGTTGCTGGGACGTAATGCCAATCCGTCATACTCTAGCTTCACAAGGGCTTTTTTAGGTAAGACATTGAGGGATGACCCTGTGTCTACCAGCACATGGGAAAGAACTGCACCTTTACATTCCATGGTGATGTGCAAAGCCTTGTTATGATTGCGGCCTTCCGTTGTCAAATCAGTGTTGGTGAATCCTAGTCCATGACTAGCATTAACATTTCCAACCACAGCTTCCAACTGATTGACGGTGATCTCTTCAGGCACATAAGCTACGTGCAAGACTTTTAGTAGTGCATTCCGATGAGCTTCGGAGCACATAAGCAATGATAGAATAGAGATCTTGGAAGGCGTCTGGTGAAGCTGATCCACTATTTTGTAATCACTTTTCTTGATGATTCTCATGAACTCATCAACTTCTTGATCAAAGGGTGTTTTCAAAGCTTCCTTAACAATCTGCTCTTCCTGCACCAAGCTTTTCCCTTTTGCCTTGGCAGCAGCTTCTGCTTCGGCAGTGGGTCTTTGAGTTTGTGGAGCAAAGAGACGTCCGCTTCGAGTGAAGCCTCCGCCTCCTCCCACATTGTCTATTTGTGGCGCAGGGGTTGATGATTCAAGAGTGATTTTCTGTCCTCCGCAGTATAGATCAGAGCCGTAATGTCAGGGGATGGCATTACTGCTTTCATAAGGTACTGGCCCAGGCACTGTGATGGTGACTGGACTGATGGCAGCTGCAGAAGGGACTGTGATAGTCTGTGGATCATAGTATATTGTGACTGGTGCTCTGATGGGAGTAGCACTTTGTGAGTTGTAAGCAGAATCATTTTCAGGATCATAATAAATCGTAACCGTTGAGACATTTGCTGCTGAAGTTGTAGGAGACATTGTTGGAAGGATGGGTGTTGTTGTTGTAGGAGGTTCTGAATGAAGTGGTGCTGAAGTTGTAGAAGGGATGTTTGCTGATATCTGGTCCGTTGAAGTAACAGATGAAGCATTTGTTGATGAAATTGAAGAGTTGCTTGGAACAATGGTTGTTGCATTTGTAGAAGACACGGGAACTGTTGCTGATGAGATTGTTGGATTGGTAGGAATTGATGTGGTGATTTGAAGCAGGCCACTCTGGATGAGACCATCTATGCCATCTCTCAAGTTATCACAACCATTCACTGAAATGTTGCAATAAGCGCACCCTAACTCACATCCTGGGAACATTTGACATTCAAGGAGTTGGGCTTTAATCTCTACCAACGGTGTCCGAATCTGACCCACACTGGTTATTAAGTAAGACGGCTTGTCTTCTTCAATAGCATTGATTCTGGGACCTCCGTGGTTTGGCATAGGGTTTTTGTTAACATTCGGTGGTGGTGCAAAGTTCAGAGCTTTAGAGTCTACCAGGTCTTGTACCTTCATGTGTAAGGCTCTGCACTTTTCTGTACTATGGCCAGGTGCATTTGAGTGAAAAGCACATCTGGCGTTGGAGTCGTAATTTCTGGGTAGACTGGTGGGATCCGGAGGTGCCAACGTCCTTAGCTCAACCAGGTTGAGTTTCAGGAGTTGTGGCAGTAATGTGGCATATGGCATAGGGATCGGATCGATCACCCTATTGGCCTGAGAAGGTCTCTGTTGGAACGGTCTTTGCTGATTGTTGTTGTTGGTGTTGTTGTAATTTCTCTGAGGAGGATACTAAGTCTGTTGCTGATAATTTTGTTGCTGTGGTTGATAAACTGGTTGTGGATGAATTGGAGCGGGAATGGTGACTGCTGCCACAGATCTATGAACATATTGGGGTCTGCCCCTGTTGGTGTGGATAGCATTGGTCTCACCAGTTCTCCTTGGGCCCACAAAAGGCTTCCTTGTGTTGCTGGATGAGATGGAACCGTTGTCAGAAATTTTGCCCATCTTCAACAGGCTCTCGATTCTTTCTCCAGCTATAACGACATCTGCAAAGCTGGTAGAGGAGAAAGCAGCCATCCTGTCAATGTATGTTCCTTGGAGGGTGTTCATAAACATATCTGCCATCTCCCTCTCTGACATAGGTGGCTGGACAGCAGCAGCCAGCTGCCTCCACCTCTGGGCGTACTCACGGAAGCTTTCTCTAGATGACTGTGACATCCCCATCAGGAGGGTCCTGTTGGGTGCCATATCCAAATTATACTGGTATTGTCTGATGAAGGCCTCTGCCAAGTCCTTCCAACACCTGATGGTCGCTCTAGTCAGATGGGAGTACCATTCCCTTGACGCTCCAGTCAAACTATCCTCGAAATAAAACATCCATAGCTTCTCGTCCATGGTATATGCTTTCAACCTTCCCAAAAAGGATTGTAAGTGGGTCCGTGGGCAGGAAGTCCCGTTGTACTTTTCAAAACAAGGAGGCTTAAACTTATGGGGAATCCTGACCCCGTCCACTAAGCCCATGTCCATAACATCAAAACCCAAAGAGTTTTGAGACTCCAAGGATCTTAATTTTTCAGCAATTTCATCCATCCTTCTGTCATAGGCTTCTTCCCCAGCACCCATTACTGTGAACTGATCCTCCTGGGGGTCTTCTTGCAGTACTCTGCCTGCAGTGGCAGTCCCTTGAACATTAGCAGGAACGTTGATCTCTGGATGAAGGTGGAGTCCAAATACGGGGGGGTTGACATGAGGTTGGACCCTCTCATTGTTGCTTGTCCCAGCAGTCCCTATATGGGGATCTTCTTGATTCTTCCTTTCCACCATTGCTCTCAATCTTTCTTGGCTCTGAGCCATGTTGTTCATCACTTCCATAAACTGCGTCATCTGAGTTCTCATTTCCAATCTTTCGTTGGCCATTTGGTTTCTGACCTCTGCAAGGTCCTGTTGTACCTGATCCATTTGTATGCCCGGAAGGTTGTTACGGGTTGGATATCGGTGTGGACGGTTGAGTGGAAATACCCGACGTCGAGCAATAGTTCCTGAACATCACAATAGAGTTAGTACCAGTAAAATAAAAAACCTGCAAAACAAAACAAAAGGTTAGCATGCAATGCAGTATGCTTATTTGTTTTCAAGGTATCCGGCTTGGCACTTGGTTTTGACCTTTCCAGACCCTTGAAGATACTGTTGATGTTGCTTTGAGGGAAACTCGGACTGATACATATATTACAAAAGGCAAATGGTACATAGTTTGTTCTTTTACAAGACATGCCCTCAGAGGGGTCAAAATACATCATAAGAAAATAAAAGTACATGAAATGAAAGCAACAACAAGCAAAAGTCAAACACCAAGACCAAACTCATCCTCCTGAACTTCCTTGAGAAGTGCTTCAGTCACAGGATCAGCTGGACGTTCCGTGAGATTCCTGATAAGGAGATTCCGGGTAGTAACAGCTGCAGTTAGCTTCTTGTGTTGACTCTGGTCCTTCGACCTCTTCACTCCAGCTCTGATCTTCAGCTCTGAGATCTCTCTCTGGGCTGCTGCCAGGGCTTCCTGCTGCTCTTTTGCACTAGCTTCCAGCTGCTCTATCTTGTCCTGAGTCCTCTTATCTTCCAGAGTACGAGCTTCGGTGATCCTGACCCACCTAGCTTGACTCTCCTTCAGATACAAGTCTGTCCTGGCTTTCTGGAACTGGGCTTCCTTGCAAGCATTCTTCAGAATTTGCTCTCCAGCCCTAGACTTCTTGATGTAATCCTCAGACTTCTCAATTTTAGCCAGATGCTCCACCTTCAACTTTTCCAACCTTTCAACATCCAACCTACCATCACTCCTCTCCCAGAGGGTCTTCTGCAAAGCCTGAGTCAACTTCTCATTTCTCTCTTTCAAGCTCTCAAACTCCTCTAAGCTGACAGTGGCAGGAGGTGGTGTCGAGGATGATCCAGGCATATCCTCCATGGTAAAGGGCATCCCAGAAAATTGAGCCCTGGCATGGGACCATTCATAGTATTGTGCTGATGCTACATTGTTGCACTTCCCCAGAATGGTCACTCCTTTAGTTTGAACATTGTCCCAGGCCCAGGCTGCCTGCCTAACAATAGCCAGATTAGGCTTGTTCTCACAGTAAAGGGTCTCAGCCAAGTCTTGTGCCTTAGGAATGTGGACCAGTGCATAGCCCAGTTGTCTTCTGAACAGCAGAGGGTTGTAATTAATGCAACCCTTAACTCCTATCAGGGGTACATTGGGAAAATGCCCACAACTGGTAATGATATCCCTGCCCTTGGTGCTTTGAGTGCACCACCTGATATCAGCTGAAGTCAGAGCAGTGAGTCTTCTAGCCCAGTTTCTCTGCTGATGAGGATTCAAAAATGCATCGGTCTTGGGCAAATGCTTGAGAAGCCAAGTATGGAACAAAGGAGCACAACACCTCACTAATCTTCCCCTCTGCTTCTCATTCCTCTGGTGCACTGAGTAGTAAAAATCCCCCAATAAAGTGGGCACTGGGTTCCTCAGAATGAAAAGATGGATTGCATTCTTGCTAATGAATCTAGGCTCGTCTGCAAATAATATAATCCCATATATGCTCAGGGCCAATAAAGCACAAACTGCTTTCCACTCTCCCAAAGAAGCTTTCAGGGTAGCTTGAGAGATCAAGAAATCCAAATGCAAGCCAGAGATTCCAGCCTTAGTAGTCATATGCTGCCCAATCAGAACTGGTTCCAGATGCAATGCCTTTGCTACTTCTTCATTACCAGGAAAGACCATCTCAGGGTTGAAAGGGACTCCACCCCTGATAGGTATACCAACCAATGATGAGTACTCTTCCAATAAAGGGCCCAACTGAAAATCCTGAAAAGTGAAACACCTCAGTGGGGGATCATAAAACTGAAGGCAAGTATGAATCAGGCTCCTCTGTGAAGGGTCCAAATCCATAACCACATCAAGTATGTCTCCATAGCATTCCCTGAACAGTGGTATATAGTCTGGAGTAATCAGGGTCTGAATCCTCCTGATGTCAGCTAGCTCAGGCTGGAAGAAGTGGTAGGAGATGTTACTCTTTTTAGGTGCCATGTTGTTGAAGAAGAGTTGAGACAGGTGCTGATGATAACACTGAAAATGGGCCACTGACTGGCTGGTGCAGGTGACTGAAGCAAGTAGCTGATAGCTGAAGCAGATGCTGATGAAGATAGGTTTATACTGATGATGGGGTCAAAACCAAGCCAAAAATGGAGATGGATACCCTGAAAAACAAATAAACAAATGTCAAAATGATGCAATGATGATGTATGCAAATGATATGCAAGGGTTTGTGACTGGGCTGGATCTGATCAAGTGCTCTAATATAAGTCCAGGTAAGTTCAAGAAATCCAGATGGAGGTCTATAAATCCAGTAACCAAGGTGGGGGACTCAAATAAAGAGCCACATGTCCAGGGTTTAGAATCACAAGAACTGTTCCAAGATGGAGTACTCTTAATCAAATCAAAGTAACAGGGTATGCTGAGGTCAAGGGTACCTGCAAACCTGTAAACAGCCCAACCCCCCTCACAGGTGGTGTTCTAAAACAAGGATCCTCGGACTTGGATCAGTTATGAGAAGTGTAAACACTTCTAACCCGGAGGTACAGTGTTTACAATAACCATAAAAGATCCTCCTCTAATTCACCTCAGTTTCTGAAGGTCAATACTAAAGGTCATCCAGACTTAGCAGGCTTCCCAGATAGCCCTAGTATTGCAGGAAATCTGCAACACAGAGTTCTCAAGAAGAAACCCATATCTGAACCGTGTTTCATATTCCCGCACCAGACCGAGATGGAATGGGAAAGAATATGAACCACTCTAGCCTAGGTGTCACTCAGGTCCCAGGTATAGGACCTCAACTCTCAATAGAACACCCACCCACCAAAGCAAACAAACAGATCCAGCCAGCACAGTATGACAATATGATATAATGCAAAGCTATACAGAAAGCAGTAAAATAACTGTACATAAAGCAAAAA
This sequence comes from Lathyrus aphaca, assembly GCA_963966055.1. NCBI lineage: Eukaryota > Viridiplantae > Streptophyta > Magnoliopsida > Fabales > Fabaceae > Lathyrus > Lathyrus aphaca. The sequence goes on from OZ014520.1 coordinate 46,237,428, forward strand.
TAAATACAAATATACAAACACAAATAACACATAACACCCCCGTAAACACAAATCAATCAAGCGCTAGGAGGAACCCACAAAAAGAACCAGAAGCCCTGGTTGCAGTATAAGGGTCCCCAGCAGAGTCGCCAAGCTGTCGCTCCCGATAAATGGGACTGGCCCAAATAAAGGTACAGACGCGAACGGTCGGCGAAAGGGACAATGAGAACACACAGTCGTGAACTCACTGGGGATGAAAAGAGTCGCCAGCTAGGCATTTTTATCCCGGAGGAAAGGTAATGCTGCATAGACCTAGAAAAATATGGATAAGACGGTTGCGAACCAGAGAGACTGAGAAAGGGGGTTGGTTACAACCTGGGAAGGTATTAGCACCCAAATTGTCCGCCGTACTCGACGGGATCCACGCTTAAAAGATGTATGCTTTAAAGGGGTAGTGTCAGTGCAATTTGTGTATCAAAGCTGGAAAAGAATGCAAGTGTCAGTGTAAAAAGAATGTGAAGTGTATAATTGAGGTGTCAGTGTAAGGACAGAGTGAAATGCTCATGATAATGAGGCTAAAAGGATAAGGCTAGAAAGAGGGGGAATATACAGAGACTTTTGTTCGATAACTGTTAAGTTATGCCTACGTATCCTCTCGTGCAATGAGGAAGTCAGAACACCGTAGTTCGACCCAAAGAGACTGAAAGATAAATTGACCTGTGAACTGCTTGCTTGTCAATGCTCAAGTGTATGACCTGTCTGGCTCAGGTGCAAACTGTCTTGCATTAGACGGAAGAAGCAAGTTCTCGTTTATGAGTGAATGTGATGAGAAAAGAATCCCGGAGGAGATGATTATTGTTTGTTTTTGAGTTTTCAGTCTTTTATTGCTTTTGAAAGTTTGTCATAGGTTAATGAGCTTAAGCCTAAACTAATGGATTTAGTAAACTCATCACATCTTCCCTCTGATTAGGGGTAATGAGAATACCTTAAGTGTGAAGTCAGCTTCTCACACTTAATCACCATGATGTAGGATTAAGATCATTAACCTACTTGTGATTATTTAGATGTTTTTGTTGTTTTTGTTTAGTGCTAAGTAATGAGATTAAGCCATAATCAGGGATTAAATAGACTCATTACACCATCCTAATAGAAGAATAATAGATGAGAATGTTTAAGCTGAGGAAGACTCCTCAACTTAATCCATGAATAGGGATTAACCTCATGACAAAACAAAGCCTTTATTAGATGGATTTTAATTAATGATAAGATGAAGAAGTGAGTTTTATGGTTTGTAAGACAACTTGAGGGGGACTTGTCCATTAACACTAGGGTTAGTCCTTCTTAACCAATTAAGGAAGAATTAGAACCCTAATGCAAGGCCCAAGTTACAAGCTTGATGTCTTGATAATTATTAAGTGATTTGATTAAAGGAGTTAAACACATTAAGGGTTTAACACTTAGGATTAAAGTTATACACTCCATCCTAATAGAAGGATGCAGGCATAAACTTAATCAAAAAGCCTTAAAGCCTTTATGGTTTAGTCCTTGATTATGAGGTGAGAAGAGAAGACCTAATGAGACACAAAGGTAAAAACTAAGAGGGGAGACTAAACAAAACCCTAATCATTGTCATGAATGGTTGTTCCTAAGGTTTGTGAGGTTTTCAAGAGAAGTCTTCAATGGAACCACCAGGAAGCAGATGAAAGGATCAGGAGAAGCAAGGTAACTTGCTTCATTCAAGAAGTCAAGTCACTTGAAGAAAGAAAGTGAGAAGAAGAAGGATGAGAAAGCTCAAACTCACACACATACAAAAAATGCAACAAGGATGTAAAAAGAGGTGAAGAGAAGTTATGAGAAGTGAAGGCAAATTCACTTCTCAAAGTCACTTACCACCTGAAAAGTTAGTGAAAGAAATGCAATGCAATGCAAAATGAAATGAAATGGTATGATGTGAACCAAAACCAGAAGCACATATATGATTGTTAATGATGTTATGTGATGCTACAAACATGAGACAAGACATGAGGATGATCATATGAACCAATGGATGCAGATGAGGCAAGTTAAGGAGCATAAACATACATGAAAAGTTATGAAATGCAAATGGCATACAACATGGGGAAATGCAATATGCAATGATCAAACATGCTTTCAATATGTCTTATGATGTCAAATGGATCACAAGAATGCATAAAAAGTCATGGCAAGTCAAGATATGAATGCAAATACAAGATAGATGCATATGGAAGCCCAAATTAGGGTTTATGAACAATACATCAAACAAAAACCAAAATCAGAAGCAAACAACATTACAAAAAATTGAAAATGCCCTCAAAGGATCCCTAAACCTATACTAACCCAAAGCCCAAAGGAGAAGTCCCAACTCTTAACCTAGTTCAAGTTATGATTTTTCTAAGTTTTCTAAGGTTTTAGGGTTCCTTAACAAGAAAAATGCCAAACAAATGGAAAATGGAAGATCAAATCATGGCCATTTAATCTCACAAACTACATGATATGCTAAACACAATGCAAAAAGAATCAAAGTCCAACTCGTCATGGTTAGGCAGAAGTGATTTTTGGAAGTTTGGATCAAAATAATGCATCAAAATGATTTTAATTCTATGAAAAATTCTCAAAATGCATCAAGATCAAAAAATAAATTTGGTTTTAGGGTTGGACAATGTTTCTAAATGTTTTTAAATGTTTCATGAATTTTTTGGTGATTTTTTAAATACCTAAAAGTATTTTTAATAAATTAATTCTCATTAATTAATTAAAAAGAAACTTTTAAATATTTAAAAATACTTTTTTAATGCAAAAAATAAAAATAAAAATATTTTTATGTTCTGAAATTAAATAATAGCTTTCATAAAAAATTTCAGAATTTTTGAATGGATCTTACTATTTTTAAATAAATGTACAAAACAATGTAATTAAATGAAAATAAAAATGAATTTAAACTGAAATAAAGAAAAGTCAACAGATCCAAGGGCCCTCATTTAAACTCACACGCGCGCGCATTGACTTGGCGCCATATCCAAGGGCCAGCATTCAAACTCACTAACCCTAATTAATTAGCCCTAATCAGCCCTTAATGACTTTCAGGTGACCGGAACAGTGTTCCGGTCATCTTCTCCGATCACCCAAAACCACAAACTCCCTCTACACGCATCTAAAACAAATTCTAATTAAACAGAAATGATCCCCACTCAAAAACGAATCAAAACCCCCATTCAAACAACATTTATCCTTCCTAAACAAAGAGAATCGAATCAATCTAGTTCTAGGGCAAAAAGTTTCAGAGACTGCATACATACTCATCTCTTCACCATTTTCAAAACCAACAACATATTCATGACCAGGGAAGCATGCAGAAGCTATTAAGAACTTAAAAATTCATTTCTGGAAAAAAAGTTCTTGAACTACCTGAGTTTTGAAGCTTTCAGTTTGCAGCTTTCTGGCTTCTTTCCTTTGTGCAATCCACTCCTATGACCTCCCTTATGAACTCTGGATGTTTAGAGAAGGTTTGTGCTGGCTGGTTTGAGAGTTTGAACAGGTTCTGTTCAAGCTCAGGTGAGAATCGTGTTCTTGATTCTTTGAGTTCCAGGTTGATTTTAGGGGTGCTTTGTGATCAGGGTGATGTGTTGAGAAGGTCTGTGCAGTTTGTTTGAGTGTTTGTGAGTTGTATGAAGTGTTTCGAAAGCTTTTGCTTCAAGGGTGGAAAATGAGAATGCTGTGCTCTTGTGTGTTTCAGGCTTGTGTCTTGTGATGTTTAGCTTGCATTTTGTTTGTATAAACTAATCCTATTGGTCAGATGACATGACATGTCCTTTTGTGATAGGTATGAGTGCTTTTTGCAAATTGTCAACTTTGTGTAAGAAGGGCATGGGCTACTTTGCTAGCTTGGTACAAGGGGCTTGTCTTGTGCAGCATGAGGTGAGGAGAGGGCTAGGGTGGTTCAGCAACCAAGGCAGCAAGTGGATGAGATGTTATGATGGATTTTGCAACTTGGTTCACTTTGGTTCTCATGAAAAGATCTTGTTCCAAAAACCATACAAACATGTAATTCTTTGGTCCAATCTAAACTTTAGATGCCACATTGTCATGTTATGTGAATTAGAAGTCCATTTGATAGCCTTAGAACACTTGATCAAGTCATTTTGCAAAATACCTCTTTGGTAGAAACTTTGAAATTTTGTGATTTTTGCCAACTTTGACAAGCCATAACTTTTGATCCAAAATGAATTAGGTCATGTTCTTGTACTTTTTGAAAAGGGAAAGATATAATCTACAACTTTCATGACCAAAGTTTTTCCATTTGAAGCTTTTTTGATCAAAAAGTAAGGGTTGAAAAAGTTGCATAAAATGACATTTTCATTAAAAGTCAAACTTGCCCAAAAAGTCAACTTTGCAAAAGACTTGAAATTCTTGAATTTTGTGAACTTCCAACTTCTTCCATGATCAAATAAAGATCATATACACTCAAAATGATGAAGATCACCCCTTGGTTGGGTCATTGAGTGCCTCAGATGCCCTAATTTTGCACTGACTTGTCTAGAAAGTCAACCTTTGATCAGATGACTTCCCCATGGAATTTCTTCATGAAAATTGGTATGCATACTCCCTATACCATATAGAGACAAATAGAAACAAGAATGACCAAAAAAATTTGGAGTTATGGCCTCTGAAACCAAAACCCTAATTTTAGGTCATCTGTGCAGTCAAGTCTGGCCCTGCTTCCACAACAATCCCAGTTCTTGTGATTCTTGGCATTCTTGACTTTGAGAGGATGTAATATGATACTTGAACACACATAGACCCCTTTGAAGTGATTGATGACCTTTGGAGTGGCTCAAGAAGCTCTTGGATTGCTCAGATCACAAACCCTAGGTGCAGATGACTTAGAAACAATGCAATGACTCAAAATTGAGATATGAGATGGTATGATTGTGTTTATGCATATGAAATGATCACAAGCCATGGTGTGAATGGGTGAGGGCAAATTTGGGGTGTTTACACTGTGTAACAAATGTTGTCTTCTCCATATCTTCAGGTGCCATCTTGATTTGATTGTAACTAGAGAAACCATCCATGAACGAGAATACCTTATGCTGAGCAGTGTTGTCTACCAGAACATCAATATGAGGAAGTGGAAAGTCATCTTTGGGGCTAGCCTTGTTCAAATCCCTGTAGTCTACACACATATGTACCTTACCATATTTCTTAGGTATCGGTACCACATTTGCAACCCATTGAGGATAAGAAGTCACAGCTAAGAACCCTGCATCAAACTGTTTCATTACCTCTGCCTTAATCTTCTCTGACATCTGACGACGCATCCGACGAACCTTCTGCTTCTTTGGACGACAATCTTCTTTTACTGGTAAACGGTGAACCACAATGTCTATATCCAACCCTGGCATATCTTCATAGGACCAAGCAAAGATCTCCACATAGTCATGTAACATCTGAATCAATCTGCTCTTGACACTATCCTCTAATTCAGCCCCTATCTTGACTTCTTTCCTGTTTTCTTCAGTTCCCATATTCACAACTTCGATTGGCTCTTCATGTGGTTGTATAGCTTTCTCTTCCTGTTGTAACAACCTAGCAAGCTCTATAGGTACTTCACAATCGTCCTCCTTTCCATCTTCAACTTGATAGATCAGATTCTCGAAATTATAATTGGCAATAGTAGAACTGTTATCAACAGGATCCAGAGTGGATAAGGATCTGCATTTTAGTGATGTGGGTGTGTGTAAGAACACATAGCTGATAAAACAAAAATAAAATAAAAGAAAGACAAGGAACACAATATTTACGAAAACGAAACGTCCACTGATTTTTATTGAATGAAGTATGCAAATGATATGACATCCCGAAACAAGCATACCATTGTGCCCCGGGTAAGGCACAAGGCTTAAGAGTTTAATTGTTCAAAAAGTTACAAGCTTAAAAGTAATAACACAGTAATAGTATTTACTCCTGACTAAAGGAGATAGGAATAACATCTTCAGCTTTCCAATTATTGAGCCCGGCACCCACAGTAGGAAAAATCCAAGCATCCAAGTTGTAGTCTTCGTCATAGTCACCCACAACATTGATCTGATCTTTCATAATCCCTTGTTTGGTGATACGAACAGCACGAGCACGACGAACAGCCTTCTGGGACTCTACAGTGAAACCCAAACCAAATTTGTCAGACTTGTAAGGAATGTCAGGAAGTTGACCCCAAATAGTACAACCACCTTCATCCACCACAGCTCTAGCATCTTTAAGGGAAGCCATCGTAGGAGGTACTCTGGTGACCACAGGAACTTTCTTGACAACAGGAGGAGCTTCATAATTATCAACAACCCAAGGAACCACCTCGAACGTCTGGCACGGAGTTTCAACATATTCACCTTCCACTTCAAGATATTTAAAGGTGTTCACATGGCTAACTATATATCCTTCCTCTCCGTAAACAGTGACAACTTTTCCTTCTACTGGATATCTCAGCTTCTGATGTAAAGTAGAAGTTACAGCACCTGCCCCATGGATCCATGGACGCCCAAGCAAACAAGAATACGACGGACGAATATCCATTACATAAAAAGTAGCATTGAAGACCTGAGAACCTACTTTTATTGGGAGATCAATTTCTCCATGCACCACTCTCCTCGAGCCATCAAAAGCTTTCACCACTATATTATTGGGCTTCAACACAACATCTTCAGGACTAAGCTTATTCAGAACTTCTTTGGGCAACACATTCAGCGAGGAACCATTGTCTATTAACACATGTGACAGGGTAGTGCCCCTACATTCAATAGAGATATGTAGGGCCCTGTTATGATCCCTCTTGGCAGGAGTCAAATCAGCATCGGAGAAACCTAGCCCGTTATCATAGGTCAAGTGTGCAACACAATTTTCAAACTGGTCTACAGAAATCTCATTTGGTACGTGAGCAGTCTTCAAAAATTTAATCAAGGCTTTGGCATGAGCCTCAGAACACAACAATAAGGACAACATGGAAATCTTGGAGGGAGTATGCCCCAATTGATCAACAATGTCATAATCACTCTTGCGAATGATTTTTAGTACTTCTTCCATCTGCTTAGAAAGATCATCAGTAGCTGGTACATCAGTTTGTATAGGTTCAATAACAGGACCTTTGCCCCGAGCATCAGTAGTGGAGGTAGTAGTTGGAGTAACTGTATTCTTGGAGGTAACTGGAGGAGAGAAAACTATTCCACTTCGTGTGATCTTACTAGATCCAGCAATATTATCAACATCCAGATTTTCATCAACAACAGGTGTCTCAGCTAAGGATTCCTGCTTAACACCATGAATATAAACATCGGACCTATAATGCCAAGGCACCGCTTTATCAGAAGTATATGGAATAGGACCCGGAGTGGTGATGACCATGGGAGCCACTCTAGCTTCAACAACAATCTTCACAGGGCCTTCAGTAGTAATCTTAATTGGACCCTTACGAGTGATTTTGACAGGACCTTTGGAAGTAATCCTTACCGGCACTTTATCAACCATGTCCACCTCTTCAACCTTCGCACCTTGAGTTATATGTTCAACAATACTCTCCACAGAAGGTGTCCTCTCAAACAATATGGTGTAATTGTCCATGAGGCGTTGAATTCCGTCCTTCAACTTCCAGCAACTATCCGGTTTATAAGCACAATAGAGACAATCTTCATTACAACCTGGAAAGAACCCAGCTTGTACCAAATTCTTATTAATAATAGACAATGGTGTGGTCACATCTGCAACTGAGGAAATACGTGAAACTTCATCAATGGCATTGACAGTCTTTTCATGATTTGGCATGGGAGCAGTAATCACATTTGGAGTACCCGGAGGGTCAAACTCAATTTCTCCAGCATCAATCATATCTTGAATCTTGTTCTTCAATATCCAACAACTGTTGGTATCATGTCCCTGACAATTTGAATGATATGCACATCGTGCATTAGGATTGTACCTGGGAGAGGTAACATTGGGATTCTGAGGGGGGGTCCCTCAAAGTGATGAGTTCACCATTCAACAAGTGTTGCAAGGCTTGGGCCAGTGACATGTTGAGCTTAGTGAACTGCCTTCTAGGCCTCTGTTGATTACCCTGTGGTGGCTCTGGTGTTGCAGGAGTTGGATTGGAGATGTGAATTGTACTCACAGATTGATGCCTCCTACTACGATCAGATTGACCATAAACAGCATTTGACTCTTTCTTCCCACTAGGGGGCTTCTTTGCAGTACTGGATGAAGAAGCACCTACTTGGATCTTGCCACTCCTTATACCACTTTCTACGCGCTCTCCTGTCATTATCAACTCAGTGAAGCCAGATGATGAGCTTCCAATGAGGTGACTGTAAAAAGGACCATTCAACGTACACATGAACTTATCCACTAACTCCCTGTCAGTTAGAGGAGGTTGTACTCTTCCAGCCAAATCTCTCCACTTCTGGGCATACTCCTTGAAGTTCTCTTTAGCACCCATAGACATGCTTTGGAGTTGCATGCGAGTAGGGGCTAGATCAGCATTGTATTGATATTGCTTATAAAAGGCCTCAGCAAGATCATTCCAATCACGGATGTTGATACTCTCCAACTGATAGTACCATTCCAATTGAGCTCCAGATAAGCTCTCTTGGAAGAAATGGATCCACAACTTCTTATCAGCAGTATGGGGTTGGATTCTCCGGACATAAGACCTCAGATGCAGTTTGGGACAAGAAACACCATCATACACTACAGACGCAGGGACCTTGAACCCAATGGGTATAACCACTCCAGATATCAAACTCAGGTCTTCAAAATCCAGCCCAGAAGACTTTTGCAATTCCATAGCATCCATTCTATCCACCAGCATTTTGAACTTATCTTCATTAGGATCATGATAGTAGTTAGCTTCAGAATCAGAATCCCCCATTGTATTGTGGAGACTGCCTCCTCTTTCCCAGACTCATAATCTTCAACCTGTTCCTTGGTCTTGACAGGACCTCTGAACCTTCTTCCCATGTTGATGAGGCCTCCTGACCTTCTAGTCTTCTTAGTCTTTTTGGCCAGCAGTGTCTTTAATTCATCTTGCCCCTTGGACAAGTTCAGGATCAGTTCCTGGAATTGTGCATTTTGTGCCTGGAGATCTTTGACTGTTTGTTCAAGAGCCATTGCTGAAATAAACAGCGAGAAGATAAGATAACTTTACATAAGAAAACCTGCGATGCAATGATATGGTATGTAAATGCATATGCAATGTTTTCAAGGACCGCAGGATTTAAATTTGCTTAAACAATCAAGAAAGTAAACTTTTATTAGTAATAAATTTGCTTGCCCCTTGGGCTTACAATAAAAATGAAATGAAATAAATACAAAAGATGGGGTTTTAAGTCTCCCATGGACGTTTCTTCTTTGTGTTGAGGTATGAGTTGAGATTCCGCTCCTCGTGAAGTTGCTTTGTCAGCTCCAGGATTCTTTCTTGACTTGCTTTGTAATGAGTCTCGAAAGTATCCCTTTGTTCCTTCAACTGGATCCAGGACCTCTGTAAGTCTTCCATGTCAGTGGGCATGTCTGGGTGAAGGTTGGTATAAGATGTATCCCCTTCAGCAACAGGCTTCATAGTAACTAGCAGGACGGAAGGATATGGCATCATAAGAGTCTGAGCACGAGCTCGCACCCATCTGAGGTAAGCTTCCATAGGAATAGTGTACTTGGGCTCCAAACTCTTGCTGTCAACCTTGTTCACTTTTCCCCATGCTCGTATGAACCTTTGACGGTAACCTTGCAGATCGTTGTCGTAGTCAAACACAATACCCTGAATCAACATGTCATGTGGACCATCACTCCGAGCGTAACCAAACTGTCGTAAAGCTAAGGAAGGGTTGTAAGTAATGCCTCCTCTTATGCCTAGAAGTGGCACATTAGGAAACTCCCCACAACGGTCAATGATAGTAATATTCTCCATAGATTTGGAGCACCAATGGATATCTTAATGAGAGAGTGACATAATCCTTTTAGACCACCTGAACCCTTGTTCATTCTTCATCACTGATCGAGGAAGGTGAGAAATAAACCACCTAGATAGTAAAGGTATGCAACACATCAGAGTTCCTCGTGCCTTCGTAGTACGAGTATGGAGAGAGTGTAAGATGTCTCCAAGCAATGTAGGCACTGGATTGTGACTCAGAAATATGTTGATGGCATGAACGTCTATGAACTGATCTGGATTGGGGAACAACACTAAGCCATAAATCAGCAAGGCTAAGATCTCCTCAAAAGCATCATAACTCATAGCCTTCAAGAACACTTGAGCTTTCTCTATCAACACCTTAGCAAGAATACCCTTAACTCCGCTTCTCGTTTCTAGAACAATGTCTGACTTCTTTAGATGTAGAGCTGCAGCAATAACCTCTGGTTTAAGTTCTTTTTCCAAACCTGTAAAGGGTCTTTGATTAAGAACAGGGATACCCAGAAGTTTAGAGAACTCTTCCATTGTAGGAACCAGCTGATAGTCGGGGAATATGAAGCAATGGTGCTTAGGATCAAAGAACTGAAACAGGACACTCATCATGTCTTCATTGAACCCTGAAATAACTAGATCCAGTAGCTGACCATGTCTCTTGACGAACTGGGAGTTTTCAGAAACTTGAGCAACCAATTCCTTAAGCTTAGGAGGTATTCCTACAAAGTTGATCCTGATAGTATTCCTACGAGCAGAAGCCATGACCTGCAACAAAGAACAAAGATAAATCCTTTGGTCCTTGAAATGGTTAGTGATAATGCTATGCTTATGATGCATGATGATGTCATGATGTTATGCTCAATCACAAACATGTGGCACACACAAACAAGTCACACAATTGCCCTAGGTTTAGAGGCTTGCATGAGGTTTAAAGGTAAATACTCTCCCCTGAAGTTTAGATGGTTCATCCTGTCCTATAAAGTAACCAGGTTCTAAGGGATCTCAATATCATTGATCCTTCACAAGGGTGGTTGTTCAGTAGGCGACTTACTTGCCAACCAAAACCCTCCAAGTTTAGAATCTCAATGAGCGTAGTATCGAGTATCAACCAACTTCAGTCTTCACTAAAGCCAGTTATCTCACTACTTTCTAAAGGCCAAGATGGGATAACTAGGGTTCTAAAAGTTAGTTAGTGTATTGACAACATATGGCAGCCTCATATTATCCTCAACTTGACTTAAGGAACATAAGCACCAACCAAGAAGTCACACTAACTATGGCCACCAGATCAACCATATCGGTATACGCCGTACAGTTTCCTTGGTCTATTGCCATTTACCTAAGGTACACTAGATCCGGGTTAGGATCTTTCACACATAAGAACACCCAACAAGTAAAGTAAAGCAAACAAAGCAAACAAATTTAAAGTGATCTTAATTCCTAAGGGTACCCCTCTTTTATTAAATCCCCAGCAGAGTCGCCAGTTCTGTAACACGGTGGGAGAACTGACTTTAGTTAAATGTTGCGGATAGCAAGAGTCGCCACCGACTTTTATTTTATCCAAAGGAAAGGGCATAAAAGAACAGGAAAGACCTTAAAAGATTTTTGGGTTCGGGGGGTAGGTTATGTAAAGGGAAGGTGTTAGCACCCTTTACATCCATGGTTATCCATGGGCTCTTAGTTACTTAGCTCACTTTAAAATGTTTTTGAAAAGTGCAGTGTGTGTTTAGAAATTTTCTTAAGTACTTTATAATGATCCATGTATGGATATATATAAAGCCTTTGTTTTGAAAATTTGTTTGAAAAATGTGAAGTGTTTTGAAATGTTTTGAAAAGTGAGCAAGTACATAAGAGGAACCTACCCTAAGTTAAGTCTTTTCTGTTCTTAAATATCCTTTAAATGGTAAGACTATCCCTATTATTAAGGAATAGGTAGTCATTACCTTGGATGTGTGAGGGACAAGTGAAGGGACAACTGTGATTAGGCAACTGTAAGGTGTATTTAGCAATTCGAAGGGACTTATCATCTTTATTCGAAAGGGACAAGATCATTACGAAGGCAACCATGAAGGGACTTGATCTTTTTATCTGTTAAGGGACTAGATGACATAAATAACTGAAGGGACTTTGCTTTATACACCCTACTTGACCTTTTGTTTAGGCAACATGAGAGGGAACCCTTAAAAAGTGAGATGGCGACCCAAGATCGACTTACGTGTGTGAGTGTACCAATTTAAATATTTATCTTGAGATTAATGATCTAAATTCAATTTTAAATAAAAACATGTTTTACACTCCCTATTTTACTAACCATGGCATTTAAAAGTAAATAATAAAAATTATTCTACAACTATTACATAAATTGCACAATTACATAATAATAATTAAGATAATTAAAATAAATAAGCAAATAAATAAATAATTAAATGGGTTAGTAATAATAAACAAAATAAATAAGTATAAGATTGTTAGTATAATAATAAATAATAAAAGTTCAATTTTGAATAACTAATTTTTTTTTAAAAGATTTTTTAATAAAAGAAATAAATAATAAATATTATATACTAATAAAATATGATTAATAGTCTAATAATTTAATTTTATATACATATTATAAAAAATATTTGTCAATTATAATTAAGTAAGCATATAAATTTAATAAAATAAAGTTAGGGTTTTTAATTGTTTTTTAGGAAAATAAATTAGAGTTAATTAATTAAATTATTTACACATAAAAATTATATACAATATGAACAAATTATAAAATTAAAATCTATAAACAAATAAATTAATATTTATAATATAATTAGGGTTCATAAAAAAAAATTAGGATTAATCAAAATAAATTAGGGTTTATGAGTTTAGAAAATAGAATTAGGTTTTATAAAATTTTAGAGTTAAGTATTTAATATAAATATAATTAAATTACTTGCACAAAATATATAATATTACAAAAATAAATATTAAGTAATTTTAAGAATAAAGTTTAACTTTAAAAAATATGAATTTGAAATTATATACAAGAAAATAAAATAAACATTTTTATTTGTTTTAATATTTATTAATTAAATTAATTAGAATAGAAACAAATTAAATAAAACAAGAAAAAAGTGAGAAAAAGAAACTTACCTGGGGCTGGGATTCGAACCCAGGCCCTAGGCTTTACTCCCTCAAGACCAACAAGCCAACCACTGGGACAAGCCATGCGCTTGTGTTATGGAATGGACACCAATGCGTTTTGCTTCTTCTCCTGCAAACATGTTGAAAATAACCAAAAAAACAAAAGGGGCTGGGGACGATTCGAACCCAGGACTCCTCATCCATCACACAAGCGCATCAACCAACTGAGCTACCAACGCATCTGTGAAATATATTGCAAATAATTCCATAAAATATTAAAACAACATTTGAAAATCCAGAAAGCGCGCGCTGGACTTCATCTTCTACATTTGAATTTCCTGCGAATTCTCCCACAACTTTTCCTGCGAATTTACCTGCAGGTGAAATTAACAGAAAAACCTAGGTTTTTTGAAACCTTAGAAACACGTAAAATTAGAAAAAATTGACAATAGCAAATGATTTCCCATATCTCATACAATTGAAACACAGTCTTAGAAGGTATTTAAATGGTCTAAAGAGGAAGATCCCAATTTGAAGGTCCAAACCCTAGCAATGGTGGTATGCGGATACGACCATGAAACTTCAATCCAAACACATAAAAACAATCCACACACATCAATAAACAAATTTCAATGGTTAAAAACAGTTTATATATCACGAATTACTGAAATCGAAAATTTGAAAAATCAAGCCAATGTTGATTCGGTTTGTACGATTCATGATCTTTTGAATGCAAATGAGGGTTGGGAAAGCATCAGTGATGATCAAGGAATCTTTTGCAACCTTTAAAATGCCTTGAGAGAGCCTCTAAGTAAGAATCTGAATTGAGATTTTTGGATGAATTTTGAAAGCTTGAAACTTGTTCTTGAGGCTGCAATTTTTCGTCCCTTTGTGTTTGGATGAGTTTGTGTACATATAGTGGATGAAATTAGGTCAAGAAAAGTGGTTATTCTTTGGACTTTTTGGATAATTGAGATTGAGAAAGATCATGCCTTAAAATTCAAATATTCTTTGATATATCATTGCTATTTTAGGACAATCACCATAATTTTCATATCAATCTGATCCAAGCAATGTTTATGACCTTCTAGAAGCAATATCTCATCCAAATATTTGATTTATATATTTTATTTTGATTTAAAATGGTTTTAAATGAATAAAATCAAAATAAATAAAATCAAAATAATAAAAATCTGAATAAATGAGAATTGAGGCGCGCATGATGTTATGTTAAAGTTTGGATCACAAAATTGCAAGCCCATTTGGAGGAATTTGGTTTTAAGGCCCTATTTGCTTCATAAACCTCCCAAAATTTTCCCAACTTTGCAAGGGCACAAATCCTTCAGTTTTAATGCTATGAGGGTGTTCTTGGACATTTTGAAAAGCTTAAAGAGTCCTCTAACCAACCCCATTGGTTTCATGTCCATATCTTTTACCATTCTCAAGTTATGCTCTTTTGAAGTTGTTGACTTTTTGTTGACTTTTAAAAGGACCTATAATGTCTTAGCTCATACCTTCCAAATGAAGCATTTTTGGGATTGGCTTGTGAGACACAAAGTTGTAGGGAATTCAATTTCCTTCAAAATGAGCTTTGGATGGGAAATATTTGATGAAGCATGTGAAAGTTATGGCTGGTCAAAGTTCAGTTGACTTTTCCTAAGGAAACCCTAATTTAGAAACTCCTGATTCTTGATGATCTGAAATCTCCTTGATGAATCATGATCAACCCTTGATAAAATGATGAATTTTACTTCATATACTTGATGTTGGCAAAAAAATCATGAAGTTTGACTTTGGTTTGACCACAGTTGACCTCAGTTTGACTTTTTAACTGCTTTAACTGATTTTGACCTATCTGATCATCTGACTGAGCAAACCTTTGGGAAAAGTCGTGAAACTTGTCATGGGGATTCTTAAACACATATAAGGTATTATGAAGCTCACTTGAAGCCTTGGAAGTCCATTTAGCCTGATTAAAGTCAAAACCCTAGTTTAGGATGCATTGCTTAGGAGGATGCATTGTCTGAGGGAATTGTCAAATTTTCTGACTAATTGTGAACCCTGTGAACCTTGTGAACCTCATGAGATGTCTTGTGAAAATTGTAAACCTTGTGAACCTCTTAGTACAAAATGTTTTGTCTTGTGGAGGGCAAATTTTGGGGTGCAACACTTAGACACAAGGTATCTTCAAGAGGTTTAGAGGTAGACAAGACAAAGGTGGAAGTTATCTCAAAGTTGCCACCTCCAACAAATGTGAAAGGAATACGGAGCTTTTTAGGTCATGTGAGGTTCTATAGGAGATTTATCAAAGACTTTGCTAAAGTGGACAAGCCACTTAGCAACTTGTTGAACAAAGACCATGTATTTCTCTTTGACGAACCTTGTCTTTTATCATTCCAAACTTTGAAAGAAAACCTAGTTACTGCTCCAATAATCATATCACCTAATTGGACTTGTGATTCTGAACTTATGTGTGATGCTAGTGATTATGCTATTGGAGCGGTACTTGGGCAAAGAAAAGAAAAAGTTTTCCATGTTATACACTACGCTAGCAAAGTTCTTAATAAAGCACAAGTGAATTATGCCACAACTGAAAAAGAATTGCTAGCGATAGTGTATGCGCTTGAAAAATTTCGTTCATACTTGATCGGTTCAAAGGTTGTTGTTTACACCGACCATGCCGCAATAAAGTTTCTGCTCACCAAACCGGATTCTAAGCAAAGGCTTATCCGATGGATCCTCCTTCTTCAAGAATTTGATTTAGAAATAAAAGATAAGAAGGGATTGGAAAATTTGGTGGCAGATCACTTGTCGCGGCTAGTCAATGTGGACATAATCAAGAAGGAAAATGAGATCCGAGAAGAATTTCTGGATGAAAAGTGTATATGGTGCAAGTTAGGCATTGGTTTGCCGATTTTGCTAATCATAAGGAAACAAGTTGGATACTCGAAGACCTAACTTGGAACCAAAAGAGGAAATTCTTGGCGGATGCCCAATACTACGTATGGGATGAACCGTATCTTTTCAAGGTTTGTAGGGATAATTTGTGGAGGAGGTGTGTGACTAGCGATGAGGCTAACAATATACTTTGGCATTGTCATAATTCTCTGTATGGAGGGCACTTTAACGGACCGAGAACGGCCACAAAAATCCTCCAATCGGGATTTTATTGGCCGACAATTTTCAAGGATGCCAACCTTCATGCGAGGAGTTGTGATGAGTGCCAAAGGTCCAGTGGAATAGGCAAGCGGGACGAAATGCCCATCCAAAATATTCAGGAGGTTGAGGTTTTTGATTGTTGGGGCATTGATTTCGTCGGCCCATTTCCACCATCTTTTACCAATGAATAAATTTTGGTTGTTATGGACTATGTCTCTAAGTGGGTGGAAGTGATTGCTTCACCGAAGGCGGATGGCTAAACGGTGATTAAGTTCTTAAAGAAAAACATTTTTGCCTGTTTTGGCACGCCTCGTGTGTTGATTAGCGTTGGAGGGTCGCACTTTTGTAATGCACCGTTAGAAAACATTTTGAAACATTACGGTGTATCGCACAAAGTAGCAACTCCCTACCACCCCCAATCAAACGGGCAAGCCGAAGTGTCGATCGAGAAGTGAAAAGGATTTTAGAAAAAACTGTTTCGGGATCGCGGAAGGATTGGTCTCAAAAATTGGATGAAGCTTTGTGGGCGTATCGCACCGCATACAAAGCTCCAATAGGCTTAACTCCGTTCCAAATGGTTTATGGCAAAACATACCATTTACCGGTTGAAATGGGGCACAAAGCTCTTTGGGCTTTGAAGTTTCTTAATTTTGATCCTACCGAGGCCGGAATGAAAAGAAAAGTTCAATTGAGTGAATTGGAAGAGATGAAAGAAGCGGCTTACCATTCAAGTTGGCTCTATAAAGAGAAAACAAAGAAATACCATGACAAGAAGATCAAGATTAAAGAGTTTGAAAAGGGTCGGCTTATATTGCTTTTCAACTCCCGGTTGAAGCTTTTTCCCAGAAAATTGAAAAGTAAGTGGTCGGGACCGTTTCGTGTGAAAGAGCTTAAAGAGTATGGTGCTATAGTGATCGAGGATTTGGAAAAGAAGGATAGTTGGACCGTTAATGACCAACGTCTTAAAATCTACCTTGGAGGTAATTTCAATCGAGAAAGAAAATATGTCACCCTCGATGATCGTTGATCATTATGGATCGTCGAGCTTATCCGACGTTAAACAAGCGCTAGTTGGGAGGCACCCCAATTTTGTAATTTTTTACTGCTTTTTATGTTGAAAATGTGTTGTAGGCGTATTTTAGAAGTTGTTTGTGGTGTTACATTGCTGCTGGAAGTGTTTGTTGATTTCCTGCACTCGCTGAGCGAAGGATTGCTCGCTGAGCGAGGTTTTGTAGAATGAAGCTCGCTTAGCGAGGGTTGCGAATTTTTTTAAAAAAAATGGACTGAACTGGGATCATTAAGGTGGACCTGGTCCAGTCAGAATGAGTAAAGAGTGGGATTGAATTAGGGTTGCATCTTTTGCTCCCTTTTTCATAAAAACTAAAAGGTTTTTCAAAACTTCTTCTATGTTCTTCCCATACTCTTTGCTAATTCTCATTTTTGGTGCTTCAAAGCTTCAACTTTTTGCAACCTCAAACATCAAGGTAACCATGTTCTTCATTTTTGTTCTTTAATTTTGTAGTTTTGAGTTTTGTAAGTTTTAATTCCTCTAGAAATCATTTGCCCTAAGAAAATTCTTATCCCAATATCACAAGTTTGTTATTCTTTGTTGTTTAAATTGAAAATGGGGTTTTGGTTTAAGAAATTTATGTTTTAGGGCAATGATTTTGAAATTATGAGTAAATGTTGAGGAATTAATTGTTATGGTTAGGTTTTAGGAATTATTTAGCCTCTATTGTGTTAAATATGTGTTGTTGGATTAGTTTTTAAGTAAGGAATTGGCCCTGCTGAGAGAAGAGAGTTCTGCATTTCGCAGAGCTCGCTGAGCGAGTTTTCGAGATAGTTTTTCGCTCAGCGAGACCTGTTTTGTGCATAATTTTTTTCCCTTTCCAGAAATTGCTTAAACTTTATGGGGGTGTTCCTTATGTTTTATTATTAATTTAGGTAATTTTTATTTGTGTTTTTATCGGCTAATTTGATCGGATCCCTCGTGTTTCGATCTTTTGGTGTGTTTGTTGTTTTGTTTCAGATGTCAAACCGTTCAAAGCGAGGATGTACTGGAAGCTCTTATGCGAGGCCACCTCTTGCTCAAACCTTTGACTGCAACCGATTCTTGACACCCGCTCATCATGAGCGTTATTTGGTCCTTGAACGAAGGAATGTTTGGCCGGATCGGATTGTGGATTTGAATCCGGAGGGGGAGTATAGGTTTGTCCAGCGCACTATGGATGAAGGGAATTATGTGAGACTTTGTGAGCCGTATCCGGATTATCACTTAGAGATCGTAAGGGAGTTTTTCACAAACGCCCTTCCGACCGGTCTTGAGGGAACTGCTTTTGAGTATAAGACCTGGGTAAGAGGCAAACACATTGACTTTCGGAAGCTATCCTTAATGAATATTTGGGCAACAATGTTCAACTGCCACAGGACGGTCTTTGTGATTTTGTTAGGATGAAGAAAGGAAAAGTTTGGATGTCGAGCTCATAAGGGAGCACATTTGTACCCGGGATCAAACTTATGAGGTTAGTGTTGTTGGAGTTCCTGTGTGCTTCAAGCGGAGCTCTCTGAACAGTCGGGCTAGGGTGATAATGACCATTGTGCTGCATAACCTTATTCCTCGGAGCCATGTTTCGGATGTTACATTTGATGTGGCTGCTCTGATTTTTTGCATTCTGAAGAGCAAGGTTGTGAACCTTGCCTCGATTATTGCTAAGGAGCTTATGAGAGTGGCTACTAGTGGGACTGATTATGGTTCCGTGCTTCATGTGTTATTTCTCATCCAGGATTGGTTATGGCTTTATGCAGAAAAGCGGGTGTAGTTCTTCCTTCCCATGGAAATGTGAGGTTGAAAAAAATTGATGATGAGTATTGTTTCACCTTCTGTGAGCCACCACTTCACCCACCTCTGGTTGCTTCAGCTCCTCCGCGTAGTTTGGGTTTTGATGCTGCCACAAACATGGCAATGCATGCTTCTCACCACCGCTCTTTAGACTTCATCTATGAGAGTATGCTTCAGCTTCAGCTGATGATTAGGGAGCCTCAGGCGGGGCATTCTATGTGGAGTATGGATGACTTCAGGGCTTATTCTGCATGGCCCGGGGACATGTCATCGTCCTCTGGGGGTGCAGGTGTTGATATTGATGCAGGTGCTGGTGCTGGTGCCGAAGATGCAGTTGATGATGATGATGACAACTCGAGTTCCTTTGAGTGATGTCTACTGGACGGTTTGATGGACCAGTTTATGTTGTTTTAGTGTTTTTCTTTCTTTTATGTTATTTCCTTTATGTTAAGATATTTTGAATTCTGAACATCTGGGCGGATGTGTTTTTACTTTTTATTTTGAATATTTGATCATCCGGGTGGATGTGTCTTGTTTTATTTGTTGGTTTGAATTTGTTTCCCATCCGGGCGGATGGTGTACTTTAACATTTTGGATTAATGAACATCTGGGCGAATGCATTTTGATTTTAAAATTTTTGTCTTAGTTAACATCCGGGCGGATGCATTGTTATTATTACTTGGTGTACAAATTTTTTGTGTTTGTCTTATCTTTAAGGTGGAATTTTGACAGAAGCGAGTGCATTTTTGTGATCTAAGCGTGTATCGTCACCTTTCTTGGATGGTGATGATAAAATTCCGTAAGTTGCGCGAGAAAGGTACTCCGTTCGCACCTTTTAGAAAATAACATGTTTATGAACTAGTTGCTTTTCACAAATCTATAATTTACTTCACTTTGCATAAATGTTCATTTGAGAATCAATTAGGACAAAACCACATAGTGAGTGACTTCCATTGTTCACAAATTTTAGTGTGATTATAATTATTGCGAACTCGTTCGATTCATGCTTGTATTGTGTATTCTTTGGTTAATTTTGGAAACTTGGAAATGATCTAGGCATTGCTTGAAATTGAGAAAAACCATTCATTCCTTTTGGCTTTAGTCACCGGTGAGTAGTGCGAGAATTTGTTAGCCGACTTTGATCCTTCACACAACTAGAATGAATCATAATTGTCGGTAAAAATGCTGAATTATCATCTTGTGGTAATCATTGTCGTGAAATTGAAAAGAAAAATTCATTGCAATTCACTCTAGTTTTTCGTATTTTTGTTTACACTTTCACACCCTTGCTTGAACACTTATTGAGAAGAATATTGTCCAATTTTATAGTGTCATTTAAAGTTGGGGAGAGTTGTTGGTGGAAAAAAGGATGGATGATATTGGTGCCTCTTGTGAAAAGATCGAAAAAAATTGATGAATGAATGAATTGAGAATTGAATTGCATTCGTTGTTAGAGTTGCGTGAAAATGAAAGAAAATATTCATTCGATTAAGAGGAAAACTCTTGAATAGGGGCATCACAAAAAATTGAGGAAAAAGAAAAAGGAAAAAATGTGTATAGGAGAAGTTAGGGGGAACCAAAAAATTTTGGTTGTTATGATTTTGGCGTGTTCTTTGTTTTTCAAAAACCTTTTAACCCATTTTTGAATCATTGTCCTTAGAAAATTATTCCTTTCTTTGTAACCCTTGCTTCATTATAACATTGAAAAGCTCTTTTGATCTTGGTTTCCTTGATGTTTCCTTGTGAATTTGAAGATACTTGCATGAATTGTTCCGAATGTTAGCAATATTACAAATGAGAGTGATTTGTCCCTTTTTGATATTGATGCTTGACTTAGTTAAGTATTTAGGTGATTCTCTTATGAACATTCCATTGCATTTGTTGATAGCTTGTCGTTTGTGTTTAGAAATTAGTTCATGATTATGTTGTAGTTCTTTGAGAAGCCGGTTGTTACTCGTAAGCAAAACCTTCGGTTTGAACCATCTTGTTTGGTGTGTTCACTTGTTTAGTTTGTGTTCGTTTATTTTAAAAGAATTCACCTTTGTTTGAGGACAAACAAAGAAGCAAGTTGGGGAGAGTTGATAAGAGCATATTAGTGTTATTATTTAGTAGATTTTTTGGCACTTTTCAAGGGTTATTTTGATCTCTAATGCTTTTTCCCCTATGTTTCTTATACTTATTCATAGTTCAGTTTTAGCATTTTCAAAGCATCATTTATTTAACTTTCATTTTTGTACTTTTAGGTTACACTGTAGAAATATGGAGCAAATTTCATTAAGACCTTCTTTGGGAAGTTTTGGAAGAAATTTAAGGATTCTTGCTCGCTTCAAGCTCGCTCGGCGAGCTCCCAGCGAAGTTTCCAGAGATAATTTCGTTCAGCGAGGCCTTTTGTTGCTCAGCGAGTTGTGGCTTTTAATGAACTCTTGCTCAGCGAGACCTGCGATTTCAGCTTCTTTATAAGCATTTGTTTCACAATTTTGTTGGGATGTAACTTTTGACATTAGACCTAAATATCCCTTAAACACTTTTTCACCTTGTTCTAAGAAGATTGGGTGCATTTAAAGTCAAGAGATTGTCATTAATGCTCCATCTTCTTCATCTTCATCTTTTGTTGGAAGCTTCCATGGAAATGGAGAGCTAAACCCATAGTATGTCAAGGTTAGAAGGTAGATAGGTTATATTTTGTATGTATAGACCTTGATCCTTTTGTATAAACTCTTGATGATGAATATATGATGAAAGCTTTGATTTTTATGACAAACTCTTTGTGTTGCTTCATGATTGAGAGATATGACTAACATTTGACCTAGGTTTTCATCACCCAAATACCATAAGCTAGAGATAGTTATGGGCTTTGGAGTTCACTTTGTATTGAACCTAAATGTTACCATTTTGATAGATTGAGTGAGAAATCATCAATGGATCAAAATGGTAAAGCTCACATTTTGTGTTAGAAATAAACATTATGAGAGGATATTGTGAATGTGTTCATTGTTGAAATGAGTTTATCTTTTGATCAAAACTATATATGCAAATAAACCTATCAAACCCTAACTTTGACAAATGCTTTTTACAGATCTTTTACAAACCAATATTTTTAACTCTTAGAATTTATTTGAATGAAAAAGTCTATTTTCGATACAAACACTAAAACCCCTTTTGTAACCATTAAGTCTAAAACTTAAGCAATTGTAGAACGACATAAATATCATAAAACAATCTTTGTGGTTCGACAATCAACCCTTACTCATTTGTGCTTTCAACAATGATACATCTAATCTCTTTACATAATTGTGTTTTGTATGATGTGAGCAAGCTATCTGGGGGAGTTTTGGTTGGCAAGTCAGTTGCCACAATGGAGAACTAAACTGTTAGTTAATCTGTTGTAATCTGTTTCCGCCGATACTTTGAAGGTTGCAGTAGTGATAAGAATTTCAGTCTGGCAGGTAAGTCAGGTAAGTGCTACTGTTTCGATTTTTTACAAATTTTTTTCCAGAAGTTCAGAAAAAAATTGAAGAACATTGTGTGCTCTTTATTCGACCCTCAAAATCGCAAATTCCTCTTTTTTCTATTTTATTTTGATTTATTTTCTATTTTCATATTCTCAAAAAAATCTGGAAAATATTGTGCGCTCTTTATTTGATTTTATTAGATTTTTAGCATCGTTTTAATATTTTTTAGATTTTATTTTAATCGCTTTTCTTATTTTCCGTTATTTTAAAATCTGCAGTGATTTTATCTGACTCTGTTTATGTTTTATTTTTTTATTCTTCTAATAGCATGATAAAAACATATCCTCCTCTCATCTCAAAGACTCAATATTCTTCCGATCTTTTCGTTTAGATTATTTTACAATTTCTAAAGATAATGTAACTGCTAAAGCCTTGTAATAGTTTAGGTTTATTTTCCGCACTTTACATTTTCTTTCAGGATTTTTTTATATTTATGTATCTCTCCGAAAGCCATGTAATAGTTTAAACTAAGGTTTTATTTTTCTGCACTATAAACTATTAGATGTATGCTTAATAGGATTGTATTGCAAGATTAAAATGACCGTTAGCTAACCCTAATTTAATTTCCTTCAAAATGAGCTTTGGATGGAAAAGAATTGATGAAGTGTGTGAAAGTTATGGTTGGTCAAAGTTCAGTTGACTTTTCCTGTGAAAACCCTAATTTAGAAACTTCTTGATTCTTGATGATCTGAGATTTTCTTGATGAATCATGATCAACTCTTGATAAAATGATGAATTTTACCTCATAATCTTGATGTTGACAAAAAATCTTGAAGTTTGACTTTAAGTTGACCACAATTGACCTCAGTTTGACTTTTTTGCCAAGTTGATTGATTTTTGAATATCTGAACATCTGACTGGTCAAACTTATTGGGAAAGCTCTGAAACTTGACATGGGGATTCTTGAAGACATGTGGGATGTTATGAAGCTCACTTGAGGCCTTATAATTCCATTTAGCTTGGAGAAATTCAAAACCCTAGTTCTGGATCCATTGTTCAGGAAGAGGCTTTGTCTTCAATCCTTTTGACCAATTGTGAACCCTGTGAACCTTGAGAGAACTCTTGGGATACATTGCTTTGATTGTGGGAGGGCAAATTTTGGGGTACAACAGCTGCCCCTGTTCAATTTTCTGAAACCTGAGGAATTAGATTGGCATGTACGCCATTCGTGACTTGAAGGTTGAAGGGGATTGAACACAAAAGCCCAAAAATTTGCACTTGCTAGTGCGTAGAATAACACTGTTGGTTGGTTGTATTGCTCGAATGGGCTTAAAGATGCCATTCGGAGAAAAATTTCTTCAGATATACTTCTTGGAGGATGAAGCAGTCCCAAATGTAACTTGATGCAGTCTTGGGAGAATGTAGTAGTCCAAAGTATGATGATATAGCTTTTGGGAAGATAAAACAAACCAAGGCATGATAATATAGCCTTTGGGAAGATAAAACAACCCAAGGTGAGATGATATATCTTTTGGGAAGATAAAACAACCTAAGGTGAGATGATATAGCTTTTGGGAAGACAAAACAACCCAAGGTAAGATAATATAGCTTTTGGGAAGATAAAACAACCCAAGGTGAGATGATATAGCTTTCGGGGGGATAAAGCAGCCCGAGGTATAATGATATAGCTTTTGGGAAGATAAAGTAACCCAAGGTATGATGATATAGCTTTTGAGAAGATAAAGTAACCCAAGGTATGATGATATAGCTTCCGAGAGGATAGAGTAGCCCGAGGTATTGTGATTTTTGGGAAGATAAAGTAACCCAAGCTATGATGATATAGCTTTTGGGAGGATAGAGCAGCCCGAGGTATTGTGATATAGCTTTTGGGGAGATAAAGTAACCCAAGGTATAAGTTGTTGATGACGTTTGTCTGCTGGAGAATTAACCTAAAAAACAAGATTAGTTCTATGAAAATATCATGATGTATGTAACACTTTGCAAGATGATATCTTATGAGAATGTTGTATGCGTTTGATATGATGTGATGATGTATGTATGAATTATGTAGTTGAAGTGCATGAGTAGCTTCGTAGAACAACTGCTGGCTGGGGAAGATAAATCATGATTCGTTGTTGAGGAATATGAAGACTTCGTTTTTGTATTATTTTAGAATATCGTACTTAGAACCTACCATTTTCGTTCGTCGTACTTCTTATTGAAGGATTAAGTTCCTGAATATCCTGACTAAGGATAAAAGATATGGACATTGATCCGGGAGACTTATCCGGTCAAGTATCAATTCTTCAGAGGATATATTGTATTTGAAATGAAACTATTTGAATACTTCGTAGGGTTGGAAGTACAAGATATATCTTGAAGTATTCCGTAATAATACCTGTAAAGATTACTCTGTGGGGATGAACCGGTGAAGATTCGTTGAATTCCTACCTCCGCTCGTTCTTAGTAAATGATATTATTGTATTTATGCATTTCTAGTAAACATCAATCATATTCAAAAGCATATATACATTCAAACATAACCAACAAACGTTTCTCGCTTTAGTAAAAGGGGAAAAGTAAACCTGAATAAAGAGGGAAAAGTAAACCTGAATAAAGAGGGAAAAATAAACCTGAATTTGAAAAATGGAATTTTATTTATTTAGAAAATAACCTATAAACATGCGAGTTTTAACATGGAGACGGAAATCCTAGTAAGAGGAATTCTTCGAAGAAATTTTACAAAAACAAGGAAAAATAGCTATGTGTAAATAATTCTATTGAGTTTCAACTCCGCTATTGCCATTATCTTCAAGTATCTCATCTTCAGCTATCGGAAAAGAAACGATTGGACTGATATGTATCTGTTGAATTTGACATAGATAACACAACTAGTAGAGGTTACATGAGTGATCCAACAAGACATAATCATACGCTTTAATCCCTAACTTTTGCCTAGATTGCCTTTTCAGGTTTTCAATCACCGGGATACCCTTTTTTGCCCAAGCCGCCTTTTCAGGTTTTCGACTTGTCGGGTGTACATTATATATATATATATATATATATATATATATATATATATATATATATATATATATATATATCCCTAATATTTTCCCGAATCCTTTTGGTTCGCCGGGATGCCCTTATTTTTGCCCGAACCCTTTTGGTTCGTCAGGATGCCCTTATTTTTGCCTAGGCCAGTCAACCTAGCGGGTCTCTTTTTATGCGTAGTAGTTTTTAACTATGTTTGCATTCACAGGCTGTGGGAAATCTTCACCATCCATGGTGGTAAGCATCATGGCACCTCCAAAAACTACCCTCTTAACAACAAATGGCCCTTCATAGGTGGGGGTCCATTTGCCTCTGGGATCACCTTGTGTTAATATGATACGCTTGATCACCAAATTACCAGCCTGATATACTAGCTGCTTGACTTTCTTATTGAAGGCTTTGATCATACGTTTTTGATACATCTGACCATGACAAACAGCTGCTAACCTTCTCTCATCAATCAAGTTTATCTGGTCAAGTCGAGTCTGAATCCATTCATCTTCGGCTAAGCATGCATCCTTCATAATTCTCAAGGAAGGAATCTGAACTTCAATGGGTAACACTGCTTCCATACCATAGACAATGGAGAATGGGGTTGCCCCTGTTGAAGTACGTATTATGGTACGATAACCATGAAGAGAAAATGGTAACATCTCATGTCAATCCTTATATGTAATTGTCATCTTCTGCAAGATCTTCTTAATATTCTTGTCGGCGGCTTCCACTGCACCATTCATCTTCGGACGATATGGAGAAGATTATGATGCTTAATCTTGAACTGCGTGCATAGGTCAGTAATCATAGTATTGTTCAAATTAGTACCATTATTTGTGATAATCCTTTCAGGGATGTCATACCTACATATAAGATTATACTTGATGAATTGGGCCACAACATTCTTAGTAACAGAAGCAAATGAAGCTGCTTATACCCACTTCGTTAAGTAATCAATGGCTACAAGAATGAAATGATGTCCATTAGAAGCGGTAGGTTTGATCTCACCAATCATATCTATGCCCCCGCATGGAAAAAGGCCAAGGAGCAGTCAGAACAATAAATGGAATTGGAGGCCCATGAACTTTATCAGCATAAATTTGGCATTTGTGACAAGTTTTAGAGTGTTGAAAGCAATCAGCTTCCATGGTGGACCAATAGTAACCTGCTCTCAATATCTTCTTAGCCATGGTATGCCCACTATAATGAGTACCAAAGATCCCATCATGCATGTCCTCCATAATCTATGTTGCTTCCTTCTTATCCACACAACGAAGCAAAGTTGAATCATGATTGCGCTTGTACAAAATTCCATTACTCAGGAAAAATTAGTAGAAAATCTCCTCAGAAACTTTTTATCATTGATAGATGCCCCTTCAGGGAACTCTTGAGCTTCAAGATACCTTTTCACTTCATAGAACCAAGGTTTTTCCTCTACTCCTTCAGTACCCACCTCATTGCAGTATGGAGGTTCATCAAATCAATCAATGGTAATTATGGGAGCTTCATCATCCCAACTGATTTCAAACATAGATGCCACGGTGGCTAATGCATCTGCCAACTGTTTCTCTTCTCGTGGAATATGTCCAAAAGTGATTTCTTTAAAGTACGGGATCAAAGACAACACATGCTCTCTATAAGGAATGAGATTTGGATGCTTGGTGTCCCAATCTCCTTTAACTTGACTAACTACCAGGGCTGAATCTCCATACACATTCAAAAACTGAATTTTCATCTCAATGGTAGCCTTGACACCCATTATGCACGCTTCATACTCAGCCATATTATTGGTACAATCAAAACAAAGTCTTGCAGTAATTAGTGTATAACAACCTTTAGGAGAGATAATTACAATGCCAACACCATTACCAAGCGCATTAGAAGCTCCATCAAAAACCATATTCCATCGGGATCCTTGTTCAGGTCCTTCACATTGTCTAGCTTCTTTAGTAACAATCATAATATCCTCATCCAGAAACTCAAAATTCATAGACTGATAATCATCCACTGCTTGATGAGCCAAATGATCAGCTACTACACTTCCTTTAATTGCTTTCTGAGTAGTGTATTGTATGTCATATTTTGTCAAGATCATTTTCCATCTCGCTATTCATCCGGAGAGAGAAGGTTTCTCAAATATGTACTTGATTGGATCCATTTTTGAAATCAATAAAGTGGTATGAGTCAATATATATTGTCTTAGTCGGCGAGCAGCACATGCCAAAGCGCAGCAAGTTTTCTCTAGCAGTGAATATCTTGTTTCACAGTCGGTAAACTTTTTGCTAAGGTAGTATATTGCTTGCTCTTTTCGACCAGACTCATCATGTTGCCCCCAACACACACACCATTTAGTTATCCAATACTGTCAGGTACATAATCAAGAGTCTTCCTTCAACTGGTGGCATCAATATGGGAGGTTCTTGGAGGTATTTTTTGATCTCATCAAAAGCTAGCTGGCATTCGTCATTCCATTCCATTACTTGATCTTTTTTCAACAACTTGAAAATTGGCTCACAAGTAGCAGTTAACTGGAAAATAAATCTTGCAATGTAATTCAGTCGTCCCAAGAAACCTCTAACTTCTTTCTCAATACGGGGAGCAGGCATCTCTTGTATAGCTTTTACCTTTGCAGGATCAACTTCAATACCTTTACCACTAACAATAAACCCAAAATTTTACCATATCTAACTCCAAAGGTACACTTGTTTGGATTTAATCTCAACTTGTACTTCTTTTACCTCTCAAACAACTTGTGCAGATGATCAAGATGTTCTTCTTCAGTCTGAGATCTGGCTATCATATCATCCACATATACCTCTATCTCATGGTGAATCATATCATGGAACAAAGCTACCATAGCACGCTGATATGTTGCCCCAGCATTCTTCAAACCAAATGGTATCACCTTATAACAGAAAATGCCCCATTGTGTAACAAATGTAGTCTTCTCCATATCTTCAGGTGCCATCTTAATCTGATTGTAACTAGAGAAACCATCCATAAAAGAGAATACCTTATGTTGAGCAGTGTTGTCTACCAGAACATCAATATGTGGAAGTGGAAAGTCATCCTTGGGGATGGCTTTATTCAAATCCATGTAATCTACACACATGTGTACTTTACCATCTTTCTTAGGCATCGGTACCACATTTGCAACCCACTGAGGATAAAAAGAAATAGCTAGAAACCCTGCATTGAATTGTTTCATCACTTCTGCCTTAATCTTTTCTGACATTTCAGGATGCATACGACGAACTTTCTATTTTATTGGGCGGCAATCCTCTTTCACTAGTAAATGGTGAACCACAATATCAGTATCCAGCCCTGGCATATCTTCATAAGACCAAGCAAAAATTTCCACATAATCCGGTAACATTTGGATCAACATGTTCTTAACACCGTCTTCCAATTCAACACCTATCTTGACGTCTTTCCTGTTTTCTTCAGTTCCCAGATTCACAACTTCAATTGGTTCCTCATGTGGCTGTATAGCTTTCTCTTCTTACTGTAGCAATCTAGCCAGCTCTACAGGTACTTCACAATCTTCCTCCTTTCCATCCTCGGCTTGATAGATCGGATTGTCGAAGTTATAATTGGAAATAGCAGAACTATTATTAATAGGATCTAGAGTGGATGAGGATCTGCATTTTAGTGACGTGGGTGTGTGTAAGAATGCATAGCTATTGATAAAGGAAAAAGTAAAATAAAGATAAAGAGCGCAATTTTTACGAAAGTAAGAAACGTCCATTGATTTTATTGAATGAAAATATGCAAATGAAATGACAACCCTAACAAGCAAACCATTGTGCCTCGGGCAAGGCACAAGGCTCAAAAGTATTTAATTGTTCCGAATTACAAAAATTAAAATTAGAAAACAAAATAGCATTTACTCCTGACTAAAGGAGATAGGAATAACGTTTTCAACCTTCCAATTGTTGAGCCCATCACCAATGGTAGGAAAGATGCAATTATCCAGGTTGTGATCTTCATCATAATCTCCCACAACATTGACTTGGTCCTTTATGATTCCTTGATTAGTGATACGAATAGCACGAGCACGACGAACAGCCTTCTGAGATTCTGCAGTAAAACCCAAACCAAATTTGTCAGACTTGTAAGGAATGTCAGGAAGCTGACCCCAAATAGTACAACCACCTTCTTCAACCACATCTTTAGCATCCTTGAGAGAGACCATTGTAGGAGGTACTCTGGTAACAACAGGCACTGGTTTAGCAACAAGGATGGATTCAGTAGCAGGAACAACTTGAGGAACTACTTCAAATGTCTGGAAAGGAGTCTCAACAAATTCACCCTCCATCTCAACATATTTAAAAGCATTCACATGACTGACTATGTATTCTTCCTCACCATAAACAGTGACAATCTTTCCTTTCACTGGATACTTCAATTTCTGATGTAAAGTGGAAGTCACAACACCTGCCCCATGGATCCAGGGGCGCCCAAGCAAACAGGAGTACGCAAGACGAATATCAATCACATAGAAAGTAGAATCAAAGACTTGAGAGCCTACTTTAATTGGGAGATCCACTTCTCCATGCACCATTCTTCTTGAACCACCAAAGGCCCTCACCACCACATGACTTGGTCTTAACACAACATCTTCAAGGTTGAGTTTGTCCAGAACCTCCTTGGGTAACGCATTCAATGAAGAACCATTATCCACCAATACATGAGACAAAGTAGTGCCCCTACACTCAATGGAGACGTGCAGAGCTCTATTATGGTTTCTTTTAACAGGAGTCAGATCAGCGTCAGAAAAACTCAAACCATTATCACTAGTCAGATGAGCAACACAATTCTCAAACTGGTCCACAGAGATTTCATGTGGCACATGAGCAGTCTTCAGGAACTTGATTAAAGCCTTGGCATGGGCTTCAGAACATAATAGCAGAGATAACATCGAGATTTTAGAGGGAGTGTGCCCCAACTGGTCTACAATATCATAATCACTCTTGCGAATGATCTTTAGTATTTCTTCCATATGCTTAGAGAGATCTTCATTAGCTGGTGACTCAGCTTGAAAAGGTTCAATCACTGATCCATTGCCTCGAGCCTCAGTACTTGACCTAGAGTTAGAGATATGAACTAGGGCAGCAGCAGTCTTTGAGGTGTCTTCTAGAGAGAAAATTCTTCCACTCTTGGTAACCTTACTAGACCCAGCAATATTGTCAATATCAGGATTAGCATCATTAGTAGATGTATCAGTCAAAGGCTCTTGCTTGACACCATGGATATAAACATCAGAACCATAATTCCAGGGTATAGCCTTATCAGAAGTATATGGGATAGGACCAGGAGTAGTAATAATCATTGGAGCCACCTTTGGCTCAGCAGTGATCTTCACAGGACCTTTTGAAGTGATCCTTACTAGACCTTTGGAAGTAATATTCACAGGAGTCTTATCAACCATATCCACATCTTCAAGCTTCAGATCTTGGGCCAGACCTTCACACAAACTCTCTACATAAGGAGTCTTCTCAAATAATATAGTAAGGTTGTCCATCAGACGCTGAATACCTTCCTTCAGCTTCCAACAACTATTAGATTGATAGGCACAGAAAAAACAATCTTCATTGCAACCCGAAAATAAATCGGCTTGCATTAGCTTCTTCTTGACAATGGATAGAGGAGTAGTTAACTCAGCCACAGTATAAACATAAGAAACTTCATCAACAACATTAACAGTCTTCTCATACTTAGGCATAGGAGCAGTAATCACATTAGGAGTTTCAGGAAGGTCAAACTCAATTTCTCCATTTTCAATCATATCCTGAATTTTGGTCTTCAACGCCTAACAACTATTAGTATCATGTCCAGGACTGTTGGAATGATATGCACACCTTGCATTGGGATTGTAACGAGGAGAGGAAGTGTTGGGATTCTGAGGAGGGTCCTTCAAAGTAATCAACTCTCCTTTCAACATGTGTTGCAAAGCCTGAGCCAACTACATATTGATCTTCATAAATTGCCTTATAGGCTTGGGCTGACTGTTCTGCTGTTGCTCTTGTGGTGCAGGTGCAAGATTAGAAATCAAAACAGCTCCCACAGATTGGTTACGATTATTACGACCTTGTTGGCCATACACAACATTGGATTCCTTCTTATCATTAGAAGGCTTCTTGGTGGTACTTAAAGAGGAAAGCATTTGAATATTTCCACTTCGTATTCCATTCTCCACACGTTCTCCAGTCATTATCAGCTCAGTGAAACCAGAGGACGAGCTTCCAATAAGATGATTGTAGAAAGGACCATTCAACATACTCATAAACATATCAACCAATTCCCTGTTAGTAAAAGGGGGTTGAAATCTACTTGCAATATCTCTCCACTTCTGAGCATACTCCTTGAAGCTTTCTTTAGAACCCATGGACATGCTTTGGAGTTGCATGCGAGTTGGTGCTAAATCAGAGTTATATTGATACTGCTTATAGAAAGCCTCAGCAAGATCATTCCAATTACGAATGTTGGTACTCTCCAGTTGATAATACCATTCCAGTTGAACCCCAGCCAAACTCTCTTGAAAGAAATGAATCCACAGCTTCCTATCAGGAGTATGTGGTTGAATCCTCCTGACATAAGATCTCAGATGCAACTTTGGACATGACACACCATCATACACCATAAAAGTAGGAACTTTGAAACCAATAGGGATGGAGATTCCAGAAATCAAGCTCAAATCTTCAAAGTCAAACCCATAAGTCTTTTGTAGTTCTATAGCATTCATCCGGTCCTTTAGTATCTTATACTTCTCTTCACCAGCCGGATCATGGTAATATTTATCCTCATAATCAGAGTCTTCAACAGTACCATGGAGACTGCCTTCTTCTTTCTCAGAATTTTCAGACCGAAGATTTTCAACTTCTTCATCTGTCTTGACTGGACCTATGAACCTTCTACCCATGTTGATGAAGCCAACTGGTTTCCTGGTCTTCTTCTTTTAACTTGGTCAGAAGTGCCTTTAGTGCATCTTGTCCCCTAGACAAATTCAGAATCATCTCTTGAAATTGGGCATTCTGAGTCTGGAGTTCCTTGACAGTTTTTTCGAGAGCCATTTTTGTTTAAACAAACAGTGAGAAGATAAGATACTTGTTCTAAGAAACATTTGATGTAATGATATGGTATGTAGATGCATATGCAATGTTTTCAAGGACCGCAGGATTTAAATTTGTTTTAAAGAAAAACAAAACAAAACTTTTATTAGTAAATGTTTAATATAAATTTCCCCTTGGGCTTACAATGAAAGGAAATAAGAATAAAATACAAAGAAATAAATATATGGGACTTAGGTCTCCCATGGACGCTTCCTCTTTGTGTTGAGGTATGTGTTGAGATTTCGCTCCTCGTAAAGTTGCCTTGTCATCTCTAGCATTCTTTCTTGACTAGCTCTGAACTGAGTCTCAAAGGTATCCCTTTGCTCCTTCAATTGAATCTAGGACTTCTGCAACACTTCCAAATCAGTGGGCATGTCTGGATGAAGGATGGTATAAGGAACATCTCCTTCAGCAACAGGCTCCATAGTAACCGGTAGAACAACATGATATGGAATCATAAGAGTCTGAGCACGAGATCGCACCCATCTGAGATAAGGTTCCATATGAATGAAATACTTTGGTTCCAGAGTCTTGCTATCAACTTTGTTCACCTTGTTCCAAGGTCGTATGAACCTTTGACGATAACCTTGAAGATCGTTGTCGTAGTAAAACACAATACCCTGAATAAGCATGTCATGAGGACCATTACTCCGAGCATAACCAAACTGTCGTAGAGCTAAAGAAGGGTTGTAAGTAATGCCCCCTCTTATGCCAAGGAGTGGCACATTAGGGAACTCCCCACAACGGTCAATGATAGTAACATTCTCCATAGATCGAGAACACCAGTGAATATCTCAATGAGAGAGTGACATAATCCTTTTAGACCACCTTAACCCTTGTTCATTCTTCATCACTGATCGAGGAAGGTGAGAAATAAACCCCCTAGCCAAGGTATGCAACACATCAGAGTTCCCCTTGCCTTTGTAGTAATAGTATGAAGAGAGTGCAAGATGTCTCCAAGTAAGGTAGGCACAGGATTATGAGTCATAAATATGTTAATGGCGTGTACGTCTATGAATTGGTCTGGATTAGGGAATAACACTAAGCCATAGATTATAAGGCTAAGATCTCCTCAAAAGCATCATAGCTTATAGCATCCAAGAAAACTTGAGCTTTCTCCATCAATACCTTAGCAAGAATACCCTTAACTCCACTTCTCATTTCTAGGACAATGTTTGATTTCTTCAAATGTAGGGCTGCAGCAATGACTTCAGGTTTAGGCTCTTTCTCTAAGCCTGTGAAGGGTCTTTGATCAAGGATAGGTACACCCAGTAGCTTGGAGGACTCCTCCATTGTAGGAACCAGCTGATAGTTGGGGAATGTGAAGCAATGATGTTTAGGATCAAAGAACTGGAATAGGACACTCATCATGTCTTCATTGAATCCTGAAGTAACTAGGTCCAGCAGGTAACCATGTCTCTTAATGAATTGGGAGCTTTCAGAAACTTTAGATACCAATTCCTTAAGCTTATAAGGTATCCCTACAAAGTTGATCCGGATAGTATTCATACGAGCAGAAGCCATGACCTGCAACAAAGAATAAAGATAAATCCTTTGGTCCTTGAAATGGTTAGTGAAAATTCTATGCTTATGATGTCATGATGTCATGATGTTAGCTCAATCACAAACATGTGGTGTAAACACCCCAAATTTGCCCTCACTCATATCACACCATGGCTTGTGATCTTTCATTTTTGCATAAGCATAAGCATGCCACCTCATATTGCATATTTGTTTCATCTGCATAGTTCAAGTTCATCTGCATCTAGGGTTTGTGATCTGAGCAATCCAAGATTCCATCTGTGCCGCCCCAAAGGTCTCAAATCTTTCCAAGAGGGTCCAGGTGTGTTCTATCATCATATTATGTCCCTCAAAGTGCATGGAAGTTAAGAGATTACAAGAACTGGCAAGGCATGGAAGCAGAGCTAGAGTTTTCACTACACAGATGACCAAAATTAGGGTTTTGGTTTCAGAGGCCTTAACTCCAAATTTTTGGGTAATTCTTGTTTCTAATGTTCTTAATATACTATAAGGATCATGTGTACAAAGTTTGATGAAGAAACTCATTGTGGAAGTCATTTGTTCACTGGGTAACTTCTTGAGCAAGTTAAGTCAAAATCAGGGCATCTGAGGCCCCCAACAATGGAACCAAAGGGGTATTTTCATCAAATTGAATTTATATGATCTTTATTTGATCTTAGAAGAGGTTGGAAGTTCACAAGATTGAAGAATTTTGAGCCATTTGCAAACTTGCCAAAAATGGAAATGACTTGAAATGCAAACTTTCCATTTTGGGAAAGTTTTTCAACCTCCCCTTTCATAACCAAAAATGCTTCAAATGAAAAATTCTTGGTCATGAAAGTTGTAGATTGGATCTTTCCCTTTTCAAAAAGTACAAGAACATGTCTTGATTCATCATAGAACTCAAGATATGGCCTTTCAAAGTTGGCAAAAATCCTAAAATTTCAAGTTTCATGCCAAAGAGGGATTTTGCAAATTGGCATATTCAAGCATTCTAATGACTTCAAATGGACACAAACATTTCACAATATGTCAATTGGACCTCTAAACATAAGAATTGTGCATTGAACCATGTATTTTCATGACTTGAACTTGAAGAAATCAAAAAGGGCCAAAACTTTCAAGAATTGCAAAATGGTATGAAACTCTTCATCCACTTGTGCCAGCTCATGTAATTTGATTCTATGGCTCTCCACAAAGTCAGCTGAGGAAAATCTACCCTTTAGATCACTCCTGTCCCAGCCCATACCTCAAGTACACATAAGTTGACATTTTTGCATTTCCTCCCATACCAATCAAACTGAGCCACCACCCACTCTCTGACCAATCACAACCTCTTATGCAAACCCTAAGGAGACCTTTTCATAACACATTGAGGCCTGAATCCATACACACACTCAGAATCACAAAAACCTTTGATTGGTTAGGCTTCTGACCTTCTCCTTTGGGGTGTGACCTAGTATAGGATTAGGGTTTATTTGAGTTGAGTTTCAATTTTTTACCATGTCATATGCTTCTGTTTTGGTCATTTGCATCTTGCTTGTCCATAAAACCCTAATTTCATATGTTCATTTGCATTCATCTTGCATATGCATCCTTACATGAACTTGCCATGACACTTCTTGCATTCATATGTCATCTTAGACATCTTAGGACATGTTAGAACCATGCTTGATCATTCCTTCATTCATTTTCCATGATTTGCATTCATTTCATTTCATTAACTTTCATTTGTTTTCAAAACTTCAAAGCATGCTTACATGACATCTCATTCTTGTATGATCATACACATGCACTTTGTATGCCTTTTCATCATCTCACATGACATTAACTTTGCATAAACCCTTCTAACTTTGGTCATTTCATCTCATTTCATCTCATTTCATTTCATTTCTTCATGCTTTGTACTTTATGCATTCATGCTAACATTTTCAGGTGGTAAGTTACTTTGAGAAGTGGATTTGCCTTCACTTCTCACTTCTTCTTATCTCTTTCATATGCATTCTTACTTTTATTTTAAGTGAACTTGTTCACTTTTGTTCCATCTCTCTCACTTTCTTTCTTTAAGTTACTTATCTTCTTCAATGAAGAAAGTAACTTATTCTTCTGCTTCATCCTCCTTTCATCTGCTTCTTCCATTGGTGGCTTCCTTGAAGATCTGTCTTAAGCCTTACAAACCATAGGAACATCCAAGCATGATAATAGTTAGGGTTGTGATTATTCCCCCTTAGTTTTTACCTTTGAGTCTCCTTGAGTCTCTCTTCTCATCTCAATAATCAGAGACTAAACTCTTAAAGTTTTAGGACTTTGGAATTAGGGTTATGCCTGCATCCTTCTCTTAGGGTGGAGTGTATAACTTTAATCCTAAGTGTTAAACCTTTAATTTGTTTAAACCTCTTAATCAAACCATCTTAATAATCACTAAGACTTTATCTTGTAACTTGGGCCTTACATTAGGGTTCTAATTCTTCCTTATGGTTAAGAAGGACTAACCCTAGTATTTAATGGACAAGTCCCCCTCAAGTTGTCTTACAAACCATAAAATCCATTTCTTATCTCATCCTTTAATTAAAATCCACTTAATAAAGGCTTGTTATATAATGAATTTAATCCCTAACCATGGATTAAGTTGAGTTATCTTCCTCAGCTTAAGTGTTCTCATCTATTATCCTTCTATTAGGATGGTGTAATGAGTTCACTAATCTGTGATTAGAGATTAAACTCATTACTTAACACTAAACAAAATCCAAAAACATCTAAATAATCACAAGTATGTTAATGATCTTAATCCTACATCATCATGGCAATTAAGTTGAGATGCTTATCTCATACTTAAGCAGGCTCATTATCCCTAATCAGGGAGGATATAATGAGTTTGCAAGCCTTTGATTTAGGCTTAAGCTCATTAACTTATGCAAAACATCAAAAAACAATAACAAAACTGAAAACACAAAAACAAACAATAATCGTCTCCTCCGGGATTCTTTTCTCATCACACTCATTCACAAGCGAGAGCTTGCTTCCTCCGTCTAATGCAAGACAGTTAGCACTCGAGCCAGACGAGTCATACACTTGAGCATAAATAAGCAAGCAGTTCACAGTCAATTTATTTTCTAGTCTCTTTGAGTCGAACTACGGTGTTTTGACTTCCTCATTGCACGAGAGGATACGTAGGCATAACTTAACAGTTATCGAACAAAAGTCTCTGTGTCTCCCCCCCTCTTTCAGCATTCTTTCTAAAGCCTCAGTTCCTGAGAAATTCACCCTTTTGCACTAACACTTGTACATTCATTCTTTAGCTTTTGCACACAGATAGCACATACACCTACCCCTTTAAACACAATCTTTTAAGCGTGGATCCCGTCGAGTACGACGGACAATCTGGGTGCTAATACCTTCCCAGGTTGTAACCAACCCCCTTTCTCAGTTTCTCTGGTTAGCAACCGTCTTATCCATATCCTTCTAGGTTTATGCAGCATTACCTTTCCTTCGGGATAAAAATGCCTAGCTGGCGACTCTATTCAATTCACCTTCATTCCTTTTTCTCTCTTCGCCGACCGTTCGCGCTTGTACCGGGATGCAAATCTTCGAGAGCGACAACTTGGCGACTCTGCTGGGGACTCTTATCTTGCAACCAGGGCTTCTGGTTCTTTTTGTGGGTTCCTCCTAGCGCTTGTTTGATTTGTGTTTACGGGGGTGTTATGTGTTACTTGTGCTTATTGTTTATTGCTTTATTTATTGCTTTCTGTATAGCTTTATTTATTGCTTTTATTTACTGTTTATATGCATTTCATAATGTTATCATCATATCATCTATGATGGATCTGTTGTTTTCTTTGGTGGGAGGGATTGTTGAGTGATTAAGGTTCCATATCGGGGACCTGAGTGACACATAGGATAGAGTGGCTTCATATTCTTTCCCATTCCATTTTGGTCTGGTGCGGGAATATGAAACACGGTTCAGACATGGGTTTCTTCTTGAGAACTCTGTGCTACGGATTTTCTGTAGTACTAGGGCTATTTGGGAAGCCTGCTAAGTCTGGATGACCTTTTATGACCTTCAGCATCTGAGGTGAATTAGAGGAGGATCTTTTATGGTTATTGTAAACATTGTACCTCCAGGTTAGAAGTGTTTACACTTCTCATAACTGATCCAAGTCTGAGGATCCTTGTTCTAGAACAATACCTGTGAGGGGGTTGGGATGTTTACATGTTTGCAGGAACCCTTGGCCTCATCATACCCTTGTTACTAATGTTGTTTTAAGGTTGTATCATTTTGGACTGTTCTTGTAAAACCCTGGACTTGTGACTCTTTATTTGAGTTCCCCACCTGGTTACTGGTTTTCTAAGCCTCCATCCGGACTTATGAATACACATGGACGTTATCAAGGAAGATAACAGATCCAACAGTTGATCACAAACCCTTGCATATCATTCTGCATACATCATTTTACATCATTTAACATTTGTCTATTTGTTTTACAGGGTATCCACTTCGTATCTTTGGTTTGGTTTTGACCTGTTCTACTGCTCAGATTCCTTCAGCTATCTGCACCAGCATCTTCATCAGTTATCTTCATCAGAGATTCTTCCTCAGTATCTTCTCCAGTTGTCTTCAGTAGTTTTCATCAGTTGCCTTCATCAGTGCTTCTCCTCAGTCTTCTTCACCAGCATCCATTGTCAGGATGGACCCATCCAGAAAGAGCAACATCACCTATCATTTCTTTGAGCCCACTCTGACAGGCATCAGATAGATTCAGTCTCTCATCACCCCTGATCATGTCCCTTTATTCAGGGAACATTATGGAGGCATTATGGACATGATCATGGACCTAGATACATCCCAGAGGAGCATGATTCACACCTGTCTCTAGTTCTATGACCCTCCTCTCAGATGTTGTTGAGTGTCCCTATCAGGAGAGGGATTCCCTTCAACCCTGAGATGGTTGCTCCCAAGAATGAAGATACAGCTAAGGCTTTGCACTTAGAGTCCACCCTCATTGACCAGAACATGACCACCAAGGCTGGAATCCCAGGCCTTCATTTGGATTTCTTGATTACTCAGGCCACCCTGCATGCTGCAGCAGGGAAGTGGGACACTGTTTGTGCTCTTTTGGCCCTTAGCATATATGGAGTCATCTTGTTTGTAGAGGAGCCCAAGTTTGTAAGCAAGAGTGTTATTCACCTGTTCTTATTAAGGAATCCAGTCCCTACCCTGCTTGGAGACTTTTACTACTCAGTGCATCAAAGGAATGAGAAGCAGAGGGGAAGATTAGTCAGGTGATGTGCACCTCTCTTCTACTGTTGGTTGTTAAGGAACTTGCCTAAGTCGGACACTTTCTTAAATCCTCATCAGCCAAGGAACTGGGCTAAGAGAATGATTTCCCTTACATTAGAAGACATCAGATGGTGCACTCAGAGCACCAAGGGCAAAGATATCATCACCAGCTGTGGGCAGTATCCCAATGTACCCCTGATTGGAGTGAAGGGTTGGATCAATTACAATCCTCTGCTTTTCAGAAGGCAATTAGGGTATTCCTTGGTACATCCCCCAAGGGAGCAAGACTTGACAGAAACCCTCTATTGTGACATCCAGCACAACCTTGCCATTGTCAGACAAGCTGCCTGGGCTTGGGACAATATTCAGACTAAGGGAACAGTTATTCTTGGAAAGTGCAACAACATAGCTTCAGCTCAGTATCTTGACTGGTCTCATGTCAGGGGACAGATCACCCGCATGCCATTCACCTTAGAGGAAGTGCTTGGACATCAGTAGTGGAGCCTGCAGCTACTGTCAGTTTGGAGGAGTTTGGGAAATTGAAGGAAAGGAATACTCAGCTCTCTGAAGCTTTGAAGAAGACCCTATGGGAGAGGAATGATAGTCGTCTGGATAATGAAAGGTTAGAGAAGCTCCGGATTGAGCACTTGACCAAGATTGAGGAGACAGATGATTACATCAGAAGGGCTAGAGAAGGGGAGTTAGTGTTGAAGAATGCTTGTAAGGAATCCAAGATTCAGAAGGCCAGAGCTGAGCATTACCTGGAGGAGAGTCAGGCTAGGTGGATCAAGATCACTGAGGCTCGTTCACAGGAAGACCAGAGGACCCATGATAGGATAGAGCAGCTGGAAGCCAATGAAAAGAAGAGTCAGGAGACCTTGTTAGTAGCACAGAAGAAGATCTATGAGTTGAAGCTCCGATCGGGGTTGAAGAGATCAAAGGACCAGGGCAAGCATAAGAAGTTGACCAGTGCCATTGCCACCAGGAACCTTCTTATCAGGACCATCGCAGAGCACCCAGTTGGCCCAGTGACTGAGGCTCTCCTGAAAGAAGTCAGAGAGAATGATTATGGACTGGATGTTTGATTTCTTTGTACTTGTACTTCCTTTTGCTTGTGCTTTTTATTTTTTTGTTGTATTTTGACCCACCATGGGGACTTTGTTGTAATCAAACTATGTATCTTCACTCTTTGTAATATATGGTTTGTATTATCTTTGTTGGTTTTATCTCTCTTCAACATCATCATTCCTCGAGGTCTGGAAGGTCAAAGCCAAAGAACCAAACCGGATACCCTTGGAAGACAAATAGGCATCCTGCATTGCATTCTAACATCTTTTCTTTATTTTGTAGGTTTTTGTTTTGTTGTTGTTTCTCACTTTGTTGTGGTTTCAAGAAACATTGCTCGTAGAAGAGTGTTCCCCGTCAATAGAGTGCACTGGTATCCGACAAGAAACAACCTTCCGGGATTACAAATGGATCAGGTTCAACAGGATTTGACTGACGTGAGGACCCAAATGGCCAATGAAAGGACTAAGATGAGGGCCCAAATGAATCAATTTATGGCAGTGATGACTGGTTTGGCTCAGAGCCAGGAGAGGCTGAGAGAGTTAGTCGAGCGGAAAACTCCCGAGGAAAATCACCCAGGTACAGGGGGTACCAGCAACAACGATCACGTACAGCCTCGTACTGATCCCCCAGAGTGTGGACCTCATATGAACCCAGAAATCAATGTTATAAGAAACACCCAAGGTAACACTAGAGGGAGGGCTTTGCAGGAGGACCCTCAAGAAGAGCAGTTTACTATGGTCGGGGCTGGAGACGAAGTCTACAGTCGTCGGTTGGATGAAATAGCAGAAAAGCTAAGGTCTCTTGAATCTCAAAATTCTCTGGGTTTTGATTTCATGGATATGGGACCAATGGAGGGGGTTAGAGTTCCTCACAAATTCAAACCTCCTTGTTTTGAAAGATACAATGGTACATCCTGCCCTCGTACTCATCTTCAGTCTTTCCTGGGGAGATTGAAAGCATACACCATGGATGAAAAACTGTGGATGTTTTACTTTGAGGATAGCTTGACAGGGGCATCCCGGGAATGGTACTCTCACTTGACCAGGGCTACAGTAAGGAATTGGAAAGACTTGGCAGAAGCTTTCATTCGTCAATATCAATATAATCTGGACATGGCTCCAAACAGAACCCTCATGATGGGAATGTCACAATCTTCCAGGGAAAGCTTTAGAGAGTACGCTCAAAGATGGAGGAAATTAGCTGCTGACGTTCAACCCCCCATGTTAGAAAGGGAGATGGCAGATATGTTCATGAACACTCTCCAGGGTACTTATATTGACAGGTTGGCTGCATTTTCTTCCACCAGTTTTGCAGACGTGGTTATAGATGGGGAAAGAATTGAGAGCTTACTGAAGATGGGAAAGATTTCCGACAATGGCGCCAGTTCAAGCAGTGCAAGGAAACCATTTGTAGGGCCCTGCAGATCCGGTGAAACAAATTTTGTGCACATGGGGAGAGGAAGACCCCAATATTTGCCAAGATTAGTTGCCGCCGTCACTATTCCTACTCCACCTCCTCAATAAACTCAACAACCACAACACTTTCCTCAACAACCACAGTTTCCTCAACAGAGATCCTACAACAACAATAACAACAATCAACAACAACGCCCTTTTCAGCAACGACCATCTCAGATCAACAGGGTGATTGACCCTATACCAATGCCATATGCCACATTGTTGCCACAACTCCTAAAGCTTAATCTTGTCGAGTTAAGGACATTGGCTCCACCGGATCCTCAGAACCTTCCGAGAAATTACGACATCAACGCCAGGTGTGCTTTTCATTCTAATGCACCTGGTCACTCCATAGAAAAGTGTTGGGATCTGCATATGAAGGTCCAGGATCTGGTAGATTCAGAGGCCCTGAATTTTGCACCACCTCCTAATGTCACGAAGAATCCTATGCCCAGCCATGGTGGGCAAAGGATAAATGCGATAGAGGAGGACTCACCCATGATTTTGATTGAAGATACTGCAAGTATTCAGACACCTCTGGCAAAGGTTAAAGCTCAGCTTTTAAAATGTCAGGTGTTTCCAGGTTGTGAGGCCTGTTGTGAATCCTGCAAGGTTTCTATGAATGGGTGTGCAAGCCTGAGGAATGGCATTAATGGCTTGATCAGAGAGGGTATTCTTCAAATAACAACAACCGCTTCTACAACACCAACAACTCCTTTTTCAACAACAAGTGTTTCTCCTACAAAGACAATTGTTCCCACGGACTCGTCTACAAAATCAGCAACCACCTCTTCCATCACTTCAACAAACAACAGTTCATTTCCACCTGCTTCTACAACTACAACAACCAACAACAACGACGTCTCCACAGTTACCATCTATTATGACCCCGCAACGATCCATGTTCCCAACAACTATCAACAACAATTTCAGCAACAGTTTCAACAACAATCAAGCTTCAATCAATCACTACCAACATCCACCAGAAGTCCTGTCACCATCTTCTATGATCCACAGACAATAACGGTTCCAACCTCTGCTGCAGTTAGTCCAGTCACCATCACGGTGCCAGGGCCTATTCCATATGATAAAGACAACGATGTTCCATGGCACTATGGTTCAGATTTTTACTACAACAGAGAAAGAGTCCTTCTTGATTCTTCAGTTCACACTCCACAAGTGGACAATATCGGGGGAGGCGGAGGCTTCACCCGAAGCGGACGCCTCTTTGCGTCACAAGCTCCAAAGACTAGTACTGAGGCAGAGGCTGTTTCCAAAGCCAAGGGTAAAAGTGTGGCACCTGAAGAACCGGCACCAAAAGAGACTCATAAATCATCCTTTGACCAAGATGTGGATGAATTTATGAGGATAATTAAAAGAAGTGACTACAAGGTTGTGGATCAGCTCCACCAGACTCCTTCTAAGATCTCCATCTTATCCCTGCTATTGTGTTCTGAAGCTCATCGGGATGCGCTACTTAAAGTCTTGCACGTTGCCTACGTGTCGGAGGAGATCATAGTGAATCAGCTTGAGACAGTGGTGTCTAATGTTAATACTAGCCATGGGCTAGGTTTCACCAATGTTGACTTGACAACGGAAGGACGTCACCACAACAAAGCTTTGCACATCACCCTAAAGTGTAAAGGGGATGTGCTCTCTCATGTTCTTGTTGACACTGGGTCTTCACTCAATGTCTTGCCGAAGAAAGCTCTTGTCAAGCTCGAATATGATGGAATAGCCCTCCGACCAAGCAATCTTGTGGTCAGGGCTTTTGATGGCTCCAAGAGGTCTGTTCTTAGAGAGGTGGAGCTGCATGTGATAATCGGTCCGCAAGTCTTTCAGACTACTTTCTATGTGATGGACATTCAGCCGACCTACATCTGTTTGTTGGGTCGACCATGGATTCACGCCGCTGGCGCAGTTACGTCAACCCTTCACCAGAAATTGAAATATGAGTGGGAAGGACAGATTATCACCATCTGTGGTGAAGAGGAGATCTTTGTTAGCCATCTGGCTACATACAAATATATTGAGATGGATGGTGAAATCCATGAAACCATGAGCCAAGGGTTCGAAGCACTGAACGTCAATGAGGCGACGACTGAAGTATTTGCTGCATCCCAGGAGGATAGGATGGGTACTTCAATTGTCTACTATCAGCAAGCCCGGAAGGTTGTTGAAGAGGGAAATGCCCAAGGCTGGGGAAAGCTGCTACCAGTGGAAAAGAAGGAGGACATATTCGGTTTGGGTTACAAACCATTCCGACAAGATCAAGCAGAGGCTGCTAAAGAGCCCAAGTTTATCAGTGGGGGATGCTCACCCCAGATGCTGTCAATAACGTGGAAGACGAGGCGGAAATCAACCTCAACCTGGAGAGCTGGATACGTCCAAGGATCCCGGGTCACCAAGATCATAACAACATAATACAACTTGCCTTGACTAGAATTATGCCAAGAACCAAGGGTTTTCATGACTTGCATATCAAGAGTTCTCAAAGTTGTGAAAATGCAAAACACATACAATCTCATGATCCAAATGTTACAGCTCATCACAAATGATCCAAGGGTGCTCCATGAA
This sequence comes from Lathyrus aphaca, assembly GCA_963966055.1. Classification (NCBI taxonomy): domain Eukaryota; kingdom Viridiplantae; phylum Streptophyta; class Magnoliopsida; order Fabales; family Fabaceae; genus Lathyrus; species Lathyrus aphaca. The sequence goes on from OZ014520.1 coordinate 46,281,996, forward strand.
GTTAGCTGATGCAGAACCACCCTTCAAAACATCTTTGTCCCATCCCATGCCTCTAGTACACAAAATCTTGACTTTTTGCATTTCAAGCCATGTCAATCCCACAGTGCCACAACAACTCTTCTGACCAATAGCATTGTTTATACAAACCCTAAGAAGCATAAAACACATAACATCAAGCCTTGAAAGAAACCATATCATCAGATTGCAAAAAATCCTCTCAAACTTCATCTCTTCGAAACTCATTACACAGCCATCAAACATCAAATTTTCTTTCACCATTCAATCATACATAACCTAAGGAACACATCCCACCCATTGCCATGGCCTAAAACTCAACACACAAGAACTCCATTTTCTGTCAAACCAGAACTGGATATCACAAAATAGCCCATTTAAACTCCATCAAAGCATTTCAATAGCTTCAGGGGGACCAGAGGAGCCATTTTGCACCAAGGGGGGCTTTGAAAGTTCAAGTTTGAAAAGCTTCAGTTCAGGTAGCCTCCAAGAACATTTTTTCCAGAACTTCATTTCCTTGTTGTAAATTGAATCTACATGTTATCCTGGTCATCATGATATGTTTAGAATTGAAAATGAGTGAAAAATGAGTATGTTATGATGTTCTGAAAGTTTGGCCGTGAATTTGTTTTGTTTCGATTCTCTTGATTCACTTGTTATAAATGCCTTTTGATTGTTGATTTGAGTTGAGTGAAGTTAGGGTAGTGTTTCTGGGCAATTTTCATGGAGTGGGATGGCCTTTAGAAAAAACTAGGGTTGGGGGTTCGCCGGAGAAGGTGACCGGAGCTTCCCTCCGGCCACCTGAAGGTCATTAGGGTTTAATCTTGTTTTTGTTTCCAGATGCAACCACAGCCATCAGATATTGTTTTAATTAGCTCGCGGACGGTTTAGATCATGTCATTAAACCCTAATTTCATTTAATTATATTAATCTAAATTAATTAATTCAGAGTAAACTAGGACCCTTAGATCACACGCGAAACCAAACTTTGAACCTGGGCCTTTGCATCCTCATACCTTGGGTCACGCTGACTTCCCTTCACAGCCCTTGATCTCATCAACTTTTCATCTAAACCATCCATCGTGATTACTTTGCTATTTTGCATTTGTTTTCTCATATTTATTTAAAATAGCAAATCATTTTATACAATCATGATCTTTAGCATTTTATCTTCAAATATTTTTCAGAAACCAAAAACAATTTTTTTTTATTTTTGCATTAAAAATATATTTTTAAATTATTTAATTGTATTATTTAATTAAATAATTCATTTTAATTAATTAAAAATACTTTTAGGTATTTAAAAATCACCAAAAAAATCATGAAGCATTCTTACATATTTAGAACAATTTACAAACTCATCTTACAAATTTCTTTTAGAGTTTGATCATGTTTTGACGATTAACCATGAATTAAGGTTTCCAAATTTCCTATTTTTCTAACCCTAACTTCAAAAATCCATTTATGATCAACCAAGATGAGTTTTCACATGGTTCTTTTTGAATTCTTTCATACTTTGCATGTAGTATCTAGGGTTTTTAACTCATATTTTTGCATTGCATTTTCTATTTGTTTGGCATTTTTCATGGAGAAGTACCCAAAACCCTAGCCTAACTTAGAAAAACCATAACTTGAATTTGGTATAGCTTCTGACCTCCATCTTTGGGGAGTGATCTTATGTATGTTTAGGATTCATTTAGTTGCATTTTCAAATTTTTATCATGTGTTATCCTTCTGTTGTGGACTTGTGCATCTCATACTTTCTTAAAACCTTAATCTGCGATGTTCATTTGCATTCATCTTTGCATACCTTCATCATATGAACTTGTCATGACATCTCATGCATTTGTATGTCATCTTAGATACCTTAGGACATGTATGAACATTGTTTGATCATTGTTGCATCCATTTGGTATGTTTTGCATTCATTACTTCTTATGTGTATTCATGTGATTTCAAGCTTCTAACATGCCTTCCTTTGCATCCCATCTCTTGTATGATCATGCATAAACATTATACATGTATTTGCATCATTTCATAACACATTTGCATTGTGTTTGCACTTCTGGTCTTGATCATTGCATCTTCATTTTCCTTATTTCCTTTTGTTTCACATCTTATGCATCCATACTAACCATTTCAGGGGCTTCAGGTAAGTTGTTTAGGGTGTGGATTTTCCTCCACATCCAACCTCTTCTTATCTCTTCATTTGCATCTTTATTTGTCTTTTAAGTGAGTTTGACTCACTTATGCTCTCTCTTGCTCCCTTTCTTTCTCTTAGGTTACTTAAATTCTTCAGGAAGTAAGTAACATATTCTCCTTTCTTTTCTCTTTTCATCTGCTTCTTCTTCCTTGGTGGCCATCTGAAGATCTTTCTATAAGCCTCACAAACCATAGGAATATCCAAGCATGATAAATTTAGGGTTGTACATAGTCTCCCCTAGTTTTTACCTTTGAGTCTCCTTGAGTCTCTGCTTCTCATCTCATAATCAAGGCTAAACAGTTAAAGTTTTAAGACTCTCAATTATGGTTATGCATGTATCCTTATCTTAGGATGAAGTGTATAACTTTAATACTTAGTGTTAAAACTTTAAGTTATTTACACCTCCTAATCAAAACACCTAATAATCATTAAGACTTAAGCTTGTAACTTGGGCCTTATATTAGGGTGTTGCACCCCAAAATTTGCCCTCACAATACAAGACTTTGTGTGCTAAGAAGGTTCACAAGGTTCACAAGATTCACAATGCTTTCAAGACCTTTCATGAGGTTCATGAAGTCTACAGGTCACTTTATGAGGTTCACAAGGCTCACAAGATTCACAACACTTACAAGACCTTTCATGAGGTTCATGAAGTCTACAAGTCACTTTATGAGGTTCACAAGGTTCACAAGATTCACAATGCTTATAAGACCTTTCATGAGGTTCATGAAGTCTACAAGCCACTTCATGAGGTTCACAAGACCTCCCATGAGTATCACAATACATTTTATGATGGTTCACAAGATTCACAAAGTTCACAATTGGTCAGAAGAGTTAACAATTCCCTCAGACAATGCACCTCCTAAGCAGTGCATCCAAAACTAGGGTTTTGACTTTAATCAGGCTAAATGGACTTCCAAGACTTCAAGTGAGCTTCATAACATCTTATATGTGTGTAAGAACCCCCATGACAAGTTTCAATACTTTTCTCAAAAGTTTGCTCAGTCAAATGATCAGATAAGTCAAAATCAGTCAAAGTAGTTAAAAAGTCAAACTGAGGTCAGCTGTGGTCAAACCAAAGTCAAACTTCATGATTTTTTGCCAACATCAAGTATATGAAGTAAAATTCATCATTTGATCAAGGGTTGGTCATGATTCATCAAGGAGATTTCAGATCATCAAGAATCAGAAGTTTCTAAATTAGGGTTTCCTTAGTAAAAGTCAACTGAACTTTGACCAGCCATAACTTTCACATGCTTCATCACCAAGTCTCCATCAAAAGCTCATTTTGAAGGAAATTGAATTCTCTACAACTTTGTGTCTCACAAGCCAAGCCCAAAAATGCTTCATTTGGAAGGTATGAGCTAAGACATTATAGGTCCTTTTGAAAGTCAACAAAAAGTCAACAACTTCAAAAGGGCATAACTTGAGATTGGTAAATGATATGGACATGAAACCAGTGGGGTTGGTTAGAGGACTCTTAAATCTTTCCAAAATGTCCAAGAACACCCTCATAGCATTAAAATTAAAGGATATGTGCCCTTGCAAAGTTGGGAAATTTTGAGTTGGTTTATGATGAAAATGGAGGTCTAAAACCAATTTCTTCCAAATGGGCTTGCCAAATAATGACCCAATCCACACTAAGACATCTTGCACGAAATTAATTTAATATTTTCATTATTTTCATTATTTTATTTTTATTTATTATGATTTTTCATATTAAAAGTCATTTTAAATTCAAATAAAATAAAAAATAGTGAAGATTTAAAATTATTTTGCTTCTAGAATGTCATAAATGATATTTTGATCTAATTGATACAAGAGTTATGAAAATCATCCCAAAATAGCAATGTGAGATCAAGAATATTCAAACTTTAAAAGCCAATCTTTTTCAATCTCAAACTACCAAAAAATCCAAAGTCTTGAGCAATATTTTTGACCTAATTCATTCACTCATATATAAACAACACAAAGACAATCAGAAGCCACGGATTCCAGCCTCTTTGCACATTGTTCAACTTCACAAAAAACCATCCAAATTCAATTTTCGGTTTCACTAATTCAAGAGGTTTTAAGGTGTTTTGAGGACACAAGAAGGTTCCTGGATCTTCATTGAGTCGAAACCAACTCTCAAACGCATCCAATTCATGCTCATACACACAACCCGAATGCATCTTGTTCTTCTTTAAATTTTTTTTGATTTGAATGATTTGTGCATTTATAATGAAAACTAACTATGGATTTGTGTTTGATATGATGTTTAGAAGCTTTCTGGATGATTTAATTTGACTCTTATGGACTATATCAAAATCCACCATTGTTAGGGTTTGGAGTTCAATTTCGAGAACTTAGTATTTAGGGCACCTAAATGGATTTTAAGAACATGGTCGTGACCTATGAGCTTCATATAATTGATTTGGGCTTCAAATTTGTATTGAAATTATGATTTGCTTGATGATTGAAAAACGTAGGTTTATGGTTTAAGAACTTGCAGGAAAATTCGCAGGAATATTCGAAGAAGAATTCGCAGGAAATTTGAATGAGGAAGATGAAGTCTGGCGCCAAAATCTGATTTGAAACTCTAACATATATTTTATTTTATTATTGCTGTGTATATTTCAGAAGCGCAGGTTGGTTCAGTTGGTATGTGTGTCTTGCTGGTAAACAAATGGTCCTGGGTTCGAACCATCCCCAGGCCATTTCGTTTTGTTATTTTTTCATGATTTTTTATAGGTAAACAATAAAACATGTTGCTGCCCATTCTCTATCACACGCGCACTGATGGCCTGGTGGTGTGTTTTGTTGCTAACAAGCAGAATGTCCTGGGTTCAAACCCCAGCCAGGTAAGTTTCAATTTTTTGCTTCTTTTTCTATTTTGTTTAATTGATTTTGTTTTTATTATTAATCATAGAAATAATTAAATAATTCTATAAATATATATTCAATGTTTTCTAAAATTCTAACCTTATTTTTCTTAATTCAAAAATTATTTTTTTTATTATTATGTATTTAGATTATAATATGTATATTAAATTAATTTTGTAAATAAAACAAACCCTAATTTATTTTTCTCTAAACAACTAAAAAAACCTAATTTTTTTTTCTAATTTTTTTTTATAAATATAATTATCATGTATATATATTGTTTAATATAATTGAATTTTTGTAAATATAATTATAATCAATTTTTTTTATAATGTGTAATTATTTCTATAATTTGTTTATAATCTAAATTATATATATAAATAATTTTTAGGAATAATTGAATCTATGCTAATTTAATCTTGTAATTATAATATGTTTAAAAATAATTTAATAATTTGTATATAATTCAAAATGTTATAATAATTACTTAATTGTTCACTTTTCTAATTTTAAATAATTGTCCACATTAAAATCTAATCTTTTAATTATTATAGTATTCTTTTTACTTATTATTTTAATTATGTTCTTATAATATTTTTGCTAACTCCATTTATTTTAATTATTGTTATTATTACTAATCATGTTTATTACGAATCCATTTATTTTTTAATTATGCTTATTATTATTATTTCACTAACCCCATTTATTTTTAATTATTATTACTAACCCAATTAAATTGCTTATTTATTTTACTTATTATTTATTTTTGCTATTTATTTAATTTGCTTTATTATTATGTAATTGCTCCTGGATGTAATTTTCTTAAATATTTAAATTATTTATTTTTCATGCTATGGTTAGTAAAAATAGGGAGTGTAAACATGTATGATATTTAAAATTGAATTTAGATCATTTAAAATTATCAGATAAATATTAAACTAAACACTCACACACGTAAGTCGATTTTTGATCGCCATCTCACTTTCTAGGGTTGCCTCTCAATGTTGCCTAATTAAAAGGTCAAGTAGAGTGTATAAAGCAAAGTCCCTTAAAAGAAAAGTCATCTAGTCCCTTCATAATCAGAGATCAAGTCCCTTAATGGTTGCCTTTCAATATGATCTTGTCCCATTCGAATAATGATGACAGTCCCTCCAAAATGCTTAATACACCCTACAGTTGCCTACATAAACAGATGTCCCTTCACTTGTCCCATACATCCAAGGTAATGACTACCTATTCCTTAATAATAGGGATAGTCTTACCATTTAAAGGATAAAGAACAGAAAGACTTAAACTTTAGGGTAGGTTCCTCATAGTTACTTGCTCACTACTTAAAAATTTCTCAAACACCTCACAAATTTCAAACAATTTTCAAACACAAGTTTTTTACGCATCCGTACATGGATCTTTATCAAACTCTTATGAAAATTTCTATTCACACACTTCACACTTTTAAAAAACAATTCAAAGTGAGCTAAGTAACTAAGAGCCCATGGATAACCATGGATGTAAAGGGTGCTAACACCTTCCCTTTACATAACCTACCCCCCGGACCCAAAAATATTTTAAAAGGTCTTTCCTGTTCTTTTATGCCTTTCCTTTGGATAAAATAAAAGTCGGTGGCGACTCTTGCTATCCGCAACATAACTAAAGTCAGTTCTCCCACCGTGTTACAGAACTGGCGACTCTGCTGGGGATTTAATATTAAAGAGGGGTACCCTTAGGAATTAGATCACTTTAAAATTGTTTGCCTTGTTTGCTTTATACTTACTTGTTGGGCTCTTATGTGTGAAAGATCCTAACCCGGATCTAGTGTACCTTAGGTAAATGGCAATAGACCAAGGAAACTATACGGCGTATACCGATATGGTTGATCTGGTGGCCATAGTTAGTGTGACTTCTTGGTTGGTGCTTATGTTCCTTAAGTCAAGTTGAGGATAATATGAGGCTGCCATATGTTGTCAATGCACTAACTAACTTTTAGAACCCTAGTTATCCCATCTTGGCCTTTAGAAAAGTAGTGAGATAACCGGCTTTGGTGCAGACTGAAGTTGGTTGATACTCGATACTACGCTCATTGAGATTCTAAACTTGGAGGGTTTTGGTTGGCAAGTAAGTTGCCTACTGAACAACCACCCTTGTGAAGGATCAATGATATTGAGATCCCTTAGAACCTGGTTACTTTTGTAGGACAGGATGAACCAACTAACTTCAGGGGAGGGTACTTACCTTTAAACCTCATGCAAGCCTTTAAACCTAGGGCTATTGTGTGACTTGTTTGTGTGTGCCACATGTTTGTGATTGATCATAACATCATGACATCATCATGCATCATAAGCATAGCATTTTCACTAACCATTTCAAGGACCAAAGGATTTATCTTTGTTCTTTGTTGCAGGTCATGGCTTCTGCTCGTAGAAACACTATCAGGATCAACTTTGTAGGCATACCTGCTAAGCTTAAAGAGTTGGTTTCTCAAGTGTATGATCATTCCCAGTTCATCAAGAGACATGGTCACCTATTGGATCTAGTCACTTCAGGGTTCAATGAAGACATGATGAGTGTCCTATTTCAGTTCTTTGATCCTAAACACCATTGCTTTACATTCCCTGACTATCAGCTAGTTCCTACAATGGAAGAGTTCTCTAAACTTCTGGGTATACCTGTTCTTGATCAAAGACCCTTCACAGGCTTGGAGAAGGAGCTTAAACCAGAGATTATTGCTGCAGCTCTACATCTAAAGAAGTCTGACATCGTTCTAGAAACGAGAAGCGGAGTTAAAGGTATTCTTGCTAAGGTGCTAATGGATAAGGCTCAAGTGTTCTTGAAAGCTATGAGCTATGATGCTTTTGAGGAAATCTTAGCCTTGCTGATTTATGGCTTAGTATTGTTCCCCAATCCAGATCAGTTCATAGACGTTCATGCCATCAACATATTCCTGAGTCACAATCCAGTGCCTACATTGCTTGGAGACATTCTACATTCTCTTCACACCCGTACTACAAGGGCAAGAGGAACTTTGATGTGCTGCATACCTTTGCTTTCTAGGTGGTTTATTTCTCACCTTCCTCGCTCAGTAATGAAGAATGAGCAAGGGTTCAGGTGGTCCAAAAGGATCATGTCACTCTCGCATTCAGATATCCATTGGTGCTCCAGATCTATGGAGAATGTCACTATCATTGACCGTTGTGGGGAGTTCCCTAATGTGCCACTTCTGGGCATAAGAGGAGGCATCACCTACAACCCCTATCTAGCTTTACGACAGTTTGGTTACGCTCGGAGTGATGGTCCACATGACATGTTGATTCAGGGCATTGTGTTTGACTACGACAACGATCTTCAAGGTTACCGTCAGAGATTCATACGAGCATGGGGAAAAGTAAACAGGGTTGACAGCAAGACACTGGAGCCTAAGTACAGTATTCCTATGGAGGCTTATCTCAGATGGGTGCGATCTCGTGCTTAGACTCTCATGATGCCATATCCTTCTATCCTGCCAGTTACCATGGAACATGTTGCTGAAGGAGATACTGCTTATACTATCCTTCACCCAGACATGCCTACTGACATGGAAGACTTACAGAGATCCTGGATCCAGTTGAAGGAGCAAAGGGATACTTTCGAGGCTCATTACAAAGCAAGCCAAGAAAGAATCCTGGAACTAACAAAGCAACTTCACGAGGAACGAAATCTCAACTCATACCTCAACACAAAGAGGAAACGTCCATGGGAGACTTAAAACCCCATCTTTTGTACTTATTTCATTTCATTTCTGTAAGCCCAAGAGGCAAAACAAATTTATTACTAATAAAAGTTTACCTTCTTGTTTGTTTAAGCAAATTTAAATCCTGCGGTCCTTGAAAACATTGCATATGCATTCACATATCATTTCATTACATCACAGGTTTATAATTGTGCACAGGTTTCTCATCTTCTCGCTGTTTATTTCAGCAATGGCTCTTGAACAAACAGTTAAGGATCTCCAGGCACAAAATGCACAGTTCCAAGAGCTGATCCTGAACCTGACCAAGGGGCAGGATGAATTGAAGACACTGCTGGCTAAGAAGAAGAGTCCTGAGGACAACCAGGATGGTCAGTTGGAACAATTGCAAGCTGAGATAACGGAAATGAGGATCCAGATGAATGGCCAGGTGGCTCTTATTCAAAGATTAGCTCAGGGGCAAGAAGAGCTAAGAACCTTTGTCCACAAACTTCAAAGTAATAGGGTCAGGGATCTAATTGTCAGTGAACCTCCATTAAAACAAGCTGATTTGGTTGAAAGAAGGATGAAGATAAAAGAGGGTAAGAGACAGGTTGCCATTGATTGTTCTTCAATTGAAGAAGAAAGACCTGATAAGGTTAATCCACCTCAACACCAGAAATGTAGAAGGCAGTTTGTCAAGTTCAGCACTCCAATGTCACAAGTTCTGCAATGCTTGTTGGAGATGAAACTAATTTCCTTGAAAAATTCTCCTCAAAATCCTAAAACTTCCTCTCCTCGCTATAATCCCAAGGAAAGGTGTGGGTATCACTCCAACTATCCTGGACATGATACTAATAGTTGTTGGACATTGAAGAAAAAGATTCAAGATCTAATTGACGAAGGAATCCTAGAGGTTACTCCAGAAGGTCAAGTTGAGTTCTACTATCACCCATCAAACACCGAAGCTGCAAGACAAGTTGCCCAGTGTAGCAAGAAAGGAAGCCTACCTATTCCTGTTGAGATATGGGGCACCTTGGGACATCCAAGTGGTAAATTTAATTTCATGGTGAAGTATACTGCTCCTCAAAGTTCACAGATTGCAATTGAGGACATTCACCCAACTGGATGGGACCACATTTGAATTTTCATTTGTAATTTCTTTTATTTGTTTGAACACTTACTATTATGTTAAACTTTTGTTTTCATTAATGCATTGCATATGTTTGTCTTGAATTAATCCATTTGTTCCACTATATTTTGAATTATGCTTCTTATTTCTATCTTGTGATATTTAACTCCTGATAAAGCTATAAGCCTGTAGAGGGAGGATGACGAAAACAATACCATAATATTAGGCAGTATGCTTTTGAACAGACTATGCTGACGATGTACAGGCATTGTTTCAATTCCTAAACAGTGGAGATATAAGGAAGTTAATCCCTAGTCAACCCTTTTGAGCCTATGAAGTAGGAGTTTTTATTCTCGCACAAATTAAAACCCTTATTCATAACCCGGGGCAGGGTAGTTACTCGGTTAACTCAAATATGCCAATTATCTGTGTTGTACACAACTAATGATGGTTCTCTGTAATCATTAAACCTGACAGTCAATATCCAGCAAAAGAACAGTCTTGCTAAGTCAAAACCTATGAAGGAGACTTAGTAAAACATTAAGACATCCCTCTGACTGTAACCTTGAAATAAGCAGTTCAGGCAAAAAGGGATAATAAAGTCAAAAAAAAGAGAAGAGGTCACTATGAATCCTCAACAAAGAAAGATGATTGAATGTTCAAATAAATTTTGGGTTTCTGAACCATCACAAATGTCAGTGTTACAATTCCCAAACTCATTTGAGCCTCAATGCATAAGTTAACTGAGTATAGGACTGAAGAACATCATGGAGAATGGGTTGGGTACAAATAAATTTGAGCCTTTATCTTTTGTTTCTTAAACCATGAACCAGGCCACGTTACAACCTTTTAAAAGTCCTAACTGAAGCATGGTTAGTTCGAAAGCGTACTGCTACAAAAAGGTATCCTGACTCCTTTAGGGCTTATTATAAAACTTGAGTTAATATCGCAATTTTCACAACAACAACAAAAAAAAACTGTTTTTCTAAAATAACTTTTTTTCAAAACTTCAAGACAGACATAAGCATTGCATTTTTGAATATATTTGTTTGCATATACCTGAGTGTTTGACGAATAGAGAAACTTACAGGATGAATGTTCAATGAACCAAAGTCTTTCCGATGAACAAAGTTGCTTCCTGGATCAAAGTCCATGTATACAAAGGGGCATAGTCATTATCTCCCAATCAAGGGGGCAGGCCATGATACTGCCTAACTCATGTGGGGCTATCAGGACAGGATTCAGTTATGTTTAAGTATCCAGGGGCATATCTCCACATCTGTCTAAATTACCAAGGGTAACATTACAAAGTTCATAATGCCAGGGGCATAGTCACTGTTTCCCAGTCAAGGGGCATACCAACTTACTGTTCAGTTCATTCGGGGCAATCAGTTCCAGATCCAACAGTGCTTAATAGCCAGGGGCAGCTCTTCTCATATATTTGAATTACCAAGGGTAACACTGCAAAGTTCATGATGTCAAGGGCATATTATTATGGGGCATTCTACTTAGTTCTCCTGAGGTAACTACATTCAGTTACTTCCCTTTTGGGACAATTCATCCTCAACCAAGGGGCAATGCTTTCTTTTCAAATCTAGTAGTCGGAGCGTATATGGTCCATTACAATTTGAAGATACATTCCTCTCGTTATATTACCTTGATTTGGAGTTATCAGCAGAAGTCATTGTGGGAATTAATGGTCTACGCCAGTAGTATCAGATGGTGTCAGTATCATGTCTTCAGATCCAGCTATGGGAATTTCTGGGAGGGTATTCAGGAAAGTTAAAAATTTCAGGAGCTCTAAATCCAATTGGTTATACACTCTCGAAGTTGAAACGATTTTGTTTTCAAATTCAGCTTTACTTTTCCCTCTGAATCTAGATTTACTTTTACCCTATTTACATAAGCGGATCATCCATTGGTTGTGCCTGAATGTATATATGCCTTTGACTATGATTGATGTTTACCAGAAATGCATAAAAATGCAGTAATAGTATTTACTAAGGACGAACGAGGGAAGGATTTCAACGAAGCTTCGCCGGTTTATCTCAACAAAATAGCTACAAACCCCCAGTAGGGCAAGTCCATCTTCATAAAGTCACATCTCCCCTGGAATTTATATCCATCTCTTTTATCCTCATACGGATATTCGGAATTTACTTTCCAATAAGGGTACGACGAACAAAGACGGGAGGTTATATCTATCCTACTATCAAACGAAGACGAAGGTTATGTATACCTTACTATCCCCAGCAGACGGAAGGTTATATATACCTTGCTATCCCCAGCAGACGGGAAGTTATATATACCTTGCTATCCCCAGCATACGAAAGGTTATATATGCCTTATTATCAAACAAGACGGGAACGAGTTCCTCATATTCTTCAGCAACAAACTGGGATTTATTTTCCCTGGCCAGCAGTCGTTATATGAAGATATCCAGACGCTTCAGGCAGTATCATATCATACATACATCATTTACATCATACCATAACATACATATACATGGATACATAATACATTACTTAAGTGCATCATATTATACATGCATACATAATGCATAAACTAATACTATCATACAGAATGCTACCTCGTTTTCAGGTTAATTCTCCAGCAAACAGACTTGTGATTATCAGGACTGCTTTATCCTCCTGAAAGTTATCATCCCTCAGGATTGCTTTATCCTCCTGAAAGCTTCTTGTCCCTCAGGATTGCTTCATCCTCCTGAAAGCGTATCATCCATCAGGACTGCTTCATCCTCCTGAAAACTTCTAGTACATCAGGATTGCTTCATCCTCCTGAAAGCATCACTACATCAGGACTGCTTCAGCCTCCTGAAAGCTTATTATCACATCAGGACTGCTTTATCCTCCTGAAAGCATACTATTACCTCAGGATTGCTTCATCCTCCTGATAGCTCATCACTACCTCAGGATTGCTTCATCCTCCTGAAAGATTATTATTACCTCAGGACTGCTTTATCCTCCTGACAGCTTCTTGTACCTCAGGATTGCTTCACCCTCCTGAAATCATATTATTACCTCAGGGCTGCTTCATCCTCCTGATAGCTATCACCATTACCTCAGGGCTGCTTCATCCTCCTGAAAGCATATTACCCATATCTCAAGATTGCTTTGTCCTCCTGAAAGCTTATTATCTCATCAGGACTGCTTTATCCTCCTGAAAGCTTATTATTATCTCAGGACTGCTTTATCCTCCTGAAAGCTATCATTATACCTCCATATTTTGGACTGCTTTATCCTCCAAGAAATGTATCTGAAGAGCTTTTCTCCAAGTGGCATCTTTAAGCCCACTCAAGCATATTCAACTAGCCATCTGTATCACTCTATGCACTGGTGAGTGCAAATTTTTGGGCTTTTGTGTTCAATCCCCTTCAACCTTCCAGGTCATGACTGGCAAATATACCAATCAAACCCCTCAGGTTTCAGAAAATTGAACAGGGGCAGCTGTTGCACCCCAAAATTTGCCCTCACAATACAAGACTTTGTGTGCTAAGAAGGTTCACAAGGTTCACAAGATTCACAATGCTTTCAAGACCTTTCATGAGGTTCATGAAGTCTACAGGTCACTTTATGAGGTTCACAAGGCTCACAATATTCACAACACTTACAAGACCTTTCATGAGGTTCATGAAGTCTACAAGTCACTTTATGAGGTTCACAAGGTTCACAAGATTCACAATGCTTATAAGACCTTTCATGAGGTTCATGAAGTCTACAAGCCACTTCATGAGGTTCACAAGGTTCACAAGACCTCCCATGAGTATCACAAGACATTTTATGATGGTTCACAAGGTTCACAAAGTTCACAATTGGTCAGAAGAGTTGACAATTCCCTTAGACAATGCACCTCCTAAGCAGTGCATCCAAAACTAGGGTTTTGACTTTAATCAGGATAAATGGACTTCCAATACTTCAAGTGAGCTTCATAACATCTTATATGTGTGTAAGAACCCCCATGACAAGTTTCAAGACTTTTCTCAAAAGTTTGCTCAGTCAAATGATCAGATAAGTCAAAATCAGTCAAAGCAGTTAAAAAGTCAAACTGAGGTCAACTGTGGTCAAACCAAAGTCAAACTTCATGATTTTTTGCCAACATCAAGTATATGAAGTAAAATTCATCATTTGATCAAGGGTTGGTCATGATTCATCAAGGAGATTTCAGATCATCAAGAATCAGAAGTTTCTAAATTAGGGTTTCCTCAGTAAAAGTCAACTGAACTTTGACCAGCCATAACTTTCACATGCTTCATCACCAAGTCTCCATCCAAAGCTCATTTTGAAGGAAATTAAATTCTCTACAACTTTGTGTCTCACAAGCCAAGCCCAAAATTGCTTCATTTGGAAGGTATGAGCTAAGACATTATAGGTCCTTTTGAAAGTCAACAAAAAGTCAACAACTTCAAAAGGGCATAACTTGAGATTGGTAAATGATATGGACATGAAACCAGTGGGGTTGGTTAGAGGACTCTTCAATATTTCCAAAATGTCCAAGAACACCCTCATAGCATTAAAATTAAAGGATATGTGCCCTTGCAAAGTTGGGAAATTTTGAGTTGGTTTATGATGAAAATGGAGGTCTAAAACCAATTTCTTCCAAATGGGCTTGCCAAATAATGACCCAATCCACACTAAGACATCTTGCACGAAATTAATTTAATATTTTCATTATTTTATTTATTTTATTTTTATTTATTATGATTTTTCATATTAAAAGTCATTTTAAATTCAAATAAAATAAAAAATAGTGAAGATTTAAAATTATTTTGCTTCTAGAATGTCATAAATGATATTTTGATCTAATTGATACAAGAGTTATGAAAATCATCCCAAAATAGCAATGTGAGATCAAGAATATTCAAACTTTAAAAGCCAATCTTTTTCAATCTCAAACTACCAAAAAATCCAAAGTCTTGAGCAATATTTTTGACCTAATTCATTCACTCATATATAAACAACACAAAGACAATCAGAAGCCACGGATTCCAGCCTCTTTGCACATTGTTCAACTTCACAAAAAACCATCCAAATTCAATTTTCGGTTTCACTAATTCAAGAGGTTTTAAGGTGTTTTGAGGACACAAGAAGGTTCCTGGATCTTCATTGAGTCGAAACCAACTCTCAAACGCATCTAATTCATGCTCATACACACAACCCGAATGCATCTTGTCCTTCTTTAAATTTTTTTTGATTTGAATGATTTGTGCATTTATAATGAAAACTAACTATGGATTTGTGTTTGATATGATGTTTAGAAGCTTTCTGGATGATTTAATTTGACTCTTATGGACTGTATCAAAATCCACCATTGTTAGGGTTTGGAGTTCAATTTCGGGAACTTAGTATTTAGGGCACCTAAATGAATTCTAAGAACATGGCCGTGACCTATGAGCTTCATATAATTGATCTGGGCTTCAAATTTGTATTGAAATTATGATTTGCTTGATGATTGAAAAACATAGGTTTATGGTTTAAGAACTTGCAGGAAAATTCGCAGGAATATTCGAAGAAGAATTCGCAGGAAATTTGAATGAGGAAGATGAAGTCTGGCGCCAAAATCTGATTTGAAACTCTAACATATATTTTATTTTATTATTGTTGTGTATATTTCAGAAGCGCAGGTTGGTTCAGTTGGTATGTGTGTCTTGCTGGTAAACAAATGGTCCTGGGTTCGAACCATCCCCAGGCCATTTCGTTTTGTTATTTTTTCATGATTTTTTATAGGTAAACAATAAAACATGTTGCTGCCCATTCTCTATCACACGCGCACTGATGGCCTGGTGGTGTGTTTTGTTGCTAGCAAGCAGAATGTCCTGGGTTCAAACCCCAGCCAGGTAAGTTTCAATTTTTTGCTTCTTTTTCTATTTTGTTTAATTGATTTTGTTTTTATTAATAATCATAGAAATAATTAAATAATTCTATAAATATATATTCAATGTTTTCTAAAATTCTAACCTTATTTTTCTTAATTCAAAAATTATTTTTATTATTATTATGTATTTAGATTATAATATGTATATTAAATTAATTTTGTAAATAAAACAAACCCTAATTTATTTTTCTCTAAACAACTAAAAAAACCTAATTTTTTTTTCTAATTTTTTTTTATAAATATAATTATCATGTATATATATTGTTTAATATAATTGAATTTTTGTAAATATAATTATAATCAATTTTTTTTATAATGTGTAATTATTTCTATAATTTGTTTATAATCTAAATTATATATATAAATAATTTTTAGGAATAATTGAATCTATGCTAATTTAATCTTGTAATTATAATATGTTTAAAAATAATTTAATAATTTGTATATAATTCAAAATGTTATAATAATTACTTAATTGTTCACTTTTCTAATTTTAAATAATTGTCCACATTAAAATCTAATCTTTTAATTATTATAGTATTCTTTTTGCTTATTATTTTAATTATGTTCTTATAATATTTTTGCTAACTCCATTTATTTTAATTATTGTTATTATTACTAATCATGTTAATTACTAATCCATTTATTTTTTAATTATGCTTATTATTATTATTTCACTAACCCCATTTATTTTTAATTATTATTACTAACCCAATTAAATTGCTTATTTATTTTACTTATTATTTATTTTTGCTATTTATTTAATTTGCTTTATTATTATGTAATTGCTCCTGGATGTAATTTTCTTAAATATTTAAATTATTTATTTTTCATGCTATGGTTAGTAAAAATAGGGAGTGTAAACATGTATGATATTTAAAATTGAATTTAGATCATTTAAAATTATCAGATAAATATTAAACTAAAGCTTCACACACGTAAGTCGATTTTTGATCGCCATCTCACTTTCTAGGGTTGCCTCTCAATGTTGCCTAATTAAAAGGTCAAGTAGAGTGTATAAAGCAAAGTCCCTTAAAAGAAAAGTCATCTAGTCCCTTCATAATCAGAGATCAAGTCCCTTAATGGTTGCCTTTCAATATGATCTTGTCCCATTCGAATAATGATGACAGTCCCTCCAAAATGCTTAATACACCCTACAATTGCCTACATAAACAGATGTCCCTTCACTTGTCCCATACATCCAAGGTAATGACTACCTATTCCTTAATAATAGGGATAGTCTTACCATTTAAAGGATAAAGAACAGAAAGACTTAAACTTTAGGGTAGGTTCCTCATAGTTACTTGCTCACTACTTAAAAATTTCTCAAACACCTCACAAATTTCAAACAATTTTCAAACACAAGTTTTTTACGCATCCGTACATGGATCATTATCAAACTCTTATGAAAATTTCTATTCACACACTTCACACTTTTAAAAAACAATTCAAAGTGAGCTAAGTAACTAAGAGCCCATGGATAACCATGGATGTAAAGGGTGCTAACACCTTCCCTTTACATAACCTACCCCCCGGACCCAAAAATATTTTAAAAGGTCTTTCCTGTTCTTTTATGCCTTTCCTTTGGATAAAATAAAAGTCGGTGGCGACTCTTGCTATCCGCAACATAACTAAAGTCAGTTCTCCCACCGTGTTACATAGGGTTACATCTTTGTCTGTTGGTTCAGAGGGACTAACCTTAGTGTTCAATGGACAAGTCCCCCTAAGGTTTAGTCTTATAAACATAAAATCCATTTGTTAATCCCACCTTTAATTAAAATCCACTTTAATAAAGGCTTGTTATATAATGATTTTAATCCCTAACCATGGATTAAGTTAAGGAGTCTTCCTCATCTTAAGTGTTCTCATCTATTATCCTTCTCTTAGGATGGTGTAATGAGTTCACTAATCCTTGATTAGAGATTAAACTCATTACTTAACACAAAACAAAAATCCGAAAAACACTTAATAATCACAAGTAGGTTAATGATCTTAATCCTGCATCATTAGGGTAATTAAGTGGAGATTTTCATCTCATACTTAAGTAGACTCATTATCCCTAATCAGGGGTGATATAATGAGTTTACGACCCTTGATTAAGGCTTAAGCTCATTATCTTATGCAAAACACCAAAAACAATAAAAAAATTGAAAACACAAAAACAAACAATAAACGTCTCCTCCGGGATTCTTTTCTCATCACATTCACTCTGAAAACAAGAACTCGCTTCTTCCGTCTAATGCAAGACAGTTAGCACTCGAGCCAGACGAGTCATACACTTGAGCATAGACAAGCAAGCAGTTCACACCAAAATATCCAAGTCTCTTTGGGTCGAACTACGATGTTCTAACTTCCTCATTGCACGAGAGAATACGTAGGCATAACTTAAAAGTTATCGAACAAAAGTCCTCAGGTCTCCCCCTCTCCTCTTTCTAGCTTTATTTTCTTAGCCTTAGTTTTAAGCACTCATTTTCTCCTTGCACTAACACTCTGTACATCCTTTCCTCCCTAGCCTTTTATACACAGTTTAGCACATACATTGTTCTCTTTTAAACATAATCAGGTATGCGTGGATCCCGTCGAGTACGACGGACGATCTGGGTGGTAATACCTTCCCAGGTCATAACCTACCCCCTTACTCAGTCTCTTTGGTTCGCAACCGTCTTATCCATATCTTTCTAGATTTATGCAGCATTACCTTTCCTTCGGGATAAAAATGCCTAGCTGGCGACTCTATTCAACCTCAACCTTCAACATTGCCGACATCAGTTCGCATTTGCACCGAGATGAAAATTTGGGGAGCGACAGCTTGGCGACTCTGCTGGGGACTTTGCAACCAGGGCTTCTGGTTCTCTTGTGGGTTTCTCGTAGCGCTTGTTTGTTTGTGTTTATTGGGGGTGTTATGTGCTATTTGTGTTTATGTTTTTGCTTTATTACTTCCTGTACAGCTTTATTTATTGAATTTACTTTATCGCTTTCATTTATTGCTTTCTGCATTTCATTTATTATTATCATATCATTGTGCTGGATTTCTGGTTTGCTTTGGTGGGAGGGGTATTCCAGTGAGAAAGGTCCAACACAAAGGCCTGAGTGACACATAGGATTAGAGTGGTTTTGTATTCTTTCCCATTCCATTTCGGTCTGGTGCGGGAATACGAAAACACGGTTCAGATATGGGTTTCCTTTTGAGAACTATGTACTACGAATCTCCTGTAGTGCTAGAGTTATCTGGGAAGTCTGCTAAGTCTGGATGACCTTTTTAGATGACCTTCATCATCTGAGGTGAATTAGGGGAGGATTCTTTATGATTAGTGTAAGCACTATATCCCCTAGGATGAATGTGTTTACACTTCACATAATAGATCCGAACCCGAGGATCCTTGTTCTAGAACAATACCTGTGAGTGGGTTGGGTTGTTTACAGGTTTGCAGGAACCCTTGACCTCAACATACCTTGCTACTGGAATTTGTTCTTAAGGTTGCACTATTTTGGACTAGTTCTTTGAAACCCTGGATTTTTGACTCTTTATTTGAGTCCCCCACCTGGTTACTGGTTCTTAGACCTCCATCCGAAACTCTGAACACTCAAGGATCCTGTCAAAAGGCAACTGATAATCCAGCATATGATAATAACCCTTTGCATATCATAAGCATACATCATATTGCATCATTTAACATTTGTCTATTTGTTTTACAGGGTATCCATCTTCCCTTGGTTTGGTTTTGACCGTTCTTCTGCTCAGCTTATCTGCTTCAACACTTCTTCAGCTATCTTCTTCAACTATCTTCTTTAGTTATCCTCTTCAGTTGTCTCCTTCAGCACACATCTTCATAATGGATTCAACAAGGAAAAGCAACATCACCTACCACTTCTTTGAGTATCCTCTAGCAGGCATCAGGCAGATATAGGCCCTTATCACCCCTGATCATGTTCCCTTATTCAGAGAGAATTATGGTGGAATCCTGGACATGATCATGGACTTGGACACATTGCAGAGGAGCATGATTCACGCATGTCTTCAGTTTTATAACCCTCATCTACGTTGCTTTACTTTCCCAGATTTTCAGATAGATCCTTTGCTGGAAGAATACTTTATGCAATTGGGTGTCCCTATCAGAAGAGGAATTCCTTTCAATCCTGAAATGACTCCTCCAAATAATGAAGACATAGCCAAAGCATTACATCTGGAAGCAACTATCATTGATGAGCACATGACTTCCAAAGCTGGAATCCCAGGCCTCCATTTGGATTTCTTGATTACTCAGGCTACAAAGCAAGCTGCAGAAGGGAATTGGGAAACTGTCTGTGCTCTCCTAGCTCTCAGCATTTATGGTATCATTTTGTTTGCAGACAAGCCTAAGTTTGTAAGCAAGAATTCCATCCACATCTTCATGCTAAAGAACCCGGTTCCCACCTTATTGGGAGACTTCTACTACTCAGTTCATCAGAGGAATGAGAAACAGAGAGGAAGACTGGTAAGGTGTTGTGCCCCTCTCTTCTACAGTTGGTTGATGAAGCAAATGCCGAAGACGGAAGCTTTCTTAAACCCACATCAGACAAGGAATTGGGCTAAGAGAATGATTGTCCTTACTTCAGAAGATATCAGGTGGTGTACTCAGAACACCAATGGCCGAGATATAGTAACAAGCTGTGGGCAATACCCAAATGTGCCTCTCATTAGAGTGAAGGGTTGCATCAACTACAATCATTTACTTTTCAAAAGGCAATTGGGGTATGCCTTGGTACATCCACCTAGGGAGCAAGACCTAGCAGAATCTCTTTATTGTGCTATTCAGAATAATCATGCCATTGTCCGACAAGCTGCCTGGGCTTGGGACCACATACAAACTAGAGGGATTGCTATTCTGGGGAAGTGCGACAACATAGCCTCTACTCAATACATTGAATGGTCGCATATCAGAGGACAGATTACTCGTATTCCATTCACCCTGGAAGATGTACCAGGGCCATCAGCAGTTGAGCCTATAGCTACAGTAAGCTTGGAAGAATTTAAGAAGATGAAAGAAAGGAATGCCCAGCTGGCTGAAGCTTTGAAGAAGACCCTTTGGGAAAGGAATGATGGTCGTCTAGACATTGAGAGGTTAGAGAAGCTGCACATCGAGCATGTAACCAAAATTGAGAAGACTGAAGACTTCATCAGGAAAGCCCGAGCAGGGGAACTTGTGTTGAAGAATGCATGTAAGGAAGCAAAGATTCAAAGGGCAAGAGCTGAGCATTATCTGGAGGAGAGTCAAGATAGATGGGTCAGGATAACTGAGGCTCGTCTGAAAGAAGACCAGAAGATGCAAGCCAAGATAGAGCAGTTAGAGTCTAATGAGAAAAGAAGCCAAGAAGCACTGCTAGCAGCTCAGAAGGAGATCTCATAGTTGAAACTCCGGGCGGGGTTAAAGAGATCCAAAGAACAAGACAAGTATCAGAAGATGACAAATGTCATTGCAACCAGAAACCTTCTCATAAGAACCATTACAGAGCACCTAGTTGGACCGGTAACTGATGCTCTCCTGAAGGAAGTCAAGGAGGATGCTTTTGGACTGGATATCTGATTTTCTTTACTTATATCTATTTGATTGTACTTTAGCTCACCATGGTGATTTTGTTTGTTGTATTCTTGAATTTGATTGTATTTTGATTCACAATGGGAGTTTGTTTGGTTATAATTCATGAACTATTTATATTTTGGCATTGCCACTTGTATTTTTATGGTTATGTATTGGATTTTCTTATGGACTTTGTTTGCTTCAACATCTTCATCTCCCAGAGGTCTGGAAGGTCAAAACCAAGAACCAAACCGGATACCCTCTGAAGACAAATAGACATATTGCATTGCATGCTAACCTCATATCCTTTGTTTTGCAGGTGTTTTGTTGTTGTCTTCTCACTTTGTTGATTGTTTAAGGAAATATTGCTCGCAAAAGGGTCTTTTCCGTCAACCGAGTCCACAGATATCCAACTCGACACAACCTTCCGAGTCTACAAATGGATTAGCTACAACGGGAACTAACAGATGTGAGGACTCAAATGACAGATGTGAGGACAGAAGTGAGGACCCAAATGAATCAATTCATGGCTGTGATGACTGGACTGGCCCAGACCTAGGAAAGATTGAGGGAGTTGGTCGAGCGATAAACCCCGAAAGATAACCACACAGGCACTGGAGGTACTAGTAACAATGAGCGCGAGCAGCCACGAACGACTCCAATAGTATTTGGACCTGACAACAATCCTGAAGCTAATATCCTTATGCATGGCCAAAGAAACACTGGAGATCGTATTCTACAGGAAGATCCTCAAGATGAGCAGTTTACAGTGCTAGGTGCTGGGGCAGATGAAGCTTATGACCGTCGACTGGACGAGATATCAGAAAAGTTAAGATCCTTGGAATCCCAGAACTCCTTGGGATTTGATGTAATGGACATGGGCCTGGTTGAGGGGGTAATAATTCCCCACAAATTCAAGCCCCCGTGTTTTGAGAAGTACAATGGAACTTCCTATCCTCGCAGTCATTTACAGTCTTTTCTGGGAAGGCTGAAGGCATACACCATGGATGAGAAGATGTGGATGTTTTACTTTGAAGATAGCTTGACTGGGGCATCCAGAGAGTGGTATTCACACCTATCAAGGGCTATTGTCAGGAACTGGAAATACTTAGTTGAAGCCTTTGTGCGCCAGTATCAATACAACTTGGATATGGCACCTAATAGAACCCTCTTGATGGGTATGTCTCAGTCCTCGAGAGAAAGTTTCCACGAATACGCTCAAAGGTGGAGACAACTCGCTGCTGCTGTCCATCCACCTATGTCTGAAAGGGAAATGGCTGATATGTTTATGAATACCTTGCAAGGGACCTACATTGATAGACTTGCTTCCTTCTCTTCTACCAGTTTTGCTGATATGGTTATAGCAGGCGAGAGAATCGAAAGCCTATTGAAGATGGGTAAGATTTCTGACAATGGTGCTAGCTCCAGCAATGCAAAGAAACCCTTCTCAGGACCTAGAAGGACAGGGGAGACTAATGAAGTGCATGTTAGTAGAGGTAGACCCCGGTACTTGCAAAGACCAGTGGCTACAGTCACCATCCCTACTCCAGCACCTCAGCAACAACAATATCCTCAACAACAAAGATCTTATAATAACAACAACCAACAACAAAGTCCTTTCCAACAAAGGCCTTCTCAGATTAATAGGGTGATCGATCCCATCCCGATGCCCTATGCAGTCTTACTCCCGTAACTATTGCAACTTAACCTGACTGAACTGAGGACTTTGGCTCCACCAGATCCTCTGAATCTTCCAAGGAATTATGATGTCAACGCCAAATGTGCTTTTCACTCCAATGCGCCTGGTCATTCAACAGAGAAGTGTAGGGGCCTGCACATGAAAGTCCAAGATTTGATTGACTCCAAAGCTTTGAATTTTGCACCTCCACCAAATGTCACAAGGAATCCAATACCAAATCATGGTTAGCCAAAGATCAATGCCATTGAGGAGGACCAACCAGCAATTTTGATTGATCACATTGCAAGTATTCAAACACCACTGGCCAAAGTAAAAGCTCGGCTATTGAAGTGCCAAGTGTTTCCGGGTTGTGAGGCCCATTGTGAAGCTTGTAAAGTTTCTACCAATGGTTGTGCAAATATGAAGAATGGTATTAGCAGTCTTATCAGAGAAGGCATCCTGCAAATCACATCAAAAATTCCATTTGCTACAAAGGCAACAAAAATCTCTCCTACAGCACCAGCAAACATTATCTTAATAGAATCTTCTACAACGCCAACAGAAGTTATTCCAACAGAATCGACTACAACAACAACCAACACCAGTGACGACATCTCAACGGTTACCATCTATTATGATCCAACAACCATCCATGTTCCGGATTCTCTCAACAACAACTTTCAGCAACACCCTCATCAACATCAACAACTTCCTGCACCTGCACCATCTTCAATTAGACCTCCTGTCACCATCTACTATGATCCACATACTATCACAACTCCTTCTTCCGTTGCAATTAGTCTGGTAACCATCACGGTGCTTGGGCCAATTCCCTATGACAGCAACAGTGTCGTGCCTTGGCACTACGGCTCAGATCTTTACCGCCACAGAAGGAAAGTTACCCTTGATTCTTCAACTTCTACACCACAAATTGACAATGTCAGGGGAGGAGGAGGCTTCACTCGGAGCGGACGTCTCTTCGCTTCACAGTTGCCAAGAATTAATGTTGAAGCAGAAACTACTGCCAAAGCAAAAGGCAAAAGTGTGGTGCCAGAAGAACCTGCTGCAAAAGAAACTCAGAAGACACCCTGTGATCAGGATGTAGACGAGTTTATGAGGATTATCAAGAGAAGTGACTACAAAATCGTGGACCAGCTCCACCAAACACCCTCCAAGATCTCTATACTATCTATACTCATGTGTTCTGAGGCTCATCGGAATGAACTACTCAAGGTCTTGCACGCAGCTTATGTGCCGGAAGAAATCACGGTCAATCAGTTAGAAACGGTGGTCGCAAATGTCAATACTAGTCATGGACTAGGTTTCACCAATGCTGAATTGACTACGGAGGGGCATAACCACAACAAGGCTTTGCATATCACTTTGGAATGTAAAGGTGTTGTACTTTCTCATGTCCTTGTTGATACCGGATCATCACTCAATGTGTTGCCAAAGAAAGCTTTAGTCAAGCTGGAGTACGATGGTCTTGCACCCCGTCCGAGCAATCTAGTTGTAAGAGCTTTTGATGGTTATAAGAGATCGGTTCTCGGAGAGGTGGAGCTACCCGTGGTAATTGGCCCACAAGTTTTCAAAATTACCTTCTACGTGATGGACATACAGCCTGCCTACTGCTGTTTGTTGGGTCGACCGTGGATTCATGCCGCTGGCGCAGTAACGTCAACCTTTCACCAGAAGTTAAAATACGAGTGGGAAGGCCAAATTATCACCATCTGTGGAGAAGAAGACATCTTTTTCAGTCACCTGGCTACATACAAGTACATAGAAATGGATGGAGAAATCCATGAAACCATGAGCCAAGGTTTCAAAGCTTTGAATGTCAACGAAGCTACAACTGAGGTGTTTGCTGCATCCCAAGAGGAAAGGATGGGCACCTTAATTGCTTCCTACAAACAGGCTCGGAAGGTTGTGGAAGAAGGGAATGCCCAAGGCTGGGGCAAGCTGCTGAAGGTGGAAATGAAAGAAGACAAATTCGGTTTGGGTTACAGATCATCCCGACAAGTTCCAGAGGAGGTTGCTGAAGCTCCCAAGTTCATAAGTGGGGGAATATTGACCCCAGATGCTTTCAACACTTTGGAAGATGAGGCTGAGACGACTACAACCTGGAAAACTGGATCTGTCCAAGAGTCTCGGGCCGACAAGTCCTCAACTGGTCTTCCCAGGAAATTATAAGGGTTACTGCTGCAGAGTAATTATTATTTCCTGTTTTAAGCATGCATCAAAGTCCTGCATCTTGCCCAAGATGTCGGGACTCATTTTGTAATAGGGCCATATGTATTTGTGCAAATTGAATATTAATGAACAATGGACATCTTTTTGAAAACAATCTTTTTCGCTCACTGTCTTTTCATTTTTGTTATTTTCGCACAAAACAATAAATGGCAATGTTTTTCTCAATAATAACTTCATTCACTTTTTATAAATAAGATAAAATAAATCACTAAAATGAACCAAATCTCAACCCTTGCAGAGATAGCCCTCTAGATTGCATCGACAACGACACTGCTATGACCTCGTATGACTTCGACAATCCGATTAATCAAGCAGATGAAGGGGTTGATGAAGACTACGATTTACCTGAAGAGTTAGCCAGGTTATTGAGACAAGAGGAAAAGGTGATTGCTCCTCATCAGGAGGAGGTTGAGACTATCAATCTTGGTACCGAGGAAGATGTGAAAGAGGTGAATATTGGAGCCAGTCTGCAAGCTCCAATAAAAGAAAAACTTATCAGTATGCTGTGAGAATATGTCGATGTGTTCGCTTGGTCCTATCAAGATATGCCGGGTTTGGATACAGATATTGTCATGCACAAGCTGCCATTGAAAGAGGATTGTCCGCCAGTTAAACAGAAGTTGTGTCGTACTCTCCCAGACATGGCCATGAAAATCAAAGAAGAAGTACAAAAGAAGTGGGACGCTGGTTTTCTTGCTATAACTAGTAACCCGCCTTGGGTTGCTAACATTGTACCCGTACCCAAAAAGGATGGCAAGGTGCGTATGTGTGTTGATTACCAGGATCTGAACAGAGCAAGCCCAAAAGATGACTTCACATTACCTCACATTGATGTATTGGTGGATAACACAGCTCAATTCTCGGTATTTTCTTTTATGGACGGATTTTCTGGATACAACCAGATCAAGATGTCACCCGAAGACATGGAGAAAACAACCTTCATCACACCATGGGGCACGTTCTGTTACAAAGTAATGCCGTTTGGTTTGAAGAACGCCGGTACAACATATCAATGGGCTATGGTAACATTATTCCACGACATGATCCATAAAGAAATTGAGTGTTACGTGGATGACATGATTGCCAAGTCCCAAACAGAGGAAGAGAATTTGGTGAACCTGTCGAAACTATTCAAGCGTCTGAGGAAATATCAGTTAAGGTTAAACCCCCAACAAGTGCATATTTGGGGTACGTTCTGCTAAGCTTCTGGGGTTCATTGTGAGCGGAAGAAGAGTTGAGGTTGACCCTGACAAAGTCAAAGCAATTCAGGAAATGCCTGCACCCAAGACTGAGAAAGAAGTTCGAGGGTTCTTGGGTAGGTTGAACTACATTTCAAGGTTCATATCTCACCTCACTGCAACATGCGAGCCCTTGTTCAAACTGCTAAGAAAGGAACAAAAAGTTAGGTGGAACGATGATTGTCAGAAAGCATTCGACAAGATCAAGGAGTATCTGCAAGAACCTCCAATTCTCATACCTCCAGTTGAAGGAAGACCTCTAATAATGTATCTGGCAGTATTAGATGAATCAATGGGGTGTGTGTTGGGCCAGCATGACGAGTCTGGTCGAAAAGAGTAAGCAATATACTACCTAACCAAAAAGTTTACCGACTATGAACAACGTTATTCACTGCTCGAGAAAACTTGATGTGCTTTAGCGTGGGCTGCTCGCCGACTAAGACAATATATGTTGACTCATACAACCTTGTTGATCTCAAGGATGGACCCCGTCAAGTACATATTTGAGATGCCAGCACTTACCAGAAGGGTTGCAAGGTGGCAAATGATTCTAACAGAATATGATATTCAGTACACCTCTCAGAAAGCCATCAAGGGCAGTGTATTGTCTGACTATCTGGTTGAGCAACCCATTGATGACTACCAACCTATGAGATTTGATTTCCCTGATGAAGACATCATGTTCTTAAAGTCAAAAGATTGTGAAGAGCCTATTCACACTGAAGGGCCTGATCCAGAAGAAGCATGGACTATGATGCTCGATGGGGCAGTTGATTGTAACGGTCGTGGAGTTGGTGCAATGCTTATTACACCCAAAGGAGTCCATCTGCCTTTCTCAGCAAGGCTCACCTATGCCTGAACTAACAACGAAGCAGAATACGAAGCTTGTATCATGGGTCTTGAAGAAGCCATTAACCTCAGGATCAAAACCTTGAATGTATTCGGAGATTCAGCTTTGGTGATCAACCAAACTAATGGCAAGTGGTATACTCATCAAGAGCATCTGGTTCCCTACCGTGACTATACGAGGAGATTGTTGACTTTCTTCACAACAGTCAAGCTTGAATACATCCCTCGAGATGAGAATCAGTTTGCAGACGCCTTGGCCATTATTTCATCTATGATCAAAGTACAAACTGCTAACTATGTACTTCGGATTTTAGTATCCAGACTAGACCGACCGGCGTATGTATTCTCTATGGACACTATCATTGACAACAAACCTTGGTTCCACGACATCAAATTCTTCTTTGAGACTCAGACATACCCACCTGGGGCATCGTCTAATGATAAGAAGACATTGAGAAGGCTAGACGACAGTTTCTTCCTCAATACTGATGGTTCCTTATACAAGCGGAATTTCAACATGGTCTTGCTCAGATGTGTTGACTAGAAGGAAGAAGACCTACTAATGCACAAAGTACATGAAGGTTCTTTCGGTACCCATGCCGGAGGACATGCAATGGCAAAGAAATTGTTAAGATCAGGTTACTATTGGATCACAATGGGTGCAGATTATTGCGCCTATGCCAGAAAGTGCCATAAATGCCAGATCTACGCAGACAAAGTGCATGTGCCTCCCAATCCTTTGAATATATTATCTTCGCCCTGGCCCTTCGCCATGTAGGGCATTGATATGATTAGAAAGATCGAGCCAACTGCTTCAAATGGTCACAGATTCATCCTGGTAGCCATTGATTACTTCACTAAATGGGTTGAGGAAACTTTGTATGCAAATGTCACCAAGCAAGTGGTAGCTCGATTTCTGAAAAGGGATATCATTTGTCGATATGGAGTTCCCGAGTGAATCATTATTGATAATGGTTCAAACCTTAACAACAAGATGATGGCAGAACTGTGTCGAGAATTCAAAATTAAACATCACAACTCTTCTCCTTACAGGCCAAAGATGAATGGCGCTGTTGAGGCGGATAACAAGAACATTAAGAAGATTGTGCAAAATATGGTAGTCACATACAAAGACTGGCATGAAATGTTACCATTCGCCTTGCATGGGTACCGAACTTCCACTAGAACATTTACCGGGGCAACACCTTATCAGCTTGTGTATGGTATGGAAGCAGTCCTGCCTGTTGAAGTTGAATTACCCTCCTTGTGGGTAATGATGGATGTAAAACTGGATAAAGCAGAATGGATACGATCTCGTTATAATCAACTGAGCCTGATTGAAGAAAAGAGATTAGCAGCTATCTGTCGTGGTCAGTTATATCAGAAACGGATGAAGAAAGCCTTCGATAAAAAAGTCAGACCTCGGGAATATCAAGTGGGAGAGCTTGTACTGAAAATGATCCTTCCTCCTCATACAAACCACAAGGTCAAGTGGACACCAAACTATGAAAGTCCCTATGTGATAACGAAAGTCTTCTCGGGTGGAGCACTGATGCTCGCAACCATGGATGGTGAAGACTTCCTGTCTACTGTGAATTCAGATGCAATTAAAAAATACTTCGCATAAATGACCCGTTGGACATAAAAACAGAATGTAAGTCCAGGCAAAAATAGGGCATCTCGGCGAGTCAAAAACAGAATAAAAGACTCGGGCAAAAATAAGGGAAAAATTGGAAAAAAAAATGTACACCCGCTGAGTTGAAAAGCCACATCGGACAGCTCAGGCAAAAAAAGGTATCCCGGTGGATTGAAACCCCGAAAGGGCGATCCACGCAAAATCAGGGAATAAGTGAACAACTGCATTCTGAATTCGTATGTATCACTCACATAACATGGCACGCTTTGAAAGGACAAAGCGTCGGTCAGAATCAACTTTCTTCAGAAAGCAAGATAAGAAGAGTGTTCAAAGTCATACAGGTCATAACAAAAGGAAGATTGGAGCATCAACTTCAGCATTGCCAAATAGGACTTTTATTTTCTCAATTTTGCAGCAACCTCCTCATTTCAGGGATTAGCTTCCTCACTGTACTCGCCTATTCAGGGCACACAAATCAATAAAGTCAAATATTCATTCACACTTTGTTTTGTACCTTTTTGTTTTGTTTGCAAAATGTCCAAAGTTCGTAATACAACATTTGCATGAAAACATATAAGCCATTTTCAATAAATGCTTGCAGGAAATATGTGCTCTTAAGCAAACCTAACTCCTATGAAGGAATCTGGTTGAGGATACCTTAGGGCACTTGTGCATTTCCTTTGTTTGACAGGTTACAGGTACTCAAGGCGTACAATCTTTCACAACATAGGGCATATCAGACACTATATCCCCAACAAAGCCGGCAGTCACATCATCAGAAGGACTACTTGACGAAAGTATTCCCCCACAGAGCTTTTTATCCCCTCAGAGTATCCCCCACAAAGCTGATCCTCTGAAAGATTACTTCCCAGAAGTTCTCTCCTCCCCAAGCAGGATCTCCAAATCAATGCCTAAATCACTTTTCCCCAACGAGTTGCTAGATCTTTTCATCCCCAGCATTGGATCCCCACAGAGTTCTTCCCCCAGAGTTCTCCAAAAAGACCGTGCAGTGATCCTTTCTCCCCATAGATCGCCCAGTGATCCGTTCTCCCAGCAGATTTCATATCTCGGATCTCGTTTCTCTCATTTGCATAATCATAGCATTCGCATCATTCCTCCCCAAACAGAGCGTATCATTCCGTCTAATACGGAGCATTACGGCAAAAATCAAACATTTTCATGATCATAAGCCAGGTTCGAGCCAGTCACCTGCAAATACCAAAATCACTCCTCCAGCAATACGCAAAAAACTTATCCCCTGCAGATAAAAGCTAAAATATCCTTTTGCACTCTCAATACAAATACTTGTACATACTTATACACAATCCTTTTGATACTCGTCCATATCCTACTTATACATAATTCTTTGATACTCGTCTGTATCTTACGCATCTC
The DNA here is from genome assembly GCA_963966055.1 of Lathyrus aphaca. NCBI lineage: Eukaryota > Viridiplantae > Streptophyta > Magnoliopsida > Fabales > Fabaceae > Lathyrus > Lathyrus aphaca. The sequence continues at coordinate 46,312,407 of OZ014520.1, forward strand.
CCCAGCAGATCAACACTCGTTCGTGTTCCTTATTCAAACAGTTGATACTCGTCTGTATCATTACTCTTTAAACACGCGTCGTTGGTTGTTTCTATCGATACGCGTCTATATCATGGTCCTAAGGATACTCGTCCATATCTTTAATCTATACACACTGTCGAAACACTTATACCATTTTATTCTTAGGGCTCAAACACTCGTCCGTGTTTATCTATCCCCAGAAGTCGCCAACAAAACAACTTTTTATCCGACATTCATCCTATGTCGCGATAATCCTCAGCAGCCGTACCCTGCTAGGTGATCGTCCTTCACCTCTTGATGACCGGCCCTCATCATTTATTTTGATGACCGTACCTCATAATTCATCCGATGGTCGTCCCCATCGTTGATCTTTTTATCCGACATTCGTCCTATGTCGAGATAATCCCCAACAGAGCAACCGTCCCCTGCTAGGTGATCGTCCTTCACCTTTTGATGACCGTCCCTCATCATTTTATCCGATGGACGTCCCTGTCGTTGATCTTTCTATCCGACATTCGTCCTATGTCGTGATCTTTTCAGCAGTCGTCCCCTGCTCGGTGATCGTCCTTCATCACTTTACCCGATGGCCGTCCCCGTCATGGTTTTCTTCTTTATCTTGATGATCGTCCTTCATCACATTACCCGATGGTCGCCCCTGTCGCGAATTCTTTATTCCCCAGCATGATGGTCGTCCCCGTCAGTGCGTTTCTCACCGTTTTTATCCCCAACATTCGTCCTCTGCTCGATGGTCGTCCTCCGTCGCTATCATTTGATATTCGGTCTATACTGTCTATTACAATTTATATCCCTTTTCTTCTTATAATAAAGAGTGCAAATTTTGGACTGTCTTGGTATTCAACCACAAGTTATCTTGTTTGTCTGTTAAGCCAGACGCTTACATCCTACACAACTAACTCATGCTTGAATAGGGGCAGCTGTAAACACCCCAAATTTTCCCTCTCTTTTTTCTCACACCTTGGCTTGTGATCCTTCATATTGCATTGCATAAGCATATCATCTCACACTGCATAGTTATTTCACTGCTTAAGTTGCATAACTAGGGTTTGTGATCAAATGAATCTTAGAAGTGGTTTGAGCTATCTCAGAGGACATGAAGCATGCCAAGAGGGTCCACGAGTGTTTTATGATCATATTATACCTCCAAGTTTGCTTTAAAGTCACAAAATCTCAAAGGATTACACAGCTACCCAAGCAGGCTTAGGGTTTCCTACACAAATGACCAGAAATTAGGGTTTTGGGTTTGAGGCCCTTACACTTAATTGTTTTTGGCAATTCTTGATTCTATTGGTCTATATATGTTATAAGGAGCATGTGTATCAAATTTGAAGCAAAAATTCATTGTGGAAGTCATGATCAAATGGTAACTTGTTGTGCAAGAAAAGTCAGAATCATGGCATCTGAGGCCTCCATCAAGGATAACAAAGGGTCATCTTCATTAATTTGAGGTCCTATGATCTTTATTTGATCTTGGGAATGGTTAGAAGTTCACAAGATTGGATAATTTTGAGCCATTTGCAAAGTTTCCATTTTTGGACATGACTTGTAATGTAAACTTTCCATTTTGGGAAAGATTTTCAACCTCCTCTTTCTTGATCAAAAAGGCTTCAAATGAAATTTTTTCAAACATGAAAGTTGTAGATTGGATCTTCCCATTTTCAAAAAGTACAAGAACTCCTCTTGATTCATCCTAGAACTCAAGTTATGATGGATCAAAGTTGGCAAAAATCACATAATTTTCAAGTTCATGCCAAAAAGGGAAATGTGCAATCTTGCTTTTCAAGCATTCTCATGACCTCTAATGCACTTCTACATATCATAACAACATAATGCAACTTGCCTTGACCAGAATTATGCCAAGAACTAAGGGTTTTCATGACTTGCATCTCAAGAGTTCTCAAAGTTGTGAAAATGCAAAACACATACAATCTCATGATCCAAATGTTACAGCTCATCACAAATTATCCAAGGGTGCTCCATGAAGTTAGTTGATGCAGAACCACCCTTCAAAACATCTATGTCCCAGCCCATGCCTCTAGTACACAAAATCTTGACTTTTTGCATTTCAAGCCATGCCAATCCCACAGTGCCACAACAACTCTTCTGACCAATAGCATTGTTTATACAAACCCTAAGAAGCATAAAACACATAACATCAAGCCTTGAAAGAAACCATATCATCAGATTGCAAAAAATCCTCTCAAACTTCATCTCTTCGAAACTCATTACACAGCCATCAAACATCAAATTTTCTTTCACCATTCAATCATACATGACCTAAGGAACACATCCCACCCATTGCCATGGCCTAAAACTCAACACACAAGAACTCCATTTTCTGTCAAACCAAAATTGGATATCACAAAATAGCCCATTTAAACTCCATCAAAGCATTTCAATAGCTTCAGGGGGACCAGAGGAGCCATTTTTCACCAAAGGGAGGCTTTGAAATTTCAAGTTTGAAGAGCTTCAGTTCAGGTAGCCTCCAAGAACATTTTTTCCAGAACTTCATTTTCTTGTTATAAATTGAATCTACATGTTATCATGGTCATCATGATATGTTTAGAATTGAAAATGAGTGAAAAATGAGTATGTTATGATGTTCTGAAAGTTTGACCGTGAATTTGTTTTGTTTCGATTCTCTTGATTCACTTGTTATAAATTCCATTTGATTGTTGATTTGAGTTGAGTGAAGTTAGGGGAGTGTTTTTGGGCAATTTTCATGGAGTGGGATGGCCTGTAGAAGAAACTAGGGTTGGGGGTTCGCCGGAGAAGGTGACTGGAGTTTCCCCCCGGCCACCTGAAGGTCATTAGGGTTTAATCTTGTTTTTGTCTCCAGATGCAACCACAGCCATCAGATCTTGTTTTAATTAGCGCGCGGACGGTTTAGATCATGTCATTAAACCCTAATTTCATTTAATTATATTAATCTAAATTAATTAATTCAGAGTGAACCAGGACCCTTAGATCACGCGCAAAACCAAACTTTGAACCTGGGCCTCTGGATCCTCATACCTTGGGTCACGCTGACTTCCCTTCACAACCCTTGATCCCATCAACTTTGCATCTGAACCATCCATCGTGATTACTTTGCATTTCTTTTTATTTATTTTGCATTTGTTTTCTCATATTTATTTAAAATAGCAAATCATTTTCTAAAATCATGATCTTTTGCATTTTCTCTTCAAATGTATTTCAGAAACCAAAAACATTTTTATTTTTTATTTTTGCATTAAAAATCTATTTTTAAATCATTTAATTGTATTATTTAATTAATTAATTCATTTTAATTCATTAAAAATACTTTTAGGTATTTAAAAATCACCAAAAAAATCATGAAGCATTCTTACATATTTAGAACAATTTACCAACTCACCTTACAAATTTCTTTTAGGGTTTGATCATGTTTTGACAATTAAACATGTATTAGGGTTTCAAATTTCCTATTTTTCTAACCCTAACTTCAAAAATCCATTTCTGATCAACCAAGATGAGTTTGCACATGGTTCTTTTTGCATTCTTTCATACTTTGCATGTAGTATCTAGGGCATTTAACTCATATTTTTGCATTGTATTTTCTATTTTTTTGGCATTTTTCATGAAGAAGTACCCAAAACCCTAGCCTAACTTAGAAAAACCATAACTTGACTTTGGTATAACTTCTGACCTCCATCTTTGGGGAGTGATCTTATGTGTGTTTAGGGTTCATTTGGTTGCATTTTCAAATTTTTATCATGTGTTATCCTTCTGTTGTGGATATGTGCATCTCATACTTTCTTAAAACCCTAATCTGCCATGTTCATTTGCATTCATCTTTGCATACCTTCATCATATGAACTTGTCATGACATATCATGCATTTGTATGTCATCTTCGATACCTTAGGACATATATGAACATTGTTTGATCATTGTTGCATCCATTTGGTATGTTTTTCATTCATTACTTCTTATGTGTATTCATGTGATTTCAAGCTTCTAACATGCCTTCCTTTGCATGCCATCTCTTGTATGATTATGCATAAACATTGTAAATGTATTTGCATCATTTCATAACACATTTGCATTGTGTTTGCACTTCTGGTCTTGATCATTGCATCTTCATTTCCCTTATTTCCTTTTGTTTCACATCTTATGCATCCATACTAACCATTTCAGGGGCTTCAGGTAAGTTGTTTAGGATGTGGATTTGCCTCCACATCCAACCTCTTCTTATCTCTTCATTTGCATCTTTATTTGTCTTTTAAGTGAGTTTGACTCACTTATGCTCTCTCTTGCTCCCTTTCTTTCTCTTATGTTACTTAACTTCTTCAGGAAGTAAGTAACGTATTCTCCTTTCTCTTCTCTTTTCACATGCTTCTTCTTCCTTGGTGGCCATCTAAAGATCTTTCTCTAAGCCTCACAAACTATAGGAATATCCAAGCATGATAACTTTAGGGTTGTACATAGTCTCCCCTAGTTTTTACCTTTGAGTCTCCTTGAGTCTCTGCTTCTCATCTCATAATCAAGGCTAAACAGTTAAAGTTTTAAGACTCTGAATTAGGGTTATGCTTGTATCCTTATCTTAGGATGGAGTGTATATCTTTAATACTTAGTGTTAAACCTTTAAGTTGTTTACACCTCCAAATCAAAACACCTAATAATCATTAAGACTTAAGCTTGTAACTTGGGCCTTATATTAGGGTTACATCTCTGCCTGTTGGTTCAGAGGGACTTACCCTAGTGTTCAATGGACAAGTCCCCCTCAAGTTTAGTCTTACAAACATAAAATCCATTTCTTAATCCCACTTTTAATTAAAATCCACTTTAATAAAGGCTTGTTATATAATGATTTTAATCCCTAACCATGGATTAAGTTGAGTAGTCTTCCTCATCTTAAGTGTTCTCATCTTTTATCCTTTTCTTAGGATGGTGTAATGAGTTCACTAATCCCTGATTAGAGATTAAACTCATTACTTAACACAAAACAAAAATCCAAAAAACACTTAATAATCACAAGTAGGTTAATGATCTTAATCCTGCATCATTAGGGTAATTAAGTGGAGATTTTCATCTCATACTTAAGTAGACTCATTATCCCTAATCAGGGGTGATATAATGAGTTTACGACCCTTGATTAAGGCTTAAGCTCATTATCTTATGCAAAACACCAAAAACAATAAAAAAAACTGAAAAAACAAAAATAAACAATAAACGTCTCCTCCGGGATTCTTTTCTCATCACATTCACTCTGAAAATGAGAAATCGCTTCTTCCGTATAATGCAAGACAGATAGCACTCGAGCCAGACGAGTCATACACTTGAGCATAGACAAGCAAACAGTTCACACCAAAATATCCAAGTCTCTTTGGGTCGAACTACGGTGTTCTGACTTCCTCATTGCACGAGAGGATACATAGGCATAACTTAACAGTTATCGAACAAAAGTCCCCAGGTCTCCCCCCACTCCTCTTTCTAGCTTTCTTTTCTTAGCCTCAGTTTTAAGCACTCACTTTCTCCTTGCACTGACACTTTGTACATCCTTTCCTCCCTAGCCTTTTATACACAGTTTAGCACATACATTATTCCCTTTTAAACACAATCAGGTATGCGTGGATCCCGTCGAGTACGACGGACGATCTGGGTGCTAATACCTTCCTAGGTCGTAACCTACCCCCTTACTCAGTCTCTTTGGTTCGCAACCGTCTTATCCATATCTTTCTAGGTTTATGCAACATTACCTTTCCTTCAAGATAAAAATGCCTAGCTGGCGACTCTATTCATCCTCAACCTTCAACATCGCCGACACCAGTTCACGTTTGCACCGGGATGAAAATCCGGGAAGCGACAAACATCCACAACAATGGCTTAAGAATCAAAGAATAGTAAAGAAACCATGGAATCTCTTCTGTTAACTAACATGTTCCAATTTATCACTTGTGTTGGGAATCAAAAGTATGTACAAGAACCACTCAACTTCGAAGAAAAACTCTGAATCTACAAATCCCAGGTACTCATTCCTTACTCTATTTCTAGAAAAACCCATGCACTAATGGGTCAAATGCACGATCCCTTTGTAGATCTTACTAAATTTATGGTCTTTTTCGTTCTTATCACCTGACTAAACCCATGGTTAGTATTAAGGAACCTATAAGCTTAGAATACATGACTGTCATCTTGCATGTTTTTCGTTCAACTCCTCCCACTAGAAAAAATGAGGATTACATCCTGTGGCTGAACAAAATTGAGGCATAAATGAGTAAAACCTGGAAGTCGAAAGGTATTTTCGACATTATTCAATTGTGAGAATTGATTCTGCCTATTGTCAAAACATGTTTGTCGCATCCTTGTACTCCTGGAAAAGTACTACCAACACCTTCTAATTTCCTTGTGGAATGGTGATGCTGACCCTCTCTAACTTAACGGCCATTACAGGCCTTCTCCCAGCTGGAGAAAAATTTGACCCTAATGAGAGTGATGAAGACACCATAAACTTTGAAACAAACTGTGCCAACTTTGGAAAATACATCAAAGACTATTATGTCACTGATATTGCCAAAGTTTCTGATGAATAACACATTGGCTTACTTGCTTTGTGGTTGTCGAGATGCATTTTTTTGCTGCAAATCTTTCAAGGTAGCAAAAATAAATTTGACCTTAGCTAATCAACGACATGAATGCCATGATATTTTCTTGATTGAATTGATTTTAGGATCTCTTTATGAATCCTTAGGATTAGCCATTGAGGCTTTAAAAAAACTCCAACCCAAATAAAACCTATTGTTGTCTGGACCATACTGGTTGCTTCAGCTTTGGCTAAACGCCATGTTTCAAATTTCTCTGGATGTCGACAAAACCCAACTTCACTAACTAAATCATTAATAATAGGCGCGTTGAAGGTGTCTGACTGGCCCAAATGAATAAAACTGACAAATACAGGTCAAATCAATGGGCCTTCTTGACCAATTTTATGATGTTCTCCAAACACCACCACTATAACCCTACACCAGATCCTTTTGTCAGAAGAACTCATGAACCTGAGTGGTTCACTAAAAAGTTTCTTGCTACTAGTGAACAGAAGGCTGAATCAAAGAAGATTTGGGAGGCTTTCCTTACTCTAAAGCGTCTTTTGACCAGATTAGGGACCTCCAAAGAAAATGTGAAAATCTTATGTTATCAACCCAACTTGGCGTCACACCAGTTTAAAATTAGTCAAACTATGCCCAAGACCTTTTCAATCTAAAAAGCGAACTTTGTTTCAGCACCATCGACTACTCTGAAGATGAATACCTTCAACGACTTTCTCAAAACATTGTTGATCGTGTTTCACTCCTTCTGCTTTTCAACTGTCTTCCTACTGCACCAAATAATTTGAAACTTCATGGATATAGCCTAGCATGCCAAAGAATTTCTCTATGATGCAACATTAACTCAATGTCTAACTGATGTTTGTTTTTTCTATAGCAAAAATTCAACAAAGGTAGAGCTAAACACGTCAAAGAGATCCAGTCTTTCCAAAAATACTTTGAAATTATGTATGGCCCCATAGTATTGGAAAATTATGAATAATCCAACTCCAGTTCCATCTTTATTCCTAGAAGCATCAAAGTATAATTTCTAAGGCTTGATTTCTACATATCCTTATATTGCTTCGACCACTAAGTGCTCAACAATGAAGTCTATTAATTTGGCCTTTTATTGCTTTTAAAGTACAATAATTCAATAAATACTCAGTGAGTTCTAATGCCCATTTTCCTATTCGAATATGTAGTATAGGCTTCGATATCATATGTTTGATAACACCAAAATAAGAGTACACAAAAATATCAACTGGTTTTATATAATACTTAAGTTTTATACATGAGAAGTATAAGCATAAACATATTTTTTTATTGCATTATACCTAGTTTCTGCATCAATAAAGATTCAAATGAGGTAATAAATTGATATTCGATGTTATTTTCATCCTCTTAGACTAACATACATCCCATGGTCTAATCCAATGTAGCTATGTACAATTTCATATTTTTATTTCTACTTGGGTGTAACAAGATAAAAGGCTTCATCAGAAAATCTTTATTGTTGTCGAAATCCTCTTGCTACTCGCTCCCCATTTGAAGTCACTTTCTTTCTTGAGTCGAAGTTATGGTAAGAACGACTGAATCTTACTACTTAAGTTGGAGATGAATATTCTTAGGAAATTTAATTTTCCTAACAAAGATAGAAGTTGTTTCTTTGTCGAAAGAGGCTTTAGATCCTAGATTACTTTTGTTTTGTTTTACTTGATCTCTATACTTTTTTTTCTGCTCCATGAATCCCAAGATATCTCTTGCATGAACACAAAAGTCACACTTTAATGGATTCATTTTAACCCATATTTCCTTATCTTCTGAAAGGACTATCGAAGATGGCCCAACTGACCATTTTCTGATAAGGATTTTATGACTATGTCATTAATGTAGACTTGTATGAAAGTTTCAATGAAGTCATGAAACATTGAATTCATAACTCTGTGATAGGTTGCCCCAACATTTTTAAACTAAAAGGAATTACCACCCATTCATAAGTTCTTAAGGCACATGGGCATCGAAACAACGTTTTAGGTACATCTTCTACAAGTATAAAGATCTTGTTGTACCCAGAATACCCATCTAACATACTTAAATACTCCAAATTGTGGCTGAATCTACTAATATTTTTGCGCCAAGCATTGGGTACCCATATTTAGGTGTACCATTATTTAGATCTCTAAAATCTATACGTACTCTAAGGGGTCTGTTGTACCCCAAAATTTACTCTCACATATTCAAGACAATATGTCTCAAGAGGTTTCCTAATAGTCATAAGATTCTCAATTGCCCAAAGGGATTCAAGGTTTCATCAGACAAAGCCTCCTTCTAAGCAATAGATCTTAAATTAGGGTTTTGAGTTTCTCAAAGAAAATTGGACTTCCAAAGCATCAAGTGGACTTCATGGTGTCCCACATACTTCAGATAATCCTTATATCAAGTTTCAAGGCTTGCCCCACAAGTTTGGTTAGTCAGATAATAAAAAATCAGTTAACTTGGTCAAAAAGTCAATTGTGGTCAAGATACAGTCAAACTTCAAGATTTTTAGTAAATATCAAGATTATGAGGTGAAATTTATCATTTGATCAAGGGTTGATCATGATTCATTAAGGAAATCTCAAATTCATCAAGAACCAGAAGTTACTAAATTAGGATTTTTGCAAGAAAAGTCAATTGTATTTTGACCAGCCATAACCTTCACATGCTTCATCAAAAAATTCCCATACAGAGCTCATTTTGAAGGAAGTTCAATTCCCTACAACTTTGTGTCTCACAAGCCAAGGCCAAAAATACTTCATTTGAGAGATATGAGCCAAGACATTACAGGTTCTTTTAAAAGTCAACAAAAAGTCAACTTTTTCAAAAGCTCATAACTTGAACATGGAAGATCAAATGGACATGGGACCAAAAGGAGTAGTTATAGGACACTCTAAGCTTTCTAAAAAGTCCAAGAACACATCCATGGGATAAAAATTGATATATTTATGCATTGTTGAAGTTGGGTGAATTTAAGGAGGTGTATAAAGCAAGTAATGATCAAAACTCAAGTTTTTCCAAGTGGGCCCATATTTTTCTAACTCAAACTTAATCACAAGATAATTCACGACCCATAAGTCATAATATCTGATTTTTTATATTTATTTATATTATATTGGATTTAATTTATTTAAAATCAATTTTAATTAAAATAAATATTGAAAAATCAAATATTTGATCTTAGGATTATTTTGGGATTAGATTTTGATGTTTATGATCATAATTTGGATTCCAAATTCGTTCAAACCAAAGGAGAAGGTCATAACACCAAATTTGCACTAAAATAGAAACCTCCTTTCTTCATTCCAAAGCAATCTCAAATCCAACACTCAAGCCTAAATTTTTTGACCTAAAATACACTTCTATATATACTCATGAACTATACAAGTTGCAAGAACAAAAAAAATTCTTACACCAAAAAAACCCTAAAAAAATTTCAAAAGGCAAACTAGGGCAAATTTCAAAAACACTTCATAGCAAGTTTTTAGCCTCTTTCTTCCTCCAATGATCATCAATAAACTTCCAGGAGGCCATTCCAATCCTTATTGAAGGTTGAGCATACGTAAAACGCAGCCTATGAACACATGTCGCCTCTTACGTTTTCTTGACCTCACTCGTTTCATAGCTTTTTAATACATTTTCTTTTCATAATATTGTTTATAATCATGTATTGATGCTTTTTGATCGTTTGTTTTATTAGTTATGATGCAGGTTCGAACAACACCATTGTTAGGGCATAAAACATCTCTTGACTGAAACTCCCAATTCAGTCACTTTTAGGCCAAACAAATTGCACCATTGAATTCCTGAGGCTGAAATTAGTAGAAATATGTAGTTTTGATACGTTAATATTTGTTATTTTTTTATGTTCAAATTGCAGGCCAAATAGCTACAAAAATTTTGTAGCAAAATCGCAGGAAATTTATAGCAAACCGTAGCAAAAACAATGCAGCCCAAGGTTGAAGATGATTGCGTGTCATCGTGCGATTGGTCGGCTTTGATTTTCGTTTAATGTTATTATATAATTGTCTGTTCTTGTTAGTTATCACATACGCGCAGGTGACCTAGTGGTGTAGGTGTTGAAGAATGACCTTTGGGGGGCGGGTTCGAAACCCAGCAACCCTCCCCTATTTTTTTGGCTGTTTTTTTTCTTCATATTTTTCCTAACTCTTTTTATTTTCTTTTAAATAGTTATTCTAATTAATTAAACAAATAACTAAATAACTTTTTTTAAAACCAATAACAACTTTTAAAATCAATTACTTTTTTTATTTTGTAAATAAAAAAATAGAAAAAACTTTTTTTATTAGGTTAATGATTAATCATTTTTAAACTAATAATTAAACATTTTTTTAAAAACTAATCATCAAATTAAAAATCAATATTTTTTTTATTTTCTTGAAAATACCAAACTTTTTTTTAATTAAATTAATAATTTCAAATAAAAAAATCATAGAAAATACTTTACAAAAGAATTTAATTAATCAATTCTAAATCAAATTTAATTAACTTATTTTTATCTGATTCTTTGTATTTCTTCTTTCCTCTTTCTCATCCATTCTCGATTTTTAACTTTCTCGTTATTTATATTTATTAGAACAAATGTATAGGTGCATGAAATTTGTAATAATTAGGTTTATTTTTTCACCCGATTTTTCTAAATAATGTAACTGTTCATGAGATGTAATAGCGTAGGACTTTTACTTTCCGCACCTTGTTATGTAATTGCCCTAAAGCCCTGTAATAGTCTTAGGATTTATTTTCCGCTTTTAATTTCGTAAATTATTAATTGCGTGGTTAGTAATAATAGGGTGTTAAAAGAATGCATGCTAACAATAAACAGATTTAGCCCATTAATCAAAGATTAAAATAACTGTAATCAACACATTTCTCACACATACACCCCTAGGGTTTCTCCTCTTGTTGTCTCACAAAATGTTCATGTCCCTCGAACGTAGGGGTATCTTAGCAAAAAGACGCTTATGAATAAATCATCATAGTTGCCTACGAAAAAGATCATAGTCCCTCGATGACCCTTCGAGTTGCCTTCGAATAAATTATTTTGTCCATATGAAAAAGATCATAGTCCCTCGATGACCCTTCGAGTTGCCTTCGAATAAATGATCTTGTCCCTACGAAAATGATGATAGTCCATTCGAATTGCTAAGGTATCCATACATGTTGCCTTTTATGACCATTTGATGACCCTACGCCTGTCCCAAATCCAAGGGTAAGACTACTTACTAACTAATAGTAAGGACGGTTATATCCCTAAGGAAATGAAATAACAAGAAAGACTTTACAACTTAGGGTACGTAACTTTTAAATGCTTGCTCACAACTTTCAAAACAAATACTTTTTACACCCCGCTCTCTTTTCAAAATAATTTCAAATAAGTAAACACTTTGTATACATTCATACGAGAATCATTACAAAGTTAAATCTTTACGAAATATTTTAATCACACATTACACTTTTCAAACAAAACAAATAAAATGAGCTAATAAATTAAGAGCCCATGGATACAAAGGGTGCTAACACCTTCCCTTTGTATAACTTACCCTCCGAACTCAAAATCTTTTAAAGGTATTTCCTGTTCTTTTATGCCTTTCCTAAATTGGATGAAATAAAAGTCGGTGGCGACTCCTGCTTACCGCAACAATTTTGCGACAAATATTAAAAGTCAGTTCTCCCACCGTGTTACAGGGTCCATTTTACTTTATAACATGTACAATATTTGCTAACCACTCGACATACTTGGTCGTTCTAACAAAACTTAATCCCGGGCATCCATTCAATCTCCTATTCGATCTTCGACATAATTTCTGGTATAAACCTTCTTGGTAGTTGTTTCACCGACTTCTTTCTAAGACAAATTAGCAATGTTAACTCCACCTTGTTTCAACTTAACCTTGGCATCTCGTTGTAGTCTCAAGAAAAACAATCTTTGAATTATTTAAGCAATTCAATACCTTCTTCTTCATGCTTGTTTCGACTTTAGTACGAATGTAAGTTGGTCTTTTCACTGCTCCATCACCCATGTCTACTTCCTCTATAGGGTCTTGGGCCTGCACTTTTTTAGTGGAATCAAGAGGGTCTTTTTCAAACCCCAAAGGCTCATTGTCATGTATACAATCAAGCCTCCAGTTTTCTAATAAAAAATTTCTTGCCAACCTTATTGACTCCAGCCATGTAATAACTTTTGTCGGCCTCAATATTTTCTATTATGTCATCTTCATGCCAAATGGAAACCTTATATTGTAGGGTCGAATGGAAACCCATATGCCATAGCTCCATTTATTCCCAAGCAACAATTTGTAATTGGCATTTGATGTAATTACCATAAACATTGTTAGCTTAGTTGTAGAGCCAACTGAGAGTTGGACCTGAATCACCATAAGATGTGGCTGGTTTTGCCTTCATAATTCGATAAAACCATGTTGTGAGGTCGAAGATGAACACCTTTAATCCCTAGTTTCTTTATCAATGAATATGACATCAAGTTGACAGTTACTCCCCTTTTAAATACCTTGTTGACAACCATATTATCCACCTTCACCCTTATGAATAAAGGTTTGAGATGAAACATCGTCCTAGCTCCCGGCTCCTTAAAATGGCTTGTTTCTCCTCAACAACGCCATTATTCATAATGTAATAACTTAAAGGATTTTTATTTTCTACCTCATCTGGTATGTAATCCTCCTCTATCTCTGATACCTCTTATACTCTATCATACTCAACAGGGAGTATGCAAATTATGCCATAGTTGATTTGTAGGTTATCTTCAAACTCCGTGTCGAAATTTTCCTCGACCATTTCATCATCTAACTGAGGAGTATATTTAGGAGTTTTTCCCTAGGTTGGGGAGTGTATCCAAGGACTTCCTCCTCTGGTTGAGGGGTATATTCAGCGGTCTCCTCCTTTTCCCTAGAACCATCATTTCCCAAATGTGCAACCTTCAAGGATATTGTTTGGTTTGATACTTTAATCTCTTAATCACTCAATTTACTTATGTAGGGTTTCTTTTGAATGTTCAATACAAACACATCACATTTTTCCATAAGGGTTTCACGCTTTGTTGCAAATTCCTCTCCCTCAACCTTCTTATTTCTTTGGTGACGCCTCCAATGCATCTATGTCATAGGGTTATATCCCATATAGTTTAGAGGCATGTGTGACTGAACCTTAAACGCCTTATAATTCTTCTGGTCTGGCATCCCTAGCTTGGGGTCAACCACTTTCCACTTCGGCTGATTCTTCCCCCTGTGGTTCAGAGGCTTGACCCACTTTCCTTTAGGTACATTTTCTAAGGGATGATAATTTCTCTGACGAGGTTGTTAGAACTACCTCATGTATTCTTCATTTTTGCATGAAACACTTCTCTTGCCAAAAGTGAACCTAGTATTTGAAATTCCTCATTTGCTTCTCATGGGATCTTATATCCTGGTATCTTCAAGTTTCTTTGTTGCCTCCCCGTCAAAGACAACACTACACCTCATGCATAACATAATTTTGGAGTCACTTAACTTGCATTGTGCCAGTAACTGAATCAACCCCTTTCCAGCTTGAGGGTAAACCCATTGCCTTTATGCATAAGCAACTATAGAAAGCTGGTCACCTTTCTCGACCTCCGTGTCGAAGCCATCAATAACTTCCACCATTAAGATCTTAATTAGTTCAACATAGTGAGCTTTTTCAGTTTACAATGGGTCACCGTATACTTGCATTGATGCCTTTGGCTTCTCGCCAAATTGCAATATGCTTTCTTTCAATGCCTTTTGCACCAAATCTCTTAAAAACACACATTAAGATGTTTTATGAACCAAAAAGTTATGGTAATTCTCATACCCTAATATTTAAGCCTAAGCTCCCATGTATATCATTTACATCTTGCATACAAAAAAGATCATACTTGGTGTTTCCTATCCTCTCTTTCCCCTTTGAGTTGGCTCTTTTGGATCATCAAGCACCCTCTTTGTGTGTATTTTCATTTATGCTTATTTGTTTATGTTTAACTAACCCCAAACAAAATGCCAAAAATATTTTTTGCTTTATTCTTTTGCAATATATGTAACATAGATCGCTTCCTCATATTCATTCAAGTTTATTTTGAGTAGGAATGTCCCAAGGTTTGATAACTTGCTGTCGCTCCCCGGATTTCCATCCTGGTACAAACGCGAAAGTGGCGTGGAAAAGAGGTAGAGTCGCCAGCCAGGCATTTTTATCCCGAAGGATCGGGAATGGTAATGCTGCACAAACCAGAAGAAAGAAGAGGAAGGACACGGGTCCTGCGAACCAAAGAGACTGAGTTCGGGAGTCGGTTACGACCTAAGAAGGTATTAGCACCCAGATCGTCCGCCGTACCCGACGGGATCCACGCTTGCAAAGAAACTGTTTCAAAGGGTGAGGGGATGAAAGCTGCTGATAAAAGAAAAGGAAAAGAAACTGGAACTGGAAAAGAAAACTGAGAAAATGAACTGAATGAGAAAACAAAGAGAAACAATGTAGGGAAAATAAAGATTATGCTCGAACGGGCCCTACCCCTCTGCCTGCGTACCTCATCGGGAAAATGAGGATCAGAGTCGCCGTAGTTCCCCTAACTAGGGGTGGCAAGGAAATTGCTTGTGAATTAAGGCTTGAACTGCCTATGCCATTGCTCAGGTGTTGCAGACTCGGACGACGAGTGCGTAACCGTCTTGCAAAATGACAAGTAGGAGCAAGTTCGCGTACGGAGCGAAGGAGATGAGAAAAGAATTCCCGAAGGAAAGGCGCTTATTGTTTGTTTGTGTTTTTTATGAAGCTTTTTATGAGTGTGTCACAAGGAAGTGAACTCAAGCTCTTGTCCATGGAATGTGCACTTGTCACTACATTCCAAGATGGAATAATAGAACAAGCACACTCAAGTAAGGAGAAGATCCCCAAACCTTGAACCCAGAGACTAGGGCATAAGCTCACTAACTCATTAACTTATTAAGTGTTTTTGGTATTTACAATGAAGAAGTGTTTTTTTATGCTTTTCTTGGTGAAGAAGATACCTTGATCAGACTTGTGCATCACAAGGTAAGCTTGTACTATCCCAAGATGGGAAGACTACAAGTACCTCATGGGATAAGGTTATTGCTCAAGGTATCACTTCAAACTTTATTAAGTGCTTTCTTTAAAGTTATGAGATGAGAAGAGAAGAAGAACCACAAGGATCTAAAGGTAAAAGTCTAATGGGAGACTAAAGAATCCTAAGTGTTGTCATGCATGGATATCCTAAGGTTAGTGTGATTTTCTATCCTAAAGAAGAAAGAAAGAAGAAGAGAAGAAGAAGAAGAAGAGATGAGTAAGGCCTAAGCCCAACAATCAAAGGTTAGCACAAGTAAGAATAAGGAGAGAAGAGATGAGATTTGGAGATGTGGGAAACACATCCACACCTCACACTTACCATAGCCCCTGAAAAGGTTAGCACAAGAAAACAAGTGAAACAAAATGAACTTAATGACATGCCAACAGCATACAAACAGAAGTGAAGTCATATATACAAAATCTTAATGCAAATGCAAGAAACAAGAATGAGGGAAGAAGCATGCAAGTCAATTATGAGGCAACATGAAACACATGGCAAACAAATGCAAACTTAATGAGATGCAAAGCAAAATGCACAAAACATGAACTCAAGGCATACAACCAGAACCAAATCAAGTCAAAGAAGAGCTTTAGAAGCAATAGAGATGAAGAGAAGAGAAGAACAACACTATGCAATCACATTATGGAAGGAAAGAAGTAAGGAGATGAGGTGAAAGCACATAAGAAATAGAAGAACTTAAAAGGTAAGCAAACCACAAAATTTCTAAGACACAAACCCTAAGCCAAGATCAGAAAGGTACCCACACCCCAAAGAGACCCCAAATGAGAAGAAGAAGTTGGCACAAGTGCCCTTCTATGCTAATGAGAGAGCTTATGATCACAAAGAAGCAAAATGGGACATGGTAAGAACAAATATTCAAATCAAATCAAAAATGCATCTAAAAATTCCACAACTTAGGAAAAATGATCCTCAAACATGATATAACAATGAGCCAAAAGGATTAGGAGAAATTCAGAATCTAGATAGGTCAAATGAGGACAAGAACATGAATTAGGGTTAAGAAACTTCACTTACAAGGCAAGGACCAAAACCCAATGAAAAAATTTCTAAAAATCAGGAAAAAAATCATACATGAACTAAATCCTCTTATGAATCCAGAGCAAAAAGAACCAACACAAAACTCAAAATGATGATCACTAGGGAAAATGAACAAGACAGCATGCACAAAAAGGACTTAAAAAGAATTAATCAAAAGAGGAAATTAATTGACACGTGGATATTAGAAATAAATGGAAAAGAAAAATATAGAAAATTAGAGAAAACTCAAATTGACTTACATGAATTAATTTGGAATTTTTTGATGATTGGAAGTAATTTTAAAAATTAAAAAGCAAAACGGAATAAAAGAAATAAAAGAAAAGAAAATTAAAATATGAGAAAAGGGCAGGAGGTGAGGATAGTAAGAGAAATCAGTTGAAAATGAAATGGGCTCACAAAGGGAGGGTGCGAATAGAAGTGGAAAGGACCACCCATCTGCGCAGGTTCAGTTGTATAAGGTGGAAATTCATAAAATAAATGGAAAAAACAAATAACCAGAAGATTGATCCAACGCACGCTGAGTTTCATTCATTAAATGACGTGGCCGTTTGCTTGGATGAGAGCCTGAGGAGCATGAGAGTTATTGTGGGATGCGCTATACAATGAATTAAAACAGAAACAGAAGGCACCTGAGAGGGAGGTTGGCTTTTTAATGAGGTGTCAAGATCTGGATTGAGGAGATGAGAGATCCAAGGGCGCAGGGTTCATCTTCAAGCTCAGAAAACCCTAAAAAACAATTTTCCAGATTCCGGTGACCGGAGCTAGGGCTCCGGCACCGGAAATTGCACCAGATGAACAAATCACAATGGAAATTAATAAGAATCTCCATATTGACTAATTGATGTGCCCTGAGTTCAAAAATGACCATGAAAAGTTCAATAGATCAATGCATCTCACGGATCGAAGACAAAAAGTTATGACCTAGAAACTTCAAATTCATATTTCTAACTCAATATTGCACCAATTTCGAAACCAAGACTAGCAGAATGATCAGTGAAGCAAGAGGATTATAATGCACACAATCAATTTCATTTTCAGATCTGAAGATTCAGAGGCATACCTGAGCTTGCAGATCTTGAGAAAACTTGTTAGAAGTCCAAATGATGAAGCCAAAGCACTCCAAATACACTCTAGTTGCAAAATAAATGCAACTAGAGCCTTGAATCTTGCTGGATCTGAGGATTTGCAAGCAACTTCCCTGAAATGGCAAGGTTGTGATTCTTGAGAGATAGCTTGAACAATGGTGAGATTAATGATCCTGAGCTTCCAAGGATGAAGGATCTATGATTTGTTTTTGGAGAGAGATAGTGTGTGAGGAGATTCAAGTGAAAATGCAATTTGTGCAAGAAGGTGGAAACTCAGCAATGAGAGAGAACTGAGCCTTCTAAAACCCTAATTTGGTTTTATATCATCTCATGAGGAAATGCTGAAGAGATGAGATGATTTGCACGTGTAGATCACAAGTTTTGGTGATTTTGCAAATTTTGCAATTTTGTGATGAGAGCATGTAATCCTCATGAATTCCCTTGCCTTCAGCCCATTTACACTCTAAATCCATCCCTTAATCTCAAACAAACAAAATCCTGACCATTAGATTAAAGTATCACACTCTTTTCATGCTCATGCAAAATTTGCACCTTTTGAATAACATTCTTGTTGTGCACAAATTTTGTGAATTTCTTTGAGAAAAGTATTCCAAATACATTGTATTTTAACATTGTGAACTTAATTGATCCATACCAACACTTAAAATCAAGTTTCAAGACTTTTGGCCCTTGGTGCATGCATGAAAATCAACTTTTTGCCCTAATTTTGTCAAATTTTCGAGGGGCCTATCTTTGCAACCATGAGGGCTATGAAAAAGTACTTGTACTTTTTGAAAATGGGAGGCCTTAATCTCCAACTTTCATGTTTTACTTTGGTCCATTTGAAGAATTTTTCACCAAGTTATGATCATTTGAATTTTAGGGCAAAAGTTGCCAAAAATGGCATTTTCTCAAAACCAACTTTGCACCAATTTTGTAAAACCCTCCAAAACCTCATGATTCTTAATATTTTAACTTGCCAAACCTCTTCTAACATTGTAAGAACACCCCTTGGCTAGAAAAAATGGATTGGACCCCTTGAAATCACACAGTTGACTTTTTTAAGGCACAGTTGACCAATTACTTCATCTGCAAGCAACTGAAAAAATTCTTGACTTCCACAAGGAATTTTCTCACCAAAATTGGTACCTAGGATCCTCTTGACATATAAAAGACTTTTCCCAAATGAAATGGCCAAAGTTTTGAGGTTTTCATGCTTGAAACTCAAACCCTAGTTTAGGTCCCTTGTGTAGGAGCTTTGCCTGAGCCTGGATTCCCTGATGATCCTTCAACCTTCTGAGCTTTTGCAAATGAACTTGAACTTGTAAATGCACTATAGACCTCTCATAAGACTTGTACAAAACCAATGGGCTCCTTGTCATGGCTTGTGATGCTTCAAGAACCTCCACAGATGATCATGTGCCTAATGCTAGGTCATGAGAAATGTTATGCCTCATCTTTCCATGCTAGGATGCTAAGAATATGATATGTTCATGATGAATATGATGTGATATGATGCTTAAAATGAAGAGGGAAAATTTGGGGTGTTACAGCTGCCCCTATTCAAACAACTGTTAATCTGAAAAGGACGGTAGCACGGGCTATCGACCGTTCAAGATAAACCGTGGTTGAATACCAAGAAGACCAGAAATTTGCACTCTGACGAAGAATGCAATACTGGGAAATAAACCCAACCAAATGACGCTTTGGCGACTACAGGGGAGAAGAAAGCAGACGAGCTTCTTCCAAGTTGAAACTGTTATCTGGAATAAGAATACATTGACAGACGAGTCTTCTTCAAACAATATTGTGACGCCAGGAGCTGGACATACGAATCCTCACTGCAAAAACATATGACTTGAGACAGACGAATCTCCTTCGGATATACCTGTTACGCCAGGACCGGTGATGCACTAAAGTCTGTGGGATAGACATGCATAATCAAGGTAGACGAACCCTCTTCATATATTATCCGTGGATATATGGTATAAGACAGACGAGTCTTCTTAGAGAAAACCTGTTACGCCAGGTGCAACATCAATAATTGATGCCTGAGACAGACGAGCCTCCTTCGGATAATCCTGTTACGCCAGGACCGGTGATCATTTTGACATTTGCTCCCACAGTCAGGAATTCAAACCTCTTCAATACAGACGAGTATTGGATGATCATCAAGATAACATAGACGAGTGTCATAAGTCAATGATACAGACGAGTATCAGACAATAATCTAAGAAACACAAACGAGCGCTTCAGGCAAGGATACAGACGAGTATCAGCCACTGATATAGACGAATACCAGAAATCCAAACACAGACGAGCATTTGGAGTAGCCATACAGACAAGTACCAGGGTAATCAGCAAATCCACACATACAGATATAAGCTAACACAGACGAGTGTTAGGGATGATACAGACGAGTATCCAAACAAAGCAGACGAGCTTCAAACAGATAATAAACACAGACGAGTGTTGGAGATTGCGGACGAGCAACAACAAATATTACATATCAAAACACAGACGAGTGTTGGAGATTGCGGACGAGCAACAACAAATATTACATATCAAAACACAGACGAGTGTTGGAAAGTGCAGCCGAGCAACAACAGAGATTACATATCAAACACAGACGAGTGTTGGGAAATTGCAGACGAGCAATAAACAAATGTCATATTCCAAACACAGACGAGTGTTGGGGATTGCGGACGAGCAAACAGCAAATATCATATACCAAACACAGACGAGTGTTGGAAATTACAGACGAGCAACAGCAAAGAAATCATGGACCACTGCTGGGGAAGACAAACGAGCAATACCAACATGATAACACAGTTGAGTGTTGAGAAATGCAGACGAGCAGCAATAAAGTACGAACACAGACGAGTGCTGGAGATTGCAGACGAGCAACAACAAATACTTGATTAGCCATAAGAGTTACAACTCTGCAGGGGAAGAACAAGTCAAAAGGCCTTGACACCTAACTCTGACTGGGGTGATGAGTACCTGACTGTATCATCATATTAACCAAAAGAATGGCAACCTTTGCTGGGGAATATTTCACTGAGGGGAGTGAAAATCAAATATGAACTCTGTGGGGAAGGATCATCTTCAGACTTGGCTGGGAAAGATGCTTCAACAATGCTCTAGATGGGGAGAGAATTTTGCTAATTCTCAGCTCTGTGGGGACATCAGGCATTCAGCTTCCTGCTGGGCATACTCCACTGGGGAATAATACTGTTTGGGCTTCTTGCCAAGACTTAGCTGGGGAAACTTCTGCTTGGGAGAATGTGACACCATCCTGCAACCTGCAACAACAGAAAACAGAAGTGTGCCCCAGGGACTTGCATGGTATGATCTGTTCATCCATCATCACCCGACACTCAAAGAGGGTTTCACATGTTTCCCTGCATGTCATTTTCTTTCAAATTATCACCATGTTTTAAATGCAATGCTATTTTTGCCAAAAACTCGGGACATTTTGCAAACAAAAATAAACACAACATAGCTCTTTGACTGAATATTCTTTTTTATTGAAAGGCCTCTGAATAGGCAAAGATTTACATCAGGAAGCAACCACCTGGAAAGAGGTAGCCACCATAAAATTGAGAAAATAAACTATCCTAATGGCAATGGGCACGGCATCCCAATGAGTTCCATTTCTGATATGACCAGCATGTCTTCAAAACTCTCCATTCTTGCCTTTGCTTTCTGAGAAGATGAGGGGACTGATTCCTATCCTTCTGATATTGTCAAGTTGTACGAAACAATGATTTGGTTCAGATTACTCGGATCACAGTTGTTCGCTTATTCCCTTATTTTGCGTGGATCGCCCTCTCGGGTTTTCAATCCACCGGGATACCCTTTTTTGCCTGAGCTGTCCAATGTGGCTTTTCAACTCAGCGGGTGTACATTTTTTTATACTTATTTTCCCTAACTTTTGCCCGAGCTTTTTATTCTGTTTTTAGCTCGTCGGGATGCCCTTTTTTTTGCCTGGACTTTAATTCTGTTTTTGTGTCCAGCGGGTCTCTTTATGCGAAGTATTTTTTAACTGCGTCCGAGTTAACAGGGGATTGGAAGTCATCTCCATCCATAGTGGTGAGCATCAGTGCTCCTCCTGAGAAGACTTTCTTCACTATGAATGGTCCTTCGTAGTTTGGGGTCCACTTGCCCCTGTGATATGAACCTGGAGGAATGATCCTCTTCAGCACAAGCTCTCCCACTTGATACTCCCGAGTACGTACTCGTTGGTCGAATGCCCATTTCATTCTCTTCTGATAAAGCTGACCATGACAGATAGCCGCTAATCTCTTTTCCTCAATTAGACATAGCTGATTGTAACGATCACGTACCCATTCAGCCTCATCAAGCTTCACATCCATCATCACACGCAATGAAGGAATCTCTACTTCAACAGGCAGGACTACCTCCATGCCATATACCAAGGAGAAGGGGGTTGCCCCAGTTGACGTCCTGACTGATGTTCGGTACCCATGCAGTGCAAATGGTAACATCTCATGCCAATCTTTGTAAGTGACAACCATCTTCTGCATAATCTTCTTGATATTCTTGTTTGCGGCCTCTACCACACCATTCATCTTTGGTCGGTAAGGAGAAGAATTATGATGCTGAATCTTGAAGTCCCGACACAACTCTGCCATCATCTTGTTGTTGAGATTAGAACCATTGTCAGTAATGATTCTTTCAGGCACTCCGTATCTGCAAATAATATCCCTTTTCAGAAATCTAGCAACCACTTGACGAGTGACGTTGGCATAAGATGTTGCTTCAACCCATTTGGTGAAGTAATCAATCTCGACCAGGATGAAGCGATGATCATTTGAAGCAGTAGGTTCTATCTTTCCGATCATGTCAATTCCCCACATAGAAAAGGGCCAAGGAGATGACATGACGTTGAGCGGGCTAGGAGGGATATGCACTTTGTCTGCATAAATCTGGCACTTGTGGCACTTACGAGCGAATGAACAACAGTCTGCATCCATTGTCATCCAGTAATACCCCGATCTCAGTAATTTCTTTGCCATAGCATGCCCTCCTGCATGGGTACCGAAAGATCCCTCGTGGACTTCCTGCATTAACAGGCTTGCTTCGTGTCTATCCACGCATCTGAGCAAGACCATGTCAAAGTTTCTCTTGTATAAAACCCCGTCTGTATTCAAGAAGAAGCTAGCAGCAAGTCGCCTTAAGGTCTTCTTGTCATTGGAAGATGCCCCAGCTGGGTATTCTTGCTTTTCCAGGAATAACTTGATATCAAAATACCAAGGTTTCTCGTCAGACACGGCGTCTACAGAGAAGGCATGAGTTGGAGCGTCAAGCCTGGAGATGTCAATTATGGGCACATAGTTCCAACACAAGACTTTGATAGACGAAGAAAGAGTGGCCAATGCGTCGGTAAATTGATTTTCATCACGTGGTATGTACTGAAGCTTAACTGTCGTGAAGAACGTCAACAGTTTTCTAGCATAATCCCTGTATGGAATCAAATGCTACTGATGCGTATACCACTTGCCGGTAACCTGGTTAATGACGAGGGCTGAATCTCCGAATATATCGAGGGTCTTAATCCGAAGATTAATAGCCTCCTCTATTCCCATTATGCATGCCTCATATTGCGTTTCATTGTTGGTGCAGCCAAAAGTAATTCTGGTAGCGAAGGGAAAGTGAACACCTTCGGGAGTGATAAGAACAGCACCAACTCCACGTCCATTGATATTGACTGCCCCATCAAACATCAACTTCCATTTGGATTCAGGGTCTGGCCCCTCCTCCGGAAGTGGTTCCTCGCAATCGTTTGCTTTGAGGTACATGATGTCCTCATCAGGGAAATCAAACTTCATTGGTTGATAATCATCTTCAAGAGGTTGCTGTGCAAGGTAATCCGACAATACACTTCCCTTAATGGCTTTCTGAGAAGTATATTGGATGTCATATTCTGTTAAAATCATTTGCCACCTAGCAACCCTTCCAGTTAACGCTGGTTTCTCAAAGATGTACTTGACAGGATCCATTTTGGAAATTAGCAGTGTGGTATGAGTCAACATGTAATGTCTCAGTCGGCGAGCAGCCTATACCAAAGCGCAACAAGTTTTCTCGAGCAGTGAGTAACGGGATTCACAGTCGGTAAACTTTTTGCTAAGGTAATAAATAGCGTACTCTTTTCGACCAGACTCGTCATGTTGGCCTAGAGCACACCCCATTGACCCTTCTAGCACAGTCAAGTACATTATTAAAGGTCTTCCTTCAACTGGAGGCATTAGAATTGGAGGCTCCTGCAAATATTCTTTTATCTTGTCGAAAGCTCTTTGGCAGTCGTCATTCCACCTGACCATTTGCTCTTTTCTTAGCAACTTGAATATTGGTTCGCATGTGGCAGTTAGATGAGATATGAACCGAGAAATGTAGTTCAACCTCCTTAAAAACCCGCGCACTTCTTTTTCTGTTCTCGGTGTAGGCATATCTTAAATTGCTTTTACCTTTGCAGGATCTACCACAATTCCTTTCTGACTAACAATGAAACCCAGCAGTTTCCCGGAACGCACTCCGAAAGTGCACTTGTTTGGATTCAACCTCAGCTTGTATTTTATCAGTCTATCAAAAAACTTCTTGAGATTGACCAGATGTTCTTCTTCGTATCGGGACTTAGCAATCATATCGTCCACATAACACTATATCTCCTTATGTATCATGTCGTGGAACAATGTTACCATAGCCCGCTGATAAGTTGCCCCAGCGTTCTTCAAACCAAAGGGCATGACCTTATAGCAAAATGTACCCCACGGGGTAATGAACGTTGTCTTCTCCATGTCTTCTGGCGCCATCTTAATCTGATTATATCCGGAGAAGCCATCCATGAAGGAAAATACCGAGAATTGAGCAGTATTGTCTACCAACACATCAATGTGTGGCAACGGAAAGTCATCTTTTGGGCTTGCTCTATTCAAATCCCAGTAGTCAACACACATCCGGACCTTGCCGTCCTTCTTTGGTACAGGTACAATGTTAGCTACCCAAGGTGGGTAACTAGTTACAGCAAGGAAACCGGCATCCCATTGCTTTTGAACCTCCTTTTTGATCTTCATTGCCATGTCAGGGCGCGTTCTTCTCAATTTCTGTTTCACAGGAGGACAGTCTTCTCTCAAAGGTAGCTTATGCACAATGATGTCGGTATCCAACCCTGGCATATCTTGATACGACCAGGCAAAGATATCCACATACTCACGCAGCATACCAATCAACTCTTTCTTTACTTCGGCCTGCAGGCTGACCCCAATTTTGATCTCTTTCTTCACATCTTCAATGCCGATGTTGATGATCTCAATTTCTTCTTGATGAGGCTGAATAACCCGTTCCTCTTGTTTCAACAATCTGACAAATTCTTCAGAGAGTTCACAGTCTTCCTCAACCCCTTCATCAGCTTGGTAGATAGGATTGTCAAAGTCATGCGTGGTCATAGCAGGAATTTTATCAATGGAATCCGGATGATCAATACTGCACAGATGATGTGCTTATTTCAGAATCTGTTTATTTTTTCAAAAGAGACGCAAACACAAAAACAAAAAGGAAAACACATTGCCATTTTTATATTTTTGTGAAAAATTTAAAACAAAGAAAGAGAACGCAATTTGTCTGAAAATGTCCTTTATTCCATGGTAAAATAAGTGCATAACAAACATGGTGGCCCAATACAATGGATCCTAGCATCTTGGGCAGAATGCTGGATTTGACAATGCAGTATGATAAGAAAAGGAAACAAATAAATTACTCTGAGTGCCAGGTAACTTGGACAATGTCTTCAGCAGACCAGTTTTTCAGCTCCTCTCCAGGCGCACACGGATGAATCCAGTTGTCCCAATCACCATCATTGTCCCCATCTTCATTAGTTGCACAGATTTGGTTGCGGTCGAGCATCCCAGCGCTTGTAAAAGTAATGGCTTTACCACTTAAAGACCAATCAGATTCACTAGGCTGATATCCCAAACCAAACTTGTCGTCTTTCTTTTCTAACTCCAGCAATTTGCCCCAGCCTTGGGCGCTTCCTGAATGAACCACCTCCTCTGCCTGCTTGTAGGAATGGATGGAGGTACCTTCTCTCTCACTGCTTTTCTCTACAGGAGTCAAGATGTTGACATTAACTGCTTCGAAGGCTTGACACAGAGTCTCATGGATCTCTCCATCCATCTCTACATATTTGAAAGTTGATAAGTGGCTCACAAAGATGTCTTCCTCTCCGCACACTGTGATTACTTGGCCATCAACCACATATTTGAGCTTCTGATGCAGGGTTGAGATTACAGCTCCGGCAGCATGAATCCATGGGCGTCCCAACAAGCAGTTGTACGCGGGCTGAATGTCCATGACGTAGAAGATACTTTTGAATACTTGAGAACCTATTTTCACGGGTAACTCAACTTCTCCAAACACTGACCTTCTGGACCCATCAAAATCTTTGACTATCAAATCACTGGGCCTTAGGACGATACCATCAACATTGAGCTTCATTAATGCTTTCTTCAGAAGTACATTAAGAGAAGAGTCTGTGTCAACAAGGACATGCGACAACACAACACCCTTGCACTCCATAGTGATATGTAGTGCTTTGTTATGGTTACGGCCCTCTGACGTAAGGTCTCTGTCTGTAAAGCCCGGCCCATGGCTTGCATTCACACTGCCCACTACAGCTTCCAGTTGGTTAACAGTTATTTCTTGAGGAACATAGGCCATCTACAGCACTTTCAGTAAGGCTTCTCTATGTGCAGGAGAACACATCAGCAAAGATAGAATGGATATCTTGGAAGGCGTCTGGTTCAACTGTCCGACCACCTTATAATCACTCTTTTTAATTATGCGCATAAATTCCTCGACCTCTTTCTCAAAGGTTCCCTGCCCAGCAACATGAGTTGTTGTCTCTTCAGTCACAGTTTGCTTTCCTTTAGCCTTTGTCGAAGCCTCAGCCTCAGGATCCCCTCTCAGAACTGGGGGAGCAAATAGACGACCACTTCTTGCAAAACCTCCAACCCCTCTGACGTTCAATACAGTCAGGTCAACAACAACTGACTTACTTTCAACTTTCTGTCCAGCCACGTACACATCTGAGCCGTAATGCCATGGAATGGCTTTATCGTCTGTATAAGGAATAGGCCCAGGCACAGTGATAGTCACAGGACTAACTTCAGGAGCATAAATGGTTACAGGCTCTCTTCTGGAAGGCATCTCAGCTTCATCATAGAAAATGGTTATAGTGGACACATCATCAACTTCATTATCAACCTTGTTAAACTGCAAAGATCCTTCATCGATCAAATTCTGCAATCCCATCCTCAGATTCTCACACCCATTCTCTAAATTCCCACACCCTTCACAAACAGAACTGCATCCCGGAAACACTTGACCTTTCAGTAGTCTCTCCTTCACTACCGATAGCGGAGTTTTCACTTCTTCTATGCTCAGAACCAGACTTAACTTCTCACCACCCTCAACAACATTGATTCTAGCCCCTCCATGATTCGGAATGGGGTTTGAAGTAACATTTGGCGGTGGTGCAAAGTTAATCGCCTTGGAGTCTATCAGATCTTGAACTTTGTGCTGCAGCGCCCTGCACTCCTCAGTTGAGTGCCCGGGTGCCCCTGAATGGAAAGCGCATCTTGCATTGACATCGTACCCCACTGGAAGCTCTCCAGGTGGTGGTGGTGCCAAAGTTCTCAATTGTATCAAATTCAAGTCCAGCAATCTTGGTAGCAAAGCAGCATATGTCATGGGAATTGCCTCAAGCACCCTATTATTCGGGCGAGTCTGCCTTGGCTGATAAGGTCTTTGTTGATAGTTGTTACGTTGTGTCTGCTGTTGTTGTTGTTGTTGTTGTTGTTGAGGTTGCACCTGCTGCACAGGGCTGGAAGGAATTGTGACTGCTGACACATGCTCATATGGTCTTCTATACCCTCGGCCCCGTCCTCGGCCAAACACAGCATTGGTCTCACCTCCCTTCTTCTCGGGGGTCCGCTGAAAGCTTTTCTTGCTCCATTTGAGCTGCTCGCACTTGTATCCTGGATCTTTCCCATCTTTAACAAAGTCTCAACCCTCTCTCCAGCAATTACTATATCATTG
This sequence comes from Lathyrus aphaca, assembly GCA_963966055.1. Classification (NCBI taxonomy): domain Eukaryota; kingdom Viridiplantae; phylum Streptophyta; class Magnoliopsida; order Fabales; family Fabaceae; genus Lathyrus; species Lathyrus aphaca. Next base: position 46,340,403 of record OZ014520.1, read on the forward strand.
AATTTGGTAGCTGAACAAGACGCCAATCTTTCGATAAACACACCTTGCAATGTCCCCATAAACATATCATCCATCTCATTCTCCAGCAGTGGGGGTTGCACTCTGGCAGCAAGCTGACGCCACCTCTGAGCATATTCTTTGAATCCCTCCTTAGCAGTTTGAGACATGTGTTGCAATTTAGTGTGATTTGGAGCCATGTCCAAATTATACTGGTATTGTCTCACAAAAGCCTCTGCCAGGTCCTTCCAGCTCTTAATGTTGACTCTGCTTAGCTTCATATACCATTCCAAAGAGGCCCCAACCAGGTTGTCCTAGAAATAGTACTTCTATAGCTTTTCATCATCAGTGTGAGCAGCGATCCTTCCTACAAAGGACTGAAGATGAGTCTTGGGACACGCAGTGCTGTTGTATTTCTCAAAAGTTGGGACCTTGAAATTGTAAAGGATTCTAACCCCTGGAACCAAGCCCAAGTCAGTAATGTCAAATCCCAAAGAATTCTGGGATTGAATAGCCTTGATTTGTTTTGCCATCTCCTCAAACTTCCTGTTCATCTCAGCCCCCTGGCCCTCAGTTTCGTCCAGCAGAGTGAATTGTTCGTCATGTCCGTCCATTTGCACATTGTTTAGTCCATCATTGATTATGGTAACCCCTGGCTGTGTTACAGGGATTTCAACTTGACGGGCGCCCGCACCGTTACGATTACCTCCATCAGCAGTGGTGTTGTTCCTGGCTTGACTATTCTCAACCAATTCACGCAGACGTTCTTGATTCTGACCCATGCCTGCCATCAAGGTCATGAAATTGTCCATCCTCAGCCTCAAGTCAGCTAAGTCAGCTTGCATTTGATCCATGATTCTCTCTTTGTTGACCTTTGTTGGATATCTGTGTGTGACTGGTTGTTCCCGAACTTTCCTGGGAGCTATAGTGCCTGAAACATCAAAAATGTTAGAAATTGAAGCACTACCTACAAAACAAACAAACACATCATATGCATGCAATGTAACTGCTCATGTTCCCAAGTTTTAAGCATTTGCATGCCCCAGTTCTGGCATCTACTCCAGACAGACACTTTGAGTATTAACTTTCAGACTTTCTCTTTGAAGAATGTTCAGATATTAGCAGTATCAGACAAACGAGCCTTACATATTCAGAAATGATAATTTGCACATTAACACTGTATATCATGGACAAACCACTGCCGGCCAAAAGTTAGAGCACAGACATAAATATTCCCCGAAGGGTTACAAGCCATTACATGAATAAAAGACAAGACAAATAAAGCAAGACTCCTACAACAAGCCTGTAGGTAGTTTGAACAATAAACTAAACTAAAGACCCAGGCTCCTCTGCTCTGCCCTTCTTTACACCCGCTATCAGCTTGAGCTCTTCAATCTCATTCCGTGCCTCCTCCAAGGCTAACTGGCTTTGTGCTAACTGCTGAGTCTTTTCCCTCCGAATGTTGTGGACTTGCTCCACCTCTTCCTTCTTATAGGCCATTTGCACTTCAAAGAACTCTTCTTTCTCTTTAAACTTCTTTTGCTCTTCCTCCCTTTGGCCTTGCAACCAAACAATGGATTGTCGAGCTTCTTTGAGAGTCTTCAAAGTCTTTTTGCGTTCACCTTCTCTTTTTGCTTCCATCATACCCAACCTGTGAAAGTGAGCTTCCCTTACAGCAAAGTCCTTCTCTTTAGCCTCCAGAGAGTCTTGGATCTTCTGCAGCTTCCCTTCTGCTTCATTCTTGGCCCTGTTGGCAAGATGGTACAAGCTTACCATTTCAGCATTCTCCATTCTAACTTCATGCAGCTGAGCTTCCAATTTCTTGTACTCTTCAAGGGAGACAGTACACTGACTTGGTACTTCTCTGGGATAAAGTGGAGCTTCAAATGAGAAAGGCATGAGAACCTCTTCTACATGTTTTTGCAACCATGCAGCAAAAGGTGGATACGCCTTGGGATCTACTTGCCAAAGTCTTTCTTACCCTTCCTTATCCTGTGAGCCCAAGCTTGGGAGGCTTGTAGAACTAACTCCTTGTTTCCTTCCACAGGAAAATACAAAGACTCAGCAAACTCTTCCATCTGTGGTGGATCTTTCAAAGGGTAGCCAAATTGTTTCCTGGCTAATGTTGGATGATAACTGATCACACCCTTCCTTCCCAGCAAAGGCACTCCAGCAAATCTTCCACAACTGACCAGCAACTCTTTACCTAGCAAATCTTTGTCATATCCCCAGGCAATATCTTCAGCAGTTAGCCCCATCAACCTTCTTGACCATCTCCACTCATCCCTCATTTCCTTGAAGGCACCTGATTTTGGCAGTTGTCTGGCAAACCACTCAGCAAACAATGAAGCACAGTAGCATACTGGTCCACCCCTACCTTTCTCATTTCTGTAATGAACACTGTAATAGAAGTCACCCAACAGAGTTGGCACAGGATTGCCTTTGGCAAAGATAGAGATCACTTCCAAGCTTACAAATTCTTTCTCTCCAGGGAACAAGCTAGACCCATACACCATCAAAGCCAGCAAAGCACCAAAGTCACCCCAACTACCCTCTTTAGCATACTTCTCTACCTCTGGTATGAGCACACTCCAAGGGAGTCCTTTTCCTTCACTATCCTTCAGAGCCTTCTTGATTGTAGCAGCTGGAAACCGACAAACTTTGGCCATGTCTTCTTCTTTAAGCATCACTTCGGACCCATAGAAAGGCAAGGTCTCTCTGACTGGAACATTCAGAATGCTGGCAATCTCCTCCAAGGTAGGAGCTAAGATGTAACCTGGAAACACAAAGCAACGCAGCAGAGGATCATAAAACTGCAACAAGGTATGCAAACTGTCCTTCTGGTCTGCAGAGGGCTTGTCCACATACTTCAATATCTGGCCATATCTTTTCCTGAAATTGCCCAAGACTTGGTCATTCATCAGACCTGCTAATTTCTGAACATTTCTGACTTCAGACTGAAGAAAAGTATAGTGAACATTCTTTTTCCTTGTAACTCTTCTGATTTCTGCCATCTGGAGATAAGATTTACCAGAATTGGGAGCTGATTATGAACAATGACCTGAAAAATGGAAACATAAACAGTTAATGCAAGAATGATGCAAATGCAAATGCAATGCAGGCATATGATCAACTGGGACAATCTGGATACTGGACACTGAACACAAGATCCCTTTGATCAACTGCAAACCAAAATCCTCTGAGTCACAACTCTCTGATAGAAGATCTCATAACCACAGTACCAAGAAAACCAGAACACCATAACCATAGGACCATAGGACCAGAAATCAATAATAAGGACCACTGATAATGAGGGTATGTAGAGGCCAAGGGTTCCTGCAAACCTGTAAACCCCTCCCAATCTCACTGGTATGCTCCGGGTCAAACATCACGGACTCTCAAAGACAAATAGCAATAATACTTTCACCATCTCCGAGAAATGGCTCATGACCAAATCAGGGAATCGGTTTGGCATTATATACTACGCAGGGAGGCCTCAACTGAGTCCGGGAAACAAGGTCATCCTATGTAAGTCCCAGGTGGGCCCTCGGATGCGAATGGGTTTGCCACAAAATGTGGTCTGCCACTGTCATCACTAGACTGGGATGTTTCCACAAGGTTCTCAATAATCGGTCCCCAGCTGCACATAACTGTCAAGGTTATGAAATGAGAGAGGAAGATCCCCAAATAAAGACATTTCCAAGACGGTCGCAAATTTGGGCGTGGAACTCACTACTACCCCCATGACAAGATCTCATGAGGCCAAAGTGGAACCACTATAAGTCCTAAGGTGCCCTCGAGCCGTGGTAATGAGCTCATCTCACAGTAACAGTATCACCCAATCCACCAAACAGAAAAACCAGTCCAGACAATCCAGTATATATATGATGCAGAAAACTGTAAATAAAGCTGTAAATAAACTGTAAATAAACAACAGTAACAATACAACACACAATAGCAAGCAAACATCACCCAAAGAAACAGAAACACACAAGCGCTAGGAGAGACTCACAAGGGAACCAGAGATTCTGGGTTCGGTCCCCAGCAGAGTCGCCAGCTGTCGCTCCCCGGATTTCCATCCAGGTACAAACGCGAAAGTGGCGCGGAAAAGAGGTAGAGTCGCCAGCCAGGCATTTTTATCCCGAAGGATCGGGAATGGTAATGCTGCACAAACCAGAAGAAAGAAGAGGAAGGACACGAGTCCTGCGAACCAAAGAGACTGAGTTCGGGAGTCGGTTACGACCTAGGAAGGTATTAGCACCCATATCGTCCGCCGTACCCGACGGGATCCACGCTTGCAAAGAAACTGTTTCAAAGGGTGAGGGGATGAAAGATGCTGATAAAAGAAAAGGAAAAGAAACTGGAACTGGAAAAGAAAACTGAGAAAATGAACTGAATGAGAAAACAAAGAGAAAAAATGTAGGGAAAATAAAGATTGTGCTCGAACGGGCCCTACCCCGCTTCCTACGTACCTCATCGGGAAAATGAGGATCAAAGTCATCGTAGTTCCCCTAAATAGGGGTGGCAAGGAAATTGCTTGTGAATTAAGGCTTGAACTGCCTATGCCATTGCTCAGGTGTTGCAGACTCGGACGACGAGTGCGTAACCGTCTTGCAAAATGACAAGTAGGAGCAAGTTCGCGTACAGAGCGAAGGAGATGAGAAAAGAATTCCCGAAGGAAAGACGCTTATTATTTGTTTGTGTTTCTTATGAAGCTTTTTATGAGTGTGTCACAAGGAAGTGAACTCAAGCTCTTGTCCATGGAATGTGCACTTGTCACTACATTCCAAGATGGAATAATAGAACAAGCACACTCAAGTAAGGAGAAGATCCCCAAAACTTGAACCCAGAGACTAAGGCCTAAGCTCACTAACTCATTAACTTATTAAGTGTTTTTGGTATTTACAATGAAGAAGTGTTTTTTATGCTTTTCTTGGTGAAGAAGATACCTTGATCAGACTTGTGCATCACAAGGTAAGCTTGTACTATCCCAAGATGGGAAGACTACAAGTACCTCATGGGATAAGGCTATTGCTCAAGGTACCACTTCAAATTTTATTAAGTGCTTTCTTTAAAGTTATGAGATGAGAAGAGAAGAAGAACCACAAGGATTTAAAGGTAAAAGTCTAATGGGGGACTAAAGAATCCTAAGTGTTGTCATGCATGGATATCCTAAGGTTAGTGTGGTTTTCTATCCTAAAGAAGAAAGAAAGAAGAAGAGAAGAAAAAGAAGAGATGAGTAAGGCCTAAGCCCAACAATCAAAGGTTAGCACAAGTAAGAATAAGGAGAGAAGAGATGAGATTTGGAGATGTGGGAAACACATCCACACCTCACACTTACCATAGCCCCTAAAAAGGTTAGCACAAGAAAACAAGTGAAACAAAATGAACTTAATGACATGCCAACATCATAAAAACAGAAGTGAAGTCATATATACAAAAGCTCAATGCAAATGCAAGAAACAAGAATGAGGGAAGAAGCATGCAAGTCAATTATGAGGCAACATGAAACACATGGCAAACAAATGCAAACTTAATGAGATGCAAAGAAAAATGCACAAAACATGAACTCAAGGCATACAACCAGAACCAAATCAAGTCAAAGAAGAGCTTTAGAAGCAAGAGAGATGAAGAGAAGAGAAGAACAACACTATGTAATCACATTATGGAAGGAAAGAAGTAAGGAGATGAGGTGAAAGCACATAAGAAATAGAAGAACTTAAAAGGTAAGCAAAACATAAAATTTCTAAGACACAAACCCTAAGCCAAGATCAGAAAGCTACCCACACCCCAAAGAGACCCCAAATGAGAAGAAGAAGTTGGCACAAGTGCCCTTCTATGCTAATGAGAGAGCTTATGATCACAAAGAAGCAAAATGGGACAAGGTAAGAACAAATATTCAAATCAAATCAACAATGCATCTAAAAATTCCACAACTTAGGACAAATGATCCTCAAACATGATATAACAATGAGCCAAAAGGATTGGGAGAAATTCAGAAGCTAGATAGGTCAAATGAGGACAAGAACATGAATTAGGGTTAAGAAACTTCACTTACAAGGCAAGGACCAAAACCCAATGAACAAATTTCCAAAAATCAGGACAAAAATCACACATGAACTACATCCTCTTATGAATCCAGAGCAAAAAGAACCAACACAAAACTCAAAATGATGATCACTAGGGAAAATGAACAAGACAGCATGCACAAAAAGGACTTAAAAAAATTTAATCAAAAGAGGAAATTAATTGACACGTGGATATTAGAAATAAATGGAAAAGAAAATTAGAGAAAACTCAAATTGACTTACATGAATTAATTTGGAATTTTTTGATTATTGGAAGTAATTTTAAAAATTAAAAAGCAAAACGGAATAAAAGAAATAAAAGAAAAGAAAATTAAAATATGAGAAAAGGGCAGGAGGTGAGGATAGTAAGAGAAATCAGTTGAAAATGAAATGGGCTCACAAAGGGAAGGTGTGAATAGAAGTGGAAAGGCCCACCCATCTGCGCAGGTTCACTTGTATAAGGTGGAAATTCACAAACTAAATGGAAAAAACAAATAACCAGAAGATTGATCCAACGCACGTTGAGTTTCATTCATTAAATGACGTGGCCATTTGCTTGGATGAGAGCCTGAGGAGCATGAGAGTTATTGTGGGATGCGCTATATAATGAATTAAAACAGAAACAGAAGGCATGTGAGAGAGATGCTGGCTTTTTAATGAGGTGTCAAGATCTGGATTGAGGAGATGAGAGATCCAAGGGCGCATGGTTCATCTTCAAGCTCAGAAAACCCTAAAAAACAATTTTCCAGATTCCGGTGACCGGAGCTAGGGCTCCGGCACCGGAAATTGCACCAGATGAACAAATCACAATGAAAGTTAATAAGAATCTCCAGATTTACTAATTGATGTGCCCTGAGTTCAAAAATGACCATGAAAAGTTCAACAGATCAATGCATCTCACGGATCGAAGACAAACAGTTATGACCTACAAACTTCAAATGCATATTTTTAACTCAATATTGCACCAATTTCGAAACCAAGACTAGCAGAATGATCAGTGAAGCAAGAGGATTATAATGCACACAATTAATTTCATTTTCAGATCTGAAGATTCAGAGGCATACCTGAGCTTGCAGATCTTGAGAAAACTTGTTAGAAGTCCAGATGATGAAGCAAAAGCACTCCAAATACACTCTAGTTGCAAAATAAATGCAACTAGAGCCTTGAATCTTGTTGGATTTGAGGATTTGCAAGCAACTGCCCTGAAATGGCAAGGTTGTGATTCTTGAGAGATAGCTTGAACAATGGTGAGATTAATGATCCTGAGATTCCAAGGATGAAGGATCTATGATTTGTTTTTGGAGAGAGCTAGTGTGTGAGGAGATTCAAGAGAAAATGCAAGTTGTGCAATAAGGTGGAAACTCAATAATGAGAGAGAACTGAGCCTTCTAAAACCCTAATTTGGTTTTATATCATCTCATGAGGAAATGTTGAAGAGATGAGATGATTTGCACGTGAAGATCACAAGTTTTGGTGATTTTGCAAATTTTGCAATTTTGTGATGAGAGCATGTAATCCTCATGCATTCCCTTGCCTTCAGCCCATGTGCACTCTAAATCGAGCCCTTAATCTCAAACAAACAAAATTCTGGCCATTAGATTAAAGTATCGCACTCTTTTCATGCTCATGCAAAATTTGCACCTTTTGAATAACATTCTTGTTGTGCACGAATTTTGTGAATTTATTTGAGCAAAGTATGCCAAATACATTGTATTTTAACATTGTGAACTTAATTGATCCATACCAACACTTAAAATCAAGTTTCAAGACTTTTGGCCCTTGGTGCATGCATGAAAATCAACTTTTTGCCCTAATTTTATCAAATTTTCGAGGGGCCTATCTTTGCAACCATGAGGGCTATGAAAAAGTACTTGTACTTTTTGAAAATGGGAGGCCTTAATCTCCAAGTTTCATGTTTGACTTTGGTCCATTTGAAGAATTTTTCACCAAGTTATGATCATTTGAATTTTAGGGTAAAAGTTGCCAAAAATGGCATTTTCTCAAAACCAACTTTGCACCAATTTTGCAAAACCCTCCAAAACCTCATGATTCTTGATCTTTGAACTTGCCAAACCTCTTATAACATTGTGATAACACCCCTTGGCTAGAAAAAATGGATTGGACCCCTTGAAATCACACAGTTGACTTTTTTAAGGCACAGTTGACCAATTACTTCATCTGCAAGCAACTGAAAAAATTCTTGACTTCCACAAGGAATTTTCTCACCAAAATTGGTACCTAGGATCCTCTTGACATATAAAAGACTTTGCCCAAATTAAATGGCCAAAGTTTTGAGGTTTTCATGCTTGAAACTCAAACCCTAGTTTAGGTCCCTTGTGTAGGAGCTTTGCCTTAGCCTGGATTCCCTGATGATCCTTCAACCTTCTGAGCTTTTGCAAATGAACTTGAACTTGTAAATGCACTATAGACCTCTCATAAGACTTGTACAAAACCATTGGGCTCCTTGTCATGGCTTGTGATGCTTCAAGAACCTCCACAGATGATCATGTGCCTAATGCTAGGTCATGAGAAATGTTATGCCTCATCTTTCCATGCTAGGATGCTAAGAATATGATATGTTCGTGATGAATATGATGTGATATGATGCTTAAAATGAAGAGGGAAAATTTGGGGTGTTACACTTGTCCCTCAAGAAAGTCAAAGATTCATGTGTTTATTTCCATACCTTTTTCGACAAGTAAATCTCGAGCCAGAGCCAAAGCAGTTCAACAACAGGCTAATTTTCTCAATTTTTCACTATGGTAATCGGTTACCATGATTTTTCACTGTGTTAATCAACTACTCATATGTGTTAATCAATTACATCATGTTTTTTTTCAGAAACAAAAAATTTGAATTCTGCAGCATTTGACACCCATTTTGGTTTTCATGACTCACTCTTACACCAGGTGGAATATTCCAAAGCATGCAAAATTACACCAAAATAATTTCCTATATAATCACAATTAATTCCCATCATACATCCTCATTTTACCCATATTTTCACCACTTTGATTTGTAATTTGCACTCCAAACCAATCTCCAAACCACCTCGTACTCCAAGCCTAATCTCTAGTTAAACACCCTTCCCATTTCAAAAAAGGTGTTCACCACATTTGATTTAATATTTTCCTTGATAATTCTCTCTCACTTTATGCATAATTTTTTCATTCACTCTCTTCATTTTCTTTATCTTACCCAACCTTACCAAAATTATTCCAATAAAAGTTAGTAAGCTTTTCATTGAAGCTTGTTAATCTTTGAGCTAAACCTCCATCAAAACACTTCATCAATATCAAAATTTGAAAATATAAGCATTGTAGATTATTTCTTGAAGTTGATTTTGAAGTAAATTTAGATTTGGTTGGTAATTCTTGGATCTAACATTGTTTGAGTTTAATTTGCATTTTTCACAATGTAGTCTCTTGTGATCTCGTGTTGTTTGATCCTTTGAGTTGATTTGTTGATTTCATTGGTGCTTGATTATTCATATTTTCTGGAATTTTCGTGCTCAATTGAATAACTTATCATGTGGTGTTTGGATTTGAAATTGATCATGGAAAAACACTATTAAAACTTTGTGTTTCTGCTTTTTTAGCAAGTGTAATCGGTTAACACTTTAAGAGTAACTGATTAAACCCTCTTTTGTGCACCTGGAATTGCAATTTTTCAAGGTGTAATCAATTAACCTATCCATGGTAATCGATTACACCATTCCATTGGTAGTTTTTGGCTTGTTTTGGTTCCTTTTCTTTTTCCTCCCCCTTTCTTTTGATCTTTGCCTTAGATTACAAATTTAAATGTCTAAGTCCTCTTCAATTTCAATGAAATTTGGGTGTTGATGAATTTCTATAAACCTTCATTGATTCAAATTTATCTTTAAGTGAATCATTGGATTCATTTTAGGTGCTTTGAATTAGTGATATGTTTAATACTTTAATCCACCAAAAAGTGTGGGTGAAATTGAAGACAAAATGATCTTGAGGATGTAATCCAATTTGGCTTCTCTCCATCCCTCTATTCTTCTCTTTTTATTTTGTTTGATGAAAATCTTTAATATCATAAAGCCTTTGTTGTTCTTGATTAAGATGAGACCATTCCTTTTTTCTTTTAGTGTGGCATTGCTTCAGGAGAATGATTTACATATCATTTCTCAAGCACATACAAGCACTAATATCATTTTAATAGGCCTCATATAGTATCGACTTCTACATAAGTCTATCTACGATTGCTTAACATAGCGCTACATGTTCCCCAAAATTGGAACCAAGTCATTTTTGTGAGTGATATTGTCAGCCTCCTACTCTCCATAGTGTGGTGTGAAATAAATTGTCTCTATTTAATTTAAGAGAGTTAGTGGCATACTTTTTGATTTTATCCAAGTTGGATCCCTTCTCTTAATGATGTATGGATTCATGTTTTCATGCTTATGGATGATTAGTTAAGTGTTCTCCAAAAAATGAAAAAATCCTTTTAAATTCAATCACTAATTCACTAACATTTTAATACAGTAACTTTAATTTATGCCTTTTAATTCTTGCTTTTTAATTCTTGTCATTTATCTTGTGCTTTTTACTTTAGCACTCCATATCATATTGTTTTTGCTTGTGTTTTTTTGTCCATTTTGGACCATATTTTGTTTAAAACATTAATAAAGATCTAACCTCTAAAAGACTCGGTTCTCTTAATCCTGGTTTGTTATTGCTCTTTGTTGTAAATGTGTCTTAAAACCTTGGTTGATTAAGAGAAGGAAAACATATTTTGGAGATAGCATTTACCGCAAAAACCAGAAGTTTCAGAAAGTCGGACAAAAAAAAGGGGGGGAAATGGGGCGATGAATAGTGTCATTCGTACGGATGAATAATGTTGTCTGTACGGGGAATAGTGTTGTTCGTACGAATGAATAGTGTTGTCCTTACGAATGAATAGTGTTTTTAGTTTTTTAGTTTTTTTTTTTGGTTCGGTCCATGGATCCAGATTTTGGGCTTTGTTTATTGGGTATTTGCTATTATAAATATATATCTCTTATATGTTTGGTGTGTGACAATCTTAGGGTTTACACCACAAGAGAGGGCAATGGTTTAAAGGTATTAGGTTTCAACACAGAGAAAACCTTGGATTACACCTTGGGTTTGAGTGATTCATATATTGAGAGTTTGAGGGATTGGGAAACACTTGGGTAGAAAATATGATTGTTTTTGGGTGCCTTCGGGGTTGTTCTTGGGAACCTGTAGGCGAAGGCTATTTTCTTGTAACTCATCTGTAATCTCTTGTAACAACTTTTTTGAGTATAGTGAATTGGAGAGATATTCGCTCCCATATAGTAGATCATTTGATCAAACTGGGTAAATAAACATTCTTTTTGTTTCTTGCCTTATTCTTTTATACCTGTGTATGGATTATTATTGCTATAGACCATTTATTTTGGTTGCTACTATTCTTTTCCCCACAAATTGATATTTAATTTTGTTGTAATTCACAACAAGATTCACAACAAGTGGTGTGGTGAGCGTGGAGCAAAGTGAGCATCATGGTTAGTAGATGGCAGATTGAGAAATTTTCCGATAACAACAACTTTGGATTTTGTAAAATTAAGATGCAAGCAATTTTAATTCAAGAGAAGTGTATCGTTGCTTTGAAGAGTGAATCATTGATGCCTGCAAGGCTTACACAGGTACAGAAGACCGAGATAATGGATAAGGCCAGAAGTGTCATTATCTTGTGCCTCGGGGATAAAGTTCTAAGAGAAGTCGCCAGGGAGCAAACTATGGTTGCTATGTGGGAAAAACTTGAATCATTGTATATGACAAAGTCTTTGGCTCACAGGTTGTATCTGGAACAACAACTCTATTCATTCCAAATGGTGGAGAATAAAACCATATTTGATCAGCTTATAGAATTTCACAAGATTATCGATGATCTTGAGAATATTGAAGTGAAGATTGATGACGAGGACAAGGCTTTGCTCCTATTGAGTTCATTACCCAAATCCTTTGAGCACTTTAAGGATGCCCTTCTTTATGGTAAGGAAGGTACTATTACTTTGGATGAAGTTTAGACGATGGTGAAATCCAAAGAATTTTCAAATTCGAAATATTTGAAGATTGAAGATAGTGGTGAAGGCTTAAATGTGTCAAAAGGAGGAGGTGAGAGTAAAGGGATGTCCAAATCAAAGAGGTCTGACAAGTCAAACGTAAAATGTTTTAATATCGGTCACTTTAAAAGGGATTGTCCTGAAAGAAAGGTCAATGAAGATTATGTTGAAGCTGTAATTGCCTTGGGTGAGGAAAGTTATGAGTATGATAAAGCACTAATAGTATCGAGTTTGGAAACTAAAGATAGTTGGGTCATTGACTCAGGTTGTTCTTATCACATGTGTCCAAGAATATAATACTTTGAAACTTTGAAGATGCTACAAGGTGGAGTAGTCCGCCTTGGTAATAATAAGACATGCATGGTTCATGGTATTGGTACGGTCAGATTTAAAATGTTTAATGATCGTGAACTTCTTATTCACAATGTGAGGTATGTTCCAGAACTCAAGCGAAATTTTTTATCTATAAGTATGTTTGATGATCTAGGCTATTATACTATAGTTGAACATGGAGCATTGAAGATTTCACGTGATGAATTGATTATTGCTAAAGGGTCTAAAATATGTGGTTTATATATTTTAGAAGTTTCAATTGTTGTTATTCATTCATCGTTAAATAGTGGGGGATTTCATGACAAGGGAAAGCCATGGGATTTGGGTTTAAGGCGTTATGAATGCCTTGAGAAAGTTTAAGATGAGTATAATGAATTTTACAGAAATTAAGGGATAAAAATGCATGTTACTGCTGAGTTGTTATTGAGTTTTTAGGGAATAACTGAGATTAAAATAACTTACTTGGTTGATATAGAATTTATTCAAAAGAAGAATAGTGAAAACCAAAGGAGAAAATCGGTAGAAACTATAACGGAGAAAAATCAGTTTGTGGTGAAGTTTCCTACTATGGATGCTAGCAGTAGTGAGGAAACGGTTACAGAGATCTCTGATTATCATTTGACTCATGATAAGGTAAGGAGGGTTATTGTAACATCTCAAAGGGACGATTATGTTAGCCTTGGATATTATGCTTTTAATGTGGCTAAAAGACTGCAAAATAAAAGAAGATAACCCTTCAGGGAGGCATTAGAAAACAGGTGGAGTCAAGGGTGGTTGAAAAATCATACTTGTAGGCTTGTTAAATTACCTAGGTAGAAAAAGGTAATTGGAAACAAGTGGATGCAAGTGGCGAGATCAAGATTCAAGGGTTGCTTGAATTTGATCAAGGTTATTGATTAGAGTTTCAACTTGGTAGAGAGCAACAATTTTGTTGATTGTTAAATCGGTATCAACATGGTTTAAATTCAAGGTGGAGATTATTGTAAATGTGTCTTAAAACCTTGGTTTATTAAGAGAAGGAAAAATATTTTGGAGATAGCATTTACCGCAAAAATCAGAATTTTTAGAAATTCAGACGAAAAAAAAGGAAAAAAATCTGGCGGTGAATAGTGTCATCCGTACGGATGAACAATGTTATTTCGTATGGATGAATAACGTTTCCCGTACGGATGAATAATGTTGTTCGTACGGTGAATAATGTTCTTAGTTTTTCAGTTTTTTTTCGGTTTGGTCCATGGATCCAAATTTTGGGCTTTGTTTATCGGGTATTTGTTATTATAAATATATATATATATATATATATATATATATATATATATATATATATCTTATATGTTTGGTGTGTGACAATCTTAAGGTTTACACCAACAAGGGAGAGCAAAGGTTTAAAGGTATTAGGTTTCAGCACAAAGAAAACCTTGGATTACACATTAGGTTTGAATGATTCATATATTGAGAGTTGGAGAGGTTTAGAGATACTTGGGTAGAAAATAAGGTTATTCTTGGGCACCTTCAGGGTTGTTCTTGGGAACTTGAAGGCGAAAGTTATTTTCTTGTAACTCATCTTTAATCTCTTGTAACAACTTTCTGAGTATAGTGAATTGGAGAGCTGGTCTCTCCCCCAGAGTAGATCGTTAGATCGAACCGGGTAAACAAACCTTCATTTTGTTTCTTGCCTTATTTTGTTATACTTGTGTATGAATTATTATTGTTGTATACTATTTATTTTGGTTGCTACAATTCTTTGCCCCACAAATTGATATTGAATTTTGTTGTGATTCACAAGATTCACAACACTCTTGTGAATGGACCATAACTTTTGACCTCATTGGACTTGGACCTATTTCGACTTAGAATTAGGCTCTTGAATCATTGTTTGATTAAAGTCTCATCAATATCAATTGAATTTGGGTGTTGATAAGTTTAGTCTTAATCCATCAAAATAAGTTATTGATCTTGATGATGACTTGATCAATTATGCAGTTTAAGATGGTTCTTTTCCTATGCTTGGATGTTTGGGGATTCAAGACCAATGAATTTTATTCTTGCTTGCTTATGGCTTTTCTCAAAAAGGAAGGAATTCTTGTTTGGCATATGTTATGAAGTTTGCTATCTTGAGGTTAGATCTTTCTTATCCCTAGCTTTTGCTTTATCTTTAGGATATCCTCTTCATATCCCCCTTCTTTAATTTTCAATACTTCTCTCTTTTTTCAAAACCTTCTTGTGTTAAACTTAAATCTCTTTCACAATAAAAACCTTGAATTTGTCAAGTGGTTTTAATCTTTTCTTCATTTCTTAATAAATGCTACAATACTTTCAGCATATTGGCATAATTTCAAAAAGACTTTAAAAAACACATGAACTCACTCAATTGTTTTGTGCCTTTTTGCACTTTATTTATTTTTTTCAAAGTTTAGACATGTGCCGTTTCCATAATTGTGATGTAAATCTCCTATCTCCATATTATATTAATGGTAATTATTTTCCACCTAAGAGAGCTAGTGGCATACTTGTTGAGTAATCCAAGTTGGAGCCCTTCTCATGGTGGTGCAAAGTTCTCATACCCGTGGGTGATTAATTGAGTAATCCACTTAAAATGACAAGTTGTATCTACTTTTAAAATCAATCAAAACAAACCAATTTTGTTATTTGTACCATGAACTACAAGTTTTGATCCTATATTGCCCTTTGTTGGTACGTAGGCACGAGGCTCAAGAAGTCTCTTCAAACTCAAAATCTTACAAAAAATTATTTTCTCATCTCCTCAATCTCATTTCAAGCAAGCATCTCAAACCAAAAAGCATAGATTTTTCAAAGAGGTTCCTATATAAGACATAAATGTTTTTGGTGCTAACACGTTTCCTATGGGTAACCAACCCCTTACTCGATCTCTGTTTATTTTATTAGCTTTTTGCTTTTAAACTTCTTTAGTTTTTTTCCGCTCTTTTTCCTTTTCTTTTGTGAAAACAAATAAAAGCGCGGTGGCGACTCTTGTTTTATGAGTTAAGTTAATCGATAGCTTACACTCACGGTTTTTACTGTTACAGTACTTACAAAAACCTCTCTCTTTCTCTATTTTAATGGAGGATTTTTTAGGCTCGGAGGCATCGTGATTTTCCCTTTAGTGACTAGTAAATCAAATATGTTTTTGTGACAAATTTTTCATTCTTGTTGTGTTCGACAAGATTCTTCCCATTCGACCGGCTTCAACAATTTTCATAGGTAAGGATGTACTGGCTTAAGTTCGACCATATTGACCTCACTTTCTTCTACATATTCGTCGCATAGGCCTGAGAGGTATTAATTTGGGTTAAAGTGTTAACCAATTCTAAGTTATTTTCATTCATTTGTTTCCTTATAGCCATCATATATGTTGTATTTAAATATGCCGTTATTTGAGGGATATAGTCCTCCCCTCCTGGTCGAACCATATTGTTTATGCTCAAAGCAGAGGCATTATATGGATTGTATGATTTCCCAATAGCCATTGCATTAATACTAAAGGTTGACATACTAGTGTGAAGTCCAACCATCATGGATGTTGGCATGCCATACAGGTATTCCCTATTATTCATTTGCATTGAGAACCCAAACAAAGGCCTTGCGATTGCAGGGTTAAATAGGATATTCTCTGACTGTGGTGGGGGTGTTATCTCCTGTGATGGTACTGATGTAACTGGTGTTGACGATATCATTGGGGCAGTTGTCCTAAAGGGTGTTGAAATAACTGCCTCTTCAATCGTCAATCCAACTGTTATTCTACTACGTTTTGAGGATTTTTTTTGTGAACTGGTAATATCTATAGGAGAACGCTTCATTTTTCATAAAGACTTTCTACTTCTTAAAAGCATACAAACTATTTAGAACAATTCATGTATGCAAATCAAGTTTATAAGAGAAAACTATAACTATCTATAAAAGACAAAGAGTTTAACACAAGTCCCACTGGGTGCGCCAAATTATTTACTGGGAAATTCAGTAAGTAATTGCTAGTCTCTTATTGAAGATTACTTACAAGATCAACCAGAGAATCCTAGGACATAGTGCTAAAAGCTTTTTTGTTTATAGTTTTGTATAGAAACGTGAAGGATTTTGATTTGGTCAAAATCGTTGAGAAAGGTAAAGTGGAGGGTGATTATTAAAAGGAAAAAGTTTGCAAAAGTGTTTACACATAATGATTATGCAACCGGTAAAGAAATGAAAGCAAGTGTGCAAAGAATGTAAACTAAAATAAAAGGCTTTGCATTTGAATGAAAATTATGTTTCAATATTCATACATTTTCTCAGTGAAATTGATTTCCCTCTACGCTGGCTAGTCTGAGTTTTTTTTTATAGTTTTTTTGTAGTGAAATCAAATGAGCACACCCTGAATCCTAACACTGGAAACTATTTATATAGGTGTAAAATAAATGTTTCATAACATTCGTCTCCTCAGCCTTCACCATATACATTCTTGCATGATTCTTGCTTCTGAATGTCTTCGACGTGTTCCTTGGGATAAGACTGAGAAATAGATATTCATTTTGAACAAAATGCTTATTCGCGCCCAAATAACGGTTGATCAATGCAACTTGTTGATGTCAAAAACTAGAATAATAATATCGTCGAAATTCTAGAGGAATTTGAAAGCTCTAAGGGTTGGACAAGGCTTAGGCAAAACATAATAATTGAAGACAGTGATAAAGATGAAGAAATTTGGGAACACGCTAAGTGAAGAATTCAGCCAAAGAACGAAGATGTGAATGTGATGTCTTAGTATGAAGACTCGACATCCTGGACTATTACAAAATAAGATTTAAATCTGGTTTAAATCTTCTCCAAGATTCTATGTCGCAAATAAGCGTCTGGATTAACGAATCAAAAGACAGAAGATTGAAGCCCATGGATCATCAGAAGATTATAAATATAAGTCCTTGTACCTAGGTCAAAACAACTAATCCTTGTAATACTTTTGTAAAGTAGAAAAATAAGTTATAAGGTTTGAAAGTCATTGGATTTCTTGTGTTGTAAGTCACCCTCTGTATCAGTAGGATACATTAAGGTAGACATATTTACTGATACAGATTCAGAAACCATTAGGTAATGAATTGTATATTGTTCTTGGACAAAGTTATGAAACATGTTCCATGAGAATAGGAAACCAAAGAGAGTTGGTTGATTATTGCATAGAAAGGAGGACTTTCGTGAATGGTAAAGTTGCGGGGGTGAAACACGATGGAGTTGTTGGGTGCAACCTGATACCGTTGTGGGGCGTGCAACGATGAGGAAGTGAGATGGGTTTCTCGTATCAAAGATGAGTTTCTACGATAATGATTACATTGGGTAGGGTTAGGTAAAAGATTTGTGTTTACATGTACAACATGTGGTTTTGTACTAGAAATAATCCACTTATAGTGTAATCTTCTTCTTGGATTGGGATCCCCTAGAGTAGGTGAGTTCAACTGAACTGGGTTAACAAATCATAGTGTTTTATCATTCTTCAATTATACAACTATGATATTATGCTTACTGCACAAACATGTCCATAAATATGTTGGGACATCAGACATGTTCATGCACTAATATTGTTGAATATCAGTCTGCACATCTGGACCTTTTTTAACTGTTAACAAAAATCAATACCCCAAGACGATGTTAGGACATCTGTGATTTGCGTACCAGTATTTCAATTGGTATCAAAGTAGGAATCCTATCTGTTACTAGATGAGTTCTTTGGGAGATACCTTATGGTGTTAAACAAGAGGAGTTATTATGATCATTCATTCTGATGGATTGGATGAGTGTTCTAGGTTAAAGGGAACAACTATTTATGGCTGTTCAAATCTTCTATGATTTTTCTGCTGCTGCTGGTGTTTGTTGATGATGTCCGAGAAGATATGTTGACATCGTACTTAAAGACTATTAAAGTTTTTTGTTGGCTTTCTGCTGCTCGTGTTTCTAATTGGGAAGAGTTCTTGGAGTTCTTGTGTCTCTGATGATATTGACAAAGATCTATTCTTGGGAATAAATGAAGATGACTGTTGTCTAGAAGGAATAAATGTTGGAATCTATTATTGATCTTGCTTGCGCTCTTGAAGATATCAGCATCACATAAACCCTAATAATTCCAAAGGCGTATACAAAGGAATAAAGAGGGTTGTTAATGGCTGGTAGTGATATCTTGATTCTTGAAGGTAGATTCAGTCATGTATCCTGAAGACAGATTGGAAGAAGTTGAGTTGAGTTCTTGTTTGTCAATTCTTGGTATATGAATTGGATAAACATGATCATAAAGAAGCTGCCAAAGATACTTGAGACAACTCTCAAGTCCACTCATAAAGGAAATTCATAGTCATGATCAGAGGTATACGATCTAGGTCTGATGTTCATTGTGAAAAATGAATTTCTTTAAGGTGTCTGGTTATCCTAAGTTCACAAGGTGGATATCGTCAACTTGAAGAAAGTGGAGGTGATTTATTCTCACCATTCTTAACTTTCAAGGGAGATATTCTTGTTCAAACTAGAGGTTGATCGTGTCTGAAAGGAGACTCCACTGGAGTAGAAAGAGATCCTCATTGAAGATGAAGACAAGACAATCAACTAAAGGCAAGTTGAGTCAAGGATGTCAGACTTGATGTCTCAACATTGGAGAAGATAAAACCATCTACCATCAAAGGATATTGGATAAGGATTTACGATCAATTGATATTTGTGAAAGTCACAAATATTTAATTGATTATCCTTCCACCTGGAGCTCGAAGAATAGAGGGATCATCAGGAGGTACAAAATCTCTAGCTCCAACCTATATGATGAGTATAGTCAAGATCACCATGGAAGACTTCAGAGTAACAGGTGTTCAATCATATGTTGAAACATCTCTTCAAGATAATTTGTGCAAAACCCTAATGACTTAAGGAATGAATCCTCAGATAAAAGGGAAGGAGTTACATATACTCACGAAACCAAATCCTAGGATGTTGGCCTAAGGTGTTGGTAATCCTCCTTAAATAGAAAGAGCAAATTCTTGTGATCCATCCAGAGAATTCCCAGAACAGAAACTGGTCTGGAGCATGAAAACTCTTGGAAGGATAGTTCAGATCATCACTCAATTGGAGGATACTGCTTGGATTAGTTTATCTCTTATCTAAGGAGTAGATGTATCAAGGCTCACAATCATCATGCTTGAAGAAGTCAATGAGTCTCTTTTAAAGACGCTGTAGAGAAAGATAAAGGTTGTTTACTCAAATTTGAAATTGTTATCAAGTCTATGAGAGCATGAAACTCTTGTTCTGTTAAAGTTAAATGGTTATCAAAGTGACATGATAACCTGAAACCAGTCAAAGCTAAAATAGAAGTAGCTGGATCATCAATTGAATGGCTTGTCAAATGGTCTGACGTCGTCTGGATTTAGCTGCTTGGAATTAATTAATTATCTCAAGAATGGAAGCTGGTGTTACTTCAAGAAGGATATTCATTTGCAGATTGCAGGAGATGCTAGAGTGTGAGATATTACATGTTCTCGTCTTAGTGTATGTAACTTGAATATCAAGCTTCATTGGCAAATCAGAAGGTGTCGCTCCCGAGGATTTCCATCCTGGTACAAACGCGAAAGTGGCGCGGAAAAAGAATAGAGTCGCCAGCCATGCATTTTTATCCCGAAGAGAGGGAATGGTAATGCTGCACAAACCAGAAGAAAGAAAGAGGAAGGACACGGGTCCTGCGAACCAAAGAGACTGGGCTCGGGAGTCGGTTACGACCTGGGAAGGTATTAGCACCCAAATCGTCCGCCGTACCCGACGGGATCCACGCTTGCAAAAGAAACTGTTTCAAAGGGTGAGAGTATGAAAGCTGCAGCAAAAGAAATGAAAATGAAAAGAAACTGGAACTGGAAAGAAATGAAATAAGAAACAAAGAGAAAAATGTAGGGAAAAATAAAGATTGTGCTCGAACGGGCCCTACCCCGCTGCCTACGTACCTCATCGGGATAATGAGGATCAGAGACGCCGTAGTTCCCCTAACTAGGGGTACCAAAAGGAAATTGCTTGTGAATTAAAGGCTTGAACTGCCTATGCCATTGCTCAGGTGTTGCAGGCTCGGACGACGAGTGCGTAACCGTCTTGCAAAATGACAAGTAGGAGCAAGTTCGCGTACGGAGCGAAGGAGATGAGAAAAGAATTCCCGAAGGAAAGACGCTTATTGTTTGTTTTTGTGTTTTTTAGAAGCTTTTATGAGTGTGTCACAAGGAAGTGAACTCAAACTCTCACCAATGGAATGTGCACTTGTCACTACATTCCAAGATGGAATAATAGAACAAGCACACTCAAGTAAGGAGAAGATCCCCAAAACTTGAACCCAAAGATTAGGGCTTAGGCTCACTAACTCGCTTAATTATTAAGTGTTTTGATTATTTACATGAAGAAGTGTTTTTTAGGCTTTTCTTTTATGAAGAAGATACCTTGATCAGACTTGTGCATCACAAGGTAGACATGTACTATCCCAAGATGGGAAGACTACAAGCATACCTCATGGAATAAGGCTATGGGTCAATGCATCGCTTCACATTTATTAAAGGTGCTTTTTAGAGTTATGAGATGAGAAGAGAAAGAGAACCAAAAGGATCATAAAGGTAAAATGCTAAAGGGGAACTAAAATAATCCTAAGTGTTAACATGCATGGATGATCCTAGGTTTGTGAGGTCTACTATCCTAATGAAGAAGAGAAGAAGAAGATAGAAGAAGGGATGAGAAAGGCCTAAGCCCAACAACAAAGGGTTAGTTCAAATAACAAAAGAGGAAAGATGAAAAGAGTTGAAATGTGGATAAACATCCACACTTCTCTTACCATGAGCCCCTGAAATGTTAGCAAAAATCCAGCAAATTTACCAAGAAACAATCATGGGATCAATCATGCTCAAAGGTACTTGAAAACAAAAATCAAACAATCATGCCAACATTACAAATACACGACTTACGCGTCGAGAACATGAAAGCATACATCAAACAGCAAGCAAACCACCTTAAAACATCATGATTAATGATCATACAATGAGTCATGGCAATTAGCACAAGCAAAGGGATCAAACAAACTCAAAACAGCCCTGAAAAACCATTCTGCATCAGTGTTAACCGGTTAACCATATGCGTTAACCGGTTAACCAGTCAAAACCTGCACAAAACACACAGAAAAACAGGGCGTTAACCGGTTAACCATATGCGTTAACCGGTTAACACTGTAAAAACAGCAGCAAATTCCTGCAGAAACAGCATTTCAAAAACAGCTTATTCAAATAAGCTGCACCAGACCAGCACTCAATTACACATGGAAAAATAGATCAATGCACATCAATCCATAACATTATGCTCACGAACAATAACAATCGGATCCGGATATCAATCAACCAATCAATTCATGCAACACAATCAATTACACAAACACATGGTGGATCTAAAGCACAAGCAATGCAAATAAGCTAAAAACAGAGTCGGATCTGAAATCAACCAACCTACAAAGCGGAGGTATGCTTTGGTAATTGTTGATTATGCTGAAAATGATAGATCTCACGCGAAACTTCAAAGATCCGATGCTAAGCTCCACACTCTATGCAAAATAAATGCAAGATCAAGCTCTTGATGCAGAATTTTGGATCCAAAAGCACTTCTAGATCCCAAACCAGATCTGAATCACCAATTAAACCAGCAAAAAGATGCAATGAAGCTATGGATGGAGGTCTAGTTCCAAGATCTACACACCTCAAGGCAAGGTTGTGTGATCTTCAAAGAGGAACTTTGAGTGATTTGGAAAATTGGGAGAGAAAAGTGAGAGAATTGTGAGTGAGAGCAATGAAAATTCAGAAATGAGAGTAAAAAATGAGTGAGAGCCCCCTTGGTTTGGAGAGAAATGGAATATATATGGTTTAGGGTTGGGGCCCAAAATCTTGGTTTGGGATCCAAAAAATATGGCTTGGTAATGTGATTAGATTTTAGGGTTGGAAAGAGGTTTGGATACATGCTCTAGATCCTTCTCAAATTCAATTTTAATTCAAAAGAATAAAAATCAGAAAATTGGAAAATGGGGTCAAAACACACATGCTGAAATTTGCTGCTGGAAATTCAAATTTCGCAGCTGTTAACCGGTTAACCATATGCGTTAACCGGTTAACGCATGCAAAATTTGAATTTCCCCCCTTTTGGTGGGAAACTTCAAAAATGATGCCGGCGCCCGCCGTTTCAAGCTGATTTTGATCCTTTCATTCTTTTTAAGCTTTGAACATGGTACAGAGCTTGTGCAGAGTGATCCTGTGAAATTTTTGCCTGGTCACCATGCTCTCGATTTTTATCTATGGTGCTTCGAACTTTCCAGATGGTTGGTCATATGCCTTATGCTAGAACATGTGAGTGTTATGCCTCATTTTTCTATGCAAAATGCTAAAGACATGATCCGTTATGATGACTATGATGCGATATGATGCTTAAAATGAAGAGGGCAAATTTGGGGTGTTACAGCTGCCCCTATTCAATCATCAGTTAATCCGAAAAGGACGATAGCAGCGAGCTATCGACCATTCGAGATAAACTGTGATTGAATACCAAGAAGACCAGAAATTTGCACTCTGACGAAGAATGCAACACCGGGAAATAAACCCGACCAGATGACGCTCTGGGGACTGCAGGGGAGAAAGAAGCGGACGAGCTTCTTCCAAGCTAAGGTTGATAGCTGAAATAAAGACATGTTGACAGACGAGTCTTCAAACAATCCTGTGACGCCAGGAGCTGGACATACGAGTCCTTCAACACTTCAAAACAATAATCTGAGACAGACGAGTCTTCGAATGACCTGTGACGCCAGGTGCAGAGAGCGGACGAGCCCTTAAAGAACTTCAAAGTATCCTGAGATAGACGAATCTCCTTCACTAATCCTTACGCAGATAAGTGGAATAAGACGGACGGGTCTTCTTCGGATAACCCTTACGCAGGCTCCGGAAATGCATATAAGTCTGTGGGATAGACATGCAACCAAGGTAGACGAACCTTCTTCATATATTATCCGCGGATATATGGTATAAGACAGACGAGTCTTCTGAGCAAACCTGTTACGCCAGGTGCAGCTACCATAATTGGTGCTTGAGACAGACGAGCCTCCTTCGGATTTACCTGTTACGCCAGGCCCGGTAACCATTTTGACATTTAATTCCCACTATCAGGATTCGAAACCTCTTCAATACAGACGAGTATTGGATGATCATCAAGACAACACAGACGAGTGCCCTAAGTCAATGATACAGACGAGTATCAGACGATGATCTGAGAAACACAGACGAGTGTTTCAGGCGATGATACAGACGAGTATCAGCCACTGGTATAGACGAATACCGGAAGTTCAAATACAGACGAGCATTTGAAGTAGTCACAGAGATATCTTCACATTCAGGTGCAAGCTAGCACAGGCGAGTGCTGAGGACGATACAGACGAGTATCCAGGCAAAGCAGACGAGCTTCAAACCAACAAATGACTTCTGGGGGATAAAAGCAGACGAGCTTCAACCAAACACAGCCGAGTGCTGGGTCGTTGCAGACGAGCAACAGCGGAGAATACATATCAAGGCACAGACGAGTGCAGCGAAGGATCCCATACCGAACACAGACGAGTGCTGGAAGGTTGCGGACGATGCTGGGGCCATCTCCAAGCACAGACGAGTGCCGGAATTTGCAGACGAGCAAACAACAACGGATACAATCAAACACAAACGAGTGTTGAGGAGTTGCGGACGAGCAACAGATGAGCAACAGGCACGGACGGGCGCCGAGCAACCTTCAAAGGAGTAACAAGCACATATGAGTGCTAAAAGATGCGGTCGAGCATCAAATAAAGATGCGAGCACGGACGAGCACTGGGCACTTCTTAGGGAATACGCCTCAAATAAAGAGGAACGACATGCACGGGCGAGTGCTGCAGGGATGCGGACGAGCACCAAATGAAGATACGCGCCCCAACGAGTACAGGCAACTTCGCTGGGGAGAGAAAACTTCAAAGACTAACAAGCACGGACGAGTGCCGAGAGCTGCGAATGGTCATCCAAACAAAGATGCTAGCACAGAAGATTGCTGGAGAGTACCTCAAATAAAGAGGAAACTGCCGGGGAAAAGGCACGGACGAGTGCTGAAAGAGGATGAGCATCAAATAAAGATGCGAGCACAGACGAGTGCTAGTAGATATAGACTCTACTGGGGAAAGCAAACGAGCAATACCACCGAGCTAACACATACGAGTGTTGAAAGATGCAAACGAGCAGCAATAAAACATGATACATTATTGCTGGGGATAACTCCGCTTAAAGACAACACATACAAGTGTTGAAGATTGCAGACGAGCAACAAACGGATGCCTGATCGGCAATAAGAGATACGACTCTGCAGGGTAATACAAGTCAAGAGGTCTGGATACACATTCTGACTGAGGTGATGAATACCTGGCTGCATCATCCAATACCCAAAGTACGGCAACTTTGCTGGGGACATATTTCACTGACGGAAGCGAAAATCAAATATGAACTCTGTGGGGACAGGATTATCTTCAGACTTGGCTGGAGAAGCTTCTTGGGCAAACAACTCTGACCGGGGAGAGCATCTGATAACTCTGAGGGGATATCAGGCTTTCAGGTACCTGATAGGCATACTCTGATGGGGATAATGGACTACTAATTCCATCTTTGATGATGTCAGGCTTTCGGGCACCTGCTGGATATATTCCGCTGGGGAAGAATGAAATGATACTTCACTGGGGAAGAAAAGCTTGCTTGGGCTGCCACCAAGGCTTGCTGGGAGGAGAATCTCTGTTGGAGATGCCAGGCTTCAGATACCTGCTGGGAAAGGAAATCTCTGCTGGAGATGCCAGGCCTCAGATACCTGTTAGAGAAGAAATCTCTGCTTGGGGGATACCCTACTGGGGAAGTACTCGGCTGGGGAGGTACTCTGCCGGGGAATATTAAATCGCTTGAGAGAATGCGACGCCAACCTGCAACCTGCAACAACAGAAAACACACGTGTGTCCCGGGGATTTGCATGGAATGATCGGTTCATCCATCGTCACCCGACGCTCAAAGAGGGTTACAGTTTCCCTGCATGTCAGTTTTCTTTTCAAAATTATCACCATGTTTAGATGCAATGCTATTTTTGCCGAAAATTCAGGACATTTTGCAAACAAAAATAAACACACACAGCTTTTTGACTGAATATTATTTTTATTGAAAGGCCTCTGAATAGGCAAAGATTTACATCAGGAAGCAACCACCTGGAAAGAGGTAGCCACTATAAAAATTGAGAAAAGAAATTATCCTAATGGCAACGTACGCGGCATTCCAAGGGGTTCCATTTCTGCTATGACCTGCATGTCTTCAAGACTCTCCATTCTGTTTCGGCTTTCTGAGAAGACAAGGGGACTGCTTCCTATCCTTCTGACATTGTCAAACTGTACAAAACGATGACGTGGTTCAGATAACTCGGATCACAATTGTTCGCTTATTCCCTTATTTTGCGTGGATCGCCCTCTCGGGTTTTCAATCCACCGGGATACCCTTTTTTGCCTGAGCTGTCCAATGCGGCTTTTCAACTCAGCGGGTGTACACATTTTTTTTATTCATTTCCCTAATTTTTGCCCGAGCTTTTTATTCTGTTTTTAGCTCGCCGGGATGCCCTTTTCTTGCCTGGACTTACATTCTGTTTTTGTGTCCAGCGGGTCTCTTTATGCGAAGTATTTTTTAACTGCGTCCGAGTTAACAGGAGATGGGAAGTCTTCTCCATCCATAGTGGTGAGCATCAGCGCTCCCCCTGAGAATACCTTCTTCACTATGAATGGTCCTTCGTAGTTTGGGGTCCACTTGCCCCTGTTACCTGAACCTGGAGGAACGATCCTCTTCAACACAAGCTCTCCCACTCGATACTCTCGAGTACGTACTCGTTGATCGAATGCCCGCTTCATTCTCCTCTGATAAAGCTGACCATGACAGATAGCCGCTAATCTCTTTTCCTCAATTAGACATAGCTGATCGTAACGAGCACGCACCCATTCAGCCTCATCCAGTTTGACATCCATCATCACGCGCAGTGAAGGAATCTCTACTTCAACAGGCAGGACTGCTTCCATGCCGTACACTAGAGAGAAGGGAGTTGCCCCTGTTGACGTCCTGATCGACGTTCGGTACCCATGCAAAGCAAACGGTAACATCTCATGCCAATCCTTGTAGGTGACAACCATTTTCTGCACAATCTTCTTGATATTCTTGTTAGCTGCCTCTACCGCACCATTCATCTTTGGTCGGTAAGGAGAAGAATTGTGATGCTGTATTTTGAAGTCCCGACATAAGTCTGCCATCATCTTGTTGTTGAGATTAGAACCATTATCAGTAATGATCCTTTCGGGCACTCCATATCTGCATATGATATCTCTTTTCAGAAATCTTGCCACCACTTGACGAGTGACATTGGCATAAGACGCTGCTTCTACCCACTTGGTAAAGTAATCAATCGCGACCAGAATGAAGCGATGACCGTTCGAAGCAGTTGGATCGATCTTCCCGATCATGTCAATGCCCCACATAGAGAAAGGCCAAGGAGATGACATGATGTTGAGCGGGTTAGGAGGAACATGCGCTTTATCTGCATATATTTGGCACTTGTGGCACTTTCGGGCGAATGAACAACAGTCTGCATCCATTGTCATCCAGTAATACCCTGATCTCAGCAGTTTCTTTGCCATAGCATGCCCTCCTGCATGGGTACCAAAAGATCCTTCATGGACCTCCTGCATCAACAGGCTTGCTTCGTGTCTATCCACGCATCTGAGCAAGACCATGTCGAAGTTCCTCTTATACAAAACCCCATCTGTGTTCAAGAAGAAACTAGCAGTGAGTCGTCTCAAGGTCTTTTTGTCTTTGGAAGATGCCCCTGTTGGGTATTCTTGCTTCTCCAGGAATAACTTGATATCGAAATACCAAGGTTTCTCGTCAGACACGGCGTCTACAGAGAAAGCATAAGCGGGAGAGTCAAGCCTGGAGATGTCAATTCTGGGCACAAAGTTCCAACTCATGACTTTAATCGACGAAGAGAGAGTAGCCAAAGCATCGGCAAATTGATTTTCGTCCCGTGGTATGTATTTGAGCTCAACTGTCGTGAAGAATGTCAACAGTTTTCTAGCATAATCCCTGTACGGAATCAGATGCTCTTGATGTGTGTACCACTTGCCGGTAATTTGGTTAATGACGAGGGCTGAATCTCCGAATATGTCGAGGTTCTTAATCCGAAGATCAATTGCCTCCTCTATTCCCATTATACACGCCTCGTATTCCGCTTCATTGTTGGTGCAGCCAAAAGTAATTTTGGCAGCGAAGGGTAAATGAACACCTTCAGGAGTAATGAGTACGGCACCAACTCCACGACCATTGATATTGACAGCCCCATCAAACATCAACTTCCATTTGGATTCAGGGTCAGGCCCCTCCTCCGGAAGTGGTTCCTCATAATCGTTTGTTTTGAGGCACATGATGTCCTCATCAGGGAAATCAAATCTCATCGGCTGATAGTCATCCTCAAGAGGTTGCTGAGCAAGGTATTCCGACAATACACTTCCTTTGATGGCTTTCTGAGAAGTGTACTGGATGTCGTATTCAGTTAAAATCATCTGCCACCTAGCAACCCTTCCGGTCAATGCTGGTTTCTCAAAGATGTACTTGATGGGGTCCATTTTGGAAATGAGAAGTGTGGTATGGGTCAACATATACTGCCTCAGTCGGCGAGCAGCCCATACCAAAGCGCAGCAAGTTTTCTCGAGCAGTGAGTATCGGGATTCACAGTCGGTAAACTTTTTGCTAAGGTAATAAATGGCGTACTCTTTTCGACCAGACTCGTCATGTTGGCCGAGCACACACCCCATCGACCCTTCAAGCACGGTCAAGTACATGATTAACGGTCTCCCCTCCACTGGAGGCATCAGAATTGGAGGCTCCTGCAAATATTCCTTTATTTTGTCGAAAGCTCTTTGGCAATCATCATTCCACCTGACCGTCTGCTCTTTTCTTAGCAGTTTGAATATCGGTTCGCACGTGGCAGTTAGGTGAGATATGAACCGAGAAATGTAGTTCAATCTACCTAAGAACCCGCGCACTTCTTTTTCTGTCTTTGGTGCAGGCATATCTTGAATAGCTTTCACTTTAGCAGGATCTACCTCAATTCCTCTTTGACTTACAATGAAACCCAGCAATCTTCCGGAACGCACCCCGAAAGTGCACTTGTTCGGATTCAACCTCAGTTTGTACTTGACCAATCTATCAAACAACTTCTTCAAATTAATCAAATGCTCCTTTTCGTCTTTGGACTTTGCAATCATATCATCCACATAACATTCGATCTCCTTGTGGATCATGTCATGGAACAACGTGACCATCGCCCGTTGATAAGTGGCCCCGGCATTCTTCAGACCGAAGGGCATGACCTTATAGCAGAATGTTCCCCACGGGGTAATGAACGTTGTCTTCTCCATGTCTTCCGGCGCCATTTTTATCTGATTATAACCGGAGAATCCATCCATGAAGGAGAACACTGAGAATTGAGCAGTATTGTCAACCAACACGTCAATGTGTGGCAACGGAAAATCATCCTTCGGGCTTGCTCTGTTCAAATCTCTATAGTCAACGCACATTCGGACCTTGCCGTCCTTCTTAGGCACTGGTACGATATTAGCTACCCAAGGCGGGTAACTAGACACGGCAAGGAATCCGGCATCCCACTGCTTTTGCACCTCCTCTTTAATCTTCATCGCCATATCCGGGCGAGTTCTTCTCAATTTTTGCTTCACAGGAGGACAGCCTTCCCTCAGGGGTAGCTTATGCATCACAATGTCGGTATCTAACCCTGGCATATCTTGATATGACCAAGCAAAGATATCCATATACTCTCTCAGCATACTGATCAGTTCTTGTTTGACGTCGGCCTGCAGATTGGCCCCTATCTTGATCTCTTTCTTTGCATCTTCACTGCCAATGTTGATGGTCTCAATCTCTTCTTGATGAGGCCGAATAACTCGTTCCTCTTGTTTCAACAATCTGACCAATTCTTCAGGGAGGTCACAGCCTTCCTCAACCCCTTCATCAGCTTGGTAGACTGGATTATCGAAGTCATGCATAGTCATAGCAGGAACGTTATCCATGGAATCCGGATGATCAGCACTGCACAAATGATGTGCTTATTCAGAATCTGCTTATTTTGGAAAGAGACGCTAACACAAAGCAAAAAAGGAAAACACATTGCCATTTTTATATTGTTTTTTTTTTTTGAAAAGTTTAAAAACAAAGAAAGAGAGCACAGTTTGTCTGAAAATGTCCTTTTATTTCATAGCAAAATAACAATGCGATACAAAACATGATGGCCCAGTACAATGGATCCAAACATCTTGGGCAGAATGCTGGATTTGACAATGCAGTATGCTAATAAAAGGAAATAAACAATTACTTTGAGAGCCAGGTGACTTGAATGATGTCCTCAGCAGACCAATTTCCTAGCTCCTCGCCGGGTGCACACGGGCGGATCCAATTGTTGTCCCAGTCCTTGTCACTGTCTCCGTCTTGACTTGTCGTACAGATTTGATCGCGGTTGAGCAACCCAGCACTTGTGAATGAGATAGCTTTACCACTCTGAGCAGACCCTCCAGGCTGATACCCTAAGCCGAATTTGTCATCCTTCTTTTCCACCTCCAGTAGCTTGCCCCAGCCTTGGGCATTGCCTGATAGGACGACCTCTTTTGCTTCCTGGTAAGAATGAATGGACGTGCCTTCATTATTTTTCTTCACCGGTGTCAAGATACTGACATCTGCTTCAAAAGCTTGGCACAAAGTCTCGTGAATTTCTCCGTCCATTTCTACATATTTAAATGTCGACAGGTGGCTGACGAAAATATCTTCTTCCCCGCAAACTGTGATGACCTGGCCGTCCACCACATACTTAAGCTTCTGGTGTAAAGTTGAGGTGACAGCTCCAGCTGCGTGTATCCACGGTCTGCCCAACAAGCAACTATACGCAGGCTGGATGTCCATGACATAGAAGACACTCTTGAAGACTTGAGAGCCTATCTTAACAGGCAACTCAACCTCTCCGAAAACTGATCTTCTTGAACCATCGAAAGCTTTAACCACCAAATCACTCGGCGTCAGGATAACCCCATCAATGTCAAGCTTCATCAACGCCTTTTTCGGGAGCACGTTCAACGAAGAGCCTGTGTCCACCAGAACATGGGATAACACAGCGCCCCTGCATTCCATCGTGATATGCAGTGCTTTATTGTGATTTCTTCCCTCCAAAGTAAGATCTCTGTCAGTGAAGCCCAAGCCATGGCTAGCATTGACACTTCCAACAACAACTTCAAGCTGATTGACCGTAATCTCTTGAGGAACGTAAGCCATTTGAAGTACTTTCAGCAAGGCTTCTCGGTGCGCGGGAGAACACATCAACAGTGACAAGATAGAAATTTTTGAAGGTGTCTGATTCAGTTGGTCAACCACCTTGTAGTCACTCCTTTTGATGATCTTCATAAATTCCTCTACCTCTTTCTCAAACGTCCCCTGCCCAGCCACAGGAGTATTCGACTCATCATTCACAATCTGCTTTCCTTTGTCTTTAGATGAAGCTTCGGCCTCGGGATCCTTTCTCAGTGCAGGGGGAGCAAACAAACGGCCACTTCGAGTAAAACCTCCAACACCCCCCACATTCTCAATAGTCAAATCAACAACAGGTCTACTTTCCCTCTTCTGTCCCGCCACATAGACGTCAGAACCATAATGCCACGGAATGGCTCTATCATCATTATACGGCATTGGCCCAGGTACCGTTATAGTCACAGGACTAATCTGAGGAGTGTAAACAGTAACTGGCTCTTGTCGAACGGGCATGTCAGTCTCATTGTAGAAGATAGTAATGGTTGACACATCATCAGCCTTTTCATTACTAATCTTGCTAAATTGCAGAGACCCATCATCAATCAACTCTTGCAAACCCATCTTCAATTTCTCGCAGCCATTCGCAACACTTATACAGTCTTCACAATCGAGAGAACAACCAGGAAACACTTGACCTTTCAACAGTCTCTCTTTCACCACCTTCAACGGCGTCTTGACTTCATCAATCCTCAGCACCAAACTCAACTTATCATCACTCTCAATAGCATTGACTCTTGCCCCGCCATGGTTAGGTATAGGGTTCGAGTTAATATTCGGTGGTGGCGCAAAGTTGATTGCCTTTGAATCCACGAGATCTTGAACTTTGTGATGTAGCGCCCTGCACTTCTCGGTTGAGTGCCCGGGTGCCCCTGAATGAAAAGCGCATCGCGCGTTGACATCGTAACCAGCTGGAAGCTCTCCAGGAGGTGGTGGTGCCAAAGTCCTCAATTGAATAAGGTTCAAATCCAGTAGTCTCGGCAACAAGGCAGCATATGTCATCGGAATAGCTTCAATTACCCTGTTAGCAGGACGAGTCTGCCTCGGCTGATAAGGTCTTTGCTGGTAGTTGGCTCCAGGTTGTTGCTGTTGCTGCTGTTGTTGTGGTGGAGGTAACATTTGTTGTACGGGAGCTGCAGGAATGGTGACGGCAGCCACATGCCCATAAGGTCTTCTGTAACTACGGCCCTGGCTTCGGCCAAATACAGCATTGGTCTCACCTTCTCGCCTTCTCGGAGGTCCGCTGAAAGCTTTCCTCGCTCCATTTGAACTACTAGCACCGGGGTCTTGTATCTTCCCCATTTTCAACAACGTTTCGACCCTTTCTCCTGCGATGACAATATCGTTGAATTTTGTAGCAGAACTTGACGCCAGTCTCTCAAGAAATACCCCCTGGAGGGTGCCCATAAACATATCGGCCATCTCATTCTCTAACAAGGGTGGCTGCACCCTGGCAGCTAACTGACGCCACCTCTGAGCGTATTCCTTGAAGCCTTCTTTTGCTGTCTGAGCCATATGTTGCAACTGGGTGCGATTCGGAGCCATGTCCATGTTATATTGGTACTGCTTCACGAAGGCCTCAGCGAGATCTTTCCAGCTCTTGACATTGACCCTGCTGAGCTTCATGTACCACTCAAGGGAAGCTCCCACTAAGCTGTCCTGAAAGTAATACATCCACAGTTTTTCATCGTCTGTATGAGCGGCGATTCTTCCCACATATGATTGCAGATGGGTCTTTGGGCAAGCAGTGCCGTTGTACTTCTCGAAAGTAGGAACCTTGAATTTGTACGGGATTCTGACTCCCGGAACCAAACCCAAGTCTGTTATATCGAATCCCAAAGAACTCTGGGACTGAATAGCCTTGATCTGCTCGGCCATCTCTTCAAACCTCTTGTTCATTTCGACCCCTTGACCCTCGGCTTCATCAAGCAAAGTGAACTGGTCATCCTGGTGGTCCACATGAATGTTATGCATCCCGTCATTGACTACGGTCGCCCCTGGTTGTATAACCTGAGGTCCAGCTTGTCGTGCGCCCG
Organism: Lathyrus aphaca; assembly: GCA_963966055.1. Taxonomy (NCBI): domain Eukaryota; kingdom Viridiplantae; phylum Streptophyta; class Magnoliopsida; order Fabales; family Fabaceae; genus Lathyrus; species Lathyrus aphaca. The sequence continues at coordinate 46,373,386 of OZ014520.1, forward strand.
CACCGGTATGATTATCAGCATTAGCAGCAGCAGCAGCGTTCCGATTCTGATTTTCAACCAACTCTCGCAGCCGTTCTTGATTCTGCCCCATGCCGGTCATTAACGTCATGAAGTTGTCCATCCTCTGCCTTAGATCTGCTAAGTCTGCCTGCATTTGATCCATGGCTCGCTCTCGGTTAACCTTGGTTGGGTATCTGTGCACTGTTGGTTGATCTCGGACTTTTCGAGGAGCTATAGTGCCTGAAACACAAAATACGTTAGTAATTGATGCGACACCTGCAAAACAGACAAACAGGTTATATGCAATGCAATGCAACTGTTCATGTTCCCAACTTTAAACATTTGGCATGCCCCAGTTCTGGCATCTATCTCGGCAATCACTTTTTATCTTTCAAACTTTCTCTTTGATAAGTGTTCAGATATTAGCAGTATCTAGACAAACGAGTCTTGCACATTCAAAACAATAACTTGCACATTAATACTGAGTAGGGACAAACCACTATAGGCTAAAAGTCAGAATACATCCCAGAATATTCCCCGAAGGATTACAAACCAGTACATAAAGATAAAAGAAATAAAAGCAAGACTCCTACAACAAGCCTGTAGGTAGTCTGAAAAATAAACTAAGCTAAGGATCCCGGCTCTGCCACCTCTGCCCTGCTTTTCTTGACACTTGCTCTCAGCTTGAGCTCTTCGATCTCTTTCCTGGCTTCCTCCAGAGCTAATTGACTTTGGACTAGCTGCTGGGTCCTCTCCCTCCGGATGGCGTGGGCTTGTTCCACTTCCTCTTTCTTGCAAGCCATCTGAATCTCAAAGAACTCTTCCTTCTCTTTGAATTTCTTTTGGTCTTCATCCCTTTGGCCTTTCAGCCAAACAATGGACTGTCGAGCGCTCTTGAGAGTCTTTAAAGTCTCCTTGTGCTTGGCTTCTCTTTGCGCTTCCATCATACCCAATCGATGGAAATGGGCTTCTCTTCCGGCAAAATCTTTCTCTTTGTTTTCCAAGGAGGACTGGAACTTTTGCAGCTTGTCTTCGACTTCCTTCTTAGCTCTATTAGCCTGGTGGTATAAGCTTACCATCTCAACATTCTCTACTCTGACCGCTTGCAGCTGAGCTTCTAGCTTCTTGTACTCCTCCAAGGAAACCGTACTGCTCGGACCTGGTACCTCTCGGGGATAAAGTGGAGCCTCGACTGAAAAAGGCATGAGAACTGACTCGATATGCCTTTGCAACCATTCAGCATATGGTGGATATGCCTTGGGATCAACTCGACCGAAGTCTTTCTTCCCTTTCCTTTTCCTGTGATCCCAGGATTGAACGGCTTGTTGGACTAACTCTCCGTTTCCGTCAGCAGGAAAATATAAGGATTCAGCAAACATCTCCATCTGGGGAGGATCCTTCAAAGGGTAGCCAAACTGCCTTCTGGCTAATGTCGGGTAGTAACTGATGACACCTTTCCTTCCTAGCAAAGGTACTCCAGCAAACCTCCCGCAACTAACCATCAACTCCTTTCCTAGCAAATCCCTGTCATAACCCCAAGCAATGTCTTCTTCAGTCAATCCCATCAGCCTTCTGGACCATCTCCATTCGTCTCGCATATCCTTGAAGGCACCTGATTTAGGTAACTGTCTAGCGAACCATTCGGCAAACAAAGGTGCACAGCAGACCACTGGACCACCTCTACCTTTCTCGTTTCTGTAATGGACACTAAAATAAAAGTCACCCAATAAAGTAGGCACTGGATTGCCTTTTGCAAAGATTGAGATCACTTCTAAGCTGACAAACTCTTTCTCTCCGGGAAACAAGCTAGACCCATATACCATCAATGCAAGCAAAGCTCCAAAGTCGTTCCACTTAGCTTCTGTAGCATACTTCTCAGCCTCTGGAATAAGCACACTCCATGGTAGACCTCTGCCTTTACTCTCTTGCAAAGCCTTTCTGACCGAAACAACTGGCAACCTACAAACCTTGGCTATGTCTTCATCTTTGAGCACAACCTCTGACCCGTAGAACGGCAACGTCTCTCTGATCGGAATACTCAGCATGCTGGAGATCTCTTCCAATGTCGGAGCTAAGATGTAACCTGAAAGAACAAAGCAACGCAGCAAGGGATCATAAAATTGCAACAAGGTATGCAAGCTGTCCTTTTGGTCTGTAGTAGGCTTGTCCACAAACTTCAGTATCTGGCCATATCTTTTCTTGAAATTTCCTAAGACTTGATCATTCATCAGACCTGCTAACCTCTGAACACTTTTGACTTCCGGCTGAAGAAAGGTGTAATGCACATTCTTTTTTCTTGGATCTCTTTTGATTTCTGCCATGGAGATAAGAATACCAGAACTGGGAACAAATGCGAGCAATGCCCTGAAAAATGGGAAACATAAACAGTTAATGCAAAGAATGATGCAAATGCAATGCAATGCAAGCACATGACCAACTGGGACCATCTGAACTGGCACACTGACAAAGCCCTCTGAATAACTAGCAATCTCAACAGTTCACTGAGTCACACCCTCTGATAATCACAACCCTCTGATCAGAATCACAGTATCAAGAAATCCAGAATTCCAGGACCATAACTTCGGAACCACAAATCTTATTCACCGGACCAAAGATCATAACTGAACAAATGAGTGTATGTTGAGGTCATGGGTTCCTGCACACCTGTAAACACCCCCCAATCTCACAGGTAAAAGGCTCCGGGTCAGACATCACGGACTCTCAAAGCCACATAGCAATAATACTGTCACCATCTCCGAGAAATGGCTCATGTCCAAATCAGGGAATCGGTTAGGCATTATGTACTATGCAGGGAGGCCTCAGCTGAGTCCGGGAAAAACAAGCATCCCTTATAAGTCCCTAGCTTCAAGTGCTGAAATCGAGAAACAATAGTACATTCAGCCCGTAGGATACAGTACTAATGTCATACGACCAGATGCTTTAACTGAGTTCTTATAAGAGAACCAGGCCATCCTATGCGAGTTCCCAGTGGACCCTCGGGTGCGAATGGGTTTGCCACAAAATGTGGTCTGCCACTGTCACCACTGGAGAGGGTTGTTTCCACAAAGGTTCTCAATGATCGGTCCCCAGCTGCACATAACTGTCAGGGTTATGTAATGAGAGAGGAAGATCCCCAAATCAAGACATTTCCAAGACAATCGCAACCTGGGTGTGGAACTCACTACTACCCCCATGACAAGATCTCATGAGGCCAAAGTGGAACCACTCTAAATCCTATGGTGCACTCGAGCCGGGTACTTGGCTCATATCTCTCAAGAACCAGTAACTCCCATCCCACCAAAGAAAACCAGTCCAGACAGTCCAGTATGATATACATGATGCAGAAAATAAATACTGAAAACTGTAAATAAAGCTGTAAATAAAGCAGTAAACAAACAACAATACAATACAATAAGCCACATCAAACAAACATCACCCAATGAAACAGAAACACACAAGCGCTAGGAGAGACTCTCAGGGGAACCAGAGATTCTGGGTTCGGTCCCCAGCAGAGTCGCCAAGCTGTCGCTCCCGAGGATTTCCATCCTGGTACAAACGCGAAAGTGGCGCGGAAAAAGAATAGAGTCGCCAGCCATGCATTTTTATCCCGAAGAGAGGGAATGGTAATGCTGCACAAACCAGAAGAAAGAAAGAGGAAGGACACGGGTCCTGCGAACCAAAGAGACTGGGCTCGGGAGTCGGTTACGACCTGGGAAGGTATTAGCACCCAAATCGTCCGCCGTACCCGACGGGATCCACGCTTGCAAAAGAAACTGTTTCAAAGGGTGAGAGTATGAAAGCTGCAGCAAAAGAAATGAAAATGAAAAGAAACTGGAACTGGAAAGAAATGAAATAAGAAACAAAGAGAAAAATGTAGGGAAAAATAAAGATTGTGCTCGAACGGGCCCTACCCCGCTGCCTACGTACCTCATCGGGATAATGAGGATCAGAGACGCCGTAGTTCCCCTAACTAGGGGTACCAAAAGGAAATTGCTTGTGAATTAAAGGCTTGAACTGCCTATGCCATTGCTCAGGTGTTGCAGGCTCGGACGACGAGTGCGTAACCGTCTTGCAAAATGACAAGTAGGAGCAAGTTCGCGTACGGAGCGAAGGAGATGAGAAAAGAATTCCCGAAGGAAAGACGCTTATTGTTTGTTTTTGTGTTTTTTAGAAGCTTTTATGAGTGTGTCACAAGGAAGTGAACTCAAACTCTCACCAATGGAATGTGCACTTGTCACTACATTCCAAGATGGAATAATAGAACAAGCACACTCAAGTAAGGAGAAGATCCCCAAAACTTGAACCCAAAGATTAGGGCTTAGGCTCACTAACTCGCTTAATTATTAAGTGTTTTGATTATTTACATGAAGAAGTGTTTTTTAGGCTTTTCTTTTATGAAGAAGATACCTTGATCAGACTTGTGCATCACAAGGTAGACATGTACTATCCCAAGATGGGAAGACTACAAGCATACCTCATGGAATAAGGCTATGGGTCAATGCATCGCTTCACATTTATTAAAGGTGCTTTTTAGAGTTATGAGATGAGAAGAGAAAGAGAACCAAAAGGATCATAAAGGTAAAATGCTAAAGGGGAACTAAAATAATCCTAAGTGTTAACATGCATGGATGATCCTAGGTTTGTGAGGTCTACTATCCTAATGAAGAAGAGAAGAAGAAGATAGAAGAAGGGATGAGAAAGGCCTAAGCCCAACAACAAAGGGTTAGTTCAAATAACAAAAGAGGAAAGATGAAAAGAGTTGAAATGTGGATAAACATCCACACTTCTCTTACCATGAGCCCCTGAAATGTTAGCAAAAATCCAGCAAATTTACCAAGAAACAATCATGGGATCAATCATGCTCAAAGGTACTTGAAAACAAAAATCAAACAATCATGCCAACATTACAAATACACGACTTACGCGTCGAGAACATGAAAGCATACATCAAACAGCAAGCAAACCACCTTAAAACATCATGATTAATGATCATACAATGAGTCATGGCAATTAGCACAAGCAAAGGGATCAAACAAACTCAAAACAGCCCTGAAAAACCATTCTGCATCAGTGTTAACCGGTTAACCATATGCGTTAACCGGTTAACCAGTCAAAACCTGCACAAAACACACAGAAAAACAGGGCGTTAACCGGTTAACCATATGCGTTAACCGGTTAACACTGTAAAAACAGCAGCAAATTCCTGCAGAAACAGCATTTCAAAAACAGCTTATTCAAATAAGCTGCACCAGACCAGCACTCAATTACACATGGAAAAATAGATCAATGCACATCAATCCATAACATTATGCTCACGAACAATAACAATCGGATCCGGATATCAATCAACCAATCAATTCATGCAACACAATCAATTACACAAACACATGGTGGATCTAAAGCACAAGCAATGCAAATAAGCTAAAAACAGAGTCGGATCTGAAATCAACCAACCTACAAAGCGGAGGTATGCTTTGGTAATTGTTGATTATGCTGAAAATGATAGATCTCACGCGAAACTTCAAAGATCCGATGCTAAGCTCCACACTCTATGCAAAATAAATGCAAGATCAAGCTCTTGATGCAGAATTTTGGATCCAAAAGCACTTCTAGATCCCAAACCAGATCTGAATCACCAATTAAACCAGCAAAAAGATGCAATGAAGCTATGGATGGAGGTCTAGTTCCAAGATCTACACACCTCAAGGCAAGGTTGTGTGATCTTCAAAGAGGAACTTTGAGTGATTTGGAAAATTGGGAGAGAAAAGTGAGAGAATTGTGAGTGAGAGCAATGAAAATTCAGAAATGAGAGTAAAAAATGAGTGAGAGCCCCCTTGGTTTGGAGAGAAATGGAATATATATGGTTTAGGGTTGGGGCCCAAAATCTTGGTTTGGGATCCAAAAAATATGGCTTGGTAATGTGATTAGATTTTAGGGTTGGAAAGAGGTTTGGATACATGCTCTAGATCCTTCTCAAATTCAATTTTAATTCAAAAGAATAAAAATCAGAAAATTGGAAAATGGGGTCAAAACACACATGCTGAAATTTGCTGCTGGAAATTCAAATTTCGCAGCTGTTAACCGGTTAACCATATGCGTTAACCGGTTAACGCATGCAAAATTTGAATTTCCCCCCTTTTGGTGGGAAACTTCAAAAATGATGCCGGCGCCCGCCGTTTCAAGCTGATTTTGATCCTTTCATTCTTTTTAAGCTTTGAACATGGTACAGAGCTTGTGCAGAGTGATCCTGTGAAATTTTTGCCTGGTCACCATGCTCTCGATTTTTATCTATGGTGCTTCGAACTTTCCAGATGGTTGGTCATATGCCTTATGCTAGAACATGTGAGTGTTATGCCTCATTTTTCTATGCAAAATGCTAAAGACATGATCCGTTATGATGACTATGATGCGATATGATGCTTAAAATGAAGAGGGCAAATTTGGGGTGTTACAGAAGGCCCTTAAAACTCTAAAGGAAGTTGATTTAACCAAACGGTGGCAATTGGTTGTTCTCATTTGTGAATCCAAGGAGTGGATATGAAACCAATTACTCTGGTGCAGAAGGGTAGTTGGTAGAAGATCAAAGAAGAATCTGGTCTTGGCTATATCTTGGATCTTGTGGCAGAAGTTCTAAGAAACCGAAGATGATTGCAGCGGTTATGAAGAGCTTATTTCTCTCTATGATAATCCGATGTTAGTGATGATCAAGCTGGTGGAGCTATACTGAGGCATAAAAGATGACTAAAGATGCATTGATGTCTGTGGTACCTGGAGATGTTCCAACTGATGCTATAACATCATCTGGTAGTGATATACCTATAGATGAATAACTTGTATAAGGAATGCCTTAAATGAAGACTACCATGTTTATCAATATGGTTCTTTTTGCACGTTTGGTCAGTGAGTCAGATCAAATATTATGGAGCAAACAAGTTAATAATATGCGTTCAGAGGCATGAGGAAAAGATCAAGACAAGTAAAAATGACATCATGAAGAAACTAACAAACTAAGAGGTATGACATCTCTTTGAGGAATTTGGGACATTTCACAGTCAATTGGATTTCATCTCAAGGAACATGGATATTCATGTATAAGGATTCATGAGGAATTCATATGAATGGGTTCAAGAAGAGAGAGATCAATGGCGACTTTGATCTCAGTCCAAGAGTGTGTCAGTTATAGGATGGTGATACTAAGGTTATGGTGGAGCTATGGTACTAGGGATAATTGTGTAGAGTGAGCTTTTGAAGACATGGAAATGCGTCTTATGTATTCCATGTTTCAGAATAAGTGATCATTAAAGAAGCACTGATTATCCTAGACAAGGGAAGTTGATGTTGTGTCTAAGATGTGTTGCTACAAGAGGATAAATTATCTGGGAGTCAAGCTAGATGGAACTAGTATCATCTTGGTGGGATAAGATGTTAGGAAAGATGTCTTGATATTATACTGTTGACACAAGTCATGGGAGACTTGGTAGTCATATCTCCAGTTTGTCTTCAAAGTCCTTAGGAATAATGTGAGCATCATTGTCATGGTTGGTTCTTCATTGCTTTGAGATTCCTCTGATGGTGTTGTTGAAAATGTCACGAGTCTTCAACATGGTGTTTATCTGAAAAAGGTTTGCAAAGGTGTTGGTTCTTTTGATGGCAAGAAAAGTAACAATGTTTGACGAAGTATCAGGACATTTCTCAGGACTCAAATATCAATAATTGAGTACAGATAATCGGTATACACCTGTCCATTTCAGGAGGGTGTTTAAAACGTGTTCTTAAGTCATACATGTGTGGTTCAAGGAGAATCAATCCAAAATATTTCGATAAGTTTTGCACGATGCATAATTTTCACTGCTGAAGAATTTTGCCTCAAAGAACGGTCCTTGATTCACCCTGCACTTCTGATATTTTTAAGGATCGATAATTCCTAAGTTGGGTTCTATTATAAAAGGCTATTTTCTCTTCAGCCTCTCCTAGTATTTCATTGCTTGGGTTTCATGGCATTTGTCCAGCTTTGGGTTTGTAATATCTCGTTCTGGGTTTGTTTTGGGAGCTTTTGCAAGTTCTGGCTAAAAAGGGGGAGATAAGTTATATAGGTTTTGGTAATTGTTTGTGTATGTTCCTCTGTGCAATTGTTTTGCAAGAATGCATGATAAGATTGAAGGAAAAATTGCGATCTAAACGCAGCGGAAAACAAAAATTTCCTTTAGTGATCCTTACGAATGAGCATGGTCAGTGATAGAATCGTTACCTCTTTGTGGCGATTCAGATCTTTGATGCAGCGATCACAAGCGTTGATGAAGTGCAACGCCTCTACTCAGTCCACACGAACAGCTTCCGGTCACAGTGCTAGCTGCTTACGAACGAAATTATTTGAGTGAGAAAAGAGAATCAAAAACGAAATTGCATCAAGTGAAAGCTTCATCACAAGGGTTCCTTTTATAGACTCTCTTGTGGGCTGCGGGCTAAAAGCCCAATTCACATGATCCATAATAATATTATATATTATTATAATAACTATTATTATAATAAATATATTTATTTTATTATTATTTTATAACCATTATAAAATAACAATAATTATTATTATATTATCCGAATTTCTATTTTCACTTAAGTGCACCGTACCTTACGGTGTTCCTTTGATTTCTCTATCTCTCATCAAACTGTCCTTATGTGTGTGACCCTGTAGGATTTCGTAACGTTGGTAATTATATTAAATTATATATTTAACATAATAAACAGTGAGCGGTATCTAGCAACACATCACTGCTACCCAAGTCACGAAAATGTCATGTGATCTGACAAAACCTTTTTCGTGATAATATATGTTTGTACAATTACCCTTTTGCCCCTATGTCTATATTGAACACAAGGCATACACTGTGTCATCCTTGTCCAGTTCAATATTGGGCCCTTAGACATTTCTCCTGTTATGCAGGATTGGCAAATTCCATCTAGGACACTCATGTCCCTCAGCATGCTTCGTGGAGTGCCCATCAACTGTCTTTATGATCATCCAGTTACGGATAATGTTTGATCAACAATAAAGCACCCGACTCTACATCTAGGGTCCATAGTGGTTTCAGGTCGAAGGGTGGTAATACACCATTATCACCATGAGAATAACTTATGACACTTTGCATAACATACTATGTAGTATTCTCATAGCGGGTCAATCCGGTATAAATATTACTCCTAATATTTATACTTATGTCAAGACTTGATAACTCTTTATCCATGATCCATGAGATGTGATCATCAATCTATCTTCATAATAGTCTCAATGCTTTAATGTTATCCCACTTTGCAATAAATCTTGACTACGGATATTTTAAGAATAATTTCTTTATGTTTAATGGGATCTCATGATTAAGTCACACTTAACATTTCATTAAACAGACTAACTATTCTAGGGACTTTATTATTCTGAAAGACAAACATAATAAAGAAATGCCTTTTTATTATTAAACGAATAATCCGATACAAGTACCAAAAAGTATTGGCCTCTAGGGCTTACACCAACAATCTCCCACTAGCACTAGAGCCAATTAGGCATACCCTTAATACCCATAGATCTAGTATGACCATCATGCTTCTGTTGCGCAAGAGGCTTTGTTAATGGGTCAGCGATGTTGTCAAGTGTAGGTACTCTGCATATCTTCACATCTCCCCGATCGATTATCTCTCGAATGAGGTGATAACGCCTAAGTATGTGTTTGGATCGTTGGTGAGATCTAGGCTCCTTAGCTTGTGCGATAGCACCATTGTTATCACAATATAAACCAATGGGATCCACAATGCTAGGGACTATGCCAAGTTCACTAATGAACTTCTTGATCCAAACAGCTTCCTTTGCTGCATTTGAGGCAGCAATATACTCGGCCTCAGTTGTAGAATCAGCAACTGTTTCTTGCTTTGAACTTTTCCAGCTCACAGCGCCACCATTGAGACAGAACACATAACCAGATTGTGATCTAAAATCATCCTTATCTGTCTGGAAGCTAGCATCAGTGTAACCAATTACATCAAGCTCTTCCTGACCTCCATATATCAAGAATGAATCCTTAGTCCTTCTCAAGTACTTAAGGATATTCTTGACAGCTACCCAGTGAGCATCACCGGGATCAGATTGGTACCTACTCGTTGCACTTAATGCATACGAGACATCTGGTCGAGTACATAACATGGCATACATGATAGATCCTACTGCAGATGCATATGGAATCTTATTCATGCGATCCATTTCTTCCTTAGTTGAAGGGGATTGTGTTTTTGATAAACACAGACCATGTTGCATAGGTATGAATCCTTTCTTGGAATCATGCATATTAAAGCGTCTCAACACTTTATCTATGTATGTACTCTGACTTAGGCCAAGCAGTTTTTGTGATCTATCTCTATAGATCCTAATTCCTAATATATAGGCTGCTTCACCTAGGTCTTTCATAGAAAAACAATTCCCTAACCAAGTCTTCACTTGTTGCAAGGTAGGGACATCGTTTCCAATGAGTAATATGTCATCTACATATAATACCAGAAACACGATCATGCTCCCACTAACCTTCTTGTAGACACAAGGTTCATCTTCATTTTTGATGAATCCATATTGTTTTACGATTTCATCAAAACGAAGATTCCAGCTTCTGGAAGCTTGCTTCAATCCATAGATTGATCGCTGTAACTTGCATATCTTTTGGGCATCTTGTGGTATGTCAAATCCTTCAGGTTGTGTCATGTACACATCCTCAAGAAGATTCCCATTAAGGAAAGCAGTTTTGACATCCATCTGCCATATTTCATAATCATGATATGCAGCGATGGCAAGTAAAATCCGAACAGATTTAAGCATTGCAACTGGTGAAAAGGTTTCATCATAGTCAACCCCATGAATTTGTTTATAGCCTTTTGCAACCAGTCTTGCTTTATAGGTATGTACCTTACCATCCATGTCAGTCTTCTTCTTGAAGACCCACTTGCATCCTATAGGGTTAACTCCTATAGGAGGTTCTACCAAGGTCCAAACCTGGTTTGTGTACATGGAATCCATTTCAGATTTCATGGCTTCTAGCCACTTCTCAGACTCAGGACCAGTTATGGCCTCTTTGTAGGTCACATGCTCATCTTGATCCATGAGTAATACATCACCCTGATCACTTATGAGATATCCATATCTCTCAGGTTGGTGACGTATCCTGCTTGACCTACGCTGGTCTTGTTCTACTTGAGCAGGTTGCTCTTCCACAACTACTTGTGTTTCCTTCTCTAGTTCCTCCATAGGTGTTTCAATGTTTTGTGATTCTTGAATTTCTTCAAGCTCTATTTTCCTCCCACTGTTTACTTTGGAAATAAAATCCCTTTCCAGAAAGACTCCAGTTCGAGCGACAAACACTTTGCCCTCAGAAGGATTGTAGAAGTAATATCCTCTTGTTTCTTTAGGATACCCCACAAATAAGCATTTGTCAGATTTGGGCTCAAGCTTGGTTGAAATTTGTCGTTTGACGTAAACTTCGCAACCCCAAATCTTCATGTAAGACATATGTGGTTTCTTACCACTCCATATCTCATATGGTGTCTTATCAACCTTTTTGGATGGAACACGGTTAAGTGTGTAAGCTGCTGTTAATAATGCATGTCCCCAAAAGGAGTTTGGAAGATCGGCGTGACTCATCATGGATCGGACCATGTCTAACAAGGTTCGATTTCTTCTCTCAGATACACCATTCCATTGTGGTGTTCCAGGAGGAGTAAGTTGGGATAGAATCCCATACTCTTTTAGATGGTCATCAAATTCTAGGCTTAAATATTCACCGCCTCGATCTGATCGAAGAACTTTAATATTCTTACCTAGTTGGTTTTGTACTTCATTCTTGAATTCCTTGAACTTTTCAAAGGACTCAGATTTGTGTTTCATTAAATACACATATCCGTATCTACTGAAGTTATCAGTAAAAGTGATGAAGTACTGAAAACCTCCTCTGGCTGGTATGTTCAGTGGTCCACATACATCAGTATGTATGAGTGCCAAAAGATCATTAGCCCTTTCACCTTTTCCTGTGAATGGGGACTTTGTCATCTTTCCAATTAAACAAGATCTGCATGTCTCATATGATTCATAATCAAAAGAGTCAAAGAGTCCATCTTTATGGAGTTTGGAAATGCGTTTCTCATTTATGTGGCCTAATCGACAGTGCCAAAGGTAAGTTGGATTCAACTCATTAGGTTTCAACCTTTTAGTATTAATGTTATAAATTGGCATTTCAAGATCAAGGACATATAGTCCATTATTCATTTTTGCAGTAGCATAGAATATATCATTCAAATAAATGGAGCAACAATTGTTCTTTATTATGAATGAAAAACCAAACTTGTCCAAACAAGAAACGGAAATAATATTCCTGCTAATTGCAGGTACATAATAACAGTTCTCTAACTGAATTATTAAACCACTAGGTAAAGTTAAAACATAAGTTCCTACAGCTAAAGCAGCAACCTTTGCTCCATTGCCAACTCGTAGGTCAACTTCACCTTTTGCCAAATCTCTACTCCTTTTTAGCCCCTGCACATTAGTACAAATGTGAGAACCGCATCCAGTATCTAATACCCATGATGCAGAAGTAGATAAATTAATTTCAATAACAAAAATACCTGAATTTGAAGTCTCTACTCCATTATTCTTATCTTCCAGGTACTTTGGGCAATTTCTCTTCCAATGTCCGGTCTTACCGCAATGGAAGCAAGTGCCCTCCTTTGCTATTCCTCCACTAGGCTTCAAAACAGGAGGAGTGGGTTTGGGTTTGGCAACTTCCTTGCCTTTCCCTCTACCACCCTGTTTGATGGGCCTCTTGTTCTGTTTCTTTCCATTACTGACCATCATAATGGATTTCCCTTTTGTCTTCATATTCTGCTCAGCAGTTCTCAACATGCCTAGCAGTTCTGGAAGACTTTTGTCCAAGTCATTCATATTGAAATTCAGGACAAACTGACTGAAGCTCTCTGGCAACGATTGCAAGATCAGATCAATCGCAAGTTCTTTTCCAAGGGGAAACCCTAATCTGTCAAGGTTCTCCACATACCCAATCATCTTGAGTACATGGGGACTTACAGGGGCTCCCTCAGCTAACTTGCTGTTAAAAAGGGACTTTGAAACCTGAAACCTCTCATTTCTTGCTTGCTCTTGATAAAGCATTTTCAGATGTCCGATCATATCGAACGCAGACATGTTCTCGTGTTGCTTTTGCAACTCAGAGTTCATGGTAGCAAGCATGAGGCAAGCGGTTTCATTTGCATCATCGAAATGCTTCTTATAAGCATCTCTTTCTGCCTTTGGTGCAGAACTAGGAGGTTCCTCCTCAGGAACTGGTGTCTCCAAGACATACAGCTTCTTATCGTGCTTGAGGACAATCCTCAGATTACGGTGCCAATCCAGGAAATTTGTCCCAGACAATTTTTCCTTATCTAGGATGGATCGCAAAATATTGTTCGATGTGTTTGTTGTCATGGTAATCTACAAGAGAAATATGAAAATATAAGTATCATTAAAAACAACATATTTAATTAGGCCTTTAATCAAATATGCTCCCACTATTTTATTCAAAACAAATGACCCTCATCATTTGATTCGGAAAATCCCGTTGGAAGACTTTCTAGTGGGTCGAGATCCATGTTTCACTTTGTTTTAAGTCAGCGTTAGGCTGATTACACAAAACTAAGTTATTTAGGTAGGAACTCCTTCCAATTGTATCTCATACAACTCTCGAATATTTTCAATTGGGTGAATAACTCCTTATTCTGATCCATCACATGAATCATTCCCAATTCTTGCTTCTAAACATGCATAATCTTATTATAATTTGTTTAGTTAAGTTTGACCCATTGTTTTAGCAATTGGATATTACAATTATCCCATCACACCTTACTAATATAGAACATGCACCTCGCGTAGGCGAAACCTACAATGCTCGATACTAGTCTTGATGAGTGCTAAAAATTGGAAAGCATAAACTTAATATTTAATTTTGAGGGAATTTGTTATTAGTTTGATCTCACCGGCTTAACATGCAAAACGTCTCTCACATGCATCAACATACAATTACATGCATCAACATACATATAAAAAGATACAATTATGGCCCCTAACGCAATTGTTCTCTCAAGCCAATGAGAGAACCTAAGCTAACCTAATAACGATCTAAGCTTCTCCAAGCATGATCTCCAAGGTTATCCTCCTTTAATATTGAATACTTCTTTTTTTTTCTTCATAACATAATATTACATTACATATAAGAAAACTCGTTTTACATACGAGGGAGTGAGATGAGAAAAGAAGTTACATAAAGAGATTGAGAGAGAGGCACGACACGCAGGCCGTATTTAAAAATCCCAAAACAATAATAAAGGATAAACTAAGGCCATAACTGATCACCACAAATAAATAATAATAAACACACTTTTATTATTAGTTTAAAATTCCGATAATTAAATAAACTAAATTAAATTTCGGCTAATTGATCACACTTTGCAGACTTAGCCGGGGGTTCCGCTGACCGTTCAGCGGACGGGGGTCAAGGGGGCAGCGCCTCCTTGCGGGGTTGTTAGGGGCAGCGCCCCGACGAAAAATTTTATGAACACTTCATTGTATTTCACGTCGTTTCCTGCACAACTTTTGTGCATTTACAACCCCAACCGGAAAAGTCTGCGGCAATACAACACTTGTACTGCCATTAATCCTAATGCAACAATTTCATGCCGTCAAACACAACTCGATTGATAACTCAATATGATAGATCAACATGTCATTGCTTCACCATACTAACGTCGGATTCCGAAGCGAATGAAAATGATGATCTTTCAAAAGAATTACAATCCTTATGTGATTGAATGGATGAAATCAAAACAATATATCCCATATACCATCTTTGCATCAGAATTTCTTATATCTTATATAAAAGTGATCGATCTAATTGTGTAACCTATGGATGATCAATGTATCGCACAACTTCACCATACTAATGTCGGTTTCTGAAGCATAATCAACATCAATCATCCAAATCGTACACAACAGATGCCAAATTTAATTAATCGTTTATTGTTAAATTCATTCTGTGTTTTAATCGAATCAAATACAGAAAAGACGGAAATTTAACAGCTATCAGATCCATGGTTTCGTAAGTGGCTCTGATACCACTGAAGGAAAAATTGCGATCTAAACGCAGCGGAAAACAAAAATTTCCTTTAGTGATCCTTACGAATGAGCATGGTCAGTGATAGAATCGTTACCTCTTTGTGGCGATTCAGATCTTTGATGCAGCGATCACAAGCGTTGATGAAGTGCAACGCCTCTACTCAGTCCACACGAACAGCTTCCGGTCACAGTGCTAGCTGCTTACGAACGAAATTATTTGAGTGAGAAAAGAGAATCAAAAACGAAATTGCATCAAGTGAAAACTTCATCACAAGGGTTCCTTTTATAGACTCTCTTGTGGGCTGCGGGCTAAAAGCCCAATTCACATGATCCATAATAATATTATATATTATTATAATAACTATTATTATAATAAATATATTTATTTTATTATTATTTTATAACCATTATAAAATAACAATAATTATTATTATATTATCCGAATTTCTATTTTCACTTAAGTGCACCGTACCTTACGGTGTTCCTTTGATTTCTCTATCTCTCATCAAACTGTCCTTATGTGTGTGACCCTGTAGGATTTCGTAACGTTGGTAATTATATTAAATTATATATTTAACATAATAAACAGTGAGCGGTATCTAGCAACACATCACTGCTACCCAAGTCACGAAAATGTCATGTGATCTGACAAAACCTTTTTCGTGATAATATATGTTTGTACAATTACCCTTTTGCCCCTATGTCTATATTGAACACAAGGCATACACTGTGTCATCCTTGTCCAGTTCAATATTGGGCCCTTAGACATTTCTCCTGTTATGCAGGATTGGCAAATTCCATCTAGGACACTCATGTCCCTCAGCATGCTTCGTGGAGTGCCCATCAACTGTCTTTATGATCATCCAGTTACGGATAATGTTTGATCAACAATAAAGCACCCGACTCTACATCTAGGGTCCATAGTGGTTTCAGGTCGAAGGGTGGTAATACACCATTATCACCATGAGAATAACTTATGACACTTTGCATAACATACTATGTAGTATTCTCATAGCGGGTCAATCCGGTATAAATATTACTCCTAATATTTATACTTATGTCAAGACTTGATAACTCTTTATCCATGATCCATGAGATGTGATCATCAGTCTATCTTCATAATAGTCTCAATGCTTTAATGTTATCCCACTTTGCAATAAATCTTGACTACGGATATTTTAAGAATAATTTCTTTATGTTTAATGGGATCTCATGATTAAGTCACACTTAACATTTCATTAAACAGACTAACTATTCTAGGGACTTTATTATTCTGAAAGACAAACATAATAAAGAAATGTCTTTTTATTATTAAACGAATAATCCGATACAAGTACCAAAAAGTATTGGCCTCTAGGGCTTACACCAACAAAGATGTCCTAACATCTTATTTGTGTTGTTTCAGTGTGTTATTCCTTTGTGTCTTATGATCTGAGTTGTGAAGAAGGTTGTGTCTTGTGACCTGATTTACATAGTCTATGAACTCTATGGTACACTGACAGTAATTAATTTTTATTAATCTATTTCTAGACCTTTTAATGGTTTTATTATGCCCATTGAGAAGAAGATTCATCCCTTCGTGGCAAGTAACAGTTTGAGGGGGAGTAACTATCATTCTATACCTCATGTACACCAACAACCAACTAGGGTTTTCAGGAGTCAGGAGGAGCTTCACAAGTGTTCATACTTTCTTTCTCTACCTAAGATTGTGCAATATAATGTTTTAGCCAAAGCTTGCCAAAAGGGGGAGATTCAAAGATCTAAGGGTTTGGACAAGGTTTTGGCAAAACATAATAACTGAAAACAATGATAAAGATGAAGAAATTTGGGAACACACTAAGTGAAGAATTCTACCAAAGAATGAAGATGTTGAATGTGATGTCTTAGCATGAAGACTCAACATCCTAGACTGTTACAAAAGAAGATTTAAATCTGGTTTAGATCTTCTCCAAGATTCTTTGCCACAAATCAGCGTTTGGATTAACAAATCAGAACACAAAATATTGAAGCCCATGAATCAACAAAAGATTATAAATAGAAGTCCTTAGACCTAGGGCAAAACAACTAATCCCTGTAGCACTTTTGTAAAATAGAAGAATAAGTTTTAGGGTTTGAAATTCGTTAACTTTCTTATGTTGTAAGTCACCCTCTATATCAGTAGGATAAATTGAGGTTGACATAGTTGTTGATACAAATTCAGAAACCATTAGGTAATGAATTGTATATTGTTCTTGGACAAAGCTGTGAAGCATGTCCCATGAAAATAGGAAGCCAAAGAAAGTTGACTGATCATTGCATAGAAAGGAAGACTTTCGTGAATGGTAAAGTTGCGGGGGTGCAACACGATGGAGTTGTTGGGTACAACCTAAGGTCGTTGTGGGGCGTGCAACGATGAGGAAATGAGATGAGTTTCTCGTATCAAAGATGGGTTTTGCAATAATGATTACATTGGATATGGTTAAGTAAAAGTTTTGTGTTTACCTATACAACAGGTGGTTTTGTACAAGAAATAATTCACTTATAGTGTAATCTTCTTCCTGGATTGGAATCCCCTAGAGTAGGCAAGTTCGACCGAACTCGGTTAACAAATCATGGTGTTTTATCATTCTGCAATTATACAACTATGTTATTATGCTGACTACACAAACATGTTGAGAAAGATGTTGGGACATCTGACATGTTCATGTGCTGATATTGTTGAATATCAGTCTGCGCATCTAAACCTCGTTTAACTATTAGCAGAGATCAATGTCCCAACACGATGTTAGGACATCTGTGATCTGCGTACCAGATTTCAGAATTATCCAATTTTCCTGGAAAAAAATACCAAATCCTATTTATCTCTTATCCTGAGACTTTAACTTTTGCAACATAACATGTCGACTAACATCTAGTTAACCTCATTTTGTTTCAAATCTTCTTATTATGCTGATATTTTTGCCTTTGTCAAAAATCTCAACTAACAGGTGTCACACATCTCACTTATGTAAACCTCATGCTTAGTTAAAGGGGGGGGGGGGTCGGACTTGCATAATAATCTCAATGTTATAGACTGATATGAGAATAGAAGATCATGAACCTAATGTCAATGACCTATCTCGACAACATATTAATAGTCATATGAAAGCGATCTCCCTGGCACTATAATAAGAGATTAAACACTACTCTCTAATATGCCATAGCGTGGTCCAACCACGAATAACCAAAATCTAGATAAACATTTGAGACGATCTTCATAGTAAGAAGAAAACTCATATGCCGCCATGTCTTCACTCATTTTGAGGGAGGCATTATCAATTATAATATGTAATCATAAGTCATGAAAAAACCCTCATAACACTCAATATAAACCTAAATCATCTTATTATAACCTCAAAGCAATTATGAAGGTGACACCATCAACTCTGGTAATCAACTCCTCGTGTTTATTCATAAATATGGAGTCTAAAATGCAATTTAGATCATAAAAACATATTTGAATCCCTTGGATCCATAAATCCCACATTCACATGCATTAGTATAATTTAAAGGTATTTTTTTTCGTCTTATCCATTTTCACTATATGCAGGATCCATATTCATACGCTATTACAAAGAATTCAGGTCGTAAACTATTGTAAGAACATCACACTTACATCACAATGTATTTTATATAATAGGGGCGTCCGTAATGTGATTTTGAGAAAAACTTATTCGATTAAAATATAAAATTATTTGTGGTTCGATTCAATTATGGATGACCAGTTAAAAAATACAATACAATCTGATTTAATTTCAAAAATTTAAATCATTTTTAAATATCAAAATTACAAATAATTTTTTTTTGTTAACAATATTATAAAAAATACCATTAAATATTAACATATTAAAAAATGTAAAATTTTAAAATGAAAGCAATTTTAGTTGAAACAAATGGATTATTAAAAATAAATATATAAACTAGAGTGGGTTGGTAAAAGTCGCATCAGTTTGGTCGTCATATATAGTATATCTTTTAAGAATA
The DNA here is from genome assembly GCA_963966055.1 of Lathyrus aphaca. Lineage (NCBI taxonomy): Eukaryota > Viridiplantae > Streptophyta > Magnoliopsida > Fabales > Fabaceae > Lathyrus > Lathyrus aphaca. The sequence goes on from OZ014520.1 coordinate 46,392,569, forward strand.
AAATGTAGATTATATTACTATATTATGATTCAAAACATAAACAATAGTTAGAATATACTAGTATTGGTTTAAGGCTTTAAGCTAATATCAGAGGGAATGGCATAAGGGACATAACCATTTTAAGTGGAGTGATTGATTGACATAATAAAGAATGTTTTGTGTGAAAAATCCAAAAATATCCAACGTTACTGTTTGCAATGTCACACAAAAATCAAAATACTAGGGTTTTTCCTTTTTTATTAGTACTTAACGATTTTTAACTGTTACCAGTACCATCATCTTATCCTCTGCACATTTCCCTCCACTTCCAATCCTACGCACTTCCAGCGCATTCTAGCGTCGCCCCTCAACTAACTTTATTAAGAAACAATTACACGTGTACCCCTAATCACGAATCCACGTCATCCCCTTCGTTGTCTTTCATTTCGCCATTACCTTTACTCTTTCACACTCTTGTCTTTCTTCTTTCTTCGTTCTTCTCTTTCTCTTCTATCTCTTTCGCTGATTTGAACTAAATTAGGGTTTTCTTCTTCTTCTTCTTCTTCCACCATGGGGTCTATCCCCGATCCTGGCGAGTTAACCGAGTTGGCTCAACCCAGCTTCGATGACTTCCAACGCCAAACCTCCCTCATGACTAGCTGCACCCTCCTCTGGAAGGAACTCTCTGACCACTTCTCGTCTCTTGAACAAGACCTTCTCAGCAAATCTGAAGCGCTTAATCGGAAAATATGTTCTCTCGATAACCAAACTAACGAGTCTCTTAATGTTCTCCGTCACCGTGAGTCGACTCTCGATGACGCGCTGCAGATCGCGCTTCGTGACATCGATAAACGTACCGAGGCTGCTCTTGCTGCACTCACCCGTGTAAAAGAGGATGTTGCTGAGGGTGACGGTGATGGTGAGGTTGATAATGGTGAAGGATTGATGCTGAAATTGAAGTCGTTTTGTTTGAACATGGACGCGTTAGGGTTTTGGGGGTTTTTGATAGGGAAGAAGAAGGAATTGGAAGGTTTGAGAGCTGAGATGCCGGATGTGTTAGAGGAGTGTATAGATCCGGCGAAGTTTGTGCTTGAAGCTATATCGGAGGTTTTTCCGGTGGATAAGAGAGGTGATAAAGGAGGAAATGATCTCGGTTGGGCCTGTGTTCTGGTGTTGGAGTCTCTGGTTCCAGTGATGGTGGACCCGGCGTTGAAGTCGAGGATGTTGGTGACTCCGTCCGTGAAGAAGCTTGCGAAGGATATTGCAGAGAAATGGAAGGTGAGCTTGGAAGAGCGTGGTGGTGTGGAGAATGTGAAGACACCTGATGTTCACACGTTCTTGCAGCATCTTGTTACGTTTGGGATTGTTAACAGTGATGATTTGCAATTGTATCGCAAACTTGTTATTGCTTCTGCTTGGAGGAAACACATGCCTAAGCTTGCACTTTCCCTTGGTCTCTCTAATCAAATGCCTGGTAAATTCATTACCTTTACTCATTATTCATTATGGTGATGATTTGTTAACAACTTCATGTTACTTACTATATTTGTAAATTTGTCTGTTTTTTTGTTTTGTTTTTCTTCTTTGTTGTGCTTGTGTACTGAATTCAAATGTTAAAATTTGTGTTTGTATTTTCAGATATGATTGAAGAGTTGATCAGCAAGGGACAGCAGCTTGATGCTGTTCACTTCACATTTGAAGTGGGTCTTGTGGACAAGTTCCCACCTGTTCCCCTTCTCAAATCTTTTTTGAAGGATGCTAAGAAAGTTGCTGCGTCTATTTTGGAAGATCCTAATAATGCAGGGCGAGCTGGGGTAATCTTCTCATCATTTTAATTTAGTAACCTATAAAAACTATGATCTATCAAATATGTTAAATGTTGTGGAGGTTAAACTAAGATGTGTCTTGTATGCTTGTCATTAAGTAGCTTGTCTTTCATTTTGATTCCAATTTCCTATTAGGTATTAGGCGCGCTTGGTATTGCTATAAATAGTACATTCCATAAACAGTATCACCGATTCTGTTTTCTTGTGAATGTGTGTTTGATTGAGTCCTGAAATTTTGTTTCTTAGGTTTACTTGTATAGAATATGCAGCTTAAGAAGATTTCACCTGAGAATTGTGTATGAATTAAGGGAATAGTGTTGAAATTAATTATTCTTTAGGTTGCAGTGTGTTTATAGTGTAAATACTGATTTTTGTTTCTGCTTTATCTCATCAATTTGTGCTTCTTTTTTGATTAGTTGGGAGAAAAAAAGTCTGCAATGGTAACCCGGTTTTCCATTACATTTTCTTGACTTATTACCAGCAGGTTTACTATTTGAACTGATGTTTCTTATGTTGAATGTAATATCCCAGTATCTAGCAGCAAGAAAGGAGCAGTCTGCACTCAAGGCCGTGATTAAATGCATAGAAGAATACAAACTTGAGGCTGAATTTCCTTCCGAGAGTCTGAAGAAGCGACTTGAACAGTTGGAGAAGGTCAAGCCCGAGAAAAGGAAACAAGTGGTGGTCCCTGCCAATAAAAGAACAAGAGCAAGCAACAGCAATGGAGGACATATGCCACCTGCCAAAGCTGGGCGTTTGACTAATGCATATGTATCATCTTTCCCTGCTGCTCCTACATTTGTTAGATCTCCTTCACACGGGCAATACCCAGCTGCTCTACCACCTTATCCTTCACCACCCCACATGTATGGCAGCAGAAGTCCATCCTATGCTTATTCACCAGAGCCAGCACCGGCTATTGCAGCGTCTTATCCAACCCCACCCATGAACTATCCTGCTTATGGTGGCTATGGAAATGTTTTGGCACCCACTTATCAGCAGGCTTACTACCGATAGAAATGACTACACTTGGAAGATGGTAACTACTGATATGATGACCTTGATCCCATTTACTTTCGCAATGTTGTTTGTAATCACTAACCGTTTAACGGTAGCAGTTCTGTGTGTTAATTATAACTACTGTCTCCCTTCCTGCTCTGCATGGGTGGGGGAGTTGTATTTCTAATGTTGATCCCATAGTAGCTGATTGTGGAAAGTAACTAGGACGGCCAAGAAACATCAGAAACTCTACTACCACTGTTTGGTTTAGTTGTAGAAAGACTTACTTTTTTTTTTACTATGTTTACATAATATAAGCTTATCCTGGGGTCGAAGTGAAGGGAAAAAGAAAAGGAAAAAAAAAGGTAATCTGTTTCTTGGCAGCTGTTTACTATGTTATAAACTCTATGAAGGAAATAATCTTATCTGTGATGAATGTATTTTACTTTGACAATTGGTCTTAAAATTATACTCTCATAATAGGGTTAGTCAGATCTTTCGTTACATGCCCCCTTTCGTGGCATTTTTTTATGTGAGAAATGACACCGGTGGGAAAGAATATTGCCAGCTAAATCCATTTTGTGGCTTTTCATAAAAATGATGATGGCAGGTGAACTCAAAATGTGGCCCTAGAAAAAAAATATTATTTACGTACGCCACTTGGCATACTGAGCCCACTAAAGGTCGTAAGAAAGCATGAAGATTGAAGGGAAACCACGATGGGGGCAGGAAATCTTTTTCTCACGTGAAAATCTAGCTTCATAAAACATGAAATAATTCCTTCCTTGACAACTCAACGATTTTTCTCTTAACATCACAATAAAGTTTGATGACCCACTATTGGGTTTTGGACATTTGCAATAATATAGATATCAAAAGCCTCTATTATTTGGAAGGAAAATTGCTAGATTGTTGCCGAGACACATTCCATTGGAAGAATATGACCTTTGACGTAGCTTCAAAGGTTGCTGGTCTAGGGGCAATTCTGATCAGCGTGCATTAGCTGATGATATTTCTATCGTAATTTACAATCCAGCGAAATGATAAAAGATGGGAGCGAACCTTCAAAATTCAGATTGTTTTCCAAACTCATCATATTGGTATACCAAAATGGAAAACTGATCAAGAATAATCAAGTAGATCATTCTCTCAGATAATCCTTCCACACGCATTTGTTCTTGTTCACTTTGATAAACAGAACCACTTACAAGAAACCCTCCAAGATTGCGGCCAAACCAGAATCTAATACCTTTGATGACTTATTTATATAAAATTTATTTAATTAAATATTTTAATAATACATTATTATTAGTTTGAAACTAAAAATTAAATCTTTTATATAAATAATATTTTATTTAATCAATATATTTTTATTTAAATTTTTTAATATAAAATAATTTCTTAAGTTATTGTAATCAATTTTTTTTAATGAATATAGTTGTATAACTTAATTTAACATGAAATTAAAATTAATATACTATTATTCTATTATTCAAAATATGGGGATATGATTCAAAAACAAATAAAATATGTGTTTTGGTATTTTCAAAGATATATCTCTGAAAAAAAGTTAATGTTGAATAAAAAAAATACTTTCAGAAAAAAACATGAGTATTTTTAGAAACGTAACAATACCTAATAGTATCATACGATGAATTAAGAAATTCACAACAATGATATAGGAGTAGACTAGACTGTTCAGGACTGTGCCTATCATCAAGGCCGATGCTAACAGGTAGAGCTAAAATAATGAATCAATTCCATATTACATTGGTTTGAGATTATTTTTACCTCCACCCCACACTTAAATTGTCATCTCCAAATGTTCTCCTGCATATTAAAAATATATTTACTATTTATTTATAATATTTCTATTTTAAAAAAACTCTCATTCATATTGGATTTTTAATTCTCTATCGAATTTATGACACGTATTTTTTGCATAAAACATGCATTTTTTATCGTCATTTTGCAAGGTCTGATAAAAATTCATGTTACTCATGCTTTTTTAGTGGATGTTTTGAAAATTATAGTAAAATGCATATTTTCTATTGAATATTAATTTCTTTTAGTAAAAATGCATGTTTTCATCCAGATATTATGAAGAAAAAAACTATGAAAATGCATGTATTTATACTAGATATTTTGAAAAAGTCGGTTAAAATGTATGTTTTCAACTAGATATCTTTAAAAAATCGATAAAAATGCATGTATTTATATCAGATATTTTGAAAAATCGATAAAAAAGCAAACAATCATACACAATTTTTCAAAAAATCTGTAGTGAAAAATTTGATATGGTTAATTGGATATTTCAAAAAATATGAGAAAACCATGATGATTTCCGTATTTTTAAAATATCTGGTATTTCATATTTCCGTGTTTTTTTTTGCAGTAAGGATCAGAGAATCAGACCGGACGATTGCTTCTAAGCAGCGTGACATAGCTACATAGAGGGCTTGTGCGAGAGAAGATTAGGTCAAGAACTATCATATCTCATATACGGACGAAGAGAATAGCCACAACCAATTTTCACTGGAGGCAGATGGCTAACCAGGATCGCACACCCCATAATATCTAATGTAAAGGATCTGAAGGTGATGAATGGACTAAAGATCCTAATAATGAGCTGATTGTCACAGTTGTTGAGGATGTCCATGCAGTAGTTGAGGAGGTGAAGGGTCAACATGACAGATAAATGGTAGCCGAGAGAGAGGTGACCCATCCTGAGACGAAGACCTTGGATGATATGAAGGTGATTACTTAGGATGATACAGAGGCTACTGCTCCAACGAATATGGAGGCCACTGCTCCGAAAGGTACTGAGGCGCCTGTTATGGGTGATATTGAGGTTACTCCTCTGCCTGATACAGAGGTTATTGCCCAGGCTTCGATAAAGCCATTTATACACATTAATGGGGATTTTCTCGGAGGTGCCAAAGACCGTTCCATGCTCACTAGATTTTTCTCCACATGCATCACATCAAGACAATGTCTTACATCGAGAATTGATTAATATGGAAGATAAAAGAACACAAACCTTTTTTTCCATATATTTTTCTATATTGACCCTTTTTTATTTTTCTCTCTTTCCACAACATTAATGTATTTTTTTCATTGATAAAATTTATCACCGAATAAAGGTTCATGAGCGATATCAAACTTTTGCTCTCCATTAAAAGCCTTCCGTAATCTACGATAAGAATGATCGGGTTTTAGAAATTTTTGATGCCCAAGGTAAACGGTATTTGTTCCAAACTCAAGTTGGTGATAAGTGTAACACCCCAAAATAATTAGAATATTTATTTAATTGATTTATTATAAATATTCGTGGTTTTCGGTGAATTTTGGTGAAACATATGAGGCTTTGTGTGATTATGCGGTGGAATGTGTGGGATAATGTGGATTAAGATGCTACTCACTATTATTTAGAATTAAATAATTATATTATATTATTTAAAGTTTTAATAATTATTTAGTTCGAAATTATGATGAATTAACAATAATTATTAGTTATTCTAATAATTAAATTAGAATTGTTCTGGACTGGCCCGATGACTAGGCATTGCCCTATCCGCTTCTGAATCTAGAATAACCCAATAGCCTAGGTCCATCCAACTGAGGACAAAGAGAACCAATTTTTTCTCTGCCCCTCCGTCGAGGAGAGATGACCAAAAGGCCATCTCTGCCCATCCATCACATTCCATCCCCTCACGCACAAGGCAAACATCCAGGGATGGTCGTAATGATCCTTCCCGGAATGATCTCTGCTTATCCATCACATTCTTGCCCCTCACGCACAGAGCAGACATTCAGGGATGGTCGAAATGATCCTGCCCGAAATCATCTCCTGCCCTTCCGTCGAAGAGGCTTCCCAGAACGACTCAATAGTCTCGATTCAGCCAGTTAAAGACTGAAGGAATGCTAGTTTCCTCCTGCCCCTATGCTGAGGAAGGTTGGCCAACTGGTCTCCAGGGATAGAGGGCCAGCTCTGCCCTTCATTCCATCTTTGTCTTTCATACACGGGACAATCATCCAGGACCAAGCAGGAATTCACCTTCTCGGAAACACCCCTTGCTCTTCAAGACACCTACCCGACACCTGGTAGAAGTCACCAGATTCAACCACAGACGGCTCCTGCTCGGATACACTTCTGCCCAACGCACATCCCATCCAACCAGGCATGCTCGGCCCAATGGCTAGTTTCTGGCAGTTACCTATTTTCGGACGATCCATGATCCAGACCCAAAATAGGGACCGTTGGCGACGCACTGGGGCATTATATAAACCCTCTCACATGAGTGGGTCAGGTATCCAATATTCACTCTAACAATACTCTCTCTTGTACTTGCTCACCCTTCTTCCCCTTATCTTACTTTGGAATCAGAGTGTCTTACAGGTACACCCCCTCTTCTTCTTGACAATCCATCATCAACGACACAGTTCGTGGCCCACAAATATTCTGATCATCCGGAAAGATCAGTGGCTCCGTCAGTGAGAATCCTGCTCTCCCCATCTTTATTTCTATGGAAATCAAAGATCAAAGCAAATATTCAAGATTTGGATCATGGTTAACCGTGACGACGTTACTAATGCTCGAACAAAAACAACTGTCCCCATCAAGCAGATGGACAGTGACAAAGCAAACCCCTTTCTTGGGGGACAACACATGTCAAGAAAGAGTCGGAGCTACCGTCTCCCCCTCACCAAATTCTTTCATCAACCCAGAGACCACACCAGAGGATCTCCCCCTCATCCAAGTGCTTCCCAACACCGATCCGACCATGGCAGCCCTGGTCGACGCTCTTAACCAGACGAACATCTTAATCCTCCAATAAAACGAGAGGATTGTAGCGTTGGAAGAAGCCCGACGTCCAAGATCTTCCCCACCAAGGCACGAGCATAGGAGGTCTCGTAGTGTTCCTCCCCAAAGAAGACATAATCGTCGGAGGCTTGAAGGACCAGAAAGCCATACAATCAAAAAACGTGATCACACCCCTCCTCGAAGAGACCGACTCTCCCTGTTGGCCAAGAAATCAAGGGACAGTCCGAGAACCAATCTCCTCGATGAGACAATTGTCCCCGACGGAGGGGCATGAATGACAACTATTATCCACCGCCATCACCGGGCTGGAGCGACGGCACCTACAGTCCATTGTCTCGGGCTATCATGGATGTTCCCCTCCCAGTCGTACTAGAAAAGTCTCCACCCTTGGGCACGTATGATGACAAAACAGATCATGACGAGCATATTGAAAATATTGACGCCCTCCTCGACTATCACGGTGTCCAAGGAGCCATAAAGTGCAGACTATTCTCGACCACCCTTAGGAAGGGAGCGATGGCCTGGTATAAAAGTCTGCCTGACTACTCCATAACTTCGTGGGGACAGTTGGAGAGGACATTCTCCAGATAATTCACAGCATCCCACTGCGACTCAAAGACTGAAGCCTCACTCGAGGCCATCTTCCAGGAGAAGGGCGAATCTCTACGGGCATACATAGAGAGATTTAAAAAAGAAGTCGTCCAGGTCTTCACGACTGGCGACATGAAAAAATACCTGCTCGAACGAGGGCTCCTCCCCCGTAGCGATTTTGTCAAGGCTATTGGCATCGAGGTCCCAATGACGTTGGATGCCCTCCTTCTCAAAGCTTAAGTATGCATTCAATATAAGGAGGAAGCTATAATCACTTCCCAATGAGCAACCTACATGAGGACATATTAGCCGCGATGAGGTGCTTTGAAGCAACCTCAAAAGGGATGAGCACCCTCGCCATACAACCGAGGATGTTCAGCAGGCTAGCCTTGCCCTACAACTCCGAAGAGCAAAAAGCATTGCTCCGCGTCGACTCTATCGACCCGGGAAACCGTTTTTCCAAAGACCTCCTAGAGGCAAATTATAATTCGGAATCCAAACACATTACATAGTTGTCAAATATTGTACTTATGAAAAAACATAATAAAAAGTAAAGAATGTGTGTGGACTATATTAATCGGCCTTTCCCGAAAGACACATATCTCCTCCCTGACATAAATAAAAATAGTTGATAATTCTACCAGTTTTTGCTGCCCTGCATGGATGCCCATCCGATGGCCAAGAACTGAAGGTTGGATCGAGTAAACCATCTCCCCGACACCAACTGATAACGCGGAACCTTCTGGTCCCCTGCCCCCATTCCATATGGATAATTCCAGGTTACCCTCCTCAGTAATGACCCAAACAAAGCATATATGACCTCACCAGCCTCCCCGATGAGCGCATCGCCTGAAAGAATTTTTCTCTACGAACACCTTAACCAAGGAAGACTGGTTAGTTGACACCCAAGATCAGCAGGACCGCAGATGCCCTCCTCCATATTTATGCTCGTCATACATGGGCAACCACCCAAGAACGATCAAAATTCTCCCGCCCTTAATCGGACAGTAGGCCAGCACTGCCCTCTATTCCTTCTCTGCCCGTCATACATGAGACATTCATCTAGAACCTGGATGAAATACATCTGCTCAGACTCATTCCCCTACCCAGAGAAAATGAATAGTTCCGAGCAGGTCTGTCCATTACAACGACTACTTCTTGGAAATTGAGGACCAAGTAGGAATGCAGCTGCTAGGAAACACCCATCCAATCAAAGCAACATGCTAGTTCCGAGCAGGTCTGACAATTGACTTTTAGGGGCAGCTTCCTATCTCCGCCCTCCATATCCTCTCTACTTGTCACACATGGGGCCCACTACCTAGAACACATCAACGGGGAATAACTTGCTCGACATATTACGACTAAGGCCGTTATAGTCGGCGTGCCCGTCTAAGCAACAAAGTGAAACATACCGACCATAAATGCATTCCTAGGTACAAGAATCGCATACCTAAAAGTTTAATAAGGCAGACCTCTACTCTCGAAAAAGAAGACTCTGTCACACGCCGAATACTCGACTGAGTTCGACGTCATCATCGTACCATGATTGGAAGAACACCCAACTCGCGATGGGACGTTCACACCACGAAGCTCGAGCCAAAATCGTGACCTGAGCACCGTTCTCATGCCCAGAAACAACCTAGGCCTCTTCAAACCAGTTCCCCAAATTGGTCGAACAAATAAAATAACTACCGAGCAAACTCCAAAACTCTGAATAATTCATACAAAACTGCACAAACAAACGAGCATTCACGACGAGCATCTTGTAAAACTTAACAATAATGAGCGGGTAAAAATCTCTCCAACAGACGAGGCAACTCTTCCGTTCCTCAGGAACATCCCCATACGAACATTGTGGAACGTCACCATTAAGAGCATGTAATGACCGTGCATAATTATCCCCGAGATTGTGAGTTACACTTAAGTCATCACTCCTACGCTCATGAGCAACGACTTGGGGCCTCCTGTTCCGAACTGGCCTGATGACTGGGCATGGACCAATCCAATTATGTATCCAGAACAACCCAATAGCCTAGGTCCATCCAATTGAGGACAGAGAGAACCAATTTTCCTTCCGCCCCTCCGCCGGGGAGAGATGGCTAGAAGGCCAACTCTGCCCATCCATCACATTCCTGCCCTTCACGCACAGGACAAACATCCAGAGATGGTCGGAATGATCCTTTCTAGAATCATATTTGCCCATCCATCACACTCTTGCCCCTCACGTATAGGGAAGAAATCCAGGGATGGTCGGAATGATCCTTCCTGGAATCATCTCCTGCCCCTCTGTCGAGGAGGCTTCCCAGAACGACCCAGCAGTCTCGATCCTTCCAGTTAAAGACTGAAGGAAAGCCATTTTCCTCCCTCACCTATGCTGAGGAAGGATGGCTAACTAGTCTCCAGAAACAGAGGGCCAACTCTGCCCTCAATTCCATCTCTGTCTGTCATACACGGGACAATCATCCAGGACCAAACATGAATGCACCTGCTCGAAAACACCAATTGCTTTTCAAGACTCCTGTCCAACACCTGGCAGAAGTCACCAGATTCAGCCACAAACGACTCCTGTTCATATATATCTCTTCCCAACGCACATCCCATCCAACCAGGCATGCTCGGCCCAACAACTAGTTTATAGAAGCTACCTATTTTCGGGCGATCCATGATCCAGGCTCAAAATAGGGATTGTTGGCCACGCGCTGGGGGCATTATATAAACCCTCTCACATGAGAGGGTCAGGTATCCAATATTCACTCTAACAATACTCTCTCTTTTACTTGCTCATCCTTCTTCCCCTTATCTTACTTTGGCATCGAAGTGTCTTGCAAGTAAACCCTCCTCTCCTCGACAATCCATCATCGACGATGCAGTCTGTGGCCCAAAATTGTTCTTGAAATTCTGGTATCAGATATGTAATTTCGAAAAAATGTCACAACATTAATATCTGAACATTAACAAGGTAAATAAAACATAAAGTAAAAGGGGAAGTAACATAAGTAATTGTTAACCTAGTTCAGTGCAAACACACCTACTCTGGAGATTGCCAAGCCAGGAAGGAAATCCGCTATAAGTAGTATCAATTCAGAGTTAAACCACCCTGTTTACACTCTTCACTTAATCACTACCCAATGCAATTTTTATCTAAGAACTCTTAGATAAGAGAACCCCTTTCACTCCCATCAATCACATACTGTGATAATCAAACAAAACCTTACAAAGAAAGAAAAACACTCTTCCAAGACACAAACTTGAACTTACTTAAAAGTTTCAATCAAGAACATAAACACTCATGCTTAAAAGCTTAGGGTGGACAACATACAACTCAATAAACTCAATCCAACCCTAATATCAGAATGATAATAGAGTTGATCACAAAAACACACACACACACACAAGGAAACCCTAAATCTCAAAAGTACTAAGCTTCACAATACACACATATTCCAATACTTCAATTAAGTTAAACATCCAGTATTATAGAGCATTCTGAATGAGCCTGGACCAGATCAGAAACTTCCACAAATACGATCAAATGAATTACTCCAAATCAAGGATGAAAAGATCTTCAAAATATCCAAAAACTAAACACAAAGAAGATTTTGTATTTGACAACAAATCTCCCTTGATTTTCGCATGCACTGGAGCAAATCACATAAAAAAAACACCTGCTAAAAATATGCATAAATCAAATAAAAACTTCCTGTATAAGGATGTCCCAGATTAGACATAACAGATGTTACGACATCTGATCTGACATCACAAACAAAACATGCACAAATGTTCTTCAAGCATGTTAGAGACATCTTATAAGACATCAGAACATATGATAATGTTTTCCTAATACATGCAGCCAAACCAAGAACCTACAATCCCCCCTTCGGCAAATTATGGCTAAAACATTATCAGAACCAGTCACCCATAAGAAACCAACAAAAACATAGAGATCAACAGTAGAGAAAAAAATTTGGTCGCACAAGATAGAAAATATGGTAAGATAACACCCGATCAGAACACCATCTCTCCTCAAATAGTCAACCAGACACAACAACAAAACAAACACCCAATCAGAACACCATCTCTCCTCAAACAATCAACCAAACACAACAGCAAAACAAACAAATTATCATTAGTTAGCTCTCCCCCTTTTAGCCATGATATGACAACCATACCAACATAGATGATCCCCCAAAATACAAGATTGCTAATCAAAGGAGTGATAGTACACACCAGCTTCCAATATCAGTAGTGGAAGCAACATCATTGTCAGGCTTAACAACAATCTTCTTTGCAACAACTTGATTTCCAGGGATAATATTCTGAACATCATCTTCAACATTATAGTCTGAGTCATTATCAGACACAACAAAATTCTTCAACTTGCTCTTAGCAGGGGATACAATAACAACATATTTGTCTTTCCTTGTCTTTATTCTCATGTCAACACCAGGATTCACATTCTTAATCAATTCATCTTCAAATGATGTAACACCATATGATTCAACATTTGACCTAGCATCTTCCACAAGTATATAATAGAGATGTTGTGGGAGACAACAAAATTGAAAGTTGAAACAATTGAACAAATTGCAGTTGGAGAACTAAAATGACTTGACTAGTCTTCCCACACAACATTAATTGCTATAGATCCTCATTGATGCAAATCCCTAACTTACTCCTCAAGATTTTAAACTGATTGGCATCCAAAGCTTTAGTAAAAATGCCAACCAGTTGTAAATCAGTGGCTACATGTTCTAAAGTAACAATATTTTCTTCAACCAGCTCTCTAATGCAATGATGACGAATATCAATATGCTTGGTTTTGCTATGTTGAATAGGATTCTTGGAGATTTTTATAGCACTTAGGTTATCAGAGTATAATGTTATAACAACTTGTAGGACATTATATTCAGTCAGCATCTGCTTCATCCACACCAACTGAGAAAAGATGCTTCCATCTGCTATGTACTCAGCCTCAACTGTAGATAGAGACACACAATTTTTTTTTCTTGTTGAGCCAAGATATCAGATTATTTTCCAAGAAGAATCACCCTCCAGATGTGCTTTTTCTGTCATTAGCATAACCTGCCCAATCAGCATCACATAAACCACTCAACATAGAATTCAATCCATGTGAATAGCGCATACCATAATCACATGTGCCATTTACATACTTTAAAATTTCTTTACTTGGTTGATATGACTTATTTTGGGATCAGCTTGATATCTGGAACAAACACCTACAACAAAAGCAATGTCAGACCTGCTTGCTGTGAGGTATAATAAGCTTCCAATCATACTTCTGTAAAGACTTTGATCCATATTCACACCCTTTTCATCTTTAGACAACTTCAGATGTGTAGGAGCAGGTGTCATTTTGTGGTTAGCATTCTCTATTCCAAACTTCTTAACAATATATTTACTCTGAGATATGAATATAGAGTCTTCCATCTGTTTGACTTGAAGACCAAGAAAATAAGTTAATTCACCAACAATGCTCATCTCAAATTCATACTGCATTTGTTTGACAAAATGTTGCACCATCTCCTCAAACATCCCACCAAACACAATATCATCAACGTATATTTGAGAAATCATAAGCTTATTTCCTTCTTCTTTAATAAAGAGAGTTTTGTCTATGCTACCTTGTAAGTCTCTCATACCAAGCTCTTGGAGCTTGTTTCAATCCATATAGATCTTTCCTTAACTTGTAAACATGATTAGGTACATTAGGATCAATGAATATTTTGGATTATTCCACATAGACTTCCTCATTTAAGTAACCATTCAAGAAAGCACTCTAGACATCCATTTGATACAATTTGAACTTCAAAATGCAAGCAACTTCAAGAAGTAATCTAATAGATTCAAGTCTGGAAAAATGAGCAAAGGTCTCATAAAAATTAATTCCCTTAACTTGAGTGTATCCCTGAGCAACCAGTCTGGCTTTATTCCTGGTAACAACTCCCAGTTCATCAAATTTTTTCTTGTACACCCACTTGGTTCCTATCACATTTGATCCTTCAGGCCTTGGGACAAGATCCCAAACTTCATTCCTCTTAAATTAAGCTAAATCCTCTTGCATAACATTGATCCAGAACTCATCAGTTAATGCTTATTTAACATTCTATGGCTCTATCTTTGACACAAAACAAGAGTTAGAGATTATTTCCCTTGATCTGGTAGTGACTCTTTTATCCAGCTCTCCTATGATGAGATCTTTAGGATGATCTTTCTGAATCCTGATAGAGGGACCCTTGTTGGCCTGACTAGCTTCAGGCTCAGAATAAGAAGGGGTTTCATCAATACTTTTGTCTTCAGTTTCTGCTAGATTTGTATTCTGAAATGTTTCAACACCGTCCAGGACATCAGCTTCTCTGTTCAAGTCTCGATCATCAACAACAACATTTATAGACTCCATCATTACTTTAGTTCTGGAGTTATAGACTCTATAGGATCTGCTGTTGGTAGAGTATCCTAGAAATATCCCTCAATCACTCTTTGGATCTAATTTTCTTCTTTGTTCATGATCTGCCAGAATGTAGCATTTACTTCCAAAGACATGGAAATATTTCACATTAGGTTTTATTCCTTTCCATAATTCATACAGTGTAGCTGAAGTACCCTTCCTCAAGGTGACTCTGTTGTGAATGTAGCATGCAATATTCATTACTTCATCCCAAAAATGATAAGGTAATTGTTTTGCATGTATCGTGGCTCTATCAGATTCATGTATAGTCATGTTCTTGCATTCTACAATTCCCTTTTGGTACAGAGTAATAGGAAATGAGAATTCATGACCAATTCCTTCAGAGGAGCAAAATTTAGCAAACTTAGTATTCTCAAATTCATTCCCATGATCACTTCTTATTCTAACAATATTACTTTCCTTTTCTCTTTGAAGTCTTTGACAGAGATCTTTGAAAACTTCAAAAGCATCTAACTTTTCTCTAATGAAATTTATCCAAGTGTATATTGAATAGCCATCCATAATAACATAAGCATATTTATTTCCACCAAGACTTTCTACCTGCATAGGTCCCATCAAATCCATGTGAAGAAGTTTTAAGACTTTTGAAGTGATAAGATGTTGGATCTTATGATGTGACATCTTAGTCTGTTTTCCTACTTGGCATTCTCCATATACTCTTCCTTCTTCAATTTTGAGAATAGGAATTCCTATGATAACTTCCGTGTATATGATTCTCTTCATGCCTTTCAGATGCAAGTGTCCAAGTTTCTGATGCCAGAGTTTAACTTCATTTTATTTGGAAAGCAAACAAGAGGAGACATAACTTGAATCTTGAGACACCATAAATAATAGTTGTCCTTAGATCTGACTCCCTTCATGATCAATTCACCTTTCTCATCTGTAACTAGACATTCAGATTTGGAGAAATTAACTTTCAGTCCTTGATCACATAATTGACTGATGCTAATTAGATAAGCAGTCAATCCTTTTACAAGTAACACATTATCAAGTTTAGGCACTCCTGAGAAGTCCATATGTCCAATTCCCTTGATTTCACCTTTGGCTCCATCACCAAAAGTTACAAAACTAGAAAACTAGTAGCATGGGGTCTCATATTCACTAGTAGATTTTTGACACCTATCATATGTCTTGAACACCCACTATCAAAATACCAGTCTTTTTTGCTGAAACTCTAAGAGAGGTATGAGCTATCAAGCTGTTGGTACCAACATTAGGAATCCATTATTTTTTTACCTTAGGTATGTTCTGAATTAAAACACGCTGAGGGGGAGGCTTAGGATATCCATAGAGTTTAAAACAATAAGGCTTCAAGTGACCAAACTTTCCACAATAGTGACACCTCCATCTATGGGAATTTCCTCTTATGTAATTTCCATGTCTTTTGTTATGATGTTGAGACATTTGATTAAACATCTTTGGTTTAAGATCAGAGTAAGCAAGACCTGAGACATGTTCTTTTATTTTGTCAAACCTTAGACCAGTCACATCTCCAACCATCTTTCCAACTTGAAAAATCTCATCTAAAGTCTCTGAACTACTATTCAACATCCTGACAGACTTGATCATTTGATCAAGTTTGGAGTTTAGAAATGTTACCTCATTCCCCAGCTTGGATATAGTTTCCAGATGCTCTTCCTTCTCAATCTCCAGTTGAGATATGATTTTCTTTTGTTCCTCTCCTTGTTGGCACACTTCTTCACTTTTGAAACATAGGTCTCTATAGGAAGTAACTAACTCATCATATGTAACTTCATCATCACTAAAATCAAAATAATATCTCCCAATTAGAGCAGTAGCATTCTTAGTAGATTCTTCTTTAGCTTTACTTTCAGAGTCCTCGTCTGACAAAGCCACAATAAGACCCTTATTCTGTTTCTTGAGATGTGTGGGCATTCAGATCTGATGTGGCCAAAACCTTAACATCCATAACACTAAACTCCTTTTCCTTGAGAAGTGTTTTTTTCAGCCTTTGTCTTTCTACCAGAGTCATTTGACCTACTAATGTCAGATGAGTTGTTCTTGACATTTGGTCTTGACTTCTTGTCCATCTTTTTCAATACTTTTTTAAACTTTCTCCCAAGAAGAACTATAACATTAGATAGGCCTTCCTCAGTATTAAGATCACATTCTTCTACTCCATCTTCAATGTTGGAAGAAAAAGCAATATTTTTGCTTTTCTTGTCAGATTTGTCACTTATGCCAATCTCAAAAGTTTGAAGAGATCCAATAATTTCATCTAATCTCATCTTTCTAATGTCATGAGCTTCTTCTATGGAAGTGACCTTCATGTTAAATCTCTTAGGTGGAGATCTGAGAGTTTTTCTTACGAACTTTTCTTCAGACATTGTTTCTCCAAGGACACTAGGTCTCAAGGATGTTACATTCATCATCTTTCATCCTTAAGTTTTTAAATTTTATGGTGAGCAACTGAAGTCTCGACATCTTAACTTTTGAGGTACCTTCATGAGTAGTTTTAAGAATATTCCAAGCATCTTTGGCTACAATACAAGTATTAATCAATCTGAAGATATTTTTGTCAATTCCATTGAATATGAAATTCAAGGATTTAGAGTTTCCCAGATCAAGCTCATCTTCTTCCTTAGACCAATCCTCATATGGCTTCAATTCTATTGTATCCTTCCCATCTTTTTCCTTTACAACAGGATGTTCCCATCCTCTCAAAAAATATTTCCAAGCCTTGTTATCCAAAGACTTCAAGAAGGAAACCATCCTTAGCTTCCAATAATCATAATTAGTTCTATCCATAATAGGTGGTCTGTTCACAAATCCCACCTCCTTGTCCATTATACTAGAAAGTAACTTGCCTAGATCTCACCCAGATACAGAGCAGGATGCCTACTCTGATACCAATTGAAATTCTGGTATCAGATATTTGATGGAGAAAATGATGTTACGACATTAATATTCGAACATTAACAAGGTAAATAAAACATAAAGTATAAAAGGGAAGTAACACAAGTAATTGTTAACCCAGTTCGGTGCAAACACACCTACTATGGGGGCTACCAAGCCAGGAAGGAAATCCACTATCAGTAGTATCAATTCAGAGTTAAACCACCCTATTAATACTCTTCACTTAATCACTACCCAATTTAATTTCTATCTAAGAACTCTTAGATAAGAGAACCCATCTCACTCCCCCTCAATCACACACTGCGATAATCAAACAAAACCTTACAGAAATAAGAACAATCGAAAACACAAACACTCATGCTTAAAAGCTTAGAGTGGACAACATACAACTCAATAAACTCAGTCTAACCCTAATATCAGAATGATACTAGAGTGGCTCACAAACACACACACAGACACACACACACACACACACACACAAGGAAACCCTTAATCTCAAAAGCACTAAGCTTCACAATACACACATATTCCACATCCTCCAATTAGGTTAAACATCCAGTATTATAGAGCATTCTGAATGGGCCTGGATCAGATCGAAAACTTCCACAAATACGATCACATGAATTAATCCACATCAAGGATGAAAAGATCTTCAAAATCTCTAAAAACTAAACACAAAGCAGTTCTGTATTTGACAACAAATCTCCCTTTATTTTCACATACACTGGAGCAAATCACATAAAAAACATTGCTAAAAATATACAGAAATCAAATAAAAAATTCCTGCATCAGGATGTCCCAGATCAGACACAACAAATGTTATGACATCTGATCTGACATCACAAACAAAACCTGCACAAATGTTCTTCAAGCATGTCAGAGACATTTATAAGACATCAGAACATATGTTAATGTTTTCCTAACACATGCAACCAAACCAATAACCTATAGTTCTGATCAACTAGAAAGATCAAGAATAAAAATGTGTTAGAGATTTTAAGGTCAAGGTGGTCATTTGTAAGGAGTTAAGTAAGGACAAAGTTGAGAAAGTCTTATTAGGGGTCCTAAGAGAAAGTTTGGTATAAGAGAAATAGAAGTAGAGAAGTTTATTTGGAACGATCGTGTTTTGGAGAACGACTCTGAGGGAAAATCTGGAAGAGGCTAGGTGTAACACCCCAAATTTTCCCTCTTCTATCTAGCATCATCATCATATCATAATCATCATAAGCATGACATATCCTTAACATTTTTGCATAGAAAGATGAAGCATATCATTCTACTGTGCTAGCATTGGGAATATGATCAATCATTGGTGCATTTGAAGCATTACAAGTCAAAGAAAGAAGATAAGTGACCTTGTCCAGGTCCCATGAAATTTCTCTAGGTCATATACAAGCTCAAGATCCTTTGCAAGATCCCAGAAGGTTTGGAGATCATCAGATGATCAAAGAAAGGGCAGGCTCCTACACAAATGGCATTCAAATTAGGGTTTCATTTTTAATAAAAAATTCTTTATGAATTTGGCCATTTCATGTGGGCAAAGTCATCCATTTGATATGTGAATGCTATGGATGAAATTTGGTGAGAAAACTCATTGAAGAAGGCAGTCAATTCATCAGTTGCTTGCATAAGAAGAAATTGATCAAACTGATTATTTGAAAAGTCAACTGTGACAATGCAAGGGTTCTAATCCTATTTTTCAAGCCAAAGGATGTTCTTAAAGTCATAAAAGAGGTTTGGAAAAGTTAAAAGTCAAGAATCTAGGGTTTTTGCAAGGCTTTCTATTTTTGGAAATATGGCATGTAACCAACTTTCCAAATTTAGTACCTTTTGCCCTAATCTTCAAGGCATTCTTTCATGACCAAAATGATCTCAAATGAAATTTCTTTGAACATGAAAGTTGTAAGAAATTGTCTCTCATTCCTAAAAAGTACAAGAACATGATCATAGCCCTCATGGTTTGAAAGTTATGGTCATTGGAAGTTCACTTGTTTTAGGGTTTTACTTAAAATGCAATTTTCTACCAAGTTGCAAAAGCTCATATATTTTGTTTCCAAGTTGGTCAATGGGCAAAATAAGGTCTTTCTATCACAATACATGGCATGAATGGAGTTTGGCACAAGAAATAATTTCAAAATCGTGCATGGGAAATGATTTATGTCACAAAATTAAAAAATGCATGAACATTCAAAAGGAATGATGCTAACATCCAAAGGCCAAGATCATTTCACTTATGAATCAAGGGCTGGATGAGATCTTAACATGTGCAAGGAAGGATCAAATGCACGAGTAATTTGCTCACTCTCACTCTTTATGCAATTTGGAAAAAGTGCCCTCATCACACATCTCACACCTCTTATGATCCACAAACTCTAGGCATGTACATACACTGATCATATATAAATCATTGCACACAAACTTCAGCCCTAAGGCTCTCTCATTTCTCACATCACAATTTTCTTGCATCATTGCAAATCTCATCGTATCTCTCTCTACACACACATTGCCTCTAATCTTTGCGAATCCTTTACCCTGAGACTCCAAGGATCATTTATCAGCCTTTGATTGAAGCTTAGAGGAGAGATTTCTCAGTGTGAAGTTCAGAGCAGTTTGCTTAGAAACTCCAAATCCAGGTGGTCTCAAGTTTCCTCTTGTATTTATTTTGCAAGAGGAGATCCAAGCAAGCAATTCTGCATCATCAGGAGGGATTTCTTTTTGAATTTCAAGCTCTGCAATCTCAGGTATACTCCAAAATTCATCATCCTGGATTTGATTTCTTTTGTGTGCATTGCGTTCTACTTGTTGTCCTGAGCATGCTGATGTGATTGGATTTTGAAATGGTGTTGAAATGAGCAAGAATCGTGGATCTGAATTTTTTAGATCCAAACTTATCTTCTTCGATTTGAATTGTGTGTGTTAGATTAATGGTTTTTGATGCTTGATTCGTGATGTGCATGACCTGAAGATTGTTTTGATGTATGATTTGCATGTTTTAGTTGAGGTTTGTGTTTCTGCAACTTTTGGTTGGCCGGAGAAGGTGATTGGCGCTTCTTCGGCCGGTTAGGGTTTATGTTAGGGTTAATTAGGGTTTAGTGTTTCCAGATTAGATCCTGGCCTTTGGATCATGTTTAATTAATATAATTTTGTTTTATTAGTTTAATTAATTAGAGTTTAGTCCAGATTAAAATGTGACCATTAGATTTCATTTAATCAGTAAGTTTAAATTGTGGCCTTAGGATCTGATTACTAGAAGTCAAGTTGACTAGCGCGCATAGCCTTTGATCTTGTTCCCTTTCTGATCTCATCCATCCATTCTGATTACTTTCTTATTTTCTTTTCTTTTCTTTTTTCTTTTATTTTTTTTGTTTTACTTAATTCAAAAAAAATAGTAATAAGCTTCCAAAAATTCCAAAATAATTCATAACTGATCCTTTTAGTTTTCTTTAATTTTTGGAATTTTTATTTTCCATTTATTTTTAATTGTCACGCATAAATTAATTTTCACTTTTATTATTTGTTTTTAATTAACTTTAAATACATACTGACTTGTGGAATTTTTATCTTGGTCATTAATTTGAGTTTTGAGTTGGTTCTTTTTGCATCTGGTTCATATTGAGATGTAATTTATTGATGATTTTTCTTCTGATTTTTAGAAGCTTGCATGAATATGTTTGGAAATTGACTTGTGTATGAAGTTTCAAAACCCTAGTTTGTGTTTATGAGGTTCTTTGACCTATTCTTCTTTTGATACTGATCTTGCTCTTTTGGTATGATATTATTACATAATTAATGGACATTTGTGCTTAATGGTAGAATTTTTTATTGAATTTTTGATTTGATTTGAATTTTCATGTGTGCTTGCCCTAGTTTTTTCCTTTTCTTATTACATGCTTAGTTCTTAGGTTAGGAGGGAACTTGTGCCAACTCCTATAGGATGTTTAGATCTCTTTTTGTATGAGGATGTACCCCTGGTCCTTGATTGATATTTGTGCTTTGAAATTTTTTGGTGTTACTTGCCTTTGAAGATCACTCACTTATGCACATGTTCACTTCACTTCTCATTCTTGTGATGATTATGTTTGAACTTGTATGATCCTTTCTTTGGTCTTTTGTGTTGTTTGTACACATTTTTGTGATGATGTGATTCTGGTCTTGAGATATGTGATGCTTGTTAGGCTTGAATGATGTGTAGAATCCCATGTATGCTTATCTTTTTCATAAGTAGTTCATGTTGCCTTGAGATGCCATGTTTGCTCTACTTTCTCTTTGGCTTTGTTTGAGGTATTTTAGTATGTAAATAAGGTGAATCACTTCTGGTTATGGTGTGTGGAATTGATCCTTTGCATGTTTATTCCTCACTTGATCTTTCTTGGTTTTGTCTTGTCATATGTGATTAGTTCTAACAATTTCAGGGGCTCATGGTAAGTGAAGTGTGGATGATGTCCACATTTCAATTCTTCATCTCATCTTTTACTTTGCTTTCTATTTTGTGCTTGTTGATGTGCCTTATGCCATCTTGTGATTCAACTTCTCTTCTCCCCTTTAGAAGAAACTTATCTCTTTTAGAGGAGTAAGTTGTTCTCTAACTTTCTTCTCCTTCTTTTGTCTTCTTCTTTTCTCTTCTTCTTCTCCCTTAGGATAGTTTAAACCACACTAACCTAGGATCATCCAAGCATGCTAATATTAGGATTAGTCATTCCCCATTAGGATTTCACCTTTAAGATCCTCTTTGGTTCTCTTTCTCTTCTCATCTTCAAATAAAAAAAACCCTAAGAAGCATTTAATAAGGATTGAAGTGTCTCCTGTGCAATAACCTTATTCCATGGGGCACTTGTAGTCTTCCCATCTTGGGATAGTACAAGTTTGTCTAGCATGATGCACAAGTCTGATCATGAGACCATCTTCATAAAGAAAACTTAAAAAAACACTTCTTCATTTTAATTATTAAAACACCTAATAAGTTCAACAAGCTAGTGAGATTATGCCCTAATCTTGGGAGCCAAGTTTTGGGGGATATTCTCCTTACTTGGGTGTGCTTGTTCTATTATTCCATCTTGGAATATAGTAGCAAGTACACATTCCATTGAAAAGATCTTGAGTTCACTCCTTGTTCCACACTCTAAAAAACTCATAAAAAACACAAACAAACAATAAGCGTCTCTCCTTCGGGAATTCTCTTCTCATCATCCTTCACTCTTTACGTGAGAACTTGCTCCTACTTATCATTTTAAAAGATGGTAACGCACTCGTCGTTCGGGCCTGCAATACCTGACCATTGACATAGGTAGTTCAAGCCTTAAGACACAAGCAATCTTTTCCACCCCTAGTTAGGGGAACTACGACGACTCTGATCCTCATGTCCAGTGAGGTACGTAGGCAGCAGGGTAGGGCCCGTTCGAGCACACTCTTTTATTTTCCCTACATTTCCCCCCTTTATTTTCTTTTCATTTCCATTTTTCAGTCTTTCTTTTTTGCAGCAACTTTCATTTCTTCACCCTTTGAACCATTTTCTTTGCAAGCGTGGATCCCGTCGGGTACAGCGGACGATCTGGGTGATAATACCTTCCCAGGTTGTAACCGACTCCCGAACCCAGTCTCTTTGGTTTGCAGGACCCGTGTCCTTCCTTTTCTTTTCTTCTGGTTTGTGTAGCATTACCATTCCCGTTCCTTCGGGATAAAAATGTCTGGTTGGCGACTCTACCTTCTTCCGCGCCACTTTCACGTTTGTACCAGGATGGAAATCCAGGGAGATGATAACACTAAAATTCACCATATTTCTGACTCCGATTTCGCATGCATTCTAGGTCTTTATTGCTATTTTATTATGTTATTACTTTGTTTATCTTTATTTTCAGGTTTTTAATGTAATCGGGGGCTAAATCGAGAAAAAGAGCAAAAACGGAGCTAAAAAGAAGAAAAATCAAGAAATTCAGCATTTTGCACTTACGACACCCACTGTGGCTGACGCCATGGGGCCAGCCGTGACGTGGCCACGTCTCAAGACCACTCCACAACTGCCTATGCCCACGATCCCCACTTTCTTCACCATTTTACACTCATGGCGGGCGCCATGAGCCTGTGGCGGGCGCCACAAGGCAAAAACCTTTCCCTCCACTTTTTAGTGGAGGGGGGCATCTTGGTCTTTTCCCATTTAATGTTTGCCTATAAATAGGACTTTAGAATTTTGTTTTTCTTCATCCAAACTTAGAATCTCTTAGGCATATATCAGTTTTAAAGTAGTAATCACTTCACATCGGGGTGTTACTACAATTGAGTGATCGAGTCTGTATACGTCTGTGTGATTGAGTCTTAGAGCACTCTGGGAGGAAGTTAATCCTGCCACCATTTTATTTCCAGTTCGTATTTTATTTTTCCGCACTCGCTTTATTTTATTTACTTTCCGCATTGCTTTACTTTATTTATTTCCCGCACTCGCTTTACTTTATTTATTTTCCGCACTCGCTTTACTTTATTTATTTCCCGCACTTGCTTTACTTTATTTATTTCCCGCACTCGCACTACTTTCATTTATTTCCCGCATCCGCTTTACTTTTATTCACTTTCCCGCACTCGCACTACTTTTATTTACTTTCCGCACTCGCGCTAAATACTTTAATGAAAAATAATAAAATGAACTTTTACTTTACCATGTCTAGATAAATTTACAAAGGTTAGAATGTAAGGATCATAATTGAACCAGTAATCCGTACAACTGTTTGTAGAAACGCTTAAGGGCTATTTTAACTTTAGGACCTTCTGCAGCTACACCACCATGGATGTTGACTTTTGTCTTGACAGAGGATTGATGAGGAGGGCCTCTTTTGATCCCAACATGTTTAGATTACTGATTGACGGCGAAGTGATACATTACTTTACATTGCCTGACCCGCTGATGACCAGTATCCACGACCCCGCTAATTGGAGTTATGCTTTAGAGGGTTATGGAGAGGCTGTCGAAGAGCCAAAATCACCTCCCGCCGCCGAGTACACTCCTACACCTCCTTCTCCCCGAATCACTGTTATGTCTAACAATATGTCTTTGCAGCCGCCTGATCTACAGACCCAGATTTATGAGCTCTGCAGGGAGACTGCCCGACTCAAACAGGAAGTAGCGAACTTGGCATTACAGATTGAGGTATCTGACCTCACCCATGCCACAGAGGCAAATGCTCTATATCAGGAGATTGGAGAGCTTCAGAGAGAGATTTCGTTTTACACTGACTCTATTGCTCTAGTATTTAATATTTCATGCTCTATTTCGCATCTCCAGACATATTTTATTTTATCGCATATGCTACAGTTTTCATCTATTTTTGTTGACAATTATTTATATATATATATATATATATATATATATATATATATATATATATGTGCCTTATTATATGCATGAGTATTTATTTTATATATGTCTCTAATAAACAAAAAAATATTAATCCAAAAAAAATATATTTTTCTCTATGTTTAATATTTGTTCAAGGTATGCAAGCTTTGTGCCTTATAAGAAAGAAGAAAACGCTATCCGGACCCCCCCGAAGACAAAAGGTACGTGAAGCCCACTTGGGGGATTAAGAAATTTTTTGGCCCAAAGGCAAAATGGCCTTATGGCGCCCGCCATAGCCCTATGGCGCCCGCCACGATGTTCCACCTTATTTCGGGGTAGATTCATCTCCCCCACCATTTTCACACTTTCAAACTTACAAAACCCATTTTTCCATCTTCCAAAAACCCCATTGAACCCCATTAAAGCTCCCACCATTCTCATACATTCACCATCTATAAAACCCATCCAAAATCATTTTTATTTCCATTCACTACAAACCATAAAAATCCAATCTTTACCATTTCCTACATAAACCACTTTTCACCATATTCAACTTCTCAAGGAGCAACAACAATGGAGTTCAACGGATTTATTCTTCGCGATAGAAAACCGGGAGATAGGCAGAGAAAGATCATTCAAAGGCTTCAGAGTCGAGAAATTCTCTCGACTAGGTACGTAGATGATAACTGTCTGTACTCTTTGGGTCTGTATCATAGTATTTTTCATTTATTAGATTTTTTAGGCTTGCATAATATATTTGTGAATCAAGAACCCATCTTTGAGAGGCTGACAATTGAATTTTTGAGTTCGTTAATATACACTGTCAGTCCTAACATTGCTAGCACAAACGGTACTGTTAATTTTAGACTGTTTGGAATTGAATACGAATACAGTACCGGCGAACTAACAAGATTGTTAGGAATCCCTCATTGGGAGGGTGCTATATGTAAGGAACCTTTGGATTCGGAATGGTCGGCCGAAGTATTTTCCTTTTGGCAGAGGATGTCAAGTACTTCAATAAATTCTTTTGAAGGAATACTTGCGTCGACCATCCATAACCCGGCCATAAGAGTTTTCAGATATCTTTTGGCATGTACTAGTTTTGGCCGGGAGAGTCCAAATAAGGTAAACGCTAAAAAGCTTCTATTTTTGCAAGGAAGCCTCACAAATAGTCATATCAATCCGATCCCGTTTATGCTTGCACACATGGCTTTAACTGCTAATAAAACATGACCGATTGTTATTGGAGGACTTGTTACGTCTATTTCTCGGGCCCTTAACTTGAACAATGAGATAGCTACACTTGAACCCCTACCTCCTTTCATAATTAACTTAAAATTTCTAAAAGACATGAAATTATGCCAAACGAGGAGAGCATGTGGTTATGAGTTGATGGTTCATGGGGTAGCTATCCCATCTGTTGCTTTACCTTGCAGTAGACGTACCGATGTACGTAATGAAAGGAACTGGACCTATGATTTGAATGCTCCACCTATTTTGGGTCCACTTCCTCCTAATATTCCTGATGGGGAGGGACATGACACTGAGGAAGAATATGATCGGAGAGAGCATTCTCCCGTACCTCACGTGTCCCCCCATCATCCTTCACAGTCACACACCGCACCATCTTCCTCTAACCCTGTTGCAGGTACTACTCCTGGATTCTATATCACTGAGGAGATGTGGCGTGATATGACGGCTAGAGAGGAAAGGCGAGACGACCTACTCTCTACCATTTCACAACAACTGGCGGATAACATGAGCTACATGGAACAATCGCGATTGGTTTCGGATCGTGCCTATGGGAACGTTTGCCGCACCTTGACCGATATCACATCAGAGCAGGCCTGCCAACGAGAAGTCAACCGCCGACACTACCAGCTTATGGAGGCCACCAGGGTTCCATCCTAGGTAACCTTCGAGAGGTCCGGAGTGCCCAGGCTGCTTTATCGACACAACTTGACCGGAGGGACCAGCAGCACAATAGATCCCGTCGTTCCAGACCATAACCGCAGGATGGTGAGGGCACCAGTGCTCCTCCGCAGTAGTTTTCCAAGTTACTCTCCTTATCTTATTTTGAAACATTGGGGACAATGTTCGATTTAAGTGTGGGAGGGGATTTTATTGCTTTCTGTTATTTCCCTTTTTTAGTTGTTTATTTGCTTTCTGTTATTTTCCTTTTCAGTTAGTTATTTATTTTAAGTTTTTTTTAGATAATGCATGAGTCTGACGAGTCACCAGTATATTGTATCTTTAGTACACCCTCATTTTCCCCCATTTCCTTAGCCTTACCAAATTTTTTATAAAAGAAAACAATGTTGTTTCACATGTTTTTTGGGCTTTAAGACATGTTTGGATTAGGATGTGGTGACTTAGGTGAACTTTTTGAAACATCAGTATCGTTCTAGCACCATAGACTCCTTGAATATAGGAATCACTCCTAAACCCCGCACACCATGGCCTTTATTATCATTCAAAAATTGTCCTAAGTAGTTTATTCTAGCAGTCAGCTCTGGCCTAAACATGCTCTACGTAGAGGGCCAATGAACATAAGTGAATGATCCAGTGCTAATAAAAAAGAGAAAAAGGAAAACTCTGGGATAGGTGACCCTCACAAAGTCATTTAAACCAAAAAGAGAAAAAAAATTCTTGCCACAAAAAGAGAAAAAATTGTAGTCACCTATTGTTAGTTGGTTCAGAGGCATCTGGCACTGAACTTGGTAGGGCAGATTATGATCTGATCCCCACAACTACATTTAGGTCAAATAAAAAGGGTTTACACATGCATTTGTGCCAGAAACCCTATGTTTTGGATCAGAATCACTAACCGGTCACTCTACTATGAAGCATGTACGGATAACGAGCTTAATGTGATTGCGCTTGAATGAAAGGGACCCAAAAAGAGATGAAAAGATAGGCCTAGGTATTGTGGGATGACATGGGTTGGTTAATATAGGATTGAGGTTTATGTCCGTGTTATTATGATACCCTTGGTTCACTTAGTTAATACCTGTCACTGCAACCTTACCTAAACTTAGAAGCCCTTTTTGCCCAAATCACGTGTTGACACCATTTTTCTTCATTGAGTTTTAAATGCTTGCTTGAGGACAAGCAAAGGTCTAAGTGTGGGAGGATTTGATAACACTAAAATTCACCGTATTTCTGACTCCGATTTCGCATGCATTCTAGGTCTTTATTGCTATTTTGTTATGTTATTACTTTGTTTTTCTTTATTTTCAGGTTTTTAATGTAATCAGGGGCTAAATCGAGAAAAGGAGCGAAAAAGGAGCTGAAAAGAATAAAAATTAAGAAATTCAGCATTTTGCACTTATGGCACCCACTGTGGCTGGCACCATGGGGTCAGCCATTACGTGGCCACATCTCAAGACCACTCCACAACTGCCTATGCCCATGATCCCCACTTTATTCACCATTTTACACTCATGGCGGGCGCCATGAGCGCCACAAGGCAAAAACCTTTCCCTCCACTAAGTGGAGGGGGGCATCCTGGTCTTTTCCCATTTAATGTTTGCCTATAAATAGGACTTTAGAATTTTGTTTTTCTTCATCCAAACTTAGAATCTCTTAGGCATATATCAGTTTTAAAGTAGTAATCACTTCACATCAGGGTGTTACTACAATCGAGTGATCGAGTCTGTATACGTCTGTGTGATCGAGTCTTGGAGCACTCTGGGAGGAAGTTAATCTTGCCGCCATTTTATTTCCAGTTCGTATTTTATTTTTCTGCACTCGCTTTATTTTATTTACTTTCTGCATTGCTTTACTTTATTTATTTCCCGCACTCGCTTTACTTTATTTATTTCCCGCACTCGCTTTACTTTCATTTATTTCCCACACTTGCTTTACTTTTATTTACTTTCCCGCACTCGCACTACTTTTATTTACTTTCCGCACTCGCACTAAATACTTTTATGAAAAATATTAAAATGAACTTTTACTTTACCATGTCTAGCTAAATTTACAAAGGTTAGAATGTAAGGATCATAATTGAACCGGTAATCCGTACAACTGTTTGTAGAAACGCTTAAGGGCTATTTTAACTTTCAATATAAGTTTAATGTTCTTTAAAGTCCCGTTGGGTAAGATCGAAAGCCGTCCAACGCCTGTTTAACTTAATTGTTTTTAACTATTTCAAAAACAGCCAAAAGCGCTTTGTCTAGTTCATTAGGAGTTTTTAGATTAAAAAGAAAAGAGATTTTAAAACTATTTTTGGACGCGTTAAGAAGTTTAGAGTCTGGTTCATAAGAACCTCCTTTTGCTAAGAAATCCAGGTCAAAATACTTTTCAACTTAGTTAAGATACTATATTTCTTAAAAATAGGTTCACTACTCTAACGCAGTACGCACATTCTTATCCATGACAATAGGAGGGGCTGATTAGGGAGTGCAACTCGGTTCTGAATACGCGAAAGCGACAGTTCCCGTTAAATTAGTTCTTTTCAAAGTAGAAAACATTGCCTATAAGTAGTTCTATTAACAAGTACTGGATTATCAATTGGTTATGTGAATTGCATTCGAACCTGTCTTTATTAATCATTTTAAATTACTATTTTATTTATCATTGCGCACCCTTTAAAACCATTATATTCAATTGCCTTAGATACACACCATAACAACATATACGATAGATTGACACTTGGTCTCTGTGGATTCGACAATCTTTTATATTACTCTGACGTGTTCGTTCACTTGCGAAAAACACGCATCAGAAGAGACACTAGGACTCAGAGGATTTGCAATAGAATTCAAGGAGGAAGATCTAACTAAGAAATCTAAGGTATGAGGAGTATAAATTTCATTATGAATGATCTAAAAATATGAATATAGATAGGTTGGGGTTTTATGGGGTTTTGGGGATTATGTTGAGTATTGACGAAGTAGGTAGAATTAATGAATTGGGATGTAGAAATTGCCAATGAATGATGTATATGTTACATAATAAGATGTGTTATTGTTATTTTATGAGTTCATGATGATTTGTATGCCTTTCGCATTTGTTTAGGATTTTATTTTGTACGAATATTTGAGTCCAAATAGTGCAGGAAACGAAAACAGTAGAAAATTAGCATTCTGGGTTGATGTAACCGGTTACACCATTGAGCTAACCAGTTACTTAAGCGAAAATAGGTGAAAAACATGTTTCTGGGCTGATGTAACTGGTTACATGGTGAGGCAACCGCACTGTTGGGACAATTTTTTTTAAACTTCAAAAATTCATATCTTTTGATCCGTAACTCCAATTGAGGTCCCGTTCGAATTGTCGAGAAGGTGACGGAATAATATTTATTTTGATAAAATAAAATGAGTGATGTGAGGTATTTTTCCAGTACCAATTTTTAGAAATGTCGATTTAGAAATTCAATGATAGAGTAGTAAGAGGGTTGTGTCTCAATGAGTTGATGTTGTGATGAATTGTGCGGTACTGTTATATTGTATATACTATTGTAATAGGTGTGTGGTGTTATTATGATGTGCATGTTTTTATGTTTATACATGGTATGTGACGAAAATGAAGATTAAATTCATTATGATGATTTGGGGTTGAAGTGAAGTTGTGATGCTATACTATGGTGTTTATGATTGCTTTGTGATGATAATTATATATTGGCACCTATATGATGATGATTAAGTGATGATGATTATATGTTGGTGATTATGTGTTGTTAATCATGTGTTGATGTTACATGTTGATGATTATATGTCGATGATTATGTGATGACAATTATGTGTTGATAATTATGTGTCAATGACCATGTCTTGAGATTATATGAAGGATGTTATTATGAATGATTACATGAATGATGATGAAAACTTGATGGTTTATGTTGAAAATGATGAATATGTTGTTACATCATGCATTCATGGCATACTATGTTGGAACTTCGGTCCGATGTTAGCTTTAATCCCACTGTGTTGATTGGGGTGATTTTGTTGATTATGGTGTGCTCCCTTGTGGAGGATTAATGGTCCCAGTGTCCATTTATGTTGATTGGTACCACATGAATATTCTGATGATGTTGCATTTCATACCAACTGACATTGCGTGTGATTGAATGAATTGTTGGTTTGTGTATGTGTTTTATTGATGATGACTTGATGATGATGTTGTTGTCCCGTTTATGTCCATTTCTTTATATATTTTATAATGAATTATGAATACTCACCATGTCAGCTTGAAAATGTTGCCTCTATGGTTGGTAACTTGCAAGTGATCAAGATTAGCAGTTAGATGTCTGCAGATTTAACATTGAAGTCATTTATTCTTTTCCGCCTATTTTAGAAGGTGTCTTGCTCTGATATGTAACATCGGATGGGGGGAACGCTTAATTGAATACTATGTTGTCTTGTTAGAATTATTTTATAATTTTTCTATATGCCAATTTTATTTGATGACGATATTGACAATGACCTAAAGGGTCTTGATGTTTTGAAATAATGATTTCGTTGCAAGGTCCGAATTTAATTATTGATGTTATCACACGAGTGATTATGATAAACGTTTTGAAAAACCATATTTCGGAGCAAGATATTTTATTTAATGTTTTATGAAGAAATGTGATACCCTTTTATTGATGTTACTCTGATTTATCTGTGTATAATTATCGTAAATAATTGTGGAGTTAGAAGGGTGTTACAATAAGAGGTTCCGTTTCACAAATAGGACACACTTTGTGTCCTTTAACACTATAGCCAACCAAATTACCATATGCAGGAAAATCGTTGATTGTGAAAAATAATATTGCATGCATATTAAACTTTTCACCAGAATATTCATCATCAACTTCAACGCCTTCCTACCACAAAAGTATTAGATCTTCAATTAATGGACTTAGATAAACATATATGTCATTTACGGGCTGTCGTGGTCTAGAAATCATCATACTTAACAACATATACTTAAACTTCATGCACAATCAAGGAGATAGGTTGTAAACCATGAGAAGAATAAGCCACGAAGAATGGTTAGTACTAATATTACCAAAGGGGTTCATCCCATCGGTGGCAAGCCCAAGCCTTAGGTTTCTTGGCTCAGTTCCAAAATCTAGAAACAACAAATTAATTTTCTTCCATTGCAAAGAATCAGCTACATGACGTATGTTTCCATCACATATTCATTGTTCTGCATGCCATCTAATATTCTTTGCGTCATTCACATTAGAAAAAAAGTCTCTTTAATCTTGAAATTATTGGCAAGTAACATAAAACTTTAGCAGGATGCTTCTTCCTATTAACATTGTCATTGTCATTGTCATCACCATTGTTGTCCTTCAGCTTATAATGCGACACCCTACATTCTAGACATTGATCAAAATTTTAATACTTTTTCCTGTATAATATGCAGTCATTAGGACATGCATGTATTTTGATATACTCTAAACCCATTGGTTATAATATCTTCTTGGCATCATATCAACGACCAAACAAAATGTTATCTTCTTGTAGCATTTGTTTTAGCAAATGAAGCAAGTCCGTGAAAATTTTATTTGACCACCCATTTTCGCTTTCAGATTAAACAATTTTAAAACCGCAGACAATCGTATAAAACTTGTGCACCCCTTATATAAAGGGGTCCTTATCAGTACATAAAGTATCATAAATATGGACTTTCTTAAAAGAAGATTCTCTAATATCACGGAACATATCTTCTAGGCGGTCATCCATAAAACCAACTTCATCAACTTCGTTACTTTGTGACGCACGACTCACTTTTTTCCACCTCACTATGCCACATCTAATTGTATAATTTTGACATATATCATCACATCATATGTGATGGAATATTTCATCCTTTGTACCTTTATTTATATTCCCTCAATTAACACAAGGACGATAAAAAATACTATTATTGTCGGAAAGATTTTGATCAGCGTATTCAAGGAATTCAAAAACTCCTTTCTCATATGAGATATGATATCATGACACCAAATGATACACTTACGCCATATATTTCTACCATAATTAAATACTTATCATTATTTAATAATTTTTCATCTCATATTGAAATTTGTGCCAGACTAAAACATATGCATATACACGGTGTAAATGGCCTATGGTGTAATAAAAAAGTGTCATCATAGTATAACTGTTATAATATATTAGATATAATCTATCAGCTTTTATCCAACTACGATCCATAACAAATTCTGAAATTTATATCTAAACAATATTTTGAACAACACAACAAAATCTAAACCTAAAGCATATAAAAAAACTAAAACAAATTCATAACAATAACACAACTCTAAATCTTAAGCATATGGATATTCATTGTAGCAAAGTTATAACATTTTTGTTCACTACTAAATCCAACAACAAAACATAATTAAAACTTATGAACTTTGCACGAAATAGACCACAAAGTCAAACAAGAATGAAGATAGTGAAGATTAGGAAGAGACAAAGATGAGGAAGAAAGTGAAGTTTGCACGAATAATATCGTACATCGAAGAGGAAGAGACCAAGAATGAAGATTCCAATGAACAAAGATTGTGATGATGAAGATTTCGCTATCGATACCACTGTCATCGCTGGTTCACTTAGGGCATGTTATAAAAAGAAATAATAAATAAGTTTTGGTTTAAATTTATCAGAAAAACCTTTAACCACAATTGCTCTATACAACCGCAGTGACATATAGATCTTATTACAACAGTTAAATATTAAAACCATGGTTAAATAATTTTAAATATTTTTATTATTTATGAACTTAAGTGAAACACCTTTTTTGTAATAGGAAAATTGAAAAAAAATATAGTCATTAGTAATCGAAACTTGTAACATTTAATTTATCACCACAATTGTCATACACAATTGTGATTAAATAATTTTTAAAAAATAAAAAATATATGAGGCACATCCAATTTGCGCTATTTCAATATTGAAAGCATATCCATAATAATATTAGTGTTGCTATAAAAATATTTTGTAGAAGTGAGTAGTTACTAATTTAATTTATATAATAAATATATGTCATTGATTACACATATCACATTGTCACCCCAACTCTTGGCTCCAAACATGTATCTGTATAGTTTCATAAATTTACAAACTCGAACAAAATGTACTACATATCAAAATATATATAGAATAACAAAACATGATATTTGAATTAAATGAATATAATTAGTAGATTATGGGTTCAATCAATGACAATAATATTTATCTATATTTGTATATTAATGTAAATAAATTATTAATATTTATAAATGAATAATTTTTATGAAAAATCATTTATTATTATATATTTTCCTATTTATCACTGCAAAAAAAAAACTAAATTTAATAAATTTTTGAATAATTTGATAAAAAAATTAATGTGACCTAATTTAATTCTTACAAAAATAATATTTTTTTTAACATTTCTATGATTCAATCACACTATTTTTTTTCAATTATTCTTTTTATCTTACTCTAAATTACTATATATAACACAATTTCTAAATATTATTGTCTAAATTTACTATATATAAAACAAATTTCTTTATACATAAGAATAGATTCACCTCTATTACAAGTCTTTTTTCTTTGCAAAAACATTAATTATTCAATAAATTTTAAAAATAGTATTTTTCTTATAATAAAAACAGTACATATTATTAAATATTTTTCTTACTTTATAGACACAAAACCGTAAAAACATGTGACCCAAACAAGTCCTTATGTTCGCCGTCCTGGCTTAGTATGACCCTTTTGCCCTTAACCGTTTGTTGTTGTTAGTGTAGTGTTGCGTGTTGCATCATTAATGAATAAAATAGAAATTTTGTTTTCTAGTTCTAAATTTTGTCACTTATAGCATAAAAATCATCATCGTTCAAAAGTCCATATCAGATTCCAATATTTTCCAACTCTATAATCCAATTGCATGCATCACAACCATCCATGTTTTCCTAACATAAACAAAACATCCCTCTAACTTATTAACACCAAAATACCGTCTACGTTCATAAACTAATCTACTCATTTGTCATAACTTTCAAAACTAATCTCATATTATATATACACACACCAAATTGTTGTTAATTTCAGAGTCCTAAGGTTTTTTTATATTTTTCAAAAGGTGACAGTATGTTCTAACAAATTCATGCATCATACAATTCGATTGATTTTTAATTTTCAGTGGAATTAGGATCTCAATTTTGATAATTGTTACCATAGATTTTAAGTTTTATGGGTTTTCTAGCATCCAATTGGTTTATGGAAAATTTGAATGTTGATAATTTGTTTTTGTTTTCTAGTGTTATATACAGTGAGCTTATAGCATGGCGGTTGAAAGGTCTGGAATTGCCAAAGATGTTACAGAAGTGAGTTTCTGTATTTTGATGGCATTTTGTGTGCTATTTTATTTATGCTAATTTCTGTTATTTATTTTTGTGTTTGTGTTTGTAATTTTTATAGTTGATTGGAAAAACTCCTTTAGTATATCTGAACAAAATCGCGGATGGTTCTGTTGCTCGCATTGCCGCGAAACTTGAATTGATGGAGCCATGCTCCAGTGTAAAAGACAGGTAACAATTTAGGTTTCTTCCAATAGTGCTACTATCTATTTTTTGAGTTTTGATTCTTGATTTTGTGAGCGAAATGCTTTTGAATTGGTTTGTGAATCTTTATAAATGTAGGATTGGCTATAGTATGATTACTGATGCAGAGGAGAAAGGGCTCATTACGCCTGGCCAGGTTGGTACTCGATAAAGATAAAAATTCATCGGATTGGTCTTTGAATGCGAGTTTAAATTCACTTACTAGTACTAATTTGATGTATCTCTGAGTTTATTATCAGCTGTACTTATTTTGATTCATGTTGGTTTATATTGTGTTGATGAAGAGTGTCCTCATTGAGGCAACGAGCGGTAACACTGGCATCGGATTGGCCTTCCTAGCAGCAGCAAAAGGCTACAAGCTTATCATTACAATGCCTACTACAATGAGTCTTGAAAGAAGAACTCTTCTTCTATCTTTTGGGGCTGAGTTGGTTCTGACAGATCCTGCAAAGGGAATGAAAGGGGCAGTTCAGAAAGCGGAAGAGATATTAGCCAAGACTCCAAATGCGTATATCCTTCAACAATTCGACAACCCTGCTAATCCAAAGGTATCTCTACTCGTTTGTTCAACAACTACGGTAATTAACGCTTGACAAATTCGGGTGACACATTGTTGTATCATTGTATTCATAGGTGCATTATGAAACCACTGGCCCGGAGATATGGAAAGGCACAGGAGAGAAAGTTGATGCTCTTGTTAGTGGTATAGGTACTGGCGGTACCATAACAGGTGCTGGTAAATATCTTAAAGAGCAGAATCCCAACATCAAGGTTCGATTTTTAGTCATTCTGTTGATTGGTTGTGATATACCGATAAAGTTGAACTTTTGACTCCGAAATTGTATACAAATTAAACTCCTGTTTCTGATTTATAGTTTTGATTTGTTTTATGCAGCTGTATGGTGTGGAACCAGTTGAAAGTCCTGTACTGTCCGGAGGAAAGCCAGGTAAGTTGCAATACTGTCTTGCTCCTCAGAGTTGATATAAGAACTTACTTTTGAAGCCGATGATGATGTGCAAATTTTCATTATAAACGTTCAGGTCCACACAAGATTCAAGGGATTGGCGCTGGTTTTGTTCCCGGGGTATTGGATGTTAGTCTTCTTGATGAAGTAGTTCAAGTAAGTTTCAATGTTTTCTGAAAAATTATGATTCCTCGTCATGTATCACGCTAAAAGAATTATAGATAGAGCATTTTATCTAAATATCTCTTTATGTGTGATTTGGCAGGTATCAAGTGATGAAGCAATTGAAACTGCAAAAGCTCTCGCGCTTAAAGAAGGCCTATTTGTAAGTTCTAAATCTCTAGAAGCACCAGTATTTGAGGCTATTCTTGATCCTCTTTCGCGATTCATATCTGAATTTGTGAAGTAAGAAAACGATTGTATTATTTTCTTGTTCCGATTGAATTAGTTTGTTGATTCTCTATGCTGAATATTGTTTTAGGTTGGAATATCATCTGGAGCTGCGGCTGCAGCTGCCATTAAGGTAGCAAAAAGATCAGAAAATGCTGGAAAGCTTATTGTTGTAAGTTTATCGAATTCATCCAAATTTTGTTAAAACTATTTTGAATATCATGCTCGGCGTTTCATATTCATTTTGGTAAGAGTATTATTATGGTTTAAACCAATGGCATTTTCATTTTGATATGGTGCAGGTTGTTTTCCCTAGCTTTGGTGAGAGGTACCTATCCTCTGTGCTGTTTGAATCGGTGAGACGCCAAGCAGAAAGCCTCACATTTGAACCATGAATTTCAGTTGAAGGATGTAATCTTATTCTGTAATGATTTCAAGTGATGGATTTTCACTGGCGAAACCGGGTTGTGTTTCTGAATTCGAATTACTTCAAAAGAGAAGAATAATTGTTACTTTTGCTGAAGACTCATGTATTTAATCTGTATGCAAGTAGTATTTATCAATCCAAAAACTTCACCCAAAAACTTTTATATTTTTCTTAAGAGCTTTCACTTCCCCATTCTTGACTCGAGAGCAATTTTTATATTTAAATACTTCTTCAACGGATGATGAAATTCTCATAGAATTAATAGTTGTAATAAAACTTTGATACTGAATGGAAAGATGTTAAGAGGAGATATATTGAGAAT
Source organism: Lathyrus aphaca (assembly GCA_963966055.1). Classification (NCBI taxonomy): domain Eukaryota; kingdom Viridiplantae; phylum Streptophyta; class Magnoliopsida; order Fabales; family Fabaceae; genus Lathyrus; species Lathyrus aphaca. The sequence continues at coordinate 46,430,139 of OZ014520.1, forward strand.
AAAATATATATACTTGAAGAGACAAGATTTTATCTTTTTTTCAAAGTAATGAATAATCAGAAATTATTCAGATAAATATCAAAATTATCAGAAATTTAAGAATCACCAATAGAAAAATCATTTTTAATATTTACCTCTAGTTCATGAGACTGAAGTTTTTTTTTTTTGGAGCAGATCATATTTACTTTCTTCTTCTTCTTCTTCTACACTATGATTGGTGCTGAAGGTGACAATTCCTGCAAAAGAGAAGACAATCACTACTATAAAATATACATTTCATTACCTCGACCTTTAAATCAGCTAAAATAATAACTCTTATTTAGACGCCTTAATTTTTTATTTATTTAATGAAACAATTTTCACCATGGCCCAATCTATCAATCGTGGTGCAAGATTAAGGATTACATACATGCTTTGAATCTAAGCACCAATAATTTTCCATTTTTTCATTACAAAAGAGGGCGTCTCCCCTTAATTTATATATTTATATTAAAATTAAAACACTTTTCATCACAATCATTTCTATATGAACTGTAGTGAAATGTGGTGTTCAATTTTTCAATCTCAGTGAGTTTAATTTTCATAGCACAAAATTTAGTTTTTACATACTTTTTTTTACAATCTCAGATACACTTTGTTTGCAATATCTTCAATCATTTTTCCTATACCTTAAATTTTTTGACATTAAAGATCAATGTTAAGATTCAAACATATCGTTTACTTGATAAAGTGAATCTTAATATTAATCTTTAAATCAAGTTTGTCAATATACTGCATTAACTTTTGAATAATAAAATATGTTGATTGAAAGCAGAATGAATTAGGTTTAATAAAAATGTGAAAGACGCATTTGTTCAGTTTTATAGATAAATCCCTAAATAATTTCACCATGGTTGAGTAGGGAAATTGTGATATATCACTAGAGTTATTGTTGTTAACCGTGGTGATAAATGTTTCTCAAAATAAAACATAACACGTTTTAGTTTATTTTCTTTATAACTCAAGTGACCTAGTGAAAGAACAGAAGAAAGAAATAGTAGAAATCTAGTAAACTCCGTCATTTCAAGTTCGAATCAAGGAGTGGAAAGACTAAACTTCAATAAGCATACACAAAAATCATTTCTCTACCTCTTCCTTTTCTCCACAGTTAAGTACGGTATGTTATCTATTTCATCACCATTCATGTTGAGTTTCAAATTTTTGCTATTTGTTGAGATAGTTATAGGTTGTTGTTGTTGTTTAATGTTATATGTTGTTGTGATTAAGTGAGATTGATATTGTTTTTGTGTTATTGAGAATTTTATGCATTGCTGTTGTAGATTTTTAATTCTTATTGTGTTGTTGTATTGAGATTGTTAAGGTGTTGATGACAATCTTGCTATTGTATTGTTGATGGTATATATTATTTTTCCATATTGTTGAAAATTTATTTAGTAATTTGTTGTATTGATAATGTCATTGTGTTCTTATATTATTGTATTGTTAAATGATTTTATAAACATTTGATATAAATTTTAGAATGCATTATGGACCGTAGTTGGATGAAACCTGACAGATTATGTCCGATGTATGAGAAATAAGTTATTGAATTCCTTGAATATGCAGAACAATATATTCCTAACAGTAATGAAATCTTTTATCGTCTCTGTGTTATATGCGAGAATATTAAAAAAAACTCAAAGAAAGAAATATTTCATCACCTATGTTGTGATGAAATTTGTCAAAATTATACAATATGGATGTGACATAGTGAAATCGACAAAAAACAAACAAACTGCGACATCACGAAGACATGAAGTTAATGTAGATATGGATGATCGGCTAGAAGATATGATCAGTGATATTGAAGAATCTTTTATCAAGAAAACTCATATTTATGATACTTTTTTTACAAACCCATATTTATGATACTTATGTAGTGACAAAGATGTGTTGTTATATAAGGGGTGCATAAGTTTTACACCATTGTCTGCACAATTAAAATTGTTTAATCTGAAGAAAAAAAGTGGGTGGACGAATAAAAGTTTCATAAAATTGCTTGAGTATCTAAAGCAAATGTTATCAGAAGATAATAATTTGTGGGACTATAGTTATGAAACCAAGAAGATATTGTATCCAATGAGTTTGAAGTAGATAAAAATATATGAATATTGTAATTATTGCATTATATACATGAAATAGTATGAAAAACAAAATCAATGCCTGAAATATGGTGATTCGCACTACAAAATGAAGGACAATAATGGTGATGACGATAATAATGATAACAATAAGTGTTATTCTACCAAAGTGTTATGAAACCTGCCAATAATTACAAGGTTCAAGAGAATGTTTTCGAATGTGAATGACACAAAGAATATTATATGGTATGCAGATGAAAGAAAATGTGATGGAAAAATTTGCCATGTAGATGATTCTTTGCAATGGAAGAAAATTGATTCGTTATTTTTGGATTTTGGCCATGAGCTAAGAAATCTGAGGCTTGGACTTGACACTGATGGAATGAACCTCTTTATTGATCTAAGTACTAACCATATTTGGTGGCTTGTTTCTCTCACGGTTAATAACCTATTTCCTTGGTTGTGCATAAAGCTCAAATATATGTTGTAATCTATGATGATTTCGGGAAAAAAAAACCTATAAATGACATAAATGTTTATCTAAGTCCATTAATTAAATTTTTAAGATTTTTATGGGAGGAAGGTGTTGACGTTGATGATGCGTATTCAAGTGAAAAGTTTAAGACATGTGCCATGTTATCTGCCATAATCAACGACTTTCCTGCATATGGTAATTTGGTTGGATATAATGTCAAGGGACATAAAGTGTTTCCTATATTAGAATGTAATACGTATTTTTCCCAATTTCTATTTGGGAAAAAAGACCATTTACATTGGACATCAGATATTTCTAAAACCCAATTATCCATATTGTAGATTGTAGAAGACTTTTAATGGAGAGCAGAAGTTTGATATCACTCCTAAGCCTTTAACCAAGGATGATGTTTATAAACGACAAGCAAACATTAAGTAGTCATATATGAGTTGTTGTTGTTGTTGGCATAAAAATAATATTATCCGGAGACTTAAATAAATTACGGGGTGTTTCATGATGAGTAGTCATATATGAGTTGTTGTTGTTGACATTGTATAATGAAATCGTTGCATGTATGCATGTATGTCATTGGTGTTGCAAGACATGTTGCATAGTTGGAACAAGATACCAAGGTGGGGTATGTTCGTTGTTGTGATGTTGGTGAGATCATGAAATAGGATCGTACATGGCCATGAAATTGGGGTCAAGGGTGTGATCATGAAATATGGATCATATTGGACCATGAAAGAGGGGTCGAGAGTTCCGACAGGAACTAGATCTTGAAATAGAGATCGGATTATGGTACCGCATGCATAAAGCCAAGTAGGGTCTCATTGCATCATTGTTGTTGTATATGACTTTGTTGATGTGTATGTTATGGAGGTGTATGATGTTGTTGTGGATAAAATATGGTTGTGTAGTGTTTGTTGAGAAATTGTGTTTTATTTCTGATACTTGTTAATTCTTATTATATTACTCTTTTGTGATGTAAGTATATCACCCATTTTGTTTGAATGTTGCCTCTATGTTGGTAACGTGCATGTGATTAGGATAAGGAAAGTGATGGTCTGTGAAGTCGGTGTACTTCACGTTGTTAGGATGTCGGCTCTGATACGTCACTTTGGGTGTCGGGAAGACGTTACACTTTATTTGAAAAAAATATTTAGTGACAAAAATATTATAAGTTATTTTTGAATTCCGCTGCATGTTAAAGAATTTTCTTATAAACGTATCATTGAGCCTTATGTCAGTTTTGAAGTTGAATTGTGACACTTAAATAGTTTTGAATGAAAATTTTACTCTGATTTTATTATTATTTTCGTGGGGTAATTTGGGTGTTACAAAGTGGTATTAGAGCAGGCCGGTTCGTCCAACCAAGTTGTTGAGTCGCGAGTCGTTGAGTTGTTGTGTCATTGTGTTGTTGTTGTTAAGTGTTGAGCATTGTTGTTGCGCTATTGTTGTTGTTGTTGATTCTAAATCATTGTTGGATTGTGTTGTGTGACAAATTTAGAATGGCTGGAAGGAATGATTTTGCACTTGCCGTTGCTATGCAAGAGATGGCACAGGCCGTGCAAAATCTGATGAATGTTGGGGATTGTGAAAGTGATGAGTTCAGGAAGAATGATCCGCCTACATTCAAAGGGAAGTATGACCTGGATGGGGCACAAGACTGGCTTAAGGAGATCGAGAGGATATTCAGAGTGATGGAGTGCTCGGAAGGAAGTAATGTGCGGTTGGGTTGGCACATACTGGTAGCTGAGGCTGATGATTGGTGGGTTGGCACTTGCCAACAGTTGGATGCATCTGGTGAAGCAGTCACCTGGGCTGTGTTCAAGAGAGAATTTATGAGGAAGTACTTTCCTGGAGATGTTCGGGGAAAGGAGGAAATTGAATTTCTGGAGTTGAAACAAGGCAACATGTTTTGTGACTGAGTATGTTGCGAAGTTCACTGATTTGGTGAAGTTTTATCCTCATTATAGCGAGGCAACTGCTGAGTTCTCGAAGTATGTCAAATTCGAGAATGGTTTGAGGCCTGAGATTAAGTAGACGATTGGTTATCAGAGAATCTGAAGGTTTCCGAATTTGGTGGATTGTTGTAGGATCTTTGAGGAAGATAACAAGGCTCGATCTGAGCATTTCAAAGTTCTAGCTAAGAGAAAAGGTAAACAACAGATGAATCGTAGGAAACCTTATGCAGATCCTGCTGATAAGGGTAAGTAGAAACAAAATGAAGGTAAAAGGACAGGTGGGGAGGTGCTCCTGCTTCACTGAAGTGCTATAGGTGTGGTGAAATGGGTCATCGTGTCAGTGAGTGCATGAGCGATATGAAAAAAAATATTTCAAGTGTGGTCAGCCTGGACACTTGATTGTCGAGTGCAAGGAAAATCTGGTTACTTTCTACAACTGTGGGGAGCAAGGTCACATCAGTACGCGTTATCAGAAGCCTAAGAAAGTTGCAATTGGAGGGAAGGTGTTCGCTTTGACAGGGACACAGACTTCCATCGAGGATCATTTGATTAGAGGTATTTGTCATATTAATAGTATTCTATTGATTGCTATGATTGAAACAGGTGTGACACACTGTTTTATTTCTCTTGATTGTGTGAGGAAATTAGGACTTGTCGTCTCTCCGATACAAGGAGAGATGGTAATAGAGACTCCTGTGGATGGGTCGTTAACTACTTCTCTCATATGTCTGAATTATCTGTTATCGATTTATGGTAATGACTTTAGTGTGGATTTTATTTATTTGTCGTTAAGAGGTATGTATGTAATTCTAGGTATGAATTAGTTGGAGTACAACCATGTTCATATTAATTGCTTCAGTAAGTCAGTTCGGTTTCTTACTCCTGGTGAAGAGGAAGAAGAAGTTGGTTATTTGTCTGCTCGAGAGTTGAAAGAGCTTATGGAGGAGGAAGCGCAAGTTTTGAAGTTGTTTGCATCGTTGTCGGTGGAGAATGATATGGCAATTAGTGACTTACAAGTGGTGAGAGATTTTCCGAAAGTTTTTCCAGATGATGTTATGGATGTGCCGCCAAAGAGAGAGAGAGAGAGAGAGAGAGAGAGAGGTGGAGTTTAATATTGATCATGTGCCAAGAACAAAACCTATTTCGATGGCACCGTATTATATGTCGGCTTCCAAGTTATCTGATTTGAAGAAACAATTAGAAGAACTGTTAGAAAAGAAATTTGTGAGACTGAGTGTATCACCGCAGGGAGCACCAATATTGTTGGTAAATAAGAAGGATGGTAGTATGAAGTTGTGTATTGATTACAGACAACTAAATAAGGTAACAATTAAGAATAAGTATCCCCTTCCAAGGATAGAGGATCTGATGGATCAATTGGTTGGTTCTCGGGTGTTTAGTAAGATCGATTTGCAATCGGGTTATCATCAGATAGTGAAAGATGAAGATATTCAGAAGAATGCGTTTAGGACTCGGTATGGACACTATGAATATGTAATGATACCATTTGGAGTTACTAATGCACATGGTGTATTCATGGAATATATGAATCAGATTTCCATAAGTATTTGGATCAATTTGTTGTTGTTTTTATAGATGACATTCTGATTTATTCTAAGTCAGAAGAAGAGCATGTTGAACATTTGAGAATTGTGTTGCAAGTGTTGAAAGAGAATAAGTTGGATGCGAAATTGTCGAAGTGCGAATTTTGGTTGAAAGAGGTGTGCTTTCTTGGTCATGTGATTTCAGAAAGAGGGATTGTTGTGGATCCTTCCAAAGTAGATGCAGTGCTACAATGGGAGACTCTGAGGTCAGTGACAGAGATTAGAAGTTTCTTAGAATTGGCCGGTTATTATCAAAGGTTTATTGAAGGGTTTTCGAAGTTGGCACTTCCGTTGACCCAATTGACTTGTAAGAATAAAGCATTTGTGTAAGATTCTCAGTGTGAGAAGAGTTTTATTGAGCTGAAGAAGAAGTTGACTATTGCACTAGTTTTGTTTTTACTGAATGCAGATGAACCGTTTATGGTGTATTGTGATGCTTCTTTGATGGGTTTAGATGGAGTATTGATGCAAGATGGTCAAATTGTGGCGTATGCTTCGCGTCAGTTGAGAATTCATAAGAGGAATTATCCTTCTCACGATTTGTAGTTAGCAGTTGTGGTTTTTGTATTAAAGAATTGGAGGCATTATTTGTATGGTTCGAGGTTTGAGGTGTATAGTGATCATAAGAGTTTGAAATACCTATTTGATCAGAAAGAGCTGAATATGAGACAAATACGTTGGTTAGAGTTTCTGAAGGATTATGACTTTAGTTTGAATTATCATCCATGTAAGGCTAATGTTGTAGTTGATGCCTTGAGTCGGAAGACATTGCATATGTCAACTATGATGGCTATGGAGTTGGAACTAATTGAAAAAATAAGAGATATGAGTTTGATTTGTGAACAGACACCTCATAGTGTGATGTTGGGAATGCTGAAGGTTAATAATGATTTTCTTGATCGTGTTCGGGAAAGTCAGAAGTCAGATGTGAAATTGGTGGACTTAATGGTTAATGATGAACGAGTTGGAAATAATGAGTTTCGAGTTGATGAACAGGGACTACTTAGATTTTGGGATGGTATTTGTATTCCTAACGACCTTGAATTAAAGAGAATGATTCTTGAAGAAGGGCATAGAAGTGGTTCGAGTATTCATCCAGGAGCGACGAAAATGTATCAGGATTTAAAGAAGATATTTTGGTGGTATGGTATGAAGTGTGATGTGGATCAGTTTGTGTATACATGTTTTACTTGTCAGAAGTCGAAAGTGGAACATCATAAACCCGTTGGTTTGATGCAACCGTTGGATATTCCCGAGTGGAAATGGGATAGTATATCGATGGATTTTGTTACGAAGTTACCTACTACTCCAAGAGGGCATGATTCTATTTGGGTGATCATTAACAGGTTGATTAAGTCAATGCATTTTATACCGATTGGTATTACTTATTCTTTGTACAGATTGGCAGAGATATATGTTGGTGTGATTGTGAAGATGCATGGAATATCATTGAATATTGTGTCGGATAGAGATCCATGATTTACTTCGAGATTTTGGGAGAGTTTGCAAGAGGCATTAGGTTCTAAGTTGAAGTTGAGTTTAGCTTATCATCCTCAGACTAATGGACAGACGAAGAGGATGATACAATCCTTAGAAGATTTGTTAAAGGCTTGTGTGCTTGAACAAGGTGGTGTTTGGGATAGTAACTTGCCATTGATTGAGTTTACTTATAACAATAATCATTATTCCAGTATCGGAATGGCACCGTTTGAAGCTTTGTATGGTCGAAGATGTCAGACACCTTTGTGTTTCCATGATTCAGGTGAGAGTGTTGTACTTGGACCTGAGATTGTGCAACAGACTACTGAGATGGTGAAGTTGATTCAAGATAAGATGAGGACTTCACAGAGTAGGCATAAAATTTACCATGACAAGAGAATGGAGGATCTTGAGTTTCAAGAAGGAGATCATGTGTTTTTGAGGGATACTTCGGTGACCGGTGTTGGACGAGCTTTTAAGTCGATAAAGCTTACTCCTATGTTTATTAGACCGTATCATATATCGGCATGAATTGGACTTGTTGCTTATAGAGTGGCGTTGCCACCGAGATTTTTCAATTTTCATGATGTGTTTCATGTTTCGCAGCTTCAGAAGTATGTTCCGGATCCGTCACATGTGATACCGATGGATGAAGTTGAGGTAAGAGATAAAATTACGGTTGAAGCATTACCATAACTAATTGACAATCGAGAAGTAAAGCAATTGAGAGGCAAGGAAATTGTCCTTGTGAAGGTGCTTTGGGGAGGATATGCCGGTGGACACAGGACTTGGGAATTAAAGAGTAGGATGCGAGAATCGTATCCGAATGTTTTTTATTGAGGTAAGTTTTCGAGGACGAAAACAATTTTAGTGGGGGAGAGTTGTAACGCCCCAAATTTTATTTGGAATGTCGTGTTTTGGTGTATGAAGAATAATATATATTATCAAATATAATTTTAATTGAGAATTATATTATGGTGGATAATATTGTTATTATTATTATTATTGGATAAATTAAATCATTGGAGAATACGAGGTGAGGAGCAAGGTGGTCAATTGGTGGGTTTAGTGAGGGTAAGAGTGGAAGTCCCTAAGTTGGTCTAAGGGATTTAGTTGTAAAAAGAGGAAAAGGATCGTATTCTGAGAAAGGGAATAACGATCATGAAATTGAGAGGAGAAGAAGGAAAGGGCTTGATCGTGAAGAAGAATCCGCGAGGAAGAGGAATTTCTCGTCAAAACCAAGGTAAGGGTGGGATTCTTCCATCTCTAAAGGGTTTTATAATGGGAATTGAGTAGGTTCAAGATTAGGGATTGAGGTTTTGGTGATTTAAATGAGAATTATGTTGATTAGTTGGTCGTTGTTGTTAGTTGATAATGTTGTGAATTAGGTGATTAAAGGGAATACCCTGAAATTATCTGGCTGGAATTGGTGATTTGTGGTGAGATTTTCATAGCATAATAACTGGAGGTCGCATAAGGAGAAACGCGTGAACCGCAGAGCTCGCTTAGCGAGCAAGGTGAACCTTTGGAAATTCAGAATACAGAGAGTTGCTCGCTTAGTGAGAAACCCCCCTCGCTCAGCGAGACATGGAGTGAAAAATGTCGATTTTTAATTCCGAAAAATTCCTTAAAATTATCTAAATGATTTAGTAATGCTTAGGAATCATTGTAGTATAATTGAAGGTAGTAAAAGAGTTGTTATACACATAATTGTAGGGATAATTAGTATAACTTGAATAATGAATATTGTTTAGTATGTTATTGGCTTTTGTTGTTGTTATGAGTCATTGTTGTTGTGATGAGTTACATATCGTTGTTGTTGTTGATATATGTATATGTGATATGTTGTGGTATGTGTTATTGTGGCATTGTGGTGGTTGAAGTTGATTTATGTGGTTATATATTAAAAATTCATGATGTCGATGATAATTGTGGTGATAATGAATTGTTGTATGTTGCTCGGTGTTGTGATGAGTAGTTGTATATGAGTTGTTGTTGACATTGTATAATGAAATCGTTGCATGTATGCATGTATGTCATTGGTGTTGCATGACATGTTGCATAGTTGGAACAAGATACCAAGGCGAGGTATGTTCATTGTTGTGATGTTGGCGCGACCATGAAATAGGGATTGTACGTGGCCATGAAATAGGGGTCGAGGGTGTGATCATGAAATAGGGATCATACTGGACCATGAAAGAGGGGTTGAGAGTTCCAACGGGAACTGGATCTTGAAATAGAGATCAGATTATGGTACTGCATGCATATAGTCAAGTAGGGTCTCATTGCACCATTGTTGTTGTTGTTGTTGTTGTAGTATATGACTTTGTTGATGTGTATGTTGTGGAGGTGTATGATGTTGTTGTGGATAAAATATGGTTGTGTAGTGTTTGTTGAGAAGTGGTATTTTATTTCTGATACTTGCTAATTCTTATTATATTACTCTTTTATGATGTAAGTATCTCACCCTTCTGTTTAAATGTTTCCCCTATGTTGGTAACATGTAGGTAATTAGGATAAGGAGAGTTATGGTAAGTGAAGTCGTTGTACTTCACGTCGTTAGGATGTCGGCTCTGATACTTCACTTTAGGTGTCGGGATGACGTTACACTTTATTTGACGAAAATATTATAAGTTATATTTGAATTCCGCTGCATGTTGAACAATTTTCTTATAAACATATCATTGAGCCTTATGTCAGTTTTGAAGTTGAATTGTGACACTCAAATAACTTTAAATGAAAAATTTACTCTGATTTTATTATTATTTCCGTGGGGTTAATTTCGGTGTTACACTATCTTCTAGATGTTATTGACGAATGCGTAAGAGAAATAAAGATGGAATCGGCTACCTATTATGATATATTGAAAATTCAAACCCCTCCGATCTTGGAAGATGGTAATTAGCGAGAACCTTATCGAGACGAAAGTCTAAGTGAATGCTTAGCACTTACACCAGACCATATGCCTTGCCCGAAGAATTTAGTGCTAGATCTGGAAGTTCTACCCAATAATTTTAGATATGAAATCCTAGACCCAAAACTTAAAAGACTAGTGGTAGTAAATGCAGACTTAGGACAACTCGAAACCGAAAAAAAATAGACAACTTAAGAAAATATCCAATTATGTTAGGCTATAACATATCTGACCTAAAAGGAATAAGTCCTTCAATTTGTATGCATCACATTATGCTAGAGGAATACTGTAAAACCTCTAGAGAACACCAGAGAAGGATCAACCTGATTCTAAGTACTATAGTCAAGGATAAAGTGAAGAAGTTACTAGATGCTGGAATCATATATCCAATCTCCGATAGTCAATGGGTTAGCCCAGTGCATGTCGTACCAAAGTAGGGGGCATTACAGTTATTAAAAACTCAAAAGGTGAGTCTATAACATATAGAGTAGTAACCGAAAGTAGAATGTGCACCAATTACTGAAAATTGAACAAAGCTACCCGGAAAGATCATTTCCCATTATCCTTCATCGATCAAATGCTGAAAAAGTTTCGAAGGATGCATGTCGAACCTAGAGATGGTACTAGAGAGATGTGTTAGAGTGAACCTCGTACTTAATTGGGAAAAATGTCACTTCATGGTCAGACAAGGAATTGTGCTTGGACATGTGATATCCAATAAAGGGATCGAGGCTGACAAAGAAAAAATAGAAGTGATAAAGGACCTTCAACCTCCAAAGACCGTAAAAGAAATACGATGTTTCTTAGGACATGCCAGTTTCTACCGACGATTCATTAAGGACTTTTCGAAAATCACTAAGTTGTTGACCGGTCTATTAATTAAAGACGTCGAGTTTATTAGCGTACACATCATGCAACCACCAGATTGGACACTACCGTTTGAGATCATGTGTGATGCGAGTGATCATCTTATAGGCGCAGTCTTAAGACAAAGAAAGGATAAAAATGTTCACACAATTTACTATGCCAGTAAAACTTTAGACCATGCTCAAATGAACGATGCCACTACAGTAAAAGAACTCTTAGCCATTGTGTTCGCTCTTGAAAAATTTAGTTCATACCTAGTAGGAGCTAAAATAATCATCTACACCAATCACGCTGCTATTAGATATCTTTTTAGCAAAAAGGTTGCGAAACCCAGACTACTAAGATGGATCTTATTACTATAAGAATTCGATTTAGAGATCAAAGATAATAAAGGAACTGAAAATGTAGTAGCAAACCACTTATCAAGAATGGAAGGTACTAAACCTGACCAAATGTCTATCAATGACGATTTCCCTGATGAACGTCTAATAGCCCAAATAAAGAGTGAAATATCTTCCTTAAATCAGACGAACCGAAGCAAGAAGAAATAGTGGAAGAAATCTATACACAATCAACCCTACCTTGGTATGCTGACATAGTCAACTACTTAGCCGCCGAAGTATTTCCACCTGATCTTACTTATCAACAAAAAAAAAATTCTTTCACAATCTAAAACAATACTACTGAGATGAACCTTTGCTTTTTAAACGATGAGTCGATGGTATCTTCTGTCGACGTGTCCCTGAAGACGAAATGGAGAACATCATCACTCAATGTCACTCCGCTCCTTATGGTGGACATACAAGCACTTCAAAGACTTGTGCAAAGATCCTGTAATCTGGTCTCTTTTGGCCCACTCTTTGGAAAGACGTCCACATCGCTATACTAAACTGCGATCGGTGCCAACACACTGGTAACATATCTAGACGCGAAAAGATGCCCCAAAAAGGAATTTTGGAAGTAGAAGTCTTTGATGTTTGGGGGATTGGCTTCATGGGACCATTCATGTCTTCACTTGTTAATAAGTATATACTCGTCGTTGTCGATTACGTTTCGAAATGGATTGAAGTTATAGCTTCTCCGACAATTGATACGCGAGTAGCCATAAAGCTTTTCAAAAATGTGATCTTCCCCAGATTCGGTGTGCCGAGACTCGTCATAAGTGACGGAGGCTCCCATTTCATATAAAAAATATTCGAAAAACTATTATTAAAATATGGAGTAAGACACCGTGTAGAAATGCCTTATCATCCACAAACTAGTGGATAAGTCGAAGTCTCAAATAGATATAAAAAAATCTTAGAAAATATCTTCGTTACATCTAGAAAATATTGGTCAACAAAGTTACATGAAGCTTTATGGGATTATATAATAGCTTTTAAGACACCCATCAGAATCACGCCATTCAAATTATTCTATGGAAAATCTTGCCACCTGTCGATAGAAATAGAGCACAAAGCCTATTGGGAGATTAAAACCCTTAACTTTATCTATACTGACGCATGTGAAAAGCGTGTCTTAGACTTGCACGAATTAGAAGAGCTGAGACTAGACGTTTATGAAAATACCCGAATACACAAGGAAAGAACCAAAAGATGGCACAATAAGCATATATCTAGAAAAGAATTTAGTGTAGGATACATTGTACTCCTATACAACTCAATACTTAGGTTGTTTTCTTGGAAAATTACGATCTAGATGGTCTGGTCCCTTCGAAGTGACAAATTTTTTATTAAGTGGCGCAGTTGAAATAAAAGAATAATCTAGTGTACCATTTGTAGTAAATGGGAAACATTTAAAACATTATCACTTGTTGCACCCCAAAATTTTCCCTCCCCAAGACAAGAAATTGTGTACTAAGAGGTTCACAAGGTTCACAAGACATCTCATGAGGTTCACAAGGTTCACAATTAGTCAGAAAGTTTGGCAATTCCCTCAAACAATGCATCCTCCTAAGCAAGGCATCCTAAACTAGGGTTTTGACTCCCATCAGGCTAAATGGACTTACAAGGCTTCAAGTGAGTTTCATAGCATCCTATATGTGTTCAAGAATCCCCATGTCAAGTTTCGAGACTTTCCCAAAAGATTTGCTCAGTCAGATGATCAGATAGGTTAAAATCAGTCAAGGCAGTCAAAAAGTCAAACTGAGGTCAAACCAAAGTCAAACTTCATGATTTTTTCCCAACATCAAGTATATTAAGTAAAATTCATCATTTGATCAAGGGTTGATCATGATTCATCAAGGAGATTTCAGATCATCAAGAATCAGGAGTTTCTAAATTAGGGTTTTCATAGGAAAAGTCAACTGAACTTTGACCAGCCATAACTTTCACATGCTTCATCAAAAATTTTCCATCCAAAGCTCATTTTGAAGGAAATTGAATTATCTACAACTTTGTGTCTCACAAGCCAAGCCCAAAAATTCTTCATTTGGAAGGTATGAGCTAAGACATTATAGGTCCTTTTAAAAGTCAACAAAAGGTCAACAACTTCCAAAGAGTATAATTTGTTAATGGTAAAAGATATGGACATGAGACCAAAGAGGTTGGTTAGAGGAATCTCTAAGCTTTCTAAAATGTCCAAGAACACCTTCATAGCATTAAAATTGAAGGATTTGTGCCCTTGCAAAGTTGGGAAAGTTTTGAGAGGTTTATGAAGCAAATGGGGTCTTAAAACCATAATTCACCAAATGGGCTTACTTTTTTATGATCCAAACACTTCCATGACATCATGCACGAATTAAAATTTATTTATTCATAATTTTATTCATTTTATTTTATTTATTATGATTTTTTATGTTAAAAATCATTTTAAATTAAAATAAAATATAAAAGGATGGATATTTGATTTGATTTTGGTTCTAGAAGGTCTTAATATTCATTTAAAAGTGATTGGTACCATATAATTTCAGATCATACAAATATAGCAATGTTAGATCAAAATATTTCAATTTTTAAGGATGAATCTTTTTCAATCTCTAAATATCCAAAAGTCCAAAGGATTGAATAATTTTTTGACCTAATTCTGATGTATCATATATATACAACATAAAGCAATGCATTGGACACGAATTGGCTGCCTCAAGAACACTAAACAAGTTTCAAAATTTTCAGCAAAAGACAAGATTCGGTTTTGGCATTTGGGACTGTTTCAAAGCAATTTGAAGGTTGCTATGGGTTCCCTGATCATCATTGAGTGTTTCTCCATAATCATTATCATCAATATCATAATGAATTGATCAACCGGAATTCATATTTTCTCCATATTTGAATTTTTTCGATTTTCATTATACTGTCATTATTCCTTGAATTTGATCTCATATTTTTGTTTGTGATGATGTTTTGAATCTTTCTGGATGAATCGATTTGATTTTAGGTACGTGAATGAAGGTCCACCATTGTTAGGGTTTTGACCTCCCATTTGGGGCCTCCCTCATTAGACCATTTAAAAACTCTTTAAGACCATGGTTGGATTGGGCATGATGTGGGGTTTGAGTGGACATAATCAATTTGGATGAATTGTATTTGGTTTGTGTGTTGTTTGTTTCGCAGGTTTACCCGCGAAAGCGAAATTCGCAGCAAAACTCCCAACAAAATTCGCAGGAAATTTTGTAGGGCTGGAGGAAGAAGAAGAAGATTGACGCCATCAGAAAAATTCAAATGTTGTCATAATATTTTTTCAATTGCTTCATAATTCATTTCAGGAAATGCTGGTTGGCCCAGTGGCTGCAACACACGCGCATGAAGCAACAAACCTTGGTTCGATCCCAGGTTTTTCACATTTTTTCTAATTATTTCATCACTTTTACAGGTTTAATACATTACCTATTATTACTAACAAATTAACACTAGCGCGCTGGTGGCCTGGTGGTTTTGGCTGGATGTTTGAAGCTTCATGACCTGGGTTCAAATCCCAGGTCCCCCCTCTTCTTTTTTAAGGCATTTTCTTCCATTTCTTTTTATTTTAATTATTGTCACTTTTCTTAATTAATTCACTAATTATCATTAAATAATTAAAATAATTTCCTTTAAATATTTTCTAAAAATAATAATAATAACTTTTGTTTGTAAATAATTTTTATTTTCTCAAAAAATTTAACTATGTATTATTATAGCCAATTAGGTTTTATTTTGTAAAAGTTTAAAATATAGTTAATTAGGTTTAAATTAATCATTTTAAAACCCTAATTTATTTTTAAAATTTCTAACCCTAATCTCTAACCCTAATTTTTATTTAATTTTAAATATTGAACTTAATTAATTTTTCTAATATCTAATTAAATAATTAATCTTGTTTTTGTAAATATTTATTATATTGTTTATTATCATTCTAATTACTTTATTATTATTATTATTATTTTTTAAATTCTTCAAAATTATTTGTTTTATTTAAAAATATTCTCTTAAATTGTATATATTTTGTTTATTTGTGCTAACCTCTTTTTTTCTTATAATTATTTTATTACTAACCCATTTTAATTGTTATTTATTTATTATATATTTATTATTTATTAATTATATTATAATGTAATTGCGAAAGCTTTGTAATAGTCGTAGTTTATTATTGTTTTTATTGTTTATACATATTTTTGTCATGGTTAGTAACTATAGGGAGTGATAACATGTTTGTAAATTAAAATTAATTTAGAATAACTAACTTAAATAAGATAAATATTTGAAATAAACACGCACACACGTAAGTCGATCTTTGATCGCCATCCTACACTTTCTAAGGGTATTCCTCTTGTTGCCTAACTATAAGGTCAAGTACGGTGTCTTAAAGCAAAGTCCCTTTTCATAAAATATCATCAAGTCCCTTTTAAGATTATAAGATCAAGTCCCTTCGATGTTGCCTACGGTAAATGATCTTGCCCATTCGAATAAAAGATGATAAGTCCCTTCGTATTGCTAAGACACCTTACAGTTGCCTAAACTCAGATGTCCCTTCACATGTCCCTTATCACATCCAAGGTAATGACTACCTATTCCTTAATAATAGGGATAGTCTTACCATTGAAAGAACATATAAGAACAGTAAAGATTTAGCATATGGTAGGTTCCTCTTAAGTACTTGCTCACTTTTCTTCAAAATACTTCATTACACTTCACGTTTCAAACAAATTTTCAAAACAAAGTCTTTATATACATCCATACAAGGATCATTATAAAGTACTTAGAAAATTTTTAATCACACACTACACCTTTCTCAAAACAGTTTAAAGTGAGCTATGTAACTAAGAGCCCATGGATAATCATGGATATAAAGGGTGCTAACACCTTCCCTTTATATAACCTACCCCCCGAACTCAAAATCTTTTTTAAGGTCTTTCCTGTTCTTTTATGTCCTTTCCTTTTGGATAAAATAAAATTCGGTGGCGACTCTTGCTATCCGCAACATTTAAACTAAAGTTAGTTCTCCCACCGTGTTACAGAACTGACGACTCTGCTGGGGATTATATTAAAGAGGGGTACCCTTAGGAATTAGATCACTTAAATTGTTTTCCTTGTTTGCTTTATATTACTTGTTGGGCTTTATGTGTGAAAGATCCTAACCCGGATCTAGTGTACCTTAGGTAAATGGCAATAGACCAAGGAAACTGTACGGCGTATACCGATATGGTTGATCTGGTGGCCATAGTTAGTGTGACTTCTTGGTTGGTGCTTATGTTCCTTAAGTAAAGTTGAGGATAATATGAGGCTGCCATATGTTGTCAATACACTAACTGACTTTTAGAACCCTAGTCATCCCATCTTGGCCTTTATAAAGTAGTGAGATAACCGGCTTTGGTGAAGACTGAAGTTGGTTGATACTCGATACTACGCTCATTGAGATCCTAGACTTGGAGGGTTTTGGTTGGCAAGTAAGTTGCCTACTGAACAACCACCCTTGTGAAGGATCGGTGATATTGAGATCCCTTAGAACTTGGTTACTTTATAGGACAGGATGAACCAACTAAACTTCAGGGGAGGGTACTTACCTTTAAACCTCATGCAAACCTTCAAACCTAGGGATATTGTGTGACTTGTTTGTGTGTGCCACATGTTTGTGTTTGAGCATCACATCATAGCATCATCATGCATCATAAGCATAGAATTTTCACTAACCATTTCAAGGACCAAAGGATTTATCTTTGTTCTTTGTTGCAGGTCATGGCTTCTGCTCGTAGGAATACTATCCGGATCAACTTTGTAGGAATACCTCCTAAGCTTAAGGAATTGGTCTCTCAAGTTTCTGAAAACTCCCAATTCATCAAGAGGCATGGTCACCTATTGGATCTAGTCACTTCAGGGTTCAATGAAGACATGATGCGTGTTCTATTTCAGTTCTTTGACCCTAAACATCATTGCTTCACATTCCTCGACTATCAGCTGGTTCCTACAATGGAAGAGTTCTCCAAGCTACTGGGTATACCTATCCTTGATCAAAGACCTTTCACAGGCTTGGAAAAGGAGCCTAAACCTGAAGTCATTGCTGCAGCCCTACATTTGAAGAAATCAGATATTGTCCTAGAAACAAGGAGTGGAGTTAAGGGTATTCTTGCTAAGGTATTGATGGAGAAAGCTCAAGTGTTCCTGAAGGCTATGAGTTATGATGCCTTTGATGAGATCTTAGCCTTGTTGATTTATGGCTTAGTGTTGTTCCCCAATCTAGACCATTTCATAGACGTACACACCATCAACATACTTCTGACTCATAATCCAGTGCCTACCTTACTTGGGGACATCTTACACTCTCTTCATACTCGTACTACGAAGGCACGAGGAACTATGATGTGCTGCATACCTTTGCTATCTAGGTGGTTTATTTCTCACCTTCCTCGATCAGTGATGAAGAATGAACAAGGATTCAGGTGGTCCAAGAGGATCATGTCACTTTCTCATTCAGATATTCATTGGTGCTCTAGATCTATGGAGAATGTTACTATCATTGACCGTTATGGGGAGTTCCCTAATGTGCCACTCCTTGGCATAAGAGGGGGCATTACCTACAATCCTTCCTTAGCTCTACGTCAGTTTGGTTACGCTCGGAGTGATGGTCCTCATGATATGCTTATTCAGGGTATTGTGTTCGACTACGACAACGATCTGCAAGGTTACCGTCAAAGGTTCATACGAGCATGGGGTAAAGTGAACAAGGTTGACAGCAAGACTCTGGAACCAAAGTACATTATTCCTATGGAAGCTTATCTCAGATGGGTGTGATCTCGTGCTCAGACTCTTATGATGCCATATCCTGCCATCCTGCCAGTTACCATTGAGCTTGTTGCTGAAGGAAATACTTCTTATATCATTCTTCATCCAGACATGCCCACTGACATGGAAGATTTACAAAGGTCCTGGATCCAGTTGAAGGAGCAAAGAGATACTTTTGAGACTCATTACAAAGCAAGTCAAGAAAGAATCTTGGAGCTAACAAAACAACTTCACGAGGAGCGGAATCTCAACTCATACCTCAACATAAAGAGGAATCGTCCATGGGAGACTTAAAACCCCATTTTTGTATTCATTTCATTTTTATTGTAAGCCCAAGGGGCAAACAAATTTGCTTACTAATAAAAGTTTACCTTTTTGGTTGTTTAAACAAATTTAAATCCTGCGGTCCTTGAAAACATTGCATACGCATTTACATATCATATCACTGCATCACAGGTTTCTTATGTACAGGTATCTTATCTTCTCGCTGTTTATTACAGCAGAAATGGCTCTTGAACAAACTGTCAAAGATCTCCAGGCTCAGAATGCACAATTCCAAGAGTTGATTCTGAACTTGTCCAAGGGACAAGATGAGTTGAAGACACTGCTGGCTAAGAAGAATAAGAAGACTAGAAGATCAGGAGACCTTATCAATCTGGGAAGAAGATTCAAAGGTCCTGTCAAGACAAAGGAACAGGTTAATGATTATGAGTCTGAAAATTCTGAGAAAGAGGGAGGCAGTCTTCATGATACTGTGGGAGATTCTGACTCTGAAGCAAATTATTATCATGATCCTAATGAAGATAGGTACAAGATGCTGGTAGACAAGATGAATGCCATGGAGTTACAAAAATCTTCTGGGCTTGATTTTGAAGATCTAAGCTTAATATCTAGAGTGGTTATACCTATTGGTTTCAAGGTTCCTGCTTTTGTAGTGTATGATGGTGTCTCATGTCCCAAGCTGCATTTAAGATCCTATGTCCGGAGGATTCAACCACATACTGCTGATAAGAAATTGTGGATTCATTTCTTCCAAGAGAGCTTGTCTGGAGCTCAATTGGAATGGTATTATCAATTGGAGATTGTCAATATCCGTGATTATAATGATCTTGCTGAGGCCTTCTACAGGCAATACCAATACAATGCTGATTTAGCACCTACTCGCATGCAGCTACAAAGCATGTCAATGGGTGCTAAGGAGAATTTCAAGGAGTATGCCCAGAAATGGAGAGACCTGGCTGGCAGAGTTCAACCTCCTCTGACTGACAGAGAGCTAGTGGATATGTTTATGAGTACGTTGAATGGTCCTTTCTATAGTCACCTCATTGGAAGCTCATCATCTGGTTTCACTGAGCTGATAATGACTGGAGAACGTGTGGAAAGTGGTATAAGAAGTGGTAAGATACAGGTGGGTGCCTCTTAATCAAGCACTGCAAAGAAGCCCCCTAGTGGAAAGAAGGAGTCTAATGTTGTGTATGGTCAACCTGGCCGTAACAGAAGTCACCAATCTGTAGGAGCAGTTCACATTTCTAATCCTACTCCTACAGCACCAGAGCTACCACAGAGCAATCAACAAAAGCCTAGAAGACAGTTCACTAAGATCAACATGTCACTGGCCCAAGCCTTGCAACACATGTTGAAAAGGAAACTCATTACTTTGAAGGACCCTCCACAGAATCCTAATACTTCCTCTCCTCGGTACAATCCTAATGCACGATGTGCCTATCATTCTAATTGTCCGGGACATGATACCAACAACTGCTGGATATTGAAAAACAAGATTCAAGATATGATTGAAGCTGGAGAAATTGAATTTGACCCTCCTGGGACTCCAAATGTGATTACTGCTCCCATGCCCAATCATGAGAAGACTGTTAATGCTGTTGATGAAGTTTCCTATGTTTCCTCAGTAGCAGATGTGACTACTCCCCTATCTATTATTAAGAAGAAGTTGATACAGGCTGGATTCTTTCCAGGTTGTAATGAAGATTGTTTTTATTGTGCCTACAAACCTGATAGTTGCTGGAAGTTGAAAGATGGTATTCAACGCCTCATGGACAATTACACTATATTGTTTGAGAGGACACCTTCTGTGGAGAGTATGTGTGAATATCTGACTCGAGGTACGAAGGTTGAAGATGTGGATATGGTTGATAAAGTGCCAGTGAAGATTACCTCCAAAGACCCTGTCAAGATCACTTCAAAAGGACCTATCAAGATTACTGCTGAAGGTCTGGTGAAGACTGTTGCTGAAGCTAGAGTGGCTCCCATGATTATTACCACCCCTGGCCCTATTCCGTATACTTCTGATAAAGCTATACCCTGGAATTACGGTTCCGATGTTTATATCCATGGTGTTAAGTAGGAACCTTTAGCTGATACTACTGATGATAACCTTGATGTTGATAATATTGCTGGATCTAGTAAGATCACCAGAAGTGGAAGAATTTTCTCTCCTCCGGCTACCTCAAAAAATACAGTTACTCCAACTACTGCCTCCACTTTTGAGCCAAATGCTGATGCTCGGGGCAAAGGTCCTGTGGTTGAACCTGTGCAAGCTGAGGCACCGACTGCTGAGAATCTTTCTAAACAGATGGAAGAAGTGCTGAAGATCATTCGCAAGAGTGATTATGATATTGTTGACCAGTTGGGGCATACTCCCTCCAAAATTTCCATGTTGTCTTTGTTGCTGTGTTCTGAGGCTCATGATAAAGCCTTGATCAAGTTCTTGAGGACTGCTCATGTACCAAATGAAATTTCTGTGGATCAATTTGAAAATTGTGTTGCACATCTGACTTATGATAATGGGTTAGGTTTTTCTGATGCTGACTTGACTCCTGCCAAGAGAAACCATAACAGAGCTTTGCATATCTCCATTGAATGTAGGGGCACTACTTTGTCTCATGTGTTGGTGGACAATGATTCTTCATTGAATGTACTTCCCAAAGAGGTTATGAACAAGCTCAATCCTGAAGATGTTGTGTTAAGACCAAGTAATATAGTGGTGAGGGCCTTTGATGGTTCAAGAAGGGTGGTGCATGGAGAAATAGATCTCCCGATCAAAGTAGGCTCTCAAGTTTTCAATTCTACCTTCTATGTAATGGATATTCGTCCTGCGTACTCCTGTTTGCTTGGGCGCCCCTGGATCCACGGGGCAGGTGCTGTGACCTCCACTCTACATCAGAAGTTGAGATATCCAGTGAAGGGAAAGATCGTCACTGTTTATGGGGAGGAAGAATATATGGTCAGTCATGTGAATAAATTTAAGTATGTTGAAGTGGAAGTTGAATATGTTGAGACTCCTTGCCAGACATTTGAAGTAGTTCGTTGGGTCGTTCCTGCTACTGAAGCTCCTCCTGTTGTTAAAAGAGTTCTTGTGGTTACCAGAGTACCTCCTATAATGGCTTCCCTCAAAGATGCTAGAGCTGTGGTTGAAGAAGGTGGTTGTACTATTTGGGGTCAGCTTCCTGACATTCCTTACAAGTCTGACAAATTTGGTTTGGGTTTCACTGCAGAGTCCCAGAAGGCTGTTCGTCGTGCTCGTGCTATTCGTATCACCAATCAAGGGATCACGAAAGATCAAATCAATGCTGTGGGTGATTGTAATGAAGACTACAACCTGGATAACTGGATCTTTCCTACTGTGGGTGATGGGCTCAACAATTGGAAGACTGAAGACGTTATTCCTATCTCCTTTAGTCAGGAGTAAATACTACTACTGTGTTGTTATTTTTAAGTTTGTAATTTTGAACAATTAAACTTTTAAGCCTTGTGCCTTACCCGGGGCACAATGGTATGCTTGTTTCGGGATGTCATTTCATTTGCATACTTCATTCAATAAAAATCAATGGACGTTTCGTTTTCGTAAATATTGCGTTCCTTTGTCTGTCTTTTATTTTTATTTTTATTTTATCAGCTATGTGTTCTTACACACACCCACATCACTAAAATGCAGATCCTCATCCACTCTGGATCCTGTTGATAACAGTTCTACTATTGCCAATTATAATTTCGAGAATCCGATCTATCAAGCTGAAGATGGAAAGGAGGAAGATTGTGAAGTACCTGTAGAGCTTGCTAGGTTGTTACAATAAGAAGAGAAAGCTATACAGCCACATGAAGAGCCAGGTCCCAGAATAAAGAGCAACACCTTGAGATAGAGGTATATGTGGATGATATGATAGCCAGGTCCCAGAATAAAGAGCAACACCTTGATCATTTGCATAAGCTGTTTGAAAGGTTGAAGAAATACAAGTTGATATTGAACCCAAACAAGTGTATTTTTGGAGTGAGGTCTGGTAAACTCCTGGGTTTCATCGTCAGTGGAAAAGGTATTGAAGTGGATCCTGCAAAAGTGAAAGCTATACAAGAGATGCCAGCTCCCCGTACTGAGAAGGAAGTTAGAGGTTTCTTGGGACGATTGAATTACATTGAAAGATTTATTTCCCAATTAAATGCTACCTGTGAGCCAATCTTCAAGTTGTTAAAGAAAGACCAGGTAATGGAGTGGAATGATGAGTGCCAGACAACCTTTGATAAAATCAAGAGATATCTTCTAGAACCTCCAATTTTGATGCCACCGGTTGATGGAAGACCCTTGATCATGTACTTAACAGTATTAGACAACTCGATGGGGTGTGTGTTGGGGCAACATGACGAGTCTGGTCGAAAAGAGCAGGCAATATACTACCTTAGCAAAAAGTTTACCGACTGTGAAACAAGATACTCACTGCTCGAGAAAACTTGCTGCGCTTTGGCATGGGCTGCTCGCCGACTAAGACAATATATGTTGACTCATACTACCTTATTGATTTCGAAGATGGATCCAATCAAGTACATATTCGAGAAACCTTCTCTCTCCGGACGAATAGCGAGATGGCAAATGATCTTAACAGAATATGATATACATTACACTACTCAGAAGGCCATTAAAGGAAGTGTGGTAGCTGATCATTTGGCTCATCAAGCAGTGGATGATTATCAATCAATGAGTTTTGAGTTCCCTGATGAAGACATTATGATTATTACCAAAGAACCTGGACAATATGACGGACCTAAACAAGGATCCCGATGGACTATGGTTTTTGATGGAGCTTCTAATGCACTTGGTAATGGTGTTGGTGTTGTGATCATTTCCCCTGAAGGTGTTCATACCCCGATTACTGCAAGACTTTGTTTCTATTGTACCAATAACATGGCTGAGTATGAGTCATGTATCCTGGGTATCAAAGCTGCCATTGAGATGAAGATTCAGTTCCTGGACGTATATGGAGATTCAGCCCTGGTAGTAAGTCAGATTAAAGGAGATTGGGATACCAAGCATGAAAATCTTATTCCTTACAGAGAGCATGTGTTGTCTTTGATCCCATATTTTGAAGAGATTACCTTTGGACATATTCCACGAGGAGAGAATCAGTTGGCAGATGCACTAGCCACCATGGCATCTATGTTTGAGATTAGCTGGGATGATGAAGCTCCCAAGATTACTATTGATAGATTTTAAAAGCCTGCATACTGCAATGAGATTGACACTGAAGAAGTAGAGGGGAAGCCTTGGTTCTATGAAGTAAAAAGATATCTTGAAACTCAGGAGTTCCCTGAAGGGGCATCTGTCAAAGATAAGAAGTTTCTGAGGAGGTTTTCTGCTAAGTTCTTTTTGAGTAATGGAATTTTGTACAAGCGCAATCATGATTCAACTTTGCTTCGTTGTGTGGATAGGAAGGAAGCAACAGAGATTATGGAAGATATGTATGATGGGATCTTTGGCACTCATTCTAGTGGTCATACTATGGCAAAGAAGATATTGAGAGCATGATACTATTGGTCTACCATGGAAGCTGACTGCTATCAACATTCCAGAACATGTCATAAGTGTCAAATCTATGCTGATAAAGTAAATATACCTCCAGCTCCATTGAATTTGTTAACTGCTCCTTGGCCTTTTGCCATGTGGGGCATTGATATGATTGGCGAGATCAAACCTACTGCTTCTAATGGGCATCGTTTCATCCTGGTTGCTATTGATTACTTTACTAAGTGGGTAGAGGCAGCTTCATTTGCATCTGTTACTAAGAATGTGGTGGCTCGATTCATTAAGAAGAATCTCATATGTAGGTATGGCATCCCTGAAAGGATTATTACTAACAATGGCTCTAATCTGAACAACACTATGATTATTGATCTCTGCACGCAGTTCAAGATTAAGCATCACAACTCTTCTCCGTATCGTCCGAAGATGAATGGGGCAATAGAAGATGCTAATAAGAACATTAAGAAGATTCTATAGAAGATGACTGTCACTTATAAAGATTGGCACGATATGTTACCATTTGCTCTTCATGGTTATCGTACTACAATACGTACTTCAACAGTGGCAACCCCATTCTCCTTAGTCTATGGTATGGAAGCAGTTTTGCCCATTGAAGTTCAGATCCCTTCCTTAAGAATCATGAAGGATGCAGGCTTGGATGAAGATGAGTGGATTCAGACTCGACTCGATCAGATAAATTTGATTGATGAGAAGAGGTTGGCAGCTGTTTGTCATGGTCTGATGTACCAGAAACAGATGATCAAGGATTTTAATAAGAAGGTTAAGCTAAAGGTATATCAGGCCGGTGACTTGGTAATCAAGCGTATCATACTACCACAGGGTGATCCTAGGGGCAAGTGGACTCCTACATATGAAGGACCATTTGTGGTCAAAAGAGTATTTTCAGGAGGTGCCATGATGCTTACTACTATGGATGGTGAAGACTTCCCACAGCCTGTAAACGCAGACATAGTTAAAAAATACTACGAATAAAAAGAGACCCGCTAGGTTGACTGGCCTAGGCAAAAATAAGGGCATCCCGGCGAACCAAAAGGGTTCGGGCAAAAATTAGGGATATATATATATATAAAAAATGTACACCCGGCAAGTCGAAAACCTGAAAGGGCGGCTTGGGCAAAAAAAGGTATCCCGGTGGATTGAAAACCTGAAAGGGCAATCCAGGCAAAAGTTAGGGATTAAAGCGTATGACTATGTCTCGTTTGGATCACTCATATAGCCCCAACTAGTTGTGTTACTTAACTCAAGCTCGAATAGATAAAGCTCAATCCAATCGTTTCCGTCTCAACAGCAGAAGATGAGATACTTGAAGATAATGGCAATAGTGGAATTGAAATTCAATAGGATTATTTCTCACATAACTGATTTTCTTTGTTTTGTAAAAGATTTTACGACGAATTCCT
This sequence comes from Lathyrus aphaca, assembly GCA_963966055.1. Lineage (NCBI taxonomy): Eukaryota > Viridiplantae > Streptophyta > Magnoliopsida > Fabales > Fabaceae > Lathyrus > Lathyrus aphaca. The sequence goes on from OZ014520.1 coordinate 46,455,988, forward strand.
CTTACTAGGATTTCTGTCTCCTTGTACAAACTTGCCTATGTATAGGTCACTTTATAATATAAATAAAATCTCATCTTTAATCCAGATTTACTTTTACCCTATTTACATAAGCGAAAACGTCCATTGGTTGTGTTTGAATGTATGTATGCTTTTGAATATGATTGATGTTTACCAGAAATACATAAAATGTAGTAATAGTATTTACTAAGGACGAACGAAGGTAGGAATTCAACGAAGCTTCCCCGGGTCATCCCCACAAGACAACTACAAATCACCAGCAGGGAAAATTTATCTTTATAGATACTTCGAGTTATATCTCCCCTTGAATTTATGTCCATCTCTTTTATCTTCAGTCGGGATACTCAGGAACTTATTCCTTCAATAGAAGTACGACGAACGAAGACGGGAGGTTATAAATACTATATTATCAAACAAAACGGGACCAAGGTCCTCATATTCTTCAGCAACGAATCGGGATTTATTTTCCCTAGCCAGCAGTTGTTATACATAGATATCCGGACGCTTCAGGCTGCATGATTCATACATACATCATTTACATCATACCATAGCATATCCATAAATGCATAATACATTTACTTAGATGCTCCATGCCATGCATGCATACATATTGTATAAACTAACCTTTTCTTTGCAGGATAGTTACATGCAGATAAAACAACATCAACAATCCACAACAGGTCAGAAAAGATCTATACATTACTCAAGATGTCCTTGGATATTAGGCAAACGGTCTATACGAAGATCCATTCCCTAGTCCAGGATATTTTCAAAAGATATTCTTTTGTCCTTGAATATTAGGCAAACGGTCTGTACAAAGATCCATTCCCCAGTTCAGGATATTTTCAAAAGATATTCTTTTGTTCTTGGATATTAGGCAAACGGTCTGTACAAAGATCCATTCCCTAGTCCAGGATATTTTCAGGAGATTTGATCCTGACACTCTATTTGTTCTTGAATATTAGGAAAACGGTTTGTACAAAGATCCATTCCCTAGTTCAGGATATTTTCAGAAGATATTCTTTTGTCCTTGAATATTAGGCAAACGGTCTGTACAAAGATCCATTCCCTAGTTCAGGATATTTTCAAAAGATATTCTTTTGTTCTTGGATATTAGGCAAACGGTCTGTACAAAGATCCATTCCCTAGTCCAGGATATTTTCAGGAGATTTGATCCTGACACTCTATTCGTTCTTGGATATTAGGAAAACGGTCTGTACAAAGATCCATTCCCTAGTTCAAGATATTTTCAGAAGAATTAATCCTGATATTCTTTTGTCCTTGGAGAGTAGGCAAACGGTCTATACGAAGATCCATTCCCTAATCCAGGATGTTTCCAGAAGAGATAATCATCACGAAGATTTATTTCTACTGGTCTATTCAACAATTCAAACCATCTTGCATAAACGATTCAGAGACGGCCTATACGAAGACCTAGTACTGATATCCAGTATCAACATCAAAGATATTATCACCTCCTGATAGTATGGATGGCATCTATAAGCCCATCTCCACTTCTTCCAAGTGGAATCTTCAAGCCCACTCAAGCACATACAATTAATCATCAGCTTTACTTTACGCACCGGCGAGTGCAAATTTTTGGGCTTTTGTGTTCAATCCCCTTCAACTTTCCAGGTCACGAATGGCACATATACCAATCTAACCCCTCAGGTTTCAGAAAATTGAACAGGGGCAGCTGTTGCACCCCAAAATTTTCCCTCACCAAGACAAGACATTGTGTACTAAGAGGTTCACAAGGTTCACAAAGTTCACAAGACATCTCATGAGGTTCACAAGGTTCACAATTAGTCAGAAAGTTTGGCAATTCCCTCAGACAATGCATCCTCCTAAGCAAGGCATCCTAAACTAGGGTTTTGACTTCCATCAGGCTAAATGGACTTCCAAGGCTTCAAGTGAGTTTCATAGCATCCTATATGTGTTCAAGAATCCCTATGTCAAGTTTCGAGACTTTCCCAAAAGATTTGCTCAGTCAGATGATCAGATAGGTTAAAATCAGTCAAGACAGTTAAAAAGTCAAACTGAGGTCAACTGTGGTCAAACCAAAGTCAAACTTCATGATTTTTTGCCAACATCAAGTATATGAAGTAAAATTCATCATTTGATCAAGCGTTGATCATGATTCATCAAGGAGATTTCAGATCATCAAGAATCACGAGTTTCTAAATTAGGGTTTTCACAAGAAAAGTCAACTGAACTTTGAACAGTCATAACTTTCACATGCTTCATCAATTTTTTTCCATCCAAAGCTCATTTTGAAGGAAATTGAATTCTCTACAACTTTGTGTCTCACAAGCCAAGCCCAAAAATGCTTCATTTGGAAGGTATGAGCTAAGACATTATAGGTCCTTTTAAAAGTCAACAAAAAGTCAACAACTTCCAAAGATCATAATTTGAGAATGGTAAAAGATATGGACATGAGACCAAAGAGGTTGGTTAGAGGACTCTCTAAGATTTCTAAAATGTCCAAGAACACCTTCATAGCATTAAAATTGAAGGATTTGTGCCCTTGCAAAGTTGGGAAAGTTTTAAGAGGTTTATGAAGCAAATGGGGTCTTAAAACCATAATTCACCAAATGGGCTTGCTTTTTTATGATCCAAACACTTCCATGACATCATGCACGAATTAAAATTTATTTATTCATAATTTTATTCATTTTATTTTATTTATTATGATTTTTTATGTTAAAAATCATTTTAAATTAAAATAAAATATAAAAGGATGGATATTTGATTTGATTTTGGTTCTAGAAGGTCTTAATATTCATTTAAAAGTGATTGGTACCATATAATTTCAGATCATACAAATATAGCAATGTTAGATCAAAATATTTCAATTTTTAAGTGAAATTCTGTAATGAGATGTCCTAAGAGATGTTCCAACACTTAATAGGACATTTGACAAATTTAACCAAAACTTTAAACAGCAGGAAAAATAAACAACACAGAAGTTTGTTAACCCAGTTCAGTGTATAACCACACCTACATCTGGAGGCTACCAAGCCAGGAGGAAATCCACTATTAGTAATATTAATTCTAGACTTAAACCACCTTGTTTAATCTATCACTTAATACTTACCCAATGCAATTTCTACCTAAGACTCACTTAGATAAGAGTACCCTACTCACTCCCCCTCAATCACCCAGTGATCAAGTTTACAAGTTTACAGAAATTGAAGACATCTTCAAACAAAACAGCTTGATTTTACTTCACAGTTTCAATCAAGTCACAAATGCACTTTTGCTTAAAAGCTCATAAAGTGGTACATAAAAACAGCCTGCTATTAAAACACTAGACACCCTATTTTGTCTTCTGAAATTCGTGCTCAATTCTATGAGATTCTGTTGTTTAAATAGGTTCTGAATTTTGGGCTTTCTGTAGAATGATCCAGCCCTAATGTGCAGCAGCTGTCACCTTGAATTTAGGGTTTGTTACCTCCTATATTCTAGGTGCATTAGGTCTTCTGTTTTAATCTGAATCTTCAATTTAAAACTCCCTACAGATGCGCCTTGTTCTGTTTTATATCCATCATTAATTAATTCCAGATAATTCTCCTTAAATATCTCTGATCTGTTAATCAATAATTAATTCTGATAGCAGGTCTGAGATGTCTCAACATCTGTTGGGACATCCTGACAAAACTGAACTTAGTCATTTATACAATGTCCCAACATCTTGTAGAACATCCTGAACCAAGTTCACATACTCTGTTTGCTAATGTCCCAACATCTGATAGGACATTCTGAACTGAATTTAACATTTCTTGTTTAGTCAAAAATTCTGCCAATTCTTAAACATCTACAAACTCCCCCTTTGGCTAATTTTTGTCTAACATCTTTTCTGGTTTTCAGAGTGCAGCAGAAGTTCTTTTTATCAGAGTAAATCATTACTATTCTGTTGATTCAAATTTGAGTTTTACTCCCCCTCAACCATATATGAGTCCAGTCTTGTTTCAACAGAAATATTCACACTTATTCAGTTCAGTCAGAAACAAACAGATTTCATTCATCATTTAAAACAGCAATTACATTTGATGTTGTTCTCCCCCTTGGTAGGCACAAAATTAGGGGCCAAAGAACTATTATCCAGAATTACACATCATTGCTGTCAGTAGCTTCCTCCACTTCAGTGTCTTCATCTTTATCAGCTTCACTGTCAGCTTCACTGTCTTTATCAGATGCAACTGTCTGATCTTCTTCACTTTCCAACCTCTTAATCATTTCCTCCAGCTTATTCTTTCTAGCTTCAAGCTCTTTGCAGGTGTACTTTAGCTCAGCAATTAATTCTTTCTTGGAGATTGGATTCTTAGCAGTTGAGGGACCAGCAGATGTCCCAGAAGGAGCTTCAACATCTGCAGCATGGTGACTTAGGAATAATTTGTAATGAAAGGCCAGGGGGCTCTCTCTCTTGCAGACAATGTCCTTCTCAGTTAAAATTCCAGGATATTGACTTAGAACAATACCACACAGCAATGATGGAAAAGCTATTGGCAGCTTTGTTGCAGTAGAGATGGCATGCTTCATAGTCTGATCAAAAATATATGCTCCATAGTCCATCTTGGTTTGAGTCCCCACAGCAAAGATGAATCTGGCCAGACCAGTTGAGATTGATGAAGTGTGATTGGTAGGCACCCAGTTTGCAGTTCCAATCCTGTTAAGCATGGCATATTTTCTAGTAAGCATGCTCACAGAGAGCTTTCCCTTCACAGGCCAAGCTTTGACCTGGTTTGCAGTGATCACCTTACAGATTTGATTATCTGTTTTCCCTAGCTCATTGGGTCCATCTGTTTCTCTTCCTAGATACTCATTGATGATTTGAGGAGAAAACTGTACACATTTACCTCTAACAAAAACTTTTCTAAACTCAGAGGACTTACCATTTGAGCAATCCTCCTGAAGATTCACAATGAACTCTTTGACAAGCAGTTCATAGCAGGGAGAGAACTCTGAGACTGTCTTGAACAGTCCTGCAGCAGAGATTAGGTCAATGAGTTCTGTGCACTCAAGTGCATTGCTGCTCAGTTCTCTTTCCAAAGCAACCCTTCTTTGGTACACATATTTCCATCTGTTGACACTGGAGACATGATGGAAGGATATATTGTCCAAGGGAGCTTCTGGAACAACAGTTGAAGCTCTAGCTGGAGCTGGTTTCTTCTTGGGAGGAGATGTTGGGACATCTGATCCAACATCTGAATCTGATGGTGTTGCAGCTTTTCTCTTCTGAGTTTGAACCTTGCTCCATGGTTTTGCTGGACCAAAAGTGGCTTTAGCCTTGCTTTTCTTCGGACTAGCCTTCTTTTTCTCAGGAATGACAGGTTCATCTTGTATCTTTCCTTTCCTGGACCTTAGTCTTTTAGCAATGCTGGGTTTCACAGATGATATAATCTCTGCATCAGAATCCTGTTCCAGATTGACTGTTGGAGGGAATTGAGCAGTCTCCTCATCAGCTTGTTGATCAGTAGAAGATTGATCTTCATTTGAGTCTTTAGCCTGTTCCATAGAAACTTCTTTGTCACTTTCACTTGAGACCTCTTTCTTGTCCTCAGTCTGTTCAGTATCAGCATCAGATGAGTTTGCTTTCTCATCTGCATATGTTCCAACATCCGTTGGGACATCCTGTTCTGCAGCATTGTTCTTTGTATCTTGAGCAGGTTCTTCTTGAGGTGCAGGAATGGTGTTCAAGGGAACAGAGATTCCTTTCACTACTCTTTGTTCAGAGAAAACTTGATTGACAATCTCATTGATGGAGTCATCAACATATTTGGAGTATTTAACATATGAAGGAATTTCTTTAGCTTTGCTTCTGATTTTACCTCCTTTTGGTGTTCTTGCCTTCTTAGTGTGAGAGGCATTTCCCTTGAGCTCGTCTAATGGTGTTGATTGCATTGGCACCATAGAAATAGGAATGGCATGTACCACGTCTTCCTGGTTGAGAACTTCTTCAGCTGTTTTAGGGTTTTGAGACATTGTTGAGGAAGATGAATGTGCAGCTTTAGGATTTAAGATTTCTGAAGGATTACTAGTCAATGTAATTCGCTTGTGATGATATGAAGAGACTCTTGATAGCTGCTTATAAGGAAATACTAAATAAGTAGCCGTTACAGTCCAAATGATTAGGAATGAAATTCCCAAGGATCTAGTCCAGACTAGCTTTGCCATCTGGAACTTATGCCATGCAATGTCATATGACATGTTGGCACATCTCATTAACTGCTAGATATCACATAAACAGATTCCAAGTTTGCCCCTTAAGTTCTCAAATTGTGAAGCATCCAATGCCTTGGTAAAGATATCAGCTAACTGCAGATCTGTAGCTATATGCTCCAATGAAATCACCTTTTCTTCTACAAGATCTCTGATGAAATGATGTCTGATATCAATATGCTTTGTCCTGCTGTGTTGGATAGGATTTTTAGATATGTTGATTGCACTTAAGTTGTCACAGTACAATGTCATGACATCCTGTGGGACATTGTACTCAGTGAGCATCTGCTTCATCCAAACCAACTGAGAACAACTGCTACCTGCTGCTATGTACTCAGCTTCAGCTGTAGATAAGGATACACAATTCTGTTTCTTACTGAACCAAGAAATCAGATTGTTTCCTAGAAAGAAGCATCCTCCTGAAGTGCTTTTTCTGTCATCAGCACTTCCTGCCCAATCAGCATCACAGAAGCCAGTGAGAATTGGTTTGCACCCATGAAAGTACATTATGCCATAGTCACAAGTACCATTAACATATTTAAGGATTCTCTTGACTTGATTGAGATGACTGACTTTTGGATCAGCTTGATATCTTGCACAAACTCCTACTGCAAATGCAATGTCTGGTCTGCTAGCAGTCAAGTATAACAAGCTTCCAATCATGCTTCTATATAAACTTTGATCTACCTTCTCACCCTTTTCATCTTTAGTCAGCTTTAAATGTGTAGGAGCAGGAGTTCTTTTATGAGAAGCATTTTCCATTCCAAATTTCTTCACTATGTTCTTGGAGTATTTGCTTTGTGAGATGAACATTGAGTCTTCCATTTGCTTAACTTGCAGACCAAGAAAATAGGTTAATTCACCTACTAGACTCATTTCAAATTCAGCTTCCATCTGCTTGACAAAATGTTTGACCATCTTATCAGACATCCCACCAAACACAATGTCATCAACATATATTTGTGCAATCATGACATTTCCTTCTTCATCTTTAACAAACAGGGTTTTATCAATCCCACCTTTTCTGTATCCTTGCTTGATAAGAAATGTGGTAAGTCTTTCATACCATGCCCTTGGAGCTTGCTTCAGACCATAAAGTGCTTTCTTGAGTTTGTATACATGATTTGGACAGCTTGGATCAACAAATCCTTTAGGCTGTTCTACATATACCTCTTCATTAAGATAACCATTAAGAAAGGCACTTTTCACATCCATTTGAAATAGCTTGAACTTTAAGATACAAGCAATTCCCAACAGTAGTCTTATTGATTCAAGCCTTGCTACTGGTGCAAAGGTTTCATCAAAGTCTACCCCTTCAATTTGAGTGTATCCTTGAGCCACAAGTCTAGCTTTGTTCTTTGTAACAATTCCTTGTTCATTTGACTTGTTCTTGTACACCCATTTAGTACCAATCACATTTATGTCATCAGGTCTAGGAACAAGATTCCACACTTCATTCCTTGTGAATTGACCTAATTCCTCTTGCATAGCACAAATCCAATATTCATCAGTGAGAGCTTCCTTGACATTTTTAGGTTCTATTTTGGAAACAAAACAAGAACCTGAAATCACTTCTCTTGATCTAGTGCTCACACCTCTGTTGGGATCACCAATTATTAAATCTTTGGGATGATCCTTCTGTATTCTGATGGAGGGAGGTTTGCTTGAATCTTCTGACCTTGTATCATTTTGAGTGAAGTTATATTGATCATTCTTTTCTTCAGCTTCAATCTTGATATCAGCAGATGTTCCAACATCTTCTGGGACATCTGTAGGAGCATCATCAATTATCACATTTATGGATTCCATGATAACATTTGTTCTGTAGTTAAATACTCTATATGCTCTGCTGTTTATAGAGTATCCAAGGAAAATTCCTTCATCACTTTTAGGATCCATTTTTCTCCTTTGCTCCCTATCTGCCAGAATGTAGCATTTACTTCCAAACACATGAAAGTACTTCACAGTGGGTTTTCTGCCCTTCCAGACTTCATATATTGTGGACAGGGTTCCTTTTCTCAAGGTAACTCTGTTATGGATGTAGCAGGCAGTGTTCATAGCTTCAGCCCAGAAATACATAGGTAACTTCTTAGCATGGATCATAGCTCTTGCTGATTCTTGAATGGTTCTATTCTTCCTTTCAACAATCCCATTCTGTTGAGGAGTGATAGGTGAAGAATACTCATGGTTGATTCCTTCTGAAGAACAGAAATCTAAGAATTTTTGATTCTCAAATTCCTTTCCATGATCACTTCTAATTCTGATCACACAGCTGGATTTTTCCCTTTGTAATCTTTGACATAATTCCTTGAATACATCAAAGACATCTGACTTTTCTTTAATGAAATTTATCCATGTATATCTTGAAAAGTCATCAACCACCACATATGCATACCTCTTACCACCAAGGCTTTCAACTTGCATAGGTCCCATGAGATCCATATGTAACAATTCCAAAACTTTGGAAGTTGTCAGATGTTGGAGCTTTGGATGGGACATCTTGGTTTGTTTGCCTATTTGACATTCACCACAGATTTTTCTATCATCAATCTTCAGTTTAGGGATACCTCTTACAGCATCCATAGATATGATCTTCTTTATGCCTCTGAAATGAAGATGACCTAGCCTTTGGTGCCATAGTTTTACTTCTTCTTCTCTAGCTAGAGAACAAGTTGAAGTGGGGCTGAAGTCTAAAGGCTCCCACATGTAACAGTTGTCTTTAGACCTTGCACCTTTCATGATAACTTTTTGCTCTTTGTTAGTCACTATGCATTCAGTTTTTGTAAAGTTTACACTGTATCCTTGATCACATAGTTGACTTATGCTGATCAGGTTAGCAGTTAAACCTTTCACAAGTAGTACATCATCTAGTCTTGGAACATCTTGACAGTCCAAGGTTCCAACTCCTTTGATCTCTCCTTTAGCTCCATCTCCAAAGGTAACATACCTGGATGAATATGACTTTAAGTTTACTAGCAAATTCTTCAATCCAGTCATGTGTCTTGAGCATCCACTGTCAAAATACCAGTCTTCTTTAGCTGATACTTTCAGTGATGTATGTGCTATGTATGCAGTACTTTTCTTTGACCAGATGAGTTGAGATTTCTTCTGATGCCTCTGCCCTGTGTGTTGTTCAGCTGATCTCAAAGTTTGATTGTTGATCTGGTTCTTGGGACTGTGGCTTTGATCAGTCTGAGTGTCAGCTTTTGGTCTCCAAACTTTCTTGATTACTTCTGTCTTTTGCTTAGGAGGTTGCTGATTTCTAAGCTGCATATTCTTGGTACCTTCTACTTTCTGCTTGGAAGGTTGCTGACACATCTGATTTGGATATCCATGTAACTTATAACAGTGAGGTTTGATATGTCCAAATCTTCCACAGTGATGGCATCTCCATCTTTGATACTTCTTCTTCATCTTGTTCTTTCCAGACTGTTGGGACATCTGTTGGAACATTATGTTTGTCTTTGTGTTCTGATGTTGAAGCATCTGTTGGGACATCTTGTTTGACTGTATAGTTTTTGAAGTAGTTTTGCTAGAGCTTGCTTCATCTCTGTTATATCCCAGTCCACTTTTGTCCCCTGAATGTTTATTATTGCAGAGAATAGCATCCAGTGTATTTGAGCTGCTGTTCATCATTCTAACAGATTTGGACATATGTTCCAGCTTAGAATTGAGAAGAGTTACTTCACTTTTTAAGGTATCAATGATTACTTGATCACTTGCTTTTTCTTCTTCTAGTACTTCATTCTGCTTCTTTAGCTTTATGACCTCACTGCATACTTCAGTACTTCTCTTGTACAGATCCTTGAAGGCTTGCTCAAGATCTGCATAAGTAAGCTCTTCACAGCTGGAATCACTGTCATATTCACACAGTCCAGCTAAAGCAGCAATGTGCTTAGCTGATTCTTCTTCTGAATCTCCTGAGTCTTCATCAGACCAGGTTACAGATAGTCCCTTCTTTTGTCTTTTTAAGAAGTTGGGACATTCCTTCTTGATGTGTCCATATCCTTCACATTCATGGCACTTGATTCCTTTTTCTTGACTGGTCTTTTCAGCAAGATTTGATCTTCTGTTAGCATCATAGGTTCTCTTGTTTTCAGAAGAGTTTGTGAATCTTCCACTGGAATTTGATTTACCTTCCATACCTCTGAGAATCTGTTTGAACTGTTTTGTAATCAATGCAAGATTTTCTGAGAAGCTTTTATCATTTGCTAGTTCATCATCTTCTTCTTCATCTGCATTTGAAACCAAGGCAATGCTTTTGTTCTTTTTGGCATGTGTGTCATTCATTCCCATTTCAAAAGTTTGAAGGGAACCAATGAGTTCTTCAGCTTTCATGGAGCATATGTCTTGAGCTTCTTCTATTGCTGTGACTTTCATGTCAAATCTTTTTGGCAAAGATCTGAGAATCTTCCTTACAAGCTTTTCATCAGTCATCTTTTCTCCCAAGGCTCCAGAAGTATTGGCTATATCCAAGATGTTCATGTAGAACTCATGAATTGATTCATCTTCCTTCATTCTCAAGTTTTCAAACTTGGTGGTGAGAAGTTGAAGTCTTGACATTTTTACTTTTGATGTTCCTTCATGAGTTGTCTTGAGGGTATCCCACACATCTTTGGCCAGCTCACAATGATGCACCAGTCTGAAAATATTTCTATCAATGCCATTGAATAAAGCATTTAGGGCTTTTGAGTTGCCTAGTTCTGAATCTTCTTCCTCTTTACTCCATTCTTCTTCAGGTTTCAGAACTATTGATCCATCTTTGGTGTCTTTAACAGGATGTTTCCATCCAACAATTACTGCTCTCCATGCCCTGTTGTCAAGAGACTTTAAGAATGCAATCATTCTTGGCTTCCAGTAGTCATAATTAGAACCATCCAGTATAGGTGGTCTATTTACTGACCCTATATCTCTGTCCATGTTACAGAATTTGTTTTCCCTAGATCTCACCCAGTATAAACAGGCAGGGTGCCTGCTCTGATGCCAATTGAAATTCTGTAATGAGATGTCCTAAGAGATGTTCCAACACTTAATAGGACATTTGACAAATTTAACCAAAACTTTAAACAGCAGGAAAAATAAACAACACAGAAGTTTGTTAACCCAGTTCAGTGTATAACCACACCTACATCTGGAGGCTACCAAGCCAGGAGGAAATCCACTATTAGTAATATTAATTCTAGACTTAAACCACCTTGTTTAATCTATCACTTAATACTTACCCAATGCAATTTCTACCTAAGACTCACTTAGATAAGAGTACCCTACTCACTCCCCCTCAATCACCCAGTGATCAAGTTTACAAGTTTACAGAAATTGAAGACATCTTCAAACAAAACAGCTTGATTTTACTTCACAGTTTCAATCAAGTCACAAATGCACTTTTGCTTAAAAGCTCATAAAGTGGTACATAAAAACAGCCTGCTATTAAAACACTAGACACCCTATTTTGTCTTCTGAAATTCGTGCTCAATTCTATGAGATTCTGTTGTTTAAATAGGTTCTGAATTTTGGGCTTTCTGTAGAATGATCCAGCCCTAATGTGCAGCAGCTGTCACCTTGAATTTAGGGTTTGTTACCTCCTATATTCTAGGTGCATTAGGTCTTCTGTTTTAATCTGAATCTTCAATTTAAAACTCCCTACAGATGCGCCTTGTTCTGTTTTATATCCATCATTAATTAATTCCAGATAATTCTCCTTAAATATCTCTGATCTGTTAATCAATAATTAATTCTGATAGCAGGTCTGAGATGTCTCAACATCTGTTGGGACATCCTGACAAAACTGAACTTAGTCATTTATACAATGTCCCAACATCTTGTAGAACATCCTGAACCAAGTTCACATACTCTGTTTGCTAATGTCCCAACATCTGATAGGACATTCTGAACTGAATTTAACATTTCTTGTTTAGTCAAAAATTCTGCCAATTCTTAAACATCTACATTAAGGATGAATCTTTTTCAATCTCTAAATATCCAAAAGTCCAAAGGATTGAATAATTTTTTGACCTAATTCTGATGTATCATATATATATACAACATAAAGCAACGCATTGGACACGAATTGGCTGCCTCAAGAACACTAAACAAGTTTCAAAATTTTCAACAAAAGACAAGATTCAGTTTTGGCATTTGGGACTGTTTCAAAGCAATTTGAAGGTTGCTATGGGTTCCCTGATCATCATTGAGTGTTTCTCCATAATCATTATCATCAATATCATCATGAATTGATCAACCAGAATTCATATTTTCTCCGTATTTGAATTTTTTCGATTTTCATTATACTGTCATCATTCCTTGAATTTGATCTCATATTTTTGTTTGTGAAGATGTTTTGAATCTTTCTGGATGAATCGATTTGATTTTAGGTACGTGAATGAAGGTCCACCATTGTTAGGGTTTTGACCTCCCATTTGGGGCCTCCCTCATTAGACCATTTAAAAACTCTTTAAGACCATGGCTGGATTGGGCATGATGTGGGGTTTGAGTGGACATAATCAATTTGGATGAATTGTACTTGGTTTGTGTGTTGTTTGTTTCGCAGGTTTACCCGCGAAAGCGAAATTCGCAGCAAAACTCCCAACAAAATTCGCAGGAAATTTTGTAGGGCTGGAGGAAGAAGAAGAAGATTGACGCCATCAGAAAAATTCAAATGTTGTCATAATGTTTTTTCAATTGCTTCATAATTCATTTCAGGAAATGCTGGTTGGCCCAGTGGCTGCAACACACGCGCATGAAGCAACAAACCTTGGTTCGATCCCAGGTTTTTCACATTTTTTCTAATTATTTCATCACTTTTACAGGTTTAATACATTACCTATTATTACTAACAAATTAACACTAGCGCGCTGGTGGCCTGGTGGTTTTGGCTGGATGTTTGAAGCTTCATGACCTGGGTTCAAATCTCAGGTCCCCCCTCTTCTTTTTTAAGGCATTTTCTTCCATTTCTTTTTATTTTAATTATTGTCACTTTTCTTAATTAATTCACTAATTATCATTAAATAATTAAAATAATTTCCTTTAAATATTTTCTAAAAATAATAATAATAACTTTTGTTTGTAAATAATTTTTATTTTCTCAAAAAATTTAACTATGTATTATTATAGCCAATTAGGTTTTATTTTGTAAAAGTTTAAAATATAGTTAATTAGGTTTAATTTAATCATTTTAAAACCCTAATTTTATTTTTAAAATTTCTAACCCTAATCTCTAACCCTAATTTTTATTTAATTTTAAATATTGAACTTAATTAATTTTTCTAATATCTAATTAAATAATTAATCTTGTTTTTGTAAATAATTATTATATTGTTTATTATCATTCTAATTACTTTATTATTATTTTTTTAATTCTTCAAAATTATTTGTTTAATTTAAAAATATTCTCTTAAATTGTATAAATTTTGTTTATTTGTGCTAACCTCTTTTTTTCTTATAATTATTTTATTACTAACCCATTTTAATTGTTATTTATTTATTATATATTTATTATTTATTAATTATATTATAATGTAACTGCGAAAGCTTTGTAATAGTCGTAGTTTATTATTATTTTTATTGTTTATACATATTTTTGCCATGGTTAGTAACTATAGGGAGTGATAACATGTTTGTAAATTAAAATTAATTTAGAATAACTAACTTAAATAAGATAAATATTTGAAATAAACACGCACACACGTAAGTCGATCTTTGATCGCCATCCTACACTTTCTAATGGTATTCCTCATGTTGCCTAACTATAAGGTCAAGTACGGTGTCTTAAAGCAAAGTCCCTTTTCATAAAATATCATCAAGTCCCTTTTAAGATTATAAGATCAAGTCCCTTCGATGTTGCCTACGGTAAATGATCTTGTCCCTTCGAATAAAAGATTATAAGTCCCTTCGTATTGCTAAGACACCTTACAGTTGCCTAAACTCAGATGTCCCTTCACATGTCCCTTATCACATCCAAGGTAATGACTACCTATTCCTTAATAATAGGGATAGTCTTACCATTGAAAGAACATATAAGAACAGTAAAGATTTAGCATAGGGTAGGTTCCTCTTAAGTACTTGCTCACTTTTCTTCAAAATACTTCATTACACTTCACGTTTCAAACAAATTTTCAAAACAAAGTCTTTATATACATCCATACAAGGATCATTATAAAGTACTTAGAAAATTTTTAATCACACACTACACCTTTCTCAAAACAGTTTAAAGTGAGCTAAGTAACTAAGAGCCCATGGATAACCATGGATATAAAGGGTGCTAACACCTTCCCTTTATATATCCTACCCCCCGAACTCAAAATCTTTTTTAAGGTCTTTCCTGTTCTTTTATGTCCTTTCCTTTTGGATAAAATAAAAGTCGGTGGCGACTCTTGCTATCCGCAACATTTAAACTAAAGTCAGTTCTCCCACGGTGTTACATCACTGCGTAGAAAATATTGATTTTTCAACAGGTCTAAAATTGGCAGAAATTCCTCCAGAGACTTTAAGCTAACCTTTCCCTAAGCTTTGTCGAGCCCCAACATAAAATGAAGCGCTACGTGGGAGGCAACCCACGAAATTGTTTTTGTTTCTTTTTCAAATTTTATTTTCAAATGCGGTAAATTCACTGATTTCTGTGTTGGTTGTTTTAATATGTGTTTACAGGATTTTAAAGTTTTTCTACCTTCCTCCTTCTTCTCTGATTTTATTTGGCATACTAACATTAGCAATGAATAAGAAAGATAACATGATTGTGGATTTCAGAGATTGTGCCCAAAGGCACCGTTACAAAGGTTTAGCTCAGAGACTTATGGCCCTAAAAAAATTTGTCCATGGACCTACCATGACCACTTTAGGCATAGGTGCTAGTATTGAATACATGTTTAACCAGATATGATGGGAAGGCTTCGCTACTAAAAAGCATATCACTTATTACAAACCGACTTTAGAATTCCTGAGCTCACTTCCTTATACCCCTAATCATAGAAAAGGATTTACCAGAGGTAGGATAGCCTTCATACTGTTTGGATATCCTTGTGAATTTAACATCCACGAGATGTCGGACAATTGGGTTTCCTCGATGGCCCTAATGTTTTCTCTGAGGCACAAGAATATATACTTATGGAGGATGAGTTTAACCGTTTTTGGAGTAGTATCTCAGGACGCCCTGGTCATGAACTTTATCCTATGTTATCTACTGATATTCATAACCCAAATATTATGTATTTTCAAATGATTCTGGCCTACACTCTCTTTGGAAAATATGAGAGTGATAACAACATCTATAAAGATGAGCTATTTACAATATTCTGTGTTTTTCAATCTAACGGAGCTACCTTCATGTTTGCAAATTTCTGTATGATTTTGCTATCTGAGCACCAACCAATTTTAATAGGTGGTCTGGTTACCAAAATAACTGATGCAATGGGATTTAGAACTTGCCTTTCTCAGGTAAACCCTCTAGGAGACTATAGACCTATGAATATCACATTCTGTTTCAATATGGCAATGCTTAGAGACCATGGTCCACTTCACTTTCAACTTCTGATCAATAATGTAGTTATGCCACATTTTACTTTGCCTGACCATGAATGCACAAGTGTGCATAACTGTCACAACTGGCTTTATGATTTGGATGAACTACTTTATGAACCTGAAGACGCTTGGTCCAAAGTAGAAATAGACCCAAAGACACCTCCTCATTACTATGACTTAGATTATCCTGAAGATATGATTGAAGAAGAAAAAACCCACTCCTGCTGCCATTGATACAGAATCCACCATAGAGAACTTCCGAAATGAACTGACAATAATGCACAACAAACTTCGTACCTTTCGCATCGATGTCATTATTCTGAGGGATATGGCCGTTGAGTAGTTTGACCACTTGAGCCAAGCCATTGAATCAATTTGCCAAAACTGTGGCTAGTCACTAACGCTGACATTAATGATAATTTTTATCGCATTTTAGTTTAATTTAGTTTCTCAATATTTCAGTTTTTCAATTTTGTTCGCAAATTTTAATTATTAGAAGCTACTGTGTTTACCTCTCAATTTTAATAAAATTGTCACTTTTTCCTTTTACTAAATTATATGTGCCTCTGATTTAATTTATCTAGTAGCAGTATTTTATTTTCCAATATTATTATTGTGTTTAATTCACTTCTGTTATGAATTAGTTTGTTTTGTTCTGCTGCTCAAATATAATACTGTCTGCTATTATTAGTTTTTATGTAATGCTACTGCAATATGAAATTTTATTAAATATGTGTTACACAAAGTATTTATGGAATAAGCTTTAATGCATGGAAGACTCATAGTCGTTTTGACCATTACACCGTTCAAGGACGCGTGACACTTGTCACAGTCTTTTCGGGCGTGACGTCCGTCTTGCATGTAGGACGACCGCCCAAGATACCAGATGACCATCAGGAATCTGAAATGATCGTCACAACGGTCATCTATATAAAGTCTCTGATAATTGTTACAGGACCGTTGCAAACCCCTTCCTCTTCCAACGGTCCACTCACCACCACTATTTATAACTGTCCACCATTCCATTTTCTCACACCACCTTCTCATTAACTTCCACTTTCACACTTTCATTTATATATTGCAGTAAGTCTCGTTCTTATTCCATAACCTTCCTTTTTCCATTTTTTTCATGAACCTTTCAATCTTTGTGAAATATGGCCAACCCACGACCTGACCACTACCTTTCTTCGATCACCTTCTGTGACGGAGAAGCCGATGACCATCAGCAAACAAAATACGAACCCTTCTACTAACGCTCCATCGAAGAAACCAGATACGTTGACAAAGATTTCACCCTATGCCTTCAAACCCGGTTGCCTTCATGTTGTCCAACATTAATTTAGTCTGTGTTAGAGGGAAAAATCAGTTCTGTTTCAGAGGGATCATCACCGATATCACACTGAAGCTAAATTTTAGGAGATCGTCTCGCCGACTTTCCCTCTATACCGCCCCTTTTCCTCGACATGGAATACCGCTAAAACGCACATATATTCAAGCAAAGGAAAGATGGAAGGTACAATTTGATGATCAAGAATAAGGTAGTTAGAAGCATAGTCATGCCTTGCCATACTCGCATGAATACTCAACACCAGGTAAACTGGCTTTTCAACCTTAATGCTCCATCACCCTATGCTACTACACTAGAAGAGCCACCACAATATGTATTTGAAGAGATGGAGGATCAGCCACAACAAGAAGAACCTGAATAACCTCAAGCCGCTGAGTTTGCCAACACTTCCTTCAGACGCCGTCGTTGGAGTGAAAGAGAACCAGCAACAAATAATGATATTCTTTCGGCGATCATATAGAGGAAAAAATTGGATACCCAGAGGGGTGCACGTTACCAAACTCAGCATGCAGAGATGATGACTCTCATGGGTCAGATCCGACTGGAACAAACAACCCAAGGAGCAAGGATAATAGGGGCCATGGAAGGACTCAGTGCTTTGACTCAACATGTACATGAGCTGCATGATTATATCCATCATGTAGGTATCCCGGATCATGTAGCACAATATGGACAAAGAAACCTAAGAGGCAGAGCACGAGGACGAGGACTGTTGTAGTTTTCCTTATTTTTTGTTTTTTCCTTTTTATTTTCTTTTGTAGTTTACCTTTATCTCACAACATTAAGGACAATGTTCGAGATAGTGTGGGAGAGAGGTAGTTAGTATTTCCTTTTCTGTACTTTTTATTTGAGTAAACCAAGTTATTAATTAAAGTATTTTCGGTTATTCGACTCCCTCTATATTTTTTAGTTATAACAAAAAAAATTCCGATAGAATACACTCACTTGACATACCCTACGAGTATATAGGTTGATAGACTATGTTAGAAAGCCGAGAAAGACTTAAAAATACTGATATAGTCTCGACACCTTAGACCCTAAGCTATGCAATATCAGTTTGAATACCTTTTATACCGAGATATGAAGCTTTAGTTCTAAATTGGCCCCTAGTAGTTTACCTTAGCAGTCAGCACCTCCTTAAGCATAAGCTACATGGAGAGTCGATGCAAATAAGTGAATGATACTTAAAGTGCCAAAAAGAACTTTTTTTAAGAATTAAGCATGCCAATGATAAAATGGTTAAGTTTGCACCAAATATAAAGGATGCAAAAACATGAGAAAAAGGAAAAGAAAAGTATAATGTTAGTTGGTTCAGAGGTATCTGGTTCTGAACACGCTAGGGCGAACTATGGTTCAATCCCCCACAACTTGCACTCAATACAGATAAAGGGTTACCACACTTATACCAGACCCCACGTTCGAAAAGATCAAATTCACCAACAGGCTTCTCCACTATGCACGTGTAAAGGTAAAAGGCTTAATGTGATCGTGTCAGAATGAAAACGGGTGAAATAGAAACGAGAGCATTAGGTTGAGCTATAATAGAATGATTCAGACTGGTTTGTATAGGGGGTATATGAGCATCATCTTACTTTTGTGTCCTTAGTGTATCTTTAGCATTCGAGTTACTACCAGACTTTTTAGCAAAATGTCGCACAACCACGTATGGTTAGGTATTGTGTTTTGTATTTGTGTTGATGGATATTTTCAAAACTTTATTGATTATTTGCTTGAGGACAAGCAAAGATTCAAGTCTAGGGGAGTTTGATAACACAAATTTATATCGATTATTTAGCTTGGTTTCCGATTAATTAAGTTATCGTTTTATGTAATTTACATGATATTATGCAAGGTATTTGTATCTTTTTATGGGTATTCTGATTTACAGGCCTCTTAGAAGAAAAGGAGTTAAAATGAGGAAGAAAACGAAGCCTTTAGCAGAAGAAATGAGACAAATGACAGAATAATTAGTTTTTGCATTTTGAAGCCCAGACACCCGTCACAAGGACATGATGTTCGTTACACAATGCTTATGTGGGACACCGTTCTGGATCTAAGACGACCGTCATAGGTCTAATTTAAGGAAATATAATATACGCGCCCTAGTCAAATAGAAGAGTCGTTGATGTGTTATTTTATCAGTTCAACTCAGTAGCAATCAAGCAACCGTATCAAAGCCCATCAATATTTTTCCTGCATTTTCTCAATGTCACAGTCTACTTCAATGCTGTAAATAGAAGTCGATGCAAGTTCCAAAGGGAGCTTCGACCAAAACCTTATTCTGCCGTATTATTTCGGCGCCCAATTTGATTTTCTTATTCAGAGCTTTGCTTAATTTATTTTTCTGCATTAAGTTTCTGTTTCCGTTACCTTACTGAATTCGTAATAGTTTCTTACATCGGGAAGGTATTGCACCCTTCTATTGTTTCAAGCCACTGCATTATTTAGTTTTATTTTCCGCAAGAGATATTATGGCAAGACTGTACTTCTGTCCAGGTATCAAATTAATAGAATTGATTTTATTTTCTATTCGCCATGCTTTACATTGTTTACTGCTTCTATCTATTTATGCTTGCTTTAATTAATATGTTTGGCTAAAACACTTAAATCAGTATGTAATTGATTAACCAGAATAGATTCAATAGATCTAGGCTAAAAATCATAAACAAACTTATTTTCTAGTTTTGATTTCTTAATTTAAAATCACTTTTATTACGAAATTAAAAAAAGTAACAAGGTTAGGATTAAGATCACGAGAGTGTGAGGTTTTAACCGGATATATGAAATTAAACATTAGTTTTAAATATAGCAGAATCGCTTTAAAGCTAATTAAAATATATAGGTTTTCAAAAAGTACTTTTAGCTCAATTTGATACAGCGAGAGCACTCAATCTGACTTAGGAGTATGGTTATAGGTAAGTGTCGCTTCCACCAAATGAGGCTAAGTCAAATGGGGTACAGACGCGAACGGTCAGCGAAAGGAGGGAGAACACACAAGGGTGAACTCAAGAGAAAGACAAGAGTCGCCAGCTAGGCATTTTTATCCCGGAGGAAAGGTAATGCTGCATAGACCTAGAAAAGATATGGATAAGACGGTTGCGAACCAGAGAGACTGAAAAAGGGGGTTGGTTACAACCTGGGAAGGTATTAGCACCCAGATTGTCCGTCGTACTCGACGGGATCCACGCTTGAAAGATTTGTGTTTTAAAGGGGTAGTGTCAGTGCAATTTGTGTATCAAAGCTGGAAAGAATGCAAGTGTCAGTGTAAAAGAAATGTGAAGCGTATAAGAGAAGTGTCAGTGTAAGAATAGGAATGAAATACTCAAGATTATGAGGCTTAAAGAATAGTGCTGGAAGGGGGGGAATATACAAAGACTTTTGTTCAATAACTGTTAAGTTATGCCTACGTATCCTCTCGTGCAATGAGGAAGTCAGAACACCGTAGTTCGACCCAAAGAGACTGAAAGAAAAAAAATTGACTTGTGAACTGCTTACTTGTCCATGCTCAAGTGCATGACCTGTCTGGCTCAGGTGCAAACTGTCTTGCATTGGACGGAAGAAGCAAGTTCTCGTTCGTGAGTGAGTATGATGAGAAAAGAACCCCGGAGGAGACGATTATTGTTTGTTTTTGAGTTTTCAGTCTTTTATTGCCTTTTTGAAGTTTGTCATAAGAAAATGAGCTTGAGCCTAAACCAATGGATTAGTAAACTCATCACATCCTCCCTCTGATTAGGGGTAATGAGAATACCTTAAGTGTGAAGTCAGCATCTCACACTTAATCACCATGGTGTAGGATTAAGATCATTAACCTACTTGTGATTAATTAGATGTTTTTGTTGTTTTTGTTTAGTGTTAAGTAATGAGTTTAAGCCATAATCAGGGATTTAATGGACTCATTACACCATCCTAATAGAAGGATAATAGATGAGAACATTTAAGCTGAGAAAGACTCCTCAACTTAATCCATGATTAGGGATTAACCTCATGACAAAACAAAACCTTTATTAGGTGGGTTTTAGTTAATGGTAAGATGAAGAAGTGATTTTATGGTTTGTAAGACAACTTGAGGGGGACTTGTCCATTAACACTAGGGTTAGTCCTTCTTAACCAGTTAAGGAAGAATTAGAACCCTAATGCAAGGCCCAAGTTACAAGCTTGATGTATTAGTGATTATTAAGTGGATTGATTAAAGGATTTAAACACATTAAGGGTTTAACACTTAGGATTAAAGTTATACACTCCATCCTAATAGAAGGATACAGGCATAACCCTAATCACAAAGCCTTAAAACCTTTAAGGTTTAGTCCTTGATTATGAGATGAGAAGAGAAGACTCAAAGATGACACAAAGGTAAAAGCTAAATGGGGGACTAATCAAACCCTAATTGTTATCATGCTTGGTTGTTCCTAGGGTTTATGAAGCTTGCAAGAGATCTTCAGGAGAAAAGCCACCAGGAAAGAAGCAGATGAAAGGAGGAGGAAGCAGAGAGAAGCAAAACAACTTGCTTCACTTAAGAAGTCAAGTTGCTTGAAGAAAGAAAGTAGGAGATGAACATGAATGAGCAAGCTCACTCCAATACACAAGACAAAATGCAGCAAGGATGCAAAAGAGATAAGAAGAGATTGTGAGAAGTGAAGGCAGATTCACTTCTCAAAACAACTTACCACCTGAAAAGTTAGCCAAAAGAAATGAAATGCAATGCAAATGAGATGAAATGTCATGATGCAAACCAAAACCAGAAGCAATTACATGATGTTAATGATGCTAAGATATGATACAAACATGAGGCAAGGCATGAGAATGATCAAGCAAGCATAAAGATGCAAATGAAGCATGCATTGAACCATGAATGTACATGAAAAGTTATGGAATGTAATGGACATACAACATGGTAAATGAAAGATGCAATGATCAAACATGACTCTAATGTGTCCTAAGATTTCTTATGAACCATGTGGATGCACAAAATGTCATGTCAAGTCATTGGATGCAAACACATGAGAAAAGGATGCAAAGGAAAGCACAAATTAGGGTTACATGCATCATGCAAGGCAAAAATCCAAAACCAGAAGCAAATGACATGATAAAAATTTGAAAATGCAATCAAAGATACCCTAAACCTATACAAGTTCAACACCCAAAGGAGGGGATCCAACTCTTGACCTAGTGAGAGTTATGAATTTCCTAGGATTGCTAGGGTTTTAAGGTACCTCAACAAGAAAAATGCTAAACAAATTGAAAATATAAGATCAAATCAAACCAAATTTATCCTATAAACTAAATGCTATGAAGAGTGCAATGCAAGAAGAGTCATCATCCAACTCTCAATGGTTAGGCAGATTGAAATTTTTGAAGATTGAACCCAAAATATTGCCTTAAAATGAAATTAATTCCAATGAAAATGATCAAAAGGCATCAAGAACAAAAAAGAAGTTTGGTTTGAGAGTTGGACAATGTTTCTAAATGTTCCTAAATGCAATGTGAATTTTTCTGTGATTTTTAAATACCTAAATGCATTTTTAATTAATTAATTTCCATTAACTAATTAAAAATAAACATTTAAATGATTTAAAAATAATTTTCAATGCAAAAAATAAAAATAAAAATATTTTTGGGTTTTAAAAATCAATGAAATCTTTGACAAAAAATTTCATAATTTTTAAATGGTTTTAGCTATTTTTAATAATTTGTGCAAATAAAATGAAAAGAAAATGAATTTAAAATGAAATAATGAAAAGTAATTCAAAAGGATGGCCAGGATTTGATCTGGGTTTGGACTGGTTGACTGCGCGCCAGATCCAAAGGACCAGATTCAAATCTGGCTAATTTTGTTTTATAAATTAATTAAACATGATTTAAATAATTAAATGGAGATTAGGGCTTTAATGAAGCATCCCGGCCACTCATTCGCGCGCGGGAAAGCAAATCTAAGGGTCCACATTCAAAACTCCTAATTAATCACACTTAACCCTAATTAATCTCAGGCGACCGGAGATAAGCTCCGGTCGTCTTCTCCGGCTGCCTTTCTCACCAGAATCACTCAAAACACATCCCCAAGGCCCACAAATCTCCAGAATCAATCATTCAACAATGGGTAACAAGAATCCATGGCCAAAAACAATTTATATTGACTACACAGTGAGAATCAAAGAAAACAAATCTTAGGGCAAAAATTTCAGAAGATCACAACATGCTTGTTTTTGACTCATTTTCGAAAATAAATAGATCCCCATGATCAGGGCAACATATAGAACAACATTCTAACAAGAAATCAAGGTTCTGGAAAATTTGTTCATCATGTTACCTGAGATTGAGCTTTCAGTCCAGGAGCTTTCTGCTTGCCTCTCTGCTTCAAAATGGTCCCAATGATCCTCTTGATGAAGTTATGAAGCTTGGCTGGGGTTTAGAATGACTGATTTGTGAGTTTGAAGTGGTCCTGTTCAGAGAGGGGAAGGAATCGTGTTTCAGTTTCAGGGTGTTTCAGGGCAAGGTGAAGGGTCAGGGATGATCAGTGAGACATGCTGAGATGTTCTCTGGAGTTTGTTTTTATGTTTTATGCTTGTGTGATGTGTTTCGAATGAAAATGCATAAGAGGGCAAAGCTTGGAGCTATGGCTTGGAGAGTGTTTCAGGCCTGTGTGTCTGTTGTGTTGAGTCCCTTTTGGTCCACTTATCACATTTGGATGGGTCAGAGAAGTTGGTGTGGCACTGTGGGATTGGTATGGGTGTTTTTGCATAAAGTCCAAGTTAGGTGTACTTGAGGTATGGGCAAGTGTGAGGTTGTGATAGGGGCATGGTTTGGCTCAGCTGAGATTAGGGAGAGCCATGGAAATGGATTAGAAGCAATGCAGCCAGTGGATTAGGGTTTGTGATAGGTTTTGCAATTTTGTCCAATTTTGGCCCTTTTGAAGTTTCTTGATCCATAAGTCATGAAAATGGGCAAACCTTTGGTGCATTCTGACTTTTAGGCATTGGTTTATGTTTGTGCAAGGATTAGAAGTCGCTTTGAGGTCTCATTTTACCTTGGCAAGGGATTTTGCAACTTTGCCTCTTTGGTGCCTAACTTGAAATTATGTGATTTTTCCCAACTTTGACAAACCATAACTTTTGATCCAAAATGAATTAGAATGAGTTCTTGTACTTTTTGAAAAGGGAATGATCCATTCTACAACTTTCATGACCAAAGTTTTCTCATTTGAAGCATTTTTGAATCAAAAATAAAGGGTTGAAAAAGTTTCCCAAAATGGCAAGTTTACATTACAAGTCATTTTCCCAAAAAGGCAACTTTGCAAATGGCTTGAAATTCTTCAATTTTGTGGACTTCCAATACCTTCCATGATCAAATAAAGATCATACACATTCAAAATGATGATGAACACCCTTTGGTTGGGTCATTGGGGGCCTCAGATGCCCTGATTTTGCACTGACTTGCTTAAGAAGTCAATTCTTGATTAGATGCCTTCCCCATGGAATTTCTTCATGAAAATTGATATGCATGATCCTCATACCATATAGAGACCAATAGAAACAAGAATGACCAAAAAACTTGGAGTTATGGCCTCTTAAACTAAAACCCTAATTCTAGGTCATCTGTGCAGTTAAACCTGGCTCTGCTTCCATGCCATCTTCAGCTCTTGTGATTCTTTGACTTTCTTGACTTTGTGGGGATATTATATGATGCTTGGACATACATGGACCCCTTTGAAGTGATTGAAGACCTTTGGAGTGGCTCAAGTAGCTCTTGGATTGCTCAGATCACAAACCCTAGATGCAGATGACTTAGAGACAATGCAGTGAAGCAAAAATGCAATATGAGGTGCTATGATTGAACTTATGCATATGAAAAGATCACAAGCCATGGTGTGAATGGGTGAGGGCAAATTTGGGGTGTTTACAGCTACCCCTATTCAAGCATGAGTTAGCTGTGCAGGATGTAAGCAATGGCTTAGCAGGCAAACAAGATAACTTGTGGTTGAATACCAAAAGACAGTCCAAAATTTGCACTCACAACATCAAGAAGAAAAGGGATATAGATTGTAAAGGGAAAATAAAGTATGATTATAAAGTGCGGGCGACGGAGGACAACCGTCAAGCAGAGGACGACTGCTGGGGATAAAACAATGACGGGGACGGCCGATATGCTGGGGATATAAGAGATTATGATGGGGACGGCCATCAAGTAAAACCATAAGACCCTCTGGGGACTATAGGTAAATGAAATAAATGATGAGGTACGGTCATCAAAGGTGAAGGACGATCACCTAGCAGGGGACGGCTGCTCTGTTGGGGATAAGATGAGGGACGGTCATCTAAGGTGAAGGACAATCACCTGGCAAGGTACAGTTGCCGAAAGTATCACGACATAGGACGAATGTCGTGTAACAAAGGTCGACGATGGGGACGGCCATCGGATAAACATGATGAAGGACGATCATCAAGAGGTGAAGGACGGTCACCTAGCAGGGGACGGCTGCTGAAAGTATCACGACATAGGACGAACGTCGGGTAACAAAAGTCGACGATGGGGACGGCCATCGGATAAACATGATGAAGGACGATCATCAAGAGGTGAAGGACGATCACCTAGCAGGGGACGGCTGCTGAGAGTATCACGACATAGGACGAATGTCGGGTAAGAAGGGATTCTAATGAATAGAGACTCCACTGGGGGTGATGAAGGACAATCATCAAAAAGGTGAAGGACGATCACCTGGCAGGGTACGGCTGCCGAAAAAGGTATCATGACATAGGACGAATGCCAGATAGAAGAGAGGCTTTGCTGGGGACTTTGCTGGGGAATAGTAAACACAGACGAGTGTCTACATTCAAGAAGATGAGAGGTATAAGTGTTTGACACTGTGCATAGATTAAAGATGCGGACGAGCATCCCTAAGACTATGATATGGACGAGTATCGACTGGTTAACAAAGAACACGGACGAGTGTTGATTCTGAGGGGGCTCTTTTGGGGAACAATAGACACAGACGAGCGTCTAAATTTTGAAAGAGGTAAAAGCATCTGACATTGTGTATGGATTAAAGATGCGGACGAGCATCCTTAAGACTTCGATACGGACAGGTATCGGTAGAAACAAACGCTTGACGCATGCTCAGAGATGATGATACAGATGAGTATCAACTAGTTAACAAAGAACACGGACGAGTGTCAACCCTGAGGGGATTTAACTGGTATATACAAGATACGGACGAGTATCTGTATGAGTAAAAGTGATGAGTGAGGTATTGACGAGTGTCCAATCTGCTGGGGAGGGTGACACGGACGAGTGCCAAAAGAGAAAAGTATGATATAAACAAGTGTATGTGTACCAGGGAAGTTGTGTATAAATATCTGTGAGTGCAAAAGGGACACTTTGGCTTTCTACTGGGGATATGACACGGACGTGTGTCAGGAAGCATCTGTATCTTTACGGAAAGTGCCTTGGCTCTCTGCCGGGGAATCTGGGGAGTTTTCCGTATATCGTTGATGGATTGTCAGAATTTACAAGTGTCCGATTCAGAACATGGCTTATGATTATGCAATATGTTTGATTTTTACCGTAATGCTCCGTTTTAGACGGAATGCTACGCTCTGCGGGGAGAATATGATGCGAATGCTATGATTATGCAAAGATACCGATCCGAGATTCGGATCCCGTTGCTGTGGAGATCTCTAGCTGATCTGCTTGAAGTGAATATCCCAGCTGGGGATAAGATCATTGGTAGATCTGATAAGATGTATCTGCATGGGGAAGTAGATTATTGATAGACCCATCTCAGCAATGGGGGACCCAGCTGGGGTTTGTAGAAGCTTTCTTCACACTGTTGTGATTTCCTTCACGCGTCGCTCTTCAGGATGGAGGTTGAAACTCTGTGGGGAGGTAGTTCCCTGTCTAGCACTTGGTTGGGGAGGAATGATGATTGGCAGCTCGGCTGGGGAAGAAGAAAGATCACTGGAAGATCTTCCTAGATTTCTGTGGGGATCCTGCCGAGGATAATACTTGACAACTCAGCTGGGGAGGGAACACCTCCGGTGCTAATTGGGAGATAGATTGAGTAGATAATGATTTTGCCAGCTTGCTGGGGCGAGGCTTTCATGCCCCATGTTGTGCTTTGAATACCTGAAATCCTGAAAAGATAGGGAAACGCACAAGTAATCCCGAGGTATCCCTTCCCGGATTCCATCATAGGAGTTCAGACACTCCCGGGAGTAAACATATTTCCTGCAAGCACGTTTTTTAGAAGAGAAGCATCTGTATTTATGCAATCAATATCTTAAAAACATCGGACATTTTTGCAAACGAGAAGTAAAATGTATAAGACGAAACATGACTGAAAATCTGATTTTATTAATTTGCGTGCCCTGAATTGGCAAGGTACAGTCAAAGAAACGGATCCCCTGAAATGAGGAGATCGTTACAAATTGAAAGACAAAGAGATGCTGGCAATGTTGATGACGCTTCAAGGAGCTTCCTTTTTGCTATGACTTGTATGACATTCGACGTTTTTCTCGTCTTACTTTCTGAAGAAGGCTGATCCCGACCGACGCTCGAACCTTTCAAAGCTTACCAAGTTGTAAGAGATACAGACGAATTCAGAATGCAGTTGTTCGCTCATTCCCTTATTTTGCATGGATCGCCCTTTCGGGTTTTCAATCCATCGGGATACCCATTTTTGCCTGAGTTGTCCAATGCGGCTTTTCAACTCAGCGGGTGTACATTTTTCATTTATTTCCCTTATTTTTGCCCGAGTCTTTTATTCTGTTTTTGACTCGCCGGGATGCCCTATTTTTGCCTGGACTTACATTCTGTTTTTACGTCCAGCGGGTCATTTTTATGCGAAGTATTTTTTAACTGCATCTGAATTCACAGGGGACGGGAAGTCTTCACCATCCATAGTACTGAGCATTAGTTCTCCACCGGAGAAAACTTTCTTTACTACAAATGGCCCTTCATAGTTCGGAGTCCACTTGCCCCTGTGGTCTGTATGAGGAGGGAGGAGTCTTTTCAGCACAAGATCTCCTACTTGGTATTCTCGGAGCCTGACTTTCTGATCGAAGGCTTTCTTCATTCTTTTCTGATATAACTGTCCATGACAGATGGCAGCCAACCTCTTTTCTTCAATCAGATTCAGTTGTTCGTATCGGGACCGGACCCATTCTGCTTCATTCAGCTTAACATCCATTAGTACCCGCAGGGAGGGTAATTCAACTTCAACAGGTAGGACTGCCTCCATACCATACACAAGCTGATACGGTGTTGCCCCAGTGGATGTCCTGATTGACGTACGGTACCCATGCAAGGCAAATGGTAGCATTTCATGCCAGTCTTTATAGGTGACCACCATCTTCTGTACAATCTTCTTGATATTCTTGTTAGCTGCCTCTACAACACCATTCATCTTTGGCCTGTAAGGAGAAGAATTGTGGTGTTGGATCTTGAAGTTCCGGCATAGTTCTGCCATCATTTTGTTGTTCAAGTTGGAACCATTATCAGTAATGATTCGCTCGGGAACTCCATACCGACAGATGATATCTCTCTTTAGAAATCGGGCTACCACTTGCCTGGTAACATTTGCATACGAAGCTGCTTCGACCCACTTGGTAAAATAGTCAATGGCTACCAGGATGAATCTGTGGCCATTTGAAGCAGTCGGTTCAATCTTGCCAATCATATCAATGCCCCACATGGCAAAGGGCCAGGGTGAAGACATCACATTCAGAGGATTGGGAGGTATATGCACTTTATCCGCATAAATCTGGCATTTATGGCATTTTCTGGCGTAAGCACAACAGTCTGCATCCATTGTGATCCAATAATAGCCTGATCTCAACAACCTTTTAGCCATGGCATGCCCTCCTGCATGGGTACCAAAGGATCCTTCGTGCACCTCGTGCATTAACAAGTCTGCTTCTGTCCGATCAACGCATCTGAGAAGTACCATATCAAAGTTTCTCTTGTACAGGGAACCGTCAGTATTTAGGAAGAAACTACCAGCTAGCCTTCTCAACGTCTTCTTGTCATTGGAAGATGCCCCAGGTGGGTATGTCTGATCCTCCAAGAAGCACTTAATGTCATGGAACCAAGGCTTATTATCTTTTACAACGTCTACTGCAAATACATATGCTGGTCTGTCAAGTCTGGATACTGAGATCCGAGGTACAAAGTTGGCAGCTTGAACTTTGATCATGGATGAAATGGTAGCCAGAGCATCTGCAAATTGATTCTCGTCCCGAGGGATATACTCAAGCTTGACCGTTGTGAAGAAAGTCAATAACCTCCTTGTATAATCCCGGTAAGGTATCAAATGATCCTGGTGCGTGTACCATTTGCCGTTGGTTTGATTGATTACCAAAGCTGAATCTCTAAACACAGTTAAAGTCTTGATCCTGAGGTCAATGGCTTCCTCAAGACCCATAATGCAAGCTTCGTATTCAGCTTCGTTGTTAGTGCAGTTAAAGGTGAGCTTTGCCGAGAAAGGCATGTGAACTCCTTTAGGTGTAATGAGTACTGCACCAACACCCCGACCATTCATGTTAACAGCCCCATCAAACATCATAGTCCATTCTCCTTCCGGGTCAGGCCCTTCAGTATGAACAGGTTCTTCATGATCTTTTGCTTTTATGGACATGATGTCTTCATCAGGGAAGTCAAATCTCATAGGCTGGTAATCATCAATGGGTTGTTCAGCAAGATAATCAGACAATACACTGCCTTTGATGGCCTTCTGAGATGTGTACTGAATATCATATTCTGTGAGGATCATTTTCCATCTTGCAACCCGTCCGGTAAGTGCTGGCTTCTCGAAAATGTACTTAATTGGATCCATCTTTGAGATCAACAAAGTAGTGTGGGTCAACATATACTGTCTTAGTCGGCGAGCAACCCACGCTAAAGCACAGCAAGTTTTCTCGAGCAGTGAATAACGTTGTTCACAGTCGGTAAACTTTTTGCTTAGGTAGTAAATTGCATACTCTTTTCGACCAGACTCGTCATGCTGGCCTAGCACGCACCCCATTGACTCTTCTAATACCGTCAAGTACATTATCAAAGGTCTTCCTTCAACTGGAGGCATAAGGATTGGAGGCTCTTGCAAGTATTCCTTAATTTTGTCAAAAGCCCTCTGGCAGTCTTCGTTCCACCTGACCGTTTGTTCTTTTCTTAACAGCTTGAACAAAGGCTCACAGGTTGCTGTAAGGTGAGATATGAACCTTGAAATGTAGTTCAATCTACCTAAAAACCCCCGAACTTCTTTTTCTGTCTTCGGTGCAGGCATTTCTTGAATGGCTTTGACTTTATCAGGGTCAACTTCAATCCCTTTCTCACTTACAATAAATCCCAGCAGCTTACCGGATCGTACCCCGAATGTGCATTTGTTGGGGTTTAACTTCAATTGGTACTTTCTCAGACGCTTGAATAGTTTCAACAGATTCACCAGGTGGTCTTCTTCTGTGAGGGACTTGGCAATCATGTCATCCACATAACATTCAATTTCTTTATGGATCATGTCATGGATTAATGTTACCATAGCCCGTTGGTAAGTTGCACCAGCATTCTTTAGTCCGAATGGCATCACCTTATAACAGAACATGCCCCAAGGTGTGATGAAAGTTGTCTTCTCCATGTCTTCAGGTGACATTTTGATCTGATTGTATCCTGAAAATCCGTCCATGAAGGAGAATACCGAGAATTGAGCCGTATTATCAACCAATACATCAATGTGAGGTAATGGGAAGTCATCTTTCGGGCTGGCTCTGTTCAGATCCCGGTAGTCCACACACATCCTCACCTTGCCGTCTTTCTTAGGCACAGGCACAATATTAGCAACCCACGGCGGATAACTAGTCACATCAAGGAAACCGGCGTCCCACTGCTTTTGCACCTCTTCCTTTATCTTCATTGCCATATCTGGGCGAGTACGACGCAACTTCTGTTTTACCGGCGGGCAGTCTTCTTTCAAAGGCAGCTTGTGCATGACAATATCGGTGTCCAACCCTGGCATATCCTGATAAGACCAAGCAAACACATCCACATACTCTCGAAGCATGTCAATCAATTGTTCTTTCACTGAGTCTTGTAGGCAGGCCCCGATCTTAACCTCTTTTACGTCTTCTTCCGTACCAAGATTAACCGTTTCAACCTCCTCCTGATGAGGGGTGATAACCTTCTCCTCTTGCCTTAACAACCTGGCTAACTCTTCAGGAAGCTCATAATCTTCTTCAACCCCTTCATCAGCTTGATTGATTGGATTGTCAAAGTCATACGAAGCCATAGCAGTGTTGTTGTCGGTGCAGTCTGAAAGGCACTCTCTGCAAGGGTTTAGATTGTTCATTTTAGTGATCAATTTTAATCTTGTTTTAGAAAAAGTGAAATGAAGTTATCATTTTGGAAAACATTTCCATTTTATTTTTGTACAAAAAGAAAAATGAAAAACAGTGAGCGGAAAAGAAAAAGACTCATTTGCAAAAGATGTCCGATATCCATTAATTGATCTGTTTGCACAAAATTACAAGATGGCCCGATTACAAAATGAGTCTTGTCATCTTGGGCAAGATGCAAGACTTGATGCATGCTTAAAAATACAGGAAATAATAATTACTCTGCAGGAGTAACCCTTATAATTTCCTGGGAAGACCAGTTAAGGACTTGGCTCCCCGGGATCCTTGGATGTATCCAGCTCTCCAGGTTGCGGTCGCTTTCCTCCTCGTCTTCCAAGTTGTTCACTGCATCCGGGGTGAGCATTCCCCCGCTGACAAAATTGGGCTTCTTGGCAGCCTCTGATTGGTCTTGTTGAGTTGGTCTGTAACCCAACCCAAACCTGTCTTCTTTCTTCTCCACGGGCAACAGCTTGCCCCAGCCTTGGGTAGTACCCTCTTCAACAACCTTCCTGGCTTGCTGATAAGATGTCATGGAGGTTCCCAGTACAGCAGATGCTTCATTTATGTTTAGGGCCTCAAACCCCTGGCTCATGGTTTCATGGATTTCTCCATCCATCTCAATGTACTTGTACGTAGCCAGATGGCTAACAAAAATGTCTTCTTCCCCACAGATAGTGATGATCTGGCCTTCCCACTCGAATTTCAGCTTCTGGTGAAGGGTAGACGTAACAGCGCCAGCGACATGAATCCAGGGTCTACCCAACAAACAGCTGTAGGCCGGCTGAATGTCCATCACATAGAAGGTAATTTTGAAAGTTTGTGGGCCAATCATCACAGGCAGATCAATCTCTCCAAGCACTGACCTTTTAGAGCCATCAAATGCTCTCACCACCAAATTACTTGGACGTAATGCCAAGCCATCATACTCCAGCTTCACCAAGGCTTTCTTTGGTAGAACATTGAGTGAAGACCCAGTGTCCACCAGTACATGGGATAAAACAGCACCCTTGCATTCTAGAGTGATATGTAAAGCCTTGTTGTGGTTACGTCCCTCAGTTGTTAAGTCAACATTGGTGAAGCCCAGTCCATGACTGGTGTTGACATTTGCCACCACAGTTTCTAGCTGATTAACAGTGATCTCCTCTGGCATGTATGCCGCGTGCAAGACTTTCAATAATGCATTCCTGTGAGCTTCAGAACACATCAACAGGGATAATATGGAGATCTTTGAGGGAGTTTGGTGAAGCTGATCCACCACCTTGTAATCACTTCTCTTGATGATTCTCATAAACTCGTCTACATCTTGCTCAAAAGACGTCTTCTGAGTTTCTTTGACAGTCGGCTCTTCAAATACTACACTCTTTCCTTTTGCTTTGGCAGCAGCTTCTGCTTCGGCATTAGGTCTTTGCAATTGTGAGGCAAAAAGGCGTCCGCTTCTGGTGAAGCCTCCGCCTCCCCCAACATTATCAATCTGTGGAGAAGA
Source organism: Lathyrus aphaca (assembly GCA_963966055.1). NCBI lineage: Eukaryota > Viridiplantae > Streptophyta > Magnoliopsida > Fabales > Fabaceae > Lathyrus > Lathyrus aphaca. Next base: position 46,488,944 of record OZ014520.1, read on the forward strand.
GGTCGAAGAATCCAAAGTGATTTTCTCCCCGTTGCAGTAGAGGTCAGAGCCATAATGCCAAGGTATGGCATTACTGCTTTCATATGGAACGGGTCCAGGTACTGTGATAGTGACTGGACTTACTGCTGCAGAGGAGGGTACTGAAATGGTGTGCGGATCGTAGTAAATTGTAACTGGTGATCTGGCAGGAAGTGCCACTGCCTGTTGTTGGAAATTGTTGTTCGGAGGAGCATCTAATGGATCATAGTAAATGGTGACTGCGGAGACATCTTTGTTGATTTCTGTTGGTGTTGTAGAAAATTCGGCTGAATAAATGGGTGCTGATGTTGTAGAGGAAATGGTTGTTGACATCTGATTTGTTGAAGTAATGGATGAAGCCATTGTTGATGATATTGATGAATTTGTTGGAATGATTGTTGTTGTTGTCGTAGAAGAAACAGGAAATGTTGTCAAAGGGATTGCTGGATTTGTAGGTGTCGTTGTTGAGATCTGAAGTAAGCCATTTTTGATGAGACCATCTATGCCGCTTCTCAAATTATCACACCCGTTGACCGCAATGTTGCAATACCCACAACCGAGTTCACACCCGGGAAACACCTGGCACTCCAAAAGCTGAGCTTTGATTTCGACCAGAGGTGTTCGAATTTGTGCAACACTGGTGATCAGAGTAGACGGCCTGTCTTCCTCGATGGCATTAATCCTTGGCCCACCATGATTGGGCATAGGATTTCTGTTGACATTTGGAGGAGGTGCGAAGTTGAGGGCTTTAGAGTCCACCAGATCTTGAACTTTCATTTGCAAAGCCCTGCATTTTTCCGTATTGTGGCCCGGTGCATTGGAATGGAAAGCACACCTGGCGTTGACATCGTAATTCTTAGGGAGATTGGAGGGATCTGGTGGTGCCAATGTCCTTAACTCAACCAAGTTAAGCTTCAGGAGTTGTGGCAATAAGGCAGCATAAGGCATAGGGATAGGGTCAATTACCCTATTTGCCTGTGATGGTCTTTGTTGAAAGGGTCTTTGTTGTTGATTGCTGTTATTGTTGTTGTAAGTTCTTTGTGGCGGATACTGAACTTGCTGCTGATAATGTGGTTGTTGTTGTTGTTGATATGCTGGTTGCTGAGGAATTGGAGCTGGAATAGTGACAGCTGCTACTGACCTGTGGACATACTGAGGTCTGCCCCTGCTGGCATGGACGACATTTGTCTCACCGGTCCTTCGAGGTCCCACAAAAGGCTTCCTGGGATTACCGGACGAACTTGCACCATTATCAGAAATCTTGCCCATCTTAAGCAAACTTTCAATTCTTTCACCGGCTATAACTACGTCTGCGAAGCTAGTAGAAGAAAAGGCAGCCAATCTATCAATGTATGTTCCTTGCAGGGTATTCATGAACATGTCGGCCATTTCTCTTTCCGACATGGGTGGCTGAACAGCAGCAGCAAGCTGTCTCCATCTTTGGGCATATTCCCTGAAGCTTTCCCTAGAGGATTGAGACATTCCCATTAGGAGGGTCCTGTTAGGGGCCATGTCCAGATTGTATTGGTACTGCCTGATGAAGGCTTCAGCTAGGTCCTTCCAGCATCTGATAGTAGCTCTGGTCAAGTGTGAGTACCACTCCCTTGAAGCTCCAGTCAAACTGTCTTCAAAATAGAACATCCACAGCTTTTCATCCATGGTATATGCTTTAAGTCTCCCCAGAAAAGACTGCAGGTGAGTTCGTGGACAGGAAGTTCCATTGTATTTCTCGAAGCACGGGGGTTTAAACTTGTGGGGAATTCTTACTCTATCCACTAACCCCATATCCATTACATCAAAACCCAGGGAATTTTGAGACTCCAGAGATCTCAATTTCTCAGCAATTTCATCAAGCCTCCTATCATAGACTTCATCACCAGCTCCCATGACAGTGAATTGCTCCTCTTGGGGGTCTTCTTGTAAGATCCTTCCCCCAGTAGTATTTCCTTGCACATTACCCGGGATGTTGACTTCCGGATGTAGGTGAGGTCCAAATACTGGTGGATTAACATGAGGCTGACCCCTTTCATTGTTACTAGTTCCTCCAGTCCCAAGATGAGGTTCTTCGGGAGTTTGTCTTTCTACCAATGCCCTCAACCTTTCTTGACTTTGGGCCAAGCCATTCATTACTTCCATGAATTGGGTCATTTGGTTTCTCATCTCCAGCCTTTCATTAGCCATCTGGGTTCTGACCTCTGTCAGGTCCTGCTGTACTTGATCCATTTGGATACCAGGAAGGTTGTTGCGAGTAGGATACCTGTGCGGACGGTTGAGAGGGAACACTCTTCTGCGAGCAATATTTCTTGAAGCACAACAGAGTTAGAAACAAACAAAATAATAACAAAACCTACAAAACAAAACAAAAGTTAGTATGCAATGCAGTATGCTTATTTATTTTCCAAGGTATCCGGCTTGGCTCTTGGTTTTGACCTTTCCAGACCTCGAGGAAGATGCTTTGGTGTTGCTTGAGAAAAGAAACTCAAATGGAACAAACTAACAAATAAATTACAAATGGTGCATAATACATAGTTTGGTTTTTACAACACATGCCCCTGAGGGGTCAAAATACAACATAAAAGAAAAGTACATCAAATGAAAGCAGTAACAAACAAAAAGTCAGACATCAAGTCCAAACTCATCCTCCTTGACCTCCTTCAAAAGTGCCTCAGTCACTGGACCAGCTGGATGCTCTGTAATGGTCCTGATGAGGAGATTCCTAGTGGCAATGGCAAGGTCAGCTTCTTGTGCCTGTCCTGATCCTTTGACCTCTTCAGACCAGCCCTAAGCTTCAATTCTGAAATCTCCTTCTGGGCTGCCAACATAGCTTCTTGTTGTTTCTTTTCATTGGCCTCCAACTGCTCAATCCTGGCTTGAGTTCTCCTATCTTCTTGAGTGCGAGCTTCAGTGATCCTGACCCACCTAGCTTGACTTTCTTGCAGATAGAGTTCAGTCCTAGCCTTCTGAAGCTTGGCCTCCTTACAGGAATTCTTCAATATTTGCTCCCCAGCTCTTGATTTCTTGATGTAGTCCTCTGTTTTCTCAATCTTGGCCAGATGTTCCACCCTAAGCTTCTCCAACCTTTCAATGTCCAGACGACCATCACTCCTCTCCCAGAGGGTCTTCTTCAGAGCTTGAGACAGATTCTCATTCCTTTCCTTCAGTTTCTCAAATTCCTCCATGCTGACAGTGGCTGCTGGCTGTACTGTAGAAGGTCTAGGTGTATCTTCAATGGTGAAGGGCATCCCAGAGATCCGAGCCCTAGCATGGGACCAGTCATAGTATTGAGCCGAAGCAACATTATTACACTTCCCAAGAATAGCCACCCCCTTTGTCTGGATGTTGTCCCAAGCCCAGGATGCTTGCCTGACAACAGCTAGATTAGGCTTTATCTCACAATACAGGGTCTCAGCTAAATCTTGCACTCTAGGTGGGTGGACCAATGCATAGCCCAGTTGTCTCTTAAGCAGCAAAGGATTGTAGTTGATGCAACCTTTTACTCCTATCAGAGGTACATTTGGGTACTGCCCACAGCTAGTGATGATATCTTTGCCTTTGGTGCTCTGGGTGCACCATCTGATGTCATTTGAAGTCAAAGCAATAAGTCTCTTAGCCCAGTTCTTCTGTTGATGAGGATTCAGGAAGGCATCAGTCTTAGGTAAGTGTTTGAGCAGCCAAGTATGGAATAGAGGAGCACATCATCTCACCAACTTTCCTCTTTGCTTCTCATTCCTCTGATGGATAGAATAATAAAAATCTCCCAGCAAGGTGGGTACTGGGTTCCTCAGAAGGAAAAGATGAATGGCATTCTTGCTGATAAATTTGGGCTCATCTGCAAACAGCATAACCCCATATATGCTGAGGGCTAATAATGCACAAACTGCCCTCCATTCTCCCAAAGAGGCCTTCAGGATGGCCTGAGAAATCAAGAAGTCTAAATGCAAACCAGGGATCCCAGCCTTTGTTGTCATGTTTTGCTCAATCAAAATAGGCTCCAGGTACAGTGCTTTTGCCACTTCTCCATTGCTGGGAGAAGTCATCTCTGGGTTGAAGGGGATACCACCCCTGACAGGTACTCCAATCAATGATGAGAACTCCTCTAGCAGAGGTCCTAACTGAAAGTTCTGGAAAGTAAAGCATCTCAAAGGAGGGTCATAGAACTGTAAGCAGGTGTGGATCATACTCCTCTGAGAAGGGTCCAGGTTCATAACCATATCTAGGATGCCTCCATAATGCTCTCTGAATAATGGGATGTGGTTTGGAGTGATAAATTCCTGGACCTGTCTGATACCAGTCAACACAGGCTCAGAGAAATGATATGATATGTTGCTTTTCCTGGGAGTAGCCATAAATGCTGATGAAGAGCTGAAGACAAGTGCTGATAGGGATCAAGACTGATACTGGAGATGAGCCACTGATAGGCTGGTGCTGGTGATTAAGGCAGCTGAAGCATGCAACTGATGAAGATAGCTGAAGCAGATAACTGATGAAACAGAGGTCTATGTAGATGAAGGGGTCAAAACCAAGACATATATAATGTGGATACCCTGAAAAACAAATAAACAAATGTTAAATGATGCAATGATGATGTATGCAAATGATATGCAAGGGTTTGTGATCAGGCTGGATCTGATTATCTGTCCTGATATAAAATCCATGTATGTTCAGGAAGTCCAGATGGAGGTTTAGAAGTCCAGTAACCAAGGTGGGGGACTCAAATAAAGAGTCACATGTCCAGGGTTAAATCACAAGAAATGTCCAAAGTGAGGTACTCTTAGTCAAACAAGTAACAGGGTATGATGTGGCCAAAGGTACATGCAAACCTGTAAACAGCCCAACCCCCCTCACAGGTAGTGTTCTAAAATAAGGATCCTCAGACTTGGGTCAGTTATGAGAAGTGTAAACACTTCTAACCCGGAGGTACAGTGTTTACAATAACCATAAAAGATCCTCCTCTAATTCACCTCAGTTTCTGAAGGTCATAATAAAGGTCATCCAGAATTAGCAGGCTTCCCAGATAGCCCTAGCACTACAGGAGATCTGTAGCACAGAGTTCTCAAGAAGAAACCCATATCTGAACCGTGTTTCATATTCCCGCACCAGACCGAAATGGAATGGGAAAGAACATGAACCACTCTAGCCTAGGTGTCACTCAGGTCCCAGGTATAGGACCTTAAACTCTCAATGAAACCCCACCCACCAAGACAGAAGAACAGATCCAGCAATGATAATAACAGTATGAAATATGAAAAACTGTAAAGAAAGCAGTAAATAAAGCTGTACATAAAGCAATAAATAAAGTATATAAACAAACACAATTAGCACATAACACCCCAGTAAACACAAATCAAACAAGCGCTAGGAGGAACCCACAAAAAGAACCAGAAGCCCTGGTTACAGTATAAGGGTCCCCAGTGAAGTCGCCAAGCTGTCGCTTCCACCAAATGAGGCTAAGTCAAATGGGGTACAGACGCGAACGGTCGGCGAAAGGAGGGAGAACACACAGGGGTGAACTCAAGAGAAAGACAAGAGTCGCCAGCTAGGCATTTTTATCCCGGAGGAAAGGTAATGCTGCATAGACCTAGAAAAGATATGGATAAGACGGTTGCGAACCAGAGAGACTGAGAAAGGGGGTTGGTTACAACCTGGGAAGTTATTAGCACCCAGATTGTCCGTCGTACTCGACGGGATCCACGCTTGAAAGATTTGTGTTTTAAAGGGGTAGTGTCAGTGCAATTTGTGTATCAAAGCTGGAAAGAATGCAAGTGTCAGTGTAAAAGAAATGTGAAGCGTATAAGAGAAGTGTCAGTGTAAGAATAGGAATGAAATGCTCAAGATTATGAGGCTTAAAGAATAGTGCTGGAAGGGGGGGTAATATACAGAGACTTTTTTTCGATAACAGTTAAGTTATGCCTACGTATCCTCTCGTGCAATGAGGAAGTCAGAACACCGTAGTTCGACCCAAAGAGACTGAAAGAAAAAAAATTGACTTGTGAACTGCTTACTTGTCCATGCTCAAGTGCATGACCTGTCTGGCTCAGGTGCAAACTGTCTTGCATTGGACGGAAGAAGCAAGTTCTCGTTCGTGAGTGAGTATGATGAGAAAAGAACCCCGGAGGAGACGATTATTGTTTGTTTTTGAGTTTTCAGTCTTTTATTGCCTTTTTGAAGTTTGTCATAAGAAAATGAGCTTGAGCCTAAACCAATGGATTAGTAAACTCATCACATCCTCCCTCTGATTAGGGGTAATGAGAATACCTTAAGTGTGAAGTCAACATCTCACACTTAATCACCATGGTGTAGGATTAAGATCATTAACCTACTTGTGATTAATTAGATGTTTTTGTTGTTCTTGTTTAGTGTTAAGTAATGAGTTTAAGCCATAATCAGGGATTTAATGGACTCATTACACCATCCTAATAGAAGGATAATAGATGAGAACATTTAAGCTGAGAAAGACTCCTCAACTTAATCCATGATTAGGGATTAACCTCATGACAAAACAAAACCTTTATTAGGTGGGTTTTAGTTAATGGTAAGATGAAGAAGTGATTTTATGGTTTGTAAGACAACTTGAGGGGGACTTGTCCATTAACACTAGGGTTAGTCCTTCTTAACCAGTTAAGGAAGAATTAGAACCCTAATGCAAGGCCCAAGTTACAAGCTTGATGTATTAGTGATTATTAAGTGGATTGATTAAAGGATTTAAACACATTAAGGGTTTAACACTTAGGATTAAAGTTATACACTCCATCCTAATAGAAGGATACAGGCATAACCCTAATCACAAAGCCTTAAAAACCTTTAAGGTTTAGTCCTTGATTATGAGATGAGAAGAGAAGACTCAAAGATGACACAAAGGTAAAAGCTAAATGGGGGACTAATCAAACCCTAATTGTTATCATGCTTGGTTGTTCCTAGGGTTTATGAAGCTTGCAAGAGATCTTCAGGAGAAAAGCCACCAGGAAAGAAGCAGATGAAAGGAGGAGGAAGCAGAGAGAAGCAAAACAACTTGCTTCACTTAAGAAGTCAAGTTGCTTGAAGAAAGAAAGTAGGAGATGAACATGAATGAGCAAGCTCACTCCAATACACAAGACAAAATGCATCAAGGATGCAAAAGAGATAAGAAGAGATTGTGAGAAGTGAAGGCAAATTCACTTCTCAAAACAACTTACCACCTGAAAAGTTAGCCAAAAGAAATGAAATGCAATGCAAATGAGATGAAATGTCATGATGCAAACCAAAACTAGAAGCAATTACATGATGTTAATGATGCTAAGAGATGATATAAACATGAGGCAAGGCATGAGAATGATCAAGCAAGCATAAAGATGCAAATGAAGCATGCATTGAACCATGAATGTACATGAAAAGTTATGGAATGTAATGGACATACAACATGGTAAATGAAAGATGCAATGATCAAACATGACTCTAATGTGTCCTAAGATTTCTTATGAACCATGTGGATGCACAAAATGTCATGTCAAGTCATTGGATGCAAACACATGAGAAAAGGATGCAAAGGAAAGCACAAATTAGGGTTACATGCATCATGCAAGGCAAAAATCCAAAACCAGAAGCAAATGACATGATAAAAATTTGAAAATGCAATCAAAGATACCCTAAACCTATACAAGTTCAACACCCAAAGGAGGGGATCCAACTCTTGACCTAGTGAGAGTTATGAATTTCCTAGGATTGCTAGGGTTTTAAGGTACCTCAACAAGAAAAATGCTAAACAAATTGAAAATGCAAGATCAAATCAAACCAAATTTATCCTATAAACTACATGCTATGAAGAGTGCAATGCAAGAAGAGTCATCATCCAACTCTCAATGGTTAGGCAGATTGAAATTTTTGAAGATTGAACCCAAAATATTGCCTTAAAATGAAATTAATTCCAATGAAAATGATCAAAAGGCATCAAGAACAAAAAAGAAGTTTGGTTTGAGAGTTGGACAATGTTTCTAAATGTTCCTAAATGCAATGTGAATTTTTCTGTGATTTTTAAATACCTAAATGCATTTTTAATTAATTAATTTCCATTAACTAATTAAAAATAAACATTTAAATGATTTAAAAATAATTTTCAATGCAAAAAATAAAAATAAAAATATTTTTGGGTTTTAAAAATCAATGAAATCTTTGACAAAAAATTTCATAATTTTTAAATGGTTTTAGCTATTTTTAATAATTTGTGCAAATAAAATGAAAAGAAAATGAATTTAAAATGAAATAATGAAAAGTAATTCAAAAGGATGGCCAGGATTTGATCTGGGTTTGGACTGGTTGACTGCGCGCCAGATCCAAAGGACCAGATTCAAATCTGGCTAATTTTGTTTTATAAATTAATTAAACATGATTTAAATAATTAAATGGAGATTAGGGCTTTAATGAAGCATCCCGGCCACTCATTCGCGCGCGGGAAAGCAAATCTAAGGGTCCACATTCAAAACTCCTAATTAATCACACTTAACCCTAATTAATCTCAGGCGACCGGAGATAAGCTCCGGTCGTCTTCTCCGGCTGCCTTTCTCACCAGAATCACTCAAAACACATCCCCAAGGCCCACAAATCTCCAGAATCAATCATTCAACAATGGGTAACAAGAATCCATGGCCAAAAACAATTTATATTGACTACACAGTGAGAATCAAAGAAAACAAATCTTAGGGCAAAAATTTCAGAAGATCACAACATGCTTGTTTTTGACTCATTTTCGAAAATAAATAGATCCCCATGATCAGGGCAACATATAGAACAACATTCTAACAAGAAATCAAGGTTCTGGAAAATTTGTTCATCATGTTACCTGAGATTGAGCTTTCAGTCCAGGAGCTTTCTGCTTGCCTCTCTGCTTCAAAATGGTCCCAATGATCCTCTTGATGAAGTTATGAAGCTTGGCTGGGGTTTAGAATGACTGATTTGTGAGTTTGAAGTGGTCCTGTTCAGAGAGGGGAAGGAATCGTGTTTCAGTTTCAGGGTGTTTCAGGGCAAGGTGAAGGGTCAGGGATGATCAGTGAGACATGCTGAGATGTTCTCTGGAGTTTGTTTTTATGTTTTATGCTTGTGTGATGTGTTTCGAATGAAAATGCATAAGAGGGAAAAGCTTGGAGCTATGGCTTGGAGAGTGTTTCAGGCCTGTGTGTCTGTTGTGTTGAGTCCCTTTTGGTCCACTTATCACATTTGGATGGGTCAGTGAAGTTGGTGTGGCACTGTGGGATTGGTATGGGTGTTTTTGCATAAAGTCCAAGTTAGGTGTACTTGAGGTATGGGCAAGTGTGAGGCTGTGATAGGGGCATGGTTTGGCTCAGCTGAGATTAGGGAGAGCCATGGAAATGGATTAGAAGCAATGCAGCCAGTGGATTAGGGTTTGTGATAGGTTTTGCAATTTTGTCCAATTTTGGCCCTTTTGAAGTTTCTTGATCCATAAGTCATGAAAATGGGCAAACCTTTGGTGCATTCTGACTTTTAGGCATTGGTTTATGTTTGTGCAAGGATTAGAAGTCGCTTTGAGGTCTCATTTTACCTTGGCAAGGGATTTTGCAACTTTGCCTCTTTGGTGCCTAACTTGAAATTATGTGATTTTTCCCAACTTTGACAAACCATAACTTTTGATCCAAAATGAATTAGAATGAGTTCTTGTACTTTTTGAAAAGGGAATGATCCATTCTACAACTTTCATGACCAAAGTTTTCTCATTTGTAGCATTTTTGAATCAAAAAGAAAGGGTTGAAAAAGTTTCCCAAAATGGCAAGTTTACATTACAAGTCATTTTCCCAAAAAGGCAACTTTGCAAATGGCTTGAAATTCTTCAATTTTGTGAACTTCCAATACCTTCCATGATCAAATAAAGATCATACACATTCAAAATGATGATGAACACCCTTTGGTTGGGTCATTGGGGGCCTCAGATGCCCTGATTTTGCACTGACTTGCTTAAGAAGTCAATTCTTGATTAGATGCCTTCCCCATGGAATTTCTTCATGAAAATTGATATGCATGATCCTCATACCATATAGAGACCAATAGAAACAAGAATGACCAAAAAACTTGGAGTTATGGCCTCTTAAACTAAAACCCTAATTCTAGGTCATCTGTGCAGTTAAACCTGGCTCTGCTTCCATGCCATCTTCAGCTCTTGTGATTCTTTGACTTTCTTGACTTTGTGGGGATATTATATGATGCTTGGACATACATGGACCCCTTTGAAGTGATTGAAGACCTTTGGAGTGGCTCAAGTAGCTCTTGGATTGCTCAGATCACAAACCCTAGATGCAGATGACTTAGAGACAATGCAGTGAAGCAAAAATGCAATATGAGGTGCTATGATTGAACTTATGCATATGAAAAGATCACAAGCCATGGTGTGAATGGGTGAGGGCAAATTTGGGGTGTTTACAGCTACCCCTATTCAAGCATGAGTTAGTTGTGCAGGATGTAAGCAATGGCTTAGCAGGCAAACAAGATAACTTGTGGTTGAATACCAAAAGACAGTCCAAAATTTGCACTCACAGCATCAAGAAGAAAAGGGATATAGATTGTAAAGGGAAAATAAAGTATGATTATAAAGTGCGGGCGACGGAGGACGACCGTCAAGCAGAGGACGACTGCTGGGGATAAAACAATGACGGGGACGACCGATATGCTGGGGATATAAGAGATTATGATGGGGACGGCCATCAAGTAAAACCATAAGACCCTCTGGGGACTATAGGTAAATGAAATAAATGATGAGGTACGGTCATCAAAGGTGAAGGACGATCACCTAGCAGGGGACGGCTGCTCTGTTGGGGATAAGATGAGGGACGGTCATCTAAGGTGAAGGACGATCACCTGGCAAGGTACAGTTGCCGAAAGTATCACGACATAGGACGAATGTCGGGTAACAAAGGTCGACGATGGGGAAGGCCATCGGATAAACATGATGAAGGACGATCATCAAGAGGTGAAGGACGGTCACCTAGCAGGGGACGGCTGCTGAAAGTATCACGACATAGGACGAACGTCGGGTAACAAAAGTCGACGATGGGGACGGCCATCGGATAAACATGATGAAGGACGATCATCAAGAGGTGAAGGACGATCACCTAGCAGGGGACGGCTGCTGAAAGTATCACGACATAGGACGAATGTCGGGTAACAAGGGATTCTAATGAATAGAGACTCCACTGGGGGTGATGAAGGACAATCATCAAAAAGGTGAAGGACGATCACCTGGTAGGGTACGGCTGCCGAAAAGGTATCATGACATAGGACGAATGCCAGATAGAAGAGAGGCTTTGCTGGGGACTTTGCTGGGGAATAGTAAACACAGACGAGTGTCTACATTCAAGAAGATGAGAGGTATAAGTGTTTGACACTGTGCATAGATTAAAGATGCGGACGAGCATCCCTAAGACTATGATATGGACGAGTATCGACTGGTTAACAAAGAACACGGACGAGTGTTGATTCTGAGGGGGCTCTTCAGGGGAACAATAGACACAGACGAGCGTCTAAATTCTGAAAGAGGTAAAAGCATCTGACATTGTGTATGGATTAAAGATGCGGACGAGCATCCTTAAGACTTCGATACGGACAGGTATCGGTAGAAACAAACGCTTGACGCATGCTCAGAGATGATGATACAGACGAGTATCAACTAGTTAACAAAGAACACGGACGAGTGTCAACCCTGAGGGGATTTAAGTGGTATATACAAGATACGGACGAGTATCTGTATGAGTAAAAGTGATGAGTGAGGTATTGACGAGTGTCCAATCTGCTGGGGAGGGTGACACGGACGAGTGCCAAAAGAGAAAAGTATGATATAAACAAGTGTATGTGTACCAGGGAAGTTGTGTATAAATATATGTGAGTGCAAAAGGGACACTTTGGCTTTCTACTGGGGATATGACACGGACGTGTGTCAGGAAGCATCTGTATCTTTACGGAAAGTGCCTTGGCTCTCTGCCGGGGAATCTGGGGAGTTTTCCGTATATCGTTGATGGATTGTCAGAATTTACAAGTGTCCGATTCAGAACATGGCTTATGATTATGCAATATGTTTGATTTTTACCGTAATGCTCCGTTTTAGACGGAATGCTACGCTCTGCGGGAAGAATATGATGCGAATGCTATGATTATGCAAAGATACCGATCTGAGATTCGGATCCCGTTGCTGTGGAGATCTCTGGCTGATCTGCTTGAAGTGAATATCCCAGCTGGGGATAAGATCATTGGTAGATCTGATAAGATGTATCTGCATGGGGAAGTAGATTATTGATAGACCCATCTCAGCAATGGGGGACCCAGCTGGGGTTTTGCATAAAGTCCAAGTTAGGTGTACTTGAGGTATGGGCAAGTGTGAGGCTGTGATAGGGGCATGGTTTGGCTCAGCTGAGATTAGGGAGAGCCATGGAAATGGATTAGAAGCAATGCAGCCAGTGGATTAGGGTTTGTGATAGGTTTTGCAATTTTGTCCAATTTTGGCCCTTTTGAAGTTTCTTGATCCATAAGTCATGAAAATGGGCAAACCTTTGGTGCATTCTGACTTTTAGGCATTGGTTTATGTTTGTGCAAGGATTAGAAGTCGCTTTGAGGTCTCATTTTACCTTGGCAAGGGATTTTGCAACTTTGCCTCTTTGGTGCCTAACTTGAAATTATGTGATTTTTCCCAACTTTGACAAACCATAACTTTTGATCCAAAATGAATTAGAATGAGTTCTTGTACTTTTTGAAAAGGGAATGATCCATTCTACAACTTTCATGACCAAAGTTTTCTCATTTGAAGCATTTTTGAATCAAAAAGAAAGGGTTGAAATAGTTTCCTAAAATGGCAAGTTTACATTACAAGTCATTTTCCCAAAAAGGCAACTTTGCAAATGGCTTGAAATTCTTCAATTTTGTGAACTTCCAATACCTTCCATGATCAAATAAAGATCATACACATTCTAAATGATGATGAACACCCTTTGGTTGGGTCATTGGGGGCCTCAGATGCCCTGATTTTGCACTGACTTGCTTAAGAAGTCAACTCTTGATTAGATGCCTTCCCCATGGAATTTCTTCATGAAAATTGATATGCATGATCCTCATACCATATAGAGACCAATAGAAACAAGAATGACCAAAAAACTTGGAGTTATGGCCTCTGAAACCAAAACCCTAATTCTAGGTCATCTGTGCAGTTAAACCTGGCTCTGCTTCCATGCCATCTTCAGCTCTTGTGATTCTTTGACTTTCTTGACTTTGTGGGGATATAATATGATGCTTGGACATACATGGACCCCTTTGAAGTGATTGAAGACCTTTGGAGTGGCTCAAGTAGCTCTTGGATTGCTCAGATCACAAACCCTAGATGCAGATGACTTAGAGACAATGCAGTGAAGCAAAAATGCAATATGAGGTGCTATGATTGAACTTATGCATATGAAAATATCACAAGCCATGGTGTGAATGGGTGAGGGCAAATTTGGGGTGTTTACAGTAAGACCACGAGAGTGTGAGTTGACGACTTTTAAACTGATATTTTATGCAGAAAGATAATTTGACCAACCTTTATAGCTGATAATTTACCAATCTTTATAGCCGATAATTTATTGAATCTGTGAAGGCATATTAATTACGTACTGATACTCTATCATAATCTAATTGAATTAAAATTCTTAATTCCTCATTCCGTTTTAACCTAAACATCAGTCACCTTAGCTAAACATAGTAACACCTGAAAGTATTAGTTTGATTATCTAATCCTTGTGGGATCAATGTCTTTTATTACTACACGATTAAGTTGTATACTTGCAGTTAGTACTTGTAAGACTCAGAAAGTCGCGATCATGGTACCTCATGCATATTATGAGGATTGCATTTCATTCTTGGTGGCATAGCATGATTGCATTTATGTTTTCTTTTATGTGATGACGTGATATATTTTTGTTGTAAATGGGTGAGACTTGAAATGACTTATCTATTGATGCATGTTGACTTGTAATTCTTTATTTATATTATTGATATTGAATGTGAATTTACTCACCCTGCCTGCGTTTGGTGATGGTCTATTATGCCATCCTGCAGATAATCAAGAATAAGCTTGGTATGTGGATGTAGCTTGAAGTATTGTTTTTTCCAATTTCTTATTTAGTTAAGTGTGGTGTCCTGCTCTGTCTCATGAAACATCAGGTCGGAAAAGTTTGTGAACCATATTGTTCTTGGTTTGGTTTTATTTAGTTTTATGATTAAGATTTAAGTTGGACTAAGAATTATGTTGAGGTTATTAATATTGGGGGCATGTTGAACTATTTGAAGTTTTATTGAACTATTTGAAGTTATGAGTTTTCCGCTGCGTAGTTAAAATTTGATATGAAAATGCATGATGTAACCATGTTACGGGACATGACACAAATGTTTTAATTAAAGTTGGTTAAATTAAATGTGACGCCCTTACGTGGCCACTCTGATATATTTGAATTGCAAGTGTATTTGTTATCAATCCTTTGTCGGTTGTTGCGTGTGAGCATAGTGTTAATGATTTATTTTTCTAATGTTGTTGTATGCTTGAATGACTGCAAATCATGCTCTTGCAGATGCGGTGGTTGCACTTGCTGAAGTTATGAATCAGAACAATGTTCCTGATGAGTTTCGTGCTTTGGACAAGTTTAAAGGGAATAACACACCAACGTTTGAAGGTATTCATGACCCGAATAACACACAGAAGTGGCTTAAGGTGATTAAGAAGATTTTTCGAGTGATGGTGTGCACTGATTCTCAGAAGGTACAGTTTAGTACGCACATGCTATTGGAAGAAGCTGAGGTCTGGTGGGATAATACCCGTCAACGATTGGAAGATGTTGGAACTGTGGTGACTTGGGCTGTATTCAAGGCAAAATTTCTGGGAAAGTATTTTCTAGAGGATGCTCGTGGTAAGCAGGAGGTGTAATTCCTTGAGTTGAAGCAAGGAAGTATGAATGTGGCAGAGTATGCGACAAAGTTCGATAAGCTGGTGAAGTTTTGTCCTCACTACAACTGTGCGGATGCTGAACTTTCCAAGTGTCTCAAGTTTGAGAATGGGCTGAGACTAGAAATCAAGTAGTGAATTGGATGTCAGGATATTCATAGGTATACTGAGTTAGTGGACAAGAGTAGGATTTATGATGAGGATATCCGAGCTCGATCTGCCCACTACAAGAAATTAGGTGAGAAGAAAGAGAAAGGCCAATTCCGAGGAAAACCTTATGTGACTTCAGCTGATAAGAGGAAACCGAAGGTTTCAGATGGGAAGAAGCCAAGTGAGGGAGCAAGTTCCATTCTTCTCAAGTTCTACA
Organism: Lathyrus aphaca; assembly: GCA_963966055.1. Classification (NCBI taxonomy): domain Eukaryota; kingdom Viridiplantae; phylum Streptophyta; class Magnoliopsida; order Fabales; family Fabaceae; genus Lathyrus; species Lathyrus aphaca. The sequence continues at coordinate 46,504,267 of OZ014520.1, forward strand.
AATATGGAGAGTCAAGTTACAAGTCTGATGTGTGCAACAATCAAGTGGTGAGATGCTATTGGTACGACAAGCGAGGTCATCGGGTTGGTGATTGCCCAAATGAAGGACCAACTTGTTTCAACCATGGTGTAGAGGGACACATTAGTACTTAGTGTCAGAAACCAAAGAAGATTTCCACAACTGCCCAAACCAATGACAAATTGTTTGCTTTGAGTGGTTCAGAAGTTTCCAAGAAGGATAAATTGATTCGAGGTACATGCTTTATTAATAATGTGAGTTGATTGCAATTATTGACACTGGTGCTTCTCATTCATTTGTTTCACTTGAGTGTGCGACCAGGCTGGGATTGAAAATGTCTGATATGAATGGTGGTATGGTGATAGAAACGTCTACAAATGGTTTTGTCACTAATACTCGTATGTGTTTAAGTTGTCATTTGTCTATCATTGGTAAGAGTTTCTTGATAGATTTGGTGTGCTTACCACTGCACCAAATCGATGTTATTTTGGGAATGAACTGGTTAGAGTTCAATTTTGTGCATATCAATTGCTATGCTAAGATGGTAGAGTTTCCAAAAGTCGGTGACCATGGTGAGTTGATGTTCTTGCCGGCTAAATAGGGGTATGAACTTTTAAGAGATGAAAATCGGTTGTTTGTGATGTTTGCGTCGTTACAAGTTGATTGGGAAGCTGGGAGTATCGAATTACCAGTTGTCAGTGAATTTCCAGATGTGTTTCCGGACGACATAAGTGACGTGACTCCAAAATGTGAAGTAGAGTTTGCAGTGGATTTGGTACCAGGTACTAGTCCTGTGTTGATGACTCCTTATCGGATGTGAGCGTCTAAATTACATCAGTTGTCATCCAAGTGTTTCTCCATGGGGTACTCCGATGTAGTTAATGAAGAAGAAAGATGGTAGTATGAGGTTGTGTGTCGATTATCGGCAGTTGAATAAGGTGACTATCAAGATAAGTATCCACTTACAAGGATCGAAGATTTGATGGATAAGTTGGTAGGAGCTTGTGTGTTCAGCAAGATTGATTTAAGGTCTGGATATCATCAAATTTGAGTTAAGCCTGACGATATTCTGAAGACGGGTTTCAGGACGAGATATGGTCCCTATGAATATACCGTGATGCCATTCGGTGTATCCAATGCACCTGGTGTGTTTATGGAGTACATGAATCGTATATTTCATGAATATCTGGATGAGTATGTTGTGGTTTTCATTGATGATATTTTGATATACTCTAAGTCGAAAGAAGAGCATGTCGAAAATCTTAGGACTGTTTTGCAGATTTTGCGAGAAAAGAAATTGTATGCGAAATTATCAAAATGTGAATTTTGGTTAAAGGAAGTAAGTTTCCTTGGTCATGTAATTTCAAATGGTGGAATAGCTGTAGACCCTTCGAAGATTGAAGTTGTGTTGAATTGGGAGACTCCGAAGTCTGCTACAGAAATCCGAAGTTTTCTAGGATTGGCAGGTTATTACTGGAAGTTTATTGAAGGTTTTTCTAAGTTAATGTTGCCTTTTACGCAGTTAACTCGAAAGAGTCAAGCATATGTGTGGGATGTTGCATGTGAAAAGAGATTTTGTGGAATTAAAGAAGAAGTTAACGACTACTCCAGTGTTGGTTTTATCTAATAGAATGAGTCTTTTGTGGTGTATTGTGATGCGTCAAATATGGGACTTGGCGGAATATTGATATAGAATGGACAAGTAGTCGTGTATGCTTCTAGACAACTAAGAGTTCATGAAAGGAATTATCCTACACATGATTTAGAGCTAGCAGTCGTGGTGTTTGTGTTGAAGATTTGGAGACATTATCTCTTTGGTTCGAAATTCGAAGTGTTCAGTGATCATAAGAGTCTGGAATACCTATTTGATCAGAAGGAGTTGAATATGAGGCAGAGAAGGTGGTTAGAACTGTTGAAAGATTTTGATTTTGACTTGAGTTACCATCCTGGTAAGGAGAATATGGTTGCAGATGCACTAAGTAGGAAGACATTGCATATGTCGATGCTTATGGTGAAAGAACTCGAGATGATTGAACAGTTCAGAGACATGAGTTTGTTGTGTGAGACTACATCTAATAGTGTGAAGTTGGGAATGTTGAAATAGACCAGTGATATTGTAGAGAAAATCTGAGTAGGACAACAATCTGAATTGAAGTTGGTTGATCAGTTGACCTTGATTAACTAAGGTAACAGAGGTGAATTATGGATTGATGATAATGGTGTAATGAGGTTCCGAGATAGAGTGTGTGTTCTAGATGTTTCGAAAATTAAGCAAAGTATTTTAGAGGAAGGGCATCGTAGTAGGCTGAGTATTCATCCTGGTGCTACAAAGATGTATCTAGATTTACATAAATTGTTTTGGTGGTCGGGTATGAAGATAAATATTGCTGCATTCGTTTATTCGTGTTTGGTTTGTCAAAAGTCAAAAGTAGAACATCATAAATCGTATGGAATGATGCAACCATTGAATATTCCAGATTGTAAATGGGATAATATTTCCATGGATTTTGTGTCAGGTTTGCCAAAGACGGCGAAAGGAAATGATTCTATATGGGTGATTGTGGATAGATTGACTAAGTCAGATCATTTCTTGCCGATGAAGATTAATCATTCTATGCAGAAGTTAGCTGAGATGTAAATTGAGAAAATTGTGAAGTTGCATGGTATACTGTCGAGTATTACATCTGATAGAGATCTATGGCTTACATCGAGATTTTGGAAGAGTTTACAAGATGCATTGGGTACGTTATTGAGGTTGAGTTCCGCATATCATCTACAAACAAATGGTCAAACAGAGAGAACAATCCAGTCTTTAGAAGATTTGTTGAGGGCATGTGTGTTGGACCATGGTGGAGCGTGGGAAAATCATTTCCATTGATTGAGTTTATCTACAACAACAGTTTCCATGCAAGTATTGGTATGGCACCTTATGAGGCGTTGTATGGTAGACGATTTCAAACTCCTTTGTGTTGGTATGAATCAGGCGAGAATGTTGTACTCGGACCTGAGATAGTGCAGGAAATGACCGAGAAAATTAAGTTGATCCAAGAGATAATGAAGGTGTCACAGAGTCGTCAGAAGAGTTATCATGATAAGAGAAGGAAGGCACTTGAGTTCTAAGAGGGAAATCATATGTTCTTGAGAGTTACTCCGATGACTGGAGTCAGGAGAGCTTTGAAGTCTAGAAATCTCAGATTTCGCAAAGGATCGGAGCGGTGGCATATCAGATTGCATTACCAGTGTTGCTTACAAATTTACATGATGTGTTTCATGTGTCGCAATTGAGAAAGTATGTGAGCAATTCGTCTCATGTGATTCAGATGGATGACGTGCAGGTAAGAGATAACCTGACTGTTACCATTGCGAATAGATGGCCAAAAATTAAGCAGTTACGAGGAAAGAAGACTGCCTTGGTAAAGATATTGTAGGGTTGACCAGCAGGTGAAAGTTGGACTTGGGAACGTGAAAATCAGATGAAGGAGTCATATCCGACTCTATTTTCTTTAGGTAAATTTTTGGGGACAAAAATTCCTTAAGTTGGGGAGAGTTGTAACGCCCCAATTTCGAGAGTTTATTTTGAAGCTTGTTGTTATGATTTATTTGATGATTTATTGAAGTTGTTGTGTTGGTGGGTAAGTTATGATGATTATTTTGATAAATATTAATAGTAATAATAATTAGATTTTATTATTCAAATTATTATTATTTAATTAAAATAATAGAGTTAGATGCCTTGAGGATATATTAGTCTTTTGTGGGAATTTGTGAGGGTAAAAGTGGAATTGTCTAAATAGGGATATTTGATAGAAGGAGTAAGGGAAGTTCATTTCATTCGTGAAATTGTAGAGATAAAGAAGAGGAGAACTAAGGAGAAAGGACTAAGGAGAAAGTCTAGGGCTTGAGGTCTCAAAGAATTCAAGGAGATCATTGAAGGAATTTCACAAGCCTAAGGTATGAGGAGTATTTTTTGTTCAATGTTCATAATGTATAGATAGGTCTTATGAGGAATGGGGTTTTGAGGAAAATCTTAGGGTTTAAGGGGATTATGAGATGAGGTTGATAGAATGATGATGTTAGATGTTGTAGTTTATGAATACATGATGGTAGATGACTAATAGAGTGAATTTTGTGATTTTTGTATGGTTAGAACATGATTTTTGGTGTGAAAACTGTAGTAGGTGATATGTTGTTATTACAAGGTTTTTTTTCCAGAATCGCAGAGCCTTCTCAGCACGGTCGAGCCCGCTTAGCACACTCTAGTAAATTTTGACCCTTCAAACTCGAGAGCAACGCGCTTAGCACAGATGCCAGGGTGCTTAGCGCGACCTGGAAGTTGAAAGAATATTGTTTTAATCGCAGGAATTTAGAGAATAATGTGTAGACATGATGTAATGATGATATGATGTATTTTACTTGTTGAAAGGTGTTATCTTGATGTTTTAGAAGTAGTTGATGATGTTTGATGAGAAATACTGTGTGAAAATTGTTCATTATGTTTAAGGATGTATAGATGACAAGTTGAGGTGTATGTTGAATGTTTACGAAGAATTATTCATGAATGTTGATGCAATTATTGGTTTAACATGTTGATTATGATGTTGTTGTTGTGTCTTGCATTCATGGCATACCTATGTTTATTTGAGGCTTCGAATCCCATTGTGTGGATTCGAGGTGATGTTGTTTATGTTGTGCTCCGTTGTGGAGGGTTGATGGCCCAATGTCCATCTGTGATAATGATTCGGTACCATATGCATATTATGAGGATTACATTTCATTCTTGGTGGCATAGCATGATTGCATTTATGTTTTCTTTTATATTATGACGTGATATATTTGTGTTGTATATGGGTGAAACTTGAAATGACTTATCTATTGATACATGTTGACTTGTAATTCCTTCTTTATATTATTGATATTGAATGTGAATTTACTCACCCTACATGCCTTTGGTGATGGTCTATTATGACATCCTGCAGATACTCAAGAGTAAGCTTGGTGCGTGGATGTAGCTTGAAGTTGTGTTTTTCAATTGCTTATTTAGTTATCTATTGTTTCCTGCTCTGTATCATGTATTATCGGGTCGGGAACATTTGTGAACCATAGTATTCTTGGTTTGATTTTATTTAGTTTTATGATTTAGATTTAAGTTGGACCAAGAATTATGTTGAGGTTATTAATATTGGAGGCATGTTGAAACATTTGAAGTTTTATTGAACTATTTGAAGTTATGAGTTTTCGGCTGCGTAGTTAGAATTTGATATGAAAATGCATGATGTAACTCGTGTTACAGGACATGACACATATATTTTAATTGAAGTTGGTTGAATTAAATATGATGCCCTTACGTGGCTACTCTGATATATTTGAATTGCAAGTGTATTACGTGTTGGGGTAAAAGGGTGTTACAAATGACACGTGTGAAGTATGAACAATATATCATTTAGGCTTAATTGCAACATTGGTCCCCCTATTTTACTTTTTTTTATACTTTTGATCCCCCTTATTTTAAAAACCACTATTTTGGTCCATATTTTAACTTTTCAGTTTGATTTTAGTCCCTTCTTCATTTTAAGTACTTTTTTAAATGATGTGGCTTGTTTAAAGGTGATGTGGCAGTTACATGTCATATAGAAATTAAATCCATCTAAAAAGTAAATCCATGTCATTTTATTCTCCTAAATTAATTTCATTTATTCTCCTAAATTTATTTCCTAAATTAAATTAAATCCATTGACGTGTCATTCCATTTTCTTCTACATATGCTATTCACGAAGAATCATATGTTATTCACCTCTCACGAACTCACAAAACCCTAACTGAATCATTGCATGTGCCGTTCCACTCTCTTCTTGCAACAAACATCTTATTATTGTAGTTAGCTAATTACCTACTGAAATGGAAAATCCAAGCTACGTGTCCAGGTTTGTATTTCTGAAGATAAAAACCCTACTTTTGATGAATTTTTAATGTATTGTGGTGCCAAATTTGATTTTGTTTAACTTCATATTTGTTATTGTTGCGAATTGTTAATGTGTTGTGGTCCCCATTTCTGACAATGTTTTGTTTATGCCCTGAATAGTTGACTTGTTGTGGTCCCTTTTTGCCTTTTTTTTTATTTCTTTAGGTTATGATGTAGGCCATCTGATACCCAAGTTGTTCGATTTAGAATACACCATCAGGGACATTTAGTTGATAATCTAGTGAAGTTGTACGTTGATGGACTTGTAACTGAAATGAATTGAGATTGAGATGTTGACTTGATGTCATACATGCAAATTGAAGATTTGATCAAGAGTGAGGGGTATTGCAATATAAAGTGTCTCTAGTATTGGAATCCTAACTTTTCCTTTTCTCGTGGTCTTCGGCCTCTGAACACTGATAATGATGTCTTAAAGTTAATGGAAGATGTTAGAGGCTTTAAGGTAGTTGATATCTATGTTGAACACAAAGTTGAAGAAATAAGTATTAAGGATGTTATTTTTGAAGAAGTTAATGAAGAGGTTAATGTTGAAAATATTGATGGAGTAGATGAACAAGTCAATGTTGAATAAGTAAATGAAGAGGCTAATAAGTATGACGAGGATGATGAGGAAGACGGGGATGTTGAAGAGGAAAATGCATGAAGTTGATGAAAAGAGTGAAACAGATCCAGATTATAGCATGGGCAGTGAGGATGATGATTTGGAAGTCAATGTTGATGATTTGAATGTAGGTGTTGAAGTTGGTATTAATTGGAAGACCGTTTTACCTACTTGTACTGCAGAAAAACCTTCAAACTTGGATGATATCTCAGATAATGAGGATGATTCAGATGTTCTTCATACTCCACCTGATAGTGATGCTGAAGCTGATATGGCAAAGTTTCCAACCTTTGGGGAAACCATAAAACTTGAAGTATGGATGATGTTCAAGGATAAAATATAAATCAAAGATGCCATAAAGGAGTATGCAATGGATAACAAGAAGAATCTCGTGTTCAAGAAAAAAGACAAAAAAATAATGGTTGTCAAGTGTTTAGATGGTTGTCCTTTTTATATTAGGTTTAGCATGAGGACTACCAACCAATATTGGAAACTTGTTAGCCTAACTGGTCGTCATAGTTGCCATAGGACAGCCAAGAATAGACAAGCAAAAATATATTGGTTGACTCGACAATTTGTCTACACTATAAGACACACCCCTGAAATAAAAACAAAAGGGGTGATTGCAAAAGCTATTAAGAAGTGCGGGGGTCAAGTTATTAAAGGATCAAGCTTATAGAGTCAAGAAAAAAGTAGTAGAATTGATTCAAGGTGCTGGACGAGAACAATTCAAACATCTTAGGAGTTATGCCAAGGAATTGTTAAAAACATTACATAGAAAACACACATGATATAACATTAACAACTTATATATAACACAAATTTATCCAATTACATAGGAAAAAAACTACATCCTTTTTTCGGATTATACCATTTGAAAATACATAAACATCCAATAGATTACACCATTTGAAACTCCATAAACATCAATTACATCCTTTTTTCAGATTACATCATTTGTGTAAATGTGTTGCAACTAATGAAAACACAATTAAAAACACAAACATCACAGATAAACCCACAAAATAAGACATAAACCTAATCTTCCTATTCAACAAATCTTCACTTTTCTTGAAGTCCTTAATCACATCCATTAGCTCTTCATTCTTCTCTTTAAATGATCAAATCACATTTTTTGCACGACTACTCATGTCTTCATCAACCCATTGAAAATAATTACATCCTTTTTTCCGCATCACCTTAAAATTAGCACATCCATAAAATCTTCTTTCGGGGTTATCGTAAGTTCATGACGTCATCAATGGTGACTCAAGCTCACACCAACATATATTCCCCCTCTTCTTCTTATATCGGATTGGTTTGTTGAGGAAGACGAAAAATTCGTTTCAAGCATGTTTGGAATGAAGCCACCATGGTTTGTGAAGAAGAGTAGGCAGAAGAAATGGTACTGAGTTTGAGAAGATGAGGGAGGAAGAAGAGTTGCGCAGAAGAAAATGAAGGAAAAGGGATATGAATCTTCAAGGAAATGAATTTTAGCGTTTTATAAAATCTCCATTAAATTATTATTTCTTTAATATTATGTGAAAAATATATTTGATGAATTCTTTGCACTTAGATGACATGGAATTGTCACATCACCTTTAAACAAGCCACATCATTAAAAAAAAATACTTAAAATGAAGATGAGACTAAAATCTAACTGAAAAGTTAAAATAGGAATCAAAAGTAAAAAAAAAAAAAAGTAAAATAGGAGGATCAAAATTGCAATTTTATATATATATATATATATATATATATATATATATATATATATATATATATATATATATATATATATATATATATATATATATATATATAAAGCTGTTGAAATTAAGGTGTTGAATGATATGTACCAAACATAAGATTAAAATCTAAATAAAAAAATCAATGGTTCTCAGTCTTTATATTAGTACAATACATCATTACTGTACAAATGTGTAGTTTACTTGTAAGGAAAAAAACCATCCAATCTAAGAATAAAAGAACAAGTTAAGTTAACTAAAACCAGACGTTATTAATGAATTTACATCATATGTGACAAAGTCTTTAAATTTTATTAATAACTTTTTTATATTTGACCCCTCTTCTTATTCTTGACACATATGCTATCATCAATAAATATTCAACTTGCAAAGCTCTTCTGACTTACAAGGCATTATTCTAGACTTCTGTGCCTTGAAAATGTATTGATTTACATTACATAATCATCTGCTGCACTAATACCAAGCTTAGCCTGGAAATAATAACAGTCTCAATCCTTTCATGGCAAATTGATGATGATGATGATAAGTGTAAGTTAATGGTGGCATGATAATAAAATGCATCAACATGAACAATCTGCATTTTTCTAGAAAAAACATGATCATGAATTGGTTCTTGTTTTAAATGAACAGACTGCACTTTTTCATAACCAGAAAACCTACAAAAGATTTATTAGAGATTAGTTACGACTCTAGCTATCCATTAGCTACGAAATTTTATGAGATCGAGTATAATGTTAACCTTAGTCACGTGGAATGTATCGTCAGTATCTTTGTCATGTTGGAACTGCCGTATGTGCGTCTATTTATCAAAAAACTTCAACGATACCACGTCAGTTTCTCATAACGGACGTGACAAGAGGTATCAAAAGTGTGGACAGAAAATATTATGAGAACTATTATTAAAGGAAATATTTTTTAGGCACTAAAAATGAAAATGGCAAGACCAAAAATATATTTAACCCTTATAGATATTAAATTATAGAAAAACCACACTTAAGCATAAGATATCCCAACGTGAGCTGAACAGGGATCCCTCAGAGTGCAAGTAGGTTTCCTTGTTATTCATTATTACAATAACGTATTCTACTGATAAAGTATATCATTTTTATTTATAATTAGCGACAACGTTGTATTGCATGAAGCAGTATGCAGTAGTAACATTTGTCACATGAATACAACTATTTTGACACTTTATTTGCTATTCTGACAGGAACAACTCGAAGGGGTTGGTCCATTTGCAAGGTAATTCCAAATTTATCATCCATGTTCATATTTTCTGGTTTCATGTTACCTTCAAGCTTCCAATCAAATGAGTTGACTAATGACCCCAACATTAACATCAACATCCTATTAGCCAGAACTAAGCCCGGACATATTCGTCGTCCGGCACCAAATGGTACGAGCTCGAAATTCCGGCCTTTGACATCAATCTCTGACCCCAAGAACCTTTCCGGAGAGAACAAAGTTGGATTCATCCATATAGTTGGATCTCTACCAATCTTCCACACATTAACAAACACTTGTGCATCCTTGGGGATAGTGTAGCCATCTATCTCAACATTCCTCTCAGCTTTTCGTGGCAGTAAGAGCGGCACGGGCGGGTGCAATCTAAATGTCTCCTTTATTATAGCCTGTAAGTATGGGAGGTTAGAAATATTTGATTCCTCAAGTGGGACACCACAACCAATCTTTTCCTCTAACTCTTTCTTAGCCTTCAGCATAACTTCTGGGTTGTGGATAAGTTCTGTCATCGCCCATTCGACGGTAGATGATGTTGTATCAGTTCCCGCCACAAATAGATCCTATGCAATATGCATACATATGGTTACATTTAGATGACATTTAATTTGAAATGATTAAATAAAACTAGGAAAGAAGTAGAGTATATATATATACATACATGTGATAGATGTTTGATCATATTATTGTCCATAAACTCATTTTCCTTAAAATTGTTTAGCATGGAATCTAACATGTCTTTGTTGGTGTCTACACATGTGCTTTCTCTTTCTCTCATCTTCAGACGTTGGTTAACCAAGTCTTCAAAAATGTCAAACAGTTTCTTAACATTCTTTGTCTGTCTCTTTTTTACGCCTTGTGGATCGATCATCCTCAATATAGGAAAAAAATCCGCCACATTTGGTGTGCCAACAAGTTTTGTAATATCAGTCACCACGTCCTTAAACTCTCCTGCTTCACCATTAGTCTGGATCAAATCCACAGAGAAAATAGTATTTGACAACAGATTTATGGTTGTTTTGAACGCTGCTGTTCCAACATCTATCGCTTCACCAATTTGGCAGCTTTGATCGATATCATTTAGAAGCTCTTGAACTTTCTTGCGCCTTACGTCTTGGCTAGACTCAAGAGTGCTGTGAGAAAATAATTCCGTGTTGCATATTTTTCTTAATTCCTTCCAAAGAGGTGAAACTGGAAGTAAGGGAAGAGTATAGTGCTCGTGGTCGAGAACCGAAACAGATTGTGGAACGGTTCTATTTGACAAGAACTGGTCATTGGTGAGAAGCACATGTTTTGCCATGTCGGCCGAGGAGACGACAACAGTGGTTATTTGGCCTAATTTGAGACTGATTATTGGGCCATGAATCTCAGCAAGTTTTGCCAATGATTTGTGAGGCTTGTTTCCTAATTCAAGGAGGTTTCCTATGATGGGAAGAGGGAAAGGTCCTGGTGGAAGCTTATAGTTTGGTTTTGATATTATTGCAAAGAATGAACGAAGAAAAACATAGATGGTGGCACATGTTAAGACAAATACAAGAAAACTCATTGTTAATTAGATGAATGTGTTGAAAGTGTGAATATTTAATAAATAGGAAGCTCAATTTATACTGATTTGGCATACATTATAAATTAATATTATATTGTCTAACTTCAACTTCAAGATTTGTTAAAATAACATCAGCAATGCATGAATCAGACTAAAGTTTTCTTTATTATTATATACGTTGATAGAAATGAAAATTGGCAAATATATTAATTACTTGAATTGTTCTTGAAACTATATACTATAACTAAAATATTACTAACATTGTACTAAAATATTTGGCACACATTAATTTAGCATCAATGTACTGATGTGAAACTATATATACATATATCAGGGTTTTGTCATATACCACAGTACCTGCTAAGTAAAATATGTAGATGATGGCACACATAATTAGTTATAATTTGGTACTACACATTATATTGGATTCAGTAGGTGTAATAATACCACGTAGTTCCAGACTATTATCATTTTCATTCACTGACTTCCATTATATTTCTATCCATTTTGTGTTAATGTATTGGATGGATTAAGTTTGGTGCACAAATAGAAAAAGAATATATTTAAGGGGAGAATTTCTCAACCTATCATAAAAAATTGGATAGTGTAGCTTCAATCAATTAATTTATACAATATAATTTTATTATATTTAATTAATTATTTAATAGTCTAAATTATGTAGATTTTCACTCCAATTTAATCTAATTTACTCTATGGATAACTCTATTCAATTTTTTGTGATAGATAGATAAAAATTCATTTATATTTAATACTCTTCTAAAGGAATGACGGCTACAAAAGAGGAAGAATATTTTATATTATTAGTGACATCTACCATTAGTCTATTTATTTATACGCTGAAAACTAGAGCTACAAAGGCAGTAAATAAAATACTAAAATACTCTCTAACAAATTTAGTGATCAAGTTTGTCAAATATAAATTATTATTTCTAATAACATCCATTAATTTATATTTTCTCAAAACTGACAACACTAATTTCATCCCTTAAGTGAAGAAATTGATCAGTCTTGATAGCCTTCGTCAGAATGTCTGCCAATTGCTTATGGGTGCTACAGTGCACAACTTCTTGCACTACACTTTGAACCTGATTTCTTAGAAAATGATATTTGATCTCAATATGCTTGTTTCTCCCCTGCAACACTGAGTTTCTGACAAGATTGATTGCAGACCCGTTATCAATCATCAGCTTCAGAGACTTGTTTACCTTGATATTTAGATCCTGAAGCAAGTTTAGAATCCACTCAGCTTGACATGTAGTCACGTCGCATGTGATATATTCAGCTTCACAGGTTGACAACGCAACAACATATTGTTTCTTGGAACACCAAGAAATAAGACCTCCTAGAAACTTAAACCGGTACCCAGAAGTACTTCTTCTGTCAACTTTGTCTCCACACTAATCAAAATCTGAATAACTTAGAAGTTCTAATTCAATGTTTCTTCCAAAAGGGAATAACACTCCATACTTTAGAGTTCCCTTGATATACCTCAGAATCTTGACAACAACTTGGTAATGAGACCACTTAGGTTTACTCATGAACCTACTAACCATTCCAACTATATAGCAGATATCAAGTATGATATTACACAGATATCTCAGAGAACCAACCAACTGTTTGAAGGTTGTAGCATCCACATCCTCACCATCAAAATCAGAATCTAGTTTTTGATTTGTATCTGCAGGTGTGATAGCAACCTTACAATTTTGTAGCTTAAATCTCTTCAGAAGCTCGCGTTCATACTTCAACTGATGCAAAATGATACCTTTCTCAGAGTACATAAATATTATCTCTAGAAAATATGTCATTTTCCTGAGATCAGTCATTTCAGTTACAAGTCCATCAACGTATAACTTCACTAGATTATCAACTAAATGTCCCTGATGGTGTATTCTAAATCGAACAACTTGGGTATCAGATGGCCTACATCATAACCTAAAAAAAAGTTTTCAGAGGTATGCTGAACATAAATGTCGTACTCCATCTCACATTTCTGAAACCCTGCTTCTTAAAAAATGAATCAATCTTCAGATTCCAGGTTCTGGGTGCTTTCTTCAATGCATACAAAGCTTTGTGTAATATGTACACCATCCATTCCTGATTCTTTTTCTCAAAACATGGAGGTTGTGACACATATACTTCTTCTTGTAATGGAACATTCAGAAATGAAGATTTCACATCTAAATGTATCTGAGACCAATTCCTGTTAGCAGCTATTGCAATCACCAGTCTGATTGTTTCATGTCTCACTACAGGTGAAAACACTTCAGAAAAATCAAGCCCATGTTTCTGCAGGAATGCTCTTGCTACTAACCTTGCTTTGTGTTTACCAATTGATCCATTCGGCTTTAGCTTCTGCTTGAAAACTCATATGACATTGATGGATTTCTTGTCCTTTGGAAGTTCTTCCAACTTCCAAGTTTGTTTCTTTGAATGACCTCAAGTTCTTCTTTCATGGCTTTCAACCAAACTTTCTGCTTGGGAGCCTTTTCCGTACTCACGGGTTTAGAGTCTATTAACATGGCACACTGAATAACTTCTCCTTCAGAATCTACTTCGTGTCTTGTAGCATGTCAAACTCTCCAGATCTTCTCGGAATCTTTCTGACTCTCTGTGGCCTTTGACCTTGTTTAGAACCTTCTTCGGATGCTTGAATCCCTGAAGTTCTATCTTCAGAAGCTCTTGCCTCAGAAGTTTGACCTCTTCCATAACCTTTACCACCTTCAGACTCTTGAATGTTCCTAGAATCAGAATCACCACCAGAATCTAGATCAAAACCTTCTTCTCCATGTGAGTCTTCTTCAGAGTCAGAATCACCATCAAAGTCAGACTCTTTCAGCGTCTACTCTAACTTTAGAATCCTCTCTAGTTTCTGACTCATTTTTAGAAACTTCTAATTCTAAGCTTTCTTTAGAAGTTCTCGCATCAGAATCAGATTGAGACTTGTTCCAATCTTAATTTTTTATTCCTTTACAATGACATCTCTGTTGAATTCAACTTTATTAGTTTTATTTTATGATAGAGCTTGTACACACCTGTACTGTGGTACCCCACTAGTAACATCACTTTGCTTCTATCATTCAGCTTCTGTCTTCTGGCTTCTGGAACATGTTTGTAACTTATAGAACCAAAGACTTTCATATGACTAAAAATTTGTTTATCTCCAGTCCACTTCTGAATATGAACTATTTCCTTTAACTCTTTTGTTGGACATTTGTTGAACACATATGCTACGGTGGCAACAACTTCTCCTTATAAAGAATGAGGAAACTTCTTCTCCTTCAGCATGCTTCTCACCATATCAATCAAAGTAAAATTTCTTCTTTCAGCAAGACCATTGTGTTGAGGAGTATAAGGAGCAGTAATCTTATGCTCAATTTCATTCTCCTCATAGAACTTTCTAAACTCAGTGGAGTTATACTCACCCCTACCATTGGTTCTGAGAATCTTCAGAGTCTGACCACTATGATTCTCAACCTCTATTCTAAACTTTTTGAATTCAGCAAACACCTCATGTTTGAATTTAATAAGGGATACCCATGTCCTTCTCGTGAATTTGTTAACAATTGACACGAAGTATTTATTCCATCCGATCGATGCTACTGGAAATAGGCCACACACATAAAAACTCACTAATCCCAAGGCATGCTAGGCTCTTGGAGCTACTTATGACGTAAATGGAAATCTTGGTTACTTTCCTTTCATGCACACTTTGCATGACTTCTCAGGCTTCTTAATTGTAAGAATTCCATGTACCAGCTTCTTGGAATTCAGATGCCCTAAGCTTCTGATGTTCAGATGACCAAATCTTCTGTGTCACCGCTCACTTTCCTTCACAACACTTGTTACACTAAGGCACTATGAGTAGGAGTGGAAATAGGCTGGGTCGAGCTAGGCTTTGCCAAGCCTAAGCATGGCCTGCCAAAAAAAACTGAAGCTTAAGCCTGGCCTGTAACCTTTCATAGGTTTTTTTTCAGGCCAGAGTCTGGCCTTTTCTAAGGCCTGGTTAGCCTGTTAGCCTACATAAAAGCCTATTATTTTAGACATATTTAAATAAGTAATTAAAATAATATTTAAATAGACTAACAAACTAAAAATCCAATGATACTAAATCTTTGTTTGCATTAACTTATTTTAACTTACCTATTAACATAAGTTTTGTGAGACTATTTGCTTAAGATAACTTATTAAAACGAGTTATAACATTGTTCATAAAGTGTTTTCATCTTATTTTCTTAAGTTCTCCAAGATAACCAATTTTTATTAATGTATTTTAATGCAAAGTACAATACATAACATAATGATAATAAAAAAAATTTATATTTATTTAAATAGGCCGACCTATTAGGCTTAAGAGGCTTTTTTTCATGGCCCGAGGCCTAGCCTTTTTAACTAAGTAGGCTTATAAAAAAGCCTAAGCCTTTTCAATTTATTGAAAAATCTTGGCCTGGCCTAAGCCTATGTAGGCTAGCTTGTAGACCCTTGTTATCGGCCTGACCTATTTCCACCCCTAATTATGAGTCTGAAGTTCTGACATTGACCTTGAATTTTCTATTTCTTCCTTGTATGATTCCATAATCAGCTTCTAATTACAGTCATACAACTTCAGAAGATTGTCCTTCTTGGTAACTGAAAAACGTTTCTCAATTAGTTGCCCCACACTCATCAGATTGCTTTTCATGTCAGGTACATACCACACTTTCTGAATCAATGTTGTTTTCCTATTTTTCAGAATGACTCTGGCATTTCTCATACCTTCAGTGTTGAGGTATTTATCATCAACACATATGATCTTTGTCCTTTTTTTCAGAGTCAAAGTCAACCAACCATTTCTTATTTCCAGTAAGATGATTTGAGCAGCCAATGTCCATATACCACCAGTCTTCCAGATCTATATCATCAGATTCAGAAGCCATCAGTAGCACAAATTTATCATCATTAGAACTTCTGCCTATATTTGCTTCTTCTGACTTCCTTTCCTTATTTGACCAACAATTAGTAGCAAAATGGCTAAACTTCTTACAACAGTATCACTTAATCTTTTTTTTGTCATACCTCTATTTTCTCTTCTGAGCATTCTTCTGCTTATCAAAGGTTGAGGTTTCTAACTTCTGAACACCATCAGACCTTCTCCTGGTGTTTGACCAAGTCTACTTCTGATACTTCTTACCAGAAAGTGTAATCAGAGCCTGTTGATCTACTTCCCTTTTAGAAGTTTTCTCAGCCAGGCGTAACTCTTGCGCTTCTAGACTGCTTTGCAGCTCTTCAATTCTTATAATGCTAAGATCTTTAGAATGTTCTATTGCTACCACGATGTAATCAAACTGATGGGTAATAGATCTCAATAACTTCTCAATGATTACTTGTTCAGAAAGAGTTTCTCCACAAGCTTTCATCTCATTAGTGATTAGATTCACTTTGGAAATGTACTTAGAAACTTTCTCATTGTTCTTCATGTTGATATTCTCATACTGCTTTTATAGAGACCGAAGTTTCACCTTCTTCACTGATGTGTCACCACCTTTACATTTAACCAGTGTGTAGAATAATGCTTTCTAATCTTTCTTCCTCGTATCCTTTTGCGTGTTCTTTTGTTCCTCTTTTGCATCTATAGCAACCGTAGCATAACCTTCAGTGACAAGATCAATCACATCTTGAGCATCGAATAGTACACACATCTGAATCATCTAACACGTCCATTTTTTGTCATCAAACACTGGAAGCTTGGTGCTCATACCATCGTTTCCGTTCATCTTCAACCTTGTATAATCACATAGAGCTCACCAAACACAGTTGTCATACCCTAATTTTTGACCCTAAGATTTTTCGCATCTCATCTGTATCTTACATACAAACAAGATCGCGCACTGGTTCGTTTATCCTTTTTGGTTGCAGGTTTATACCTCACAGGGGATCACCATTGCTTTTATTTTCTTTTATTTGTTTATGCTTACTAACCATTAATTAAAATCCAAAAATATTTTTGTTTTCTTTTTTTAATCCTTTTCAGGTCAAAAATGCCACAAAAAAATAGCAGTCACGCAGCTCGAATGAATTTCACAGATAAATGTCGAAGTTGATCCGCAATTAATTCAAATTTATCTGATCAAGGATTTCCCGATTTAATTGATTTATTCAAGGATTTCCAAGGTTCATGTGTTTATTTCCATGCCTTCTTCGACGCGCAAAAGAATCGGGTCGAAACAATCAAGCAATTAAAATTAAACAAAAATTCAAATTTTGACTTGGTTAACTGATTAACCAATGTGTTAATCGATTAACCAGTGCAAAATTTGATTTTTTTGGTTCAAATTTCAGCATATCTTAGCCATTTATTTCATTATAATATTCTAGATCCATTTTCCTTTTAATTATCTACATCACTTTGACCATTTCCCACCATAAACCTTCACTAATAGCCACTCCTTTACATTTCTCTCCAAATTTGAATTTCCAAGTCTAATTTTTGAATTTCCAAAGCAAGCTCCATTCCACCAAATTTCCATATCTAAACTCTTTAAATAGAGGCATTTTATCATTCAATTCTAAAGCTTTTGATAGCCAACAAATCTATTGCAAAATATCTTTCCAAACCCCAAAAAACACCAAAGCTCATTTTTCCCTCTTTTGAAAGTTATCAAGAATTCACCTTGAATTCTTGATCAACTTTGAGCTAAACCTTCATCCTTTTCTATTTTGTTCATCAATTTCAGTAGATCAAGCTTAGTATTGGATCAATTTGAAGAGTTCTCTCGGTAATTCCCTTTCTTCCATGGTTCTACCTTCATCATCAACATTCAAGATGTAGATCTTTGTTACTTTGGTGGTTGATCCTTTGGATCTTTAATTATTGTTTGATTGCAGGGATTTCATTGGTTTTTCACTTTAAAATTCATGCCAATTCAGTTCATGATCATATGGTTTTTGGAAGTGATTTTGAAAGAGGATCATGCTGAATTTTGGCTATTTTTTAGCTACTGGTTCAGTGTTAATCGGTTAACCATTTTTAGTACAAAATGGTTAACCGATTAACCAGTGTTATTTTGCTCCAGAAATTGAAAATTCGTTGTGTTCACCGATTAACCATTTGGTTAACCAAGTAACACTACTCCAGAATTTGTTTTTTTATGTTTGTGTTTTACTTGATCTTGGTTCCTTTTGCTTCTTCCTTCTCATTTTTACCTTGGGAGACATTTTGGGACTGATTTCTCTTTAATTTCAATGGACTTTGGGTGTAGATTAGAGTGGTTGATATTCATTAGTCCAAATCTACCTCTAAGTGAATTATTTAATTCACTTTAGGTACTTTGAATTAGTGAGATATTTTCATACTTGAATCCACCAAGATGAGTGATTGAACTTAATGATGAAAGAATACCATAAGTGAAACTCAATTTGGTATTCATCTTTGTTTTCATGCGGTATTGCTTTCGGATGGCGATTTACATATCGTTTATCTCGCATGCATTATCACAAATATCGTTCACCTTAATTGGTGTTGTTCGGCCTCATTTGTAAGGTAATTACTCCATAAATTACTCGGCGATTGATTAACATAGACCTAAATGTGCCCCTAATTCGGATAAAACTCCAATTGGATACTTGCACTTTCGTGGACCGGACCTCGTGTTGGTCGCGTAATCCCAAAGTGATTGATCTTTTTGTGTTAAGATCCAAGACTTGTGAAGTTTGATGTGTAGTTGCTTTGGGTCTCCCAATCTTCTTTCAAACTCCATTGAATTTGTTTCTAATCGCCTTGATTAATCACTATAGTGTAAGATACTAAGCGAAACCGGTTGCCTTTCGATTTTTGCATTAAATGTCTTGTTACTTTCTTTGGTTATGGATGATTAATTTCACCATACCATTATTATGTAAATACTTTTATACTATTACTATACTAACATTTTAATTCTTTCTCGCACCTTATCCTCTTTATTTTAATCTCTTTCTCCTTATCTCTTTTATTATGCTTTATCATTCATCATATTGTTTACGTTTATGTTCATATTCTTGTGCTTTTTCCTTTGTCCATTTGGACACAAAAATATTAATAAAGGATTAAACATCTAACAGACTTGTGACTTTAATTTTGGACTATGGCCACTATCCTTAGCATTGGACTTGTAGTTTTGGACTTAGATTTTAGGATCATTCCTTTACTTGAGATATTATGGATTGAAGAGCTTAGCCTTGATTTGGTTCACTTGTTATGAAGATAAAATCCTATTGTTACTCGAAGAATGTTCGCCATACGGTTAGATCGTTCTTCCTTTAACTTTTACTTTAATCTTAGGATAGCCTCTTCATCTCTTCCCACTTCTTAAATTTTAAAAGCTTCTCCCTCTTTTCAAAAATTTCTTTGTTTTCAAACTTAAAACCACTTTCTTAATCAAACATTGACTTTGGTCAAGCGATTTTACTCTTTTCATTTCATTTCTTAATAAATGCTAAACTACATAAGCATATCGAAACCTTTTTCAAAAGACCTTAAAAAAATACAAAACTCATTCAATCTTTTTGTGCCCTCGTGCACTTTTCCTTTTAACCATTTTCACATGTTTAGATATGATTCATTCTTTTTGGTGGAAGTATTCACTAAAGAATGAAGACTTATCTTTACATTTTAAAATCAATCTAACACATTAACTTTTCACTATTTGTACCACGAACTACGGGGTTTTGATCTCGCTTTGCACTTTGTGGATAAGAAGAACGTCTCGTCAAACACAAAGATCTTAAAAAAAATTCTCTTCACATCTCTTCAATATCTTTTAAACAAACCATTTTCAAACCAAAAGCAATAAATATTTCAAAGGGCTCCCGTGGAGTACCACATACATTTTAGGTGCATAAAACCTTTTCAATTTGTAACGTATCCCCTTACCTGGTTCTCTGCTTGTTTCTTTTAGTTTTTTGCTTTTAGATTCATTAGGATTTATTCGCTCTTTTTTCCTTTTCCATTTTAGAATAAAATAAAAGCGCGGTGGCGACTCTGTTTACTTTGAGTTAAGTTAACTAATAGCTTACACTCATGATTTTACCGCTACATAAAAGTGACGACTCTGCTAGGAGTAGACACCAAGTGGATTCGGTCTACTTTGAATTATTTATTGCTTTGGTTTGATTTGTTTGTTATTTCTTGTTCCATTTCAGTTTTGGTGATCCTCTGTGAGTGAGATATATTTTATACCCGGATCTTAGTGAACTTATGATAGTACAGTGATATTTGAAGTGATACGCGACGGAGTAGTCCAAAGCGATATCAATTCAATAATATCCACTCGGTTAGGCTCTCTCGAATTACTAATTACATGACGAGTATTCGTATCATGACATTACTTCTGACCTTGAGTTAATCATACTGAGGACCGTAGAACCCTTAACCCATCCAAGACAATTTTGGAACATAATGCAGAAACTATCCAGGTGTAAATCTGAGGTGGTTGTCACGCGATACTATACGCGAACGAGGTATTTCTTAAGAATGTTATCGGTTGGCGAGTAGTCCAACGTACCGATAATATTCTAAAGATGGTTGCTAACTCCGGGCACCTCTGTTAGAACCCTTTTGGTTTTCTGCAGGTACAATGAAGATAAACCTTAGTACATGCGTTTGTGGGTTGTTGGCTCTTATCCCTTGACTCCATGCCCATGATCTGAACCTTTAAACCTGTGTGCTTTGCGTGATCTTGTTTGTGGGTGTTTCATCCATGCATTCATCATCATCATAATCATGACCATTTCTCAAGGAAAACAATTCATATTATTGCAAATATTGTACAAAGCAAATATTTCTTTTTGTCAAGATTTTTCATGACCATATTCTCGATGTTGACCATGTTTGCAATAATTGAGTTGTTTCTCTGAAAATGGAAGTGAACATTGTATATCATTGCATTCTTGCATATTCTTGCGTTCATCCAAGTTGTATGGGAACTCATCCCGGTTGTTTCCTTCTCCAGTTGTTTGTTAATCCGTCAAGTTGTTTCCTCAACACAAATACGAAACTAGAGTTGCTGTCAGATTGAGAATGGAAAACCAAGAACAACATAACCTGGAAATCAGAAGGAAAATTGATGAGTTGAAGGCCAGTATGACCAGGCTCACTGAAATGATGCATGTTTTGATTGCTCGAGGTGAACCACCTCAAAGGACTGTTATCTCTGAAGTTTCAACTGTTGTTGTTAACCCTCATGTGATTCAGTAACCAGCTTCTACTTGGCCATAATTTGGTATACCACCGGATTACGTGCCAATCTCTACAACTACTCCAATGGTTGGTCCATCTGTTGTGCCAGTCTTTTCAGCTCCAGCATTTGTCGAACCTCAACCTGTTGTGCACACTGCTGCTCAAGCTACTTATCAGAATTATCCTTTCGTGTACCATACTACTGGTCCAAGAGTTGAAAGTCAGGGTGAACCTGGATATATGGATGAAGTTAGAGAGAAATGTTTGACTCTTGAGAAGAGGGTAAGAGGTTTAGAAGGAAAAGATGTATTTAGTGCTGCTGCAATAGACATGTGTTTGGTCTCTGATTTGGTTTTTCCTGATAAGTTCAAGGTTCCTGATTTTTAGAAATACAAGGGGCATGCTTGTCCAAAGATCCATATGCTGATGTATTATTGCAAAATGGCTGCACATGCCAAGAATGACAAGCTTCTTATTCACTGTTTTCAAGATAATCTTAGTGGTGCTTCTATGAAATGGTATATGGGACTTGAGAAGAACCATATCCAGATCTAGAAGGATTTATATTATGCTTTCATAAGCAGTATAAGTACAATTTGGACATGTCACCTGACCGTCGTCAACTCCAAAACATGTCACATAAAGAGAAAGAATCATTCAAAGAGCATGTCCAAGAGAGCTAACTGCTTAAGTGGAGCCACCTTTGGCCGAAAAAGAATTAACTGGTTTGTTCATGGACACTCTTCAACCTTTCTTTTGGGAGAAGATGGTAGTAAGTGTTTCATATGGTTTTGCTGACCTAGTCACTGTTGGAGAAAGACTAGAAGAAGGTATCAAGAAAAGTAAGATTACCAATGTTGAATCTTCTAATGTTGCAAGAAAGTCTCATGGGAACTTTCAAAAGAAGAGAGATGGTGATACTTATGTTGTTTCAAATGAAAGGAAACCTTATCGTCAGCAACAACGATATGTTCAACCATATGTAGTTGCATTTGCTCCTTTTGTTAAAGCTCAACCAGCTCAAGCTCAAGCTCCTCGTCCTGTTGCCGGACAAAATCAGTATCGCAATAGGCCAAATTTTGATCCTATCCCGATGACTTACACTGATTTGTATCCTTACTTGATTAAGAGTGGTATGATTACTACTAGGCCTCCGCCTCCTATTCCAGATCCTCTTCCAGGTAACTATAGAGCGGATCTTCAATGTAATTTCATCAAGGTGGAACTGGTCATGACTTGGAACACTGATTTTCACTAAAGGCTAAAGTGCAAGAGCTCATCAGGAACAATATCCTTTCCTTTCATGATACAAATCCTAATGTTTTCAACAATCCTTTGCCAAAGCATGAGAAGTGAATCTTCTGGGAGACTTCAACAGTCAGATTATCTTCAAGGCCAGAATATCATACGGGACAACTCATCCTTGTTACTGATGGATCACTAGGCCATTGTTTCTTTATGTTTGCAAGTTTTCTTCAATTGAATTGACTTGTTTTCTTTTAAACTTTATTTGTACTTTCATGTTGATTTTAATGAAATGGGCATTGCTTTGTTTTGATTCAATTTTATCCACTATTTGCATCTTTATGCTTTATATTTCTTGTTCATTTTCTTTTCTCAATATTTACAATGATTAGAGGGAGAATGCTGAAAACAAAAAACCCATAATTGTTGTTGGTATGCTTTCAATTGAGACTTGGCTGATGATATACAGGCATTGTTTCAAATCCCAAACACTGGAGAAATAAGGAAGTTAACCCCTTGTCAACCCCTTTGAGCCTTGAAGTTGGAGTTTCTTTCTATACGGAAAAAACCTGCAGTATTTACCTGGGGATGGGTAGTTCTCAATTAATTTGAATGTGCATTCAAGTACAAAAGAATCATTCAAGACACCTTTCAATAAATGTTGAAATCTCAAGCTTTCCTTCGTACACATCAAAGAAGTGTTGAAGATGTCTCTCAATTCAAAAGCCAATGATGGTTCATCGTAATCATTAAACCAAGCATTCATTATCTTTAAAAAAATAATGATATTGAAAAAAATGACCATAAAAAAAAATCAAAGCCCGCAAAGTAAAAACCTATGAAGGAGACTTAGGCAAAAAATTGGGGCATCCCGCTGACTATAAATTCAAATGACACAGTTCAGGAAAAATTTAGGGATAATATAAAGAAGATCTATCAAGAGGTCATCAAAATACTCAGCAAAAATAAGATGAGTTGACCAAAGTCCTCACCAGAAATAACAAAAGGGAGAAGTTATTGTTGTATCAAAATCGTTTGGCTTATGAACCATCTTCATTTGTGCAATCCCAAATCTCTTGGAACTTGAATGCATAGGTTGAATTAATTGAATGTAGGACTGGAGATCATCATGAAGACGAGTTAGGTACAAATAAACTTTGAGTCTATATCCTTTTGTTTCATAAACCGTGAACCAGACCATGTTACAACCTTTAAAAGACCTAATTGAATCTAGGTTTCTTTTGAAAAGTATACTACAAGAAGGTTGCGTAAACTGACTCCCAAGTTTTCTACCGATCATTTGTTTTCTTGACTTTTGCTTTATCGTTCACTTTTGTCTCAACCGCCGTGTTTTAACAATGTTTTCACTTGCTTTACATCAATAAATTTCATTCCAAAAGTTACTTTTGATTCCAAAATTTTGCATGAACTTTGCATTAAAATTACTAGATTTGCACAAACATTTTTACTTGTAAACAAACTTTCCTCATCAAAGGAATTTTCAAACAGTTGAGAAACTTGGTCAGTGATCCTACCAGGGGCAAGTTCTTTCCAGATCCTATGATTCAAGAGTTTTTGCTCAATGTAAGTTATTCTCAGATTTGGTTAACCAGAAGATCTCTTTAAGATTCATACTGGGTTTATCTTCTCAACAGTCATTTCAAGAACTGATGCCATGATCAGTTTATTTTCTCAACAGTTATCTTACAGATTTGATCAATTATCTCCAGCAGTAGTTAAGAACTGAATCCACTATCAGTTTACCCTCATCAGTCATTGAATTTGGGGCAATTTTCTGCAAGAATCCCCAAGCAGCTCTGCATGACTTTTCTCGAAAGATTCTCAACTTGATACAATTTATTGGTGTGATATAGATTTGTTCAACAGTAGCATCTCTAATCTCCGAGCAGAATGGCAGTGATCTTCATGTTGAGGAATCAATCTTCCATCTTTTTCACTCCCCTAAGAGTCTAAACTGGTTATCAAGCATTTTCTCTCATATTATTTCCTTGTGTGTTTTAGTCCCCATTTTCGTATATGTTTGCATATTTGAGTGTGTTAGTCCTCATTATGCGTGTTCTTGGGTGTGTTAGTTCCCATTTTCGTATACGTTTTCATATTTGAGTGTGTTAGTCCTCATTATGCGTGTTATTGGGTGTGTTAGTTCCCATTATCGTATATGTCTGCATAATGAGTGTTTTAGTCCTAATATGCATTTCTCAAGGTCCTGTTGTTTTCAACATCTTATCTTGTGATCAAAGTCCAACTTAATTGGCATTATCTTTGTTTCTCCAGAAAATTTTCTTCATACACTTGTTGTTTCTTCTCGGATTTTACGCCTTTTATCTGATGCCATTCTTGGATGTCCATGATAGAGCCATCATTGTTTTGATGAACTTTCCGGGACTTATCGCTTCATTCAATTTTGTTCCTGGATGTTGTGATCATCTTTTATCTAATTCCATTCTCAGATGTTCATAGTGGAGTAATCATCGATTTGATGTACTTTCTCGAACTTTTCCCATCTCATTCAGTTATGTTCATGGATGATGTGATTCACATTTTATCTGATTGCTATTCTCGGATGTTGTGATTACTTCTTCTCCGATTGCCATTCTCGGATAACCCTAGTAAAGTCATTAAGGTCATTCTTGAATTCTTCTAATGTACGTTTTTTGGACTTTTCTCACTTCACTCAATTTCATTCCTTGATGGTGTGATCCTTTCTGTCCAATTGCCATTCTTAGACATTTTTGCCTCAGCTGAGCCATGTGGTGGTCTCGAGCATGCTGCTTTTTCTCGTCGGAGTTCTATCCTCCTTATCCCCAATATGTATTCTATTTCTCGTGTTGTTTCACGGATCTCTCTGCATTTCATACATTTTCATATCATTTTCATATCATTTCATATCATATCATATCATATCATTTCATTACATTCCAGTTTTATGGACTTTTAGGGCCAAAAATTGGGCTTTTGATATTTAAGTATCTTCCATCTTGTCGAAACGAAGATGTCAATTTTCATATCTCTGGATTAAAGAAATTAAATAGGGGCATGTGTCATACCCTAATTTTTACCCTAAGATTTTTTGCATCTCATCTACATCTTGCATACAAACATGATCATGCACTGGTTCATTTATCCTGTTTGCTTGCAGGTTTATACCTCACAGGGGATCACCATTGCTTTTATTTTCTTTTATTTGTTTATGCTTACTAACCATTAATTAAATCCAAAAATATTTTTGTTTTCTTTTGTTAATCCTTTTTCAGGTCAAAAATGACACAAAAAAAAATAGCAGTCCTGCAGCTCGAATGAATTTCATAGATAAAAGCCGAAGTTGATCCACAATTAATTCAAATTTATTTGATCAAAGATTTCCCGATTTAATTTATTTATTCAAGGATTTCCAAGTTTCATGTGTTTATTTCTATGCCTTCTTCGACGCGCAAAAGAATCGAGCCAAAACAATCAAGCAATTAAAATTAAACAAGAATTCAAATTTTGACTTGGTTAACCAATGTGTTAACCGATTAACCAGTGCAAAATTTGAATTTTTTTTGTTAAAATTTCAGCACATCTTAGCCATTGATCTCATTAGAATATTCTAGATGCATTTCCCTCTTAATTTTCAACATCACTTTGATCATTTCCCACCATAAACCTTCACTAATCACCACTATTTTACATTTCCCTCCAAATTTGAATTTCCAAGCCTAATTTTTTAATTTCCAAAGAAAGCTTCATTCCACCAAATTCTCATACCTAAACTCTTTAAATAGAGGCATTTTCTCATTCAATTCTCAAGCTTTTGATAGCCAACAAATCTCTTGAAAAATATCCTTCAAAACCCCAAAAATCACCAAAGCTCATTTTTCCCTCTTTTGAAAGTTATCAAGAATTCACCTTGAATTCTTAATCAACTTTGTGCTAAACCTTCATCCTTTTCTATTTTGTTCATCAATTTTAGTAGATCAAGCTTGGTATTGGATCAATTTGAAAAGTGCTCCATTTTTTCCATGGTTCTACCTTCATCATCAACATTCAAGATGTAGATCCTTGGTTAATTTGGTGGTTGATCCTTTGGATCTTTAATTATTGTTTTATTGCAGGGATTTCATTGGTTTTTCTTTAAAATTCATTCCAATTCAGTTCATGATTATATGGATTTTGGAAGTGATTTTGGAAGTGATTTTGAAAGAGGATCATGCTGAATTTTGGTTATTTTTTTGCTATTGGTTCAGTGTTAACCGGTTAACCATTTTTAGTACAAAATGGTTAACAGGTTAACCAGTGTTATTTTACACCAGAATTTGAAAATTTTTTGTGTTAACCAATTAACCATTTGGTTAACCGATTAACACTGCTCCAGAAGCTATTCTTAGGTTTATTTTTTACTTGATCTTGGTTCCTTTTTCTTCCTCTTCTTCCTCCTTCTTATTTTTACCTCGAGAGACATTTTTGGACTGATTACTCTTTAATTTCAATGGACTTTAGGTGTAGATTAGAGTGGTTAATATTCATTAGTCCAAATCTACCTCTAAGTGAATTATTTAATTCACTTTAGGTACTTTGCATTAGTGAGATATTTTCATACTTGAATCCACCAAGATGAGTGATTAAACTTAAAGATGAAAGAATACCATAAGTGAAACTCAATTTGGTATTCATCTTTATTTTCGTGCGGTATTTCTTTCGAATGGCGATTTACATATCGTTTATCTTACATGCATTAGCACAAATATCGTTCACCTTAATTGGTGTTTGCCGACCTCATTTGTAGGGTAATTACTCCGTAAATTACTCGACGATTGTTTAACATAGAACTAAATATGCCCCTAATTCGGATAAAAATCCAATTGGATACTTACACTTTCGTGGACCGGGCCTCGTGTTGGTCGCGTAATCCCAAAGTGATTGATCTTTTTGCGTTAAGAACCAAGACTTGTGAATTTTGATGCATAGTTGATTTGGGCCTCCCAATCTTCTTTCAAACTTCATTGAATTTGGTTCTAATCGCCTTGATTAATCACTATAGTGTAAGATACTAAGCAAAACTGGTTGCCTTTCGATTTTGGCATTAAATGCCTTGTTACTTTCTTTGGTTATGGATGATTAAGTTCACCATACCATTATTATGTAAATATTATTATACTATTACTATATTAACATTTTAATTCCTTCTTGCACCTTATCCTCTTTATTTTAGTCTCTTGCTCCTTGTCTCTTTTTTTATGCTTTATCATTCATCATATTGTTGATGTTTATATTCATATTCTTGTGATTTTTCCTTTGTCCATTTGGACATAAAAGTATTAATAAAGGATTAAACATCTAAAAGACTTATGACTTTAATTTTGGACTATGGACACTATCCTTAGTGTGACACGATGGGAGAACGGACCTGGTCGTTTTTGTTTACAAAAACTATGTTGCGGATAGCAAGAGTCGCCACCGACTTTTATTTTATCCAATAAGGAAAAGGAATAAAAGAACAGGAAAGACCTTTAAAAGATTTGAGTTTGGGAGGTAAGTTATACAAAGGGAAGGTGTTAGCACCCTTTGTATCCATGGTTATCCACGGGCTCTTAATTACTTAGCTCGCTTTACTTTTGTTTAAAAAAGAGTGTAGTGTGTGTTTAAAAAATATTTTCATAAGTCTTTAACTTTGCAATGATCCTCGTATGGATATATACAAAGTGTTTTGAAAGTATTTGAAAAGTGGGGTGTAAAAAGTATTTTTGAAAAGAGTGAGCAAGTACTTAAGAACTACTTACCCTAAGTTTATAAGGTCTTTCTTGTTATTTATTTACTTTAGGGTAGGACTGTCCTTATTATTAGTGAGTAAGTAGTCTTTACCTTGGATATTTAAAGGGACAAGCGTATGGTCATCGTATGGTCATAGAAGGCAACCTTGTATGGGATCTTAGTAATTCAAAGGGACTATCATCATTTTCATAGGGTCATCGAGGGACGAGATCATTTATTCATAGGCAACTCAAAGGGACTATGATCTTTTATCTTGAAGGGACTTGATGATTCTTATTCGTAGACAACTTTACTAAGATACCCCACGTTCGAGGGACTTGACCATTTATTGTAAGGTAACAAATAGAGGTTACCCTAGAGGTGTGAGTGTGCAAGTGTATTCAATTCAGTTATTTTAATCTTGGAAATTAGGGTTATCTAACGGTTGATTTTAGTCTTACCATACAATCCTATTAAGCATACATCTAAGTAGTTTATAGGTGCAGAAAGTAAAACCCTAGTTTAAACTATTACATGGCTTTGGGAGAGATACATAAATATAAAAAATCCTGACAGAAAATGTAAAGTGCAAAAAATAAACCTAAACTATTATAAGGCTTTAGCAGTTACATTATCTTTAGAAATTGTAAAATTATCGAAACGAAAAGATCGAAAGAATATTGAGTCTTTGAGATGATAGGAGGATATGTTTTTTATCATGCTATTAGAAGAATAAAAAAAATAAACAGAGTCAGATAAAATCACTGCAGATTTTAAAATAATGTAAAATAAGAAAAGCGATTAAAATAAAATCTAAAAAATATTAAAACAATGCTAAAATTCTAATAAAATCAAATAAAGAACGCACAATGTTTTTCATATTTTTTTTTGAAAATGTGGAAATAGAAAATAAATCAAATAAAATAGAAAAAAGAAGAATTTGCGATTTTGAGGGTCGAAATCTTTTAGAATTTTATTCTAAAAGAGAATTGTTCTTCGATTTTTTTCTAAACTTCTGGAAAAATTTCGGAGTAAATCGAAATTGTAACACTTACCTGACTTACCTGTCAGAATGAAATTCTTATCACTACTACAGTCTTCAAAGTATCGGCGGAAACAGATTACAACAGATTAACCAACCGTTTAGTTCTCCATGGTGCCCTAAACTTCAATTCGATCGCCCAGATAGCTTGCTCACATCATACAAAACACAAATATGCAAAGAGATTAGATATGTCATTCATATAAATATGAAATCGAAAAATTGAAAAAAAAACAAAAAAAGCAAATTCTGTTATGGCGTTTTATGAGGTTTTGGAGCTATGTGATGATTGGTACGCCTTTAGAAGAGTCTAAGGAATGTTCTTGGACCTTCAAACCTTCTTTAGAATGGTTGTCGCCCTAAAACCGAATCCAACTTACTCTTGAGTTTTTTGAAGTTTTGTATGCTCTCTTTGATCAAAAGTTTCCTCCCTTTGACTTGTGGAGATGATAAGTATTTATAGAGGGTGTAATTTAGGTTGAAAAATTTGGGCCCTGTTGATGGATTTGAAGTTACTTGGAGGTGAAGAAAGGATGTTTCTAATTTGGTCAAAATATTAGATTAAATCATACCCTTTTGGTCTTGCACGAATTTGGACACTTACAATCATCATAAACATCAATTATTTGATCCTAAAATAGACCTAAGATCAAATATTTGATTTTTCAATATTTATCTTAATTAAAATTGAATTTAAATGAAATAAATCCAATATAATATAAAATAAATATAAAAAATCATATATTATGATCTATGAGTCGTGCATGATCTTATAATTGAGTTTGAGTTGGAAAAATATGGACCCATTTGGAAGAAACTTGAGTTTTGGTCATTTTTGCTTCATACACCTCCTCAAAATTGCCCAACTTCAACAATGCATAACTCTCTCAATTTGTATCCCATGTATGTGTTCTAGGACTTTTTAGGAAGCTTAGAGTGTCCTATAACTACTCCTTTTGGTCCCATGTCCATTTGATCTTCCATGTTATGAGCTTTTGAAAAAGTTGACTTTTTGTTGACTTTTCAAATGACCTGTAATGTCTTGGCTCATATCTCTCAAATGAAGCATTTTTTGCCTTGGCTTGTGAGACACAAAGTTGTAGGGAATTGAATTTCCTTAAAATGAGCTTTGGATGGGAAATCTTTGATGAAGCATGTGAAAGTTACAGTTGGTCAAAGTACAATTGACTTTTCCTACACAAAACCCTAATTTAGTAACTCCTGATTCTTGATGATTCTGAGGTTCCCTTGATGAATCATGATCAACCCTTTATCAAATGATGAATCTTACTTCATAATCTTGATGTTGACCAAAAATCTTGAAGTTTGATTTTATGTTGACCACAATTGACTTTTTAACCAAGTTAACTGATTTTTGGATCATCTAAGCATCTGACTGACCACACTTGTAGGGAAAACCTTGAAACTTGACATGAGGATCCTTTGAAGTATGTGGGATACCATGAAGTACAATTGAGGCTTTGGAAGTCCAATTTGCTTTGAGAACTCAAAACCCTAGTTTAAGATCTGTTGCTTAGGAAGAGGCTTAGTCTGATGAAACCTGGAATTCCTTTGAGCAATTGAGAATCTTGTGATCATTAGAAGACCTCTTGATACATATTGTCTTGAAGATGTGAGGGAAAATTTTGGGGTACAACACTTAGCATTGGACTTGGAGTTTTGGACTTAGATTTTAGGATCATTCCTTTGCTTGAGATATTATGGATTGAAGACATTAGCCTTGATTTGGTCCACTTGTTATGAAGATAAAATCCTATTGTTACTCGAAGAATGATCGCCATACGGTTAAATCAGTCTTCCTTTAACTTTTACTTTAATCTTAGGATAACCTCTTCATCTCTTCCCACGTCTTAAATTTTCAAAGCTTCTCCCTCTTTTCAAAAACTTCTTTGTTTTCAAACTTAAAACCGCTTTCATAATCAAACCTTGACTTAGGTCAAGCGATTTTACTCATTTAATTTCATTTCTTAATAAATGCTAAACCACATAAGCATATCAAAACCTTTTTCAAAAGACCTTAAAAAAATACAAAACTCATTCAATCTTTTTGTGCCCTCGTGCATTTTTCCTTTTAACCATTTTCACATGTTTAGATATGATTTATTCTTTTTAGAGGAAGTATTCACTAAAGAATGAAGACTTATCTTTACATTTTAAAATCAATCTACCACATTAACTTTTCACTATTTGTACCACGAACTACGGGGTTTTGATCTCGCATTGCACTTTGTGGGTACGTAGGCATAAGAAGAACATCTTGTCAAACACAAAGATCTTAAAAAAAATCTCTTCTCATCTCTTCAATCTCTTTTAAACAAACCATTTTCTAACCAAAAGCAACTAATATTTCAAAGGGCTCCCGTGGAGTACCACGAACATTTTGGGTGCGTAAAACCTTCCCAATTTGTAACCTATCCCCTTACCCAGTTCTCTACTTGTTTCTTTTAGCTTTTTTCTTTTAGATTCATTAGGATTTATTCGCTCTTTTTTCCTTTTCCATTTTGGAATAAAATAAAAGCGCGGTGGCGATTGTGTTTACTTTGAGTTAAGTTAACTAATAGCTTACACTCATGAATTTACCGCTACAACAGTGTTTCTCAATCCCACAAAATCAGAATATGTGATTCTATTATGATTTTGTTCAAGATTCAACACGAATTCAAGAACCAAAATCAACCAAACAACGTCTCACCGTTTCATTAGTGTTTCTCGTGTTTCCCCATGGATCCGAACCAGAGCTCTTGATATTGTTGGTGCACAATGTAAACACCCCAAATTTGCCCTCACCCATTCACCATGGCTTGTGATCATTCTCATATGCATAAACACAATCATATCATCCCATATCTCATTTTGGTTCACTGCATAGTTTCTGAGGCATCTGCACCTAGGGTTTGTGATCTGAGCAATCCCAAAAGCATCTTGAGCCATTCCAAAGGCCACCAATCAATTTAAAGGGGTCCATGTGTGTTCTTATATCATATTCCATCTCCTCAAAGTCAAAAATGCAAAGGAATCACAAGAACTAGGGTTTGAGTGGATGCAGAGCCAGGATGAACTGCACAGTTGACCTAAAATTAGGGTTTTGGTTTCAGAGGCCATAACTTCAAATTTTTTGGTCATTCTTGTTTCTATTGGTCTCTATATGGTATAGGGAGTATGCATATCAATTTTCATGAAGAAATTCCATGGGGAAGTCATCTGATCAAGGGTTGACTTTTCAGACAAGTCAGTGTAAAATCAGGGCATCTGAGGCCCCCAATGACCCAACCAATGGTTGATCCTCATCATTTTGAGTGTATATGATCTTTATTTGATCATGGAAGAAGGTTGAAGTTCATAAAAATCAAGAATTTAGGGTTTTTGCAAATGTTGACTTTTTGGGCATAGTTGACTTTTCAAGAATGCATCATTTTAGGTCATTTTTCAAGCTTTGATTCTTGATCCAAAAAGGCTTCAAATGGAAAAACTTTGGTCATGAAAGTTGTAGATCTCATCTTTCCCTTTTCAAAAAGTACAAGAACATGATCAAACTCTTCTTGGGTCAAAAGTTATGGTGTGACAAAGTTGGCCAAAATCATTGATTTTCAAGGCATGCCTCAAATGGAAATTTTGCAAAGCCATGAACCAATGCATTATGTGACTTCTAATTCACTTCAAACCAGTATGCAAGCATTACATAGACACTAAAAATCAGATTGGGACCAAGGATCCTTCATGTTTATGGTTTGTGTAGCAAGAATAGTCACATGTGAACCAAAAGCCACAACTTGCAAAAACTCATGATCATTCTTCTTACAACTTGCTGCATTGGTTACTGCACTAAGCTAGCTTCTCACCACACCATGCTGCACCAGAACCATGCCTTGTACTTGCCTAGACCTTGAGCCATGCCTCACTTACACAAAAGGTGGACTTTATGCAAAAGCAAACTTACCTATCACAGCAGGCCATGTCACATCATCCAGCCAATTGGATTAGTTTATACTTTTCATTTGCAAACCATTTCATACACTATGCAAGCCTGAAACATCACACACCAACACATTCACAAAACACTCCATTTTTGCATAAGCTTTCGAATCTGCCTCCACAGCTTGAAAACACTAAAGCCATCTTCACCATCCAACTCAACACACTTCATAGACCTCAAACCACCAAAGCTCAAGCCTGAAACAAGCCTGAACTGAGCTTCACCATTCTTCACCTTCCAAACCAGTTCTCTTCGAATCTCACTATCCAGCCATCAAACACCTCATCTTTCTTCACCAACAAGTCAAGCATACTACAAGGAGTCAAAACCACCCTTTACTTTGAACTGAAACAGCCTGTACACAAAGCTCATTTCCTGCTACACCAGAACTGGTTCTCACAAATCAGCCATCCACAAGAGCTTTGAAGCCTTCCATTAGCATCAGGGGATACAAGGGAGTCCATTTGCACGCAAGGAAAGCTCTGGAAGCTCAGTTTTGAAGCTTTCCAGCTCAGGTATGATCATGGAAACTTTTCTCTCAAAGCTTGGTTTTTGAGTTATAAATTGGTTAGTCATGTCTTGCTGGTCATGGGGTTGATCTCAGAATCAAAAATGAGTGAAAACTGAGCTTGTATGGTCCCTCTGAATTTTTGCCCGTAAATTTCTTTCCTTTCGTTTCCTTTGATTCATGATGCATAGATGTTGTTTGAGCTTGGATTCATGACCTAGGAAGTTAGAGGACCATTTAGGTGTGCTTGATTTGTAGAATAGGTACCTGATTCGTGTTCTAGGGTTTTTGTGCAACCGGAGAAGATGACCGGAGCTTCTCTCCGGTCACCTGAATTTGTTTAACCCTAAACTCAGGTCATTAAGGCAGTTTAAATTCTGAGCGTTGATAGCGTTGAAATGTTTGACTTCCCGCTGGTTTGGATGGCCCAGATCAATCTGCTTAGCCCTAATCTCTCTCATTAACTTTAATTAATTTTAATTAGGATAATTAGGTCAGATGCAATCCACACCCTTCATTTGTGCGCTGGTCAACCAGTTTGAACTCAGAACCAATCCTGGCCATCCATCCTGATTACTTCTTATTTTATTTAATTTTTATTCATTTTCTTTTCAATTAACTTGCACATTTAATTTAAAATAGCAAAAATATCTTAAAAATTATGAAACTTTTTCTTAAAAGTTTTATTAATTTTTAAGACCCAAAAATATTTTTATTTCATTTTTTATCATTAAAAAAGTATTTTTAAATATTTAAAAGATTATTTTTAATTGATTAATGGAAATTAATTAATTAAAAATACTTTTAGGTATTTAAAAATTACAAAAAAATTCATGAAATGTTCTAAGACATTTAGAAACATTGTCCAACCTTCAAACCAAATTTCTTTTTTGATCTTGATGCATTTTAAGAAATTTTCATTGAATTAAATCAATTTTTATGCATTATTTTGATCATAAGTTCCAAAAATCATTTCTGCCTATTGGAGAAGGTTGAGACATTGATTCTTCTTGCATTGTGTTATGTTTAGCATGTAGTTTCTAGGGTAAAATGGCCATGATTTGATCTTGCATTTTCCAATTGATTGGCATTTCTTTTGTTAAGAACCCTAAAAAGCCCTAATAACTTGTAAAATTCATATCTTGAATTTGGTTGAGAGTTGAGAGCTCCCCTTTGGGCAGTGGTTCATTATAGGTTTAGGGTTCCTTTGAGTATCATTTTCCATTTTTTATCTTAAGGTTTACTTCTGTTTTGAATTTTTGTTTGATGTTTGATCCATGAACCCTAATTTGGGAGTTCTCTTGCATCCTTCTTGCATTTCCTTGCATAACATGACTTGTCTTTGCATTTTGTGCATTCTTGTGATTCATTTGACATCTTAAGACATATAGAAAGCATCTTTGATCATTGCATTACATATTTGCCATGTCTTTTGTCTTGTATGATTCATAACTTTCCATGCTTGTTCATGCTCTTTAGCTTGCTTCATTTGCATTCATAATCTTGTATGAACATCTCCATGCCTTGCCTCATGTTTGCAGCACTTCATAACATCATTTTCATCATCACCATGCTTCTGGTTTGGTCTAGCATCATACCATTTCATCTCATCTTGCATTGCATTGCATTTCTTTCTAACATTTCAGGTGGTAAGTAAACTTGAGAGGTGGATTTGCCTTCACTTCTCATAACTTTTCTTTTCATCTCTCTTGCATCCATTGCTGCATTTTTATGTGTGTTTGAGTTTGAGCTTGCTCATTCTTGTTCCTCCCACTTTCTTTCTTCAAGTGACTTGACTTCTTGAATGAAGCAAGTCACTTTGCTTCTCTTGATCTTATTCATCTGCTTCCTGGTGGCTCCTTTGAAGACTTGTTCTTGAAAACCTCACAAACCTTAGGAACAACCAAGCATGACAATGATTAGGGTTTTGATTAGTCTCCCCTTAGTTTTACCTTTGTGTCTCTTTGAGTCCTCTCTTCTCATCTCATAATCAGGGACTAAACCCTAAAGGCTTTAAGGCTTTGTGGTTAGGGTTATGCCTGCATCCTTCTCTTAGGATGGAGTGTATAACTTTAATCCTAAGTATTAAACCCTTAATGTGTTTAAATCTCTTAATCAATTCACTTAATAAGTATCAAGACATCACACTTGTAACTTGGGCCTTGCATTAGGGTTCTAATTCTTCCTTAAGTGGTTAAGAAGGACTAACCCTAGTGTTAATGGACAATTCCCCCTCAAGTTGTCTTACAAACCCTAAAAATCACTTCATCATCTTACCATTAAATAAAATCCACTTAATCAAAGGCTTGTTTTGTCATGAGTTTAATCCCTAATCATGGATTAAGTTGAGGAGTTTTCCTCAGCTTAAACATTCTCATCTATTATCCTTCTATTAGGATGGTGTAATGAGTCTGTTTAATCCTTGATTACGGTTTAACCTCATTACTTAACACTAAACAAAAACACCAAAAACATCTAATTAATCACAAGTAGGTTAATGATCTTAATCCTACACCAAAGGTGATTAAGTGTGAGAACCTGACTTCACACTTAAGGTAATTCTCATTACCCCTAATCAGAGGGAAGATGTGATGAGTTTACTAACCCATTGGTTTAGGCTTAAGCTCATTATCCTATGACAAACTTTCAAAAGCAATAAAAGACTGAAAACTCAAAAACAAACAATAATCGTTTCCTCCGGGATTCTTTTCTCATCATCTTCACTCACAAACGAGAACTCGCTTCTTCCGTCTAATGCAAGACAGTTCGCACCTGAGCCAGACAGGTCATACACTTGAGCATAGGCTAGCAAGCAGTTCATCAGTCAATTCATTTTCCAGTCTCTTTGGGTCGAACTACGGTGTTCTGACTTCCTCATTGCACGAGAGGATACGTAGGCATAACTTAACAGTTATCGAACAAAAGTCTCTGTACATTCCCCTCTTTCTAGCTTCATTCTTTAAGCCTCATGGTCATGAGCAATTCATTCTCGTTCTTACACTGACACATCACTATACACTTCACGCTTCTTTTGCACTGACACCTGTACATTCTTTTCCAGCTATTTTACACACAGATTGCACTGACACTACCCCTTTAAGACACAAATCTTTTAAGCGTGGATCCCGTCGAGTACGGCGGACAATCTGGGTGCTAATACCTTCCCAGGTTGTAACCAACCCCCTTTCTCAGTCTCTCTGGTTCGCAAACCGTCTTATCCATCTCTTTCTAGGTCTATGCAGCATTGCCTTTCCTCCGGGATAAAAATGCCTAGCTGGCGACTCTTTTCATCTCCAGTGAGTTCACGGCTGTGTGTTCTCACTGTTCCCTTCGCCGACCGTTCGCGTCTGTACCTTTATTTGGGTCAGTCCCATTTATCGGGAGCGACAGCTTGGCGACTCTGCTGGGGACACCTTATACTGCAACCAGGGTTTCTGGTTCTTTTTGTGGGTTCCTCCTAGCGCTTGTTTGATTTGTGTTTACTGGGGTGTTATGTGCTTGTTTGTGCTTGTATTTACTTTTGTTTATTGCTTTATGTACAGTTACTTTACTGCTTTCTTTATTGCATTTGTATATACCATACTGTCATTGTTGCTGGCTGGATCTGTTGTTTGCTTTGGTGGGTGGGTGATTCATTGAGAGTTAAGGTCCTATACCTGGGACCTGAGTGACACCTAGGCTAGAGTGGATCATATTCTTTCCCATTCCATTTCGGTCTGGTGCGGGAATATGAAACACGGTTCAGATATGGGTTTCTTCTTGAGAACTCTGTGTTGCAGATTTCCTGCAATGCTAGGGCTATCTGGGAAGCCTGCTAAGTCTGGATGACCTTTTAGTATTGACCTTCAGAAACTGAGGTGAATTAGAGGAGGAATTGTTATGGTTATTGTAAACACTGTACCTACGGGTTAGAAGTGTTTACACTTCTCATAACGGATCCAAGTCTGAGGATCCTTGTTCTAGATCATCACCTGTGAGGGGGTTGGGCTGTTTACAGGTTTGCAGGTACCTTGACCTCAGAATACCCTGTTACTTTGATTTTGTTTAAGAGTACTCCATGTTGGATAGTTCTTGTGATTCTAAACCCTGGACATGTGGCTCTTTATTTGAGTCCCCTACCTTGGTTACTGGATTTATAGACCTCCATCTGGAATTCTTGAACACACATGGATCTATACCAAGGCAGTTAATCAGATCCAGCTCAGTCACAAATCCTTGCATTTCATTTGCATACATACTCATTGCATCATTTTAACATGTGCTTATTTGTGTTTCAGGGTATCCACCTTCATCTGGTTTTTTGTTTTGACCCCATCTGCTATATTGACCTGTCTCCACCAGCACTTGCTTCAGCACTTCAGCCATATACTTCAGTTACTAGCACTAGCCAGCCAGTGGCCCACTCCTCAGCATCTTCATCAACACTTATCCTACTCAGTCCTCAGCATCATGGCTCCAAAGAAAAGCAACATCACTTATCATTTCTTCCAACCAGACTTATCAGACATCAGGAGGATCCAAACCCTGATCACTCCAGATCACATGCCTTTGTTCAAAGAGCATTATGGGAATATACTTGACTTGGTCATGGATCTGGACCCATCTCAGAGAAGCCTGATCCATACCTGTATTCAGTTCTATGACCCCCCGTTGAGATGTTTCACCTTTCAAAACTTTCAGTTGGGTCCTCTTCTGGAAGAATACTCATCATTAATTGGTCTGCCTATCAAAAGAGAAATCCCTTTCAACCCTGAAATGGTCTCTCCCAGCAATGGAGAGGTAGCAAAAGCTTTGCACCTGGAACCTGCTTTGATTGAGCAACATATGACCTCTAAAGCTGGGATCCCTGGATTTCATCTGGACTTCCTGATTTCTCAAGCTAGTCTGAAGGCCTCCCTGGGGGAGTGGAAAGCTGTTTGTGCTCTGTTGGCCTTAAGTGTATATGGAATTGTGTTGTTTGCAGATGAGCCCCGATTCATTAGCAAGAATGCAATCCATTTGTTCATCCTGAAGAACCCAGTGCCAACTTTATTGGGTGATCTCTATTACTCAGTACATCAGAAGAATGAGAAGCAGAGGGGAAGGCTAGTGAGGTGTTGTGCTCCATTATTCCATGCTTGGCTTCTCAGGCATCTGCCCAGGACAGATGCATTTCTAAATCCTCATCAGCAAAGCAACTGGGCTAAGAGGCTCACTATTCTCACTTCAGCAGATATCAGATGGTGTACTCAAAGCACCAAGGGCAGAGATATAATCACCAGCTGTGGGCACTTTCCCAATGTGCCCTTAATAGGAGTTAAGGGAAGTATCAACTACAACCCTCTGCTGTTCAAGAGGCAATTGGGCTATGCACTAGTTCATACTCCTAGGGAGCAGGACCTAGTTGAGACCCTCTACTGTGAGAACAAGATCAGTCTGGTAACTGTTAGGCAGGCTGCCTGGGCCTGGGATCATGTTCAAACCAAGGGAATCACCATTCTGGGGAAGTGCAATAATGTGGCATCAGTCCAATACTATGAGTGGTCTCATGCTAGGGCCCAATTCTCTGGAATGCCCTTCACTATAGAAGACATGCCTGAGTCATCTTCAGTACCACCCCCTGCCACCATCAGTTTGGAAGAGTTTGAGAGCTTGAAGGAAAGAAATGAGAAGTTAACCCAGGCTTTGCAGAAGACCCTCCGGGAGAGGAGTGAAGGTATGAGGGAGATTGAGAGATTGGAGAAGTTGAAAGTGGAACACTTGACTAAAATTGAGAAGTCTGGAGATTATATCAACAAGTCTAAGGCTGGCGAGCAGATTCTGAAGAATGCTTGTAAAGAAGCCCAGTTTCAGAGAGCGAGAACAGACTTGTATTTGAAAGAGAGTCAGGCCAGGTGGGTCCGGATCACTGAGGCCCGTACTCTAGAAGACAAGAGAGTTCAAGGCAAAATAGAACAGATGGAAAAAGCCCTGGCAGCAGCCCAGAAGGAAATATCAGAGCTAGAAAGCAGAGCTGGAGTGAAGAGGTCTAAGGACCAAAGTCAGAATAAGAAGTTGACTACAGCTGTTGCAACAAGAAACCTTCTCATCAGAAATCTCACGGAGCGTCCGGCTGATCCAGTGACCGAAGCACTTCTCAAGGAAGTTCGTGAGGATGAGTTTGGCCTTGGAGTTTGATCATTTGCTTGTTGTTGTTCCTTTTCCATGTACTTTTGTTTTTTGTGATGTATTTTGACCCCTTTAAGGGTTTATGTTGTAAAATGAACAAGTTGTATTATTTCACATTTCGTAATATATTTGTGTTAGTTTCCATCTGGGTTACTTCAAAAGCAATTTCAACAGCAGCATCTTCAAGGGTCTGGAAGGGTCAAAACTGAAAGCCAAACCGGATACCTTGAGAGCAAATAAGCATAACTGCATTGCATGCTAACCCTTTTGTTTGTTTTGTAGGTTTTTGTTTTGTTGTTGCTAACCTCTGTTGTGAATCTCAGGAATTATTGCTCGCCGCCGGGTATTTCCTCTCAACAGGCCACACAGGTACCCAACTAGAAACAACCTTCCGGGAATTCAGATGGATCAGATGCAGCAAGACCTTACAGAGGTCAGAAACCAGATGGCCAACGAAAGGCTGGAGATGAGAACCCAGATAACACAATTCATGGAAGTGATGAACAATTTAGCTCAAAGCCAGGAGAGGCTCAGAGCTTTGGTAGAAGGAAGGAATCAAGAGGAGCCCCATGTGGGGACTGCTGGCACAAGTAACAATGAAAGGGTGCAACCACATGTTAACCCCCCTGTGTTTGGTCCACATCTACATCCTGAGGTTAATATTCCTGCAAACATTCAAGGAACAGTCACTGCAGCCAGAGTACTTCAAGAAGATCCTCAGGAGGACCAATTTACAGTAATGGGTGCTGGAGAGGAAGCTTATGATAGACGATTGGATGAAATAGCTGAGAAGTTGAGATCACTGGAATCTCAAAATTCTTTGGGTTTCGACGTCATGGACATGGGTTTGGTAGACGGGGTCAGGATCCCCCATAAGTTCAAGCCTCCTTGTTTCGAAAAGTATAATGGGACTTCATGCCCCCGGACTCATCTACAATCATTTCTGGGAAGGCTGAAGGCCTATACAATGGATGAGAAACTTTGGATGTTCTACTTCGAAGATAGTTTGGCTGGAGCATCAAGGGAATGGTATTCCCATCTGACAAGAGCAACTATAAGATGCTGGAAGGACCTGGCAGAAGCCTTCATCAGACAGTATCAGTATAATCTAGACATGGCACCCAACAGGACTCTCCTAATGGGAATGTCACAGTCGTCAAGGGAAAGTTTCCGGGAATATGCCCAGAGATGGAGGCAATTGGCTGCTGCCGTTCAACCACCAATGTCTGAGAGAGAAATGGCAGACATGTTTATGAACACTCTCCAGGGGACGTATATTGACAGGTTGGCTGCTTTCTCCTCCACTAGCTTCGCAGATGTTGTCATAGCTGGGGAGAGAATTGAAAGCTTGTTAAAAATGGGAAAGATCTCAGACAACGGTGCAAGCTCGTCCAGTAGTACAAGAAAGCCTTTTGCAGGCCCGAGAAGAGCTGGCGAGACCAATGCCATTCACACCAATAGGGGTAGGCCTCAATATGTTCAAAGGTCAATAGCAGCAGTCACTATCCCTGCTCCGGCTCATCCTCAGCCAGTCTATCAACCTCCTCAACAAAACTTCCAACAACAACCTCAGTATCATCAGAATCAGTATCCTCCAAGGAACTACAACAACAACAATCAACAGAGGCCATTCCAACAAAGGCCATCCCAAGCTAACAGAGTGATCGACCCGATCCCAATGCCGTATGCTGCCTTGATGCCACAACTTCTGAAACTTAACCTAGTTGAGCTAAGAACGTTGGCACCTCCAGATCCCAACAGTCTACCAAGAAACTATGACTCCAATGCTAGGTGTGCTTTTCATTCAAACGCACCTGGTCACAGTACAGAAAAATGCAGGGCTCTGCATATGAAGGTACAAGACTTGGTAGACTCCAAGGCTCTGAATTTTGCACCTCCGCCCAATGTCAATAAAAACCCAATGCCAAACCATGGTGGTCCCCGAATTAATGCTATTGAAGAAGACCAACCGTCTTATTTAATAACTAGTGTGGATCAGATCAGGACACCGTTGGTGGAAATCAAAGCTCAACTCCGAGAAAACCAAATATTTCCGGGGTGTGAACTAGGGTGTCCCTACTGCAATATTTCATGGAACGGGTGTGAGGACCTGAGGAATGGCATTGACAGCCTTATTCAGAGTGGCTTGCTACAGATCACTACATCATTCCCGACAAGCCCAACAACTTCATCAACAACGGTTTCAGAACCTCCTACAACCGCAGCAACTATGGTTCCCGACAATTCACCAGCAACATCAACAAGTACTTCACCTGTCCTTCCAAATGATCAGTTTTCAACAGTTTCTCCTGCTACAACTTCAGCTTCATTCCATTTCGAATCTCCATCAGCAACAACAACAGTCCTTTCAACAGTACCTCCTACAACACCAGCAATCAATCATGAAGATGTCTCCACTGTTACCATATTCTACGATCCTGAAAATAATTCCGCTTACCATTCAGAAGGGGCTGCTCCCGCCAGAGCACCAGTTACAATCTTTTATGATCCACAAACAATAACAGTCCCTTCAGCAGCAGCAATCAGTCCAGTCACTGTCACGGTGCCTGGACCAATACCATATGAAAGCAATAGGGCCATCCCTTGGCACTATGGCTCTGACGTGTACTGTGAAGGGAAAAGAATCACTCTTGAAACATCAGCACCTGCACCACAAGTAGATAATGTGGGGGGAGGCGGAGGCTTCACTCGAAGCGGACGTCTCTTTGCTTCACAAGTTCAAAGACCCACTGCCGAGGCAGAAGCTGCCGCCAAGGCAAAGGGAAAAGGCCCGGTGCAGGAAGATCCAGCTGCCAGAGAAGCCCTGAAAACTCCATTCGATCAGGAAGTTGATGAGTTTATGCGAATCATCAAAAAGAGTGATTACAAAATTGTGGATCAACTTCACCAGACGCCATCCAAAATCTCCATCCTCTCACTACTTATGTGCTCCGAAGCCCATCGGAATGCACTACTTAAAGTCCTACACGCAGCTTACGTGCCTGAGGAGATTACTGTCAACCAATTGGAAACGGTGGTTGGGAATGTTACTGCTAGCAATGGGCTAGGGTTTACCAATTCTGACTTGACAGCGGATGGCCGCAACCACAACAAAGCCTTGCACATAACCATGGAATGCAAAGGAGCTGTCCTTTCTCATGTGCTGGTGGACACAGGATCTTCCCTGAATGTCTTACCAAAGAAGGCTCTGGTGAAGTTAGAATATGACGGATTGGCATTGAGACCCAGCAACCTGGTGGTAAGAGCCTTTGATGGTTCGAAGAGATCGGTTCTGGGAGAGATTGAGCTGCCCGTGACAATTGGCCCGCAGACCTTTAAAACTATCTTTTATGTGATGGACATCCAGCCCGCCTACAGCTGTTTGTTGGGTAGACCCTGGATTCACGCCGCCGGCGCAATAACGTCTACCCTTCACCAAAAGTTAAAATTTGAGTGGGAAGGTCAAGTTGTCACAATCTGTGGAGAAGAGGATATTTTCGTTAGCCATCTGGCTACCTACAAGTACATTGAGATGGATGGAGAGATCCATGAAACAATGAGCCAAGGTTTTGAAGCCTTGAACGTCAGTGAAGCATCTGCTGTATCGGGGATCTCCATGTCGTCTTACCAACAAGCCCGGAAGGTTGTTGAGGAAGGAACTGCCCTAGGCTGGGGCAAGGTATTAGCTGTGGAGGAGAAGAAGGACAAGTTTGGGTTGGGTTACAAACCAACTCAACATCAAGCAAAGGCTGCTGAAGAGCCTGGTTTTGTCAGTGGGGGGATGCTTACCCCCGATGCTATCAACTGTTTGGAAGACGAGCTGGAAGAGGAGCGCAATCTGGAGAATTGGATTCGTCCAAAGATCCCGGGGAGCAGTGTCTCGAACTGGTCTTCCCAGGAAATTATAAGAGTTACTCATGCAGAGTAATTATTATTTCCTGTATTTTTATAGCATGCATCAAAGTCTTGCATCTTGCCCAAGATGACAAGACTCATTTTGTAACCAGGGCCATCTGTACTTTTGTGCAAACAAGATTAAATTAATGAAATATCAGACATCTTTTTGCAAACGAGTCTTTTTCTTTTCTGCTCACTGTTTTTCCATTTTTTCTTTTTGTACAAAAAATAAATGGCGGTGTTTTCAAAATGATAATTTCATCTCACTTTTTTCTAAAGCAAGATTAAAATCAATCACTAAAATGAACAAACTTAACCCTTGCAGAGAGTGCCTTCCAGACAGCACCGACAACAGCACGGCTATGACATCGTATGACTTTGACAATCCAGTCAATCAAGCTGATGAAGGGGTTGATGAAGAATATGAGCTTCCTGAAGAGCTAGCCAGGTTGTTGATACAAGAGGAAAAGGTTATTACTCCTCACCAGGAAGAGATTGAAGTGATTAATCTTGGTACGGAGGAAGACGTGAAAGAAGTCAAAATCGGGGCCTGCCTGCAAGACTCAGTGAAGAGACAACTGATAGATCTGCTTCAAGAGTATGTTGATGTGTTTGCTTGGTCGTATCAAGACATGCCAGGGTTGGACACCGATATAGTCGTGCACAAGCTGCCTTTGAGGGAAGAATGCCCACCGGTCAAACAGAAGTTGCGCCGAACTCGCCCAGACATGGCTATGAAAATCAAAGAAGAGGTACAAAAGCAGTGGGACGCC
This sequence comes from Lathyrus aphaca, assembly GCA_963966055.1. Classification (NCBI taxonomy): domain Eukaryota; kingdom Viridiplantae; phylum Streptophyta; class Magnoliopsida; order Fabales; family Fabaceae; genus Lathyrus; species Lathyrus aphaca. The sequence continues at coordinate 46,548,987 of OZ014520.1, forward strand.
GGGTTCCTTGCTGTGACTAGCTATCCGCCGTGGGTTGCTAACATAGTACCTGTGCCTAAGAAGGATGGCAAAGTAAGGATGTGTGTTGATTACCGGGATCTGAACAGAGCCAGCCCGAAAGATGACTTCCCATTACCTCACATTGACGTATTGGTGGATAACACGGCTCAGTTCTCGGTATTCTCCTTCATGGACGGATTTTCAGGATACAACCAGATCAAGATGGCACCTGAAGACATGGAGAAGACAACCTTCATCACACCCTGGGGCACGTTCTGTTATAAAGTGATGCCATTTGGACTGAAGAATGCTGGTGCAACATATCAACGGGCTATGGTGACATTATTCCATGATATGATCCACAAGGAAATAGAATGTTATGTGGATGATATGATCGCCAAGTCCCTTACAGAGGAAGATCACCTGGTGAATCTGCTGAAGTTGTTCAAGCGTCTGAGGAAGTATCAACTAAAGCTGAACCCCAACAAATGCACATTCGGGGTGCGATCCGGTAAGTTGCTGGGCTTTATTGTAAGCGAGAAGGGGATTGAGGTTGATCCTGATAAAGTCAAGGCTATACAAGAAATGCCTGCACCGAAAACTGAGAAAGAAGTTCGAGGGTTCTTAGGTCGATTGAACTACATCTCACGGTTCATATCTCACCTTACAGCAACCTGTGAACCCTTGTTCAAGCTGCTGAGAAAGGAACAAACGGTCAGGTGGAACGAAGACTGCCAAAAAGCTTTTGACAAGATCAAGGAATATTTACAAGAACCTCCAATCCTTATGCCTCCAGTTGAAGGAAGACCTCTGATAATGTACTTGACAGTATTAGAAGAGTCAATGGGGTGTGTGTTGGGCCAGCATGACGAGTCTGGTCGAAAAGAGTATGCAATTTACTACCTAAGCAAAAAGTTTACCGACTGTGAACAACGTTATTCACTGCTCGAGAAAACTTGCTGTGCTTTAGCGTGGGCTGCTCGCCGACTGAGACAGTATATGTTGACCCACACTACCTTGTTGATCTCAAAAATGGATCCAGTTAAGTACATTTTCGAGAAGCCAGCTCTTACCGGGCGGGTTGCAAGATGGCAGATGATTCTCACAGAATACGACATACAGTACACCTCTCAGAAAGCCATCAAGGGCAGTGTACTATCTGAATATCTTGCTGAGCAACCCATTGACGACTACCAGCCTATGAGGTTTGACTTCCCTGATGAAGACATCATGTTCATTAAAGCAAAAGATCACGAGGAGCCTATTCACACCGAAGGGCCTGACCCGGAGGAAGAATGGACTATGATGTTTGATGGGGCTGTTAACATGAATGGTCGTGGTGTTGGTGCAGTACTCATTACACCCAAAGGGGTTCATCTGCCTTTCTCGGCAAAACTCACTTTCAACTGCACTAACAACGAAGCTGAATACGAAGCCTGCATTATGGGTCTTGAGGAAGCCATTGACCTCAGGATCAAGACATTGACCGTATTCGGGGATTCAACTTTGGTAATCAATCAAACCAACAGGAAATGGTACACCCACCAGGATCATCTGATACCGTACAGGGATTATACAAGAAGGTTACTGACTTTCTTTACAACAGTCAAACTTGAATATATCCCTCGGGACGAGAATCAGTTTGCGGATGCTCTTGCTACCATTTCATCCATGATCAAAGTTCAAGCTGCTAACTTTGTACCCCAGATCTCAGTGTCTAGACTTGATAGACCAGCATATGTATTCGCAGCAGATGTTGTCAAAGATAATAAGCCTTGGTTCCATGACATTAAGTGCTTCTTGGAGGATCAAACATACCCACCTGGGGCATCTTCCAATGATAAGAAGACTTTGAGAAGGCTTGCTGGTAGTTTCTTTCTGAACACTGATGGGTCTTTATACAAGAGGAACTTTGACATGGTACTCCTCAGATGTGTTGACAAGACGGAAGCAGATTTGTTGATGCACGAAGTACACGAAGGATCTTTTGGTACTCATGCAGGAGGGCATGCCATGGCTAAGAAATTGCTAAGATCAGGCTATTATTGGATCACAATGGATGCAGACTGTTGTGCTTACGCCAGGAAATGTCATAAATGCCAGATTTATGCAGACAAGGTGCATGTGCCTCCCAATCCTTTGAACATCATGTCTTCACCTTGGCCCTTTGCTATGTGGGGCATTGATATGATTGGCAAGATTGAGCCAACTGCTTCGAATGGTCACAGATTCATCCTGGTTGCCATCGACTATTTCACCAAGTGGGTTGAAGCAGCCTCATATGCAAATGTCACAAGACAAGTGGTAGCCCGATTTCTGAAGAGAGATATCATCTGTCGGTATGGAGTGCCCGAGCGAATCATTACTGATAATGGTTCCAACTTGAACAACAAGATGATGGCAGAGCTGTGCCAGGACTTCAAGATCCAACACCACAATTCTTCTCCTTACAGGCCAAAGATGAATGGCGCTGTTGAGGCAGCAAATAAGAATATTAAGAAGATTGTGCAGAAGATGGTAGTCACTTACAAAGACTGGCATGAGATGCTACCGTTTGCCTTGCATGGGTACCGCACATCAATCAGAACATCCACTGGGGCAACACCGTATCAGCTTGTATATGGTATGGAAGCAGTCCTACCTGTTGAAGTTGAATTACCCTCTCTACGGGTATTGATGGATGTTAAACTGAGTGAAGCAGAATGGGTTCGGTCCCGATTCGAACAACTGAGTCTGATCGAAGAGAAAAGATTGGCTGCAATCTGTCACGGGCAGTTATATCAGAAGAGAATGAAGAAGGCCTTCGATCAGAAAGTCAGACACCGAGAGTACCAAGTAGGGGATCTTGTGTTGAAAAGAATCCTCCCTCCTCATACAGACCACAGGGGCAAATGGACTCCAAACTATGAAGGACCATTCGTGGTAAAGAAAGTTTTCTCTGGTGGAGCACTGATGCTCAGCACCATGGATGGTGAAGATTTCCCGTCCCCTGTGAATTCAGATGCAGTTAAAAAATACTTCGCATAAAATGACCCGCTGGACATAAAAAACAGAATGTAAGTCCAGGCAAAAATAGGGCATCCCGGCGAGTCAAAAACAGAATAAAAGTCTCGGGCAAAAATAAGGGAAATAAATGAAAAGATGTACACCCGCTGAGTTGAAAAGCCGCATTGGACAACTCAGGCAAAAATGGGTATCCTGATGGATTGAAAACCCGAAGGGGCGATCCATGCAAAATAAGGGAATAAGCGAACAACTGCCTTCTGAATTCGTCTGTATCACTTGCAACTTGGGAAGCTTCAACAGAATCAAGCTTCAATTAGAATCAGCCTTTTTTTTCAAAAAGCAAGACGAGAAGAACGTCATTGTCATACGAGTCATAGCAGAAGAGGAAGCTCCTTAAAGCGTCGTCAACATCGCCAGCATTTTGTTTCTCAATTTGTAACAATCTCCTCATTTCAGGAGATATGTTTCTTTGACTGTATCTTGCCAATTCAGGGCACATGAATTAATAAAATCAGATTTTCAGTCATGTTTCGTTTTTTACATTTATGTTTTGCAAAGAATTGTCTGATATCTCTGAAAATACAATTGCATAAGTACAGACGCCTTTCTCTAAAAATAAAAAAAAACAAAAAAAAACACATGCTTGCAGGGAATATACTTACTCTCAAAAGTGCTTAACTCCTATGACGGAATCCAGTAAAGGATACCTCGGGACCTTTTGTGCGTCTCCTTATCTTTGCAGGATTGCAGGTATCCAGAACGCAACCTGGGGCATGCAAGTTACGTTTCGGCAAGCTGGTGAATCATTATCAACTCGGTCTATCTCCCACGTGGCACTGGAGGGTGCCCACTTCCCCAGCAAAGTTGTCAAATCAACATACACTCAATCTCAGCATCTGAAATGCTCTATCCCCAGCTGAGTTGCCTCTTGTTGCTATCCCCAGCTGAGTTGCCTCTCACAATTCCCCAGCCGAGTTACCATTTCATCCTCAGCTGAGTACAGGAGTCAGGGAATCATCTCCCCACAGAATCTTCAGCCTCTATTCAGAAGAGCAACGCACGAAGAGATCACAACAGAGTGAAGAAAGCTTCTACAAACCCCAGCTGGGTCCCATATTATAAGGATATGTCAATCGGTGACCTATATCCCAAGCAGATACGTCATCAGATCTATCATTGATCTCATCCCCAGCTGGGATGTTCACTTCAAGCAGATCAACCAGAGATCTTCGCAGCAATGGGATCCGAATCCCGGGTCTTTGTATCTTTGCATAATCATAGCATTCGCACCATACTATCCCCTCAGAGCGTAGCATTCCGTCTAATACGGAGCATTACGGCAAAAATCAAATGCATAGCATAATCATAAGTCATGTTGTGAATAGAACGCTTGTGAATAACAAACTGTTCATCATCATTATACAAAAATCCCCACCAGAGTCCCAGCAAAAGCAGTTGCCTCACAAGTCACAAACACCAATATATACACCTTTGGACACCCCTCCGTGTCAAAACACCAGCAGAAAGCCAAAGACATCCTCCTTGCACTCACATAATACTTATATATACATTTTCTTGGCACCCGTCCGTGTCATATCCCCAGCGCAGTCGCTTACACCTTCATCACCCATATACTTATTATTATGTTACTTTTCTCTTTTGACACTCGTCTGTGTCACTCTCCCCAGCAGATAAACACTCATTATACAATACTCACTACTCATTGGTACGCTTATACAGATACTCGTCCGTATCTTGTATACATCATCACTCATATCCCCACAGATTCGACAATAGTCCTTGTTCTTTGTTAACCAGTTGGTACTCGTCTGTACCATCATCTCAGAACATTGCGTCTAGTGTTTGTTTCTACGTGATACTCGTCCGTATCATAGTCTTAGGGATGCTCGTCCGCATCTTTAACCCATACACCGTGTCAAACACTTGTGTCTCCTTGAATATAGATACTCGTCTGTGTCTGTTATCCCCTAGAAGAGTCCCTTCAGATTCAACACTCGTCCGTGTTCTCTGTTAACCAGTTGATACCCGTCCGTATCATCATCTCTGAACATGTGTCAGTATTTGTTTCTACATGATACTCGTCCGTATCATAGTCTAAGGATGCTCGTCCGCATCTTTAATCTATACACAATACCAAACACTTATACCTTTTGTTTCTTGGATGTAAACGCTCGTCCGTGTTTACTACTCCCCAGTAGATCGCCAACAAAGCAAATTTCCTTTTTATCTGACACTCGTCCTGTGTCATGATAAACTTTGAAAGCAGCCATACCCTGCTGAGTGGTCGTCCTCCACTTCTTGATGGTCGTCCTCCATCTTGCTCATCCGATGGCCGTCCCCATCGTCGATTTTAGCAGCCGTCCCCTGCTAGGTGGTCGTCCTCCACCCTTTGATGATCGTCCTTCATCATTTTATCCAATGGCCGTCCCCATTGTTGATTCTGGTTATCTGGCATTCGTCCTATGTCATGAGAAACCTCGAGAGCAGCCGTACCCTGCTGAGTGGTCGTCCTCCACTTCTTGATGGTCGTCCTCCATCATGCTCGTCCGATGGCCGTCCCCATCGTTGACCTTTTCTATCCGATGGCCGTCCCCATCGTTGATACTTTCGGCAGCCGTACCCTGCCAGGTGGTCGTCCTCCACCTTTGATGGCCGTCCCCATCATATTCCTTTTATCCCCAACAGAGCAGCCGTCCCCTGCTAGGTGATCGTCCTTCACCTTTGATGGCCGTACCCCATCATCTGTTTATTTCATTTATTCATTAACCCGATGGTCGTCCCCGTCGTGGTCCCTTTTCCTTTTCAGCCCGATGGCCGTCCCCATCGTTGTTTACCTTACCTTTATGAACTTGATAGCCGTCCCCGTCATGTTTCATTCGATCCCCAGAAAATTTTACAGCTTTATCTTGATGGCCGTCCCCATCATGATATTTTATTTCTCCAGCTAGTCGGCCGTCCCCGTCTTAGCTCTACCTTTTATCCCCAGCATATCGGCCGTCCCCGTCATCGCTTTACTTCACATTTTTTCCCAGCATGTCGGCCGTCCCCGTCATTGCTACTTACCCAGCAGTCGTTCTCTGCTCGACGGTCGTCCTCCGTCGCCTACACTTTACAATATACTTTGTTTTCCTTTTACAATATATATCCCTTTTCTTCTTCATTCTGTGAGTGCAAATTTTGGACTGTCTTTGGTATTCAACCACAAGTTATCTTGTTTGCCTGTTAAGCCGTCGCTTACAACCTGCACAGCTAACTCATGTTTGAATAGGGGCAGCTGTAAACACCCCAAATTTGCCCTCACCCATTCACCATGGCTTGTGATCATTCTCATATGCATAAACACAATCATATCATCCCATATCTCATTTTGGTTCACTGCATAGTTTCTGAGGCATCTGCACCTAGGGTTTGTGATCTGAGCAATCCCAAAAGCATCTTGAGCCATTCCAAAGGCCACCAATCAACTTAAAGGGGTCCATGTGTGTTCTTATATCATATTCCATCTCCTCAAAGTCAAAAATGCAAAGGAATCACAAGAACTAGGGTTTGAGTGGATGCAGAGCCAGGATGAACTGCACAGTTGACCTAAAATTAGGGTTTTGGTTTCAGAGGCCATAACTTCAAATTTTTTGGTCATTCTTGTTTCTATTGGTCTCTATATGGTATAGGGAGTATGCATATCAATTTTCATGAAGAAATTCCATGGGGAAGTCATCTGATCAAGGGTTGACTTTTCAGACAAGTCAGTGTAAAATCAGGGCATCTGAGGCCCCCAATGACCCAACCAATGGTTGATCCTCATCATTTTGAGTGTATATGATCTTTATTTGATCATGGAAGAAGGTTGAAGTTCATAAAAATCAAGAATTTAGGGTTTTTGCAAATGTTGACTTTTTGGGCATAGTTGACTTTTCAAGAATGCATCATTTTAGGTCATTTTTCAAGCTTTGATTCTTGATCCAAAAAGGCTTCAAATGGAAAAACTTTGGTCATGAAAGTTGTAGATCTCATCTTTCCCTTTTCAAAAAGTACAAGAACATGATCAAACTCTTCTTGGGTCAAAAGTTATGGTGTGACAAAGTTGGCCAAAATCATTGATTTTCAAGGCATGCCTCAAATGGAAATTTTGCAAAGCCATGAACCAATGCATTATGTGACTTCTAATTCACTTCAAACCAGTATGCAAGCATTACATAGACACTAAAAATCAGATTGGGACCAAGGATCCTTCATGTTTATGGTTTGTGTAGCAAGAATAGTCACATGTGAACCAAAAGCCACAACTTGCAAAAACTCATGATCATTCTTCTTACAACTTGCTGCATTGGTTACTGCACTAAGCTAGCTTCTCACCACACCATGCTGCACCAGAACCATGCCTTGTACTTGCCTAGACCTTGAGCCATGCCTCACTTACACAAAAGGTGGACTTTATGCAAAAGCAAACTTACCTATCACAGCAGGCCATGTCACATCATCCAGCCAATTGGATTAGTTTATACTTTTCATTTGCAAACCATTTCATACACTATGCAAGCCTGAAACATCACACACCAACACATTCACAAAACACTCCATTTTTGCATAAGCTTTCGAATCTGCCTCCACAGCTTGAAAACACTAAAGCCATCTTCACCATCCAACTCAACACACTTCATAGACCTCAAACCACCAAAGCTCAAGCCTGAAACAAGCCTGAACTGAGCTTCACCATTCTTCACCTTCCAAACCAGTTCTCTTCGAATCTCACTATCCAGCCATCAAACACCTCATCTTTCTTCACCAACAAGTCAAGCATACTACAAGGAGTCAAAACCACCCTTTACTTTGAACTGAAACAGCCTGTACACAAAGCTCATTTCCTGCTACACCAGAACTGGTTCTCACAAATCAGCCATCCACAAGAGCTTTGAAGCCTTCCATTAGCATCAGGGGATACAAGGGAGTCCATTTGCACGCAAGGAAAGCTCTGGAAGCTCAGTTTTGAAGCTTTCCAGCTCAGGTATGATCATGGAAACTTTTCTCTCAAAGCTTGGTTTTTGAGTTATAAATTGGTTAGTCATGTCTTGCTGGTCATGGGGTTGATCTCAGAATCAAAAATGAGTGAAAACTGAGCTTGTATGGTCCCTCTGAATTTTTGCCCGTAAATTTCTTTCCTTTCGTTTCCTTTGATTCATGATGCATAGATGTTGTTTGAGCTTGGATTCATGACCTAGGAAGTTAGAGGACCATTTAGGTGTGCTTGATTTGTAGAATAGGTACCTGATTCGTGTTCTAGGGTTTTTGTGCAACCGGAGAAGATGACCGGAGCTTCTCTCCGGTCACCTGAATTTGTTTAACCCTAAACTCAGGTCATTAAGGCAGTTTAAATTCTGAGCGTTGATAGCGTTGAAATGTTTGACTTCCCGCTGGTTTGGATGGCCCAGATCAATCTGCTTAGCCCTAATCTCTCTCATTAACTTTAATTAATTTTAATTAGGATAATTAGGTCAGATGCAATCCACACCCTTCATTTGCGCGCTGGTCAACCAGTTTGAACTCAGAACCAATCCTGGCCATCCATCCTGATTACTTCTTATTTTATTTAATTTTTATTCATTTTCTTTTCAATTAACTTGCACATTTAATTTAAAATAGCAAAAATATCTTAAAAATTATGAAACTTTTTCTTAAAAGTTTTATTAATTTTTAAGACCCAAAAATATTTTTATTTCATTTTTTATCATTAAAAAAGTATTTTTAAATATTTAAAAGATTATTTTTAATTGATTAATGGAAATTAATTAATTAAAAATACTTTTAGGTATTTAAAAATTACAAAAAAATTCATGAAATGTTATAAGACATTTAGAAACATTGTCCAACCTTCAAACCAAATTTCTTTTTTGATCTTGATGCATTTTAAGAATTTTTCATTGAATTAAATCAATTTTTATGCATTATTTTGATCATAAGTTCCAAAAATCATTTCTGCCTATTGGAGAAGGTTGAGACATTGATTCTTCTTGCATTGTGTTATGTTTAGCATTTAGTTTCTAGGGTAAAATGGCCATGATTTGATCTTGAATTTTCCAATTGATTGACATTTCTTTTGTTAAGAACCCTAAAAAGCCCTAATAACTTGTAAAATTCATATCTTGAATTTGGTTGAGAGTTGAGAGCTCCCCTTTGGGCAGTGGTTCATTATAGGTTTAGGGTTCCTTTGAGTAGCATTTTCCATTTTTTATCTTAAGGTTTACTTCTGTTTTGAATTTTTGTTTGATGTTTGATCCATGAACCCTAATTTGGGAGTTCTCTTGCATCCTTCTTGCATTTCCTTGCATAACATGACTTGTCTTTGCATTTTGTGCATTCTTGTGATTCATTTGACATCTTAAGACATATAGAAAGCATCTTTGATCATTGCATTACATATTTGCCATGTCTTTTGTCTTGTATGATTCATAACTTTCCATGCTTGTTCATGCTCTTTAGCTTGCTTCATTTGCATTCATAATCTTGTATGAACATCTCCATGCCTTGCCTCATGTTTGCAGCACTTCATAACATCATTTTCATCATCACCATGCTTCTGGTTTGGTCTAGCATCATACCATTTCATCTCATCTTGCATTGCATTGCATTTCTTTCTAACATTTCAGGTGGTAAGTAAACTTGAGAGGTGGATTTGCCTTCACTTCTCATAACTTTTCTTTTCATCTCTCTTGCATCCATTGCTGCATTTTTATGTGTGTTTGAGTTTGAGCTTGCTCATTCTTGTTCCTCCCACTTTCTTTCTTCAAGTGACTTGACTTCTTGAATGAAGCAAGTCACTTTGCTTCTCTTGATCTTATTCATCTGCTTCCTGGTGGCTCCTTTGAAGACTTGTTCTTGAAAACCTCACAAACCTTAGGAACAACCAAGCATGACAATGATTAGGGTTTTGATTAGTCTCCCCTTAGTTTTACCTTTGTGTCTCTTTGAGTCCTCTCTTCTCATCTCATAATCAGGGACTAAACCCTAAAGGCTTTAAGGCTTTGTGGTTAGGGTTATGCCTGCATCCTTCTCTTAGGATGGAGTGTATAACTTTAATCCTAAGTATTAAACCCTTAATGTGTTTAAATCTCTTAATCAATTCACTTAATAAGTATCAAGACATCACACTTGTAACTTGGGCCTTGCATTAGGGTTCTAATTCTTCCTTAAGTGGTTAAGAAGGACTAACCCTAGTGTTAATGGACAAGTCCCCCTCAAGTTGTCTTACAAACCCTAAAAATCACTTCATCATCTTACCATTAAATAAAATCCACTTAATCAAAGGCTTGTTTTGTCATGAGTTTAATCCCTAATCATGGATTAAGTTGAGGAGTTTTCCTCAGCTTAAACATTCTCATCTATTATCCTTCTATTAGGATGGTGTAATGAGTCTGTTTAATCCTTGATTACGGTTTAACCTCATTACTTAACACTAAACAAAAACACCAAAAACATCTAATTAATCACAAGTAGGTTAATGATCTTAATCCTACACCAAAGGTGATTAAGTGTGAGAACCTGACTTCACACTTAAGGTAATTCTCATTACCCCTAATCAGAGGGAAGATGTGATGAGTTTACTAACCCATTGGTTTAGGCTTAAGCTCATTATCCTATGACAAACTTTCAAAAGCAATAAAAGACTGAAAACTCAAAAACAAACAATAATCGTTTCCTCCGGGATTCTTTTCTCATCATCTTCACTCACAAACGAGAACTCGCTTCTTCCGTCTAATGCAAGACAGTTCGCACCTGAGCCAGACAGGTCATACACTTGAGCATAGGCTAGCAAGCAGTTCATCAGTCAATTCATTTTCCAGTCTCTTTGGGTCGAACTACGGTGTTCTGACTTCCTCATTGCACGAGAGGATACGTAGGCATAACTTAACAGTTATCGAACAAAAGTCTCTGTACATTCCCCTCTTTCTAGCTTCATTCTTTAAGCCTCATGGTCATGAGCAATTCATTCTCGTTCTTACACTGACACATCACTATACACTTCACGCTTCTTTTGCACTGACACCTGTACATTCTTTTCCAGCTATTTTACACACAGATTGCACTGACACTACCCCTTTAAGACACAAATCTTTTAAGCGTGGATCCCGTCGAGTACGGCGGACAATCTGGGTGCTAATACCTTCCCAGGTTGTAACCAACCCCCTTTCTCAGTCTCTCTGGTTCGCAAACCGTCTTATCCATCTCTTTCTAGATCTATGCAGCATTGCCTTTCCTCCGGGATAAAAATGCCTAGCTGGCGACTCTTTTCATCTCTAGTGAGTTCACGGCTGTGTGTTCTCACTGTTCCCTTCGCCGACCGTTCGCGTCTGTACCTTTATTTGGGTCAGTCCCATTTATCGGGAGCGACACACAAGATGAATAATGATGAATAGAAATAGAATATATTTAATACTCTGCTAAAGGAATGATGACTACAAAAGAGGAAGAATATTCTATATTATTAGTGACATCTACCACTAGTCTATTTATACAATGAAAACTAAGGCTACAAATGCAACAAATAAAATAATAAAATACCCCCTAACAAACTTAGTGACAACTTTGTGAAATAAAAATTATTATTTCTAATATAAAGCACATACACAAAACGATTAAGCTCTCGAATCTACCAAAATATAAAAATTGAGAAAGAATGTTGGAATTAAACCAATATTTTTTAGAATTCCAAATTAATCTTGATGAACAAGATTCAATCACACGATCAAATTTTCTTTTGTTCTTCAATCTTCACTCGAGTAAATCAACCAACCTTAATTGTAAGATTGTATTGTTGCACAATGGTGATGAACACAAGAAAATAAAATTTATTTGGGAAGAAGAAGAGCTTTAGGATTTTAACGAAAATAAGGAAGAAGATGAATTTCTGCAAAGAAACTCTCTTCTCTTAAAACTGCAATTTTATTCAAGTGAATTACTTTATGATAATAGGGGTTACTCTCTATTTATATAATCCTGATAGCTTTCCCACTAAGAAAATTACAAAATACCTAATTCTGCTAACACTACAAAACTAGGCCCAAATCTAAAATCCATGTTGAGGCTACTTCTTTGACACTTCAATAATAAAAGGATTTTGACACATGCAAGGATATTTTGACAACTTCCTTGCCACTGTCAAGCGACCTGCTTCGACACAAGGAATTACAAAGCATAATTTCTTGAACATTTTGAGTTGTACTTTGTTCATCATGATATCTGTAATCCAATTCTCTATTCTGCAGCGTTCCAAGTTCAGCTTCGCTTCTGCCACCTACTCTAATAAATAATGGAACCTCATTTCTATGTGCTTGTTTCGCCCATGTGCTATCAGATTCTTCTCCATATTTATAGAAGACATGATGTAAATCTTCATGGTGATTGCTCCATGATTCTTCCCTATAATATCTTCGACCTAATTCACCATCCACGTTGCCTGACATGCACAAAGAGAAAAAAAAAACTATGTATTCTACTTCACATGATGATAGTTCCACTATTGGTTCTTTTCTCGAACTCCAAGAAATTGTTTCACCACTTAACATAAACACATAGCCAGCTATGGATTTTATATCCTCGGCATCACTACACCAACTTGAGCTGGTGTATCCCACTAGCTTGCATTAGTTTCCTTCATAAATTGAAAGAAACAAAATGTCATAGTCCAGAGTTCCTTTCAGATACCTTAGTATCCTCTTCGTCGTTGTTAGGTGTGATACCCTGGGCTTCTACTTGAATCTACTCACCATACCCACATTGTATGCTAGATCAGACCTTGAATTACAAAAGTATCACAATGATCCAATGAGTCTTATGTACAACACTGGATCGACATCATCTTCATCAGTGTCGTTTGACAGTTGAAATCTGGGCTCAACTGGAGTCGAAGTTAGGTTGCAATCTTGCATCTCAAATATCTTGATTATTTCGCATGCATACCTTATTTGGTGCATCATCAAGCCTATATTACTCTTGAAAATTTTGATACCAAGTAAGTATGAGAGATTTATAAAGTCTGGCATTTCAAACTCCTCACTTAGGTAATGTTTGAAATCTTCAATCTCCATACTACAACTTCATGTTATCAACAGGTCATCGACATAGAGACATATTATAAGCAATTCATTATTGCTTCTTCTTACGTATACTCCATGCTCAGTTGCGCACTTCACAAATTCCTTTTCCCTAAGAAAGCTATCTATCTTCTTATTTCAAGCTTTTGGAGCTTGCTTAAGTCCATACATGGCTTTATGCATCTTGTACACCTTTCTTTCTTCGCCTTGTTTCACAAACCCAACTATTTGTGCACAACAACCATCTTCATCTAAGGGGTCATTCAGGAATTCACATTTCACATCCATCTGACATATGTTTCAGTTGTTTATATTTGCTAGACCAACAATCAACCTAATTGTTTCAATCTAGCAACATGTGCAAAAAATTCATCGAAGTCAATTCCTTCTTTATGAAGAAATCCTTTCGCCACAAGTATTTCCTTATGTCGATTTACTTCTCCTTTTGGATCAATTTTACCTTGTATACCCATTTCACATTGATTTCCTTCTTGTATGGAGGCAATTTGACAAGTTACCAAGTTTTGTTGACTTCGATGGACTTCAGTTCCTCAGTAATTGCTTTGACTCACTTCGAATATTTCAATGCTTCAATTGCATTGATTGGTTCGACATATGCATAGAAATCATAATGTACCATCTCACCTTTATCATCTACCATATCATCTGATGTAATCACAAATTATTTCAACCTTGCAAGAATGTGTCTCATTCTTTGAAGTCTGCTTGTGCTTGCTTGACCTCTGACTTCTACTTGTGCGGACTTCTCTTTCGAATTTAATTGCTAGTTATTCACATAAGATTCTCACTGAATCCTTCTTTCTATTTTCAGTCCAATCCCATTCCTTAAGCTCATCTATGATCATGTCCCTGCTGATCACTACTTGCTTGTGGGTTGAACAACTTGTATTGTTCAATCGAATGATATCCTATTAGGATCATTTGACTCAACTTATTATCAAGTTTTCTTCTCAACTGATCAATCACATATCTACATGCTATAGGTCTAAATACCTTTAGATGACTCAAGCTAAGCTTAACACTAGACCAACATTCTCCTGGCATGATTCCTTATAGCCTTTTCATTGGACGCATATTCAAAATATATGTTGCAGTCGATATAACTTCTCCCCATAATTTTTTGGGTATATTCTTTCCTTTCAACATACTTCTCACCATATTCATATGGTTATATTCTTCCTTTCTGCAGTTCCATTCTGATGTAGAGTGTAGAGTGGTACCACTTCATGCACAATCCATTCTTTCTCACATCATGTGTCGAAGTATTTTGACACATATTCTCCATCATCATCAGCCTTTAGAATCTTAAGCTTTCGACCACTTTTCTTTCAACCATATATTTAAACTTGGCAAATACCTCGATCACTTCACTTTTCTTCTTGATTAGTCCATAGTTTTCGACTGAAATCATCTATGAATGTGACAATATTTATTACCTCCAGTCGAATCCATCAATTGTTCTTCCTCTCCTAGTAAAGATGGATTTGAAACTCTTTAGGATTCAATTATTTTTTATCCGGAAAATATCCTTTGTATTTATCGACCAATTTTTGGACAATTGAGCAACTTGCATTTCAAGATTCCAAATTGCTGCATCCGTACTTTTTTGAGTGGGTATAAACATTTGCATGAATTGGTTGAAAGGTTATTCTATCTTTGAACTTCCACTTTGAGCTTGGGGTGGTTGATTGTAATTTTGGTAAGGTTGATAGTAAGAATCTCCAAGATCTTGTGACCTTCATGGTTGTTGATAACCTTCGATATTACCTCTCGATTGATAATATTGGTTGCCTTGTTGATACAGAGGTCTCGGTTGGTAATTTTGATTGTCCATGTAATTCTCATTTTCTTGAGTCAGAGGATAATACCCGGTTGGATGATCTCCTTGACAAAGATCAAAACATGAAACTTGTTGACTTTTGTTGGGAACACCTTGAATCTTTTTAAGTTATTGTAGAAGCTTCGACATTTGTTGTGTCAAAAGCACCATTTGTTTCAAAAGCAACTTGTTTTGTGTAAGTATGGCATCATTTGTTCCCAACTCAAGTATGCCCAGTTTTCTTTGAGCGTTGCCACGGTTGTGTTGACCTTGAATATCATTTAGTGTCATCCTAAAAATGATGGCCATCACATCTTCTACACTCTTTGATATAAGAGAACCATCCTTTGTAGTATCCAAAAGTGTTTTATGAACATGTTGAAGTTTGTTGTGGAAAATGTGAACTTGAGTCAACTCATCAAAACCATCTCCTTTTCACTTCCTCAACATTGATTTGAATCTCTCCCATGCTTCATTAAGATATTCGCTTCTACCTTGAGCAAATACCGAGATAGCCGTCTTGGCCTCCATAAATCTTGATTGAGGGAAGAATCGTTCAAAAAATTTCTCTTCCAAAACATTCCAATCCGTCATGATAGGAGTAGATTGGTCAATTTACCACTCATTCGCCTTCTAAATTTAGGAATGTGGGAATATTCTTTTGAACAACGATTCCTCCTTATTTTCCAGTGCTCCAATTGAACATGCAAGCTCATAAAATTTGTTGTGATGAGTGAATGGATCTTAATGGTCCATCTCGGTGAAATTATTTTGATAAATAAGATATAGGATTCCCGTTTTCATCTCAGTATGCCTCTCGGTGTTGGTATTTTGAGCAAATTGTGTGTTTTGTCATGGACAGTTAATACAAGGGGTTGAAGCAAGAGGTGGTGGTGGTGGTGCTTCCATGATTGAAGTAATAATGGGTGTATATGTATAAGATTATCCTTGCTTTCTTCTTTCTTTGGAAATTCGGTGTCTCCATTTTTTTACTGTTATTGAGCTTACGCGCGGTCCTCTCAATCTCGGGATCGAAAAGAAGTTGGTTCACATGTATATTCCCTGGCATCAACAAAATATGCACACTTAACCAAACAAATCAAATTGCACATGAAAAATAACATAGGTAAGAGATCAAAATACAAAGATCTTAATTCAATAAATTATTGCAACGCTTACAACATTAACAATCCCCAACATTGACACCATTATGCTAGAATCTTAGTTAAAGGGATTTTTTTGTTATCGTCTCCACATGAATTATAAGTGATTTCCGTTTAATAGTTTACCGTTTCAAGGGAAAGGGTTTTCAAGATTTGTTTCATAAGTTGTCAAAAAATTTGTAGCAGAGAGTAAATTCTAACAGTGTTTTGTTTGACAAAGTGTATCAAAGATAGTTTTCATCTACCCTAACATGTATATATTCTTTCAATCTTGCTTGTGAAGTCGGATCTGATTAATATCATCATGTATCCTCACAAATTCGTCTATGTCTAGATCGGCTCGTGAATAATATTGTATCGATCATAGGTTGATATATCTAACAAACAATCAATACAATATTCTTTAAGTTCAACACATAGCAGATATCAACTCCAAATTTATGTCTAGATTTTGGACATCAATAGGTGAATATTTTAGATCAGGTTCTATAAAATCTATGTCTAGAATACTGTAAAACATGAATGGTTCTTTAAGGGTAAAAATATTCACCATATATTAATCATCATTTGTTCACATACAAGGTCAATCAAAGGAAATACAAACTAGTTAAGATATACTACCTCTATCCTTAACACAAAGGGATTTAATTACCCATAACCATGGTAGCTTCTTCTACAAGAAAAGAGAGCAGATGAATGAGCATCCAGTCAAATAATCGAGATTGGATGCGAATCCAATAAACATCTATTTGCAAAATATCTCTCCAAGGTGAAGAGAAATGAAAAACTTGGGTTTCTATGTGAAAAATTCGATAAAATGGGTTATGATCCAAATAAATAGCAAAAATTACATATATAGTACTTTACAAAACTGTATTATTTGCCTAGAGAACACTTCCTTCGCACAATGAAGGTCCCTTTTAGGCACCTGATGTGCCTCTGAATAGTTAAACCGTCCTTGAGGAAATATCTGACTTCGTCGTGCGAACAATCCTTCGCACAACGAACTTCATCGACACCAGTTCACCTAACGAACTTATGGTCCTTTTGCTACTGCCTCAAATTTTAATTGGTTCGCCAGGGCTTCGGTAGGACTTCGCCAAACGAAATTTTGTTGAGACTTCGTCGTTGTTCGCATAACGAACTTGTTGAATCTTCTTCTTTTATTTGGCTTCCTTGTCCAATCCACTTGTGTCTCACGCATTGATGTTTTATGCTTAAATTTGCACAATAACACACATATCAAAGCAACCAAATATATTTGTAACATAATTGAAGAATCAAACAAGAGCATACATAATTCAAATGAAAACTTAAGAAAATAGTTGAAAAATGCCAAGATAAATGGATCAAACTATGACTTGTTTGACAATAAACAAGGGTGCCAAGACACAAGTCTAGGGCCTGAAGTCTTATTAGAACCACCAAAAGACTGCTTGTATAGTATAAAAGAGTAGTTATTTGACTAAGAATATTTCAAAGAGATGGATTGTTGTCTTTAAAGTAGGGGTGGTTAAACGGGCCGCCCGCCCAGCCTAAAGCCTACAAAAAAAGCGGGATGGACATGCCTGCCAAGTTGAAATGAGGATAAAAGTCTAGCCCGTTCACCAAGGTGGTGGGCGGTGGGCTTGCCCGTCTTTTTTTTTGTATTTTATTTTTGTATTTTTTTTAAATAAATTAAAAGGCTCTGTTTTTTTACTTTTCAATAAAAAAAACATCAAACCAACATTTAGAAAGCATAAATGTCCAAAGACTAAAACCTTCAAGTATTAATCTTCAATAAAAAATAGAACTTTCAACAAGTTTTCACCTAAAATAGAAGTAAAAGTAGATGGGCATAAATGTATTAAGGATTGAAATCCTAACAATGCCTATATTTAATAAAATTGGAGAGAATATAAATATGATATTTAATAGTGAAGAAATATTTAGTATCATGTAAGTTACAATGAAGCAATATTTAGGATGTCAATATTTAGTAAATCATGTGTCACATTCTGTTTATTGACCAATTAGTTTTTCTAATCAAGTGCCAACAAGTGATAGTGACTAAAAAACTGCTTGTCTTAGTTATGAGAGTGAAATTCCACAAATAGTTTTATTAGCATAAAACATCAACTTTCAGTGAAATAATGTTCTTACCATATATAACATCACTTTTAGTATTTTATATTATCTAATTTCAAATTTTGATCCCACTTTTGCCATTTTTCATTGGTAAGGTTCCAAATACTTGTCCAGCAATAGAGACAGAGAAAGTAGATTAGTCATAATAATCTAAAAAGAACTTATGTACATATCACAAACTACTATCATAGACTCTTCCAAATACTTAAAAGTGTTTATTTCATAGGTGCAACGTACTTTGGCGGACGTTGGGGGCGGCAGGTCCAAAATCTCAACCCAACCCACAATTTTTTGGCGGGTGCTCGGGCCATGACCCGTTTTGCCACCCCTACTTTGAAGGATTCTTTGGTACGAGATTTCCAAATCATCCAACAACAAAGGAGAAACAAAATGAATGTGAGATGGAAATTTGAAATTGTTCCAAACTTGCATGGTCGTAGAAAAATCTCTATGAGTGTGTAAGATGGTTTCATTAGTTGCACCACATCTATAACAAGAGCCATTTGTTGACGTGTGATGACTGACTCGTTTATAGTTGGTAGGTACCTTCCCATGCATGATGATCTAAACAAAATGACGAATATTTTTAGGTAACTCGAGGTTACAAATCCAAGACCAGGATATTGTTTGAATATGAGGTGGATTGGCTCCAAAGTTCACCAAGAATAAACTGATTTGGTAGAATAAGTATCTGATACTGAAGGTTCCCAAATAAGAATATCATATGAGTCGTCGTTAGTAAAGACACTAATTATCTCCATTTTTATGTCTTGAGGAAGATGAGTGAAGATGATGTGAAAATTCTAAGTACCATAATTACAGACATCCATGATATGTAGGTGTATATCTTGCTCATCCATCAGAGGAATTCTATCACAAATTCAACTATTTGGGAGTCATTTATCATATCAAATGAGAATATCCCCTCTCCCTATTCTGGTGATAAAACTCGACTTGAGAGCCTATGATTTTTTAATAATAGAATGTCATGTGTACAATACTCTATGGTAATTATCCATCTATGCGAGTTACACAATTATGTCTAGTTGATATTGTTATGTCCATCAAAATAAAATATGAGACACATAGTTATCATTAATATATTAAGAAAAACGTAGACAAAATATTTATTATTTATTAATATAAAAAAATCTCGAACAAAATTTGGTGTTTGATCAATATAAAATATATAGAAGATTAATATTTGTCACTATACATTAAAAAAAAGCTAGACATGTCTTTGATAAAAATAAAAATAAAACACATGACAAATATTGTCATTAATAGATAAAAATCATGGAACGCATATTCAAACTAAAAAATCAAATCTATTTTAAACTAAATGTATCAATTAAATATACTTTTTTTTTTAATTAATCATACAACATTTTATTTAGTGTTGATATTTTAACAAATCCACGCGTAAGCACGGGTGATTGGCTAGTTATTTCATAAATAAGAAGCTCAATTTATCCTGATTTACCAAACATTATAAATTGATATTATATTGTCAAACTTCACGAATTGGTAAATAACATTATAGTCTTGATCAAAACACATTATATTGAAATAACATGCATTGTACCAAAAATCTAACAAGCAAACTGCTATAAATAAGGAATGTATCAATAAGACTAAAGTCTTATTTTATTATTTGTTGTTCTTGTTCATTGATCTTTCGCATACTAGTTATGGACATTGACCGTTATTTTTTTAACTTAACTATATTAAATTTTATAGACGATTTATAGAATAATAATTTACAATCTAACGGTCAATTTATTATACTCCTACATTGAAATGAAAATAGACAAATTAGTTACGTTGAAAAGAGCAAAATTTCCATATATATATATATATATATATATATATATATATATATATATATATATATATATATATATATAATATTCTACCTATTATATATTGATGTATTGTTTAGAAGGAAAAAAACAACGATGATTTTCATTCATCCCAGAAGGATTTGATGAATAACTGAAAAACTATAAAATAATGTGTTTGTTATATAGTTCCTGAAGTATTTACAAATATCCTTGAAGGATGGAAAATAATAATTTATTATATATTTTCTCAAGAACTTATCAAGCAACCCCTGAAGGATACCAAAATAATAATTTATTATATAATTCCTGAAGAACTAATCAAGATCCATGAATGATAATTTATATAGTTCTTAAAGAATTTATAATGCATCCCCGTAGGATTACACGAAAATTATTTATCTTCATCATTGTTTGAAGATCTATGATCTACCTCTTGAAAATTATATATATATATATATATATATATATATATATATATATATATATATATATATATATATATATATATATATATATATATATATATATATATATATATATATATATATAAATATATATAATATATATATATATATATATATATATATATATATATATATATATATATATATATATATATATATATATATATATATAAAATAAAGGATCCATAGAGGATTGTTCAAAGAATGAATTACTTTTATTCATTCATCAAAGAATAGTTATCTCTTGATGATTGATAAGAAAATTATTATTATGTCTTCATTGATCAGAAAAGTATCAATGATAATTTTCACGGGTCTTAGGAAAAGTGACAATCATAGAAGAATTGCATGAATAATATCAATAATTATAAATTTATTAAGATTGAAAAATATATATTTTATATATAAATTATTTTATATTTACTAAAGATTGAAGCAAATATTAGAAAAATAGAATCACGTGTATTATGGTAAATCAGATGTTTATAAATCACTCTTAAGTGTGTCGTTGACAAAATCGGTTGGGTCATCTCAAATGTATTATGATGTGATAACTAGTTTTGAAGAATCAGAAGTTTCTTCAATCCAATATAATTTGTGTGTTTTTCTAAAGGAAAATTTGAGAAATTGAGTTTTTATAAAATTCACAGCCAGAAGTTTGGGAAATTATTTTCCCAATTAATTAGACTAAGATCTTGTTTTTGTTTTTGGATTTCTCGGTCATTCATTGATAAGTATCACATATATTATTAAAATTGATATTGAACATCTTGTAGCATATGTTCATATGAGAAAAATGGACTTCAATATCCATTCTTTAGACGTCTAAAGTTAGTTGTATGATTGATACTTATGAGAGTATAACTTCTAAACTATGCTTTGGGAAAATGTAATCAAGTACATTGAAATATTTATCCGCATCAAGTTAATAAGATTTTATATCTTAGTCCTCCCTAATTTATTATAATTCTTCTCAACTTCTCATCTAAGTGAACTTTTGGATGTGTATTGTATATTCCAATTTCTCCAATACAATACATTATGTTGAGTCAGGAAAGAATATTTGAAAAATATAATTGATATGAATCCTAATTTTGAGGATATAATTTGAGCAAATAATCAAATAATTGATTGCAGCCTAGTAGGCTAATTATCACTTGATAAATTTCTAATTTGGCATGACCGGTTAGGTCATCCCGATTATATAATGATGCAAAAAATAATTGAAAATTCATGTGGTCATCAATTAATGAGTCGGAAAATTATTCAATCAAATAAGTTCTCATGCAGCTCTTGCTCACAAGGGAAATTGATAATTTTGCCATCACCAACAAAAATTGCAAATTAGTCTATCAGTTTTTTAGTGCTTATACATGGTGATATTTGTGTGCCAATACATCCATCATGTGGACCATTTAGACATTTTAGGGTTTTAATTGACGCATCAACTAGATGATCACATGTTTGTTTGTTGTCAACTTGCAACCACGCGTTTGCGAGATTGCTAGCTCAACTGATTCGAATAAGAGCTAATTTCCCTGATTATCCTGTCAAGAAAATACGTCTTGATAATGCTGCATAATTTTTCATCTCAAGCATTTAATGAGTATTGTATGTCTATTGGAATTGACATTGAACATCCAATAGCACATGTTCATACACAAAATGGACATTCAGAATCATTTATTAAATGTATAAAATTAATTGCAAGACCACTTATTATGAGATACAAAATCCATGTTTCTGCTTGGGGACATGCAATTTTGCATGCTGCAATATTAATTCGCATTAGGCCAACGAGTTATCACACCTCTTCCCCTTTACAATTAGTTTTTGGTAAAGAACCTAATCTTTCTCATCTAAGAATTTTTGGATGTGCGGTGTATGTTCCAATTTCTCTACCACAACGCAATAAGATGGGTCCTCAAAGGAGAATGGGACTATATGTTGGATATGAATCTCCATCTATTGTAAAGTACCATTAACCAACAATAGGAGATTTATTCACTGCCCGTTTTCCTGATTGTCATTTTGACGAATCAAATTTTCCAGCATTAGGGGGGAGGATAAGAAACTGGAAAAAGAGATCAGTTGGAATGAATATATCAGTTGGAATGAATTATCATTATCTCATATTGATCCTCGAACAAAAAAAATGTGAACTAGAAGTTCAAAAAATAATTCAGTTGTAAAACTTAGCAAACCAATTACCAAATCCATTCACTGATCCAAAAGGTGTGACTAAATCATATATACCAGCTGCAAATGCTCCAAAAAAATTGATATCCCTGTTGGACAATCCAATGAGTCTCAACTACGTCTGAAGCATGGCAGACCAATCGGTTCCAAAGATAAAAATCCTCGAATAAGAAAGGGAGCTAAGAATAAAGATGGCCCAAGTGAAGATATAGAAAATCTAAAAGAAGCATCAGACATGATAAACATTTCATCTCTCAAAGAGATTGATTAGGTACCCGAAACTCATGAAAATAAAGAGATCTTGATAAATTATGTCATGAATGAAATGCGATGGATCAAAGTCTATCAAAGAGGATCATGAATCAAATTCTATCAAAGATTATAGACAAAGTGGGAATTGGTCAAAATGAATATATTCAATTGAATAAGAATTAAACTCACTTTATAAGTGACTCGATTCTGGACATGTAGTCAAAACACCTCAAGGTGTGAAACCAATGAGATATAACTGAGTTTTTTGTGAAAAAGGAAAATAAGAATGGTATAAAGCTTGATTTGTTGTTCAATGATTTTCAAAAAGACCTAAAAATTATTTTGATGAAACATATCCACTTGTAGTGAATATAATTCAATTTTTGATATTTAATTATCCTTGTAGCACATAAAATTACTGGAACTTCTGAAGAGATTCCAAAAGCTATAAATCTCTTATAGAAACGGTTTGAGATAAAGAACATAAAAAAGACAAAGTTATGTCTAGATTCATAAATTAAGAATTTCAACAATAGAAAAGACAAATGTGTTCAAATATTTATATATTGACAAATCTCGTATGTCATGTACCCCGATGATGTTAGATCATTGAATGTGTGAAAATTCTATTTGACCTCAGATATAGGATAAAATCTAATTGGTCTTAAAGTACCATATCTCAGTATCATTCAAGCACTGATTTATCTTGCTAATTATACAAGACCGCGATATATAAATTTCCATCAATCTATTGGAAAGATATAGTTCTTCATAACACAAATAAGTTGAAACAAAGTCAGACAAATAATTTGCTACCGTAGAGGTTTAAGTTACTTATAAGATCCTTATAATGGTAAATCATAAATATGTCACCTGTTTACTTGTGGAGGTTGTCATACCATAAATTCTGACCCTAAGATATGTACATCATCAGAAGAAATCTACTGAGCAAAGGACTGTGCCAAACTGGTTTGAATAGTATCCCTGCAATGGATCAGGATTCTTGAGTCCCTCAGAGGATTCAAGAAAAGGACCAATCATTAATACATAATATTTTCAACCTTTCAATCACTATCAAAGGGTTAAGGAATCTTAAATGATTAGAAATCTTTCAAAGACTGTACAAAAGTTTCGGTGATTTGGGTCTCGAGCCATCACAATCACCAATTAGGGTTTTAGTCAACTAAGTCCTCCAGATGCAATTTTTCATGGGAAAAGGAGCCAAGACCTACACATATCATCAAGAATGTTAACATGACAATGATAAACCATTTACAAGTACAAAAGGTGCAGAGATCATGGACTGCAAGATTATGGTTTCACAATGCCCAAATTAGGGTTTCTGACTAATCGGGGAACCAAAAGTCAAAATTTTCATCTGGATAAGAGCCTATACCATAGGTAATGGTTTAAATATCTCATATACACCATGGAAGTCCATTCATAAGGTCAAAATACCTCAAAGGATTTCCAGTCAAAAAATCAGAAATTCAGAGGCTTTAGTGTAATTTCCATCTGGATCAAAAAGTCAAAATTTGACTTTTTCACCAAAAATGATCCTCATGACGTATATTTCAAGAATATATGGTCCATGAATGCAGTTGATCACAAAAAATCATACATTTGAAGATAACTTGCAAAAGGGGCAATCTTTAAAACTTAGAAAATTTTATAAGTTATGGAAAAAAGTGTTCAAGTGGCCTACTTCCAAGCATCATAACTTGTGATCCAAGCATCAAATTTTTGTGAACCAAATCTCAAACGAAAGATCTCATCACAAAATACAAATGATTCAAATAGGAGAAAATCCAATTCCTTATAGATTTCAAGTTGAAGATGGATCAAAATCAAGAAATTATTGATTTTCAACACTTAGAAAAAATCTGCCTAAGTGTAAAATCAGCGAAACATCAAAACTTGTAGGGATTTTTCACCAAGTTCCAAGCTGATTCAGATCCTTTTCAAAACACCAATGTTGTTGAAAATGTTGCCAACAATTCAAATAACCAATTGACATGAAAAGATCTTGCTTGTGCATGAAGAAATCATGGATCAAAGTGAGCATCTCAAGCTGTTTTGCAAAAACAGATTTTTCACAAACTTGTGAAATCTGATTTTTTGAATCAAAGTAAAATGTTAAGGGGATTTTAGCATCTAAACAATGATTATAGCCTGATCAAACCTGCAAATTCATGATTGCACCAAGGAATTCACCAAAATTACATTCATAGAATTCAACATTATGCATTTTGATCCAAGGGCCAAAAAGCTTCAAAATGGCATATTCTTGGATCTCTTGTTCAACAAGCAATAAGTGGACACAATCCAAGCATCAAACTTTTGAGGAATATGGATTTTGTTGCTGCATAGCTGAGCTATTTGAGAATTTCATCATTTCACATGTAAGAGATATTTTCATAAAACCATGACTCACCATTGTGACCTCATCACTTCAAATCTTAGAGGCTAAGTTTGTTCAACATATTTTCCTATAAATAGAGACTTCATTCCATCATAAAAATTACATCAAAGCCTCTGATCACTAAGTTTTCTCTTTTTTCTCTCTCAAAGACTCAAAACTAAATATTTTGGGCAATCACTTCTGGTTTTTGAGTTTGAGCTAGTACAAGCTCAAACCAATTGCTCACACACATCACATGTGATGTTTATGAGGTGTTCAAACACTTAGATCACCTCTGGAACACTTCCAACCCATAATCACGCATCAAAACCTCAAAAAGTCATTGTTTCTGCAACTTGAAGATCAAAAGTTGATCCAACCATTTGCAATCAAGTCCAAGTATTCAAACACATTCCATATGATGTAGGAAAGCTGTCCAGATCATCATAACCTCTCTATAACACCTCCAGCTCAAAATCACAACTCCAGCTGCAAGCTCAAGTTCAGGTAAGCCTCAAACTAGAAAAATCATAATCCATGCATATTTCCTCGCACTATCTTTTTTCCATATGTGCGTAATCATATTCTAAGTAATTCCCCTCAATCAATTTCACAAATCATCATCATGTAG
The DNA here is from genome assembly GCA_963966055.1 of Lathyrus aphaca. NCBI lineage: Eukaryota > Viridiplantae > Streptophyta > Magnoliopsida > Fabales > Fabaceae > Lathyrus > Lathyrus aphaca. The sequence continues at coordinate 46,575,020 of OZ014520.1, forward strand.
AATTTCATGAGGCTCAGGCCAAATTAGGGTTCTTCAATGTTCATCACTGATTTCTCACTCCACACACAAAATAAATGAAATTAATTGGTACCATTGTTTTCGTGGGATCAAAACAGGCAATTTTGATGTTTATTTCATCTCAAATGGATGCCCATTCCATGAGATACGATTGAATTTGCAAAATCTGGCCAAACTGTCATGGCGCGTGTTCTTGGGCGTTTTCTTGGCGCCCTTTTTCAAATATTTGAATATTTGAATTTTATTCATTTTGTTTAATTGATTCAAAAACTAATAAATTTCTGATTATTTTGAGTTCTTGAATGATTCTTTTTTCATTAATTCTCAAAAATGTTTAATTATTTTATTCCATTAAATAATATAAAAAAAATATTTTTTAATATATTTATTATTTTCATAAAGAATTAATTTTATTTGTTTCTAAACATTTTAAAATTCATTTCTTTCACTTGATTTTTTTTAAACATATATGATATTCAAGTTGTCTCATAGATAAAACATAATCTTTCAAACATTGATCTAAGGTTTCAACTTGTTTTTCATTAGTCTTTGAAATTTATCAAATATTTTAATATTTTATTTCAAATAAATATTCAAATATTCAAAATTAGGGTTTTGAATTTCATACCCTCAAATTGACTTTTGACTTTCATACCCTCAAATTGACTTTAGGGTTCATCCCTTTTTGAAAAATGAACCATTAGGGTTCATCTGGCCAATTTTCAAAAACACGACGCGATCGCCTTTTTGTGTGAATATCTTTACATATAACCATTTGTTTTCTAAAATGAATTTTCAAAATGTGTCATGAAGGGTCCGGTATGTTTTAAACTTTCTTTGGTCTGTTTTAAACTTTCTCCAGTCTGTTTTAAAACTCTGCCAGGCTTCCGCATAAGTCCTGAACCCACCAATTGTTTGTTAAACAGTTTTCAATATCTTATACAAAGATTCATGAGCATTTGTTTACAAATCTCATCTCCTTTTATTTTTTCATCTTTATGACTAAAGATCTAATACACCATCAACTAGATTGAGCTTCACTCCGGAGAACTGCTTTCTAGGATGTAGGTAGCTTCTCAGCATCAAAGTCCTACTTTGTGTATCAAATCATCAGATAATTAATCAACAAAACAAATTCCATAGGCATCCTTATGTTTAAGCCATATTAATGGCTTTTGATCCATCTTGTCTCTTTCTAACTTCTCGATGTTTTCTTAAACTATTGTGCTTGCTTAGAATATAATTGTTTGCCAAAATTATCTTTCTTCAACTCATATTAAATCAAAGATAATAAAATACTTCTTAATGACAAAGAGAATACAATGTAAAACACATATGTAATCTTTTCTCCCTCAGGATTTTGGGCCTCTACTTCCCAGTGTAACTCCTACCTTCATTCTTAATAAAACAACTTAAGAATACACAAACCATAGCAAAAGACATATTAAAAGTTGTTAAACACATTCACTGACACCTTTTATTTGTCTGCATGCATTTCATCTGTATATATTTTCATCTTGCTAGAATCTCTAAGTAGTAGGTTATCTTCATCCAACAGATACACCCTTTCATAACACTTAATATTTTATTTTCTTTACAGCTTACTGGGGGTTTACAGAGATAAGATGTTTCCCGGTGAAGTGCTTCTTTGTAAACCATCCCCAGTCTCCTCTTGGGCTTCATCCAAGGATCCATGGGCCTCTTATAGGTAACCTACCCTCCTCTTGGGATTAAACACAAGGACCCTCCCAGACTTCCTAAAAACATAAGAACAGACCTTAGAATCAAATACAATATAGTAGTCTCCCTCTCCCAGATGGATGAACAAGATAGTCTTCTCTTAATATTTGTACAATTGAATCCTCCCAGACAAAGCAATGTCTGATGACCTTCAAAACATTTATCAAACCAAAAGATAAAACACTCTTATTACAAAGTTAGTCTCCCAACTCTTTTTTAGCCTCCCATCTTTGGCTTCATATAAGATACAAATAATCAATAGTCACTCTCTCACAAATAAGCTTCACACATGGGCTTCCAAATCAGGACACAAATAAAACTTTCCCAATAGAGTGAGTTTTCATCTTTTAGCTTCAACGTTGGGCTTCAATCAAGGCCCATATAAATCAAATCTTCCCTCTTTAGAGATGAAAAATTATCTCTACTAAGTACCTTTTAGCTTCAACGTTGGGCTTCAATAAAGGCACAATCAGTCAAACAATATACAATCACTCAAAATCAGTCATAGTCTTGGACTTTAACTAAACTAATTCTTTCATTACAGTTATAGTCTTGGACTTTAACTAAGATAAACAAGAACAATACAGTCATAGTCTTGGACTTTAACTAAGCTCATTCCCAAAAGTCATAGTATTGGACTTTAACTAAGCTAAATTTCCACAACACCAGTCATAGTCTTGAACTCTAACTAAGCTAAACATCTAACCTTTCTTGAGCTATGCAAATCAAGATAAACCATCCAGTTATCCTGAGCTATGCAATTTAGGTCAACCATTAAGTCCTCTTTGAGCTATGCAATTCAGGGTACTCATTCATCCTTTCTTGAACTATGCAAATCAAGATACCCATTAAGCTTATGCCTTGAGCTATGCAATTCAAGCAACCAACCAACCACTTACAAATAACTGTTTTTCAGCTTCAATCTTGGGCTTTGATCAGGAAACAAACAGACTTTTCAGCTTCAATCTTGGGCTTTAATCAAGACACAAATCAAACATTTGAGCATCAACATCCTTTGCTTTAACCAGGATACAAATCAACTCCTTCCTCCTAGCTCCAGCCTTTCAGGAGGAACTACAATGCTCTGATACCTCAATTCTCTTTATGGGGTACATAGGCAAAAGGTCGTAAGATCTTTACGAGCACACCAAACAAAAAACAACAATTCAGTTTCTAAACCTAAGAAAAACATCAGAAAATTATGATGATACAAAAACTAAAAAACAACAACATCACCCTATCAATCAGCACTCATCTCATACCCAAACCCATATAAAGAAACACCCATCGATATCAAAAAGAGAAAATTATGTACTAATATAGAGTTTTGAAATAAGCTAAAGAAGAACCCAAAACCATGTAAGCATTTGTTAAATAACAGTATGCAAAGCGGGATGAGTTTAAGATATCTTTTCCCTTCCATAACCAGCTTCGCCAGGAAAAAAATAAGAAATTAGAAAGTATAAAAAATGCGAGTGATTAAAGACCACAAAAATTGAGCTACATGAAAATGGCGGCGTCTGTGGGAGTATTCTTCTTACTTTTTAAAGTTAGAATTTTCTTTTAAACCTTTTTTTAGTTAGAAAAAAACCCTAGGTTTAGGAACATATATATATATATATACAACTTTTATAATGCTTTTATACTTCTTTATGTTTATGTTTCCGCAAAATATCTATTCAAATGATATCCTTTGGGTTGGTCTCTAAAATGGGAACGCGATTAATCCACATCTGGGTGAGCTTGAGTGCATTTTAAGATAGGTAGGGCATAATTGAGATAACTTGTTGGGAGTCCAATCCTGATTAAGTGAAACCTCAAAAGTCCCTGAATCAGTCTAGGTATCCAGTGTGAAATCAATGTTTATAGCGTACTCCGCGAAAACTCGGCGATTTCCAATCGGATACTCATAAAGCTGAGGATTTAGTAAAAATTTACCCCTTTACCTTGACTTACATGATCTATAGGTACAAAAATCTTGTACCGTTGTATAAACCTTTGGGAACAGGTAGAACCATGGCCTCATGACATTGAACCCTTGAAATCATGTTTTCACCGTATTTTTGTGTATTGCATTCATGCATTCATCAAAAGAAAACATTTTTTAAAAAAAATCATCATTATTTTTCTCCCTTAAAAGAATTGAACGAACGTCTGTTTCATATTATCAGTTTTTCAAAAATGGACTTTGGGCGACGAAAAACCCACAAGTTTACATTCAAGAGTCCGAGATTGGATGATCTGAGAAAGCTAGGAAAGCTTGTCACAGATAAGGAATCATTTAGGTAAAAGTTTGGAGAACTTTTGTCCCTATTAAAAGTCGGCATGGTAGAAGGTATTCTTCCTACACTGGTCCAGTTCAACGACCCTTTGTACCACTGCTTCATATTTCCCGATTATCAGCTCTGTCTAACACTGGAAGAGTACTCTAAATTGATAGGAATCCCTATTAAATGAGAAAATACCATTCTTCAGAATATAAGTAATGCGTGAGAATCAATAATTTCTAGGAATCTTGCTTTGGAAGAGACAGAAGTCAAGGCTTATTGGACTACAAAAGGAGGAATCGAGGGTCTGCCCTCAAATTTTTGATTGAGAGAGCATTATACATTGCCAGTATCAGAAATATTGTTGAATTCGAAGTCATATTCACATTGCTCATCTATGGGATTTTCTTATTTCCCAATGTAGAAAACTTTGTCGACATCAATACGATAAAGATCTTTCTCATCAGAAATCTAGTTCCTACACTACTCACAGATTCTTACCACTCAGTTCACATAAGGAATTTACGCTGCAGAGAAATGATCACTTGTTGTGTGCCACTTCTCTACAAATGGTTCACTTCCCACTTACCCAAGTCATCAACGTTTTGGGAAACCAAAAATGGAATGCACTGGTCTCAGAAGATTATGTCTTTGACCAATTCAGACATCAGTTGGTCCAATCCAGTCTACGACAGAATCAGGATCATCACCATATGTGGTAATTTCCCTAATGCACCTCTCGTTTGTACTAAGGGAGGGATCAATTATCACCCAAAATTAGCTCGACGTCAGATGGGATACTAGATGAGAGATATACCCGTCAATGTTCAGAATGAAGGACTTTTTTTCGAAGAAGCAGAAGAGCACAAGACTATAAGAGGAGAAATTATGCATGCTTGGAAACATGTGCACAAGAAAGGAATAAAATCTCTGGGAAAACCAAATTGTATCTCTTTGGATCCTTACCTCCAATAGGTACAAGCTAGAGCATTGAAACCGAGGATGCCTTACCCTCGACAAGGGGTGCTTCCACTGAAAGAAATTGTTTTCTATTTCATGAATGACACAGAGAAGCTTCAGATAACTTTCAAAAAAATGAAGAGGGAGAGAGACTCCTGGAAAAACAAATATCAGATTCTCAGTCTAGAGAATGTCAAAATTAAGAGTCTCCTGAAAGAAAAGGATGAACTCAATGAGGTACTTGAGTAACACATCACAGAGAAGGAGGAACAACTACATGTTCAAGGCAACGCCGAAACCTTCTACACCTGGAAAAGAACTAAAGATTTGGAAGAAGTTTCGCTCAGAGACAGAAAACATATTGCCAAGAAACTGAAGTCCCAACAAAGAGAGCATTAGAGTTTTTAAAAATTTTCCAGCATTTGAATAATGTACCTTGGATGTAACTTGTTTCAGTTCAATAAAAATTTATGTATGATACTTTGCAACAATTGTTCAATTAGTTATTTCATTAATAAAGGAGAAAATTAACAAATATTATTTTTAATCATTGCATTATCGTTCATCATTTGTATCATTTGCATTTTCTTTTATCGATTCTTATTATGTACTTCTTTTAGAAGTCAAAAAGTCTCATTTGTATAATACTCGGGTCGGTCACCAGAAAAGAATGGAAGACCTCGAGGAAGAGAACAGAGAGCTGAAAGAGGAATTCTCTAATGTGAATTAAAATATGAAAAGGCTCAAATAAATGGTCGAAGCTTTTACTGTATCTCACAATCTTCCCAAAAGAACAGTGATCTCCGAAGTCGTGTCTGCACCGATTGAAGAGATACCATATAAGGATCCAAGGTATGAGATGCCAAAGGATCGTCCATGGGGAATGCCACCAGGATTTATCCCGGAAGGATATGATCCCCGACTAGCTGAAGAATTGAGGAACGCCGCAGGACCGTCTCAGTTTGAAGGTTACAAACTTCAAACTCTTCAAGATGCACTAGCAAAGAATGCCATACTAGGAGGTTACAAACTCCTGTTATTTGAAGTTCCAACTATTGTATAAGTTGTACCATCTCCACTGGTACACATCACCTCGGAAAACCAAAGGTACTCTCCTGCTCCAAGTGAAGGGGGGAATCAATGAAAGGACGGACGAATTCCATAAATAGTTTGCAGCTATGCAACATGAATTAAAGTCTGTCAGAGGACAAGAGTTGTTTGGAAGCAACGCAACAAATCTTTGCTTGCTCCCAAATGTTCAAATACCGCATAAATTCAAAGTGTCGAATTTTGAGAAACACAAGGGTGATTCTTTCCCTCAAAGTCATTTAATAATGTACACCCGAAATTGTCGCTCCCGACAAATGACACCGGGTCAAATAAAGGTACAGACGCGAACGGTCGGCGAGGGGGACAATGAGAACACACATCCGTGAACTCACTGGAGATGAATAGAGTCGCCAGCTAGGCATTTTTATCCCGGAGGAAAGGTAATGCTGCATAAACCTAGAAAAAGATGGATAAGACGGTTTGCGAACCAGAGAGACTGAGAAAGGGGGTTGGTTACAACCTGGGAAGGTATTAGCACCCAGATTGTCCGCCGTACTCGACGGGATCCACGCTTGAAAGATTTGTGTTTTAAAGGGGTAGTGTCAGTGCAATCTGTGTATGAAGAGCTGAAAGCAATATGTACAGGTGTCAGTGTAAAGTGTGAAGTGTATAAATGTACAGTGTCAGTGTAAGGAAAAGAGTGAAATGCTCATGGTAATGAGGCTTACAGAATAATGCTGGAAGGAGGGGGAATATACAGAGACTTTTGTTCGATAACTGTTAAGTTATGCCTACGTATCCTCTCGTGCAATGAGGAAGTTAGAACATCGTAGTTCGACCCAAAGAGACTGAAAGATGAATTGACTTGATGAACTGCTTGCTTGCCTATGCTCAAGTGTATGACCTGTCTGGCTCAGGTGCTTACTGTCTTGCATTAGACGGAAGAAGCAAGTTCTCGTTTGTGAGTGAAGATGATGAGAAAAGAATCCCGGAGGAGACGATTATTGTTTGTTTTTGAGTTTTCAGTCTTTTATTTCTTTTTGGATTTTTGTCATAAGAAAACGAGCTTAAGCCTAAACCAATGGATTTAGTAAACTCATCACATCTTCCCTCTGATTAGGGGTAATGAGAATACCTTAAGTGTGAAGTCAGATTCTCACACTTAATCACCTTTGGTGTAGGATTAAGATCATTAACCTACTTGTGATTATTTAGATGTTTTTGGTGTTTTTGTTTAGTGTTAAGTAATGAGGTTAAGCCATAATCAAGGATTAAACAGACCCATTACACCATCCTAAAAGAAGGATAATAGATGAGAATGTTTAAGCTGAGGAAGACTCCTCAACTTAATCCATGATTAGGGATTAAACCCATGACAAAACAAAGCCTTTATTAAGTGGATTTTAGTTAATGATATGATGATGAAGTGAATTTTATGATTTGTAAGACAACTTGAGAGGGACTTGTCCATTAACACTAGGGTTAGTCCTTCTTAACCACTTAAGGAAGAATTAGAACCCTAATGCAAGGCCCAAGTTACAAGTGATGTCTTGATGATTATTAAGTGGATTGATTAAGAGATTTAAACACCTTAAGGGTTCAAGACTTAGGATTAAAGTTATACACTCCATCCTAAGAGAAGGATGCAGGCATAAGCTTAATCACAAAGTCTTAAAGCCTTTAGGGTTTAGTCCCTGATTATGAGGTGAGAAGAGAAGACTCAAAGAGAGACACAAAGGTAAAACTATGAGGGGAGACTAATCAAAACCCTAATTCATTGTCATGCTTGGATGATCCTAAGGTTTGTGAGGTTTGCAAGAACAATCTTCAGAGGAACCACCAGGAAGCAGATGAACAGGATCAAGAGAAGCAAAGTGATTTGCTTCCTTCAAGAAGTCAAGTCACTTGAAGAAAGAAAGTGGGAAGAAGAGGAATGAGCAAGCTCAAACTCAAACACAAATAGAAATGCAGCAATGGATGCAAGAGAGATGAAAAGAAAAGATATGAGAAGTGAAGGCAAATCCACTTCTCAAGTTTACTTACCACCTGCAATGTTAGAAAGAAATGCAATGCAATGCAAGATGAGATGAAATGATATGATGCTAAGCAAAACCAGAAGCATGTTGATGATGATTATGATGTTATGAGGTGCTGCAAACATGAGACAAGGCAATGGGGATGTTCATACAAGATTATGAATGCATATGATGCAAGTTAAGGAGCATGAACAAACATGGAATGTTATGAATCATACAAGACAAATGACATGGCAAATATGTAATGCAATGATCAAAGATGCTTTATACATGTCTTAAGATGTCAAATGAATCACAAGAATGCACAAAATGCAAAGACAAGTCATGTTGTGCAAGAGAGTGCAAGAAGGATGCAAAAGAAAGCCCAAATTAGGGTTCATGGATCAAACATCAAACAAAAACCCAAAACAGAAACAAAACCCCAAAGTAAAAATGGAAAATGGTACCCAAAGAAACCCTAGACCTATAATGAACCACTGCCCAAAGGGGAGCTCTCAACTCTCAACCAAACTCAAGATATGAATTTTCTAAGTTATTAGGGTTTTTTGGGGTTCTTAACAAAACAAATGCCAAACAATTTGAAAATGCAAGAACAAATCATGGCCTTTTTACCCTAGAAACTACATGCAAAACAAAAGACAATGAAAGAAGAATCACTGTCTCAACCTTCACCAATTGGCAGAAATGAATTTTTGAATTTGTGATCAAAATAATGCACAAAATAAGATTTAATTCAATGAAAAATTCTTAAAATGCATCAAGATCAAAAAAGAAATTTGGTTTGAAGGTTGGACAATGTTTCTAAATGTCTTAGAACATTTCATGAATTTTTTTGTAATTTTTAAATACCTAAAAGTATTTTTAATTAATTAATTCTCATTAATCAATTAAAAATAATCTTTTAAATATTTAAAAATACTTTTTTAATGATAAAAAATAAAATAAAAATATTTTTGGGTCTGAAAAATTAATAAAACTTTAAAGAAAAAGTTTCATAATTTTTAAGAATTTTTAACTATTTTAAAATAATTATGCAAAATAAATGGAAAGAAAATGAATAAAAATTAAATAAAATGAAAGGTAATCAGGACGGATGGATGAGATTGGCTCTGAGTTTGAATTCATTGACTGCGCGCGTGATCTTGTGGCCAGGATTGACTCTGATTAAATTATTTAATTATGGATTAATTAAGTTAACACGTGGATTAGGGCATAAGCAAGCTGATCTGGGCCATCCAAAAGAGAGGGAAGTCAACTGGTCAATGGCTATCTACGGCTCACATTCAAACTGAAGTTAATTACACAATTAGGGCACAAATTACTTTCAGGTGGCCGGAGAAGACTTCCGGTCGTCTTCTCCGGCCAGCTCTCACATGAAAAATCTCCAAACCTCTCAAAACGTACCAAAAATGAAAACCAAGAACATGGAAATGATCCTCACCCTCTCACGAACCAAACCCCTCTCTCAAAACAAATTTATATTTCCTAAACAAGCTGAATCGAAGAAAGAAAGTTCTAGGTCACGCAAGCTTCAGAAACAAATTAAATGCTTATTTCAAAACCATTTTCAAAACCAATGGTACCAGAATGATCAGCAAGACATGAAGAACGAGTTTGTAACAAGAAAAAGGATTTCTGGAAAAATTATTTTCGAGCTACCTGAGATTTGAAGCTTTCAGTTTAGGAACTTTCTGGCCTTCTCTTTATGTGCAACCTACTCCTTAGAGCCCCTTGATGATGTTTGAATGCTCAAAATGAGTTTGTGCTGGCTGGATAATGAGTTTCGAAAGGAACTGCTTCAAGCTCAGTCAACAATGGCTATGGTGATTCTGACTGATTCAGGCCATGGTGAATGAAGGTTTGAGGTCCTGATAATGAATGGAGAAGGTTTGCAAGGTTTGTTTGGTTGTTTGTGGCTTGTGGAAGGAGATTCGAATGAGTCTGCAGAAATGAAGTGAGAGATGGCAGTGGGGTGTTCTGGATGTTTTAGGCTTGTGCTTTGGGTGGTTTCTACTCAGTGATACATGGTGAGTTGAATGGAGGAAAAGGTTTGAGTGTTTGCTTGCTGTGGAGAGGAATTCGAAGCAAGATGCCAATGGGAGTGTTTTTGTGTAAGTTATGAATGAATGAGTTTCAGCTTTGCCTTGTACATGAAATGGCTTGCAAAATGATAATGTATTTTAATCCTATAGGTCATATGATGTGACCTGGCCTATAGTGATTGGTAAGTTTGCTTTTGCAAAAAGTCAAGTTTTGTGTAAGGCAAGCATGGCTCATGATCTAGGCAAGTACATGGCATGGGCTGCGCAGCAAAGGGTGAGGTGAGAGGCTAGCCAAAGTCAGCATCCAATGTCATAGTTTGTAGGAAGTGAAATGAGTGGTTTTGCAACTTGTTGCTTTATGGTTCCCATGAAAGAAAATCTTGTTACATGAACCAAAACATGAAGGAAACTTGGTCCAATTCTGATTTTTTAGGCTCATAGAATGTTTATGTGCTGATTTGAAATGAATTAGAAGTCACATAATGCATTGGTTCATGACTTTGCAAAATTTCACACTTGGTGCATATCTTGAAAATAAGTGATTTTTGCCAACTTTGCATTGCCATAACTTTTGATCCAAGAAGAGTTTGATCATGTTCTTGTACTTTTTGAAAAGGGAAAGATGAGATCTACAACTTTCATGACCAAAGTTTTTCCATTTGAAGCCTTTTTGGATCATGAATCAAGGCTTGAAAATTGACCTAAAATGGTGCATTCTTGAAAAGTCAACCATGCCCAAAAAGTCAACATTTGCAAAAACCCTAAATTCTTGATTTCTATGAACTTCAACCTTCTTCCATGATCAAATAAAGATCATATACACTCAAAATGATGAAGATCACCCATTGGTTGGGTCACTGGGGGCCTCAGATGCCCTGATTTTGCACTGACTTGTCTGAAAAGTCAACTCTTGATCAGATGACTTCCCCATGGAATTTCTTCATGAAAATTGATGTGCATACTCCCTATACCATATATAGACCAATGGGAACAAGAATGACCAAAAAGTTGGAGTTATGGCCTCTGAAACCAAAACCCTAATTTTCAGTCAACTGTGCAGTTCAACTTGGCTCTGCATCCACTCAAACCCTAGTTCTTGTGATTCCTCTGCAATTTTGACTTTGAGGAGATGAAATATGATATAAGAACACACATGGACCTCTTTGAGTTGATTGGTAGCCTTTGGAGTGGCTCAAGATGCTTTGGGATTGCTCAGATCACAAACCCTAGATGCAGATGACTTATAAACTATGCAGTGAATAAAAAATGAGATGTGAGATGACATGATTGTGTTTATGCATATGAGGATGATCACAAGCCATGGTGTGAATGGGTGAGGGCAAATTTGGGGTGTTTACAGCTGCCCCTATTCAAACATGAGTTAGCTGTGCAGGATGTAAGCGACGGCTTAACAGGCAAACAAGATAACTTGTGGTTGAATACCAAAGACAGTCCAAAATTTGCACTCACAGAATGAAGAAGAAAAGGGATATAGATTGTAAAAAGAAAAATAAAGTATATTGTAAAGTATGGGCGACGGAGGACGACCGTCGAGCAGAGGACGACTGCTGGGTAAAGTGGTATGTGAAGCAAAGCGATGACGGGGACGGCCGACATGCTGGTAAAGTGTAGGAAATAAAGCGATGACGGGGACGGCCGACATGCTGGGGATAAAAAGTAAAGCCAAGACGGGGACGGCCGACTAGCTGGGGAAAAACAAGTAAAGCTAAGACGGGGACGGCCGACAAGCTGGGGAAAATAAAATCATGATGGGGACGGCCATCAAGATAAAGCTGCAAAGTTCTCTGGGGATTGATGAAACATGACGGGGACGGCCGTCAAGTTCAAAGGTAAAGTAACCAACGATGGGGACGGCCATCGGGCTAAAAGGAAAAGGAAAAGGGACCACGACGGGGACGGCCATCGGGTTAAAGAATAAATGAAATAAACAGCTGATGGGGTACGGCCATCAAAGGTGAAGGACGATCACCTAGCAGGGGATGGCTGCTCTGTTGGGGAATAAAGGAAATATGATGGGGACGGCCATCAAAGGTGGAGGACGACCACCTGGCAGGGTACGGCTGCCGAAAATATCAACGATGGGGACGGCCATCGGATAAAAGGTCAACGATGGGGACGGCCATCGGACGAGCAAGATGGAGGACGACCATCAAGAAGTGGAGGACGACCACTCAGCAGGGGACGGCTGCTCTCGAGGTTTGTCATGACATAGGACGAATGTCAGATAACCAAAATCAACAATGGGGACGGCCATTGGACAAAGTTGATGAAGGACGATCATCAAGAGGTGGAGGACGACCACCTAGCAGGGGACGGCTGCTAAAATCAACGATGGGGACGGCCATCGGACGAGCATGATGGAGGACGACCATCAAGAAGTGGAGGACGACCACTTAGCAGGGTACGGCTGCTCTCAGGGTTATCATAACACAGGACGAGTGTCAGATAAAAAGGAAATTGTTTTGTTGGCGATCTACTGGGGAGACAGTAAACACGGACGAGCGTTTACATCCAAGAAACAAAAGGGTATAAGTGTTTGGTATTGTGTATAGATTAAAGATGCGGACGAGCATCCTTAAGACTATGATACGGACGAGTATCATGTAGAAACAAACTGACACATGCTCAGAGATGATGATACGGACGAGTACCAACTGGTTAACAAAGAACACGGACGAGTGTTGCATCTGAAAGAATTCTTCTGGGGAATAATAGACACAGGCGAGTATCTATATTCAAGAAGACACAAGGGTTTGACACGGTGTATGGATTAAAGATGCGGACGAGCATCCTTAAGACTTATGATACGGACGAGTATCATGTAGAAACAAACACTAGACGCAATGTTCTGAGATGATGGTACGGACGAGTACCAACCGGTTAACAAAGAACAAGGACTACTGTTGAATCTGTGGGGATATGAGCGATGATGTATACAAGATACGGACGAGTATCTGTATAAGTGTACCAATGGGTAGTGAGTACTGTTTTGTATAGATGAGTGTTTTAACTGCTGGGGAGAGTGACACGGACGGGTGTCAAAAGGAGAAGAGTATAATATTAACAAGTATATGGGTGATGAAAATGTAAGCGACTGCGCTGGGGATATGACACGGACGGGTGTCAGGAAAGGTGTATATAAGTATATGTGAGTGCAAAGAGGATATCTTTGGCTTTCTGCTGGGATATGACACGGACGGGCGTCAGGACGTATCTGTAATACGGGTGATTTGTTTGTAAAGGGTGTTCAGGTGACCTGTTTGGGGAAGGATGACACGGACGGGTGCCAAAAGGTGTATATACCGGTGTTTGTGATTTGGAAGGGCAGCTGCTTTTGCCGGGGACTCTGATGGGGATTTTGGGGGAAAGTAATCTGTATAATGGCAGATTGTCAATATTTACAAGTGTTCAATTCACAACATGACTTATGATTATGCTATGCATTTGATTTTTGCCGTAATGCTCCGTATTAGACGGAATGCTACGCTCTGGGGGGTGAATATGATGCGGATGCCATGATTATGCAAAGGGGTACAGATCCGGGATTCGGATCCCATTGCTGCGAAGATCTCTGGTCGATCTGCTTGAAATGAACATCCCAGCTGGGGATGAGATCATTGGTAGATCTAGTGATGTATCTGCTTGGGGATATAGGTCGCTGATTGACATATCCTCATAATATGGGACCCAGCTGGGGTTTGCAGAAGCTTCTGTATTCTGTTGTGATTTCTTTATGCGTTGCTCTTCTGGATAGAGGCTGAAGACTCTGTGGGGAGATGATTCCCTGACTTCTGCATTCTGCTGAGGAAGAATGGCAACTCGGCTGGGGAATTGTGAGAGGCAACTCAGCTGGGGAAAGCAACAAGAGGCAACTCAGCTGGGGATAGATCATTTCGGATGCTGAGATTGAGTGCATGTTGGTTTGGCAACTTCGCTGGGGAAATGGGAGGCAACTCAGCTGGGGAGAGCAACAAGAGGCAACTCAGCTGGGGAAATGGGCACCTCCCAGTGCCATGTGAGTTGATAATGATTCGCCAGCTTGCCGAAACGTAACTTGCATGCCCCGGGTTGCGTTCTGGATACCTGCAAACCTGCAAAGGTAAGGAAACGTACAAAAGGTCCTGAGGTATCCCTCACTGGATTCCGTCATAGGAGTTAAGTACTTTCGAGAATAATCACATTCCCTGTAAGCATGTGTTTTTATTTTTTAGAGAAAGGCATCTGTACTTATGCAATTGTATTTTTAGAGATATCAGACAACTCTTTGCAAAACATAAATGTAAAAACGAAACATGACCGAAAATCTGATTTTATTAATTCATGTGCCCTGAATTGGCAAGATACAGTCAAAGAAACATATCTCCTGAAATGAGGAGACTGTCACAAATTGAGAAACAAAAGTGCTGGCAGTGTTGGTGACGCTTTACGGAGCTTCCTCTTCTGCTATGACTCGTATGACAATGACGTTCTTCTCGTCCTGCTTTCTAGAGAGAGTTGATTCTGGTTGAAGCTTGATCCTTCGTAGCTTACCAAGTTATAGGTGATACAGACGAATTCAGAATGCAGTTGTTCGCTTATTCCCTTATTTTGCATGGATCGCCCTTTCGGATTTTCAATCCATCGGGATACCCATTTTTGCCTGAGCTGTCCAATGCGGCTTTTCAACTCAGCGGGTGTACATTTTTTATTTATTTCCCTTATTTTTGCCCGAGTCTTTTATTCTGTTTTTGACTCGCCGGGATGCCCTATTTTTGCCTGGACTTACATTCTGTTTTTATGTCCAGCGGGTCATTTTATGCGAAGTATTTTTTAACTGCATCTGAATTCACAGGGGATGGGAAGTATTCACCATCCATGGTGCTGAGCATCAGTGCTCCACCAGAGAAAACCTTCTTTACAACGAATGGTCCTTCATAATTTGGAGTCCATTTGCCCCTGTGGTCTGTATGAGGAGGGAGGATTCTTTTCAACACAAGATCCCCTACTTGGTACTCTCGGTGCCTGACTTTCTGATCGAAGGCTCTCTTCATTCTCTTCTGATATAGCTGTCCATGACAGATTGCAGCCAATCTTTTCTCTTCGATCAGACTCAGTTGCTCGAATCGGGACCGTACCCATTCTGCTTCACTCAGTTTAACATCCATCAATACCCGTAGAGAGGGTAATTCAACTTCAACAGGTAGGACTGCTTCCATACCATATACAAGTTGATACGGTGTTGCCCCAGTGGATGTTCTGACTGATGTGCGGTACCCATGCAAGGCGAATGGTAGCATTTCATGCCAGTCTTTGTAGGTGACTACCATCTTCTGCACAATCTTCTTGATATTCTTATTTGCTGCCTCAACAGCGCCGTTCATCTTTGGCCTGTAAGGAGAAGAATTGTGATGTTGGATTTTGAAGTCCCGGCATAGCTCTGCCATCATTTTGTTGTTTAAATTGGAACCATTATCAGTAATGATTCGCTCGGGCACTCCATACCGACAGATGATATCTCTCTTCAGAAATCTGGCTACCACTTGCCTTGTAACATTTGCATATGAGGCTGCCTCAACCCACTTGGTGAAATAGTCAATGGCGACCAGGATGAATCTGTGGCCGTTTGAAGCAGTTGGCTCAATCTTGCCAATCATATCAATGCCCCACATGGCAAAGGGCCATGGTGAAGACATGATGTTCAAAGGATTAGGAGGCACATGCACCTTATCTGCGTAGATCTGGCATTTATGGCATTTTCTGGCGTAAGCACAACAGTCCGCATCCATTGTGATCCAGTAATAACCTGATCTTAGCAATTTCTTAGCCATGGCATGCCCTCCGGCATGGGTACCAAAAGATCCCTCGTGCACTTCATGCATCAACAAATCTGCTTCCGTCTTGTCAACACATCTGAGGAGTATCATGTCAAAGTTCCTTTTGTACAGAGAACCATCAGTGTTCAGGAAGAAACTTCCAGCAAGCCTTCTTAAAGTCTTCTTATCATTGGAAGATGCCCCAGGTGGGTATGTCTGATCCTCCAAGAAGCACTTAATGTCATGGAACCAAGGCTTATCATCTTTGACAACATCTGCTGCGAATACATATGCTGGTCTATCGAGTCTCGATACTGAAATCTGAGGTACAACGTTAGCAGCTTGGACTTTGA
Organism: Lathyrus aphaca; assembly: GCA_963966055.1. Lineage (NCBI taxonomy): Eukaryota > Viridiplantae > Streptophyta > Magnoliopsida > Fabales > Fabaceae > Lathyrus > Lathyrus aphaca. The sequence continues at coordinate 46,591,299 of OZ014520.1, forward strand.
TCATGGACGAAATGGTAGCCAAGGCATCTGCAAACTGATTCTCGTCCCGGGGGATATACTCAAGCTTGACTGTTGTGAAGAAAGTCAGTAACCTTCTTGTATAATCCCTGTAAGGTATCAGATGATCTTGGTGTGTATACCATTTTCCGTTGGTCTGATTGACTACCAAAGCTGAATCTCCGAATACGGTCAATGTCTTGATCCTGAGGTCAATGGCTTCCTCAAGACCCATAATGCAAGCTTCATATTCAGCTTCGTTGTTAGTGCAGTTGAAAGTGAGTTTTGCCGAGAAAGGCATGTGAACCCCCTTTGGTGTAATGAGTACTGCACCAACACCACGGCCATTCATGTTAACAGCCCCATCAAACATCATAGTCCATTCTTCTTCCGGGTCGGGCCCTTCAGTGTGAATAGGCTCTTCATGATCTTTTGATTTTATGAACATGATGTCTTCATCAGGGAAGTCAAACCTCATAGGCTGGTAGTCATCGATGGGTTGCTCAGCAAGATATTCAGATAGTACACTGCCTTTGATGGCTTTCTGAGATGTGTACTGTATGTCGTATTCTGTGAGAATCATCTGCCATCTTGCAACCCGTCCGGTAAGAGCTGGCTTCTCGAAAATGTACTTAACTGGATCCATTTTTGAGATTAATAAGGTAGTGTGGGTCAACATATACGGTCTCAGTCGGCGAGCAGCCCACGCTAAAGCACAGCAAGTTTTCTCGAGCAGTGAATAACGTTGTTCACAGTCGGTAAACTTTTTGCTTAGGTAGTATATTGCATACTCTTTTCGACCAGACTCGTCATGCTGGCCCAGCACACACCCCATTGACTCTTCTAATACTGTCAAGTACATAATCAGAGGTCTTCCTTCAACTGGCGGCATGAGGATTGGAGGTTCTTGCAGATATTCCTTGATCTTGTCAAAAGCCTTCTGGCAGTCTTCGTTCCACCTGACCGTTTGTTCCTTTCTTAGCAGCTTGAACAAGGGTTCACAGGTTGCTGTGAGGTGAGATATGAACCGTGAGATGTAGTTCAGTCGACCTAAGAACCCTCGGACTTCTTTCTCAGTTTTAGGTGCAGGCATTTCTTGAATAGCCTTGACTTTATCAGGGTCAACTTCAATCCCTTTCTCGCTTACAATGAAGCCCAGCAGCTTACCGGATCGCACCCCGAATGTGCATTTGTTGGGGTTCAGCTTTAGTTGATATTTCCTCAGACGCTTGAACAACTTCAGCAGATTCACCAGGTGATCTTCCTCTGTAAGGGACTTGGCGATCATATCATCCACATAACACTCGATTTCCTTATGGATCATATCGTGGAATAATGTCACCATAGCCCGTTGATATGTGGCACCAGCATTCTTCAGTCCGAATGGCATCACTTTGTAACAGAACGTGCCCCAAGGTGTAATGAATGTTGTCTTTTCCATGTCTTCAGGTGACATTTTAATCTGATTATACCCTGAAAATCCATCCATGAAGGAGAATACCGAGAACTGAGCCGTGTTATCCACCAATACATCAATGTGAGGTAATGGGAAGTCATCTTTCGGGCTGGCTCTGTTCAGATCCCGGTAGTCAACACACATTCTTACTTTGCCATCTTTCTTAGGCACAGGTACTATGTTAGCAACCCACGGCGGATAGCTAGTCACAGCAAGGAACCCGGCGTCCCATTGCTTTTGTACCTCTTCCTTGATTTTCATAGCCATGTCTGGGCGAGTTCGGCGCAACTTCTGTTTAACTGGCGGGCATTCTTCCCTCAGAGGCAGCTTGTGCACAACAATGTCGGTATCCAACCCTGGCATATCTTGATACGACCAAGCAAACACATCAACATATTCCTGAAGCAGATCTATCAGTTGTCTCTTCACTGAGTCTCGCAGGCGGGCCCCGATTTTAACCTCTTTCACGTCTTCATTGGTACCAAGATTGATCACTTCAACCTCCTCCTGGTGAGGAGTAATAACCTTTTCCTCTTGCCTTAACAACCTGGCTAGCTCTTCAGGAAGCTCATATTCTTCATCAACCCCTTCATCAGCTTGATTGATTGGATTGTCAAAGTCATACGATGTCATAGCCGTGCTGTTGTCGGTGCTGTCAGGAAGGCACTCTCTGCAAGGGTTAAGTTGGTTCATTTTAGTGATTGATTTTAATCTTGCTTTAGAAAAAGTGAAATGAAGTTATCATTTTGAAAACACCGCCATTCATTTTTGTACAAAAAGAAAAATGGAAAAACAGTGAGCAGAAAAGAAAAAGACTTGTTTGCAAAAAGATGTCTGATATTTCATTAATTTAATCTTGTTTGCACAAAAGTACAGATGGCCCTGGTTACAAAATGAGTCTTGTCATCTTGGGCAAGATGCAAGACTTGGATGCATGCTATAAAAATACAGGAAATAATAATTACTCTGCGTGAGTAACTCTTATAATTTCCTGGGAAGACCAGTTCGAGACACTGCTCCCCGGGATCTTTGGACGAATCCAATTCTCCAAATTGCGCTCCTCTTCCAGCTCGTCTTCCAGACAGTTGATAGCATCGGGGGTGAGCATCCCCCCACTGACAAAACCAGGCTCTGCAGCAGCCTTTGCTTGATGTTGAGTTGGTCTGTAACCCAACCCAAACTTGTCCTTCTTCTCCTCCACAGCTAAGACCTTGCCCCAGCCTAGGGCAGTTCCTTCTTCAACAACCTTCCGGGCTTGTTGGTAAGATGACATGGAGATCCCCGACACAGCAGATGCTTCATTGATATTCAAGGCTTCAAAACCTTGGCTCATTGTTTCATGGATCTCTCCATCCATCTCAATGTACTTGTAAGTAGCCAGATGGCTAACAAATATATCCTCTTCCCCACAGATTGTGACAACTTGACCTTCCCACTCGAATTTTAACTTTTGGTGAAGGGTAGACGTTATTGCGCCGGCGGCGTGAATCCAGGGTCTACCCAACAAACAGCTGTAGGCGGGCTGAATGTCCATCACATAAAAGATAGTTTTAAAGGTCTGTGGGCCAATTGTCACAGGCAACTCAATCTCTCCCAGAACCGATCTCTTAGAACCATCAAAGGCTCTTACCACCAGGTTGCTGGGTCTCAATGCCAATCCATCATATTCAAGCTTCACCAGAGCCTTCTTTGGTAAGACATTCAGGGAAGAACCTGTGTCCACCAGCACATGAGAAAGGACAGCTCCTTTGCATTCCATGGTTATGTGCAAGGCTTTGTTGTGGTTGCGGCCATCCGCTGTCAAGTCAGAATTGGTAAACCCTAGCCCATTGCTAGCAGTAACATTTCCAACCACGGTTTCCAATTGGTTGACAGTAATCTCCTCAGGCACGTAAGCTGCGTGCAGGACTTTAAGCAGTGCATTCCGATGGGCTTCGGAGCACATAAGCAGTGAGAGGATAGAGATTTTGGATGGCGTCTGGTGAAGTTGATCCACAATTTTATAATCACTCTTTTTGATGATCCTCATAAACTCATCAACTTCCTGATCAAATGGAGTTTTCAGGGCTTCTTTGGCAGTTGGATCTTCCTGCACCGGGCCTTTACCCTTTGCCTTGGCAGCAGCTTCTGCTTCGGCAGTAGGTCTTTGAACTTGTGAAGCAAAGAGACGTCCGCTTCGAGTGAAGCCTCCGCCTCCCCCCACATTATCTACTTGTGGTGCAGGTGCTGATGTTTCAAGAGTGATTCTTTTCCCTTCACAGTACACGTTAGAGCCATAGTGCCAAGGGATGGCCCTATTGCTTTCATATGGTACTGGTCCAGGCACCGTGACAGTGACTGGACTGATTGCTGCTGCTGCAGGGACTGCAATTGTGTGTGGATCATAAAAGATTGTAACTGGTGCCCTGGCGGGGGCAGCACCTTCTGAATGGTAGGCGGAATTATTCTCAGGATCGTAGAATATGGTAATAGTAGAGACATCTTCATGATTGATTGCTGGCGTTGTAGGAGGTGTTGTTGGAAGGACTGTCGTTGTTGTTGACGGAGATTCGAAATGGAATGAAGCTGAAGTTGTAGCAGGAGAAATTGTTGAAAACTGATCATTTGGGAGGACAGGTGAAGTATTTGTTGATGGTGCTGATGAATTATCGGGAACAATGGTTGCTGCGGTTGTAGGAGGGTCTGAAACCGTTGTTGATGAAGTTGCTGAATTTGTTGGAAACGATGTAGTGATCTGTAGCAAGCCACTCTGAATAAGGCTGTCAATGCCATTCCTCAGGTCCTCGCACCCATTCCATGAGATATTGCAATAGGGACACCCTAGTTCACACCCCGGAAATATTTGGTTTTCACGGAGTTGAGCTTTGATTTCCACCAATGGTGTCCTGATTTGATCCACACTGGTTATCAAATAAGATGGTTGGTCTTCTTCAATAGCATTAATTCGGGGACCACCATGGTTTGGCATAGGGTTTTTATTGACATTGGGCGGAGGTGCAAAATTCAGAGCCTTGGAGTCTACCAAGTCTTGTACCTTCATATGCAGAGCTCTGCATTTTTCTGTACTGTGACCAGGTGCGTTGGAATGAAAAGCACACCTAGCATTGGAGTCATAGTTTCTTGGTAGACTGTTGGGATCCGGAGGTGCCAACGTTCTTAGCTCAACCAGGTTGAGTTTCAGAAGTTGTGGCAGCAAGGCAGCATACGGCATTGGGATCGGGTCGATCACTCTGTTAGCTTGGGATGGTCTTTGTTGGAATGGCCTCTGTTGGCTGTTGTTGTTGGTGTTGTTGCTGAAGTTCCTTGGGGGATACTGATTCTGATGATACTGAGGTTGTTGTTGGAAGTTTTGTTGAGGAGGTTGATAGACTGGCTGAGGATGTGCCGGAGCAGGGATAGTGACTGCTGCTATTGACCTCTGAGCATATTGGGGCCTACCCCTGTTGGTGTGAATGGCATTGGTCTCGCCAGTTCTTCTCGGGCCTGCAAAAGGCTTTCTTGTACTACTGGACGAGCTTGCACCGTTGTCTGAGATCTTTCCCATTTTTAACAGGCTTTCAATTCTCTCCCCAGCTATGACAACATCTGCGAAGCTGGTGGAAGAGAAAGCAGCCAACCTGTCAATATACGTTCCCTGAAGAGTGTTCATGAACATATCTGCCATTTCCCTTTCAGACATAGGGGGTTGAACAGCAGCAGCCAATTGCCTCCATCTTTGAGCATATTCTCGGAAACTCTCCCTCGAAGACAGTGACATTCCCATTAAGAGGGTCCTGTTGGGTGCCATATCTAGATTATACTGATACTGTCTGATGAAGGCCTCTGCCAGGTCCTTCCAGCATCTTACAGTTGCTCTTGTCAGATGGGAATACCATTCCCTAGACGCTCCAGTCAAACTATCTTCGAAGTAGAACATCCACAATTTGTCGTCCATGGTATAAGCTTTTAATCTCCCGAGAAAAGATTGTAGATGGGTTCGAGGGCAAGAAGTCCCATTATACTTTTCGAAACAAGGAGGCTTGAACTTGTGGGGAATCCTGACCCCTTCTACCAAACCCATGTCCATAACGTCGAAACCCAAAGAATTTTGAGATTCTAAGGACCTCAACTTCTCAGCTATTTCTTCCAGCCGCCTATCATAAGTTTCCTCTCCAGCACCCATTACTGTAAATTGGTCCTCCTGAGGATCTTCTTGAAGTACTCTGGCTGCAGTGGCTGTTCCTTGAATGTTTGCAGGAATATTGATCTCAGGATGTAGATGTGGACCAAACACAGGGGGGGTAACATGTGGTTGCACCCTTTCATTGTTACTCGTGCCAGCAGTTCCCACATGGGGCTCCTCTTGATTCCTCCCTTCTACCAAAGTTCTGAGCCTCTCCTGGCTTTGAGCTAGATTGTTCATCACTTCCATGAACTGTGTTATCTGAGTTCTCATCTCCAACCTTTCGTTGGCCATCTGGTTTCTGACCTCCGTAAGGTCCTGCTGCATCTGATCCATCTGAATTCCCGGAAGGTTGTTTCTAGTTGGGTACCTGTGAGGCCTGTTGAGAGGAAATACCCGGCGGCGAGCAATAATTCCTGAGATTCACAACAGAGGTTAGCAACAACAAAACAAAAACCTACAAAACAAACAAAAGGGTTAGCATGCAATGCAGTTATGCTTATTTGTTCTCAAGGTATCCGGTTTGGCCTTCAGTTTTGACCCTTCCAGACCCTTGAAGATGCTGCTGTTGAAGTTGCTTTTGATGTGAACCCAGATAAAAACCAACACAGATATATTACAAAGGTGAAATAATACAATTTGTTCATTTTACAACACAAACCCTCAAAGGGGCCAAAATACATCACAAAAAGCAAAAGTACATGGAAAAGGAATAACAACAAGCAAATGATCAAACTCCAAGGCCAAACTCATCCTCACGAACTTCCTTGAGAAGTGCTTCGGTCACAGGATCAGCCGGATGCTCCGTGAGATTTCTGATGAGAAGGTTTCTTGTTGCAACAGCTGCAGTCAACTTCCTGCTCTGACTTTGGTCCTTAGACCTCTTTAATCCTGCTTTGATTTTCAGCTCTGATATTTCCTCCTGGGCTGCTGCCAGGGCTTTTTCCATCTGCTCCATCTTGTCCTGAACTCTCTTGTCTTCTAGAGTACGAGTCTCAGTGATCCTGACCCACCGGGCTTGACTCTCCTTCAAATACAAGTCTGTTCTTGCTCTCTGAAGCTGAGCTTCTTTACAAGCATTCTTCAGAATCTGTTCACCAGCTTTAGACTTGTTGATATAATCTCCAGACTTCTCAATCTTAGTCAAGTGTTCCACTCTCAATTTCTCCAATCTCTCAATCTCCCTCACACCTTCACTCCTCTCCCTGAGGGTCTTCTGCAAGGCTTGGGTTAACTTCTCATTCCTTTCCTTCAAGCTTTCAAACTCCTCCAAACTGATAGTGGCAGGGGGTGGTGCTGAAGATGACTCAGGCATGTCTTCTATGGTAAAGGGCATTCCAGAGAATTGGGCCCTAGCATGGGACCACTCATAATATTGGACTGATGCCACATTATTGCACTTCCCCAGAATGGTGATTCCCTTGGTTTGAACATGATCCCAGGCCCAGGCAGCCTGCCTAACAACAACCAAACTAATCTTGTTCTCACAGTAGAGGGTCTCAACCAAATCCTGTACCCTAGGAGTGTGGACCAGTGCATAGCCCAATTGTCTCCTGAACAGCAGAGGGTTGTAGTTGATACTTCCCTTAACTCCTATTAAGGGCACATTGGGAAAGTGCCCACAGCTTGTGATTATATCTCTGCCCTTGGTGCTTTGAGTACACCATCTGATATCTGCTGAAGTGAGAGTAGTGAGCCTCTTAGCCCAGTTGCTTTGCTGATGAGGATTGAGAAATGCATCTGTCCTGGGTAGATGCCTGAGAAGCCAAGCATGAAATAATGGAGCACAAATCCTCACTAATCTCCCCCTCTGCTTCTCATTTCTCTGATGTACTGAGTAATAGAGATCACCCAGCAAAGTTGGCACTGGGTTCTTCAGGATGAACAAATGGATTGCATTCTTGCTGATGAATCGAGGCTCATCTGCAAACAACACAACTCCATATACACTTAAGGCCAACAAAGCACAAACAGCTTTCCACCCCCCCAAAGAGGCCTTCAGACTAGCTTGAGAAATCAGGAAGTCAAGATGAAAACCAGGGATCCCAGCTTTAGAGGTCATATGCTGCTCAATCAAAGCAGGTTCTAGGTGCAAAGCTTTTGCTATCTCTCCGTTGCTGGGAAAGACCATTTCAGGGTTAAAAGGGATTTCCCTCTTGATAGGCAAACCAACCAAAGATGAGTATTCTTCTAAAAGAGGACCCAACTGAAAGTCTTGAAAGGTGAAACATCTCAATGGGGGGTCATAGAACTGAATGCAGGTGTGGATGAGGCTCCTCTGAGATGGGTCCAGATCCATAACCATGTCCAGTATATCTCCATAACTCTCCCTGAACAAGGGTATGTGCTCTGGAGTGATCAGGGTTTGGATCCTCCTGATGTCTGATAAGTCTGGTTGGAAGAAATGATAGGTGATGTTGCTTTTCTTTGGAGCCATGATGCTGAGGACTGAGTAGGATAAGTGTTGATGAAGATGCTGAGGAGTGGGCCACTGGCTGGCTAGTGCAAGTAACTGAAGTATGTGGCTGACAAACTGAAGCAAGTGCTGGTGGAGATAGGTCAAGACTGCAGATGGGGTCAAAACTAAAACCAGATGGAGGTGGATACCCTGAAACACAAATAAGCAAATGTTAATATGATGCAATGAGTATGTATGCAGATGATATGCAAGGGTTTGTGACTGAGCTGGATCTGATTAACTGCCTTGGTATAGATCCATGTGTGTTCAAGAATTCCAGATGGAGGTCTAAAAATCCAGTAACCAGGGTGGGGGACTCAAATAAAGAGCCACATGTCCAGGGTTTAGAATCACAAGAACTATCCAACATGGAGCACTCTTAACAAAGTCAAAGTAGCAAGGTGTTCTGAGGTCAAGGTACCTGCAAACCTGTAAACAGCCCAACCCCCTCACAGGTGGTGATCTAGAACAAGGATCCTCAGACTTGGATCAGTTATGAGAAGTGTAAACACTTCTAACCCGGAGGTACAGTGTTTACAATAACTATAACAATTCCTCCTCTAATTCACCTCAGTTTCTGAAGGTCAATACTAAAAGGTCATCCAGACTTAGCAGGCTTCCCAGATAGCCCTAGCATTGCAGGAAATCTGCAACACAGAGTTCTCAAGAAGAAACCCATATCTGAACCGTGTTTCATATTCCCGCACCAGACCGAAATGGAATGGGAAAGAATATGATTCACCCTAGCCTAGGTGTCACTCAGGTTCCAGGTATAGGACCTTAACTCTCAATGAAACACCCACCCACCAAAGCAAAACCAGATCCAGCCAGCAGCATGACAGTATGATATATGTAAAGCAGTAAAGAAAGCAATAAAGCAACTGTACATAAATCAAAATAAATACAAATATACAAACACCAATAAGCACATAACACCCCAGTAAACACAAATCAATCAAGCGCTAGGAGGAACCCACAAAAAGAACCAGAAGCCCTGGTTGCAATATAAGGTTCCCCAGCAGAGTCGCCAAGCTGTCGCTCCCGACAAATGACACCGGGTCAAATAAAGGTACAGACGCGAACGGTCGGCGAGGGGGACAATGAGAACACACATCCGTGAACTCACTGGAGATGAATAGAGTCGCCAGCTAGGCATTTTTATCCCGGAGGAAAGGTAATGCTGCATAAACCTAGAAAAAGATGGATAAGACGGTTTGCGAACCAGAGAGACTGAGAAAGGGGGTTGGTTACAACCTGGGAAGGTATTAGCACCCAGATTGTCCGCCGTACTCGACGGGATCCACGCTTGAAAGATTTGTGTTTTAAAGGGGTAGTGTCAGTGCAATCTGTGTATGAAGAGCTGAAAGCAATATGTACAGGTGTCAGTGTAAAGTGTGAAGTGTATAAATGTACAGTGTCAGTGTAAGGAAAAGAGTGAAATGCTCATGGTAATGAGGCTTACAGAATGATGCTGGAAGGAGGGGGAATATACAGAGACTTTTGTTCGATAACTGTTAAGTTATGCCTACGTATCCTCTCGTGCAATGAGGAAGTCAGAACACCGTAGTTCGACCCAAAGAGACTGAAAGATGAATTGACTTGATGAACTGCTTGCTTGCCTATGCTCAAGTGTATGACCTGTCTGGCTCAGGTGCTTACTGTCTTGCATTAGACGGAAGAAGCAAGTTCTCGTTTGTGAGTGAAGATGATGAGAAAAGAATCCCGGAGGAGACGATTATTGTTTGTTTTTGAGTTTTCAGTCTTTTATTTCTTTTTGGATTTTTGTCATAAGAAAACGAGCTTAAGCCTAAACCAATGGATTTAGTAAACTCATCACATCTTCCCTCTGATTAGGGGTAATGAGAATACCTTAAGTGTGAAGTCAGATTCTCACACTTAATCACCTTTGGTGTAGGATTAAGATCATTAACCTACTTGTGATTATTTAGATGTTTTTGGTGTTTTTGTTTAGTGTTAAGTAATGAGGTTAAGCCATAATCAAGGATTAAACAGACCCATTACACCATCCTAAAAGAAGGATAATAGATGAGAATGTTTAAGCTGAGGAAGACTCCTCAACTTAATCCATGATTAGGGATTAAACCCATGACAAAACAAAGCCTTTATTAAGTGGATTTTAGTTAATGATATGATGATGAAGTGAATTTTATGATTTGTAAGACAACTTGAGAGGGACTTGTCCATTAACACTAGGGTTAGTCCTTCTTAACCACTTAAGGAAGAATTAGAACCCTAATGCAAGGCCCAAGTTACAAGTGATGTCTTGATGATTATTAAGTGGATTGATTAAGAGATTTAAACACCTTAAGGGTTCAAGACTTAGGATTAAAGTTATACACTCCATCCTAAGAGAAGGATGCAGGCATAAGCTTAATCACAAAGTCTTAAAGCCTTTAGGGTTTAGTCCCTGATTATGAGGTGAGAAGAGAAGACTCAAAGAGAGACACAAAGGTAAAACTATGAGGGGAGACTAATCAAAACCCTAATTCATTGTCATGCTTGGATGATCCTAAGGTTTGTGAGGTTTGCAAGAACAATCTTCAGAGGAACCACCAGGAAGCAGATGAACAGGATCAAGAGAAGCAAAGTGATTTGCTTCCTTCAAGAAGTCAAGTCACTTGAAGAAAGAAAGTGGGAAGAAGAGGAATGAGCAAGCTCAAACTCAAACACAAATAGAAATGCAGCAATGGATGCAAGAGAGATGAAAAGAAAAGATATGAGAAGTGAAGGCAAATCCACTTCTCAAGTTTACTTACCACCTGCAATGTTAGAAAGAAATGCAATGCAATGCAAGATGAGATGAAATGATATGATGCTAAGCAAAACCAGAAGCATGTTGATGATGATTATGATGTTATTAGGTGCTGCAAACATGATACAAGGCAATGGGGATGTTCATACAAGATTATGAATGCATATGATGCAAGTTAAGGAGCATGAACAAACATGGAATGTTATGAATCATACAAGACAAATGACATGGCAAATATGTAATGCAATGATCAAAGATGCTTTATACATGTCTTAAGATGTCAAATGAATCACAAGAATGCACAAAATGCAAAGACAAGTCATGTTGTGCAAGAGAGTGCAAGAAGGATGCAAAAGAAAGCCCAAATTAGGGTTCATGGATCAAACATCAAACAAAAACCCAAAACAGAAACAAAACCCCAAAGTAAAAATGGAAAATGGTACCCAAAGAAACCCTAGACCTATAATGAACCACTGCCCAAAGGGGAGCTCTCAACTCTCAACCAAACTCAAGATATGAATTTTCTAAGTTATTAGGGTTTTTTGGGGTTCTTAACAAAACAAATGCCAAACAATTTGAAAATGCAAGAACAAATCATGGCCTTTTTACCCTAGAAACTACATGCAAAACAAAAGACAATGCAAGAAGAATCACTGTCTCAACCTTCACCAATTGGCAGAAATGAATTTTTGAATTTGTGATCAAAATAATGCACAAAATAAGATTTAATTCAATGAAAAATTCTTAAAATGCATCAAGATCAAAAAAGAAATTTGGTTTGAAGGTTGGACAATGTTTCTAAATGTCTTAGAACATTTCATGAATTTTTTTGTAATTTTTAAATACCTAAAAGTATTTTTAATTAATTAATTCTCATTAATCAATTAAAAATAATCTTTTAAATATTTAAAAATACTTTTTTAATGATAAAAAATAAAATAAAAATATTTTTGGGTCTGAAAAATTAATAAAACTTTAAAGAAAAAGTTTCATAATTTTTAAGAATTTTTAACTATTTTAAAATAATTATGCAAAATAAATGGAAAGAAAATGAATAAAAATTAAATAAAATGAAAGGTAATCAGGACGGATGGATGAGATTGGCTCTGAGTTTGAATTCATTGACTGCGCGCGTGATCTTGTGGCCAGGATTGACTCTGATTAAATTATTTAATTATGGATTAATTAAGTTAACACGTGGATTAGGGCATAAGCAAGCTGATCTGGGCCATCCAAAAGAGAGGGAAGTCAACTGGTCAATGGCTATCTACGGCTCACATTCAAACTGAAGTTAATTACACAATTAGGGCACAAATTACTTTCAGGTGGCCGGAGAAGACTTCCGGTCGTCTTCTCCGGCCAGCTCTCACCTGAAAAATCTCCAAACCTCTCAAAACGTACCAAAAATGAAAACCAAGAACATGGAAATGATCCTCACCCTCTCACGAACCAAACCCCTCTCTCAAAACAAATTTATATTTCCTAAACAAGCTGAATCGAAGAAAGAAAGTTCTAGGTCACGCAAGCTTCAGAAACAAATTAAATGCTTATTTCAAAACCAATGGTACCAGAATGATCAGCAAGACATGAAGAACGAGTTTGTAACAAGAAAAAGGATTTCTGGAAAAATTATTTTCGAGCTACCTGAGATTTGAAGCTTTCAGTTTAGGAACTTTCTGGCCTTCTCTTTATGTGCAACCTACTCCTTAGAGCCCCTTGATGATGTTTGAATGCTCAAAATGAGTTTGTGCTGGCTGGATAATGAGTTTCGAAAGGAACTGCTTCAAGCTCAGTCAACAATGGCTATGGTGATTCTGACTGATTCAGGCCATGGTGAATGAAGGTTTGAGGTCCTGATAATGAATGGAGAAGGTTTGCAAGGTTTGTTTGGTTGTTTGTGGCTTGTGGAAGGAGATTCGAATGAGTCTGCAGAAATGAAGTGAGAGATGGCAGTGGGGTGTTCTGGATGTTTTAGGCTTGTGCTTTGGGTGGTTTCTACTCAGTGATACATGGTGAGTTGAATGGAGGAAAAGGTTTGAGTGTTTGCTTGTTGTGGAGAGGAATTCGAAGCAAGATGCCAATGGGAGTGTTTTTGTGTAAGTTATGAATGAATGAGTTTCAGCTTTGCCTTGTACATGAAATGGCTTGCAAAATGATAATGTATTTTAATCCTATAGGTCATATGATGTGACCTGGCCTATAGTGATTGGTAAGTTTGCTTTTGCAAAAAGTCAAGTTTTGTGTAAGGCAAGCATGGCTCATGATCTAGGCAAGTACATGGCATGGGCTGCGCAGCAAAGGGTGAGGTGAGAGGCTAGCCAAAGTCAGCATCCAATGTCATAGTTTGTAGGAAGTGAAATGAGTGGTTTTGCAACTTGTTGCTTTATGGTTCCCATGAAAGAAAATCTTGTTACATGAACCAAAACATGAAGGAAACTTGGTCCAATTCTGATTTTTTAGGCTCATAGAATGTTTATGTGCTGATTTGAAATGAATTAGAAGTCACATAATGCATTGGTTCATGACTTTGCAAAATTTCACACTTGGTGCATATCTTGAAAATAAGTGATTTTTGCCAACTTTGCATTGCCATAACTTTTGATCCAAGAAGAGTTTGATCATGTTCTTGTACTTTTTGAAAAGGGAAAGATGAGATCTACAACTTTCATGACCAAAGTTTTTCCATTTGAAGCCTTTTTGGATCATGAATCAAGGCTTGAAAATTGACCTAAAATGGTGCATTCTTGAAAAGTCAACCATGCCCAAAAAGTCAACATTTGCAAAAACCCTAAATTCTTGATTTCTATGAACTTCAACCTTCTTCCATGATCAAATAAAGATCATATACACTCAAAATGATGAAGATCACCCATTGGTTGGGTCACTGGGGGCCTCAGATGCCCTGATTTTGCACTGACTTGTCTGAAAAGTCAACTCTTGATCAGATGACTTCCCCATGGAATTTCTTCATGAAAATTGATGTGCATACTCCCTATACCATATATAGACCAATGGGAACAAGAATGACCAAAAAGTTGGAGTTATGGCCTCTGAAACCAAAACCCTAATTTTCAGTCAACTGTGCAGTTCAACTTGGCTCTGCATCCACTCAAACCCTAGTTCTTGTGATTCCTCTGCAATTTTGACTTTGAGGAGATGAAATATGATATAAGAACACACATGGACCTCTTTGAGTTGATTGGTAGCCTTTGGAGTGGCTCAAGATGCTTTGGGATTGCTCAGATCACAAACCCTAGATGCAGATGACTTATAAACTATGCAGTGAATAAAAAATGAGATGTGAGATGACATGATTGTGTTTATGCATATGAGGATGATCACAAGCCATGGTGTGAATGGGTGAGGGCAAATTTGGGGTGTTTACAGAAATATATCCACTCAGACATACAATCCAAAGCTACTGATTCACTACTTTCAAGATATCTTAACTGGGGCAGCGCTTCGTTGGTATATGAAGCTCAACCATACAAATATCAACATCTTCCGAGATCTCGGAAATACTTTCATAGAACAATATAAATTCAATTTGGATATGGCTCCAGATCGGGACCAACTCAGAGCAATGTCTCAAAATGGTAATGAAATCTTCAAAGAGTACGCGCAAAGATGGCGTGAAATTGCAACTCAAATTTCTCCTTCTCTTGGAGAGAAAGAAACGAAAAAAATCTTCCTCCAGACATTGAGTTCATTCTACTATGAGCGAAGGGTTACAAGCATGCTCAATGATTTCACCGAGATGGTAAACATGGGAGTATGCTTAAAATAGGCAGTTAGAGAAGGATGTTTAGCCAAAGACGTTGAACCTTCAAGTTCCAACAAAAGATATGGAAGTTCCTTTCCGAAGAAAAAGGAATAGGACATCAGTAATCTCTAGGTAAACAACGACAAAGATTTTCACCTCGTCAAGAGGAGATGATATCTCTTATTATTATCTCAGCTACAGCTCTGACGTATCAACCTCGGATCACTCGGAACTCTCCTAATAAACAATAATATCAACAAAGGTAGCAACCTCCTCAATAGGCTCATCCACAATTTAACAACAACGGGTATCCCAAGGCTCCAGCAATTGACCCTATACCTACAACATATGCTAATTTGTTTCCACTTTTACTAAGCAAGGGGCACATTCAGACAAGGACTCCTATTGAGATTCTAGTTGATCCCCTCCATGGCATAAAGCTGATGAATCTTGTCCTTATCATCAAGGAGGGAAAAGGCATAACATTGAAAATTTCCTAGCTTTTAAGTACAACGTCTATAAACTTGTCAGGAATGGAGTTTTATCTTTCAGAGATACTAATCCAAATGTTCAAACAAATCTGTTATCACATCATGAGAAGCTTCGATCAACTGGATTCAAGATCAGGAAATTCGAGGGGTCAATTTACTTGATGATCCTCCGAGAATTGTTCAAAACTTTGACATTCAAACAATGAATGTCAATCTGGCTGCAATGCATTCCTAACAAAGTTTACATCATAATTTGCCATGCCATGACTATCAAAGTTGCTTTGTCTGTGCAACAAATGATCAAGGGTGCTCCTTTATACAGGAAACCCTTCAACAACAAAAGATTTAGGATGGATTCAAGATTATCGTGAAGTGGATGATCCTCAGATCAACATGGTTCAAGTCTTTTACATTCACATAATGAATACCAGTTTAGTCATATTGCACTCCAAGCACGTCAGACATGGATTCTTATCGGTGCACGATTATCAGAACTGCAAAGGTTGCTCTGAAGATAATCAGGGATATGCAATAGTGCTTCAAGATTTATTGGACCATTGGTGGCTTCCAATTTAAATGGACAAAGAAACTGGTCAGATTAGTCTCAAAAATGGTACTCCGGCTAGAAGACAAACTTTCGACGCTAGAATACAAAATTCATACAGAGTTAATATGCATCGTATACAAAGTGGGTACGATCTTTTGCCACCTCACAGTTATGAAAATTGCGAGGTCAGCTCAACGGATAAACGAGGATGTATCATAGTTCACATAGATCTCCGAGATCAAATGGAGCAAGGTGTTACTCGATTCCAAGAATTATAGTAGGTTAACATGATACAAGAAGTTTTAGTAGTTGAACTTATGGATTGTGAAACCATCAAAGATATTCTCAATCTAATCCCTTTGATCAAAGAAAATGAATGCTTGGAAGTTCCATTTGATAGCCGAAAAATTCACAAGCCAACACCGATAGAGGTTACTTTCGACCGCCGAAAGGCTCGTCTAACCTCTTTGATAATATATTTCCAAGCTCAGTGCCTTATGCTTCGGAGAAAGAAATCCGTATAAGTATGGATTAATAATCATGGAAGGAGGGAAAGAAGTACCCTTACCATCTCTTGTCAGCGTCGCTAATATCAGTCGAGTCACTAGAAGTAGACGAATAATTAACCGAGGAGTTTAAGACACTACAAAGGGAAAGGAACCTCAAGTCGAGTTCATACACCCGCCAGTAGGTCAGACAAGTAATCCAGAGCCTGCAAGAAAGGATAAATATGAAATCCTTAGGCTCATCCATAGAAGCGAATACAACATTGTGAAGCAGGGGCAGTGACGGAGAAAAAGTGAGGTCGTAGTCAAAGCATTTGACGGATCTCGAAAAGAATTTATCGGTGAAGTGGATCTTCCCATAACCATTGGACCTCACACCTTCCAAATTAAATTTCATGAAGCAGGGGCAGTGACCTCCACACTTCATCAAAAATTGAAATTTGTAAAGAATAACAAATTGGTAACAGTCTTCGGGGACTCAGTTGGAACCAGAAGACATCGTTGGGACTCAGTTCCAAGATCTCTTTGTAAGCAATGAGGATCAGTTGGAAATAGGAACGTCAATTACTTCCTAAAAAGATGCTCTCCAAGCCCTGGAAAGCAACAATATCAAAGGTTGGGGTCAAGTCGTAATTCCCGTCAGCAATGAATCCAGAAAAGGTCTCGGTTGTTCTTCAGTAGCAACAAACCTACAACAAAGGACATAAAATTTGGTCCTACTAAAAAAAATTTCCACAGTGGAGGCTTCCTTCACCCAATCTCTCAAGAGGTTCATACCATCGAGGAAAACAATTCGGAAGGCTCCGAAGATCCTGATGACGAGTGGAAAACATACTTTAATGAGGAATGATACATTTCTTAGGATGAAGTGCGTAATCCATTTGACTTTCCGATCTCCATTTCAAAGTATATTCTAGAAACAGGGGACTAAGAAATTTCTGAAGTACTTACTACTCCTCACAACTCATTGGAAGACACTCCAATGACAGATACCTTTGATTGTACATTCGAAGACTTAATGGACGATCTACCCCTATGGGAATCTTATCAGGGAAATCCGAGTGACTTGCTGCCCCTGTTCAATTTTCTGAAACCTGAGTGGTTAGATTGGTATATTTGCCAGTCGTGACCTGGAAGGTTGAAGGGGATTGAACACAAAAGCCCAAAAATTTGCACTCACCGGTGCGTAGGGTAGTATTGATGACTGGTTGTATATGCTTGAGTGGACTTAAAGATGCCACTTGGAGAAAAGTTCTTCAGATACATTTCTTGGAGGATAAAGCAGTCCAAAATATGAAGATATAATGATGATAACTTTCAGGGAGATCAACAACGTCCCGAAGTAATAATATGCTTTCAGGAGGATAAAGCAATCCTGAGGTAATAATATGCTTTCAGGAGGATAACAACGTCCTGAGGGAATAATATAACCTTTGGGAAGATAAACAACGACCCAAGGTAATAATATGCTTTCAGGAGGATAACAACGTCCTGAGGGAATGATATGCTTTCAGAAGGATGAACAACGTTCTGAGGAAATAATATGCTTTCAGGAGGATAACAACGTCCTGAGGTAATGGTGATAGCGTTCAGAAGGATAAACAACGTTCTGAGGTAATAATATGCTTTCAGGAAGATAACAACGTCCTGAGGGAATGATATGCTTTCAGAAGGATAAACAACGTTCTGAGGTAACAATATGCTTTCAGGAGGATAACAACGTCCTGAGGGAATGATATGCTTTCAGAAGGATAAACAACGTTCTGAGGTAACAATATGCTTTCAGGAAGATAAACAACGTCCTGAGGAAGTGATATGCTTTCAGAAGGATAAACAACGTTCTGAGGTAACAATATGCTTTCAGGAGGATAACAACGTCCTGAGGGAATGATATGCTTTCAGAAGGATAAACAACGTTCTGAGGTAACAGTATGCTTTCAGGAGGATAACAACGTCCTGAGGGAATGATATGCTTTCAGAAGGATAAACAACGTCCTGAGGTAGGGGTGATAGCTTTCAGGAAGATAAATAACGTCCTGAGGAAGTGGTAACCTTTGGGAAGATAAACAACGGCCCAAAATAATATGCTTTCAGGAGGATAAAGCAGTCCTGAGGTAATGATATAACCTTTGGGAAGATAAACAACGGCCCAAGGAGATAATATGCTTTCAGGAGGATAAAACAGTCCTGAGGTAATAATATGCTTTCAAGAAGATAACAACGTCCTGAGGAAGTGATATGCTTTCAGAAAGATAAACAACGTTCTGAGGTAATAATATGCTTTCAAGAGGATAACAACGTCCTGAGGGAATGATAACTTTTGGGAGGATAAACAACAGCCCAATAGTCACAAGTTGTTGATGAAGTCTGTCTGCTGGAGAATTAACCTGAAAACAAGGTAGCATTCTGTATGGTAATATTAGTTTATGTATTATGTATGCATGTATAATATGATGCACTTAAGTGATGTATTATGTATTTATGTATATGTATGGTATGATGTAAATGATGTATGTGTGATATGATGCTGCCTGAAGCGTCTGGATATCTTCGTATAACAACTGCTGGCCAGGGAAAATAAATCCCAATTTGTTGCTGAAGAGTATGAGGAACTCATTCCCGTCTTGTTTGATAATAAGGTATACATAACCTCCCGTCTTCGTTTGATAGTAGGGTATACATAACCTCCCGTCTGCTGGGGATAGTAAGGTATATATAACCTCCCGTCTTCGTTCGTCGTACTCTTATTGGAAAGTAAATTCCCGAATATCCGTATGAGGATAAAAGAGATGGATATAAATTCCAGGGGAGATGTGACTTTATGAAGATAGATTTGTCCTACTGAGGGTTTGTAACTGTTTTGTAGAGATGAACCGACGAAGCTTCATTGAAATCCTTCCCTCGTTCGTCCTTAGTAAATACTATTACTGCATTTTTATGCATTTCTGGTAAACATCAATCATATTAAGCATACATGTATTTCTTGTAAACATCAATCATATTCAAAAGCATACATACATTCAAACACAACCAATGGACGTTTCGCTTATGTAAATAGGGTAAAAGTAAATCTGGATTCAAAAATGGAATTTTATTTATATCAAATAGTGACCTATACATAGGTAGGTTTGTACAAGGAGACATAAACCCTAGTAAGAGGATTTTGTCATAAAGATTTTACAAAACGAAGAAAATCAGCTATGTGGGAAATAATCCTATTGAGTTTCAATTCTACTATTGCCATTATCTTCAAGTATCTCATCTTCTGCTGTTAAGACGAAAATGATTGGATTGAGCTTTATCTGTTCGAGCACTGAGTAAGTAACACAACTGGTTGCAGTTTCATGGGTGATCCAAACGAGACATAGTCATACGCTTTAATCCCTAACTTTTGCCTGGATTGCCCTTTCAGGTTTTCAATCCACCGGGATACCCTTTTTTGCCCAAGCCGCCTTTTCAGGTTTTCGACTTGCCGGGTGCACATCTTTTTATATATATCCCTAATTTTTGCCCAAACCCTTTTGGTTTGCCGGGATGCCCTTATTGTTGCCTAGGCCTGTCAACCTAGCGGGTCTCTTTTTATGCGTAGTATTTTTTAACTATGTCTGCGTTTAAAGGCTGTGGGAAGTCTTCACCATCCATAGTAGTAAGTATCATGGCACCTCCTGAAAATACCGTCTTGACCACAAATGGTCCTTCATACGTAGGAGTCCACTTGCCCCTAGGATCACCCTATGGTAATATGATACGCTTGATTACCAAATCACCAGCCTGATATACCTTTGGCTTAACCTTTTTGTTAAAAGCTTTGATCATTCGTTTCTGGTACATCTGGCCATGACAAACTGCTGCTAACCTCTTCTCATCAATCAAATTTATCTGGTCCAGTCGAGTCTGAATCCACTCATCTTCATCCAAGCCTGCATCCTTCATAATTCTTAAAGAGGGAATCTGAACTTCAATGGGCAGAACTGTTTCCATACCATAGACTAAGGAGAATGGGGTTGCCCCTGTTGAAGTACGTATTGTAGTACGATAACCATGAAGAGCAAATGGTAACATCTCATGCCAATCCTTGTAAGTAACAGTCATCTTCTGTATAATCTTCTTAATGTTCTTTTTAGCAGCTTCAACTGCCCCATTCATCTTCGGACGATACGGAGAAGAGTTATGATGCTTAATCTTGAACTGTATGCAGAGATCAGTAATCATAGTGTTGTTCAGATTAGAGCCATTGTCAGTGATAATCCTTTCAGGGATGCCATACCTACATATGAGATTATTCTTAATGAATCGAGCCACAACATTCTTAGTAACAGATGCAAATGAAGCTGCCTCTACCCACTTCGTGAAGTAATCAATAGCCACCAGGATGAAACGATGCCCATTAGAAGCAGTAGGCTTGATCTCACCAATCATATCGATGCCCCACATGGAAAATGGCCAAGGAGCAGTCAACACATTCAATGGTGATGGAGGTATATGTACTTTATCAGCATAAATTTGACACTTGTGACATGTTCTGGAGTGTTGATAGCAATCAGCTTCCATGGTAGACCAATAGTAACCTGCTCTCAATATCTTCTTTGCCATAGTATGACCACTAGAATGAGTGCCAAAGATCCCATCATGCATATCCTCCATAATCTCAGTTGTTTCCTTCTTATCCACACAACGAAGCATAGTTGAATCATGATTGCGCTTGTACAAAATCCCATTACTTAAGAAGAACTTAGCAGAAAACCTTCTCAGAAACTTCCTATCTTTGACAGATGCCCCTTCAGGGAACTCCTGAGCTTCAAGATATCTCTTTACTTCATAGAACCAAGGCTTCTCCTCTGCCCCTTCAGTGTCAATCTCATTGCAGTATGCAGGCTTCTCAAATCTTTCAATAGTAATCTTGGGAGCTTCATCATCCCAACTGATCTCAAACATAGATGCCATGGTGGTCAAAGCATCTGCCAACTGATTCTCTCTTCGTGGAATATGTCCAAAGGTAATCTCTTTGAAGTGTGGGATCAAAGACAACACATACTCTTTGTAAGGAATGAGGTTATCATGCTTGGTATCCCAATCTCCTTTAATTTGACTAACTACCAGGGCTGAATCTCCATACACATCAAGGAACTGAATCTTCATATCAATAGCAGCTTTAATACCCAGGATACATGCCTCATACTCAGCCATGTTATTGGTACAATAGAAACAAAGTCTAGCAGTGATCGGGGTATGACAACCTTCAGGGGAACTAATCACAACACCAACACCATTACCAAGTGCATTAGAGGCACCATCAAAAACCATAGTCCATCGGGATCCTTGTTCAGGTCCGTCATATTGTCCAGGTTCTTTAGTAATGATCATAATGTCTTCATCAGGGAACTCAAAACTCATTGACTGGTAATCATCCACTGCTTGATGAGCCAAATGATCAGCAACAACACTTCCTTTAATGGCTTTCTGAGTAGTATACTGTATGTCATATTCTGTCAAGATCATTTGCCATCTTGCAATTCTTCCGGAGAGAGCAGGTTTCTCGAATATGTACTTGATTGGATCCATCTTTGAAATCAATAAGGTAGTATGAGTCAACATATACTGTCTTAGTCGGCGAGCAGCCCATGCCAAAGCGCAGCAAGTTTTCTCGAGCAGTGAGTATCTTGTTTCACAGTCGGTAAACTTTTTGCTAAGGTAGTATATTGCCTGCTCTTTTCGACCAGACTCATCATGTTGCCCCAATACACACCCCATTGAGTTGTCTAACACTGTTAAGTACATAATCAAGGGTCTTCCATCAACTGGTGGCATCAAAATTGGTGGTTCCAGCAGATATCTCTTGATTTCATCAAAGGCAGTTTGGCACTCATCATTCCATTCCATCACCTGGTCTTTCTTTAACAACTTGAAGATTGGCTCACAGATGGCAGTCAATTGGGAAATAAATCTTGCAATGTAATTCAATCGTCCCAAGAAACCTCTAACTTCCTTCTCAGTACGGGGAGCTGGCATCTCTCGTATAGCTTTCACTTTTGCAGGATCCACTTCAATACCTTTTCCACTGACAATGAAACCCAGGAGTTTACCAGATCTAACTCCAAAAGTACACTTGTTTGGGTTCAATCTCAGCTTGTATTTCTTCAACCTCTCAAACAATTTATGCAAATGATCAAGATGTTGTTCTTCATTCTGGGACCTGGCTATCATATCATCCACATATACCTCTATCTCATGATGAATCATATCATGAAACAAAGCCACCATAGCACGTTGATATGTTGCCCCTGCATTCTTCAAACCAAATGGCATCACCTTATAGCAAAAGGTGCCCCACTGTGTAACAAATGTTGTCTTCTCCATATCTTCAGGTGCCATCTTGATTTGATTGTAACCAGAGAAACCATCCATAAAAGAGAAAACCTTATGCTGAGCAGTGTTGTCTACCAGAACATCAATATGAGGAAGTGGAAAGTCATCTTTGGGGCTGGCCTTGTTCAAATCCCTATAGTCTACACACATACGTACCTTACCATCTTTCTTAGGAACTGGTACCACATTTGCAACCCACTGAGGATAAGAAGTCACAGCTAAGAACCCTGCATTGAACTGTTTCATTACCTCTGCTTTGATCTTCTCTGACATTTCAGGACGCATACGACGAACCTTCTGCTTCTTTGGACGACAATCTTCTTTTACTGGTAAACGGTGAACCACAATGTCTGTATCCAACCCTGGCATATCTTCGTAGGACCAAGCAAAGATCTCCACATAGTCCCGTAGCATCTGAATCAACCTGTTCTTGACACTATCCTCTAATTCAGCCCCTATCTTGACTTCTTTCTTGTTTTCTTCAGTTCCCAGATTCACAACTTCGACTGGCTCTTCATGTGGCTGTATAGCTTTCTCTTCTTGTTGTAACAACCTAGC